>OY728136.1:2093193677-2095693677 GCA_963277665.1 Viscum album
CACTCCACCCATGTCTCGCAAAGTTAGTATGACCATGAAACGTACCTCTCATAGTTTTTACTAATGGTGTGCCTTTCATTTATCACTCAAATATTTGGGTTCTGGGTTTTGGACTCTCCAAGGACAATGAGGATACCTCCATGACCTCAACCTGCATTCATATAAGTTAATCTTGATGAATTTTAACTAAAATATTATGGAATTTATAGATCTTGTACCACATGAATGAGTAGGATAATTACAAATCCCCCCCATAAAGAAAATAATCCAAATTTTTTTTCTTCTTAATGTTGTGAAGCATAATATCTGAAATAATCTAGAAACTTTTCTAAAACAATGGTCTCCCACTCCCATGACTCATTTTAAACATGGTCTTGGTTATATAGAATCTATATTATAGGAAATGACAAGCCTCATAGAACATTCATTTTGTGATTCAAAATTCATACAGGGTTGTCCTCAAATGATGTTTCTAAAAGTAACTTAGTCTCCTTGGGATGATAATCAGGAGATAGATCCGAATAATATTAGTACAGAGATACATGGAAGACATCATGGAAGAATCTATACATCAAAGGTATCTACAATACATAGGTTGGTGGCCCAACTCTCTATAAATCTCAAATAGATCAACATGCCATAGTTAAATCTTATTCTATCTCATAATCCTCAGGGGTCCCAGCCTTAACGAGACACATGAAAAGACATGATTCCAGAAATCAAACTATAGAAGTCAACTGTGGAAATTTGTGTATCATTTATATTGAGATTGATTAATAGATTTATTCCTTCCAATCCATGGAACCCACTGAATGGCCATTTGAATAAGACAATGTCCAAAAATAAATTCCTCTCATGTCTCTAAACGACACAGGGGTTATTGGCATGACCTACCATGCAATGACTCATATGATGCCATCTTAATTTTATCCTATTATTGATGAATTCAAGTAGTATATTATGCCTCTAAAAAGAGATATTAATGTATAATAATCAAGCTTTCAACATGTCCTCAAGCACATGTATCATGTTCTATCTGTTTCTATATCTCTAGGGGTAGTATTATATGCCCAGAAGCAACTTTGTGACTATTTACCTCTATATCCCTTTACAAAATCGTGATGTGAATGAGGCATCCCTATGTAAAAGGATAGTATAAGGGACCCATTATGTTGTACTATCTCATAGATATATGACCTCCCTAGATCTTCAACATAAAATTTATACCTGAATGCTTGTAAATGAGAAAAAATTTTGAGCCAGTAAAACACAACTCAATTGATATCATTAACTCGAGGTAGCCTTAGAAATCCATTCATGAAATCCATAATGAAATAATTAAATTTCCATATAGGAATGGATAGCTGATGTAACTGTCTAGCTGGTTGCTTGTGTTCTACCTTCACATGATGCCAGGTGGAATATCTCATGAAAAAATTAATTGCAAATATTTTCATATATGGACACTTGTATTGGTGATGTAAATCGTGATACTTGTTGGGGACATCGTGGTTCACTTCCCATTCTAAATGATGAAATTTTTTCATCAGATCCTCACACATTTCTAAGGATACCCATACATGACTATATACTCATAGAATATCATATTCCATGATGGTCAAAACCAATAGGAGGGTCCTCACCTGCCACACTATACAGTTGGACAAGGCCCTAAGATTCTGATTGTTGACTCATCTAAAAATGAATCAAAATGGGTATAGGTTACTATACATGATAATAGAAAATTCATACCCTAACATTCATGCTCCTCAATGTTCTTGTAATAGAATAAATCCACAACATCCAAATTCATAGTATGTGGCATCCACACATGTATCTGAATCCTCATAATCAGTGCATCGACCACTACATTTAATTTTGAAAGCATGTAGGCAAGCTCAAAGTCAATTTATTTGTTGGTATTCTACCCATATTTACTATAATAAGTTTATATCACACAGTGTAAATATGTACATGAGGCTTTTGTGTTTCATGTACACCAAAAAACAATCTCCAATTATGAAATTTCTCCATTAGGAGGATGTTTGAAAATGTATACGCAACTTGAGATCATGTGTTGGATAATTCCTCTCATGTGGCCTGGAATGCTGAGACTCGTACACCATGAGTCTATCTACCCATATAATAACAACTCTTAGTCTGATACAAGTTACATTTTAGTTAACAATGGTACTCCTACCTAGATCTAGAAAAATCAATGTCCACACTTAATCCAATCTCTTTTTTAGCCCTTCAATTCCGTATCACAAGAATCATACCATAAAAACATCACACCCTTACTATTCATCAACATCAACAGTGTTTTTTGGAAATATAAGTCATGTATAAAATTCCTTTAGTGGATATTTCTCCCCAAGACACTCTATAACTCAATTATATTCAAGGTATTCTTATAGGAACCTATAAATCTCAAAATATCTGGGTTAACTGATACTCATTTCATAAATGTAATGTTACAAATGAAGTGAATCTGATCCATCAAGAAGTGCCACATTGTGAGATTTCATATAACTACATTTTTCTTAGTGTATCTAATATGATCTCATTATGTTTGGCATGTTCATGTTGATTGTGAGAATATTAAAATATATCATCCACAAAACCACCAAAAAAGTATCAAGATAATGGTGGAATATCAGTTCATCATTTCCATGCAGACCATTGCAGCGTGTACGATACCAAATGGTATAACCAAATAATCATGTAGACCATACCTGATATTAAAGATTGTGAGAGGTGTTGATTATGTTCAAGCATGCACTTGATGAACATCATATCTCAAATTAATCCTTAAGGAGACCTGATCTCCTTAGAGAAGATCACAGATATCAACAATACATGGTATATGATATTGGTTCTTATCCATTAGTTAGTTCAATTTTAGGATATCAACACACATCCTTAGAATTTTTTCATCCATTTTCAAATAAGGATTGGCTAACCCCATATGGAATCATTAGTTCAGATAAACACCTTTTCCTATAAATCTTTTAACTAAACCTTAATCACTTTCATATTTATGGAATCCATCCTATAAGGTGGAATGTATAATGATGAAGCTCCGAGAAATAATTATATAGAAATACCTAGCCCTATCATTTTAGGTAATCGTCAAAAAAAATTCATTTAATGAATCCCTAAATCAATCAACCATATGATATAAATCATCAATATTTTTTCACTGATCTTACAAACATATACTCACAATCTAGGATATCATCCCAACCAGCCCTAGATTCTTGATTCCATCTTAGCTCACATGGACTTCCCATTAACACTTTTGAATGAACACTTCTCCCTATGGTTATGTAATGGTAACCATTCACCTATCACATACATTGAAATAATTAATGGGAACCAATGAAATCATCCTATAAATGATGTCAAAACAAGTCATCATGAGGAAAAAGAGGTCCCATATAATGTGATAGTCACCAATCTCAATTGGGAACTCCCTGCACTCGTGTTCCACCTTCATTCTAATTCCCACCATATATTAAAAAAATATGACACCATCAGAAAAATGAACACTGAGCCCAAGGCTCTCCACAACCAGAAAAAATATAATTCTATAATATGTGCTTATATCAAAACGAGTATATAATAATATAGAGGCTACGAGAGTCGTACATGTCACTATAGAATGTACAGGATCCTACACCTCAGGTTATGGTTAAACAACATTTATCTCTATTGATCCCCAACCATGTTACTCTTTCTGGATAACCTGAGTAGACCGACTGTGCTATCTCTGTTAGACTAGGGTCTGAAAACTATGACCAAAACCACCACCTCGGCTGAATCATCTAACTATACACTAAATACCTTCCTAGTGAGAAGCTACTGACCATGTTTCATAACATGGATTCCTTTATGGCCCACAATCACAAGATACTAGAAAATAAAATTCTATAGAATTACTATAGATGACCCATAAATATATAAGATCGGCATTTGACTGGGTCTCTCATATACAGTTCCCTTGTATGCCCTAGTCTACCACATTTGTAGCACCTCACCTAGCTACTTGAGTATATCTTATGGGTATTAATATCACCATGTGGTGGCTCCAGATAGCACTTCGTACTACCAATAGATGATGTAACATATCAAGATTCCAAACAACCATGGATCGTTCCCCCCGCTTATCTCGAGTTATGCTCTATGATAAGAACCTAATTCACTTTTCCAGAAATAGTAGTCAGTAGAAAGACATTCAACTTTGATCTGAGTTTATAAATTATACTATACTTGAATATACAACCGTTACAGAACTCATCACCCATAAAAATATGTTTGAGTCATAGGAGCTATGTTAAATGGTATTAATAATCCATAATTTATAACATTCCCTTTTCTAGGTGATTGAACTCCCTGAATATTTCAGCTCTTAACATCTCAGAATCGATGTAATCATATAAGGATATATTAATATCCCTCTAATACATCTCTTGGTCATTATTAATTTGAGTAATGACACCACCCATCTCTAGGCAGGGTCACAAAAAATATATATAGCGAGCTTTACCCTCCTACATGGATGTGTCTCTAGATGCTCAATGATAGATATCACATCCCCTACTCAATAATCCTCAGCCTGATGTCCATCATCCGCAAAACTCTGTGTGGACGATTCTTCTGGAATACATGTGTTAACACTTCTATAGTCAGGGTAGGTTGCGATGCTCCATGAATAATCTATAGAAAGTTTCAGAAACATTTTCCAAACTATGCCTCACCACCTATCTCTAGTACTATCACTAGTTCCTTATCTAGCATGTCTATCAGATCAACTGGTATCCCAAAGGCCATAAAATCTAGAGTGTGGCCTTTTCAACCTTCCTAGTGTATGACTGTAGGATGTCATAGTGTAATACCTCTATATATTCCCAGAGCATGACTCAGATCGACATAATTAAGAAATATCACATTTCAAAAGCACAAATTTTGATATAAGAACACACCCCTCTACCTTCTACTTGAGCTAGGTATAGTTGACGTAAAAATAATATATGAATAAGAGAGAGAACCAACTTCCCACTACTATGGTTGGGTCTGGTTCATGTTCTTTAAAATTATAATATCTGTTTCTAGTTCCATTTTATTGTAACTTTCGTTTCCCATTTCATTTATTTCACATTTTAAACTAGTAATTTTAAGTGCGTGTTCAATGGTTCAATAAATTATTATCCACTTGGTTCATATTCATCATGAATAAATTTATATTTACCACCTAATACGTACCAAAACAAATTTAAGAATACCTATCTCAATAATAGATATATCTATATATCATGACACATATCACTATATCTTACATCATTTAATAAAAAATCGATTTAATGGAATGATGAATGGAAATTGATTCCTATAATTTACCTATAATGATTCCTGATATGTAATACACTCATACAATTAGGTTAAAACAAAAGAAAAACCACAATCCCTCCAATAATAAAATCCTAATTCATGTTGTTTCACCCAATGGTGGAATCAAATCCATTTTAATATTAAAAATCCAGAAAACAACAATTTCATTCGATGTAATTTTAATTTTTAATATAGGATGGTTGGGTACTCCCCAGAAAAACTCATTGCCAAAATCCATACCCTTTATACCCCTTTCTATTCTCTCAAACTAGTAATGAAATCTTGAAAAGCATGATTATAATCTACTTTTATCATATCGAACATAGATTCACTTGAATGGTTCCCTGATTCAATATGGCCACATGGACTCAAGTGAAAGTCCCAAAATTAAAGAGGATACTGACTAGAAGTGAGGGCCTTCTTGATTTAGTGGGGACGAAATACCATCTTTACAAGAGTGTAGCACAATAAATTATAAATAAAATATAATAATGAAATAAATAAATCAGGAAGAAAATGAAAAACATCCAAGACAGATATAAATATTCTATATTATAAGTAATGTCATATACACATGATAACAATAAATGTATATACAAATAAATAAAAATAGGTTCACAATAGTATAATATAATACATGAATCAAAAGTATAAAAATTAATAAATTATCCCAGCTAGCATCGCGAGCCTCTGTTCAATATTGTTCCACCCTGCTCCAATGCAGTAGTCAATGACCATTGGTAGAGAGATTTCCCATATATATACTAGTAGTAATATTGTCTATTAGGGTAACCAAGGCAGAAAAAATATGTTTTGAGTCATAATAAGATTAGGTGACCACCACAGGTTTAGTGGCATCATAACAATGAGTATAAATCAATCATAGTGTGTAGGTATAAATATAGTATACAATGATGTAATAATAGTAAGTATCCTAGAAATATAGGTTCTCATTTGTTAACAATATAATTTAATATTTCATACTCATTTAAGTAAGTCTCATGGACTCTCATAATGACCAACATCCCCTCTGAAAACCTGAACGAAGGATTTAATAGCATGCCATCAATAAATATTCAGATTAAGATCGACTCCAAGAATTTACTTTGTCTTGGCAGACACATCATATATTTCATTCCATCAATTACTCACTTATGATCTAGAGCCTATCATTGGAATTTATAATTTTTAAATAATGTATCTCTCTAGGTATAATATAAAAAACACAATACTGCTATGTTCATTTTGATCCTTATAATAACCCAAGTATTCCTCATGGTCTGATATAATGTATCTTTTATTTGAGTCCATCCTTGACGGTCCAATAATGGAGCCCATGTATCACCTATGGAATATATGATAAAATTACCCTTTGAGTCAGTCCTTGAAATACATATAGAATCCATGTATCACTAGTCATGTAATAGTCAACCCTTATGAGTTCAACTATTTCTTTCCATATAATGATTCCAAATGTATGTCAAGAAAAATAATGGTAAAAGAAAACTGAGTGTATCCATGGTATTCATAATTGAATCATTGTGTTACCCAATGAAAATAATAATTTACTCAATTAAATATCATTTAATCAATTTCATTTATTCAGGAATATTTATTATGTTGAGGACATCACAATGAGAAATTTAATTTGATTCTCCCAAAAAAGATGGCTCAAGTGATCGGCTAATCATAAAAGAAGTACCTCCCAATTACTCACATGGTAAATTTATTATAAAAACAATCTCATGATTAGACAACCTATTCA
This sequence comes from Viscum album, assembly GCA_963277665.1. Lineage (NCBI taxonomy): Eukaryota > Viridiplantae > Streptophyta > Magnoliopsida > Santalales > Viscaceae > Viscum > Viscum album. The sequence goes on from OY728136.1 coordinate 2,093,200,834, forward strand.
TGGAATGTGTCTTGGGTCATGGATTCTGTTACCTGTTCATTGTCAATTCAATTTATCACATCAATTGTAAATGACAATTAACTATCAACAGCCCATGACATGGAATAAAGGGAACACCTAAATGGTATGAGAAACATATAACACCATAATGATCTAATTAATCCATTATGAAACCCGATGGCTAGTTCCAATTTCAAGGTACTCAACCTATAACCATTCATTAATGTGCTTATTAAATTACATGTGAAATTTCTATCAACTCAATTCAAGGATCAAAATCTATTTCAAGAGAAAAACTCTAAGAATTGGGTGCATGAAACAATCGAATATATAAAAACTCTTTGAAATTTAATAAATAACACAAAACCAACATCCAAAGGTCTATAGTGTTGACATTGTATTGTATCAACTCTTTATTAGGCTCATATTGGGAGAATATCGATGAATGGATGAATAAAAAAATAATAGAGAAATTAATATTCCTGTAAAATAGAACAGACGATACCAAACCAAACGAAGAACGTCGCAAATGGAATCAAGAAAAAACTGATGTGAATCCAATGAGATGATAATTTTTTGAATCTAAGCATATATGATGAGTCAGCAGTAAATTCTAGAATATGTGTAAAAAAGAAGTTTGTAATGTTGGAGCTACTTTCTGTAATAAGTATGAAGAACTATGTTTATAAATAGAATTAATTAGCGTTATTTTCATTAATTTACAAAAAATAATAGGTTCACATAGTTTACCTTCATGGTAGGTAAATACACACACCATCCATACACTGTTTTCTATAGAGAGGGTCACTGTACACCGTTAGTTAACACTGTTTAAATACAATTCACAAACCCTGTAAAAATCTTTTATCAAAATTAAAATCATTTTCTCAAGACTGTAAGCATTAAGTAACATGGGTTGTCTACCAGTGTGGGCTCCATATTATCTCTACCCATGTATTGAACTGTTATTCTGGACATGTGTTCTACCGCGTAAGGTTTTTAAGCTATGTGTCAGTCTATTTTCACCCCATGTGATGGGTTTCTAGCTCTAAACCGGCCACTAAAAACCCTGATACCTCCATAAACTCAAAAGGAATTCACATTAGGCCATATTCAAACAAATAAATTTAAATATGAAATATGTTATTTATTATTTACCTCAATAATTAAACAGGTTCTTACAATAAAGATACATATCAATATTTTAAATCAATGTTTTATAATAGAGTTCTTTTTTAATTTTTAATTTTCTTTAAATATTATTAGGGTTTTATGTAAAAATGTGTGTGTGAGAGCTTGACCTATTAAAAAAGGTTCATAATTAATGATAGGGATTTATTAAATTCAACTTAATTAATATTTTTTATAGCTATGTATGGAATTTGGGATTACCCCCTGGGTCAACCTCCCAAGGAGGCAGCTTATATGCACTCTAATTATATTGTCATCATTATAAGAAAAATAATATAAAATTAACTTAACTAATATATATGGGTGAATTTTAAATAAATTAAATATAAATATATATGAAATATAAAAAAATTATATAGGCATAAATAATAAAGAAAAATGGTCTTGGGAGTTTTCAGTGACTGATGTAGTAGTTTAAAAGAATATCAATACTCAATTCAATATAGTGATCCAGACCATTCACAAAACACCCTATCATTTGAAAAGTAATTAACCCATACCGAGACCTCTACATTGGGGTAATCCTCGTTGGAATGTCATATTTGAGAACTATTCACTAACCATCATCACTTATGTCATGATCTATAGAATGCACGACATAAATAGTGGGGGGAAGGGAAACAATAAATAAGATGAATAATTCCAATGATATAGAAAACGAGGAGACCTCTCACCAAAATAAATTTAACTATCATCAAAATTCATAAAATTTAATAAAGAGAAATAATTCAAATCACAAAAAAACTCAGTCAAAACACCATTCACTTCCTCAAACAAACACAAAGCCTTTTCATATATTTTTTTGGGAGTTGATTAGGTAAAATGGTGTGATCCATATATAATGAAAAATCCAAAATAATTAAAATAAGAAGAAGAGTAAACTAATATATATTAAAAATTTGAATAACTATTACAACAACAAAAATCCACCTTATCCACCTAAAAATTGAATCCTTTATTTCTAGAGGGAGGTGACAATTAATATAAAAATAAGTGAGATTATTTGGATAAAATTATATCCTCTATATAATTATCATATAAAACATAATAAATTGATGAATTTGTGAATATTTCCTCCTTGAAATTTATTTCACTATATCTCTCACATGGTCCCATAAAATATGATCTTTACTGGTCATAGAATGTATGAATTTTGACTGATTAACTATGGGATATTCTTCTATCTATGTAGACTATATTCATTACATATATCCAACTTCCAAAGATAGTATGGACATGAAACTAGAATATTATAACATGATCACCTATATGATTTTTTTACAAATTCCTTATGTAGATTCAAATAGAATTTCATCTCTTTTAGATTTTTTTTCTTCGAGAGATATGGTGTCATCATATAAAAATATCCATATCTCATCCCATTTTTTGAGGCCTGTATTGTGAGCTATATGTTGGCCTCCAAATGAAATATTTAGAATTGGACCCAATTTAATGAAATGATTACCAATATATATATAAAGATAGAAATGGATCATACCAATTTCAATTAGTTTAGAAAATAGTATGGCCATAATATAGAATAACGATACAATAGTTTAAATACAAAATCAGTCCATTTTAGCAGTTAATCCCAAAATACAATGAAAACCTAAAAATGTGACCATTTCACATAAAATAAAACTATTGTGGGTTTAGAAAAAATTGATTATTGTAGAGAAAATAAGAAATTATTATCATCATAATTATTATTTTAAAAGAAATAAATAAATTCAATATTATTTGTGTTTAGAATTATAACTAACAGATTCATTTGCTTGTTATATTCATATGTAATTCCATGAATATATTAAAAAATTATATTATATGAATATTATATATGTAAAATTAATGTGTAATTAAATATTTAATGTATATGGGAGTCTATTTTATGCTTTATATTTTATCATGTAACACATTTTTGATATAGTAGGAATGTAAAAAATTGATTATAACATTTGAAGGAGGTTTTGAGTAATGTATATAATTATTTTGGGTTTGTTTAAATATATAACATCCATTTGAACATTATTTTGACATATAAAAGTTAAATACTAATTATTTATATGTTTCTACGACCTAAATTGTTATATTTATGTTTTTTTAAAAAAATTCTCTCCTCTTCTCCTCTCTCTCATTTATATGATTTGGAAATTGATTGGAGGATTGAGAAACTTTTTAATTTAATTTTTATGATAAATAGGTTGATTTAATGTGATATTTATGACATCAATGTACCTTTAATTCTATAAAATATTACCGATATATATTAGGATGATGTTGGTTTAAGATCTTATACTCTTGTGGATGATGTGGAGGGTTTTATGTTTAGTTATTTATTGTGAAAATAATTGGTGGTGAGTGGATCATATTTTAGATAAAAGGTAGATAAGGTATAATTTTGAAAGAATTTTTATTGTTTTATTCTCTATACTTTATATAAATTCCACAAGATCAAGGGATAAATCATGGAATATATACACTTTATTTTTTTTACCTATATATATCTGGACCTAACTATATTACTTAATATTTTAAATTCTTTTATAATGCTTAGTGTATTTTTAATTGTTATCATTGATAATGTGAATATAATTAAGATCTATTAAAAAGAAATTTATAATTTATTTGAGAATAATATCTCTTTATGGACTTATCAAAGATAAAAGTTCTTCTACCCATGATCATATCTATTATATATGAAAATTTTATTATCAAATAATGAATTAGAAGGTCCATATTTTTAATAATATTTATTTAAAAATGAATTTAATTTAGTTTATGAATATTACCTAACATGTCATTCACATGAATAGTACTTATTGGGGATTCATTCAAGTCAATTTAATTAATTTAATAAAAATAGATTCATTGGGGCAGGGGGGGTTTGTTAGACACAGATGTGGTAATAGGAAAAAAACTACAATAAATGAAATTATGGGTGGACACATTATTCATTCACCATTAAATAACTTTCAGTAATATGAGTGGGATTTTGGAAGTGCATGATTCATTAGTTTTTTCTAAAAATAATAATTTTCCTAAATCTAAAATTGTAGGCACAACCCCTACCCATCCCTCTACATATAATGGGGATCCCTTAAATTATGCATCAGTTGAGTCATCATGCACCACATGGGTGATGCCATAATGCGGAACACATATTGGGTGTTTGGAAAATCTCAATAGGCCCCAAAATTCCAAGAAAATTAATCATTTATTTTATAAAAATTGTTTCATTAAAAGTAATATATTGAATAATTCTAAAATTATTATGTGAATTAAAAAAAATTTAATAAATTTTAATAATAAATAATATGAAGTAGTTGAATTAGTCATAAAAATAAGTATTTTAGCTGAATTTAATCGGTACATACTGATCATGATCCATAACCAAAAATTTCATTTGTTTTATATTCAATTTATTTCAATGTTTATATATTTAATAAATATTCAATAAATTGTGACACATATAAAACATCATTCATTATAATTTATAATAGGTCCTTCACATAAAAAATTGATATAATTTTTCCAATCACGTATACTAGATATATATTCTCATACATTCATGTTTTATTGGAAAAATATTTGGATTAAATTTGATTATTCTCACAAAATGTCTTGGAGAGACATTGAACGACACATTGATACATTTGATGGTGACTATTACAACTAATGTTGAGAATGACCTAACGTGAGGAGTTACCCAAAGGGTATAAGTTGATTCATTGTTCTCTCAATGGATTAGAAACTCTAATTTTCTAATCACGTAATCATTTTATTATTTTTATACATTGTTTATTATTATTTTTATAACTGTTAACATGTGTGATCATATTGGATAACAATATATCATATATATATATATATATAAATTAGTAGTGAGGGTTATTTTATTTATAGAACTACAATGATGTGAGTGTGATCACATAGAAAAAAATTAAAATAGAAATATATTTCATTCTATGAGATATACTAAAACTGAGCAATGAAAATAATTAGTCATATCACCTTTAATAGATTAAATTTGGATGAAAACATGTATATGAGGTGATCATCCTCCCTAATTATGGGTGTGTCATTCAGCTTCAGGGTTAATATGATATTTCTGGGTCAAATTAGCTAAGATTTCAACTGTAAATATAGAATTAGATAACATTTTACAAGTAAATATTTAAATTCTTGATCAATATAATGTGATCTATTTCATGATATTATACTCCACTAAAAATATCAGGGATTCAAAGAAAAATTTTGCCTAAAATCTTAAATATAACATCCAAACACTTTTAGTTTTTCAATATCCTTATCCTAGATTATGGGAAAGGAATTTAAGAATATGTTCCATTAGAAAAAAATCTGATAGAGAATTTAAAATTATTTAATTGATGAATACTAGATTTTGGTAAAATAATGAGATTCATTTTTAATTGAATATCATTTATGTTTATAATAAGTGTTCAACATGATAGAAGTTATAAATTTATGGTGTTTGATTCTATATAAAATAGAATAAAATACCATAGATATATAGTGATCAATACTAGTTCGTGACGAAGGCATTGAGGATGGAAAATTTTAATGAGTAATATCAGAAATTGATCATAATATTATGATATAAAATGTAATTATATGTTTTAGTGTCCCCACTACCTGGTACTATCCCTTAAGAATAAATTTAGGATTAGAAGAATTCTTTTAAAAGAATGATGAATAATAAATTAAATATATATATATATAATAATTCTATCATCAATGAATAATGATTTACAAAACCAACAACAGTACCTAAAAGGTTATATAATATTTTCTAATCTATGAGATGATTCTGAGGGGAATGTGAAGAATGAAAATAGTGAGGTTAAGATAAAACTTTTCATATAGGTATTAAATAATAGAATTCATGATGGTATTTATGTAAAAAATAATATGAAGCACATCGATCTATAAGAAGAATTGAGATTCAAAGTGAATAAATAATGTTATTTTTATCTCATAATATAATCCTAAAAACTTATTTATGTAATTTAATTGAATGTTTAATATAAATATTTTGGTGAAACCAAAATTGATATTTTATAGGAAATTTTATCCAAAAAGATAATAACAAACAGAAAGTAAAATATTTATATCTATTGATTGGAAATAATAAGGACACAATAAATGTAAAACCATAAAATACACCACTAAAGGAAACATTAAAATATCTTTTATAGAAACAATAAAAACGGGGTGTAGAATCAAATATGAGTGTATTTTTATTTGATGTGGCATGATAAGTCCTTGTATGAGATACTATATTGAACTAATGGTGAAGAAAACATGTGATTCTATATAGAGTATATTAATAAATAAATTTATTATATCAATTACCCTTATTCGTTATATATAATATAAGTCACTCAAATATTTTAATCAAAATATAAGATAAAATGATGTCAGGAAACATTTCTAAAAGTTAAGGTACATTCACCATGAATATGAGAAAGTATGATACCTAAATTAGTGGATAGAAGCACATGATTTTTTATTTCCAAGTGGATATTTCCATTTGAATTGTAATTGTGTGTTGTAACCTACCACCCCATTTGGGAATAAATATTATTTATGGAATTTAAAAAAATATCACTATCATATATATATATATATTATCAGGTACAAATAATTAATATAAAATGTAAAATTCATACCTTATTATAGTGATAAAAATCATTTTTTATGTAAAACTATAATTTTTTATTATGTAATTACATTTTATGGTGTGTTGAATCATTTAATATTAGAACCTTAGATATTAATATAGCACATTCTTATAATGTTTAAGATAATGAAACTCTAAGAAATAGAGGCTCAAATAAACATTTTGGAAGTAGTTCAACTATACTGTGTGAAATATTTCAAGTGTAATCTAGATGTAAATTCGCATAATTCAAATGATTTCATTTAGAGTAATAAGGGATGAAAATAGAAAAAATGAGTATAAATGGAATTAATATTATATATTCAACATGATATTTTTAGAGTATGTCATAACCAGGTATTCTTTGATCAATAAAAATGTAGAGATGATTTATTCATAAGATCATATTTATTTATGCAGATTAGAAATATGATATAAGAACAAGGAGGATATATAATAATTCTTACACAATTCAATTGATTATTAAAAAAAATTAGAATAATTCTTCTTAAAATATAATTTTATTATATGTATCATAGTTGTGATGTTAGTAGTGGGTGAGGGTCGGTAATAAGTTTCATAAGTCTCAAAAAGTTTTCCTTTATCATTGACATACATGCTTTTAAAATAAAAGCATTATCCCAAAAACAAATTACATATATAATGATAAATATGTGACATATGTTTTATAATATGAATTAAATCCACTATTTTACAAATCATCATTTTAAATGCAAAGAGTATGTTAAGGTTAAGCAAATGAAATAAATTGCATCTAGAATTACAAAAGGTGAATCTAATATAATTATCCTAAAGGTTAATAATGATATTATATAAATACCTAGGGATAAAAAATTATATTCAAGTGAAATAATATTATTATATACATTGGTGGACATATATATTTTAGATAGATGGATATTATTGACATAGGCTATGTCAAAACATAAGATTTCCAATTATTTGACATTGGAACAAGTTCCAAAATAGTCAATTTAACAACCTGAATCCAGCACCTGAATATAGTAGTTATTTTTCTATATTATATTAAAATATATGGGATCTAATCCCAAATTATAGAATAGTTATGTAGTCATGGGATTCTAGGTACAAATATTATTTCCACATTAAAACAGAAATAATGAAATATAACATAATTTTTTTTGTCATAATATTTTTATTTATTCTAATAAATCCATTATTTAATTTATATAGAACATCATGGATTCTGGTGTAATGGATAAAAAAATAACGTGTTAGCTAAAATTATCAGTATTTGAATGTGTACAATAAAAGTTATAAGAAAAAAATAAATAATGAATGAATAATATAAAAAATATATATATTAATAAAACATTTCATTCATATAATATCAGGAAAATATGAGTAAATCCATGTATACAATAGAAACATAAATAAATAAATTGAGATCAATAAAAATCATTAAAATGATATAATGTATAATTTCAGACATAAGAATCTTACAATAAAGTCACTTTTCCATGACATCAAAAATAAACAAGGGAGTATTATTCTGAATATCCAAAACATTTTTTCTCATGAGATATATCTAATCATATGGGCGATATGAAAGGTCAATCTACACTTACTAATTCAAATCCATTCATCATTTGAAATGGGTTAATAAAATACTATTTTATAATCAATATGAACATTCATGTTGAAAAAGTAACACACCGGTTGATAATAATTTCCAAAATTAATAAATATAACAACATGATAATAATCAATCAAGATAAATAAGGTGGAAAATTAAATTAAATAATAAACCTAGTGTACAATAATATTTATCAATGAATTTAGATATAAATGAAAACACATTTAAATGTTCAATTGATCATTTTTAAGAGAAATATCATTTAATTTTTTAATTATACTGATACTAATATAAAAAATTAGGAATATTATGAAAAAATTTGTTTTAAAAGATAAATGTAAACATATAACATAATTCTATATGAAACAATAATAATGGTTCAGGGAAATGTAATTCTTGTGGTAAACATTTAAATAACTATTTTTTCACACATTCAATAAAAATTTCATTATTCTAAAGGTGGGAAAAAGATTTCATATAAACTATTTATAGATAGTTAAACGTGGGAAAAATATCATTAATAAAAAATTATTTAATATTAAAAAAACTATTAATAAAAGTTTTATAAAATAAGGTCTTATAAATAAACTAATACGAAAAAAATAAAAAAATAGAGTAGGGTTTCCTTCAAAACATTCATTTGGAATTTTTGAGTGCCAAAAATGTAATAATAGAACTAATAAAAGATAAATGAATAAATATTCATTGGATAATTATATATATGGTTTAATATAAAAATAAATATACTATTCGTCTATTAAAACATAAATATAAGAAATCGTGAAAAAGGTTTAGATTGTTAAATAAACCAATACATCAAGCCCGACTTATTTCATTGTTTTTATAACCTCCTTTATAAATTTTTATATTATTTATATTTATTATATAGACCCATATACATACATACTATATCTGATATTATAAACAGATAATATTTTAATATTTGTCTCTTAAAAAATAATGTTTAAAATCATCATTATAGATGGACTACTATTTAATTTTTCAGGTAAATATCTGATTGGAAGTGTCTTCCCATGCATAATTAGGAAGGTTATATCATTTTGTGAATCTTGATAATGAAATATATATATCATATATATTAATTTTATAATTATTCATAATAATTATATGAATGATGATATAAAAATTTAATTAAAGCGCTTAATTACGGTGATAATCCACATGGACGCACGACTGACCTTATAATTTTTTAACAGGTGTAAGGGTAAGTAGGTAAATGATATATTTAATTTCAAAATTACATATTATGTTATAAATATAAAATATATCTATATATTAGTTCCGTATTTATAACAATCCATGTAATGAAGAAATTCACCGGGAAATACACCTTTATATGGAGATGGTAAATCACACGTATGAACTATCACTGTTTTCGTATGCCATATGATGAAATAGATGTGAATAAGGATTTTGTATGGTGTGAACTATAATTTTTATAAATTAATATTACATAATTATTGTTTAATATATAATAAATTTTCAAATGATACATTCCTGAGGTCTATATAGGTTTAATGTCTTTCGAAACCTGGATATATATTCCACTAATACATTAATTTTCTACATATTTTCACATTTATTTCTTCAATACTACAATCCTTATTATAGATAAAATATGTAAATACATTATTAAAAAACTTTTTATGGAATAAATAATAAATGTTGTTCTTGTATACACTATAAGTATAGACATAAGAGATATAAATAAACGATCATCAGTGAGCATATGATAAGTTTAATAGTATGAGAAAAATAGCTATGAATTATAGAATATTTCACATAAATTTATATTTTATAACCATAAATCATGAAATAATTTTCCTTTAATTAAAATACATTCAATAAAAGGGTGACAATTCACCATTAATCAGTAATTTTCCATGAAAACAAATCAAATGACATGGAATTGAATTTATGGATTTCACATAAGCATAGTGTATAATTTAATTAGTCAAGGGTCACAACCACGACTATTATAATGTATTGAGTTAAATATCCATTATTTTTTCCCTTAATCGAGGATCGCTACCTATAATATCTTATCAGATTGGATTCTATCCACAATCAATTATTTCCTTAGTCAATGCTCCCACCCCCGAGACTATCTTTTCAGACAAATTATTTCACTGAACTAGGATTACACCTTAATACATTCCTTTTAATATAATTAGATATCATTCTTTACTCCATAAATTTGAGAGATACATAATTTCATTATTGGAAGTAAAAGATGAAAAATATATATAGGTATTTTATAAGATTGTAAAACATTTTTCGTATCCTCTTATTATATCCCACACAATTGATACAGGTTTCATATTCATTTTATCATCATAATCATCAAAAAACAATATAAATAATAAATATTAGAAAATCTGATCACATACCTACTAAATAATAAGAGAAATAAAATGTTGTTGTTAATGATAAAAAACCCTATAAATTTTCTCTAGAACATTAATTAATTGAGATTAACTTTTTGTTTTACATCACTTTTATAATATATATATATATTTCAATAATAATAAGGATTTTTTTTATTTAGAATGAAAAAATAAAATTCATAATATAATATTTAAATAATATAGTATTCATGATGGTGGGAAAACCCATCAATGAGGTGTATGTAAAAATAATACATTTCACATTTTTATCAAAAAAGTAAATACTACAAAATTTTTAAAATGATATAGAGCTTCTTTTTATACAATTGTAACGACCCAAATCTGGAGCCCCTCCACTGGTGACCCGTACCCCATTCGCCACATAACCTCAAGCGCGTTTCCCTGAACGCTAGAGGCTGCCGACTAGCAGAAAGGTCCTTGGTGAGTTGGTGGGGAAACTATGCCCTCATTTGGTAAGGTATACAGCGGAAAAACAACAATCAACAGCGGAAGCAGTAACAACATGCATAACAACAGAAACCAAACAGCGGAAGCAAGCAATATATATAGCAATGATGACAATGATGCAGTAGGTACAAGTATCTATTGAATGTAAAACACAACAACGTGCTGAAGTACAACTAAAAAACAAAGTTCAAAGGAAAACAAGATAAAATCCTCAGCATCGCGAGCCTCGGATCAGTCCCATGCTCCCCAGCTCCAGCACAATCAAGATCCTAAAGTAGAAGAGCACTTTCCGTTATCTATACCTGCTGAAACATAGTCTGCTTGGGCCCAAAATCATGGACCAAACAAGGTGTAAGATACAATCCCAGTAGGCAATCACATAATGATTTTTGCCTAATATTCAATGAATACATGGCAAGTAATAAAACAAGAAGCAGTAAACAGGAATGCATAAGCAGCTACAATACATAGTTCTAACAAATAAAGTACACAAGTAAGCAGCCAACAACAAAAATAAAACAGGTAACCCTCTGGGTAGCTCTCACAGACTAACCCCTATGGTTCAACCTATAAGTACCAGCAACCCTCTAGGAGGAAAACGCATTCTCACCCCTCTGGCTCAGCTCTAAAAATGATAGACTCTCTGGGGAACCACTCACCGTCGATTCCGCCCTATAGTCTTCTATCGTGCTAAAGGCTCTCTGGGGAAGCACTCAATGTCTATTCCCCCTATGGCCCACGTCGAGGAACTACACACTCTCTGAGGAAGCACTCAACATCAATTCCCCCTATGGTCTCGTATCGTAATTAAAATACACTCTGGGGAAGCCCTTTCATCAATTCTCCCTTTGGTATACTACTATAGGTTCTCAAAGTCATGAGTGAAAGGTAATACATGATCAGCGCGCATGTACATCGTCCAAGTAAACCTCAAGAACTACATGGCTATCAACTAAGGCTCAACAGCAAAACAAGGCAATAGTCCCCAATCCTACAACTAGTCGTGGCAACTGGAAAAACATCAAACAGGTAGAGAAAGAATTGAAAACATTCAAGGTACAGTAAATCTACCATAAACACAAGGAAAACATCTACTCTATAAATCATGCAAAGCATGAAATACAACAAGGGAAAAATAGGAACACGCAATACCCCATTCAAGGGTATTGGTGGAATTTGCACAAAATATTCATAAAATTTCTACAAAAAGTCACAAACCACCTACCTCGATCCAAGGTGATCGATATACGTGAACCATGACGACAGATTCACCTTGGAACGACATAGATCTAAAGAAAATTCACAAAATGCTTAACCTACGATAACTTGGATAACCAGAGGAATCAGGAAACAAGACTCATGAAAAAGGGAGAGCTCACCGCTGCGATTTAAATGAAATTGACCACGCTTGAATTGGAGAATGGATGAAGAGGTGGGAGCACGTTGATGGTCTGCACATACGGTCGCTCTCGGGCCGACAAAATCTGGAGAAGAAGATGAAATTGGGGGTCAGGCGTGACCTCGGTCTGTTTAGTGAAACAAAAAAAGTACACGATGTGTACTTCTATAGTACACGGTGTGTACTGGGTCTTTTCCATACTCTGCCAAAATCGGCCACCATGTCACCCATACACACCATGTGTATGGCCTGGGCACGGCCAGCACATGGCTTCAAGCCGGATCAGAGTACACGACATGTACTCAGAAAGTACACGGCGTGTACTTTGAAAATTTCTTGAAAATTCATTTTTCTAAAAAATTCCAGAAAAAGGAAAAACATACCTGAACGAAGATCTGTGTTCTTACAAAATTCCCCCCTTAAAGAAATTTGTCCCCGAATTTCCCTAATAGGGCGTAGAAGAGGAATCCTCAAACAGTTCTGGCCAGGTCGATAGTACATCAGCCTCCCTCTCCTAGGTCTAGTCCTGTACTTGCCCATGCTGCCATAGCACACATACTAGAGGAACAGACCGCCCACGAAGAACCTTCGTACTGTGATCGAAAATCCAGATAGGGTGTTCCTTGAACGATGCATCCGCTACAGGTTCAACCTCCTCAGGCTGAAATGCATGAGACGGATCTGAAAAGTAACGTCGGAGTTGAGAGACGTGGAATATTTCATGCATGTCCTGATACCTCTGAGGTAGCTACAACCAATAGCCCCCCATCCCCACTCTCTCCAAGACCTCAAACGGCCCGACGTACCTCGGTGAAAGCTTACCCTGTCTCCGAATACTTTTGGGTCCCAACCTCAGTGAGACACACATGAAAACCTGATCTCTGAGCTCAAACTCCAAAGGTCGTCTCCGCTGATGACCATAATACTTCTGTCGAGATTGTGCTGTAGCCATCCTCTTCTGAATAAGCTCTATATGTTCTGAGGTATCCTGAACGAGACGAGGTCCCAACAAAGCTTCATCTCCTACCTCCAACCAGCATAAGCGTGATTGGCATGGCCTACCATACAAAGCCTCATATGGTGCCATCTGAATGGTCTCTTGGAAACTGATGTTGTAAGAGAACTCCATCAGAGGGATATGCTTCTCCCAAGAACCGCCAATGTCTAGGATACAAGCTCGGAGCATATCCTTAAGCACCTTGATCGTGCGCTCAGACCGACCATCAGTCTGGGGATGGTATGATGTACTCAAATGTACCTGTGTACCCAAGGCCTTCTGAAGTCCCTTCCAGAACCAAGAGGTAATTCATGCATCCCGGTCTGAAATAATGGAGTGTGGAAATGCATGTAGACAAACGATCTCTTGGATGTAATGTCATCCCAGATCATCAACACTGAAGGTATATTTAATCGGCATGAAGTGTGAAACCTTCATAAGCCTATCGACGACAACCCAAACAACATCGTTCCCTCGAGGCATCCTCGGCAACCCAGTCATGAAGTCTATTGCGACATCATTCCACTTCCACTCCGGAATGGGTAACTGCTGTAAAAGGCCTGCTGGTCATTGATGTTATTCATTCACCTGCTGAAAAGTAGAACATCTCATGCTGAAACCAGCAATATCCTTCTACATACCTAGCCACCAGTACTGGCGATGAAGATCCTGATACATCTTGGGGACGCCAGGATGAGCTGCCCAAACTGATGAGTGAAAATCCCGCATCAACTCCTCTTGTATGTCTGCTTGCACCCATACACATCCCTAGAAACACAAGATCTCATCCTCGCCCATTGCGCATCCGGGAAGAGGGTCCTCTTCTGACACACTCTCCCACATGACTAATCCGTCATAGTATGATAGCTGCCTAATCTGTACCCAATCAAGAATTGTAGAAGTAATAGCTACAGAAGATAGGAATGTCTTTCCTTATCTATCGTTCACCTCCAGATGCATCTCATAGAACAGAGCCATCAGCTGCCACTAACTACTGTCCTCCTAAACTGCATAAATCTGAGTTCTTCTGCTCAACGCATCTGCCACTGCGTTGCCTTTCCCTGGCATATAGGCAAGCTTGAAATCAAAAGACTGAAGGTACTCGACCCACATGCGATGTCTCAGGTTCAGATCCCGCTGACGGAAAATATAATTGAAACTATAGTGGTTAGTGAAGACCATAATGTTCTCTCCTAACAGATAGTGTCTCCAACAACGTAAGGCATGAACAACAGCTGCCAAATCCAGATCGTGCGTAGGGTATTTCCTCTCATGTGGCCTCAACTACTGAGACCCGTACACAACGACTCCATCCCCCTGCATAAGCACAGCTCCCAGCCTGATACCTGAAGAATCATAGTAAACAGTGTAGTTCTTTCCTTGATCCGGCAAGACTAGTATCGATGCTGACTTCAACCTCCTTTTCATCTCCTGAAAGGCTGACTCACAAGAATCTGACAATAAGAACCTTTCCCCCTTCTTGGTTAGACCTTTCAAAGGTGATGATAGATGAGAAAAGTCCTGAATGAGGCATCTGTAGTATCCAGCCAGCCCTAGGAAACTCTGTACCTCAAAGATGTTCTTCGGCTGCTTACAGGAAACTATAACTCTCACTTTTTCTGGGTCCACTGATACTCCTTCCTCTGAGATGATGTGACCCAAGAAGTGAATCTGATCCATCCAGAAGTGGCACTTTGAGAGTTTAGCATAATGTCTGTTCTCTCTCAGTGTACTCAAAATGATCTCAAGATGTGTGGCATGGTCGTGTTGAGTGTGAGAGTACACCAAGATATCGTCCATGAAGACCACGAAAAAGGATTCAATGTAGGGATGGAACACTCAGTTCATCAGTTCCATGAAAACTACAGGTGCGTTCATGAGACCGAATGGCATGGTTGTATACTCGTATAGACCATACCTGCTCCTGAAGGCTGTCAGAGGTATATCTGATGGTCCAATGGGAAAATTATTATAACCAGAACACAAGTCGATCTTTGAAAACACCTGAGCTCCTTGAAGCTGATCTAAAAGGTCATAAATTCTCGGCAAAGGATATTGGTTCATGACCGTCAATTGGTTTAGCTTCCGATAATCCATACAAAGCCGAAGGGTACCGTCTGCCTTCTTTGCAAACAGGACAGGCGAACCCCATGGAGAAGTACTGGGTCGGATGAAACCCTTATCCTGTAGCTCCTCCAACCGCTTCTTGAGCTCCTACAACTCAGTTGTGGCCATCCTTTATGGAGGAATGGACACTGGTGCTACTACTGGAATGATCTCAATAGATAATTCTACCTCAAACTCTGGAGGAAAACCTGAAAATTCCTCGGTAAAGACGTCCCTGAAGTGATCCACCACTGGAGGAAAATCAAAATGTGGAGTCCCCTGATCATCTAGATAATGACTAGAAATTTGGGCCATCCCCCCTCAAAGCCCAAGATGCTCGATTCCTGCCCGACTCACCAAAAAGTCCCACTCACCCTTATGGAGAAAAGACTTGCCCTTTGGTGAAACGAAACTCACTCTACGACGATAACAGTCGAAGACTGCTTGAAAGGGAATCATCCAATCCATGCTAAGGATGAAGTCACATCTTGTCATCTCTAGGACATAGAGATCCCATAAGAAGTGATACCCTGCAACCTCGAGAGGGAACTATCTACACTGGCGTACACTAGATGTACTCGTACCCAAAGATGTGTCTAGTGTCAATGAGTCGGCATAAAAAAATATGCAGAGTCCAAGGCTCTCCACAACAACAATAGAGATAAAGCAATGCATAGCACCGGTATCAAAATGGCTGAAGATAAAACTTAGGCTACTAAAATCGTACCTCGAACAGTAGAATGGTCGGGATCCTGCTCCTGATAAGTCTGATCAACGGTAAAAGACTGGCCTGTACCACGTCCATGCTCCCCTCACTGACCACTCTGAGCTGAACCTCCCTACAAGTGCTGAGGAACTGGTGGCTGACCACCATGGCCTCGACCTCCACCTCAAACCGAATGGCCGGAAGAACTCCAATTCCCTAACTACTGAGAAACTGGTGGTGCTGCTCCTGAACGAGGAGTCATGGAAGAACCCAAGTCACCAGCTGCTGGTGAGAAGACCTGGTAGAAACACTGAAGGTGACCCATCTTCTGGTAATATCATCACTCCACGGTGTCCCTCTGGCACTGTGGCCTTGTGTTCCCTGAACGGACACAATGGTAGCATGTCACCTTGCTTCCTGGCGATACATCTCGCTTCCTCAGATCACCGCGTGTAGGCTCTCTACGATGCTTCTTGTTGTCATCTAGAGGAAGACTAGATCTGGAAGAAGAACCGCCCTGGATCGCGGCTCCAGAGTCTCTCAGATTGCGCTCCACAATCAGTGCCTGGTTGACGATGGAAGTAATGAAAGTCAGCTGGAAGATATTCACCTGTGAGCTGATCTCCCACCTGAGACCATCCTCAAACTTCCATGCTATGAACACCCACTCCCATCCTGGAGAGGCGTGAAGTGCTGGAGCTTGGTGAAATGAGTGGAATACTCCATGACAGAAAGAGTACCCTGCTCTAAGCTCATGAACTCCTGGGCTTAGTTGGCCCTCGGGGTCTCTGAGTAGAAGTAGTCATAAAACACGCGTTGGTACTCCTCCCAAGCCATATCATGCTGCTGACCCGCCTGTGAGATCACATCCCACCACCTATTGGCAGAGTCTCGGAGCATGTAGGTGGCGAGCTTGACCCGCCTCTCTGGAGGCGCCTCCAGATGCTCGAAGATAGTCAGCATGGATTCCAGCCATAACTCTGTAGCCTGAGTTCCTCCTTCCCCCGAGAATGTAAGAGGATGTTTCTACTAGAAAAGCAACGTCATGTCTGCCATAGATGTGGCAGGAGGCGGCGCTCCCTGGAAGGCTTGCATCATCCTCATGAAACCTTCCCTGAACAGCGCATCAACACCTGCAACTGGTATAACAGTCGGTTCCAAGGTTGGCCCGACTGGAGGATCAGCAGGAAGACCCTGATCAGCCCTATCTGGCATCTGATCACTGCCCAAGGACAGATGTACAACCGGAGGACATCTAGGAGTCATAGCTCTGAAAGATCAAAAGCACACCTTTGATCAGGAAAACTTGGACAGAGAACAGAATATTACAAAACGGAAACAGGGGAAGAAAAACACACATGTTTGAAAAACATGACTACACGGCATGTATAAAACTACATGGTGTGTCTTCTTAACCCACTGACATAGTCATGTACTCCTTCCCTACAAGTTGTGTACACCTCAAACTACACGGCGGGTACTTGAAAACTATTCCCCTACCCGAGTCTCCTTACACAGCTAACCCACACGGTTTTTCTTAAACAGAGACTACACGATGTGTTTACTACGGACACGGCGTGTAGTGGACAAGGATTCGATGGCCCATGTTGTTAAACACATGGTCGTCTACATGGCTAAACCTTACACGGCGTGTTCCGAACAAACACGGCGTGTATAGGCAAGGTGAAATCATTCCGTGTTTTTCATGACACGTCCGGGTACCTGGAAAAAACTACACGACGTGTTCAGAGAAAACACGGCATATGGAAATGAAGGTAAATTCGGACCGTGTTGTTAGTGACACGACCGGGTACCTGGGAAGGACTACACGGTGTGTTCCCTCTAGACACAGTGTGTTCTACCCGAGCTTCCCCAACCTTAGTTATTAGTGACACGACTGACTACATGGCTCCGAACATACACGGTGTGTACCTACCATACACGACGTGATCTTAAAGTTACTTTAATGACACCGTGTTCTGCTCACATGGTAAGTGAAACGGCCTGAAAACTGCACGGTGTGTATCCATAAAGTATATGCTGTGTATTCTAGGTTTTTATGGGGAGTAGCTCAGAAACTGCTCAGACTCCCAGAAACAGTAGAAACAAGGGAAAGAGGTGCCAAATTCCTATCCGTGAGGGCCCATACTCCCCGCGAGTAAAAGCTCGGCATCTCCTGTAGTCACATACTAGGATGAAAACAACTCTCTAACATAACAGCACAGATTTTATCAAGAATATATCACAACAGAATGAATAATCTATACGGGGCACATCACAACAACATGCAATCGCTAATGCACCCTAGATGGCATGGCCAGAATGCATGGCATGTGATTTTTAGAAGTTCCTACAGGATGCATGAGATGGAATACCCTCATCTCATTAGTTTGTGACAGAAATAGAACCGAAATATCAAAACAATAACAACACATGTCATGAGAATCATACTAGGTGAAAACATATCAACCATAAAACTCAAAACAACCAAACTATACTTAACGACGTAGTATGGACTTTCCCTGCACACGAGTTAGATACTGCTGAGCACAACTTAATACCAAGTAACGAATCTATCCTATCCCTGGCTAAAGTCTCCAAATAGTAAAGCAAGAGAAAAGAACGCCTCTAATACCACTTTGTAAGGACCTAAATCTGGAGCCCCTCCACTAGTGCCCCCTACCCAGTTCGCCACATAACCTCAAGTGCGTTACCCCAAATGCTAGAGGCTACTGACTAGCAGCGAGGGCCTTGGTGAGTCGGTGGGGAAACTATGCCCTCATTTGGTAAGGTATACAGTGGAAAAACAACAGTCAACAACGGAAGCAGTAACAACATGCATAACAACAGAAACCAAATAGCAGAAGCAAGGAATATATATAGAAATGATGACAATGATGCAGCAGGTACAAGTATCTATGGAAAGTAGAAAACACAACAACGTGCTGAAGTAAAACTGAAAAACAAAGTGCGAAGGAAAATAAGATAAACTCCTCAGCATTGCGAGCCCCGGCTCGTTCCCATGTTCCCCAGCTCCAGCGCAATCAAGATCCTGAAGTAGAAGGGTGCATGCCCTTATCTATACCTGCAACAATATAGTCTTCTTGGGCCCAAAAGCAAGGCCCAAACAGGGTGTGTGATACAATCCCAGTAGGCAATCACCCAAATATTTGTGCCTAACAGTCAATGAATACAAGTCATGTAATAAAACAATAAGCAGTAAACAGGAAAGCACAAGTAGATACAATACATAGTTCTAACAAATAAAGTACACAAGTAAGAAGCCAGAAACAAGAAAAAAAAGGCAACCCTCTGGGTAGCTCTCACAGCCTAACCCCTATGGTTCCTCCTATAAGTACCAGCAACCCTCTATGAGGCACACGCAGTCTCACCCCTCTGGTTCAACTATGAAAATGATAGACTCTCTGTGGAATCACTGACCGTAAATTACCCCTATAGTCTTGTATCGTTCTAAAGGATCTCTAGCGAAGCACTCAACGTCTATTCCCCCTGTGGCCCACGTCGAGGAACTACAGACTCTCTGAGGAAGCACTCAACGTCAATTCCCCCTATGGTCTCGTATCGTAATTAAAAGACACTCTGGAGAAGCCCTTCCGTCAATTGTCCCTTTGGTCTACTACTCTAGGTTCTATTAGTCCTGAGTGAAAGTAAATACATGCTCAGTGCGCATGTACATCGTCCAAGTAATCCTCCTGAACTTCTTATCTATCAACTAAGGCTTTGTAGCAAAACAAGGAAACACTCCACAAATCCTACAACTAGGCATGGCAATTGGGAAAACGTCAAACAGTCAGAGCAAGCATAGAAAACATTCAAGGTATAGTAAATCTTCCATAAACCTAGGAAAAACATATACTCTAGCAATCAAGAAAAGCAGGAAGTACAACAAGTGAAAAAAAGAACATGCAGTACCCCGTTCAAGGGTATTGGTGGAATTTGCACAAAATATTCATCAACTTTCTACTGAAAGGCACAAACCAGCTACCTCGATCCTAGGTTATCGATATACATGAACCACGGCGACAGATTCCCCTTGTAATGACATAGATCTGAGAAAACACACAAAATGCTCATCCTACGATAACATGGAAACCAGGAAGAATAAAGAAACAAGATTCAGGCATAAGGGAGAGCTCACCGCTGCGATTCCAATGCAATTGACCGCGCTCGAATCGAATAAAGGATGAAGAGGCGGGAGTTTGTCGAAGGTCTGGTCGTACGGTTGCTCTCGAGCGGGCGAAATCTAGAGAAGAATATGATATTGGGGGTTAGGCGCCACCCTGGTCTATTTAGGAAAAAACAAATAAAGTACACGGTGTGTACTTTTAGAGTACACGATGTGTACTGGGTCCTTTCCATACTCTGCCAAAATTAGCCTCTAAGTCACCCCTACACACCATGTGTGTGGCCCGGGAATGGCCAGCACACGACTTCGAGCCGGATCAGAGAACACGACGTGTACTCAGAAAGTACACAGCATGTACTTTGAAAATTTCCTAAAAATTCATTTTTCTTAAAAACTCCAGAAAAAGGAAAAACATACAAGAACGAAGATCCGGGTTCTTACAACAATGATATGGAAACTAAAATATATTCCAAACTAACATTAAAAACTCATTAATCAATAGTTATGTAATTATCTGTTAACCTTTAAATAAAATATATACATATATTGAATAATTCATGAATGAAGTGAAAAATAAGGTAGATTTTCCAGAAAAAAAATATCACTCACTTATGTGTTTTGAATGAGGAAAATGAAAAACAAGATCATGAATATATATATATATAGTTGAATAAGATAAATAATATTTTTGAGAGATAGGATAAAATATTTTATCATCGTATTATTTAATCATAAACAATCTATGCCAAAATTAGATTGTAACATAAAACTATCATATCAAGTCTGTTATACCTAATAAGCAATCTAACCTACTATGTAATAAAATTGAATTTATCATTATAATATTAAACCCCAAAATCATTAATATAACACCATACATTGATTAATTATACCATATTTTTCCCCATTTATTAATAATCCTTAATTATAAATATATTTTCAGGTGTCAACTCCTTAATTTCCATCTATTTTATTGTTTAGCGGTTATGATCCATGAAAAAAGATCATAATTACATTTTATACATAATTTGATTCATAATATTAATATCATATATCATAAATATATAAATAAATTATTATAAAAATTCATATAATGTAGTGATGAAAAATCAATCACATCACAACATGGAGATTAATGTTTATACATACGCGTGAGTGTAATTTCATTTTTTCCATTGAAGGAATGAAAGAATGGTAAATATTTTTTAACAATTAAAGAATAACTATTCAAATATTAATTTAATTTATTAAAATTCAGTATATCCTTATAACCAATCACGATTCTATGTTGTGTAAAATGAGTTTTGTCACAATGTGGAGTCAGATGTCTATACGTATACACGCGCAATTGTTTTATCTCTTATTGGATTGAAAATTAGTAGTAAATGGTTTTGAAAAAATCATAATAAAATATATTTTTATTTATGATACTATATTAATATTATTTTAGGGATAAGTCAATTTTACAACTTTTAAAATATGAAATAATATTAGATGAGCTTGGATAGGATTTATTACTCTTCTTTGACAGACATATATTGGTTCACTACATAATAATGAAAGAATTCATATTTGGAGAAGACAATATGTAATAAGATAATTGTAATAATTCTATGATGGTATTGGATTATTTATGATAAGATATATAAATAAAATGTTATGTGAATTAGGTTGGATAAGAGGTTTCATACTATAATTAAGGGAAGGGGCACTCATTTAACTTATTAAAAGATTTCACTAACATATTTTAAATTTCATGAGAATGTTGAATATAATGGATTAGTATTTAATTATAGGATAAAATAAGGTTTATATATCTAAATAAATATTATTTTTATATGAGTGGGTGGAAATATTACCCATATATCATGCTTTAATCCCCGATAAACCTTTTCTATCATTCACAGAGGTACCAAAATTCATCTTTTAGTACTTCTCACTATGGAAAAAAATTATCAAAAGAAAATATAATATACGATTATTTTAATTATATAATATGTTATAATATATTAAAGTACATTATATTTAATAATATAATTTTATTTACTCACACAATTCTTAATTAAAATATATTTTGGAAAAATGTCTTTTTATCATAGAACATAATAAACTTATAGTCCCTATCTTGTAAAAAACATTAAATGAATGATCAAATATTATATTTAATATAATATTTCTAAATTTAAATAAATAACTTACTTAATTAAAAATAAAATAATTCATTGTGAAAAAAACATTACACACATAATATTGTTTACAATAAAGATTTTTTATACACAAAAATTAACTTATACTAAAATAAATATTATTTATTCTTTAAATTAAATTAATGGTATTATTTATAAATAAATCATCATTTCTATAAATAATAATAAATTTAAAAAATTATTGCACATTTCATAAAAACAAATCATAATATTTGAAAATTCGATATCATTTTCCATTTATAGGAAAATATATATATTTTTTTTGAAAAATACCAAAAAAAATTAACCGAAGTAAATATTGACATTATAATTTTAAGAAATATAATCATTTAATAAAACAATATTCTACGAATTTATATAATTTAATTTTAACATTCACAATGATAAATTAGATAAATACTATTTTTTAAGAAGTCATATATTTGAAGCATAAAATGACATCAATGAAAAATGAGTAATTATTTATTTTGTAATAATATAAAATCATTAATTAATAAACACTATTATATAAATTTTTCCTTAAGTGGTTATTACTTTTCATAAATAAAAATTTAGCTGCTTGGTTATAATTATTTACTATATTATAGTTCATATTGAATCAATACATCATTTATGTCAACATATAAAATACTTCAAAAATTTAATTTATAAAAAATAAATAAAAAATATTATAGTATTAAGTTATATCCCATTAAAATGTTTATATCCTTAAAATTTCATCCATGTGGTATACAAACATGACGATATCTGTAATTCACTATATTCTCATGTTCCAATGTAACTTCCTCAAAATTTTTATTATTCCAAATAACTTCTATAGTGTAAGTAGTATTGTTTCATATTAATTTATCTCTATGATACAATATTTATGAAAATTTTTCAAAATAGTAAATTTTATACACTAGTAGTGTACCTAGTTATTTTGGAAAATATGTATTAATGGGCATGTATGTCCTTGATAAATATAATAATACAACATTTTTATCATGAGAGAGGGTTGGTGGGAGTGACAAGTGATAAGCTATAGTCCCCAATCAAAAACAATATAGAAGGAAAAGTATTTCTACAGATAATAAATCAATTATATATAAATATCATAATTATATGACATTTATAAATTTATAATAAAACCATCCCACTTTTACTGAAGACCATATCTCACCAACGATTTTTAGAAAAACTTATTGGTCTACCCAAATATGTCTTGATGTTCCACTGATTGGTTTTAACATTATCTTTAACTTTCTCAAACAGAACTGGTCCCAATAGATTTATTTAACTATATCTATCCAAATATGTCAGATATCTACACTTATTTCTATATAGGGATGCATACAAATCCATATGAATACTGAAATAAAATATATTACTATATGAAAAATTGACTATATAATGTTTTTGATCCCATAAACAACTGAAAACAAGATAAAATAATATCATCATTATCTCTAGGGTTTTAATGTCCCTCATTGTTGGAACATATATATGAGGACTATATTATTTATTGAAACACAACATGATATATTAATCTTTCACAAGATAACTTCAAAACACCAAGCTAAACCCATGATCTCAATTAGATATAGTACAATGTGGTACCCCATGTAAACATACCATTAAATTAATATATATACTTATAATAAGATCAAGATATTGATATTATTGGATATATATGAATTGGATAGACACTGTGTGGAGATCGACTACAACCCACCTATAAATATTACCATTATAATCTTTGGGGAGTCTAATAATAAAATCAATGGTGATTCATTTGTATTATCATTTGGGTATAGGTAATGGTTATAAAAACCATTTAGAATTATGTCTCTCATCTTTAATATACTCACATACCAATCACCTAAATACATACTCTATAATACCACCCATTTAGTTATCTCACCATATATACTCTTTTAGTTCTCTATACATCTTTATACATCCACGATGAATAAATAATGATGATATGTGTTCTTATCATTACCTATCCTTCATTAGGCATGGTATGAAATATAGAAATACTCAATTGATGACCCTTATCATTACATCATAATCATGGTTCCACATAGAAACAATTATCAACTTATTTTTCATCACCATAACTTTCTTTTGTGCATCATTATTATTATAAATAAATTTATATTTCAAAATTGTTTTAAAAAAGATAATATCTCTTACTTCCATGAATATTTTCGGTTCTATCATATTCATGTCCATAAAAATTACACTTTTTGGACTATAATTATAGTTAATATTGTACGGTTCATTAAACTCAAAATGAAATCCACCTTGTTCAATTTCCCAGTGTTTTAGTATATTGAGTAGTCATAATAAATAATAAACACTAACTGTATTCTCAGGTGAATAGATAAATATATATTTTCCAATATATACATTAATATTTTAATATCTACATATATGTCACAACACTATCCATAAATATTTTTAATCTAAATATTTAACTAAATTATTATTTTTGATTACTCCAAACAAGAGTGGGGTTATTTTTATCAGGAACCGTCAATTGGTGTTTAGAAAAAGATATCACCCGATAATTTTCATAATCATACACTACAACCCATTATTTAACACAAAATAATAAATAACAAATCATCTACTATATAGTTTAGGGTGATAAAAAGAGAAATAAATATCCTTATATTTAGTTACATGAATTTTTTTTACAATTATCAACCTAACAGAACATAACTATCATCCAAGTTAACAAGGTGAGTGGTTTAATTATAGAGAACAACACTACACAAACCATTGATAATATCCCTCAAATCATAGAAAACTATGAATTTTAGACAAAAATTTCAGTCTGTTCTAATGTCCAATAACATATAACATTGATTGATCTATAGATATACCCTGATTTGAGATTATAAAACCAAAAAATGAATCTTTTTATAGCCTAAATTCAGATTCATTATATTTTTAATACAATATATCCTTCCTCAGAGTCATTGTTACCATATCCAATTGGTCTTAATTCCATTAATTTTTCATTTAATATATAATTCTGTCATTTATAATAAATTCCAAAAAAGTGATCTTGTAGTCACAAAACTCTATTTTCATTGAATCCATGATGAATAGTAGAATTCTAAGGATAAATAAAATCCCTATAAATTTATAGTTCAAATAACTCGAATGTAAATATCTCTTATTTATGAATTCACTTTTGACAATAAAATGATAGTATCCTTATTAAATGTAATCCATTTTTAAATATTTAGATATTCATAATTGTTAATCAAATCATAAATATGGGTATAATGAAACTTATTCTAAATTATGATCCTATTTAGTTCCCAATACTGAATGCAGAGTTTTATTGATCCATCATTAATTATTTAAAAAATATATTATACAATCCTTATTGTTTAACAAGGATGATTAAATCCCTTATGAAGATTCTCATGGAGTTTCATCATTAATTCATGAAATTCAATTGGTCCATTCAATATCAAGTCCTCGAAATTTGTGTTTCACTTCATTTTATTTCTATTGAAAACTCAGCAACTTTTTTTAATAAATAGTAAGAAATTCATCCATAATGTATCCAAATAATTATGTTATAATAGGTATATAGTCAATTTAATTTTTATCTAAAACTATATAAGATAAATATTAACATTGAATTGGTATATATCCAATGATATGGGTGTAATTTCATTTTTATGTTCATATTTCTTCCTTGCGCTAATTAAAGATAATATATTTGTTCATAATATCAAATGTTTCTTCACTTCATAATAAATTAATATGGGATTCATATAAAAATATATAATGCATTCCCAAAATCACAATAAATTAAACAAAAGGAAGAATAATATGATTTTTGGAAGCATATTACCACAAACAATAAATGGGGAATATTTATAGACAATAGAAGTAATCATCTTACCATTATTATTTTTTTCTTTTATATAAATATATTGACATTGAGGTTGTAATGTGATACCCATAGAATATATTTTAGATATAACAGAGTGGGTAGATCTCAAATTATAGAAGATGATTTAAGTTATATAGTGGATGGTAGGTATATCATTAACCACTTCATTAAAAATCCCCACATCAACAATAGTGATAACATGATATTAATTTAGTATATGGTCTTAATTAGTTAATTAATTCAATCGAAGATAACAATTGTTACATTCAAAAAATGTTTAGAATAATGTCCATAGTCATTTAAATTATAAAATTGGATTATTTATAGTGCATTATATGGATAATTTAATCCATTGGTAACATTATCTTACTTATTACCATTACATCAGTTTACTATTAAAAAAATCCCATATTTTCAACAATTAAAAAAATTAACATTCCTCTTTAGAAAATTTCATCTATTTTTCTTCCATCACATAGAATAATGAAAAATTCATCGTATTTCCTTTTTAGTTTTTTTATAATTTACATTGATTCCCATATTTCATTTATTATGAAAATAATGAGATCGATGGGTACTCCATTCATTATTTCAACCTTTATTACTAATAAAATTATTTATACATAGCTACTCAATTTACTTTTGGATAATTCCCATAAGATATATGGTTTTATGAAACCAATTTATCAACCAATGGTACTTTTCTATTTAGTAATAATACACAAATCATACCAAACATGTGGTGTAAGATTCTCAAAAACTATTCCAATAGATTCATCATCCTATTACATAAGAGTAAAAAATTCCATCAACATTTCAATTCAATGAAAACAAGAAAATTGGTTTTTAAAAAATAAGATCATAAACTATTCCACACTATGGTGTTAATTTATTATCATTGCCTCATAATTTTTATAATAGCAAACTAGAAATGTGATTAAAATAATAAGCAATAAATAGAAATTGATAATATTTCAATGTTCAACAAAATTGACATGGAGGGAAATATTTTTAATTCCCCTAATACATAGCTCTAAAATTAGTGGAAATGAGGAACTAGTATGATAATATGGATATCCTTTTGATGGACTCAAATTTATGTTGTTCCTTATTTTTATCATTCAAAATATCATCAAGATTATTGTATTGAGAAAGATTCATTAACATAGAAACATGATTTTTCATTCAATAACCCTTAAAATTGGTTTTCTTTGAGGAGGGAAATATTTCCACTTTCCAACACATTTAGTGCTAACATAGTTCTAACTGGATCAATATAATATGTGAATATAAAAAAATTATTAAAAAGTAATAATCACATCAGGAAATCATATAAATTTTAAAATCATTTCATGTATATTTGAAGCATTAAACTTGCTTCTAAAAATATAAATCATTAGGTATAACAGAGTCCATCCATTTCCATTATCTACTCCAACAATACATTTTTATCTTAATGGTAATTTAAATTTACTTCCATGGGTGTGTCAAATTAGACGTATAGTAAGGGTACATACATCGTGAACCATTATTATGGATGAGATAGAATTGACTAACATTATTTTGGGGTTATTACCCAACAAATTAATGTATTATTAAACTATATCCATATAGATAATCCTTAAATTTATTTATTTTATTTTTTATACCACAATACATTAATTGTTATAACATATTATGTTCTTATATACATTGGCTTATCCAATTGGTTATCGATAATATATACCTATCCATATTCTTAATAGTTAATAAAACTTATTTAAGTACTATCTATAGTGACCCCTACTTTTTATACATAAATATTACATTGTTTGAGATGAATATTAAATATATATATCACAATAATAAATACCTGAAAATTATAGATGATTAATGTATTTAGATACCTTGATATATAAAAAACAAAAAATAAAAAAATAAATCCTTTCTTATATATATAATAATAAATTTATCCCTTATTGGTCATTAAATACAAAAAATATTTCCCCATAATCGTGAGAAGAGAAGCATAATAATATGTGTTCTTAGATTCTTAGCATGGGTAAATATGAGAGATATCTACAGATGTTCATAAGTGAACATAAGATAAGCATAAGTGTAGGAGGGCATCAAAAAATGTATTAAAATAATACCCATAAACTGATATATCATGACCAGGAATCATGGAATAATAATTTATCAATAAAAATAAAAAACAAATAATAGTATAAGATTTTCAATAACCAGTAATGATCCCTAAAAACATACCAAACCATAAGAAATAAGTTTCTTGACATGCACTAATGAATATAAATTTTTTTCCTTAGTCAAAGATCGTGGTCAAGAATATAAAATTGGATGTTTTTCACTCCTCTTGACACCATTTTCATAGTTAGGGTTCACTCCCGATAACATCATAGTGGATTGGGTTAACTCCAAATACATTATATTCTTAGTCAATGTTTATATTAAATAAAATATAATTATAAAAATACCACTCACTAAATCAGGTTTACTCCCTATTATATTCCTTATTATCTCATGAGGTATCTATATTTACCCAATGAATTGGATAGATATATAATTCATTCCCAAAATTTCACATAAGGAAAACTATACATATGAGTATGAAAATGTAAAAAAAATTAGATATCATCATATCATAACTCAAGGAAATGATATTTTTTTTCAAAAAAATACTACCATCATAATCATAAATAGGAAAGGAAATGATAAATACGGTAACATTGAATCTAATTCCTAGTAAATAATAAAAAACATTAAAGTTTGTTATTATAGATAAATATACCCTGAAAATATTACTAGATCATTTCTGAATGAATATTCCTATTTTATTTGAAATACATTATTTAGAGTCAGTATATTTCTAAAATATGGAGGAATGTTTTTTAATTTTAATGATGAACGAAAATATTTAAAGTATTTATTAATTAATCGTGTGTTCATGATGGTGGGAAAATTCATTCATGTTGTTTTTTTTGCCAAAAATTACAATAGGATTTTTCAGTAAAAACTCAAAAGTATAATGATTGTAAAATGAAATGGAGGTTATATTTAACCCATTTTGATGAAATAGAAATATATTATAAATTAAATTTACAATATATTTTTATATGAGTAAGAAATTTTTTGATATTTTATTAATGAAAATATGGATATTGATATATAGATTCCCTACTGATGGGAAAAGAAGAATCGGTTTCCATAATAATTTTATTCCAGATTAATGAATAATCATATTGATGAATATGAAAGTGCAAGAAATGGAAAATAAAAAAATAAATAGAGAATGATAAAATACATAATCTTTGGAAGAGATATTTCATTCAATTTCATCACCAGAAATTTTAAGCATAAATGAATCTGGTAAAAATTATATTCAAACTAAACAGCCTTACCTCAAGTATATATTTCATCATAATAACAATAAAAAATAATATAATAAAAAATAAATTTATCATGATTCAATACCAGAATCCTAGTAATAACTATATTACAGTGAATTTTCTAAATATAACATCTTATTTTCTATTTAATAATAGTGATTCATTATCATTATCATTTCAGGTATTAACTACTTCATTGGTCATGTATGTATTGGTTTAGAGGTTATGATACATTCACACTAATCATGTTTAATTCATTAAAATAAGGTATATTGTATGATAAATATCCTATATTTTAATTTAATTCATAAATATTCCAATTTATATAATGTGGTGATTAAAAATTAATTACATCACTACATAGAGATTGTAGTTTGTAAATACGCTTGAGCGGTGCTTCTAATTTTTTATGATTAGAATTATCGAAAGTAAAATATTAATTAAAAATTAAAATATAATTATTAAAACCTATATATCATATTCAAATATCAAATATATCATAATAAATAAACATTAATATTAGTGGTGTAAAATTATTCATATCACCATGGGGAGGTGTTAGTCCACATGTATGCACAATCAAATCATTATTCAAGCATTTTATCGATAAGAGTTGGTAAATAGATGAGATATAATCATAATAAAATATCAGTATTTTTATGATATTACATGAATAATTTTTTGTTAAAACAAAATATTTATACAATGAAGATGTTTAAATAAAACTAGCAGAGCTTTGTTAAGACATATACCAATTCTTTGGGAGAATACAAAGGCCTAATCCTTAGTAATTTAAGGTTTTTTATTAATATAATAAAATAAAATATATGTTGAAGGGAATTATTATAGTAAGGTTTTTTAGAAAAACTTTTCTCATATAGGTTCCGAAAATGATGTTAATAATGCAGTGGAATAGGGGTTGTTTTATTTCTAAGGTGAGGGACACACATTAAGTTTCCTAAATTATTTAAATGATTTATTGTTATTATTATAGAAATCAGGATCAAAATGGATTGTTATTTGAATTTATGTTAATATAAAATTGAACTATTTCGAATCAATTAAATATTTCCCCAATTCCACCCTTATATCATTTCATATAACTACTAATAAACATCTTATAATCATAACTATGCTAAATAATATATGTATTTTTAAACATTAAATATTACCACAAATTATGATTAATTTATTAAATTAATTAAATATTGATATTGAAAAAATGGAATCTATTTTAAGTTATTCAATTTCAATAAGCGGAATAATCTTATTTTAATTAACCACACAAACAAAAATAAAATTACTATTTTACAAAATATTTCTATGCATTATATTTAATTTTAATCCATTCCATTCTTTTTAAAAAATATAATTAATATAATTATATTTTATTTAAAATTTATTCAATAAGTTTCTTTAAAAAAATCATTCAAAGGATATTAAATTAATTTATTATGATAAAAACACAATGTGTGTTAAAATTAGTTTTTAAAAAAATGTGTTATTAAGGGAAAAAATAACTTATAAAAAACAATTTAAAAATATTATGCATAAATAGTTAATTATATTATTTTAAATTTATGAATAATCATGATAATTTATGAATAAATTCAAAACATGATTTAATGTTTTCCTAAAAATCCATAATTTTTAAAATATAAATATTCTTTACTATTCACTACAAATTAAGTCATTTATTAAAAATTTTAAGAATTAATATTAAAATAATATTGAAATGATGATTATAAAAATGATGTAAATTTCCCTATAAAATTACAACAAAATATGAAATTAATTACACAATTTTTGTGAAAATGTAGTGAAGACCATATCTAAAATATATAAATATTTTAGCTGTAAAATTACATTTGAAAGAAATGATTAATTATTTACTATGAAATAATAATTAAACATTAATTTATATAAACAATTATACATATTTACAATAATTTTTTACTACTATTACTACATTCAAATTAAATTGTAATGTTATAATGATTTAGCATATCATTGTTTATATAGGCTCCGGGTATTGTGTAAGGAATGTTATACAATAATTCATGTTTTATTTTAAATGAAGTACATATAAAATCATGGGCTCTAATATTATTATATAGAAATAATACAACATTATTACATATAAGATATTTAAGTTTTTATATTGACTTTTTAAGAGACAATTTTAATGTTACATTATACTAAATATTAAAACACTTTTTTTTAAACTGTACTTAGTATTCACAAAACCTCTTTATTTTATCCCCATTTCTTCACTATAATGGTATTACAATAAAAAATAATCAGTATGATGTGGTGAGGCATGTTAATAAATCATTATATATGTTATTGGATGATCTAATATTCTCTTGAAGTGTGTGTAAGAGTGGGGTGGTTGTTTCTTTTTTATAATTGATTGAGAGGACACACATCAAGTTTTTCCAAATTATTTAATATATTAAGGTATTATGAAAGGAAAATAGATCAAAAATAAAACATATTCAAAGAAGATATTATTGATGGATCTGAAAATAAATACTATGTGGTATTATCATGTTTTTTCTCATAATTAATCCTTATCCATTACATTTTAAAACATATAAACCATTTTACCCTTAACAAAAATCATAAATATTTACCAAAATAACAACCCATTTAAAAAAATAAGTTAACTATATTGAGAAACACTATTTCTTATAATACGATATATAAATTTTATTTTATGAGATCAGAATCCTATAAGTTGCTAAAATTTATTTTAAAATATTTTCAAAAGTAATGTGACCAATATTTTTCATGAAATAAGACATTTTAAGGACACAACATAAGAATATTGTTGAGTGAAATGATTTTAACTATATTATGAATAATAAAAATTAAAATTAAAATTTATAATCAACATAGAAAGAAATAGATCATTATGAATACTTAAATGAAAAATATTTTTATATATCAAATTGGTAATTATTTTAATATTGTTTATAAAAGTAATATTTCGGGAAAAATTACAAATATATAATAGTTGGAAAATTTTCAATGATTAATTCTAAAATGATATCATTTTTATCAAATTCAGTTTTATTAATAAAAATTAAGAATGATGATATGTTCATTATATTATTGCTTATTTATTATGAAAACCATAAATAATACAATTATATATTATGTGTCACGTTATCCTCCATTAAATAATTTCATCCTCGATTTTTAGTAAATAAATTTTTGTTAAAATAAATAAGTAGTTATTCAGCCTAACATATTGAGGATCCCTCGTCAGCTCTTCTAACTTATAATTTATCCAATATACCATTACTGTCTAATTCATCATATTCCACATCACTTTTTATCTACTGTTTAGAATCATGATAGCCTCTTTATAGAAAGATAAATTTTCTCCCAATTATATTTTCTTAGAGTTGGGAAAATGTGTTTGGTATACTATGTACTTTGTTAATAAAGTTATATAGAACACATCAATAAATTTATAGAGGCTACATGGAATTTTAAAAATCTAATCAACATGACCAATTCATTCAATAATTTCAAATGATCGGATGTACCTAAATATTATCTTAACCATTTTATTTAACCTTATAAGATCATTCCATTGATATAAATATAAGAAATCATTATATAACTCATGAAATTTTATATCCTTCCTCCAATAATTAGCATACCTTGTAATACTAAATTTATATTCCTTAACATTATACAGAATGGTTTTTAAATTCACTATTATCTTCTCCATGAGATCTATCCTTATAAGAAACACTTCACTAACATTATCCCAATAAGTAGAAATATGACAACAGTTTCTATATAATTATTCCTATGGTTCTATTTAAATTCTAAAATATAAGTTTCTTTTTTATAAAAATTCTACCCATGGTAAATATTTATCTCACAGACATGGAAATAATTTGAAGATTCATTCAACATATCACTAGATTGTTGAATATTTTTTTTCAAACATCCCATGTATTTTAGGAATATTGGGAGTTCATAAATGTGGGTTGAAGTTAAAATCATTCTAACGACATTAATTAATTTTTGATGAAAACCTTGGTTCATGATAAAATTTAATTAAAATAGGCACACCATGATAGTGCATGAATTTTTTATGATATATATTGATATATCAGGATAGTAAGAGTTGGAAATTATATTATATAATGGAAATAATCATATATTGTAAGGTGGATAATAATATCTCATAAAGAATCTTCCATTTTTTGAGTCTTTTGAAATCATGTTATAATGTCCATGATAATATCACATTAATTACACACAGTATATGAAGAGGACATGTGATTATATTAGGATGTGGTATTTCATCCATAACATAACAAAAAACCGTGCATCTTTTTACATGGTACGCCATTTTATATTTCATATTATCTTACTAAAAATGTTCTTTCAAATCAAATTACATTTTTGTTCTACCAATGTGTATAAAGATTTTTGAGTGATGATCTTCATCTTATAATTAAATTATTAACTCCAATAAAGTTATAAACCATTGAATCATACCAAATTAGAAAATATCATCTTTATATATGTAGTCCACCAATTTCCCATCATTCATGGAATTGATTTTGTTTTTAATATTCTAATAATATAGTAGATAAATTTTTTATTTCACAAATATGGATGACTTTTAAATCACTTGGATTTCATGTGATATTTCTCCTTCCATAAATATTATCATTTCCAAAATTGGTAGATTCATAATGATAGAATATTTTCAGTCATCATTTTACAAAATGTTCCCTGATCATTCCGTCTTAATGGATCATCCACTATATTTTCTTTTCTAGTTGAATTGATTATTGTGATATTTTTTTTCTTAGTATATATACAAATCATAATTTACTCTTATTGATCTATTTTTACGAACATATATCTTCCAAACATTCAGGGTCCATATATGATTCACATAATTTGTAATATCAAAATATATTTAAATTAATGTCTATTTTTGATATTGTAAAAGATATTTAACCATCTGATTAGTCAAACCACAAAATATTTTTATTTTTATTTGACAATTTTAATTATTCCAATGAAGTGGAGGGTATAAGAAATATTATTATAATCCTAAAATGTTTTCATCATTTTCCTGATTAATATAAAAATATTAATTATTTCTTAGTAAATAATGAATCTATTTTTTATTAGTCATTTTATTCATCATAGCTATATTTTCATCAGAAATGTTAATTATTACTCTTCATGAGAAAATATGATAATTCATTTTTGGAAAATTTATAAATTTTATTTCATTAAATGAAATTAATTTTTGAAATTATCCTCTAATAAACAAATTTTGGTGAAATTTTTAGAATTATCAGAAATTTATATTTTCTAATGAATGGTGAAAAAATGAATTTTTATGGATGTCATATTTCTATTTAATGATTTTCCAAATAAAAATTATATTTTGGATGATTTTTTAGTTTTAATTAGATTATTATTATTTATCATAATCAAAATTTCGGTTTTTAGATTTATTTTATTCTGGTATTTTGTATAAAAATAATTCCATTCTTAAAAGATAATTTTATATGAACACCCTTTTCTCATCGTGTTTATATAGTTTAATTTTAATTAAATTATACACTCAAACTTTTAAATCATGAAGAATCAATTCCAATTTTATAATAAAGGGCTATGAATTTGTTAAGTAGGTACCTTTTATATCATGACGCTTCTTAGTGGGGCCTACACTTTGATTCCCCATGCTCGTCTCCAATATGCTAGGGGATGGTCACAAGAACCAAGTGTTAATATCACTAACATGGGAGGAATAACCACAGTACATGTATGAACAAACACATCTCTACGTCTAAAATTGTGAAATGTACTAACCACTAACAACCGAACACATACATTCCACTTTAACCCACAACCAGCATACAGTAGTGAAAGTACTGAAAAGTAAATAGGGATAAAATACAACCTAACCAAAAAGATATCTATAAAAAAATCCAAAAACATATTCCAAAAACCCCCTAAATAACACCACTTGAAGGAATGATATGAAGTCATTGGAAGAAAATGGTCTGTCTAGTCGTACAAGACTTTGGTCGGTCCTGGTCTGCCCATGACTCGGTCAAAAGGTATGTCATCTCCACAAGACACGACATATGCATGAAAAGCACATGATCGGGTGAGTATAACAATACTCAGTAGGACACCCAAAAACCATGTATAAATACATAAAATAATGTATAGTCATATCTATAGAAGTATATGTCTACAATATATAACAACAATATCAAAATATACTCCATTAAAGACACATAGTTGAGATATATGTATCAAATCCCAAAAACTGCCACTAGGGATTCATCTCAAAGATTCATAAAATACTCATATAGGAGAACACACTCTTGAATCTGATTCCATAAATGAAGTCAGTATGATATGTACTGTTGGCAAGAAATTTTCATGAGAGAGTGATACACTTAATGATTTGAAGAGAGATTCAATATATCAGATGAGTATCCCAGCCAAGGTAATTGATTTATACCAATAACTCAATATATATTAAAACTCTAGGTATTCGATCAAAGTATAGTGATTTTGGTCTATTCAATAACAAAGACTCAACCTAGGTAATGTATAATGAATAAAGGATCTACTTCGGGTCTCTTGAGGGATTCCAAAACCTCTTTCCTACATGTTCTAATAAAGGGATCCTACTCATATGATTAAGAATAGAAACTAATAGTACATCAGGGAGAATAAAAAAGGAATGAAATCTAACGAAATTCATCCCGTATATGGTGTATTAAAAAATAAATTCATCTTGACAATAAAGTGTACCTGGTGAGTAGTCGTCACACACATATTGGCCAGTGATCCAAGGAAGTACCCGTGTAAATTTCCCTTCTCACTAGAAATATATCCAATTTTAAATCCAAAATTTGTCTAATTAGGACCGCCTCATCTCAAGGGTCCCAATGCATTGGTAAGTGCATCAAACAGATGTTCTGTTTGAAAATTATAGTCATTTTAGTGAAAAGGAATGACTCATGTCCGGTGAAGGATTTAACTGAACCGTCAGACCCAACCCAACACACTGAAAGACCTGACCCGGTCTGGTTGATTAAACCCATTTCGGCCTACATGGCTAGGTCTATCCTGACCCATCTCATGGGATTTGCTTTGTGGGTCCCGAAATCCCTACTCTAGCTAGCTTGCACGCAGGCCAGTTTGCCCAGCGCATGTGGTCCGCCCTGACTATGTGGCCCCTAGTCCACGTGGTGTTGCACCACGTCCCATATGGTCAACCTATTCTTTCTACGAACTCCCCATTCACTCTGCCTACCCATGCGTGTTGCCACAATGTTATCCCAGATGACCCCTGTTGTGACTCGTTCTTCGTCCATGGGTCGCCCAGCCGGCGGCTCAACGCCCACCTCATCATTGGCCTGGATCGACCCCCCGGGCCCGATCTACCTCTCCCCTTGTCCAAATATATCCACCACCTAGGCTGCCACGTTGTGCCATATCCCGTCCAAATCACATTGTGCCTTCTCCATCGCACCTCTATTTCTTCTTCGGGAGGTCATATCATTTATTATCGATCGTTGCACCGATAATCGACTTGGAAACGATCATTTTTAGATATCTTATGAAGAATAAACAATGCGTGAGAAAAAGGGAGATGAAATCCCAAGAAACATTCTCAAGGAACAAACATCAATAATTTTTTGTTTCATTCTAGATTTGTTCCTATAAAAATGTTCAATTAAAATGAAATTTTATAATAATCATCCCGAGGTAAGTCCTGCAATCAAACACATATTGAAAGAATGATCTTGGGAGAATAGTGAAGCTCCATAGACTTCATTTGTTAATCATTAATCAACTAAATCTGAGGTTGTCGATCTGTCGTCATTAAAAAATATTTTTTCCAAAGTCCCATCTATATTTCTCAGAGTAAATATAGGGTTATGGTGATAACACTAAATTATTGACAAGACCTTAATAAAAGATTCTTTGTTTTTTAAAATAGAATTTTTTTAATAAACTATTTTTATTCATGTTACGTACGAAAATACTTTTTATAGATGACCCAAAGTGGTTGATGTTAGGCCTCACCTAGAGTAAAATTATTAAACTAAACCAAATGGATCCCTCACATTTCTAATCTGGGTAACCATTTTTATGTTATTCTACATTTTAATGGAAATCAATCATGCACTTTATTAGTATCTATACAATTTTAAATGATTTTTTCATCGAACATCAGCCATCAGAATTACATGCCATCTCAGTGCCTGGTCACAACATAATTCCGTATTATATTAAAAAATAATACATGAAAAAATATAGAACATTACAATTTACAATTTTTCATATAAATAGTAACTATAGTAATATATGATAACATATTAAATGCTAAATGGGCTAATTATGTTTTAATATAAAATTATGAGGAAAAAATAATGACCTTAATCATTCCCTTTATTTAATTCAATTATTATATACCATCCATGATAATATCAAATGTAAATATATAGAAATTTATTCATTTGGAATGAATTTTGAGCCTACATAATATTTTATATAATGAGAAATCAAAAATTTCATTATCATTGTTTTTATTTTATTTAAAACTCTTGCATTGGAAACAATATTGGTTATTTTCAATTTTAAATATTTCTTTTAATTATAATTATTATTATTTATCATGGTAAATAATTTAAAAATATTATTATTAACAAAATTACTTTAAATTCTTATGAAACACTTACACATATCCAACATATTGAGTATAAAAATATATAAAATCCTATGAAAAAATATAAATATAAAGTTATTTTAGAGATTTACAAATATAATATTTATTATAGAAAATATTCATATAATAATGGTATGGATTCATCGTATTGGGATTTTGTATTTTTAAATTATTTAATACAAGTCAAATAAAATGAATTAATATTAATTTTAAAATCATGTTTTTAATAATAAATAATAGTTTATTAAATGATTTTAAATTCTTAAAATATAAATTTTTTTAAAACAATTGTTTTAATAATTATTATTAGCTCAACCATAGTCCATTTACTTGCTTATTACCTTTTATGGTAACTGTATTTACACCTTAAATGGTAAAGCATTGGTATAATAGTAATTTTTAAAATGAATAATAGAGAGTTGAAACAGAAATATAAGGAAAAAATTTGACTCATAATTATCATCATTTTTTTCAATAATGTTATTTATAATCATCATAATATTATAATATAATTTTGTCAATTTTTTTCTATTTAAGGACAAAAATTAATTTCTTTCAATTTAATAAATTATGATATTATATAACTCCCCCTCCCCACTCTTATAATGATTTTAGAACTCTATGAGAACCCTTTGGTGTAGTCATTGAAAAACTAAATCCTTTCCTAAAAACCATACCGACAATACAAAATTTATAATTTTGGAAAAATTAAAACCTTATAGGCCTTATGATATAATCTAAAGGGCTTTATCAGAAAAAAATGTATAGTTCTTAACAAAAAAATTTCTTTTTATTACTTCTTACAACTAGTTATAAGATTATACATCCATAATGGTATTGAAAAATAATTATTATAAATGTATTATGATTTTATATTTTATATTTCATTACCTATATCCATATCCTTTTCCATAATATTAGAAAAGATACTATCTTTTGTGTGTATTTCAGACTACTACCTCATGAACCAATGTAATCTGTTTTCATCACCAACTAATATTGATGGGTTTTGGTAGTATTTAATTTATATATTTATATTCACTATGTGTTAATAATTATGAAAATGTAATATAAAATACACATTATTAGGTATCTATTCACTTATAAATGATAACATCATTCAAGAGTACATGTGGAATAGATATTCTATGAGGTGATATTATTAGTTTTTCATAATCATAACACATATAAGTGAATATTAATAAAAGTTATTTTATTTATGATATAATTAACATTATAAATAGGTAATATAATACATTCCTTTTTTATAATCATTGAAAAAGTATAACTTTAATCACACATACGTACAAAATTCTATCTCCAAGATTGTAATATAATTCATTTCTCCCAGCCATATTTAATGGAATATTAATAATATATAATTAATTTATTAAAATGATATTTTTTATTGTAATTATTATTTACATAATGGAATAATGGCCGATTTTACCATTGTTATCATGCATAATTCATATTTAAATAATGTACTAAAAGTCCTCAAAACCCATTATTTGGATATAACATATTAAATAACAAAATATTCCATTCTAATAAATTAAAAAAAATAACAATAATTTAATAAAATTGGAAAATTATTTTAAACAATTATATAATTTATATATGTTTATTATTATTGATTTAAGTGAATATATAGAAATTATGGCCTCGAGGCAAAGGATGTAATCCTTATATCCTATCATTGAGGCATATTATATTTATTTTCAAAGACATTTGATAATATGTTGTATATACTACCAATTTTATATGTTACATCATTAATTAATCACACTTAATTGTATTTCATGATTCTATTTTCATTATTTTATCCAATTGTATTTTCATTGAATGTTACAAAGTTATAAAAGGATGACCAATATAAGTTACTTTTTAGTGTTTTATATCTTCTTCAATGACATTGTTATGAAGTGATTATATGTGAATTTATTTATAAACTTTCTATTATAAATTTTTTCTTTTTTATAAGGATTCAATTTTTTTCTAAAAAAATCACACCACTGATAACTTCTCGATTCATTGTTATGATCTATGTGTTGGTTTTCATCAACTCAATCACATTCCTTCCATAAACATGATTCACGTTGTATAACATGAATTCCTTCTATGGTGAACTCAATATATCATGAATAAGTTTTTACAAATTACATAATAAAATTCATGAAATATATAGATCCATATGTTTTTCTTACATTCAATGACTTGTGATTCGAAATCCTCTAAATGGATAATGGTTTTATATTTCAATCTCATTTCTTTTTGAGACAGTTTGGGGACTAGGGATGCATTGGAAGGAAAAATATGTTATTATTTTTTTGAAACCAAACATATTTTTCTTCAATGTATTTGAATGTAGTTTCCTTGTAAATTTCTACTTCCACTCTTATAGATGAGTGAAACACAATGAATGTAATTTGAAAGTGATATTGATATTGTATCTTCATTTTGAATATGAATCACTCTCTTCCATATACATGTATTCTTAAAATATTTTCTAAATTTTTCATTTATAAACATATTTTATATCTTTAATATATTTATGATGGTCATTTGTAATTTTTTAAATAGTTTTGAAAGAAAATTTCATTACAGTTTCGAATTGGGACACTTTAGACTCCCATTAAAAATGATAGAATATAATTTGTTTTATTATTTACAGGAAGAAAATATTTTTCCACCATATTTATCATTTATTTATTTGATTCCTACATTATATATTTTCTTTTTTAGTTTTAATTAATCAAACTTTCCCAATATTTTTAATTTTTAGTTTTAAAATTTGATTTTATAAGTTGATAAAATATTTTCCCAATAATGTTTTTAATATTCATTTAGTGATATTTCTATTAATCACTATTCAACAACCAGTGATTTCACTACAACTCTATGT
Source organism: Viscum album (assembly GCA_963277665.1). Taxonomy (NCBI): domain Eukaryota; kingdom Viridiplantae; phylum Streptophyta; class Magnoliopsida; order Santalales; family Viscaceae; genus Viscum; species Viscum album. The sequence continues at coordinate 2,093,242,705 of OY728136.1, forward strand.
TGGATATCATTTAATTGTTCCATACTTTTTTATTCTTGGGATTGACGATGAGGATGTAATGAATCACATTTCAACAATATTTGGGAATCTGGCTATTGATTTTTCATATGATTGAAAATTTAAGGCTTATAAGATTTATATTAACGACTAGTACTTGGAAATTATTGAGGATGAATAGGTTATCTTGATACCATATATATATATATATATGGGCCATATTATTTTTCATGAATAATGGACGATCCCGGTATAGATTATATAAATAGTGATCACCATCATAGCTACCCAATTAATTGGGTAATGTTACTTTTATGTAGATTAAATAAAGAGATATTTAATAGAGTGTTTCTCCTACAGAGATAATTGGGCACCCATTATATATAATATATGTTTATAATGGTTTATAACGATAATGATCCAAGATACCAACATAATTTCTTTATGAATCCAACGATTTTTAATGATTACTTTGATAATGATTAATATCAAATGGATAATGATTAGGAATTCAAATGAATATTTCCTTTGTAAATGGTTTCTTAAATGAATAATTTTTTGGATCCTTGTAATTGATGGTTTTAAATTCTATAATGTTATTTTCAAGAACAGTGGTTATGTAATCATACCCTAATTCTTATATTTTTTCTCAATGACTACATTCATTTTCCGATTCTTATGTTTACCCTTACTATAAATTTGAGCTCATCCTTATTTTTCTTCCTTTTCCACCATATTATAGTTAATAATGATAATTTTCCTTCTCTATAAAGTATTCATGTGTGGATATATTTTTGCGATATGACATAAATATTATTGACCTAGTTGTTTATGAATATGATTGTAAATAGTTTTTCCTAATTCACTACAGATTTATTCTTAAAAGGTCCATGGGTATATAAATGACCCAATTTTTTCTTCTGATGTTCTAAACTTGAGGTGGATAATGTTATTCACATTAGTTGTTATACAAACCATAAATTTAATGATTATTTTATAGAACATTATTTGGGAGTTTGTGTATCAAGTTGTCTCATTTTCTATTACAATAGGATTTAGAAAACTTCATATATTATGATGGTTTTATAAGATGTTATATTAATAGTTATGGAATCCAAAATTGCTATATTAATGTAACTAAGGAAACAGATCAAATTTTTAGACAACCCTTTTGATGTTATATGTAATTATATAATGAGGAAATTGACTATAGTTTAGAAAGTTTTTTATTATGTTGAGCTGTATGTGATTGATAAGTTTAATATGAATTCTTATTTTACGATTAATTACATTACTTTTGTGAAGATAATATTAATTATATAAGTGACCATTAGGGTTTATCATATATTTCACAATGACATAATTGTTTTTAATTACAATATGGTAGCATATGTTTTATCATGTAAATATGACCATATGGTAGAATAGTGATTTGATGTTTAAATGAATAATGTTATTAAAAATAAGGAATCTATAATTTTTGGAAACATTATATGATTATGTTCAATTGAGTATTATGGGATGTTGTCCAAGTATTGATGGTTTAATTATATTACAAAAAAAATATTGTATTTTAATGTCTGTTTATAATAATTTGTGATATTTATCTAACTCTTTATCATATCTTAGAGATTATATGATTAATGAATAAACATTGAGATATGATATTAAAAGTGTTTGTTGTTTCTATGAGATAAATAATAAATTTATTTTGAAATAACATGTGATAAAATCATTATAATCCTCAGGTATTAAGCGTAGTAGGGTTTATATTGAATTATATTATGTATAATTATTTAAAAAAAAATTTAGTATTAACATTTGATATACATTTTTAATATTGGATAGTGTATTATTTTTTTATATAAAATTTTATTCATCTAAGAAAATATCATTCCATGTTATAACCAATTTTATTTTGGTTTATCTTTATATTTATGCTAAATATCTTAATTTAATTTTATGGATTTTGTGATTTGTTGGATGTTTATTTTACTGCTTTGGTATGAAAAACATTATTCTCGAATACATATAACTTGGATTAAATTATGTGATTATGGTGGAAATTTATTAAAGGATGAAATTAAAATTATCATGTAATTTTATTTTCTAATTTTCCTCTTATACATAGTAATGTAATTATTCCACATGATTAAAATTATCTTGAAAAAATTTAATCCTATTATAATAATTTCTAATGAATCAATAGACATTATATGAGTTAAATATTTATGGGTTTCTAGCAATTAACATTCTTTTAAACATGTTTGGTATCATTGTCTATCTGTATCTAGTAATTATTTTTATTCTCGAGGATAATATTTTTAACTCCCAATAATTTTTTCTTAGTTTTAATCTAGTTATTTTTTATTTCATATGTCTCTCATATTTCCCTTTTTCCTTATAAAAATATTGTTCAATTAATTTTTTTTACAATATTGGATTCAAATAATGATATTCTGATAATTTAAACCCTAGGTTATGAGGCCAAGTACAAATTTAAGGATAAAAATTATTAAAGATTATATAATGTAATATCACATTATTTTAAAAAAAATACCATGTTCGATAATTTATAAGATACATAATGTCACAATTCAGCAAACCATGAAATATTGTATTTAAATGTGCCTATTATGACATATCCATTGAATTAGTTGGTATCAATTGGATTTAATACATTTTTAAATATATTTTTTATGTTATTAATAAATAAAAATATAAGGATTAATTATTTTTATATAATCAACAAATTTTTAATAATGTCATTTTATTCACTAAAAATAATGTTTTTTAAAAAATTGTTTTATTTCATTTCATAAGAAAATAATTTAGCTAATATATGAAAAAATTTATAATATTTTTATTATTAAATGATAAAAATTAATGAAATTGCGATATAAAAATTATCTCATGGTGAAAATGATAGTTTTTTAAAATTATATTTTTCAATGAAAAATAAAAGGTGTTTTTTATTCAAAATAGTATTTTATAATAAATTATTTGAAAATTGAAAATATATTTTTCATTTGATATGAAATTTTAAAAATATATTGCTAATTTAAATAATCAAATTATAGTTTTTAATTTAATTTTATACTTTAATTTAGTTTAAAATCATAGTAGTCTTAGAAGAGAATTTTTCTAAAAACATTTTTTCTTCTTATTATTCTGGTAAAATATAAAATTAAACTCTTCCACTTATAAATTTTAAATCCTGAAAAATTGATTCCATATTTGGAATTAATTTTTTTAATTTTGGTAAATGTGTAAGTTTAATTTTTTTCCAATATGAATAAGATGTATTGAAATTTTTTACCAAGATAATGGTAAAATCATGTAATTAGTGTTTAAAATGAAATGATAATCACTAAATATTGACACTAAAACATTCCATACATTTATTGGATGAGTATATCTTATTCATAATAATAATAAAAATATAATATATAGACTTTTTTTGCCATGTGTATAGCCCTATAAATTAATTTAAATAAACAAAAGTTAAAAATTTCATTTTCGTTGTTTTATTCTCATTTATGTTTTAAAAAAGAAAAAATAAATTGTATGATTGATTATAAATTAATATATGAATTATAAATGATTTTATTTTTCTGTGGTAATTAATTTATAAATATTAATGAAAAAATTTACATTAAATGTTCACACAACACTAACACATTACATGACAAAGCATTATAAAAATAAATAAAATCATTTTAAAAACTCTAAACATATGATTATTTAAATAATATTGTCTATTCAATGATATTTAATATTAATATTAAAAATGAAAATTTTCATAATTTTTTGTATTCTAATTCCATTTTATTCTTGTAGTTTTAAATGTCTAATAAATTAATAGATTAAAAAATGTCTTTAAAGTAATTTCATAATAAAATATTTTCACAAATGATATAAAATTTATAAAAATATTTTATTTTAATGATTTATTTTAATAATATTTAAGAAATAATTCCTGTACATTTTATGGGCTATTTTATCATTTATTTTTATTATATTAACCGAAAAATTCTAATAAACTTTGACATCACTATAACAATGAAAAGGATTAATAGAGGGATAAAACCAAATAATAAAGTTAATAATTTGATATAAACTTGTCAAAATTTTATTTTATCATATTATTTAGGCTATTCCAAATATTTTATTTTAATATTATCAATAAAAACCATTTTTTATTTATAAATAATTTATATTAATTTAAAATTTTATGTAATTATAAAAGTGGCCATTATATAAAATTGACCTTTTTTTTCTCAATTATTCACACTTCAAGAACCATTTGACTCATAAAATACATGAAACAATTCCTTAATAAAATATATCGTTGAATTATAGATGAATTATTTTTTGGCAAATAACTACCATTAATAGATTAAGACATAATGGAAAGATGTTTTTTAGAAAAAGTTGTATACTTCATAACAATGTGTTTTCACTTTATCTACTCTTCAACATATTTTAAATATTATCAAAATATTATGTGATATTAAAAAATGACATGAATATTTTTTAAATTAATTTACTTACCTATATCCTCCTTCATTTCTATCAAATGGTAAATGAAACAATCATACATCTGTATCCCAAACTACCTCCAAACAAGCTGATGTAATTCGGTTTCCATAAAATCCTCTTCTAGATAGTTGTAATGGTGAATTTTACACACACACACACATATATATATATATATATATGATAAGAGTGATATATTAATCATTATTTATAGATAATATATTCTTCACTTTCTTTCCTTTTTATTCATTAATCATGTATAACATCGCTTGTGCGTATATACGGACTACCACCTCCATGAGATGATGTAATTCTGTTTTCATCAACACAACACATGGAATATATTTACAAATATATTTAATGAAATTATAATATATTTATTATATAATTTTAAATACATAATTATTAGATAATATTTCCAAACATTACATGATGATAGTTTAAAAAAATTTAAATTTTACTCATACATATGTATGAATTACCATATTGATGATTTTTGCGTAGTTATTTTTTCAGAACTATACTAATGAGATGGTTTTAAATTTAAAATTAATTTCCTAAAAATATATTTATTTCATTGTTGTTATTTTTTAGATTATATAATAATTAACCCATTTAACATGGTCTACACGACAAAATCATTTGGAAATTATGAACCATACGTTCTCAAAAAACCCAATTTGGGCAAGTTTGATCAAATAATTTAATACGCCTCTAAAATATTTGGAAAAAATGGTGTAATGATAAATTAATAAAAATGGAAAATTTTATTTAATAATAAAATAAATTGTGTACTTTTTTTATATAGTAGATTAAGGACCTACATAGAAATTCTAAACTTGAGGAATGGGTTTTCATCTCAATTTCATTTCACTACGGAATAATTTATATATATGAAACTAATTTCATTAATATGGTCCATATACATCCGATTTCACATGTTATATCAATAAAAAATCATATAATATTTTATTTAATGTTAAAATTTAAATTATTTCATCCAAGGGAATTATAAATGAGTGTTACCGTGTGGTTAATATTTTCTTAATTAAATATCCAGTTATTGGGTTATAACTATTCTTCCCCAACTTGGTTATGTAACTATTGTGTCTGAATTTTTATGTAATTTCGTTTAATATATATTTAGAATTTTTTATATGCACATAAATGTTTTCACATAATTGCCAAATATTAAAATCCTCAATTCTAATTTATGATCTTGACATGTATTTTCACTATCTCAAACTCATGTTTTTTATGAGGTATTATTCTTATCATCCACTGTGATTTCATTTTATGGTGTACTTATTACCTCATGATTGAATCTTGACATATTTTTCAAGAAATTAATGATATTTACATAGCCATATCATATTTATACATCCAAAAATATTTTATTATAATGTTTTCAAAGTAGTAAAATCATTATGTTACAATCATTATTCGTTTCGGGATTGTTTATGTTTATATTTACTTTGATGGAAGTAATTTTATCTTATATTCACAAATTGAATTTATTTTCTAATCTTCTAGTTGTGTATCTAAGTTTCATCTTAATTTCTATTTACATTTTTATATATACATGAAACAACAAAAAAGTAATTTATAAGAGTTATCAATCATGTATCTTTTATTATATTAGGATTATTTCTCATCCATAACCATGTTTACTAGATTATTTTCCATGAAGTTATTTTATAAACATGAATTATTTAATAATAATATTTCAAATGTCCTTTGACCATATTATGAAATTACATAAAATAAAATCTATTAGTTTTTTCCAAGTGGACCACTTTAGGATCCTGTTACAAATCAATTGAAAGGAATGATTATTTGTTACCCTTAAAACATGAATGGATTTTCCCACTGTCATGAAAATTATTTTATTTGAATATTAATTCATAATATTCCACTGTTATTTTGAAGGAGAAGTTCTCTCATAATATTCTTTAATTTTATTAAAACCCATCAATGACGAAATTATAATTTCAACAAGAAAATATTAATTATATTTTAATGGTATTTCTATTCATCAATATCCAACACCCATGATGTTACTTATAATACAATGGGGATGTGTTGTAATGATATCATCCTTGTTATTTTCCATGATGGATTCTGATATTTTCATAGATCTAGTTTTTCTACATGGTATAAAATTACATTCATTACTATTATGATTAAAAATTGAAGGCTTCTAAATTTTTTATTCATGAACAGTACTTAGAAACTATTGATAACAAATGGGGTTGACCAAAATAGCTTATAGGAATTGTTTAGCCCCAATATAGCTCATAAATAATGTGTGATCCTGAAATAGAATATATACGGGGTTTATCCCCCATATATATCTTCAATTATTTCTGTAGGGATCCTTACCCTTAAGGGAGTAGAGAAGGGAGTTACCAGATAGTTTCTCATTTTGATTTAACTTGGATCTAGATATTTCTAACAGGAGTTTAAAATGAATTATGATGATAATGATATACTATTTTTTTTGTGATTTCACTTGTTTATAATGATTCATTTGTTTAATATTGTCATCAGATAGATTATTATTATTTATTTATAATACTATTTCATTTTATTAATCTGTATAAAATTATTCATGATTTAATATCTAGGTAGTTGATGGGTATCAATTCTTTTGTTTTATACTCATTGATGTTGATTATGTCATAATTATATAATTCTCATATTATTTTCAATGATGAAATTCAATTAATATTACTTATTTTAACCCTAACTGGTCATTTTATCTCAACCTTCTTATGATTGATTTTTCTATTTGTAATGAATAAATATGATAAATTAGATGTGTCCATAAATTTTTCATGCGTGGATAATTTTATTGGTGGTGGTGCAGATCATTTTGAACCCATTTTTTTAATCTAGATGTAAATAGCTTTAAATATTTCAATAAATATCTAAAACTAAAAGATCATTTTTATATAAGTGATGTAATGACTATTTTGGATTATATATATTTTTATTGGAAATTTTGTTTTCATACCTCAGTATCAAATCCATGATTGTAACGTTTATCATTTTATAACTATATCCTGGTGTTTGTGATTAGGGATATCTCATCATTCCCCATAAATTTATTTCCACAATTTCTTCAATTAAAATATTTAGACAACTAAATTAATATTATGGGTTGGGTAATTTTATACATTAATCTCTAATTTCATTGATTCATAGAAAACAACTCTATTATTCTTCATTCAACCCATCCATGTCTCACTTTTGATACATCCCTGAATACATAAAATATGACCATTACCAAGGGTTAGTTCAATATCAGTCAATTGAAATATATACTCTTTAATTATAAAAAAACATTCCTTGAATTCTTCTAGACATAGAAAACATAACCAATTTATATGTATACATGGCTAATGGGTTAGCTAATAGATTAAAATTATGAAAAAATAATCGATAATGGCCTTAAAATTCAACAATCTATATACATTGATTATATTTTTTCTATTTGGTCATTACATCATTATCTTTTCGATTTAAGGTAAACATATATTTCATCCAAAGTGACAATATCGGAAATAGTAAAATCATTCTAAATATAATTTTTTTCATTTCTAAATTTTATTATATAACTACATTTATCAACGGGACATAATTATGATTTTATAAAGTCTCTTTTATCATCATATATTTTATAGTATATCCAAATAACATCACTAAATACCAAAACAATATATAGATAATCCTTGAATAATCATATCATCATAAAAAAAATAAAGTGTTTATTCGTCAATTCAAATGGAATTTATACCAATTTATAATGGCCAAACATAGGATAAAATAACATATCTAGAATAACCTCATTTTGTATATTCTATAAATGATATCTTCAAGGAATATTAATCATTGAAAAATATATAAATCTATTAAATTTTTGTAATAATCCATAAAAATATGGTAGTGGTTACTTTTTGTTATAGTAATGGGATTGAATTCCTTATAATCCATTCACCATCATAAGAGAAAAACATTCAATCAAACAAAAGAACAAGGGATCACGATTATGATAAAATAGGGTGTATAAATACATTATTAAAAAAATTCTTGTAGTTGTTTCTATATTCATGATAATTCAAATTTATCCATCTTATAGAGAGAATTAGATCTAGGGCATAGATTTGGTATTAGATCAATGGCAATGTAATCATCGTGGTTAGGTATGATTCATGGAATTTTATTTGTAAGTACATTAATTTATTCCTAAAATGAGGTGTATCCTATATTCTGATGATTCATTATCAACTCATAGGTTGTGTCTACTATTCATATCTATACATTCCATTAGGGAGAGATACTGATAGTGGATTCATTGATGATTCAAATAATGTACTCTACCCTATAAAGAAAGGGGATTCTATATATCAATGAGATAATGTAATTAAATTCCTTCATAAATAATGTTCCATATTATAATATAAAATTCAATCAATACAAGGTATTATATCAAAGTATAACATAGGTATATAAAACATGTTTTCTAAAATGGTTATTCAATTTTTCAAAATGGGAAATCAATGTAATATCCTTATTGTAGAATGATTCCCAATATGAGTAACACTTTCAAATTATATTGTTATAGTGATAGGGAAATAGATAATGTTCCTAGAAAAAGAGGATGATAAAATAGATATTGAAGACCATAAATCAAATAAACAATCATATATGTTCAAGGTTGTGATCAATATTCATGATACTAAATCTTTAGTAACAACAGTCTCATATATTTTTAATCACATATGATTAATTTTTATCCATAATCCTTATGTAAGGAATATTTATTTGACGCATTGGGAATGAATTTTTATAGTTCTAAATATCATTATAGATGAATAATTAAACATTATAATCATATTATATTCCCTTTTAATAATGACCCTATGGAAATTATTCTCCATAACAAAAGTTAAATACCAATCGTAAAAAAACATCCATTGTATTTTATTCAAAAATTATTACATGATGAAAAAATAACCTATAATTATTTCATTTTTTGAAATGAATTTTTCTAATGTTCTCTTCCATTTATTTTTTTATTCACCTTGGAAAAAATAATACATGGATAATTAAATCACTTTCAAAATAGAACATGACACCATATCCTCATATAACAGAAATTTCAGAGGTAATAAAGCCCCATGAAGGATAGGATTTATCCCAAAAAATAAATTATTAATATTAAACATTATAATAAATTCAAAATAATTACTATAATATTATAAAAAAGTAATGTAATCTTCATATTCACTAATATTTTCTTATTCCTTTTTAATAGATAAAATAATCTCCCCTCCATATCATCTCACTAATCAATAGGAAATTAATTTTTGATGAATATATGCTTGAATTTATTTCACATATTACTTTTTATATCCTTTAACTTATTACATTTTTGTATCAATGTCCTCCATCGGTTAGTTTCACCAATAAAATGATGAAATTCCATTTTTTTGTTACTTCCCAAATGAAGAAATATCCTCTCCACGAACAGTGTAAATTTATCATATATACTTGGATTACTAGTTTCATTAAATGATGGATGTTTTTAATGTATGAAGTAGTCCAACATTACTTCACAATGTTGTTTTACATAATGATTCTCAATAGAGGCAAGATTATTAGTCATAACCTTAGTTTTCTACCCTAATATAGTTATAATCATTTCTTATTCTAGTCCATCTCTAGCTCAAGATCCTGATTCAATCCCATTCCAAGAAGATAAATCATAATATAAACCATGGCCACTCATACAGTCTCCATTCCTTCTATTAGAATCTATTTTAGAACAATGGAATATACTAAATTAATCCATTACATAATGAATTCTAAATCGTAGTAAATGATTCTAAATCACATGTAACACAAAAAGTAAATTGATATTTAGTAAAATAAAATATTATAATTATAATTATAGTATATAATTTTAATATATTAAAATGATATAAATATTACAAAACTTGTCATAATGGTTTGTAATTATTATATAAGTGAATCTAAACATGTTTCTTGGTAGCATATAGTATGATATGTAGTCTTAGTGCCAATTAAGATACACCATTTTTACCGGGTCAATACCCCATCCACCCCTTGTAAAGTAGATTCACCTTGGAAAATATGTTCCATAGTTAAATCCAATTTTTACTATCTATATATGGATTAATTTTATTATAAAATTACACAATTTATACTTTTCAAATACATTATTATATCATGTTATACTTATTATTATCCTCCATTTATTTCATATGGTTCTGTTCTATAATCAATTTATTCCTAATTTATTTTAGTAGGATCATAATAAAAATTCATTAATACCAACATTAAGTCCACAACTCCTGTAAACCATATATGGTGATTATATTCTTACATTTGTATAAATAGAATGGATAACATTCTGTATGATGGCTATGTTTAAAAAATGTGGGAGTGTGGATACATATATGATTCCGATATTAAATATTAATGCATTAAATAAAGCACAATTTTTTTGATAACATTTTTAGAAAATAAATTAAACACGTGGATTCATAATTTTAACCAATTCTACCATTTTCTGTAGCCCATGGTCTTCTTTATGCACTTACTTAATTCAGTATGATAACTATTACTACACTGAAACCTAAAACAAAAAAAAAGGTATTTTCTGTACCAATAACTTTTAAGCCAAAATTTATCAAATCATTAACCAATGGATCATGTTCTAAACCTGACATGGTTAATAATCCACAATTTTTTCAACTGAAGACATATATCACTTTGATTTATATTCCCAAATGGTAATTGATCGTGATATCATAATACATCACCAGTTCAATCCATCTTCTCTTCATCATGTTTAATTCCTTATGAGGTAATATATACTTTAGACTTTTATTCTCAATATATATTTGAAATTTGTATCCTTATACATGATGCCTCTAAATTTTCAATGAAAAAACCAATGTTGAGAATTCCAAATAATGTGTGGAATAATTTGACTCATGAGTTTTTAATTTTCATGAAGTAGAAGTAATTACCTGATCATGCTGCATTAGAACACAACCATGTCTATTCAATGAATCTTCATTGTAGCTAAAAACTCTTCATTTTGGGAAAGCAAGGAAAAAACTATATCATTCACCAATTTCATCATTAGATCCTAAAAAAATACATCACATTCTTCTGTCAAAATAAAAATAACCTCTTTTTCATGTTTACTTAGTTAGAGGGATATATAACCGTGGAATGTTTTTAACAAAACGTTAGTAATAACCTTATAATCTAATAAAACTACGATTCTATGTAATATTTATAGGTCATGGCCATTTATCAACGACTTTTATTTTTGAAGGATAAAATTTTAGTCCATTCATATTTATATTGTTCGAATAAAATAAGTCTATTGCAACTGAAAACACACTTTCTGAATTTTTTATATAGTTTCATTTCGTTTAATGTTTCCAAAACAACCCTTAGATATTTTTCAGTCTCAACTTAGTTCATAGAAAATTCAAAAACCACATCAATAAACACAACCAAAAATATATCAATAAACTCATGAAATATTATTTTAATAAGATTCATGAATACAACAAGTGAATTAGTTAACGCAAATGACATAAAAACAAATTTCTAATTCCCATATAGAGTTTGAAGAGTTGTTTTTGAGATTTCATCTTCCTTGACCTTCGTTTTATGGTATCTGGATCTCATGTTAGTCATTAAAATGTAATGAACTACCTGTATTTGACCAAAATGTCATCGATGTGAGGCAATGGGTTCTTTTTTAACAGTTAATTTATTCATGGTTCTATAATTAATGAAAAGTCGCATAGAACAATCTTTCTTTTTATCAAACAAAATAGGTGAACCTGATGGGGATGTTCTAGGATGAATAAATCCTTTCTGAAGAAAATCATACAACTAATTTTTTAATTAAATAAGGTCTATTTTAGTCCTTCAGTATGGGGGTTTTGAAATTGGGTTAGCATCACAAACTAAGTCAATTGTGAATTCAAATTATAAATCATGCACGACACAGGGAAAATCATCAGGAATAACATAAAGGTATTCATTTACCACTGGTACATCATTAATCTAAGTTGTTACCTTTTCTTTCACTATATGAGAAATATAACTTTCATTTAAATCATTAAATAGTTTCTCATCTTCCTAATATGTTATCAATTGTATGGGTTTGTTATTGTTTACAAACTAAAAATATTTTGAAAAGACAACTTGTTCAGCTCTACGTTCAATTTTAGTATGTTAAATTAGAAGCCAATTCATTTCTATAATGACATCAAACACTACTATAACAAAAAAACATGGATTTTAGGTAAATTATTTCAACAGACCACAATAGTCAGATTATTATAATTCTTATATTCTATATGATTTTCCCATGGTCTTTTAAAAATATATTCGTGTCTCAATTGTTGAGGTTATATTTCCAAATTAATAAAAAATTACTTAGATATAAAGGAATGTGTAGACCTCGTATCAAAAAAAACAATAGACAAATCTGAGTTAGAAAAAAAGTTACCTAATACAACTTCGTTGGATGGATAGACATCTACTGACATAGTCACAAAATATCTCAATACTCCTTTCTACTTATAGTCTGGCTTCTTTGCACAATTTATATCTCTCTATGGGAAGAAATTTTCCTAATGACCAATCCCACTACATTTAAAACCCATAACAATTTTTTATCATGATTAGACTTGGGATCATTGTCTTTATAATCTTGGGCCATATGTCAAAAAATACCTCATTAATAATACACCATTTTTTGGGTAAGGCATTCCCAAGGGTGATTCTTTCTAAACCTTTCACAGACTAGAAAATATATTTTCTTACCATCAAATTTATTTGGTTGATTGGTACCTATCATTGTCCATATGGACCTCTTATTCTCCATGTTGAAAAAATGAATCTGATTATTAGAAAACTCCATCACTACACTTTATGCACATCGTAAATGATTCTGATACCATTTGAATTCACATGAGGCCAATGCCCGTTGATACCTTTTCTGAAATCATGAGTAAAAGAAGATCATTTTTCTATCAATATCTAAAATAATATTTGTATAATACCTTACCAGTCAGTGATGTTTTCGTCATAAACAGCCATTGAATCTTCCTCCTTCTCTTTCAGTTCAAGGAATTTCTTCTCCATCCTATGTCTCACCACCTTAGTAAAATATTTATTAAGGAAAATACTTTTAAATTCATCCCACACTAAGGCATCAACATCATCTAAAGCCATGATATTATTTTCAACTGACCACTACTGATCAGATTCAACTTAAAAAAATAAATGGTAAGACTTAAAATTTTATTATCTAAACCTCTTATAACATAGAATATCTTTTCAAGTGTTTTTAATCCATCCTTTAGTCTCAATTGTTTCAGAAGATCCATTGAAATAAATATGGCACTATCTTATAAAATTTTCAACTATCATCATGTTCTTTTGTGGTACATGCAGTTTTTGTCATTTATGATTACCCCCTCCATTTATTACTTGTGTTACTTGAGCCATTACAATCAAAAACTACTCGGTTTCAATCACTACCATTCCATGTTGTATATTCGGAAGGATATCATTCTGTCAGTGCCTCTCCTCCCCATCATTCCTATTTCGTCTGCGTAAAACCAATCCCAAAAAACATATCACAGATAATGAAACATGGTAATTTTAAAATTATATATCATTTCTAATTAACCATTGAGTAAAAATCATTCACGGTATACTTTTAACATCATCCTAACCCCTAATGATATCAAAACCAACCTCTGATACAATCTATAAGGACCAGACCTTATTAAATTACAAAATCATCAATTTCATCAAGAAATCACTTCCTTTCACATTGATGAACATTTTAGGATTATAGAATTAATTAATTGGGACATGATACATTTATAACGTTTCACATTACTAGAGAGTGGAAACCATAAAAAATAGTATTTATTTCTTAGAAAATATTAAACATTTAAAATAAAAAATAAATATTTCGAAAATATAGAAAACATTTAACTTTGATTACTTCTTTGTCATACACATCATTATAACCTATGAATATCATTTAAATACATATTAGGATCTCAAAATTCTCAATAAGAGATATAAATATATTTAAATAACACTTTAGTCCATAAATACTTGTAATGTATGAAATCATTCTTTAAATACACACTTTTCACCCATATATACATAATATGTGAAACATGAGATTTACAGAAGATTCCCAAAAACATAAGATCATAAATAGAATCAAAATGGTATCTTGTGTAATTATATACATAATTATTTAACCCTCTCGGCAACCTTATAATTTGTAACTGTAACTACTACCATACAATTTTTGTAACTATTACAATTACACTTGGAGTAACCATACAGACGACCTATAAATTACACATACCCAATGAATTAGAGAGATATATAGGCCCACAAATTCATATCAAAAAATTCCCAAGAACTATAACATAATTATACAATATTTATAATTTCTTAAAAATATTCTTTTTTTTATTTTGTGAAACAGATTTTTAAAATAGGCTTTTAATAGAAAAACCGCTTAAAATATCATATAATTGAAGTGATACTTAATAGAGTGGATGGAATATATATATATACACTATAAATTCACATAATTAAACATGATAAAACCAAATTACATCAATCAAACAATTTGAGTACCATGTGAACAATGAAGTAGAAGGTTAACCCAATGAACTGACATTGGGTTTAGAATTCCCTTATCTTGTGTTTTTCATCATTCAAACTCATTTAAACCTCATGTATAATTATTAAAAAAAGTATTATTAATATTTTAAATAAACATATTATTATTCATAATACATTATATTATCATTTAATTAAATAATTTTTGCCATTAATTTATAGTATTTTGTTTTTTCTATTATTTTGGGTGCGCTCTTTACATGATTTCCATGATCAGTTCATGATAGATACTATTGTTGATTAGAAACATGTGTAAAAAATATTTACAGAATCTTATATTATAAATAATACAAAATTATAATATGGTTAAACCATAAAAATGGTTTCATGACCTTTCTTGAAGGATGTAATAGATATTGAAATCACATTGACCATGAGGTCGGTAAATCGACACATCACAGAAGATGTTTTAATTTCATGAATAAGTGGGAAAGGATAATATGTAAATAGTGAGTCATCCATAATCATGATGAAGTCCAGAACATGTAATATATTGGATCATTCATTTCCCATATATAATGAGAGGTGATGGAATTGAAGAATAGAAAAAAATTGATAAAAAAAGTAAACAAAAGAGGACGTTTACCTCTTGATCTCTTCTCATTGAGATCCATCTTAAGGACGATGGTTTTGGATTTTTTGTGAGACCATAAGCTCTATGATGTGGTAAAGTGAATTGGTAGTAGTATTCAAAAAAACATAGGCAAGCCTCAAGGCTTGATAGGTGTGAGAGGAAGACTGTAATGAGGGTGATATTTATAGTGGAGGAGAGGAGGTATTTTACATTAATTTAATCATTATTATAATATTTTTTCTCAATTCTATGAATAGAAATATTTAATTTGACAGAAAATAGTAATAATGGAATTTTATTTCTAACCAAGTGGACATACCTTACTTATGATGTCATAAATAGAGTATCTAACTGATAATCTGATTATTCTGTATTTTACGGTATTTCACTATTCATTAAAAATTCAAAAACATTAGTAAAATCCAAAAAAATCACCCTAACCACTTTTCAATGAGTATAATACAAAAATTAACTCCATTTTTTTAAAATATTTTTCTATATATTATTAATTTTATTTTTAAATCAAACCAAAATTTATTGAAAAATTTAAATTTTTGTTATATATAACTACTTCTATATCACATTGAAAAATTAACCAAGATGTAATAATATTAAATCCTTAAGAAAATAAAATAATAATGAAATTAACTATTCATTAGGGCCATATTACTGTTCAAATGGATGTGTTACTATTCACCAAAAAACATGTTGGTTCAAACAAACTCCAAATAACATACTGATCACAAATGTAGATAACCATTTCTTGAAATACAAAAACTAAGAAATGACAAAATTATGTTTAAAGGATAGTTATATATATCTACTTAAAACAAAGATTCATTTATTAAAATTTATTTTTAAAACCATGGGGTGTTACAATATATCTATTATTGTGGTAGGTATTCTTGATAGTATTTTTCTGTGAATATGTGGGACTCAATACATTGGTTCATAAAGAGTATGGGCCCTCGTGGAGAAAAATTTAGAGATCCATTTGGTTCAACCTATTTAATGTGAATTGTGATAACTTTTAAGTGAGTATATATTAAAATGAGATCAATGAAAATGAAATGAAAACTAGAATTTTTTATGGAATAAAAAATGACAAAGACCCAAAATTAGTAGAAGTATGTAGGTTGTCTATCATATTTTTATATGATTTGTATAATGACCATACCTGACTCATGGAGTAGGAAGATGGGTTTTCTCTTATATAAGAGGAAATGTGCATATATTATTTTATGAATATGTGCTTTTGAGATGTGAACATTGATAATGATAAGGAAATGAGGCGTGAACATGGAATTCGTAGAGGATAACTATCGTGACTTCATTCATTTGTATGCTATGTGGGTGTAGATAACCACACATAAGAGGTGGTGCGACATTGGATAGCGGTGGGCCATTTAGTAGTTCCAGCTAATGAACTATAAGTATTTCTATACACATGTGCAGAGGAAAAACACAATGAGGGGTTTTTATGATTTATGTAGTCCATTCAGGGAGCACTGCAACCTACCCCAAATATGGTAGTATTGACCGCTGAGTTCCAGTAGCAGCATCCACCCAATGTTTTGATGTATAGAATACTAGAGGATGTTATTTCAGGGATATAGGCCATGCTATCTATCATTAATCATCTATATATTCCTCATATGATGATGGTAATTTTCTCTACGTATATGTTATGTGATTCCACCAAGAGATGGGGATATGTTATTACATGGATGGAGCATCATCAAAATATTTCCTAGAGGTATTTTTATATGGCATTTTATGACTAGTTATATCCTATGGAATCTAGGGATAATAGAGCCCGAGAGTTCTTACTGTTGGAGTAGGGCATGTTATCAGCTATGGATTACTTGGCCTATTTTACTATGCTCAAGTGGTTCACACCTATTCTAATGTGTGGTAAGTAATAAAATGCAAGGATATTGAAGTATGGACTTAGGTATGACATATTATTAGATGTGATTTAATTTTAGCTAACTACAATATAAAAAATAGTGAAATAGGTGTTTATCATAGGGTATAACCTGAGAAAGGTCGGGGATCAAACCCAGGAAGTTCTAAATCTAGATATTCTACAACATCTAATGGTTGGGCATCATATAGATATTTCAATGGTGATATTATCAATCAGAGAACATACTTAAATATTATGGTGGGGTGCTACTAGTGTTGTAGGTTGGGATATAAAAGGCCTCAGTGAATTATATACCCAACAAAGTTCTTATGTTTTAGAAAGATGGGAAATCTATAACACATATGTAGAACATTCCCACCAATGGCCAGTGAGATAGGTGTTCCACTGACTCCATGTTCAGGACTGGGGTCAGTGGCTTCCCATTAGGTAGGGTGATGAAGTACAGTTGGTCTATCAGTCCTAGGTAGTGTTCCTAGCCATTGTATCCAGATGCTGGTTTTACAGTGCCAACAATGTGGATATACTCAGAGTATCTAGTTACTAACACATGAAATGGTTCATTCCAAATTTATGTAGTACAACAAAACCATAAAGAGAAGTATCATGGACCCTCTACCATGAAAGGTGATATTCAAGTATCTTTTACTTTATCTTATTCACTTCTCGATATATTAGATTATTATAGCATTATACATGTGTCTATTGTGGAGATCCAAGGCTCTGTGTTCAAATATAAGATGACGTTATGATGCTCCACACTCTGTTAGAGACTAGAATAGATGATGTACCTCAATGTATTGAGTTCCCCCTTTATATATATAGGTTTCACATCATATGGGACATTTTTTCCATTAGACGACTGGTTGTTCCATATTTTATTGAGATGGGATTATTAGTTTCCTTTCATGTCCTCATTAATTTCCATCCCTGAAGGGAGACCTTCATATCAATAGATGGTAGCTGGATTGTCCACAAGGGTTAATGGGATGTATAAGAAACCTTAGATTGACCCAAGCATCATGGGTTGTACAGTATGATTGCATACATTCTGATTTTATATCCAGAAGATCAGGGAACACACAATGAAGACTTCCAACTAGTTGTTGAGGATTTAAGGGAAATTTTCCCGAATTACTTCTCATGATTACCACAAGTTAGAGACTTAGAGATCTGTATCGATATAGTTCAAGAAGTTGCATCAGTATCCATTCCTCCTTACTAGATTGATAATACTGATATTTAGGTGGTTAAGAGGCTACTAGAGGATTTAGAGAGATAGGTGTTTATTTGAACCAATACTTCTCCATGGGTTTAATAGGTAATCATTGAGAAAAAATGTAGAAAAAACTCGTATATGTGTAGATTTAAATAAATTTAAATAGCTGACTATTATAATCTAGAATCCTTTGATGTAGATAGATAATATATTTGACTAGCTTGGAGGAGCTCCATTTTTATGAAAAATTGATATGATATTATTTTATAATCATGTTCCTGCTAGATAATCAGACATACCTCACACATATTTTCATCATAATTTCTCTGTATATGATTATTTTGTTATGTTGTTTAGTCTCAAAAAATTTCCATTGGCCTTTATAGAACAAATGAACCGAGTCTTCTATCCATATCTCGATTCCTTTTTGGTTGTTTTCATGGTTGATATCATGGAGTATTCTCACAATAGACACAACCTTGCCAATATTATAGAGATCGTAATGAATTTACTAAGATATTGTTAGTTATAGGTTAATCTCACAAAAGTATACATCTTGATGGATCATATTCAAACCATGGGTCACATTATCTCAAAGATAGATGTATTAGATCTCCCAGAGAAGTTGACAGATCTAATTTCTTGGTAGCATTCCAAGAATGAATTTGAGATGAAAAGTTTCATATGTCCAGATATTTAGAAGAAAAATTTAATACAAGACATATAATGTGTACAATCTCCTCTTATGAAGTTTTCTAAGAAGTTTGTGATGTTTTTATGGACACATTCTTATGAGATTTCATTTTAGGACATAATGGTAAATCGACATCAGGGTTGATACTGATTTTTCTAGATCAAAAAAATATTTAAACTATATATTGTGAGCCATCACTTACTCTGATTGGATGAGTAAATATATATAGGGGGATAGAGTCGTAGCACCTAGGTATTGGTAGTTGAGGTCACAGGGGATGAATTTCCCAATCCAAAATCTTGAATTGGTTGTAGTAGTTCACATACTACACTGTTAGAGACATTACATACTATGAGAGCCTTGTATGGTTTAAACGGACCATAAAAGCCTCAATTATATATTTACTCAGCATGATCTACAGCTGAGGTAGTGATGAGGGCTTAGTGCCTATTGTGTTTTGACATTTTGTGTGTATACATTATTGGTAGAGGCCGTGCAATGGCTAATTCACTAAGCCAGAGGACTCAGATATAGGTAGTTCATGTAGTCAGTAATGAGTGGATGATTATTGATTTCTTCTTTGTGATTCAAATAGAAGTGCATGACGATCATGGATCGAGCTACCGATCATACGGAGCTATTACCTATTTCACTATTGATGGAGTCAGGATGAGGCAGTTATGGGAATCAACAAGCCTAATCTATGAGAGAGTGTGGCAGGAGGGGGTCCTCTTTCTAGTTAAACCACAGAAAGTGATGAGATTATGCTAGTACATGGTAGTGTATGGGTTTTAGAAGACATATTCTAGGAGTTTGTGTATGACATTCATGATTCATCTTGGGTTGTTCACCCTAGTTTCCTCATGATGTATTGAGATTTACATTGCCGATACTGGTGTTCGTTTATGTATAGAAATATTTCTAGAGTTTTCATGAGGTGTTCCACCTAGAAGGAGGTTAATTTGGAACAACATTGACCAGCCAATCTTTTACAGTAGTTAACTCTCCCAAAATGGATTTGTGATGATGTCACAATGGATTTTATGATAGGTTTAATGATGTTTCAGTGAGTTATTCGTTTCTTACGGGTAGTTGTTGACATGAACTCAAACGTCCCTCATTTACTACCTATTAGGGAGACATTTTCAGTAGATTATATTGGGAGGTTATTTATCCAATAGATAGTATGTCATCAATGGGTCTCGTTCCCTATCATTTCATATAGGGATTCCCGGTATACTTCTTGTTTATGGAAGAGTTTTTAGAGGTCACTATGTAAACAGGTGCTTCTGAGAACATTATTCAACCAATAAACTAATGTCCAATTAGAGCGTATAATACAAGGTCTTGAGGTCATGTTGCGATAATGCTTCCTAGATTTCAGGGGATCTTGGGTGAGGAATATATCCCTATGTTTAATTCACCTACATCCATAGATTTAATTATACTATATAGATGGTACCTTATAATTCTTTTTATTGTAGGTCATGAGGATTACCCCTGTATTGGTTAGAGGAATGAGAGGAATCGATGATTGGTCCCCATCATGTTTAGGTGACCACAGAGTAGGTTCTATTGATTTAATAATGTATGGATACAATGCAGCCTCAATGGAAATCTATTGTCGATTTTCGCAGATGACCACTTGATTTAATGGTTAGGGATCATGTATTTTTATATTTTCATTGAGACTGGGATACAAGAGCATCATGAAATAGGTTAGAAATTAACTAGGATATTTCATTCCATTTGAGGTTCTAGAGAGATTCAGGCTAGTAGACTATCAGTTGTAGTAACCTCATAGGCCACAAGCCATGAACGGCATCCTCAATTTATCTCATATACAAAATTATTATTCATAATTGTCTCACTAATTTCATAATGAGGTGGTTTAGTTACTTTTAGATTCATCCATTTTAAGAGAATAATACACTTATATAAGATAATATCATGAAGTCTCTCGTAGGGTGGTTATTTCATATAATACAGGTGCTAGGGTACCATGACTTTGTGTAGGAAAAGACCTCGGAGTAGAAGACTTATGTACCATCACAGTGGGTGGAGATATTATTAGAAATTCTTGACCAAATTTTACCAGAAAATACATGGATCGATTTATTTATTGGTTTATATTGAATAAATATTATTGGTCTTTAAAGTATGTATCCATTTATTCACATCAATTCATACTTAAAATGTTTAATTATGTATTTTTTTGAATTTCCATTGAGTCCATGATGGTTTTGGGGGGTGTGTGGGGATAGTTTGGATCCTGGAACATAACCATTTTGATGATAATGTTATGGTTCACTTTTAGATTAAACAATTTGATGTAGGCCTAATATTTAGATAAAACCGTGTGAGCATGGAAATAGAGTCCTTCATGATGAATTTCTAGACTAAACTGTGTGATTTTGGGGCACACGACCATGCAGGAATGTCAATAATTTTGACAGAAGTGATTTTCATATATTATTCGTAATAAAGAAAAATATGCATGTAAACCATGTGGGGTTCTCTCTTCCCATCACTGACCATGCACAACTGGCCCACAGTTTGGAAAACCATGCAACCAAGTCGTTTGATTCCCAATTTTTGGGGAATTTACAAAAGTAACATTAATTAAATATTAATTTTAACCCTTTTATCTAAATTAAAAAATTGTAAACAAACCCAACTTCTTAAACCACCCTTTGGGGAATATTCATGGAGTTGAAGGATCTCTTTGATCTCGTATTAGATTTAATCACCAGTAGTCTCATATGATATGTCTTGGTATGATCTCAATTCCATTTTATCAATTTTTTGTTATTCTTTTTATAAAATATGATATTTATAACGAAGATAATTATTCTTATTATTATGTTATTTATTAGTTCATTGATTTTCTCCTAGTATGAGTCATATTAAGAGCTGATACTAGATGACCTCTGAACTACTAAAAAATATTTGATGTTATTATTCTATTCCGTACAAGTGAAAGTGATTATATATATTGTTTTTATATATTCCCAATTCAGAGAATAATCCTGTAAATAAATTTAATCCTTCAGTTTAATTGATATTTATATCCTATGAGATTATCAAGTCTTGTTAATGATTGATTATAGATTGTGGAGCGTGAAATCAGAACCACCCCATTGGGTAAATTTTTAAATTAAACGGATCATTAATATGGTGTATTATTTTGGAATCCTTGGATGTGTGCCTATTTACCCCTTTCATTGGGATTTGAATATTGAATTTAATTGTAACTCAAATCTATGAATTCAATTATGATTTGACAGGTTATTTGAATAATAATATCCTTTGTAATTTAAATGATAAAAAATAAGTAATTGATTCCTTTACCCTAAAAAACTCCATGTATTGGTTAATCATGCATGAAATTATTGTTCTAATGAATTTACCATTTGATTAGCTCTGTGCAAATCATTTTAGTCTTGGAAAATTCCTTAAGTCACCCTCTACATTGATTTTGAATTGAATTCTCTTGGTTGTAAACATGAAATTTTTAAATGAATTGATTAAATGGTATAAAATGATATTTAATGGTTATATTGTTTGGGTGACACATGGATTGAATTAAAAAATTCATGGATATGATCATTTGACTATTTACATTCTTATACCTGACTGAAACTTGGACATCATATATGGACATACAAAGATGGACTCAGAGAGTCTATAATTTTATATGTCGAGAGATACATGAAATCCAGATGGATTAACAAATAAGGACTCATTGGGAATTTAATCATTGGTCCAGTGGTGATACAAGGGTTCCCTTAGTAGACATCCAAGAATAACTCAACAAGAATATATGTTATACAACACCTAGATAGATACCTCGGTTCTTGTGATATCTCCACGGATGAGCTTCTATGGTGATGGTTTACATTATAGTGGGAGCAATATGTGGAATCCCAATTTGGAATTCCATGGATGGGCTTAGGTTTATAATTGAATAATGAATGAACTGATTTATATGATGTATCTACCAAGACAAAGCACAATATTGGATTCAATATTTTTCTTAAAAAGTACAGATTTATTGTTTAGGCATCATATGATTGTATCATCACTGGAGACACTAAGAATTATAACATGTCCTGATAAATATTAACTAAATAAAGTTGAAATTTTAAATTAAAATCATTATAAATGAAAAAGATATGACTATCAAGTAAGAGACGCCCCATCTAAATGACATTGATTAAATGACTTAGATCTTCAAATGAAATCTTGGGCCTTCTATAATTCTTAATTTTAGTACTTCCTTCACATTATATTCATTTACAAGCACACCATTTACATTATATATTCAATGAATAAATGATATATGACCTTAGGTGGTCTCATAAAGGTATTATGTCCCTAACTGTGTTTGGGCCACATATGGGTACCCAAATAGACTATATGATAGCAGGTATGGATATTGGAAAGCACCTTACTAAAAGTTCTTGATCGATGACTAGGATAATGATGGAATAGTTCTAAGATGAGGCTCACAAGGCTAGTCTAGATACATTTTTTCATTTTTCGATGTCTTCTCTTGTATTGTAATGATACCATGTAGTCTTATTTTAGTGTCATTGTGGAGACATATGTCATCATCATCATATATGAGATTCCAATTCCTATAATTATATATTCTTTCTATGAATATATTGTCTTTATTTTTTAAGGCTATCACTAATTAACTGTTATTCATATTCTATTGTGCTACACACTAGTAATGAGGGGATATTCCCCTCACAGACAGAGCTAGACCGTCACTTTTAGTACGAACCGTCTAAGTTATGGGGATTTGTGTTTGAGTGAACAGGACCAACCGGGCAAGGGAAACTATTGAGTGGCATTAAAGTCTAGGACATTACACTTATGATGATTAATAGTAAACATAGTTAGTTAAAAGCATTATAGAATTATAAGTGAAGTATTCTGGATTATTTTCAAGAAGAATTATTAATATAATGTGAGACATGAAGCGGTGGAAGTTTTACCTTTTTATAAGTCCATATAATTGTAGTTTTGGAATTATACATTACATTATTATTAATGTAATGTTAATATTCAAATATCAATTGGTGAAAAATGAATAAAGGAGAGGGGATGTGTTTTTGGTTTGATATAATCCTCATTGACACATTCTAGACCAAGATTAGATGGTTTTGAGTCATTTTCTTTTAACTTTTTAACTTTTAACATAATTTACATTTATTTTGTTAACTCATTATTAACCATTGTAATTAATTTGATTGAAAAAAATTAAATTTAAAACTATTAAATATTTTATAACTTTTGATTTCAAATTTTAAAAACATTTTACCATGTACAATTTTAAAATCAATGAAATGTATGATTTAATATAAACTCACCAATCTTTTAAGAATAGTTCCTAGGAAAAATATTTAATTTAGTTTTTATATTTATATATAAGATAGAATTATTTTCCACATTTGTCATATTATATTAAAATTATTTACTATAAAATAAATAAACAGTGTGTAAATATCATGCAACAATAGAACTGACTCCCACAATGAAAATACCTTAGTCTAAGAATGATCATGAAACTTTTTATTAAAAAATAATTTTTATTTAGTTTTCAATATGTTTTATGTTAGTTTTATAAGATCAATAAATTTTTCAAAAATGGCTATGATTGTTAATTAAATTGATATTTTATTACCTAAAAAGGATTTTAACCTCTTATTCATTGTTATATAATTATTATATATAAGATATTAACAATTTAATTAAGAATATATTTTTTCACTACAACCCCACCTTTTCAGAAAAGGATAAAAAAGGAAAACAAATTAAAGTTTTATATGAAAAATTAAAAAATAATGTTTACTTTACCAAATTCGAATTATTGTAGTTTTTTATTATAGATTATAACATTACTCCAAAAAATACAATGAAAACCTTTTGTATTGGAAGTATACCATCTCTATATTGAATCATATTAATCATTTATCATCTAAAGTTATGGATTTATAAGTCATTAAAATTAGAGTGGTTTTTTCATGGTTTTATTAATAAATATCATATAAAATATTATGGAAAATTTATATTGGGTGTTTTTTGTAACATAAGTCACATGACATAGAATAATTTTTAAAATATTTAAAATATCCTCAACTAACATTGTGTAACCATGTTTTAGGATTTTCAATAATAGATATCAAATGATTATATGAAATGTATAAAATAAAAAATTTCAACAACTATATTTTGGTCCATCAATGAATGGATAATGACACAAAAAGTGTCCCTTTAAAGCCCCCGGGATTTTAAAGGCAATGGTTATCCTTTATGATTGTTTCTTGAAACTGATTAATGATTAAAAACGAATAAAGGCATTGATAACAATTGTTTTTTATGTAATGTAGAAAGTTAAGTGATTAATTGAAATTATAATTTTTATATAGATAAAATTAAACTATAATATATTATATAAAAAACATATAGTAAAAAAATGGCTGCCATATTTTTACAGATGATTTCATTGAAACATGAGTAAATGAGTTATTATATGTCCTTTTATCAATTTCATCAATGTCCCTCTTAATCCTTATGATTTAATAGTAGGAACATAACCTAATAATTAGATTATTATATTTTGGGTTTAATGGGTGTAGTATGTAACCCAAATCTATGAATTTTGTGACACAAAGCCCTGAATAAATTCAAAAGGAATGTGGTTGGGGTTTTTAGTAAAATCATATTGATTCTCACTATATAATATAAAAATAGATTTATATTAAAAAATATTGAAATTTAATTTAATGATAATGCGACAAACATAGTAAATATTACCAAAAAATTCTGCAACTTTTGTATCCAATAGTTATAGAGATGATCATTACATGTAATGGATTAATGTATACATATTTATTTATTTTTATAATTCAAATATCCCATATAAAACAATTAATGTTTATTTAAATGATTGAGAAGAAAATATATTATTTTGGTGTATTAAAATTAAGTTAGATGACAATTTATAATAACCCTTTAGAGTCATGTTACGTGCCCAAATTATTTTTTAGGGATTAACCTTTGAAATTTGAATCGTGATGAGGTCAACCATAGTAATATTTCTATCAAAAATATTTTTTATAACCGTACATAAATATTTATTTCATTAAGTGGGGAAAGAGTAGTAAAAATCAGGGCATCCTGAAGAAATGAAGACCGAGAGCGTCAAAGATATCATGAGTTTCCCCACCTGGGGGAAGGGATCTGAGGGTACTAAACTCCAAAAGGTGGAAATCTGAGGTAGAAAAATGAGTCATGAAATCTTCCACTCGATTGCCTCCATGTCACATATTTAGCATCTCCATGTCATCAGAGAGAAGGGCCTTTCACTTTCGGATCAAGTATGTGATTTTAGAGGGAGTGGAAGAGGTACCGCTAATAGAGTTCCACAGAAGACTAGAATCTATCTCGTCAGTTGTTAAGGTAATGTTTTTGGATTTTATAGAGAGAGGGCACTGAGAAACTCCATTTCCTCTTCCTTAAGAGAGTTCCCTTGTCCATAGAAGGCAATAAACGAAAAATTCACCGAGCCCAATGTGCCATGGACTACTCTGCTTCCACCCATGATGCCAAAATCAAAGTCTCCATCAACGTTGAGCATTAGGCCCAATCTGGGAGGAATCCACAGAACCTAGTTCCCTCTCTTCTTAGGGCTGATACATCCTATAGGAGTGGCCCTGGAGAGGAAAAATTACATAGAAGGTGATGCATCCTGATGGTGAAGGAGGTCGGCCTACTCTGAAGCAACATTGCTGACTCTGACCAGTAGGGAAAGAGCATAGGAGTGAGCCATGTATTGCACCTGGTTGTGTGCCTTCCAAATAAACAGCCAGCCTACCCCCAAAAGGAATGCCTTGGATGAATTCTCATGGATATTTTTCAAGTAGTAACTGATCCATCTTGAGATGAAGCCCTTCAGGGAGGTCGTGCCACTATGAGTCAGAGAGAAATCTTGAATCTCACCCCAAATCCTCATGGACCATTCGCTTTGGAAGAAGAGGAGCAAGGTGGATTCCTTGGATGAGGACGGATAGCAGACACACATATAGGAAATCTACCACCCTTCCCATTAATCGGTAGATCCTAGGGGAGAGACTGGTGTCTGATTCTCCAATGAAACAAGGAGAATTTAATTGGCGTTTATTTTCATGAGAGACGCATTCCCCACTGATCAAACTATGTCTGGGAATGTGTAAACTTCCAATAGGATTTGTCCAAGAACATCCCAATAGATGAGCTAGTAAAAATGAAACTATCAAATGGTCTATCCAACCTGATGCTGTCAAAGAGGGCCTTTTGTGTGGGAGTGAGAACCTCCAAGATAAAGGAGGGGTGAGAATTGTCTTCAAGGAATGAAATATTAGGTTTAGGGTAGCCTGGGAAGTATAGTAGGCCATCCCCCAGTTGAAATTCCAAAAACTAGGAACCCCTCGATCCAGAACCCATTGTGAATGGCACATGATCATAGGGAAATGAACCCAAAGATATCTCTAGAGGATCGAGGGTGATCTTCCATTCGTATAGATTATGATTCCACGTCTCCCTCAAATTTGTTGGCTTCACAAGGAGTTCCCCTCAATAACCTCCCATGCGAGCCTTCCCTGTTGGAAGTATATAGCATGTACCATGTCTCAAACCCCAATGCCTCCCAACTCCACTGACTTTCCATGCTTACTGCATGAGGACCACTGAAATCTCCCTTCTTATTGGCTATCCCAAATGAATCCATTCAAGGTCATATCAATAGGAATAATGATAGAATTGGGGGGACTTGTGGGTGGAAAGAACATGTATATGGTTAGATGAGTGGACACAATTATCAAGGGTGATTCGTCCTCCGAATAATAGAAACCTATTCATCTAGTTAAGGATTCAGTTAGAAATTCTGCAGACAAGACCATCAAATAATCAGGCCCAAATTATGCTTTGGGAAATGGGATATCCAAGGTAAATCATAGGAATTTTTTTCTCTTAATTCTCTGATTGGAGACGATGTTATCCTTTCTCCTATACGAGCAAGAGGAGGGATGGTAAATGCCACTCTTATCATTATTCATCATTTTTCCACTCTATAAAGCATACTCATCCAGGATTCTGATAAATCCCCCGATGGAGGTGCTACCACCATTGATGAAGAAGATCATATCATCCATGATGAGGAGCCCAGACACTCCTAGAAAACAGGCCCCACAGTGGTAGGGTGGTACACGACCTCATTGCATAGAGGAGTCTACACACTTTCATTAGACATCTAGCACCAAAATAAAGATACTGGGAGAGATAGGGTAACCATTCATGATCCCTCTAACCAGTTTCAAGAGGCCACATTGCCTCCCCATAAAACATAGATTGAGAAAAAATGAGATGTAGCAACGAAACAAGAGGTCAATAACCCTTTCGAGAAAACGCATTATTCTCATTGTGCGAATGATAAACCCCGACTCCAATCTATTGTAGTCATTTTCCATATCAACCTTGGATTCGATGTTTGACCCCCCAAACCTTCCTGTTAATCTCACCAATCATATCATGTACGATATACATTACCCCCTAAATGGACCTCCCCTAAATGAAGTCATGTTGTTCCTCAGCAACCCAACTACAAATAAACTGATAAAGTCTTCTTTTGATGAGGTTTTCCACCACCTTGTACATGAAATTTCACATGCTAATAGGACAGTATAGTATAGTGGAGATAAGATCACATACCTTTGGAATAATAACCTGGGTAGTAGCAACGGCATCCGCAATAGCCCTCTTCCATAGAAAAAATGCTAAATAGCACTCAAATTCTCTTCCTTGATTATACTCCAAGCACTAATAAAGATGGATCCCAGGATCCCATTTGGGCCAGTTACACTCTCATGTTTTAGTGAGGTAACTGAATCCCACACCTCCTTCTCCTGCAGATCATGTGAGAGAACCTCATTTGTATGACTGGAGACAACATGTTCGACTGAGCTAAAAATTTCGGTCTGAACCTTGGGATACCCATTCTGCCATTGGGAGTTAGGATTGCACAAGAGAGAAGTAAAATACAAGCCTACCATACCAAAAATTAAATCCAAGCCACTAATAAAGCAATCTTCTTCATGTGGATATTCAAATCTCTAATCTGTTATTTCTCGATCAAATGGGCCTGAATGTAGGCCATGTTTTGTTCACCCTCCTTAAGATAGTTGGCCTGAGAACCCTCGTGAAAGGACCTTTCATGTTACTTCAATATCTCACTAAATTTATGCTTCTATAAGCTCAAAGAGGAATAAATTTCTCAATCCTAGAAAACATCTATTTAGGATGAATCCCTATCAATATCCTTATTTATGTCCTTCAGAGAGGGCAGAAAAGTAGGAAGAGCATCCAACCACCCTATAAGGACATTTGTTAAGCGCCGAAGCTTATTATGGAGATGAGACCAAGACCACCTTGGTAGTGGGCCACCCTAGAGGAATTGTCCAACTCCAAGAAACTGGGGTGAGATGTCCACCTTTTGTAGAAAAGGAACCTTTTTCCTTGAGTTGAATCACACCTGAGGTCGACAAGAAGTGGTGAGTGATCAGACAAAGTGCGAGTCATGTTTATGACCTATGAGTTGGGGAAGTCAAAGATGGATTGAAGGTTCCCAAAGAAGCAGTCCAATATTCTCCATGTCCTATAGAAATCTCTCTGATTATTGCACCAAGTGAATCTATAAGAAGAAAAACCTAGATCAAGAAGGACCTCCTAGGCCACAAAGAATGAGAATTGTACCCTATCACTCAGAGGGAGGGAGATTCCCCCCTTCTTTTCTAATGGGAAAACGATGCAATTATTGTCTCCCCCAACTATCCAATGCCCGTCACCAGTTTTTAATAAACTATGATCCATCCACATCATATCACAGATCTGCGCCCCACATTTTCCCAAAATAAAGAAGAAAAAACTAATTCACTGTCAAAGATCCACCTTAATCGAGAGATTCTAGTCAGAAGTGTTCAGTTTGTCCAATAGGATATGATCTTTCCAAAAAATCCATAGGTGATAATTTTATGGATCTCCATGGAAAATGAACTACATCCATGCTCTCCTATCACACTCATATATCCCGTATGAGCAAGCCTTTGGCTCAAGAATAACAACAGTATATGCTTTGTTATTAACCACCTCATTCGAGTTGAAGTTCACTTGACACATTCCCCTATGCCCTAGGTGTTCCTAATAAGTAGCGATAGTATTAAAAAATATCTCACCCCCCCCCCCCCCCGCCGTCCTGACCCCAAGGGAAGGTCATCTATAGAGCTCTCATAAAGAGAGGAGAAGGGAAATATCCATAGAGCGAGTGTACATCCTTCGAGAGGGATGACTGGGGGAAGCCGAACTGGCCTCCAAAGAAGGGGACAATCCAAAAGGTTGATAGGCTGGCTTGCGTGAGGAGGGAGGTCGAGAAGATGGACTAGTCAGGGAGGCATGATAAGGACCATACCTTGGAGGGGAAGACCCATATACATGTCCAAACAGAGGGCAGGGGGAACAAGGTGTTTGTGCGAGCTCACTAAATAGTTAGTCAAGGAGATATAAATAAAGGGGAGATCAGAGTAACCTGAGTGGGAGGGGTCCAAGGGATAGTTACATAGGAGGAGGAATTTCCCAATACCGAGCTAGCTGGCTCTTCCCAGGAAGGCAGAGGGAGGGATGAAATCCGGGGGGAACTCTCCAAAGTACACAGGGGATTGTGGCCTAATAAGGTAGTGAAGCTGGGGGCCTGAGAGGATCTGGCCAAGGGGGTGGGGAAGCTAGATGGATGGGTGGTTCCGTGAGAGGGGAATGAGGAATTAAAGTCCAGAGAGAATGGTAGGGAGACTACGGGATAAATGACAAGGATGCTGGGTGGCTTGGGGTCATGGGATATGGCATACCTAAAGCAAATGGAATCATGGGTAGAAGTTAGTAGGGGTTAAGGGAAAGGGCCGGGGGAGTAGTAGGCCACTGCACTAAAGTATCATGTCTACCTAGAGAATTGATGTTGGATGCCGCCTGAAAGGAGAACCTGAAAACTGATGATGTCCTTCACTTAGACATCGCATGGCCAACGAGTTAGAAAGTAAAGAAAAATTGGGGCACCACCGAGAAGACAATATGTCTCCAATATAGAATGTAACTTCCCAAGCTTCAATGATATGTTTCACATTGAATAATAAGATATCACATGATGTATGCAACACAGAGTTCAAGCACACCACGACCTACAAACTAAATGTTTAAAAAAGGTTATGAATATTAATAACCACATTTTAAATTTTATTTATATCCCATATCATTTTAACATTCATATTTTATGTTTCTTAGATATAATATAATGACAAATTTAATTTTTCAAATAAAAGAAGTATTTTTTGGAAAATGAAAATTTTCCACATTATAATGGAGAACCCTTTTGAAATACAATATTTGACAATATTATATATCTAATTTGATTAATTCTATTCTTTCAATATAATAAGACCATAAAAATTTATTTTAGATAAATTTTTGGTGTTTTTTCTGATAACATTCATATTATGATGAATATTAAAAGATACAAAATTTTAATTTAAAAGAACATTTTTAATCCAAATAATTTAGATCTATAAATTATACATTTAAATGGTTTTTATTTATAATTAGATTTTATTTTTACAATTTAATCCAATTCTAGTCATTGGAAGTAATCTAACATTTAAATTGGACAAAAACACATTTGAATCATTTGATAGTTTTTACTTCTCAAAACCCCACCATCTAGTTTTGACAACGGGAATTAATTTTATATTAAATAATTCAACATCTATGTTTTTATTTTTTTAAAATAGATATAATTTTCTAAATTTAGAATATAAAATTTATCTTTTGTAGAATATTTTGTATTCTTCTGAAAACATTCAATTTTTTATGAATCATGAAAAACACTGCGTTGTAGACAGAAACCAACGTTTTCATTTAAATAATAATATTTAATTAAAAAATATCCTAAAGTAAAAAATTGATACATTATACATAAATTAGTTTAATGAATGTCACTGGAGTCATTTTCTAATAAGATTAGATGTATAAATTTTTTTGAACTTTTTAACATATTTTACCCAACTTCTAGGCACGTTAGCAAATTTACATAATACATAAATATACCACTTTTGAGAATTTAATTTAAAAAATCCTAGAGAAAAGGGTTACATCAGTAACTAAATGTGGTTTAATGGGATGAAAACATTTTTTGGTGAATAGAAATTTTTGAATTTTATTTACCACATTTAAAAGTAAATATGGAAATTAAAGGTAAAAATGATATTATAATTACCATAACACTTGTCCAAATTATATTGGATTACTATATTTCAACAAAAATAAATCTTCAGAAGAAAATATTGTCCACTTTGATCCACTTGGATTAGATTATGACATTTATTATTATTTTATTTAAAGAGGTGTTAAAAGTGTTAAATTAAAATTTAAATAACTAAAAAAATTTTATTATTGGGTTATATATATGATACAACAGACTATAAATATTTATTATAAAAAAATATTTCATACATAATGGTATTTTATTTATAATTTTTAGACATTAAAGAATTAAATTTATATATGACATAATGATGATGTTGTAATTACCTTATTAATGAAAGATTAAATTAATTGATATTATAAATATATCAATAAATGTCAATTGAGACATATGATGCATTCCACAAATTTTTTAGGTTAATATGACATTTTACTATTGGTTTAACATATTTTTTTCAAATTAATCAAGTTTTGTTGACTTTCACAATAACTAAATAGTAAATAGTTTCAAAATTGACATAAATGAGTTTTTTTAAATATTATATTATTAAATGATATAATACTCCTAAAAATTTATGGAACAGCCGAAGAACTATTATAATGATTTATATATCATTAATTAACCACTTGTGGTTCTCTTGAATTTTTTTTATGTTTATTAAACATGTAATATAAAAATACATGAAGACATTGTAAAGGTTAATCTATTTAACAATGAGTTAAATCTTAATGATATGGTTAAAATGGTGACCTAAACATGTTTAAAACATATTTTTTTGAGATTATTTTGACCCAGCCCAATCTTAGCCTCAAAATAAATCCTTTTTGATCAATTAAAAATAGAAATTTTTTTTATAATAAAATAATATTTCAAGATTTTCCTAAAGTGACCCTCACCTCTCTTATAAATTGGTACATTTAATTCATTCAAAATCACACTTCCAATTCCATTTGGATTAGCTAAACCCTACTCAAATATCCTCCCAACTACAATTACTTATACCTAAAAGTGTTACATTGATTGGAAACCCATCGTAAGGATCCCTTTTGAACAAATAAAAAGAAAGCACAAAAGAAGAGGTAATAATTTCATCACCTCTTTCAATGTTAATTTCTTCTTCCACATCCAGTTTAATTCTTATTTCCATACCAAAATATTGACTCAAGTAAATTATACATACTATGATGCTTTTATAAATATGGTACAACCATATAATTACATTATTCATCCTATAAATGACAATGTCATCATACGTGCATATGTACGACTTGCCGTCTTCATGTCATGGTGTAGTTTGTCATTCAACACTTCATTATTTTGATGTGTATAATATTGAGTATAATTTATGTAAATAATAAATATAACATATTAATAATTATGTAAATTTTATATACCATCCAATTACATATTATATCACCATCAATAGAATGGTATTTTCACTCGTGCGTATGTACATATTACCTTCTCTGTGAACACAATGAGATACATTCCCCATCATAACCATTCATGAATAAATATCATATTATGATTAGAAACTAATTTTCATGAACATAATATAATTATGGATATGAATTAAATACACCCTATCCATAACAAACAAGACATACATAATAAAACATATAAAGGAAAACGAATCAGTTAACACCAAAAACGATGAAACTACTGAAATACATTAACAAAAAATATTAGAAGATCATATATCATATTATATTAACGCACATGGTTATTTTATAATTTAATAACAATTATTTATCTATTATACAAGAGTTTAATGTTCAATTGACTATGGAAAAGTACAAGGTAAGGGTTAATTTTACAATCTCTTTATTTATCTGAGATGTTTATCAGTCTGTATCTATTAAAACATATTTATCTTCCACATCCATGTTTTGAAAAAAATTATTTCAGAATTTTTTTACTATTTCCTCTAGTATGTGGTAAAGTCATTTTTTCCCTGGTTTTACTTTGTATAAAATGTTTTGAAAAGAATCTTTTTTTCCATTTTCCAAACAAGGTACATTATGACCTTTTCGATGAATTAAGGTAAGATTGTTTTTTAACATATACGGTGGGTGAGGCTATTTTTAGCCATTATAACTTCATCGAAACTTCCCTTACTTTCTTATAAACATATTTTCAAAAAAAATGATTTTTTTATAATTATGTGACTTTTAAATAATTTCTAAATATAAAGAGATATTTCACTCAAATAGTTTTTATTTAATCTATGTCAACATCCATTGATGGATTTCCGAGTTATTTTAGTTTGATTTGTTATGATACAATATTTCATATTGTATTGAAGAATTTCTAATATTTATGACAGTGGATTTGTTATTTTTATACCATTGATGGTTTATGGTTAAAGTATTAACATTTCATATTCTATTTTTAATATGAATGTCTATGTTATGTTTCAACCTTTTCAAATAATGAATGCATTAAATTTATTAAGTGACAGGTGGAGCTTTCTATAACTCCTCGATTCATCGGTAGGTCTCATGAGACAAACTACTCTATTGGCAGAAGGCCTTGAAAAAATATTATTTTTTGTCTTGGTATGAGGCCATGACTATGTGCTTATGATGTCCGACATTATGCATTACAACATTATGAAATTAGCTATTGATATTATATTCGATTATTCGACTTGTTGTATATCCAGGTGAATAAGTAAAGAGAATTATTTGGTTTATATTATCCATATTATGCTGAAATTTAGATTTAAAATTCTTGAGTTTTAGTCTTATACAATACCTTAAATGTTTATTCTTATGTATAAAGGTTTCCGCTATATTTTTGTCCTTATTAAAAATGTGAGCTCACCCCATTATATGTTTTATTTTTCCCAGGATGTGAAGAAGTATATCATGCTTAAACTGAAGGTATAACCAAAGGATATGAGTGTGTTCAAAGAACCATCAATTTTTTATGATGTAATGTAAAACTTATGCATGTATATATTACATCCAATACTAATAAACCGATCCGTCATTCGAGATTTGATCCGTTATAATCATGAAAATTTTATGTAATAATGTACTGAGTCTGGGTAACTAGGTTTGGGATGTTACATTTGGTATTAGAGAAATTATATTACAAATCGTGGAAGATAGATTTAGACAAACTCTGATTAGATATCATTACCCTAAGATAGAATTTGATGATTAGTATATAATAATTTCCTAGAATTTTGTTAAAATAAATATTTTGTGTATTTTACAAGAAAAACATCGGTTTCTGGATATAAGTAGGTAGAGGCGGCTCTGGAACAGTTATACCTAGGAATGAAAACTCTAACAAGGAGTTTTGGGCTTGATCCAGGCTATAATGTTACACAAAAATGGGCCTTATTGCACTCTTCATTACAAAACTCTAAAGGGATATTCTTAGGATAATTCATATTTTATTTACAACCTATTATGAAGGATTCATGAGTAAATAATTCCTCAAAGAAAACATTTTTTCTATGATTATAGATTACATGCATAAACTGTTAAATTTATGTAAGGTGATTTAATTGTTTGGAATTATGTATTTCTATTCATAAACTAATCTACTGCATGCCATTGTTTAGAAATGGAACCCAGTAGATGGAATGAAAACTATTTAAATACACGTTATAATTGTAGGGATTGCCCTCATACTCAAGTTAATTATTATGGAGATGGTGATGCAACAAGTCTTGAATAACTTATAACCATACTAGGACAAATCACATAGTTTATGAATAATAACCCTAAAAATATGGACACCCCTGATCCAAAAATAGGAAGATCAATGTTAGATAGTTTAATGAGAGAAAACAATAAACATTCAATGGGAAAAAAATTCAATTTGTAGCTGAGAAATGGATAATATCATTTCAGAAAACTTTTATTGCTTTGGGGATTAGAGACGGCGAAAAAGTTTTCATGACAGTTTATCACGTCACAGAATATTCAGATCAATGGTGGTCATTAATTAAAAACACAAATGAGGATGAAGATATATCAAATATTAAATGGAAGGGAGTTTAAATATATTTTCTAAGAAAAATACTTTCCTCATGACCATCCAGCAGATATGGAAAGACAGTTTCTAAGTCTAAGGAAAAAAGAGGATGAGAATGTCTCAAATTACGAGGATAACATTAAAAGGGTATCAAGGAAAGTTGAAGCTTGTATTTTAACCCAAGTAGTAAAATTGATCGATTCATTCATGGGTTAAAACCATTTCTCCGTCGAGTATTAGTCTCGCAATCCTTCTCATCATACATGGATATAGTTTCGTGTTCTATTCAGAGAAAAAAGGAATTGTTTATGTCTTATGAAATTAATGTAAAGCTAGAGATGAAGAGAACGGTGGATAAAAAGATAGATAAATTGAAAAATGGAATGATAGATTTTCCATTGTGTGGTAATCATAGGAATAACCACCCATGTACTTTGCAAAAATGAATGGGAGTTTGCTGCAAATGTGGAGAAAAAGGCAACCAGCATTGTGACTGCCATGGAATGAAAATGGATGTGAATGTTGAATTATAAAATTGTAGAGAAATGAGGAATTATAAAAATTAATTCCCTAATCACCAAGGAAAATAAACTCAAAAAAGGCCAAGAGAATAATGACAAGATAATTTTGTTACTATATTTGAAGTAGAATAAATAATGTATTTGTGTTTTTGGATTTCAAAATTATATACTGGTTATAAGAAGAATGTGATATATATAAGGAATGTACTGAAATAATTTTTGTTTTAATTATGGTTTTAATATGATGAAGGTAATAATATTTTATTATGTGACAACAAGAGAAACATTATGTTGTATTTAAATCTGATGTTACAATTGATTTCGGAATTTAGAGTCATTTTAGAGAGAGTTTGGAAAAAAGTATTTTGGATTACTATAAAGGTTGGAATGGATTAAGTTGGATGTTGGATACTATTGTTTATGGTTAAAATATTTCATTTTATTATTTATATATTTTTAAGAAAGGGAAAATTTAGAGGTCGGGCGACTACCCGTCTTCTCCAATAAGGTCGCGAGACTTGAACCCACAACCGGAGGGAAACAAGGGTGGATCACTTACCAATGGCCTACATGATTTTCTTGTTTTTATAATTTTGTTTTTTTATATAGTACGATAGATTAATTATAAATTCATTTTTCTGGAACCCAATACGATTAGGATAAATAGAATATTTTAGAGTTCTATTATCTTTGAAAACTGAGTTTTTAGTAGAAATTAGTTAAACAATGGAACTATACTTTTCAATTATTTGTTTTTTCTTATTCTATTGATAAATTAATTCTTAATCATCAGGTAAAGGATAATAAAACCAAGAATGTGTTATCATAATACCTTATGTTTTTTTGAAGTGTTGATATTTTAAATCATCATAGAATTATGGCTTCGAGGCCCTCAATTTTCCATTCACTTGTTTGTGATTTATGACACCAATAAATATTTATAATTATTTTTTTCCCTCAGTTATAATTTTTACCAATTTTTCCTTTTGAAATCCTAAATTGGTGGTAACATTATCATTTCCCTTTCCCTCTTATTAAGACATAATTTTATTAACCCTATTTCTGATGTGGGTTTTCCATAACGATATTTCCAATTTTTTTAACTTTTTATTTATGAAGATAAATTTTAAATTGTGAGGACACAATTTATTGAAGGAGGGAAGAATGTAACACCCCAAGCTTCCACGTTACATTTCTCATTGAATAACACAATAGCAGACGAGGTGCGCAACACTGAGTTCAAGCACACCACAACATTTCAAACTAGCCATTTAAACAAAGGTTATTAATAGTAATAACTAAATTTTTAATTATATATATATCCCATATATTTTTTACATTCATCTTTTGTGTTTCTTAGGCATAATATAGGGATATATTAAATTTTTTAGATAAAAGACGTATTTTTCAAAAAAATCATTTTTTCCACCTTTTAATGGAAAACCCGATTTAAATCCAATATTGGACACTTTTACATAATCAAATTGATGAAATTAAATTCCAATTTATAAGTGTGACATATACATTTTTTATAGATAAATTTTTGGCTTTTTTCTGATAACTTTCATATATTGATGAAAAGTTAATGTTACTAAATTTTAATTGAAGACATCATTTTTAATCAATATAATTTATAGTGTTATATTATGAATTTGAATAGTTTTTATGTGTAATTAGATTATATTTTTATCATTTAACCCATCTTAAGTCATTTGAAGTAATTTTAAATTTAAATTGGACATTAACACATATCAATATTTGGATAGTTTTTACTTCAAAAAAACCTACATTCTAGTTTTGACCATGAGAATTTATTTTAAATTAAATAAGTCAACATATATATTTTTAATTTTTTAAAATATACATCTTTTTTTAATTTAGAATATCAATATTTTCTTTGGGTGAATTTTTGGTATTTTTCTGAAAACATTCAATTTTTGATGAATAGTAAAAAACACTACGTTGTTGATAAAGACCAAATTTTTCATTTAAAAAATATATTTAATAATAATTTATCTTAATGTATAAATATATAAAAAATATATATTTGTTCAATTTTATTCATTGGTGTCATATTATAAAAAGATTAGATGTTTAAATTTATATTTTACTTTTTAATGTCTTTTACCCCCTTTCTATGAATGTTAGAAAATTAGCATAAAACATAGTTTTACCCCTTCTATGAATTGAATTTCAAAAATCCGAGAGACACGGTTAACATCAGTAAGTAAAATTTAGTCTAATGGGATGAAAATAATTTTTGGTGAATAGTAACTATTGATTTTTATTTACCATGGTTAAAAATAAATAGGGTAATTAAAGATAAAAATTATATTATATTTACCCGAAAACATATACTAATTCTGTTGGATAAGTGTATATCGACACAATAAACCTTATAAATAATATATTAACCTCTTTCCTCCACTTGGATTAGATTAGGATATTTATTATTATTTTATTTAACGAAAATTTATGTGTTAAATTCAAATTTTGATATCTAAATCATTTTTAATATATGGTTATACATAAGTTAAATTAAACTATAAATATTATTTAGATATCTAAAATTATTTCTACATAATTGTATTTTATTTATAAGTTTTAGACATTAAATAAATAAATTTATTTACGACATATTTATGATGCAGTAATTACATTATTAATGATAGATTAAAAAATTGATATAATTAAGATAAATATAAATATAAATTGAGATTTATGATGAATTTCACGAATTTTCTAGGTTAATATGACATGTTAGTATTGGTTTAATATATATTTTTCGATGTAGTCAAGATTTTTTGACTTTTACAAAAACCAAATACTAAATAGTATCGAAATTGACATAAATGTGTTTTTAAAAAAAATAATATATT
The DNA here is from genome assembly GCA_963277665.1 of Viscum album. Taxonomy (NCBI): domain Eukaryota; kingdom Viridiplantae; phylum Streptophyta; class Magnoliopsida; order Santalales; family Viscaceae; genus Viscum; species Viscum album. Next base: position 2,093,283,181 of record OY728136.1, read on the forward strand.
ATTAAATGATATAATATTCTTAAAAATATATGAATTGTAAAAATGACTATTCCATCCATCCAATGGCCCTAAGGCCTTCATTTTTTATTGATTTTGATAATCCACCTTTCAAGGGGTGAGTTGGAACCCTTACAAGCCCCGTAGTCGTAAGTATTACATGGACCGTAGGCCATAGAGGAATTCATTTTCCCATTTTCTTTAAACATTATATACAACCCAGAATAACTACTTGGAACTGCTCCTCCCTAGATTCTTCATCGTGAAATCATCTCCCCACCTTCGCATGGTTGTTCAGCTAGGCATTCTCATGTATGCACAGGCTTGTCCCGATGGTAGGAGCCATACCCTCTCATTCTTGCAATTCGTTTAGCTTCTACTGTAGTGAAAGCTCCTTGCTCACCCTCCTTATAGATTTTGTTCTTCCTAGGTTGTCTGGTTTGAATCTGCACTTAATGCGGCCTGAAGGACTTGAGGTGGCCCGAAGGCCTTACTGACCCGAAGGCCTTGGTGGCCCGAAGGCCTTAAAGGACTCGGGGACCAAATAGGTGGCCTGAAGCCCTAAACAGGGGCATATTCTCAGTTGCTACAATTCCAAACATTACCTACTATAGTTTTTCTATAGTACCTTCTACAGTACTTCATAGTTCCTGCTATAGTGCCTGCTTCAGTGCCTACTACAGTGCCTGTTATAGTACCCAGAAATAATGTCTCCGCCTGGATTTGGTCCTGGGTCTCCCGGATGCACTTACGGAGTCCATACCAATCGGGCTAAGGATCATGTGCCTTATAACGATATATATGTCCTTAAGGTTCCACTTTTGGTTCCACTGGCATTTTATTTTATGTTTATTAACCATATAATATAAAAATACATGAAGATATTGTAAAAGTTAAACTATTTAACTAAGATTTAAATCTAAATGATAACGTTAAAATGGCGACTTAAGCTTCTCTAAAACCTATTGGTTGAGAAGATATTGAACCAATCCCACCTTAGCCTCGAAATAAATAATTTTGGAGCCATTTCAAAATAAAAATGATTTTATTATAAAATAATATATTAGGCTTGTCCTAATGTTGCCCTCACCCCTCATATAAAATGGTACTTCCCATTCTTTCAAAATCACACATCCAAATAATTTCGTCTCCGCCAACCCCATCTCAAATTCCCCCCCCCCCTACTACCCTCACATCTCACTAGAGGTATTACTATGATCATAAATCCTACCTATGGACCCCTTTTGATCAAATCAAAAGGAATCACCCGAAGAAGAGTAAATAATTTCATCAACTCATTCAAAGTTCATTTATTCTTCCAATTCCTCTTTCATTGTTGTATTCATACCAAAATAATGACTCCAGTACCTTCTACATAATTAGATGTTATAATAAATATGGTATAACAATTTTCTTGATTCTATCAATCCTATAAATGACTATGTCAACATACATGCGTACGTACGGCTTACCATCTCCATGTTGTGTTGTAGTTTTTCATTCAAGTCTTCATTATATACATGGGTATAATATTGAGTATAATTTATGTAAATAATAAATATAACATGTTAATTATTCTATATATATGATGTAAAATCCAATTAAATATTATTTTACCATCAATAGAATGGTATTGTCGCTCAAGCGTACTTATAAATTACCATCTCCACGAATGGGATAAGATTCATTCACCATCATAACCATTAAAGAAAAAATATAATTTTATTACTAAAAATAATGTTGGAGAACATAATATCATTATGGATATGAAACAAATACATCTTATCCATAACAATCACGACTTATGTAACAAAACATATAAAGTAAAAAAACATTTAACACCTGAAATGATGATACTATAGAAATATCATTAACGAAAAAATATTAGAAGATCACATATGATATCATATTCATGTAAATGGTTATTTTTTAATTTATTAAAAAGTATTTACAAATTTTACAAGAGTTTAATGTGACATATAATAAGGAAAAGTACAAGGTAGAGGTTAATTTTATGATCTCGTTATATATCTGATGTTGTTTATACATAAGTTTCTACTAGGACCTATTTAGCATACACACCCATGTTTCTTAAAAATGAATATCAAAACATTTTTACTATTTCTTATAATATTGGTTAATTTCATTTATTCCCTTGTTTTAATTTTTTTAAAATTCTTTGAAAATAATATTTTCATCTTTTTCCAAACATGGTACTTTATGACATTTTCAACGAATTAAGGTAAGAATTTTTTTTAACTTATACAGCAGGTGTGGATATTTTCCACCATTATAACACCTTCTAATATTACCTTACATGATTATAAGAATATTTTCAAAAATAAATGTTTTCTTTTTTAATTATGTAATTTTAAATGATTTCAAAATATAATGTGATATTTCTCTCAAATAGTTTTGATTTCATCTTTGTCCACATCCTTTGATGGATATTACACTTTGTTGAAGTTTATTTATTATGATACAATATTCTATTTTTTATTAAAGGTTTTGTGATATTTTTTACTATGGAAGGGTTATTTTTAGACCATTCATGGTCTATGGTAAAAGTAATAACAGTTCATATGCTATTTTTAATACGAATGTTTATTATTGATTCATCCTTTTCAAATTTGAAATGCATTAGACATAGTAAGTGACGGGTGGAGACTGCAATAGCTCCTCGATGCATCACTAGGTCTCATGAGACAAACTAGTGTCTTGGCATAAGGCCTTGAAAAACTCTTATTTGTAGTGTTGGCACAAGGCATTCACTATGTGGTTAGGATATCCGGAATTATGAATTCCATCATTATGAAATTAGTTATTGATATTATATGCGATTATTCAACTAATTGATTATCCTTGTGAATAAGTAAATGGAATTATTTTCTATAAATTTTCCATATTATGAAAAAATTTATGATTAAAAAACATGTGTTTTAGTCTTATAAAATTCCTTAAATGTTTATGCTTATTTTTTAATGTTTATGCTATATTGTTATCCAATATAAGAATCTGAACTCACGCTTTTCTATGTATTTTTTCATAGGATATAAAGAATTATATCATGATTAAACAATTGGAATAGGTCAATATATATCAGTGTGTTCAATGAGGACAAAATGTTTTTTTATTTAATGATTTAATATAAAACTATTGTCTGAATATTTTACTTCCAAATATATTAAACTGATCGGTTCTTCAGGATTTGATCCCTTGTGATAATGGGAATGTTATGTAATAATGCACTGACTCTGGGTAACTAGTTTTGGGGCTTTAAAATTAGTATTAGATTAATTTTAGTACAAACCTTTGAAGAAAGATTTAGCAAAACTCTAATTAGAGAAAATTACCCTATGATAGACTTTGTGGATTAATATAGAATAACGTCACTGAATATTGGTATTGTAGAGATTTTTTATATTTTCATTTAACTACATCCTTGTCTAGATATGAGTAGCTATAGCTGGCTCTGGAATAGATGTATATAGGAGTGAGAACTCTGACAATGATTTTCAAGCCTGACCTGGGGTATCCTCGTACATGACAATGGGTCAAACTTCACTCTTGGTTATGAAACTCCCAGTGGATATGCATAGGATAAATCATATTGTCATTAGAAGACATTATTAAGGATTTATGAGTAATTACTTTTTCAAAGTAAACATGTTTTCTATTATTATGGTTTTTATGCATAAATTGATCATTTTTTTAGCTGTTTTACAATGTTGGAATTTTGTATTGCGATTCATAAACGAATCTAGTGTGTCCCATTGTTTAGAAATAGCGCATAGCAGAAGTAATGGAAACTGTATCAATTCATGTTATCCATTTAAATATTTCCCTCCTACTCGTTATAGTTATAGTAGAGCTGGTGATGCAACTATTGCTGAAAAACTTATAACCATACTAGGACAACTCACTCATGTTATGAATAATACCCATACCAGTATAGAGAACCCTGATCCACAACATGGTGGATCAATGTTTGACCAAATAATGAGGCAAAAACAACCAACATTTAATGGGTCTACAAGTCCAATTGTATCTTAGAAATGGATAAGTTCCTTTGAGAAAATATTTCAAGAATTGGCGAGTATAGAAAGGGAAAAAAATTCATGGAAGCTTTTCACCTCATAGTAGATGCAGATCATTGGTGGTCATTAATTTAAAACACAAATGAGGATGAAGAAGTATAAAATACGGTATGGAGGTATTTAAAGATATTTTCTTATAAAAATAATTTCCTCATGCCCATTGAGTGGAGAAGAAGAGAATGGTGGAGTGATAGATAGATAAAGGGAAATAGGGATCTAAATATTTTCCCTTATGTTATAATTGTCAGAAGAAACACCCCGGTACTTGCCTAAAAGGAATGGGAGATTGCTAAAAATGTGGATAAAAAGTTCACTAGGCTCTTGATTACAAATTAAAGAAAGAATCTATCATTGTTGAATGCTACAATTATTGGGAAATGGGAAATTGTGAAAATAAATGCCCAAAGCACCAAGGTAACTTATCTCAAAAAAGGTTATGGTAGCATGGCCAAGCATATATTGTTACTAAAGTTGAAGTGGAATAATTAATGTATTTTTAATTTTGGATTAAAAAATTATATTATGGTTATAAGAAGAATCACTACAAGAAATTTAATCTATAGCCACAGTTTTATAGGTCCATGGAAATAGATTGTTTATAGCTGCAATTTGATTTTTAATTCGTGGATACACAATTCTATTCCCCAACTTTTTTTGATTCATGTCAGGCTCCGCCTCCATCCCCGATATCTGTCCACTTTTTTTCGATTCTAGTTGGGCTCGTCCTCCATCCCTGATACGCGACCCTCTCACCGTGGCGCCCTCCTCCCCCGATGGCCTCTCCTACTCACGGAAGACCTCTCTCATTGTGCCATCCTCTCTTCCCTAGTGGCTTTCCTATCTCTCTCTCGCTGCTGTCCTCTATCACTCATCCTTTCTGGCTTCGGTTCCTCCATCCCTTTTCATGTGTCCTTCATTCACAGCGCATATTATCCAATCGCGGATCGACTTCTCCATTCGGGGTTTCTCAATCCCCCCGAGTGGTACTCCCTTCTTCTATAACATTCTTTGGGCGTTCCTCCTCCATTTGGTGCATCGACAGAAGGGTTTTTCCATAACCTTATTCGGGCCTTCCACCTCCATACGGTGCGTTGGACCAACTAATTTGTATTTTTGATGAATTGTGGGTCCCACCTAGTCACTAGACTCACCCATACTCATATAAACAACATGGGTTTCAATATAAATGATGATACCTTCTTGTTTTATCTTAGGGTAAAAGTATTTATTAGAGATGTAAATGTAGTAAATGTCTACTATGTTGTCGTGGAGAATGATTTATTAGGTTTTATTATGTTAGTTGGTCTATATACCAATTTTATTTTAGTTATCATTAAGCATGTATTGATGATATTTCCATTTTATTAATATATGATTCTATGTTTTTCTGCTATTTCTTCTGAGAAATTTTAATTTTCTACAATATATAGATTTATTTATTTCTTGTATAGAATGTGGAGGATTAACTGTATCTCTATTTTATTTCTACACATTTTTGTGATATCTGTTATTGTTTCTGAAGCATTCTGAAGGGGCGCGCGCGTGCATCCGTCATGGAGAGGATGAAGCACGGCTTATTGCCCTGCATTCCCTCTTTCCAAAGGAGGCGGCATCTGTTCCTTATTCAGGGACGTCTCATCCTTGATCAAAACAGTGATGATGGGATGTCGGTTCTTACTTTCATGGATTCCTCCTCAGATCTTGCCACCTAGTCTTGGTCTCCCTCATAGATTTAAGATGTATTCGTGAATCTTGTTCCCGGCGCTATATCTTCATAGATTCCGGTTAATTACACTACTTCCGTCAGGACGCACCAAGGGGTCTCCTCGGGGCAGCAACCTTTGGTTAGGAGAGTGGTCATGCTGAGGTGTTGTTGGTATGTCTTGATGCTAGGGGATTGGCATGCCAGTCTTCTATCCCTTATTATAGGGCTTATCGAGGGCGCGGAAGCCCGAGGCATCCCACATCGAAGGCGGGGAATTGCATTCCATAGGCATGTATCTGAGGGGTTCATCACCTTCCCATGTTTAACACGGGTTATTTCACAAGTTTTAACGTCCAACGGAGATGGATCAGACTGATCGGAACACTGAAAGTGGATCAGATAAAAGAAACCCCTGAAGGGAACTCCGATGTTAGGTCCAACATGTGGGCGGATTCTCGGATACTGTGGAGTGGAATGAGGTGGATTGATCCCACCGGGATGTGGTGGCCCAGGTAAGAATCAGGATGGATGATGAAGAGAAGAGGGGATTTAACCTAATGGAAGCTTCTTATATATCCCTGTGGGAGGAAATCTAAGTCTGCGTAGTTCGATGATACGGTGGGACACCTGAAAAGGCGACCCGTGAGAATGAACACATGGATGGAACCCAGTGGGGGTAAGGCCTATGAGATAGTGAATGAGCTTCCCGGGGAATGTGGGGTCGAGGGAGAGGTCAGGATGAGACGTGGGCGTTGGGCCTGAACCTCGTGGAGTCTTCCTACGTACCATGCCTTAGCACGGATCAAAGTCCTCGTAGTTCAGGTATACAGTTTAACATCATGCGGGACGAGGCATTTGGGGCTTACACTCTGAGGCGGCCCACAATGGATGGATATGGGTGCTTATGCTCTAAGGCGGCCCATAATGATTGATATGGGGCATACGCTCTGAGGCGGCCCATAATGATGGATATGGGGCTAACTCTCTGAGGCGGCCCATAGGGATGGATAAGGAGCTTACGCTGTGAGGCGGCCCATAATGATTGATACGGGGCTTACGCTCTGAGGCGGCCCATAATGATGGATATGGGGCTTAAACTCTTAGGTGGCTCATAATGATGGATATGGGGCTTATGCTCTGAGGCGGCCCATACGGATGGTGAACCGACGCGAAGGGGTCAGAACGACTGAGTGGTGGGCTTGAACCTCATGGAGGCTTCCTACATACCCCACTGGTAGGGAATAAGAGTCCACGTAGTTCGATGGAATGGGTATTACACTTTGAGGCAGCACATATGGTTGGTGAACTGACGTGAAGGGGGTCAGAACGACTGAGCGGTTGTCTTGAACCTCATAGAGGCTTCCTACGTACTATGCCTTAGCAAGGATCAAAGTCCTCATAGTTAGGGTGGTGCATTTTAACGTCATGCATGACGAGGCATACAGTTTAACATCATGTTGAATGCCAAACAGTTTAACATCATGCGGGGCGGCATTTGGGGCTCACACTCTGAGGCGGCCCAAGCAGTTGGTGAACCGACGCGAATGGATCAGAACAATAGTGTGGTGGGCTTAAACATCATGGAGGCTTCCTACATACCATGCCTTAGCACGGATCAAAGTCCTCGTAGTTTTCCATGATGTGGCTTATGCTCTGAGGTGGTCCATAAGAGGATGTCATGGTCAATGGTCACTCTAATCCTATGTGAGTCATGCTCGGTGTGAGAAACAAGAGGCAGTAGGGACCAGATGATCACGTCGCGAAAGGTGTGTCCGTGGGAAGTGGTGACGGGCTTACACATTGAGCGGCCCATGGTGCCGGGACTTACTCCAAGATGGAGGCCAAAAATGTGACAATGATCAGAGGGAGAGGGATTTGGGACCAGACAAAGGAGATGCCTCCTTATTTATCACGTCCTCCACTGGCCTTGGTAGTGGGGAAGTACGGAGGTGCATGAGTGATACCTTCCGCAAGAGAGGCTAGGGGCTTACACCAAGGTAGATGCCCTTCCCCCGTGTAAAAACTCCACTCCGAGAGAGAGGATATCATTCCATGTGAGGAAGATTCCATTCTCATGGAGGCGAGCGACCTAATGAATGTCTGAGTTAGGGGGACCCTGCGTGCGAGGCACGGGGCCAGATCACAGTTTAATGTCATTTGTTGAGGATGAGGTTCTTGGTAGTTTAACATCCCCTAGCTCAGATGAGGGGGAGTTTCTCCACACTCCTAGGACTTACATAACCGACACCCTCTACCCCTTGTGGTAGAGAAGGCATCAACAAGGCTGTAGTGATGGGGGCTGCAGAAAGAACCATCGAGGGGTCCACATTAGCATGGCTATGCAAAGAAGCAATAGATGTTAGCGTGCCTATGTGAAGTAGCATGAGGCAAATCAACGCAATGGGAAACACCACCCAAGGGACCTTGAGGTTACTTTGTACAAGCCCGGAAGGTTGTACGGGAAAACAGCGCATGACGTGCATGCCCGGTATGGAGGACATCAGGTGCCTACATAGGGAGGCACCCGGGGGAATCAAGGTGAGGGATCCTAGGGATTGTGCGCAAAGAAAAGGTTTGCGCCAAAATCACCGAGATGGCGCGTAATTGAGGCATAGAAATTGTGTGCGGCTTTGGAGAATTGTGCGCAAGGGAAGTGAATAGCGTGCAAGGGAGGAACCCTGAGGAGTTTGGAATTTTATTTAGGCGGGTGGGATTGTGAACAATGGTGGATCCCAGGGTGAGGTTTCACGCAAAGGGTCAATACCTGAAGGCCATATTGCGCACGCGGAAGTCCTATTTTGCACACGAGAGCCATATCAAATTCTACAACCGCAAAATGGGAGGGGTTTTCTTCTATTTATAGGCCTCTGGCATCGTAGAATCTAGGAGGCACACGAAATGTCACGCGCGAGAGAGAAAGGCATGAAAAGGGGTACTGCACTGGGTGGGCACACAAAATTGCGCGCCAGTGCTGGCGACATTTCACGAACGCCGGTCTCCTCTCATGTGGCCAACCTTTTTTCATGCACATCCTCCTTTATTTCGCGCAATGCCTCCTGGCCCTCTAGACTGGGCCTCCAGGTCCGAATAGGAATTCACATCATCATTTCAAAACTTTCTACAGTAGTTATGGACCTTTCAGCATCGAAAAATTCCCCCCCCCCCTTAGAATTGGATTATCAAGTGGTCGCAATGATCGGATTCCGAGGGAAACAATGAAACACTGAAGTGTTAGATTTTGTGGGTTCTTTGCGTTCAAAATCTAACGAGGCACGCAAAACTCCGATTTGGAACATAATTCACTTTCTGTGTGGCGTGGAACCCCGGACTCGCCTATAAAAAGGGGACCTGGGTCCCCTACTCCATACTCAAGCTTTCTCGCATGATAGGCTCCGAGCGCTCGCGTGCGAAATTGTCTTTGCGACTACGCAGAAAACATGCTGTGTTAGCACGTAATTCCTTCCAATTTTCGGCCGCACTTAAGCGCATCCTAGGATATTTCTCACCGACAATTCTGATTTCACACTCAAATATGAAATTACGCACAAATTCTCTAGATTTTTCACAACTCTTCCCAATTTTGCACAACCCATACAGATTTCGCACAACTCTCGAAGAACTCAATATGGATGTGAACTAGGATGATGAGGGATAATTCCCCACTCGTAGAGCTGAAATGGTGGATAATGAAGAGGTTTTTTGGTGCCAGGGTGGTTGTTTCCGACAACCTTACCCTGTTCAACCTTCTTACCTCTACCCAGAAGAAGTATCCTCTGTCCAACAACCTCATTCTCTAGAACTTCATAACCCTGGAGGAGTTTCCACTACCGGGCTTCGAGGTGGACACACCGCGGTCATGGGTATCCCGGGAGGATGATCATCCCTGCTACAATATCACCAACAATGGCCATCCTACCAGGGAGACTTGACACATGGATGTGTATGTCCTGAACCAATGGACCCAGACCATTGATGGGGGTGATCCTGTTGCTGAGAGCTCTTTGACCCTCAATACAAGCACGTTCCATCAGAGCATCACAGACGACACTAAGGGCTGGATGTAAGATTAAGACCTACGGTCTGAAGGAAACTTCACTAGTGAGTGGGCCTAGGCATACTGGGTTTGCCATATGTATGACCAATTCGGGGCCAAGCTATGGCACATTGGTCTGTTCGAGGAGGAGTGGTCATCGCAGTTCCACTTCTACCACCAACCTGAAATCGGGCCGGAGTTGTTTACCCGATGGCCCCTGATACCAACACATTCCATCATCCCCATGGAGAAGTTGGCATCAGCCTCTGGGATGTCCACTACATTAGAGTCATCCCACTGGAGGGATACCAATATGATGAGTTCCCTCCCCCAATGAACACCTGGGAGGATAGATCACGGACCCCCATGCTGATGTGGCATCTGCTGGACCTAGCCAAAGAGTGGCTGCAGGTCAAGGACTTCCTGAAGGACATTTCCTACAAGTACTGGTTCATCCAGTTCTTGGAGAAGGACCGGGCGGTTAAGATGTTGGGAAGGGGAAAACGGTGCCCAGCCATGGCTCAGAGGAGCAAGAATGGATCATACTGGAGGACCCTAGAGGCGGGGCAATTCCAATCATGGGGATACCTTTTATCATGGCCCGAGACTCGAATGTCTAATATGCTAGGTTCCTTGCCACCTTCCTGAGCAGGTGGCTCCTACCGGTGCGGGACGCAAAGATGGGCATCCGTCTAGCAACTCTAGTGATGGCGGGCACCATGGACTCCAATAAAAGGTTCAATATGGGGGTCCCCGTGCTGGGTAGGTTGTACGACATTTTGGGATGCATCTCCATAGGGAGATCGCCTTGGAGGGTGTGTGGCCCCTTCCAGATCTTTCACATCTGGGTGGTGGCTCATCTTGGCGGGTACACTTTCCCAAACATCGTTCGTCCACCAGGAAACGACCTGCATCCATCTCTCCTGAACATTACTGGGGTTTCCCTGATGACGCTCAACAAGGAGGGTGTAAGGATCCAAATCGGTAACCATGCCAATTTCAACTTCACCCCGTTCCCCACCCCAGTTAGCCAGATGGTGGAGAATGGGAAAGGTTCACTATAGCAGCAAGAATACCTCCAGACCATCCGAGTCAGGATGCTTCTTGCTCGGATTGATGGGAAGATCATCTGTGAGCCTTAAGTTCCGTCCCGATTCGCCAAGAAGTTTGGGTGCCTCCAACGAATGCCGAAGAAGGTATTCACATATGTCTGGGAGGAGAAGAATCCCAATGTTCAACACTAGATGTGGTTAATTTTCAACACTTATGGCTCTGGTGATGTCATTACCCTTCCTCCCACTAGGGTCCACGCTGGCCTATCAACTGAGTATGCCGAGAATTGGGCTACCGCGTACCCATAGAGGATTTTACGCAAGCGATTATGAAAATTAGAGACCAACCATGTGGAACCAAGGCGACGATAGAGAAGGAAAGGTTCCACTAGAAGGGGGGACCAGGGACGTGTCAGGCAGCGAGGCATGCACAGGCTGGGTCCTCAGCAGCGGGGACATTGCATGGTGTCGCTGCGACCTCGTTGCCCAGAGGGGGATCACACGAGGCGGCTAGAGAGCTGACTGAGAAGCAGATAAGATACCTACTTGAACCATCCCATGATGCAATATTCCCAGCATTGTGGTCGGCCTGGATGACCCTGCTACAATCAATGATCATTGAATCCCTCTGGGAGAAGATAATGTATGATGGGATCTAGCTGCCAGAAGTCGTTCTCGTTCAGGATACTGACCATGTAAACATCCATCAGCGACATTCATATCTAACGAACATGGACACATACACGCGCCAGTAGGGTCAAGGTGTGGTCCCACCTTTCATGGTGAATTTGATGCTCGTCCAAGAGCATGATCTAGAAATGATGCCACCGGGATAGGGCGACAGTGATGACGAGTCGAAGGGAGAGGAAGAAATAGGAGAAGATGAAGGCGATGGAGAAGATGAAGGAGAAGGTGAAGGAGAACCTGAAGGTGAGGGGTCTTAGTGGGCGGCCTACCAAGGGAGTCTCAGGGAGAGTGGAAAAATTTTCGGATCTGATCTTGAAATAACCAAGATACGCGAGGTCTGTCTCTATCCTTATTCACCCTCCTTCATAGTCCATTCTATTATGTAATTTCTAATTCGTTTCTCTATCTTACTCAGGATCGTATAGGCATTGATCAGGAATCCCCAATAGATGAATGAGAAGAGGCATCAGTTGGGCAGGGTGGGGCTCTGATGCCTATCATCGAACTGACAAGCACTGAGGGGTCTCCTGCCACAACAAATCCAGTAGTGGCCAGAACACCATAGGCTAACGTTCTGGGTTCCCTTATGTTCTTTGCCTTGATACTGGTGATTACTGTTAGAGAACTCAAATAATCGAGATGTTCCCTGTACTGTGATCTTGGCATTGGAGGCACGTCGAGATTCTGAGCCCGAGACGTCCATGAGGGAACCAGGGGAGGATGTACCACCTCCTCCAGAACATACTTCCCAAACATAGTCGGCCCCGAAAATTGGTGAGCAGGGGGAGACAGACATCAGTGGTGCTGTCATTGGAGCGAGGCTGGAAGCTGACGAAGGCACTGCCGCTGACGGGGTGAGAGAGGAAGGTCGCCCAGACGTTGAGGATCCTATTTCTCATGAAGACATCCTCGAGGCAGACCCTGATGCTAACCTTCTAGCTGACTTTCCTATATACTGGGCCGCTGACCGCGAGGAAATAGATGATTCAGACTCAGAAGCGGCCAAGGAGAGTCTGATGACACGACAAAAATGGTGGAAGTGTATCCAGTTCTTTCTCATGAAGCCTCAGACGGATTGGCTGAGGCTAATGGGATCACTTTAGACTTGGATGTGTTTCTTGTGTACCGGTGGGGATGACTCTCAACACCTTCATTAGACAGTTCGTGATTACATGGTTGAGAAGATACATGAGAGAAACCAGTTCCCGGACGTTGTCCAGTGTCCGGAATTATTGGTGAGCACCCGAGCTTTCCTGAGGGCGGAGCATGAAGTCCAACACCTCTAAGGGCATGCGACAGAGAAGGAGGCCTTTATTGAAACATGCTTTGAGCTCATGGAGAAACTGGCGGCCCAGCTGGCTGACGCCCAAGAACAATTGATGGAGGCGAGTCACCAGAAGATCGTACTTCAAACTGAATGGGTACAAGAACAATCTAGGATTGGCGAATAGTGCTCTGGGGCTACTGATGAAGAGAGAGTCTTTTGGGAGAAATAAGAAGTCCTAGAGGCTTCCAGCCAAAGGGTAGCGGGATTGGAAAGTTCAATCCAGCATGCTAATCATTAAAGGCTCTATATTGGCCATCTCATGAACTTATTTCTTTTATAGCTCACCATTTCGAACCAATGTATGGACAAATCCATTTATCTGTACACTTGGGTTTAATACGCTCAACCATAATCCTGAAATAAATAACAATTCACCCCTAAGATCATGTGGGTCATACCCAATGTGAGAAATAAAGGATGCTCGTGTTATTATTTCGTCCGAATGTGGGGGTGTCAACCAAGCTTCGGGTATCCAAAATCGGGCCCGGATTTCAGAGGAGGAGAGGGTGTTCAGGTCGAGAGGAGGGGACCTCAGACCGATTGATATATCGTCTCCTCAATGTGTTCTAACACACAAGTGGGGAAATTCTGGGGGCATTGAAATCCATCCGAACACAGGGAGATGAAAAATGGTGAATCATGTTACCCAAATTTGAAACACTATGTGGGGCGCTGTGATGAAGGATAAATGTTAACCGTGGTGGAAACACAACATCCATATCGCATTGGCTTGAAATGGGGATAAAAAATGTGGGCTGACCGCTGACCATGTTCGCAACACGGGGCCTAACTCAAACATTTTAGATCAGTCTTCCAGAATGTTGGCCCAGGATAGTAGGAAGACCGTATGTCAATCATCCATATTGTTACAATAGGTGGACCAATGTTCAATCATCCATATTGTTATAGCAGGCGGACCATAGGTCGAGTGTCCAAACTTTTAGGGGGTCCCATCGAACATGACCAGTCTTCTAGAGCGTTGGCCCATGATAGCAGGTGGACCATAGGTCAATAATCCATACCATTGCAATAGTCGGACCAAATTTCTATCATCCATATTATTATTGAAGGCGGACAACAGGTTGAGCATCCATACTGTTAGGGGGTACCATCAATCATGACCACTCTTCCGGAATGTTGGCCCATGAAAGCAGGCGGACCACTGGTCAATCATCCATACCGTTGCAATAGGCAGACCAAAGGTCTATCATTTATATTGTTACAGCAGGCGGACCACAGGTCAAGCATCTATACTATTAGGGGGTCCCATCAAACATGACCAGTCTTTCAGAAGATTGGCCCATGACAGCAGGCATACCATAGGTCAATCATCCATACCATTGCAATAGGTGGACCAAAGGTCTATCATCCATATTGTTACAGTAGGCGGACCACATGTCGAGCATCCATAATGTTAGGGGGTCCCATCAAACATGAAATAGGAGAGGGATCCAAATAAAGGGGCACACAAAACATGGAAAGTGGAGTGGTGGTTTGTTCAAACAGAATTCAACACTCCCAAAATTGTGCCCTCATGGTGGAGGCGCATTAGGAAGAAGTATTAGTATGGTCACAGATCATCCCAATTTTTTAAACAGGACCTCTCTAGCGAAAGAACTGTCACTTCCCAACATCACAATGGGGTATCCCGAACTTATTTGGGGCAAATGATGCAGTTACACAACTCCCCAAAAAGTCAGGCCAAGGGGCCGATGGTGAGGAGTGACGGGATTTGGTAATCCCTAGGGCGGGACCCAAGTAGAAATTTTTGGGTGTTCCAATGTATCTCATAAGCATGATAATCAAGCCACGCGTAGTTATAGAAAGGGTATTATTTTAAAGTCATTAATCATGGACCAATGATTAGTAAGGAGGAAGGTAGACGCATGGTGAGGTGATTACAAAACACGATGTGAATGAGTACGAGGTCTTGCATACCATGCACTCCTTGGAACTGTTCCTATCAAGGGACCGAGCATGAAAGTTAGGCTGGGCCTATAGGGAAATGCTTAGGAACTCCTATGTATCTCATAAGGATGATAATAAATCCATTCGTAGTTCTTGGGGGCACGTTTTAACGTTGTGTTGGATATGACACATGCGGGATAATTCTTATAACAGTTCGTACACGGTGTGGCTATTGCAAACCCAACGTGAACGAGAATGAGGTCCTGATCACCATGCCACGCAGTCCTGTCGTCAAGGTATTAAAGGCAGGACAAACACGATGAATTAATAGACCTCAAGCTGGACCCAAATACAAGAGGTATGAGTGTTCCTATGTACCCCGTAAGAAGGGGGATCAAGCTGCACATAGTTCTTGAAAGGGTGGGACAACATGACATGGTACTTGGGAAAAGGATGAAAGAGGAGTGTGGGTCTAGCCCTTGTACCAAAAGAAGCGGCATTTGATGTATATTGTTTGTACTTGAAGGTATATGGGTTTTCATTTGTGTAGCGAAGAGTAGAATCTTCTCGCATCGCCACAATAATCAAGACGTATACAGGAATTGAAAAATGGTATGGTAATTGACCAATACCCAATGTTATTTCCCATAAGGAGAGGTCATCACAATGTAGTTTTATTTTCCATCAGGCGGTCGGGACGATATCATCACAGTTTATGGTCATGTGGTAGGACCAACTAGCACAGTTTAAGGTCGTATGGCATGGACCTGGGGGACCATGGATTATGTGATAAGGCATAACCGGTGTAGATGAGGACATAATCCCATATCATCACCATTCGCGATTCCGGGAGAGGAGCCTCAGGCCATAGAGCCAACGCAGGTCCAATAATCAGGGGGTAGGAGACACTAGCTTCCAGGTGAGATGAGCCCAAAACGCAATGTCTGGGAAACTCCTCGTTTCCCATGTGGATGAGGGTCAAGTTGCGCATGGTCTGTAGAGAAAAACCAATTATATTATCTTAGAGCCCGAATCGCGAGATCCCCAAGAGACGCTGTAACACAACTTTATCTACCTGACGTGTGGAGGTGCACTGAGGGTTAGTGCATGGATTGTTTAGATTCTACCGGGGCACAATGGGGTGGAACATAATGTGAATCATGAAACCAATATTCAAGACATAATGAATTTGGCGTGATGACGAAGGATTACTGATGTCCAGGTTCCCAAAACAACATCCCATCGTGTTACCCTCGGGGTCAAACAAATGAGCATCAACCGCTGACCATATTCGCAATGCGGGATTTGTATCAACTTATTTTCTGAAACCCTTAGGGGTATTGGCCCATGATCTTAGGAGATCCCTTAGGCGTTGTATCCAGGCCATTCTTGTGGGTCCCTCCGGGTGTGAAAGATAATGGGGGCCCGAATGAAGGGGATCACGAAGCTTGGAAAGTGGAAGGAACATGCCTAAGCTGAATCTGACACTCCAGGTCCCACACCCGAGTACACTGAACACATTAGAGAACCACTGGAAAGGGTCGAAGGGCTCAGTTTGAGGGCAACCAAAATATTGCAGATTCCCAGGAGAAGGGGACATGGTTCCAAAAACCTCGTACCACACTTATATATCCCCCACATGGGGAGGGACAGGCCAAGAGGCTGAGGTGACCGGGAGATCGTGGGATCTCCTAAGAGACGGGGAAGGACTTGAAACCTAGACGTTCAGGCGGTCCTACGTATCCCATAATGATTGGAATCAAGCCTCACGTAGTTCTAAAATCATAGTTTAACGTAATGTAAGATGAAATGCAGTTTAATGTCATGTGGGGCGGGGGACACATCTCATATGGGGATAGGTATTGTACGATGAGTAAACCAGCGTGAATGAGGACATAATCCCACACCACACTATACAATTGCACAAGAGAGACTGAGTCTTTGAAGGCCATGACGCTAGAGGCTGGGCCTTGGTCAGGGAGGCCTGACTAGCTTGCATTTTAATGTATTTCAGTGAGGATGAATGTGGGGGAATAGGATTCATTGAATAGACGAGGTGTACAGAACGACGAGTAACCCGACGTGAAAGAGGATGAGGTCATGCCTACAACACCATACAATTCCATAAGAGAGAGCCTGAGTTAGAGGCCTGAGGCTAGGCCTCGGTCAGGGAGGCCTAACCGGATTGTAGTTTGACATCGCGTATGACGAGCATATAGTTTAGTGTCATGTGGGACCGTGTGCTAGTTTACGGTCATGGGGGACCGTCGGGGCCCGAATGTAGGGCCAAATGCAGTTTAGGGTTGTGCTGGATCAGATGAGGTTTAGGGTCTTGCAGGACCGCTATACAGTTTATGGTCATGGGGGCCCCGGTTGCAGTTTAGGATCATGCAGGACCCTTAGACTTAAGCAATGTACTGATTGAGAACATGGCGTTGGTGGGAGGAGTTACACACTCACCATCCATGGTCACCAAGGAGTATGCTCCATTAGGGTAAACCTTATGGATAATGTAAGGTCCCTCCCATTTGGGCTCCAACTAGGGTGGTTTCCTACTGGGAATCATTGGCTCGCTGAGGGCCAGTACCAAGTCACCTTGCAGGAAGGAGCAGAGACGAACCTTCTTGTTGAATGATCGAGCCATCCTGCACTAATGCCATTCCAGGTTGTGCAAAGCACGAATCCTATTCTCATCAAGTGCTTCCAATTTAGCTAGACGGATTTCGACAACTCTATTCAATACATGCTGGTCGTAGACCGTTGTGCACAATGAGGGAAACTGAATCTCGATGGGTAGGACGACCTCAGTTCCATACACCAGGGAATATAGAGTAACCTGGGTGGAATTACAAGTTGGTGTCTGATAATCCCAGAGGGTATTGGGGAGCTTGTCCTGCCAGATTTTCATGTTCTGATAAACCATCTTTTGCAGAATGTTAGAGAGAGTTTTTTTAAACCCCTCGATCTATCTATTGGAATGCGCATGATAGCAGTAGGTATGGTTAGAGTGAATGTTGTACTTGGAATACAATTTCATCAGCTCGACCTCTCGTAAGTTGGTGTTGTTATTAGTGAGGATAGCGTGAGGTACTCCAAATCGATAAATGATGTTGGAAATCATGAAGTCGGTGATAGAACGGGCTTTGACATCCTTGAGTGGAATTAACTCTGCCCACTTGGAAAAGAAATCTGTAGTGGTCAGAATGAACCGGCATTGGCGGGCCATTTCCAGTGGGTAAGGTCCTACAACAACCAAACCCCAGACTCCAAAGGGCCATGAATACTTGGTAGTGTGGAGAGGCTCTAGTGGCCGATGCACAAAGTTAGCATGAACTTGGAATGCATGGAACCTCTTGGAAAACATGATGCAGTCATAGATCATGGAAGGCCAGAAATATCCCAGCCTCCGAATCTGGTGAGACAACTTTGACCCAGCCTGATGGGAACCACAGGAACCAGCATGAACCTCTTGCATGACCTATGGAATCTTGACTCCTTGAAGGCAGTGGAGGAGAACACCATAAAATCCGTGTTTGTAAAGGATATGCTCATGGATGGGACCGATCTGAAGGTTAAACTGTAGCGCGCAATGTCATATTTTCTCACGCTCGGCACAGTCTGCCGGAAGATTCCCGTGTTGGAGGTATTCAACCAAAGGGTTTCCTCCAATCGGGAACAATTTCAAACACCGTATCTGAAGTACCTAGGGATACTGAAATGGGGGCACCAGCGGTAAGATGGGTTACCCATGGGCCAAGATCATCCTCTGGGGTAACGGGAGAGATGAATCTCTAGTGCGCCACGTGGATAATTAGGTCATCATGTTCAAGCTCTGTAAGAGACGTAGCCAAGCTGGCCAAAGCATCTGCTCAACTATTTTGTGACCGATGAATATGAACAACCTCTGGCTGAGAAGGGAACTGGGACATTAGATGGAGGGTGCACTCTAACAATGGCATGAGTTATGTCTTTCTGACAACATAGTCTCCATTGACCTTCTTGATGACCATCCCGTAATCCCCTTTCACATGTAGATGTAGCACGTCGATCCCCAGGGCTAGCTCGGGGCCGGTGATGAGGGAATGATACTAGCCTCATCATTGGTGTATCCCTCTGACAGCAGGAATGAATATGGCAGAACGGATTTCTATGGGGTGATGAAGACAATACCCAGGCCCACCGTGTTGAGACTAGGATCGTTGAGTCTCCTACTGGTGGGGCTCCGGGATGCACCGTCAAAGTGTATCTTCTAGCATGGGATGTCTTGATCGACTGAGAGGATATCCTCATCAAGAAAACCGAGGTCCAGTGGCTGATCTGTGGAGAATGGGTATGCAGCTATAAAGTATACAAATGCTTGTCCTTTGATAGCCTTCTAAGGTACGAACCTGATGTCAAACTGTTGGAGGATCACTTCCCACGGTGCTAGTCGTCCAGTCAACATATGTCGGTTCAGGATGTACTTCAACAGGTCTACCTGTGAGAACAAATGTACATCGTGGTGCTGCATGTAGTGCCAAAAATGTTTTATGGAAAATACGAGCCCCATGAATCTTTTCTCGATGGGAGAATATCTAATTTTTGTGTCGAGGAGCATGCAGCTGAGGTAGTAGAGGCTATTCTATGTTCCCTCATTGTTCTTATGGGCGAGAGAAGTGTGCCAAGGGACCATGCCAGGGTGGTCAAGTAAAGGACCAGTGGATTCTCAGAGATGGGTGGCATCAAGTCCGAAGGTTGGAGCAGATACTGCTTGATTTATTCAAAGGTGGTCTGACACTCTTCATACCACTCATAGGGGATTCCTTTCTTCATGATCCGGGAAAAGGGATTACACATTCCATCCAAATTCGAAATGAATTGGCCTATGTAGGCTAAGTGGCCTTAGAGACCTCAAAGCTCCTGAATATTTCATGGGGGAGTCATCTGACTGATGGACTTGATCCTGTCATGATCTATCTCAATGCCTCGGTATCTGAAGACGAAGCTAAGGAACATGCCGGAGGTGACCCCGAAGGCACACTTCAATGGGTTTATATTTAGTTGGTGGGAACGGGGGAAACCGAACACTTTCTCAAGGTCCTTGAGATGGTCCTAGTGTTGGAGAGATTTGACCACTAGATCATCCACATAGCATTCCACCAGTGTTCTCATAGTTGGCATGAATATGCGATTCATGGCTCGTTGATAGGTGGCACCCCATTCTTTATGCTGAAGAGAATAACCCGGTAATAGAAAGTACCTTGGGGTACCCTAAAGGCAGTGGACTCCTCTTACAATGGGACCATCTAGATATGGTTACACCCAGAATATGCATCCATAAAAGAGAGGGCTGGGAACCCGGCCGTGGCATCAATCAACAATTCTATCCAAGGAAGGGGAAAATCATCCTTCTAACTGTGGTGATTGAGATCGCAGAAGTCGATACAGACTCTGATCTGCCCATTCTTCTTCTTCACTCGCACAATGTTGTCTAGCCACCTGGGGTAATGGACCTCCTTGAAAAAGTGTGATCTGATGAGCTTATCAACTTCGGCCTCAACCATGGAACCATGAGAAGGGTGAATCATTATCGGAGGCTGATTGAGCCCATGATGGGTTGCCGGGAGACCAAGGCGGTGGACGGCTACCTGAGGATCTAGTCCTGGAATCTCATCGTAACTCCAACTGAACACATCACGATGCTGTCTGAGGAATTCCACAAAACTCTGGTACTCCTCAGGGGGCATTGCATCGCTGACCAATGTGGTTCTCAGATCCGCCTTGCTACCGAGGTTCACCTTTACCAACTCGTCAACTGTGGTGCAGAAGCCCTCCTCAAAGGTGGGGGAGCATATTCTATGTCCTCCTCTGCACATGTGGAGGGATCATGCACGGGGGGAGGTACTTCTAAGCTATAAAACCCTGATGGGTGGATGGTAATCGCTTGGGTGGTAGTTGTCATCATATCAGGAGACTCATGCACTGTTGAGACCATAGCGATGAAGGAAGTCGATCCAATCCCATCTGGTCTTCGGCCCCAGGGGGAATGATTGATGGCATCAAAGCAATAGTGGCGCGTCAGATTGAGATAGTTAATTTCAGCTCGGTGAAACAGACATGTATGATGTGCCTCTGTTGCCATGATCCTGACATCCCAATACTGTACTGGGGTAGGAGTTTCTGAGTTCACCCGAGCCTGGTTGGTGTAGGAGTATGAGGTGATTTTCCACCATCATTGGGGCCTGGAAATATGCCTTCCTCTTTTACCTGAAATGGAAAAACACTGCCCCATGTCAGGGGTTGTGGCCTCTAACTGATGGATTGGGTAGACATAAGCATCATTCATACCTTCTCAAGGATCACTTTTGTTAGCGACTGGCATGATCTAACCTTCTAGAATCTTCTTATCCTTGCTCTTGTAATAGCCGGCGTCCAGATAATGGGCTTCACAAGAGGAAAAAGGAGATGCATCTCCTTAGATCATTCCTACTCGACCATTAAGGGAGTATTTGAGGCATTGGTGATATGATGAGGGGACCGCTGCATGCAGGTGGTGCCACGGATTTCCCATCAACGCGTTTTAGGAGGTGTCCTGAGAAAGAACCATGAATTCGGTGCTAGAAATTAGGACACCGAACTGGGTCTTCAAGAGAATCTTGCTGACTGGAGTTTGCTCGGTCCTGTCATACCCCTGGATTCTGAGGTTGGAGGGAGTTAAATCATCCTCATACAACCCCATATTCCGCAGTGTCCGAGTTGGGATTAGGTTAATCCCAGAACCAGTGTCAACAAGACAGCGGTGAACTTACATGCCATTTAACTGGACAATGATGTACAATGGGCGAATGTGCCCCTGTACGGGAGGGTCTTCATCTTCATCGGAGAAGGAGATAACTGCCTGGAATTCGGCGTCCTCAATTGCCTTAGTGTGGAAGGCTTCTACCGCTATTATCTCTGTCTCAAACTGGAGGGGGATCCTTTGGGCCTTGACGAGCACCTAACACATTTTAGATGATAGGAGAAGATCCTCCAGGATAGAAATCCTTGATGGAATTCCAGCCAGGTGCTTCAGAACATCATACTTCCGGGCCAAACGTGAGCTTCTACATACAGGAGGTCATTCTGCGATAGGAGGCATGATGGGCCCTACCGGTTGGACCGGTGGATGACTGGTACTAGGAATATCTCACTGTTATCTAGTCGAATCCCAGAGAGTGGCTGCTAGATGATGAATGGAGGGCTGGGGTCAGCTAGTGACAGGGCGGAGATGGTCGCGGTAGGACCGAGCTGGTTCCGCCAGATCCAGGAACACAAACGGTGGTAAGGGTGGAATTGTCACCACCGGATGAAGGGTCCGCGTGTGCTGAGCTTTGCACTATGCCTGTTGTCTGGTCTCTGTAGTGTGCACGGCCTGGCAGGAGGTGCCAACTGTCATGCCCCAGCGATTCATGTAGCCATGGATCTGACGACGTTGGCAATGACTGTGGACATTGAGAAGGTCTACCCGGAATTCCTCATCGTCAGGAGTCAAAATAGATTTACCAACTCTACGGTGTTAACTGAAGCATACCCCGGACTGTCACTGGAGGGGTCATCCAACACTGAGAGAATTGTGGGAGGAATCCTTATTTCTAGGGTCATAAAGTCTCCAAGAGTGTGGGACAATGACGACATTCGCAAGGCGCGTTCTTTCTTATTATACCACCACTGCTTGGTCTTCTGGGAAGAGGCTGGATGAGATGACGATGTCGAGGTAGTAATCGTAGCTTATGAGGGATATGGATGATTCTAGCATGTGAGGATTATGTGATGGGTGCGGGTGACCATCTTTTGTGCCATCCAGTAGTTACACTTCTGGGACCCACAGTCGGAAACCTGTTGCCATTCATCCTCATTGCTTCTACTACCATCTGATATCACAAAGACACCTGCCACTTATGCCAGGGATCGACCCAACATGACTATATTATTGTTAATATGGTCTTGGAGCTAGTCCTTGAACACATAACATCACTGGATGGTGTGCGCTAGGGTATGGTGATAAGGGAAAAAGTTTTGGTGATTAGTGAGATATACCTATTCTGGCTTCCGACACTCAGGAAGCCACACAATCCTCTACTCCAAGGAACTACAGAAGTAACTGAGGGCCTGAGCATCATCAAACTAGTAATTATGATTCCTTCTGTCCGGAAAGGGGGCTCTAGGAGGCTGGCCCTGACGAGGGGCTGGAGGAGCATGCCGAGTAGGTTGAATCTGATTATCATGCCTAGGTAGTGGCAATGCCTTACGCGGAGGCGCTTTCCAATTTTGAGGAGGTCGCTGCTGGGCTGGAAGTAGTGCCCGTGGAGGTTGTCCCTTATGGGGCTGCAGAGATGGCCTCACTAGGAGTAACTCTAGCTACCTGGGGGCCTAAATCTGGGCCACATCAGCGGGCTCGACTCTGGTACCTCTACTTGCGTGAATTACTGGAGGTAGCGAGTGTGTATAACTAGCCTATTGCAAGGCTTGTTTGAGGTGGTGGGCCTTGTATGAGAAGTCTTAGAACCCTCTAGGGTAATTCTGAGTGATCAGAGAATGAACTAGATCTACCTTGGTGTTCCATAAGCACATTTTCAGTGATTTCTCTTGAGTTAACGACATGTCAAGGGAGTATGTCATCCCTTTACACCATTCGATGAAGTCCGTGACTCGCTCATCGGGCCTTTTCTTGCACATGAAAGGGTTTGTGATGGTCATATTCTAGGTTGTGGAACTGAACTAGTAGAGGAATTGCCTATGGACGCCCTCCCAGCTAGTCACATATCCTACAGGGAGCTGGCTGTACCAGACGAACATCATCCCTTCCAGAGTTTGAACAAATAAATGGAGCTTGGTGGATTCCTGCTACACTGATGTCCCTAACATAGGCCCACAACTTGAGTTGAAGTGGGCCAGGGGCTGTGGCGGGTCTCCGGTCCTGTTAAAGGGGGAGAAAGTGGCATTCCCAAATCCCAGGGGTGATGGCATATCATCCACCCATTCTGGGTACGGCTTGCCTTCTGGTAAGATCACCACCTGCCGAGTCTCCAAAGTCTCTAAGCTGGCGATGAGCGCTGCCATTGGATCGTCTGGACGCGGGTTCGTGTCTTGATGGGGATCCGTGAACACAAGCGCATTGTCGGGCTCTTCAATTCGGTAGACAAGCTCAGCAGCTTGTGGGTCAGCTGGTAGAGTGACCCTTGGCGCAATGAGAGGAACCTAAATGGGATACCTTATGTGATCACACCACTCAGGGGGGTTTGGAGAAACATATCGCGCCCTCTTTCCATGAGATCATCCCTCTCATCTTTCAGCGAACACGGTGTGATCGATGTTTCCTGGGAGAATCTCGCAGAGGGGTAGTTGTTCCTGCCCCTGCTTCCCCAGTCTAGGATCACCATAATCGGGTCGCCGCTCTACAATGCGTTCAACCAGAATCTCATCAACCATCCTCTTCTGCTCAAAAAGTTGTTGGGGCTGCATGGCCTTCTCAGGATCTTCCCCTACCATCTGCACTAAGCAGATGGGTCAGTGATCTTAATATCCCCTACATGCTCTTTACCCTTGCCGATATTCTCGCTCAGTGGGAACCGGGAGACCTAGTAGGTTCCTCTACTCTCTAGTTATCCTACCTGATGGGTCTATTAGGGGCTTGTCTCCATGGGTTGAGTCCCCATCAAGGAGTTACAGACCGTTCCCCTCTCCTGACAGATTGGCCATGTTGACCGCCGCTGCCCTCGGGGGCGTGTCCTTAGAGCCGCCCAATGAGTTAGGATGTCGGTGAATCACACTGTAGAGAGGGGAATCGTACTGCCCCAATCCATGGACATTCATGTGGGGGTGGCCTCCTCGTTAACTTTTTGGAGTACTAGAACATTCTGGATGCAATGCTGTTGGAGGGCCCTGTGGTGGCCAAGTGATTCGGGGTGCCGAACCATGGGGATTGTGGCTAGGTCAAACTGATGACATTTCTCGCCGATATCCTCGAGGTGTGCTTGGCTCCTGGTATAAGGAACTCACTGATGGTGAAGATGGGATTCAGTCGCCCAGTGTGTCTAGCAGAAACATTAAAGCTCTCTCAGGGTGGGCGAGTTTGGTGTGTCAAAATCCGACCCTACAATCAGCTAAAACTTCTCGGGGAAGTGTCCTGCTACGAGGATGGTCCAGAAGCTCCACGGAGCATGTTTATGTTCCGCCCCTTGATATCCCCACTCATCAACTGGGAGTGATTGGGGAACTCGCAGCAGTGCTGAGGCAGACTGCTAGGCCTGTGGGCTTGCCGATGGAGAATACGTTCAGTAAGACGATTGGCCGCCAAACCCTATGTCTCCCTCCGGGGGGTCGCAGTGCCATGGATTCCACGTCACGATATGATGGTATTGTGAACGGGCTTCCTGTCACAGTGTCAGTGCTCACCGGGGATGCGAATGTCGCGGATCATTCGCCATCGACCCCCAGAAATAGGTCTTTGTCAACTCTGGCTGAGATGGGAGGTGATTCCGGAGAGGCCAATGGTGACTGCAGGTTTGATCCCTAGGGGTAGGCCAGGTCTTCCTTGATATAACTTTGGAGGGAGGCAGGGATCATATGCATCTCACATTCAGGGAATACGAGGCTGACGCGCCAGGTCCCTATCCCAACGCATGACTCAAAGGACTGAGGGGAGGGATCCATCGCTGAGTCGTACTCCGCCTCAGAGTCTGAGAAAAAGACTGGTATGATTTTTGTCCAACCATCCCTGTCATTTCTCTTAAGGATGCGATGTCCCGCTTTCCTTTCCCTAGTTGGCTCTTCGGGGCAAGGTTGATTTCCGTCATGGAGTCCTTTGGCCGCACTGGTGCCGGAGCCGAGAGGACTGATGGCCGAGGTGTGGGGAGCACTGGGGAAAATGTTGAATGAGACGTGGGGAGGACCTCTATGCAGGCGAGTGACCAGACACACAACGACTCCATACTCGCAGTATGCGATAGGGGAAGTGACCCCATACCTCTTATAGTGGGCGCTAAATAGAGCCCCACCTGGTGTTTTCCTATTAAGGGGAATCCCATTACCTAAGACGAGGGTGGTGGTTGGAAGGCCTCCGAGCCAATGTTGGGAAGAGGGAGGGCCCATACATTCCAGAACTGTGGCATGGAGTAGGCCTTCACACTGGATGTCACTACCGCGAATTGGTCCATGGTGGTCGTTTCCTCTGCCAATGACCGGGAGAGTCAACCAAACCTGCCCGTGGGGCGGTCGGGGCCTCGATCCAGATCAGGCTTATAACTGCCCTTTCTCAACATGTGTGGTGGTTTAATGATAGGAGTCAGTAGTGGCTCGGGCCACAATGGCTGCGGGTGTTGATGCCCCAAGGCGAGCATCCTTTTCCACTCGTGCCAGACGCTGGCGTTGGGTCAGGTGGGTTGAAGCCGGTGGCGCAGGCATAGGGATTGCCTGCTCCTCGGCCCGGGGAGTCGGGCGGCGGCATTAGTGCGGCCTGGCGGGGGCCCTTACTGTGAACCCTTGAAATAGGTCTTCGATCAAGCAAACCCGAACAGCCCCTACCTCATTGGCGTAGGTAAGGGAGGTGTCGAGGCGTTCCAGGGATAAACTCCCGAAACGGTTGAACATCGGGGTGGGGAGCAACGGCTGACTGCACGACCCTCGGGGGAGACCATGACGGTGAGGCAAAGCTTCCTCAATATCCAAACGGGCCATGTCCTCGGGGGGGGGGGGGGGGGATGACCCCTTCTTACTCGAACCTACGCACAAGGTTTTGGATCACCCTCCATTGGATAATATCTGACGGAGAGAGGGGGAATGAGAGCCCAGTAGTCGCAGTGGTCGGAGAAGCTGTGGAAAAGGCGGAACCGCGTGGGGTGGTCGTGTTGGTACTGCCCCTGTCCCTGTGCCGGTGGGCATGTAGCGATCGAGCTCTAGATGCAGCGGTATGATTCCTGAAAGTAGGGAGATGAACCCATTAACACTAATACGAAAATAAATCGACAACCAACAGCCCAGCGCTATTCTGTCTTCCTCAGTTGGAAAGAGGGATCCACACTAAAAACGTTGCAGAATGGAGTGCTCAATATCCTAACTGCCCCAACCCCTGGCGGGTTTCACGTCCTAGTTCTGGGAGCCTGGACCTGGTGACATGAAAATCTTCTGACACCCCAATGCTACTAGTCTCCATATTGATGGGAATATATTCATGTCATGTTCATTATTTTCAGTTTCCAACGATTTCCACCGGGGCGCGTGTGCCCGTCTGTCACGCAGAGGAGGACGCGTGGCATGCTTCCCTACATTCCCGCTTTCCAAAGGCGGGTGGCATCTGTTCCTTATTCCGGGAAGTCTGGTCCTTGATCGAAAACATGATGATGGAATGTCAGTTCTTCCTTCTCTGGATTTCGCCTCGGAGCTCGTCACCTTGTCCGGGTCTGCCTCATAGATTTACGACTTATTCATTAATCTCGTTCTCAGTGTCATATCTTCATAGACACTTGTTAATTACACTGCTTCCGTCGAGACGCTCCAAGGAGTTTGGTCGGGGTAGCAACCTTCTGTTAGAAGAGTGGTCATGCTGAGGTGTCGTTGGCATGTCTTGACACTGGGGGATTGGCATGTCGGTGTTTTGTCCTTTATTATAGGGATTCTCGAGGGCGCGGAAGCCCGAGGAATCCCACATTGAACAAGGGGAATTTCATGCCCTAAAAATGTATCTGAGGTTTTCCTCAGCCTCCCATGTTTAATAAGGGGTATTCTGTGAGTTTATCATCCAGCGGAGAAGGATTGGACTGATCAGAACACTGATAGTGGATCAGATAAAATAACCCCCTGAAGGGAACTCTAATGTTTGGGCCAACACGTGGGAAACTTCCCAGAAACTGTGGGGCGGAATGAGGTGGAATGATCCCACTGGGATGTGGTGGCCCGGGTAAGAATCAGAATGGATGATGAAGTGAATAGGGGATTAAAACTCATGGAGGATTCATACGTATCTACGTGGAAGGGAATAATAGTCCGCATAGTTTGAGGATATGGTGGGACACCTAAAAAGGCAACCTGTGAGAATGAACGCATAGATAGAACCCAGAGGGAGTAAGGCCTCTGGGCTAGGGTATGAGCTTCCTGAGGCATGTGGGCTCGAGGGAGAGGTTAGGAAGAAACGTGGGTGTTGGTATTGAACCTCATGGAGGCTTCCTATGTACCATGCCTTAGCACGGATCAAAGTCCTCATAGTTCAGGTATATAGTTTAACATCTTGCGAGATGGGAAATTTGGGGCTTACGCTCTAAGGTGGCCCAAAATGGAAGGATATGTGGGGCTTATGCTCTGAGGTGGACCATAATGATGGATATGGGGCTTACGCTCTGAGATGGCCCATAATGATGGATATGGGGCTTACCCTCTAAGGCGGCCCATAATGATGGATATGGGGATTACGCTCTGAGGTGGCCCATTATTATGGATATGGGGCTTACACTCTGAGGCGGCCCATAATGAAGGATATGAGTCTTATGCTCTGAGGCGGCCCATAATGATGGATATGGGGCTTACGCTCTGAGGCGGGTAATAGGGTTGGCGAACCGATGCGAAGGGGTCTGAATGACTGAGTGGTGCGCTTGAACCTCGTGGAGGATTCCTGCGTAACCCCATGGCAGTGAATCAATGTCCACATATTTTGATGGAATGGGTGTTACGCTCTAAGGTGGCCCATAATGATGGATATGGGGCTTATGCTCTGAGGTAGCCCATAGGGTTGGTGAACTGACACGAAGGGGGTCGGAACGACCGAGTGGTGGGCTTGAATCTCGAGGAGTCTTCCTACGTACCATTCCATAGCACGGATCAAAGTCCCCATAGTTCGGGTGGTGTAGTTTAGCGTCATGCTAGATGAGGCAGACAGTTTAACGTCGTGCTAGACGCCATACATTTTAACGTCATGCGGGATGGAATTTGGGGATTACACTCTAAGACGGCCTAAGGAGTTGGTGAACCAACGTGAAGGGGTCAGAACAACCGGGTTGTGGGCTTGAACCTCGTGGAGTATTCTTATGAACCATTCCTTATCACGGATAAAAGTCCCCATAGTTCCCTGGGATGGGGCTTACACTCTGAGGCGGCCCATAAGAGGATGTCCTGGTCGATGCGCACTCTAATCCCTTTTGATTATTGCTTAGTGTGGGAAACAAGAGGGAGTAGGGACCAGGTGATCAAGTCGTGAAAGGTGCATCCATGGGAAGTGGAGTGGGGATTACATGTTGAGCATCCCATGATGTCAGGTCTTACTCCAGGATGGAGGCCCAAAATGTGACAAAGCGCAGAGGGATTGGGATTTCAGATAGAAAAAAGGAGATGGATCATTCCCTATCATTTCCTCCACTGGCCTTGGCAGTGGAGAAGTACGGAGGTGCATGAGTGCTACCTTCCACAAGAGAGGCCAGGGGATTACACCAAGTTTTCTGGACTTCCCCCGTGGACAAACGCCACTCCGAGAAGAAGGATATCATTCCATGTGAGGAATATTCCTTTTCCATGGATATGAGCGTCATAAAGAATATCCGAGATGGGGGGACCCTGTGTGCGAGGCATGGGGTCGGATCACAGTTTAACATCATGTGTTAAGGATGAGGTGCTTGGCAGTTTAAAGTCCTACATCTTGGACAAGGTGGGTTCACTCCACACCCCTAGGAATTACATAACCAACACCCTCTACCCCTTGTGGGAGGGAAGGAATTTTCAAGGCCATAGTGAAGGGGGGCCACAGAGTGAACCATCGAGGGGTCCAGTTTAGCGTGGCAATGCAAAGAAGCAACATCCTTTAGCGTGCCAATGCTAAGGAGAATGAGGGAAAGAAACGAAACTTGAAACACCAACCAAGGGACATTGAGGTTACTTCGTATAGGCCTGGAAAGCCGTATGGGAAAACAGTGCATGGAATACATGCCCGTTATGGAGGTCATCGTGTGCCTATGCAGGGAGTCCCCCAGGGGAGTCAATGTGAGGTATCCTAGGGATTGCACACAAAGAAAAGGTTTTCCCAAAAAACACCGGGATGGCGCGTAATTGATGCCGAGGAATTGCACACGACTTAGGAGAATTGCACACACGGGAAGTGAATTGCGCACAAGGGAGGAACCCTGAGGAGTTTGGAATTTTATTTAAGCCATTGGAATTGCACACAAAGGCGTATCACGGGGTGAGGTTGCGCGAAAAGGGTCAATACCTGAAGTCCATATTGCATCCATGGAAGTCCTATTTCGCGTACGAGAGCCGGATCAAATTCTGCAACCCCGAAATGGGAGGGGTATCCGTCTATTTATAGGCCTCCGGCGTCGCGGAATCTAGGAGGCGTGCGAAATGTTGTGTGCTAGAGATGGCGGTGCAAAAATGGGCACCACACGGGGTGGGCATGCAAAATTTTGCGCCAGCACCGAGGACCTTTCGCGAATCCTAGACATCTCTCGCACGACCAACCTTTTTTGGTGCACATCCTCCTTTATTTCATGCAATTCCTCAGGGCCCTCTGGACCAGGCTTCCGGGTCCGAATATGACTCCGCTTTATCATTTCGAAACATTCATCAGTAGTTACAGACTTTTCAGCCTCTACAGTTATATTGATGGGTGATGCCAAATTTTCAGTAGATTTGGCCATGACCCACAGGCCTTATATTAGAGAGACCAATGTTCCGATGAATATTCGAGGACCTCACCACTAGTTAGAAGAATTTGGTGTATGGTTAAGTGAACTAGAAGTCATGTAGAATCCATGTGTGGGTTTATTTTGGGTGGTACATATTACGGTGTAACACACACACACACACTCACATATGAATCCCATAGATATCATCCACAAATCCTTGATAATACAATAATGATATGTACATTACATACTGATGAATCCCAAAGAATACTACAAACCATTATTAACCCAAATATTGTTTTTAAATATATAGGGCTATCCCATGCCTCTCCCAAACCATATCTTATATGTAATGACTAATGTTGCTATGAGTTGTGAAATCCTAATGAAATTTGAATTTTTATTCTAGATGTATGGGATTCTCCATGAAATGGGATTAAAATTGGATATATCAGAATTGGGATTAAAATTAGAAATATCAGAATTGGTATGCACCTTCTATGAGTGGTTGGTCACCATAATATTTTTAATAGGTTATATGATAATATTATAGAAAATTCTTCCATTATTTGTCTAATGTGAGGAGTATAAGGGGATTACTTCGCAATGGAATTTAAATTGTGACAAAACATATGTTATTAGCAAAAGGGGACTAGTCCCCAAATGACCTCAAATCATGACTATAATTTTCTTATGATCATCATAGGACCCTACCTTTTTATATATGAAAATTATATGATTTATTATGTTAAAATAATTGGATGATTCACCTTTCTTAATGTATCATAATCCCATCCTTACTCATGCGATGATCATGGAATTCCTTAGGTGATGAGCATGGAATTTTTTAGGCATGAGCCTAGAGTTTATTAGGTGATGGGCCAAAAATACAACTGGTGACTATCCTATGATGACTTTGGTGATGAATCTTGGATTATATAGGTGATGAGAATAGTATTCCTTATATTATGAGCCAAAGATGGCTATACAGATTGACAGAAGAAGATTTAACAACCTTTCTTCCTAGATCATAACTGAAGATCCATCATTTACTTATAGGTGGAATGAATTAGATTCCCTCACTTCCAGAAATGGGAATGATATTTATGGGATTGTGTAAATATAAAATGTAATTGAAATTATAGTCAACTTTGATTATTATGTTTCCACCATGATAAGGAAGCATGTGAAATTATTAACTGATGTCCACATAGAGATGTAATCAAGAGAAATATTCATGGGCATGTGTTAATTGTATAAGAGTAATATGGACTGGGAGGTGGGATTGGTAGGGGTGTCTAGGACGGTCTGTAGGGGGGCTGGCAGGGGGTGCTGGGAACAATTCCTTATTTTGGTCATTTCTTTGTGAAATAATTAGTGCTGGCGGTCTACATCAATTCCAAGCTTCAGGATAATTCTTCATGCCTCATATATGATTCGTATACTAACACCTTTTCTTGGGAACCTCATATTCCATCTCAACAAGATTGGGAACATCCAACTCCCTTCTACTTTGTCCAGCTCCCCATTGCCTCATCAATATTCTCAGGTACCCCAACTAACATGAAAGCCATTTATTATCCGCATATTTTCATGAAGAAACATGTATTCCTCATTGAAAATAACTATGAAACAAACACAATGTGGATTTAACAATCTTTCACTTTTTGTTTATTGTCAATACCAATCTAGTAATTGGTATGTCAATATGTTCTTTAATTTTATTCTTTCTTCCTTTTCCCATTGACTTCTCTCATTTTATTTTCACCCTTTATTGACAATAAATACAATGTTCATGAAAGAGGATGGTATCACATCATTCATAAATAATGTTCCCTAATTCATTCTACTCAAAGTTTATGTGATGTATGTTTGGTGTAAAAAATATGAGGGTTTGATTTAGAAAAAAAAATTGTACCATTAATTAACTGAAAATGATACCGACTGATTATAATTACCATGACATATTTAGGGGCTGTTCAGATGTCCTCATGTTGAAACCAAATGATTCCAATTGATATATTCATTCTATTTGGAATTATAACCTGAGATCTTGCACTCATCTCAAAACACATGTTGAAAACATTCAAGTACATGTAGCAGGTTTTAGAAATCAGCCTTTAGATCTAAAATTTCCTCAACTTATTATCATTGATTAATTCAATTTCCCCCCCTTAATATCAGACGTTATTCAATCATAAACCGGGATTAGAGAAATGCATACCGCGTCAATGACTTTATCAATCACTTTCCCGAAATTCGATATTCGTATGGAATAAATAAGCATGGAAGCTTCTCAAGGGTCTTCTCCACTCATCACCCCATCGAGGAGACACACTATCATTACTACATCAAGGTATATAATTCCTTCTGATGTTATTTTGAATTCCATTTGATAAATCATACCAATATGGTGCCATTTTTTCAGATCTAGATTAGTTATTTTTGCTTACTTCCCTTCATTTTCTCTCCTCCTGTGAACTAGTTTCACCTTCAATTACATGAATTTTATGGCACACTAATAACAAAAAAAATTAGGGAATAAGGTGGATGTCCATGCACATCAATGTGAGAATTTGGTTTGAGAATATTTTCTCAACCAGTTTTTCCATTCCAATTTTGCTCCAAGACTGGATGGACTATTCATGCATGCACTTATGGATTTCTAATCAGCCTTGGGAAGAATTTATTTATTTCTTCCCTCATGTAATAATTTATTTTTAACATGTTGACAGTGCATGAGATGATCGAGGACCATGGACGGTTTATTCTTATCCTGGGAAGAGGGTAGGGGGAAAGGGCAGGGGGGTGTACAAGGGGGTCAGGGCTGTGAAGACACCATTGGTATTGAAAGTGATTTCACATATGTTAATATTGTAAGTGCATTTTAAAAAATCTCATTATTTCCTTTCATTCTCACATGTATGCACTTTCATCTATTTATGTTTTAAACCAATTCTGGTTTCGATATGGAAATGTTTCAGCTAAATCAATGATTGGGGTGAGCGAGGACAGTAAATTTTCACAAATTGCCAAGGTTTAAAATCAACTAGGTTTCCATTTTTTATGGTTATTGAATTTTGAACTTGTATACTGAATACTTTTTGTCATTTTTTACACCTATTATTTTTAGGTAATTGAGGATGCCTATAAGTCATAATTAAGAATCATAATCCTTGATTACATTTGAGAAGTAACTACAATCAATTTCAACGCAATACTACTTTTTTTCCTTTTGTTTTATAACCACTATGTTGTTATTTTTAGTACAGTATTTTGGATTACATTTCCATTGGGCCTCATTTTACCAATATTATTTCACAAACGTTAAAGGTCCTTTTGAAAAAGCATCCTCCCCATGTATTCTTCTCATCCCTTTTATTACTATAACTCATTCCAAATATATATGTATGTGGTTTTATTTGTCTCAGTGTCTTCACGAGAAATGGATTTCTTGGGTGTATGCTTTCTCATGATAGATTGTGTTTGTGGATTAGGATGAATTATATACAAAGAACTAGAAACAAAACATAGCCCATACTTATGCATGTGAGAATTTACATAAGGATCTTCTTGTGTGTGTCTTGACACCTTTGAGGTAGATTCCCTCTCCGATACTCTTAAATTTAAGAATTTTATAAATTTCATTTATCTTCATTCTTAATTCATTCTTTTTTATATTAAATTGAAATTCTTAATCAAGTGTTAGTTAAAATAATTGTTTTTTTATAAATAATTCATGGTTTTCTAATAAAACCCATACAATAGAGGTTCCCTATATGAAAAAAACTCACAGTGGTAGTTTATGATTATATAGCTTGTTTGAAATTATTGCATTTATGTTTTCCATTTTAATTCTAACTACTCTCATTTGAGACACCACCAGCATCTCCAAAGTTTTTTTGTCTCACAGGGGGGTGTGCAAAAAAGGGGGTGGTGTAGGGGGGATGATGCAAGCAAGGGGGTTGGGGGTTGGAGGTGCAGGGGGGCTATGAAGGTTAGGGGGTTGGGGGGCAGGGGTAGGGGCAGGGGGAAGGGGCGGTGTGGGGGGGGGGGGTGGTGTAGGTTATGGGTTTGGGTGGTGCAGGGGGGGTGTGCAGGCTAGGGGAGTGTGGGCAGGGGTAGGGGGCAGGGGAAGGGGGTAGGGGCAGGGGGTAGGGTGGTGAGGGAAAGGGGGCAGGGGGTCTTGTGGTGGTGGGAAAAGGGGGAAGGGGGAAAAGGACATGGGACAGGGGTATGGGGCAGGGTGGAGGGGGGCAGGGGGATTTGTGTAAGGGGAAGGGTGGAGGGGGCTACACCAATCCAACATTAGTTTTATGATTTTAAGATTTGGGGTTTAGACTCTAGCCTTATTTAATTTATATTATATGACTTATATTCAAGTATTTTTTTTTGTTTTAGACGTTATCGTTTTGATTTTAGGGTTTTATGTTTTAGAATTTTTGGGTTTGGGGTTTTTAGATTTATTATTTTAGGGTTTATATGAATTTTGAATCCATTAAATTTATTTCCATAAAAATAGGTTGAGATCACATTAATCCTTTAAAAAAAGGTGCATGAGTTCCATTAAATGACCAAACAACCATTTTCATTATCATTCCCACCTGCATTTTTTTAATATTTTTGTTATTTTGTTTTATTTTCCATATTAAATTTTTATATACCAAAATCATTTTTAAAACCCCACTTATTTTCCATTTCTTTTCCACTTTTAGATGCCACACCACTTTACCTTTCATTAAAAGCACTTCCAATATTCTAAATGAGGCATTAGTTTTAATATCTTAATATCTAATGTTCTGAAAACCATTATAGTATGTTTTCGGTATTTTACTGATCGAAAACCTAGATCAATTCTTAATCCTCGAGAAACCTCAGTTGTTTGGAACTTAATGTACGCAGTTACAACTCAAAATGGTTTCGGATGCTCATTTAAACAAGCAGCATGACTCATACCCCCCCCCCAGATTTTTCATTTGTTTTTGCATTTTTCAAAGTAGATTATGAATTTGGATGGATTTATGAAAGGGATGTGTTGCAACATCTCTGGATAGGGAAAATCTCAAATGCATCAATTGACGTTGTCCGGGGAAACCGGTGTATTGAGGTGCGACTATTGGGTGTTACAAAGGTAATTGGACACAATGAAACATGTTATTTAGTTGTTTAATGGTTTATTTTAACTACCTGCATTTTCGTACCACCACTTAAAATCATAAGATTTAACTTAATGTGAGACTCAATATCTCTCCCTTCCCACTTCAAGTTAAACCTATAAATGTATTATTAAATTATGCTAAATTGAAATAAAAACACTATTGTTTTTCATGACTAAATGGGCCTTAGAATTTCACTTTACAATATTCATTGTTTTTTCTTTTGAGTGTATCTTAAGTAGGGTGTAGCGATTGATCGCATATTGGGAGAAATAGTTCACACCAACTCGATGAACTCACCGATTGACTATGTCTTATGAACTGGGCATTTCCTTGAGAAGGTATAACATTGCCTTTTTCACAGCTATAATTAGTTATGAACCTACAAATGAAGTCATCTATAATTAGTCATGACAGTGATTATACACCCATAGAGATATGTGAGCCAATATATACATATATATATATATAAATGCATACGTTGGTGAGTGGAGACTGGTATATGCATATAAGCATATGTGAAAGTATCCCCTTGCACAAGATCATGGCCATGAGGGTGTGTGCATTGGGGTTGGTGTCATTGCATGTTTGTGAAGGTGCGTATACCCTGTGGGGGAGCAACAAAATTTAGTTAGAAACCTCCAAGAGCCGAAGTGGACGGTTTGGTTCCAACTTGAGGTAGGATCCCTCTTCTAGCATCTTTAATTCAAGAATGATTTAAATTGAATTTTTCTTCTTTCATAATTCTACAGAATTATATTGAATTTCATATCTTGAATAAGTGTTCATTAATATAATTTTTTCATTTGATAAATAATGCCATGTATTTATAAATAAAGTCATGTTTTTATAATAATTAAATTCCATGATTTTATAATAAGACCCCTCAAACGGAGGTGTGTTGTCTTCTAAACCAAAGAGCAGTGATAGTTATTTATATCATGTTTAGATTTGGTTTGAGTCTTTAATATGCCTCTTTTTGGTGTTTGTTTTGTGGAAAGTTTGTTTTTTTCATTGAATAATATTAATTGGCCTATCATACTCATTTAAATCAAATGATATTTCCCGATTAGGCATATGACATGACCATGACACTTTCCTTTTTATTCTTTGAATATATAAATATCATTTCCATTTTTAGGAATAGTGAATGAATTTGTAAATGGTTTGTGTAGGTTGTCTTCTTTTTTTCCGTCATTTTGTTTCCCTTTAGATGTTGTGTCATTGTGCTGCTCACTACAACCATCTCTTGCGATCCCTTGTTATAGCGTAATAAATAGTTGATCTATTCTATCATCTGTTGGCAGGGAGACGGTCGAAATTTTTTCCTGCCTCCTCCTGCTCCCTTCGCCCCTCGCCGGAAGATGTTGCCCCGCCGATGTCACTGGAATGGGTCAACACGCCACGGTCCTACTGTGGTCATGCCACTCTCACGCCGCAGTCACGCCATGATCATGTCGTGGTCACACAACGGTCACGCCGCCGTAATGCCTTGATTTGGGCCTACTACAAGACAACACCCTGTGGTGGTTCAAAGTGATAGTATTCTATGAGTCTTGTGATCAATGTTGACACTGTCTAATCACAATTTCTACTGGCGAGGAGATGACTAGAATGTTTCCCCGCCTACTTCAGCTTCTATCATCCAGTACAGATAATGCTGCCACGTGGATGTTTCTAGACCAGGCCAACATGACGTGGTCACACCACGGTCACGTCATGGTCATGTCGTGATTTGGAACTACTCTAAAACGACATCCTGCGGCAGTTCGTAGTGATAGAATCCTATGAGACTTGTTATCAATGTTGGGACTGATTAATCATAATTTCTACCGGTGGGGTAACGACCAGAATGTTTCCCCACCTCCTCCCGCTCACTTCACTCCGGTCCGAATGATGATGCCACATGGTTGTTACTGGACCGGCGGTCATGCCACTGTCACACCACGGTCACGCCACGGTCATGCCGCGGTAATACCGTGATTTGGCCCTACTCCAGTACAACACCCTGCAGTTGTTCACAGTGATAGTAATCCATTAGTCTTGTGATTGGTGTTGAGAATGACTAATCACATTTTCTACTGGCGGGGTGACGACCGGAATGTTGCCCTGCCTCCTCCCGCTCCCTTCGCTCCTGACCGAAAGATGCTTCCCAGCGGATGTCTCTAGACCAGGCCAACATGCCGCAGTCAGGCCGCTGTCACGTCGCGATCACGCCGTGTTCACACCGCGGTAATGCTGTGATTTTTCCCTCCTCCAACCATATCCAGCCCACCCCATCCCCCCTTCCACCTTCATTTCATCCCATTTCGACCAGCATTCTAGCCCAAAATAACCCCCCTTCCACCTTCGAATCAGCTTGCACCATCCCCCCAGCACATGCTACCAGCCCTGTTCCACCAGGATTCCAGCCCCCTTCCAGCTGCATTCGAGCCCACAACAGCCCCCAGCCACTTACAATCCAGCCCGCACCTGCCACCACAACAACCATCACACCAGCCACCACACTATCCACCATCCCCCAGCATCCTTAAAAACACTAATTCTAGACCTCTACCACCTAAAAAACAGCCACAGCCACCAGTTCCATCCCTCACCAGCCCCAATCCTCCTATATCCCAGCCCACACCAGCCCCTGCCCCATGCCCAACAGCCCCATCCACCTGCAATCCATCCCACAGAAGCACCCTTCCACTTATTACAGCTCGCACCAGCCCCATTCCATCCCCCGTAGGCTAACTTCCTACCTAAACCAGCCACTCCAGGCCGCACCAGCCACCGCACTAGTGCCCAGCCTCCTGCATTCCAGGATGCGCGAGAACAACTCCATATAAATAACAAAAAGAAAAAATGAAAGTACATTTCCTGAGATCTATTTTCTATTAAAAGTAGCCATGAAAACTTCCATTAATTTTTACCAAAAAAATTGGTGTAGAGACGCAAATTTTAACCCAAGATGAGAACCTAGCAGGAAATCCAAGCAGATCCAACACATCCCATAAGAAGTCCCACCTGACCGAATCAAAGACCTTGAATAAATCGATCTTTAAGGCACACCTACGAACCCCATAATCAAGATGGTAGCCCCACATTAATTCCAACATAACAAGATTATTAGGATGAATTGGGTTTGTTACTGAAGGTTGAGGATATTTTTATCCAGCTTTAGATTAATGAGTTTCTTAATGTTATTTTTGTAAGCATCCTACTAGAGGGTCCATGTTATAAGTGATGGAAGTCTATTATTTAGACTAATCTAGAAAAAGACTATTCTTGGAAAAGTTTCAAGGAATTGTTAATTTACAATTCATTCATAATGAAGTGAAGGTACTTATGGTTATAGAATTTTCTCTGAGGGGCTATCCAGGTGGGGTGTCCATGGGATGTCCGGGGGGGGGGTGTGCCGGGGGGTCTGCAGTGCAGGGGGAGGGTGCAGGTGGGGTGTCTAAGAGGGGCTATCCAGGGGGATGTCTAAGGTCTATCTAGGGGTCTGTAGGGTAGGGTGCATGTGGGGTGTCCAAGGGCTGTCAGGGGGTGGGTTTTCCAGGGGTGGGGGTGGTCTGTAGGGAAGGGGGAGGGTGCAGGTGGGGTGTCTAGGAGGGGTTGTTTAGGGGGGTCCAAGGGCTGTCCTAGGGGAGTGGGGGTTTGGGGGGTCTGTAGGGAAGGGGCAAGGTGCAGGTGGGGTGTCTAGTGGGGATGTCCAGGGGTGTCCAAGGGCTATCCTGGGGGCTGATTTGATGATCTAAACCCACAAGAAATGGTACCTAACTTCATATTAATAATTTTTCTATTGATTCATGGATAGCCATTCATAACATAAATAGATATGAAATACTTTTCGTCCAAAACATTTTATTTATTTGGGATCAGGGATATAAAATTGGAGTTCATTCCATATGGTATTGAGGCATGGTTAAAGAAATACCTCATAGCGTTAAGGAGCTCATCATAAACTATGACCTAGTATAAAATAAATAATGAATTCGTGAACCCATTAGGACAAGCCACACTCTCAATATTTAGATAAAAATGGAACTCTTTACCACCTTCTCATCAGGGGATACAACAAAAGAGATTGTTAAAATGGTGTATCCAAATCCGGTTGGAACATGTACATTTGAGATATAACCATAAAAACAAGATAATTGGACTCATAATTTTTAGTATAAACATCCTTCAAATATCTAACTAGACCATTCACATCCTTAAGCTCATTGAAGGATACTTCAGACACAACTTTTTAAATAAGAGGGAATGATTGGACATTCCTAATCAACATTGTTTGGGTAGTCATTAACCCAACCAACATGTCAAAATAAACCATGGGAATAAAAGACTTCTTAAGTTCTATAATCTCATCATTAGTATATTTTAACTCATGTTTTGTCTCATTATAATCTCCTCAAATATTATCAAACTCATTTAGAAAATCAGAGGAAAAAATATTACATTTTATTACATAATGAGATCTTATTAATAGAGGGTGATTCCTCATGCACAATAGGAGGTGGTTATGGTATAATATAGAACCATGGAGCTGGTCTAAGCGAGAGAAATCATATCCCTGGAGCAAGGGGGTGCATATGGGGTGCATGGGGGGTCTGTAGGGGCAGGGGGAGGGTGAGGGGGAGGGGGAGGGGTGTGGGGGAAGGGGAGGGGTTGCATGGGGGGGGGTCTGCATGGGCAGGGGGAGGGTTCAAGGGGAAGGGAGATGGTGCAAGGGGCAGGGGGAGGGTGATTGGGGTGTGGGGTGCATGAGGAGTGTGTGGGGGGGTACTATTAATCCCACCTATTAGACTATATCATCACATATTCATTGATCACATTGTCAAAAAATTTCATATTTTAGATATTTTAATACTTATATGAAAGACTTATGCACAACATTTTCATACGACATTATAAGTCATATGATTATCAATGTTTTACAATATAACCACTATTTCCATATCATTTCGAGTGCATCTCGGGAATTCACTCCCAATGAAATACCCTTCTTCTTGACAACGTCGCATTGACTGGTTAATCATCATGAAAAACAACCATCAATAGGGACACATAATTATTTAGTCATATACATCCTAAACCGATATTCTCATCTTTCAGAACTCTAATATGTCCACCGAAATGCCAGTATAGGGATTCTAGTTTCTCACAATTTTTGTACGATGTTTTCTCCTATTGTATGAGGGTGTTTATATGAAGATCATATCTGAACTATTTGGTATCATTTGACTATTATTTTCAATGATTTGAATAAAACCTGTGATGAATACGTGAAAGTTGTAGATTATTGTAAATATGAACCAAAGTACACGACATGATGTAGTAAAAGCCATCATCTTGTGGTTTGTGTTATCTGATGATTCATGATACCACACCTAGTATTGATTCATGATACCAATCCTAGGCCACTATGACTCCCTAAACCTGAGGTCTGCATGTGTTAACCAGGATATCATCATTCCTGATTTAGTTCCATTCCAAAATTCCACCTACAAGGGGTGGTGCGGGGGTATTGGGGGGGGGGGGGGGCTGTGAAGTGGGGTTGTGTAGGTGTGCAGGGGGCGGGGTGTAAGGGGGTTGTGTAGTAGGGTGGGGGTGGTCAGTAGGGGTGGATCCAGGGGTGTTCAGTAGGGGGGGATGCTATCGGGGGGGCTGTCCAATAGGGTTTCTATGAGGGAGGGGTGTCTAGAAGGGGGTGTTCAAGAGGGGTGGTGAAAGGGTTGTCTAGTTAGGGGAGGGGGATGCTGTCCGCGTGGGTTTGTCCAGGGGGTTTTAAGAAGAGGGGTGTCCAAGAGGGGGGGTCTATCCAGGGGGTGGGGGGTGCTGTCTGGGGGGGTGGGGGCGGTTGTTGTACGGTTGGGGTTGATTAGGGTGGTTTCTAGGAGGGAGGGGTGTCTATCAGGGGTGGTGCAAGGGATGTACAGTAGGGGGGATGCTATCCTAGTGGGATTTTTCGGGGGTGTCCATCCAGGGGGGTCGAGGGGGGACTGCTGTCCGGGTGGTGGGGCGGTGCAGGGGGGGTTGTCCAGGGGGGTTTCTAGGTGGGAGGTGGTGTCTAGTAGGGGGGCTGAAGTCCGCAGAGGGGGTGGGGATGCTTTCTAGGTGGGGTTGTCTAGGGGGGCTATCTAGGAGGGAGGGGGTGTCCAAGAGGGGAGGGGGTCTG
Source organism: Viscum album (assembly GCA_963277665.1). NCBI lineage: Eukaryota > Viridiplantae > Streptophyta > Magnoliopsida > Santalales > Viscaceae > Viscum > Viscum album. The sequence continues at coordinate 2,093,324,935 of OY728136.1, forward strand.
TCCAGCAGGGATGTCTAGTAGGGGGGGGGGGGGGTGTTGTCTGGGTGGGGTTGTCCTATGGGGGGGGGGGGGGTCTGTCCAAAGGGGTGAGTGGGTCTGTCTAGTGTAGAAAGGGAGGCTTCAGGGGGGGGTGAATTGGGGGGGGGGCTTTAAGGTGTCGGTGGAGTGCAAGGTGGAGTGTCGGGGGGATTTGCTGGGGTAGTGGAAAGGATGCAAGGGGCCAGCACTGGCTGAACGGTGCTGGGTTTTTTTTACGAAATTTGTAGGCCTATAGCCACAGATTTAAACGGAAGCTATAGGTCTATATCCACGATTGAAAATGTGGCTCTAAGAGAGGATTGATTTTAGCTTATGCCACAGTTTGAAAACTGTGGTGTTAGGGTTGTCTCCATGGTTGGAACCGTGGATATAGTTCTATAGCCATTGTTAGGAACTGTGGATATTTTTTTTACCCTATAGCCATGAAAATACCAGCCACGGCTGTGGGAACATTGGCTATAACCTATATCCATGGTTTTTGGGATTATAGCCATAGTTTAAAACTGTGGTTATAACATGATTTTGTAATAGTAAATGTGATATCTATAAGGAATGTACTGCAGTATTTTTTTGTATTCATAATGGTTTTAATATGATGATGGTAATAATATATTTAGTATGTGAAAATATGAGTAAATTCATGTTGTTTGGGGAGACTGATATTATAATTGATTTTTTAAATTAGAGACCTTTTAGAGAGTGTTTGGAAAGAATGTATTTTGGATAACTATAATGGTTGGAATTGAATATGTAAGACATTGGATACTATTTTTGATGCTTGAAATATTTATTAAGAATATTTCTAGATTGTTATAAAAAGGACACCCTAGAGTTTGGGTGACAAACCATTGCATCTGGCAAGGCCACAAGACTTGAACTCACAACCGAAGGGAGATAAGGGTGTGTCACCTACCACTTAACTACATGAAGTCATGGTTTCTATAATGTGGAATTTTTAAATAGTCTGATAGATGAACTATAAATTAAAATTTTCAGAACCCGATATGTTTAGGATATATAAAATATTTTTATGTTCAATTATCTTTTTGAGTGAAAAATTATTATATTGTATAAATTAGGTAAAGGATGGAACTCTAATTTTCAATTATTCTTTTTTCTTATTATATTGAAAAATTAATTCTTAACCTTTATAGAAAGGATCTTAAAACCAAAAATGTGTTATCCAAATAACTTTTGTTTTTCCGAACTGACATTATTTTAAATCATCATAGATTTATGGCATTAAGGACCTCAATTTTCTATTCACTTGTTTGTGATTAATGACATCAATCACTCCGTATAAATATTTATGTTTTTCCTCTACTTATAATTTCTGCCATTGTTCTCCTATTCAAAATCCTCATTTGGCGGTGACTTTTTAATTTCCCTTTACCTATTATTAAGACTAAATTTTATTATCCATATTTCTAATGTGGGTTTTCCACAAAAGTTTTTCCTATTTTCTTAACCTTTTTTGAAAAGAACAATTTTAAATTTTGAGGACGAAATTTATTGTTGGATGGAATAATGTAACACCATAAGCAACCACGGTACATTTCTCATTGAATAATACAATAGTGTGCGATGTACGCAACACAAAGTTCAAGCACACCACGACCTATCAAACTATCCATTTAAAAAGAGGTTATTAATAGTAATAACCACATTTTGAATTTTGTATATATCCTATATAATTTGAAAATTCAATTTTTTTGTGTTTATTTTACATAATATAATGAAAAATTCAATTTTTCCGATAAAATAATTATTTTTAAAAAAATGTAGTTTATCCGCCTCTTAATGGAAAACCGTTTTTAAATCCATTATTTGACACTTTTATATATTAAATTTAATGAAATTAAATTTTTATTTATAATCAGGACATAAATGTTTATTTTTGATAAATTTTTGTTGTTTTTCTGATAGATTTTATATTTTGATGAAAAATAAAAGATAGTAAATTTTAATTGAAAACAAAATTTTTAATCAAAATAATTTATATTGTTAAATTATACATAGGAATGATTTTGATTTATAATCAGATTATATTTTTTTTAATATTTTACTCCAATGTAGGTCATTGGAGTTATTTAAAATTAAAATTGGATATAAACACATAACAATCTTTTGATAGTTTGTACTTTACAAAAACCCGCTTTCTGGTATTGAAAACAAGAATTAATTTTATGTTAAATAATGAAACTTCAATATTTTTAATTTGCTAAAATACGCATAATTTGTTAATTTTTAATTTCTAAAAAATATTTGGGTTAATTTTCGGTATTTTACATAAAACATTCAATTTTTTATGAATAGTGAAAAATATTGTGTTGTGGAAAAAAAACTATTTCATTAAAATAATAATTATTAATTAAAATTCATCTTAAATTCCTAATAGATACATAATAAATATACTAGTCCAATTTATGTCATTGGAGTCATTTTATAATAAGATTAAATGTATAAAATTTTATCGAAATTTTTAACATCTTTTACCCAACTTCTATCGACGTTACATGATTGCATAAAACACAATTTTACCTCTCCTGTGAATTGAATTTCAAAAATCCAAGATACATGGTTAACATCAGTTTGTAAAATTTGGTTCAATGGGATGATAATACTTTTTGGTGAAAATTAACTTTTGAATTTTATTTACCATGGTTAAAAGTAAATAGGGTAATTAACGGTAAAAATGATATTATAATTACCCTAACACATGTCCTAATTATATTAGATAAGTGTATTTTAAAAAAAATCAACCGTAGAAATAAAAAATGATCCTCTTTGTTCCACTTGGATTAGATTTGAACATTTATTATTATTTTATTTAAAGAAGAGTTAAAAGTTTTAAATTCAAATTTTAATAACTAAAACATCTTTAATATAATGTTATACATACGATAAATTAGACTATAAATATTCATTAGAATGATAAAAATATTTCCTACATAATTCTATTTTATTTATAATTTTTAGATATTAAATTATTATATTTATGTATGCCACAATGATGATGATGTAATTACCTTATTAATGAATGAATAAAATAATAGATATTATAAATAAAACAATAAATGTAAATTGATACTTCTGATGCATTCCAAAAAATTTCTAGGATAATATTACAATTTTGTATTGGTTTAATGTATTTTTATTGAAGTAATAATGTTTTTCTGACTTTCAAAAAAACCAAATAGTAAATAGTGTCAAAATTGACTTAAATTAGTTTTTCAAACAAATACTACATTAATAAATTATATAATATTTCTAATAATATATGGTTTGGTTGGAGGACTCATATAATGATACATATGTCATCAATGAACCACTTTGGGTTCTCTTGGAATTTTATAGTACGTTTATTAACCATGTAATATTAAAATAACAGAATACATTGTAAAAGTAAAACTATTTAACTAAGAAATAAATCTAAAAGATATGTTTACAATGGTGACCTAAATTTGTTTAAAACCTATTGGTAGAGATAATTTAGACCCATCCCCACCTTATCCTAGAAATAAATTATTTTTTATCCATTATAAACCAAAATTAAGATGTAATAATATGATATTTCAAAATTTCCTAAAGTGAGCCTCACCTCTCTTATAAAAGGGTATTTTACCTTCTATCAAAATCACACCTCCAATGCCTTTTGGCTCTGCCAAACCATGAAAAAATATCTTCCCAACTACCCTAACATCGACCAAGAGGATTAACATTGATCAGAAAGCCACCCTAAGGGGCCCTTTTGATCAAATCAAAAGTAAGCACCCAATGAAGAGGTAATAATTTCAGCACCTCTTTCAATGTTATTTTATTCTTCCACATCCTATTAATTTGTTATTTCTCTACAAAAATATTGACTCATGTACCTTCTAAATATTTGATGTTATTTTAAATATTTTAAAACTTGATTCATTATTCTATCCATCCTATAAATGACTAAGTCACCATATGTGTGTACGTACGGCTTACCGTCTCCACGTCGTGGTGTAGTTTGTTAATCAACACTTCATTATATGAATGGGTATAATATTGAGTAAAATTGATGTAAATAATATATATAACATGTTAATGATTCTTTATGTATAATATTAAATCCAATTACATAAGATTCCACCATCAATAGAATGGTATTGTTCCTTATGTGTACGTACAGATTATCATCTCCATGAACGTGATGAGATTAATTTCCCATAGTATCCATTCCAGAATAAATAACATTTTATGATTAAAATATAATTTTTATGAACTTAATATCATTATGAATAAGAATCTATTACATCCTATCCATAAAAACATGACTTACATAAACAAATATATAAAAGAATATTAATTAGTTAACACCCAAAAGGATGATACTACAGAACTATATTTAACTAATAAATATTATAAGATCACATATGATATCATATTTATGTATATGGTTATTGTATAATTTATTAACAATTATTTAACTATTATATATGAGGCTAACATACCCTCGACTAATGAAATTTACAAGGTAAGTTTATATTTTACAATCTATTTATTTATCCGAGGATGTTTATACGTAAGTATCTACTAGGACTTCTTTGTCATCCATATCCATTTTTCTTAAAAATGTATTTAGAAACATTTTTAATATTTTCTATAATAAGGGTTAAATTCATTTATAGCCTTATTTGTCTTTTTATAAAAAAAATTAGGAATCTTTTTGTCGTTTTCAAAACTAGGTACTTTATGACATTTTCGACAAATTAAGGTAAAAATGTTTTTCAACTCATACAGTGGGTGAAGCTATTTTCATCCATTATAATACCTTCAAAGATTCCCTTACAAGATTATAATAATATTTTCAATATTTAAGATTTCATTAATAATTATGTGACTTTTAAATTATTTCAAAATAGAATTAGATATTTCTCTCAAATAGTTTTGATTTCATCGATTTCAAAATCCTCTAATGGATTTTACACTTTTTTGAAGTTCATTTATTGTGATAAAATCATTCATATTGTATTTAACTTTTTGTTATATATTTTAATTTGGATGTGTTATTTTTATACAATTTATGGTTTAAGGTAATGTATTATGTTTTCGTATGATAATGTTAATATGAATTTTTATTTTATGTTTCAACCATTTTATATGAGGAATGCATCGGGATTAGTCATTGTCAGGTGGAGCTTGTTATATTTCCTCAATACATTGGTAGGTCTCATTAGAAAAACTAGTGACTTGGAACAAGTCCTTGAAAAAATCTTATTTGTATTTTTGGCACAATCCCTTGAATATGTTGTTATGATGAACAACATTATGCATTTCATTATTATGAAATTTTTTATTGATATTACATTCAATTATTATACTAGTAGAATATACATGTGAGTAAGTAAATGGAATTATTTTATTTATATTTTCTATATTATACTTAAATTTAATTTTAAAGTCTTTTGTTTTAGTCAAATACATTGCCTTAAATGTATAGGCATATTTTTGAAAGATTTCGCAATACTTTTATCCTTACTTACAATTAGAGCACACCCCTTTCTATGTTTTATTTTTCCTAGGATGTGGAGAAGTGTAACATGATTAACCTGGAGGTATAGGCTAAAGCATATGAGTGTGATCAAATGGGTCACAATTTTGTTGTTTTCTTATTATTTTATGTAATTTAAAACATATTTATGTATCTAGTACTTCCAATGCTACTAAATTGACCAGTCTTTACATATTTGATCACTTATGATCATGCCAATATTATTTAACAATGCACTGACTCTAGGTAAATGGGCTTGGGGTGTTTCAGTTGGTATCAAAGGATGTTTAGTACAATCCTTGGAAGATAGATTTTGAAAAACACTTATTTGAGAACCTTAACCTAAGGTAGACTTTGAGGATTAGTATAGATGAACTACCTATAATTTTTGTTAATGTAAAGATTTTGTGTATTTTTCAAGAAATAAATCTTTTTCCGGATAAACGAAGTTTGATGCATCTATAGAACATTTATACCTAGGAGTGAAAAATCTGACAAGGAGTTTAGGTCGTGACTAGTGGTTTCCTGGTACATGACAATGGGCATTTTTACACTCTTTGTTATGACACACCCAGGAGATATTCATAAGATAACCATATTTTCATTACAAACCATTACGAAGGAATTATGTGTAAATTCTTCCTCAACGAAAACATTTTTTTCATGATTATGGATTGTATTCATAAACTGTTCAATTAATTTCCGGTGTTCTACTAGTTTGGAATTATGTATTGAGATTTATAAACTAATCTATTGTATTCCATTATTTAGAAGTGGTGCATAGTGGAAGTAATGGAAATTTTATCAATTCACATAATCAATGTAGCGATTTTCATCCAACTAAATATAATTATAGTGGTGATGGTGATGCAACTGGTGCAGAAAAATTAATAGCCATACTGCGTCAACTCACTTTGGTTATGAATAATAACCTTACCAGTATGGATCACCTTGATCCACAGTGCAGAGGATCAATGTTAGTCCTATTAATGAGGAAACATTAAGAAACATTAAATGTGACCCCTAATCTATTCTTAGTTGAGAAATGAATAAGTTCCTTAGAGAAAATTTTTCATGCTTCGTGGAGTAGTGAAAAAGAAAAAGTAGTCATGGCAGTTTATCACCTCACAGAAGATGAAGATCAACAATGGTCCTTAATTAAAAAGATAACGGTGGATAAATAATTATCAAATATGAAATGGAGGGAGTTCAAATATTGTTTTTCGAAAAATACTTTCCTCGTCAACATCAAGAGGATGTGGAAAGACAATTTCTGAGTCAGAGGAAAAGAGAGGATGAGAATGTTGCAAAGTATGAAGCTAAAATTACAAGGTTATGCATGCTACAGATTATATACATAACCCAAGGATTAATATTGATTGATTACATGATGGGTTAAAACCATTTATCCATTGACAATTCATCTCACAATATTTCTCATCATATGAAGATATAGTTTCGTGTGCTATGAAGAGAGAAAATGAATTATCTAAGACTTATGACATTAATGTCAAGAAAGAGAAGAAGAGAACGATGAAGAAAGAGACTAATAAAGGGAAAATGTAAATAATGAATTTTCCTTACATGATAATTTTAGGATGAAACTCAATGGTACTTTCCAAAAAGGAATTGCAGTTTCCTACAAAATTGGGGCAGAGGTCACCAGGCTCATGATTACAGGGAATGAATGGGGCGGTCAATGTTGAATGCAAAAATTGTATATAATTGTTTCATTATGAAAATTAATTACGTAAAATACATGGAAACCTAACTCATAAAAGTCCAAGGGATCAATTCTAAGAATATGTTGTCACTACATTTGAAGTGGAATAATTAAATTATTTGTGTTTTTAGTTTCAAAAATTATATTTTGGCTATAAAAAGAATGTTATATATTTAAGGAATGTACTACATTGCTTTTTTTTAATTATGTCTTTAATATGATGAAGGTAGTCATATTTTTAGTATGTAACAATAAAATCAACTTTACGTTTTGTGGGGAAGATGATGTTACAATTGATTTTTGAATTTAGAGACCTTTTAGAGAGAGTATAGAATGAAGTATTTTAGATAACTATAATGGTTGGAATTAATTAATATGGACTTTGTATACTATTTTTTGAGGTTAAAATATTTCCTAATAATATTTTTGGATTGTTATAAAAAAGAAAACCCAGAGGTCGGATGACAACACATCCCGACCGAAAAGGCCACAAAACTTTAACCCAGAACCGAAGGCCGACGTGGGTGCATCACCTACTTACTATCCTACATGATGTATAGATTTTTATAATGTAGTTTTAATTAAATAGTCTGACAGATGAATTTTATATTCATTTTTTTGGAACCCTATATGATTAGGATAAATATAATATTTTCGAGTTATATTATTTTTTTGAGAGAAACGATGAGTTTGTGGTAGAAATTAGTAAAAGGATGGAACTCTAGTTTTAAATTATTATTTTCTCTTAATATATTGAGAAATTAAATCTTAAACATTATGGAAATGATCTTGAGAAAAAAAATGTTTTTTTCTAATACCTTATATTTTGATGAAATCAATATATTTTAAATCATCATATGTTTATGGCTTTGAGGACCTCAATTTCTTATTTACTTGTTTGTGATTTATTAAATAAATCACTCACTTAAAATATTTATGTTTTTCCCTAATTATAATTTCCACCAATGATCTTCTATTCATGATCTTAATTTTGGTGTTGAATTTTTCATTTTCCTTTCACTCTCATGAAGACGAAATTTTATTAACCCTATTTCCGATGTAGGTTTTCCACAAAGAAATTTTATATTTTTTTTACCTTTTAAATTCGAAGAACAATTCAAAATTTAGAGGATGAAAATTATTGACATGGAACAACTTAACAGCCCAAGCATCCATGGTACATTTCTCTTTAAATAATACAATTGTGTGCGATGTACACAACACTGAGTTCAAGCGCATCATGACCTATCAAACTAGCCATAAAAAAAGCAGTTGTAAATTTTAATAACCACATTTTTAATTATATATATATTAAATATAATATTAAAATTCATCATTTTTTCATAGACATAATATAAGGACAAATTCAATTTTTCAAATAAAAGAAGTATTTTTTAATAAAATGCAGTTTTTCAGCCTTTTAATGGAGAATACTTTTTTAAATCCCATAGTTGACACTTTTAAATATTGAATTTTATGATAATAAATTATAAATTATATGAGGGACATAAAAAATTTAGTCTGGATAAATTTATGGGGGTTTTCAATTAACTATCATATTTTGAGGAATAATGAAGGATACTAAATATTAATTGAAAACAATTTTTTTTATCAGAATAATTTAGAGTTTTAATTTATACATTTGAATGGGTTTAATGTATAATTATATTATATTTTTATCATTTAATCAAATCATGGTCCTTCAAATTAATTTCAAATATTAATTCTACATAAACACATATAAATCTTTTGATTCTTTTTACTTCTCAGAAACCCGCTTTCTAGTTTTGACTACATGAATTAATTTTAAATTTATTAGTGGAACATATATATTTTTAATTTGGTAAAATAGAATTCAATTTTTAAATTTTAATATCAAAATTATCTTTGGGTGAATTTTTTGTATTTTTCAGGAAACATTAAATTTTTTATGAATAGTGAAAACACTATGTTGTAGATAAAAACTGACTTTTACATTTAAATAATTATTTTTAAATAAAATTTATCTTAAAGTCAAAATTAATACATAATAAATATATTTATACAATTTATTTTATTGTATTAATTTTATAATATAATTTGATTTATAAAATTTAATTGAATTTTTTAACGTCATTTACCCACCTTCTAGGCACAATAGAAAATTGACATAAAACAGAATTTTACCGCTTCTGTGAAATGAATTTAAAAAAATCCGAGATACATGGTTAACATCAGTATGAAAAATTTGGCTCAATGGGATGAAAATAATTTTGGGTGAATGGTAACTTTTGAATTTTATTTACCTCGGTTAAAAGTAAATAGGGCAATTAAAGGTAAAGATGATATTATAATTACCATAACACATGTCCTAATAATATTGGACAAGTGTATTTCAACCAGAATAAACCATAGGAATAAAATATGATCCAATTTGACCTAAATTTATTATATTATGAAATTTACTATTATTTTGTTCACAGATGTTTTAAAAGTTTTAAATTTTTGGCAGAATCCGATTTTTTTTGAATTTTCATGTTTAAAGTGTTAAATTAAAATTTTAATAAATAAAAAATGTTTAAAATAGGATTATAGAAAATATAATTTTAAATATAAATATTTATTATAAAACTAAAAATATTTCCTATATAATGGTATTTTATTTACAATTTTTAGACACTATATAATTAAATTTATTTATGACACAATGATGAGACTATAATTATCTTATTAATGAAATATAAAAATAATTCATATTATAAATTTTACAATAAATATAATTGTAGACTTCTTATGAATTCAAATAATTTTATAGGTTAATATGACATGTTAATATTGGTTTATGGTATTTTTTTGAAGTAACAATGTTTTGTTGACTTTCAGAAAAACCAAATACTAAATAGTTTCAAAATTGACATAATTGTGTTTTAAAAAGAATACTATATTAGCAAATGGTATAATATATCTAATAACATAATCTTTGGATAACGGAATCTTATAATGATAGATATATCAATGATGAACCACTTTGGGTGTTCTTAGAATTTTATAGTATGTTTATTTACCGTGTAATATAAAAATAGAAGTAGATATTTTAAAAGTTAAGCAACCTAACTAAGAGTTAAATTTAAAATATGTTGCTAAAATGGTGACCAAAACTTGTTTAAAACGTATTTATTGAGAGTATTTCGAACCAAACCCACCTTATCACAGAAATTAATCATTTTGGATCCACTAAAAACCAAAAATTATTTTATAAATAAATAATATTTCAAGGTTTTCCTAAAGTTACCCTCACCTATCTTATAAAAGGGTACTTCCCCTACTCTCAAAATAAAACCTCCAAAGACTTTTGGATCGACCAAACCCTACTGAAATATCCTCCCAAATACCCTCACTTTGACCTAGAGGCTTTGCATTTATTATAAATCCATCCTAAAAAGACATTTTGGTCAAATGAAAAGGAAGCAACTAAAGAAAAGGTAATAATTTTATACAATGGTTCAATTTTATTTTCTTTTTCCACTTCCTCTTCCTTGGTTGTTTTAATACCAAAATAATGAATTCAATACCTTATACAAACTGTGATGTTATTATAAATATGGTACAAACATATTCATTATTCTATCTACCTATAAATGACAAAGTCGCCATACATGCATATGTACATCTTACCATCTCCAAAACATGGTGTAGTTTGTCATTCAACATTTAACTATCTGTATGGGTATAATATTGAGTATAATTGATTTAAATAATAAATCTAATTTTTTGTATTTTTTATTTATTACATACCATCCAATTACATATGATTCCACCATCAATAGAATGGTATTGTCGCTCAATCTTACATACAGATTTCCTTCTCCATGAACGCAATGAGATTCATTCCCCATCGTAACCATTCAAGAATAAATATCAATTTATGATTAAAAAATAGTTATTTAGAACTTAATATCATTATGGATATCAATTAAATAAATATTATCCATAACATACATTTCTTACATTACAAAACAAATAAAGAAAAACAAATCAGTTAACACTCAAAACGATGATACTACTGAAATATCATAAAAAGAACAGTATTTAGAAGATCATATAAGTTATAATATTTATGTGTGTGGTTATTTTATAATTTAATAAAAATGATTTAATAGTTACTATGGAGGTTAACATACACTTGACTAAAGAAATGTACATTGTATGGGTTAATTTTACAATCTCTCTATTTATTTGAGGTTGTTTATACATATGTGTCTACTGGGACTTATTTATCATCCACGTCTGTGTTTCATAAAATTTATTTGAAAACATTTTTAATATTTCATATAATATGGGTTAAAGAAAGTTTTAACCTTGTTTTATTTTTTATAATTTTTTTTGAAAGTAATCATTTCATAATTTTCCAAACACGGTACTTTGTGATCCTTTCGACGAATTAAGCTACCAATGTTTTTTTAACATATACAGATGATAAGACTATTTTATGCCATTATAATACCTTCAATAAATAACATACACCTTATAAGAATATTTTCAAAAATTAGGATTTCTTTATAATAATGTGACCTTTAAATTACTTCAAAATAGAAAGAGATACTTCTCTCAAATTGTTTTGATTTCATCTATGTCAAAATCAATTGTGTGATTTTAAAAATGCTTGATGTTGATTTATTATGATACAATATTCCATATTTTATTGAATGTTTTGTGATATATTTTACTATGTATAATTAATTTTTATACCAGTCATGGTTTATGGTTCAAGTATTAACATTTTGTATTCTAGTTTTAAAACTAATGTTTATGTTATGTTTCAAAATTTTCATATAAGGAATGCAATGGACATAGTATGTGATGAATGGAGCCCGGTATATATCCTCTATTAATTGGTAGGTCTCATGAGACAAAGTACTGTCTTGTCACAAGGACATGAAAAAATCTTATTTGTATTCTTGGCATGAGGCCTTGACTATGTGTTTATAATGTCCGAAATTATGCACTCCATCATTTGGAAGTTATCTATTGATATTACATGAGATTATTTGAAAAGTATAATATCCATGTGAATAAGTAATTTGAATAATTTGAAATATATTTTCCATATATCGCTGAAATTTAAATTTAAAATGCATGTGTTTTTTGTCTTATACATTGCCTAAAATGATTAGGCTTATTTATGAAATTTTTTTCTATATTGTTATCCTTACTGGGCACCTCATATCAACACTTTCTATGTATTATTTTTCATAGGATATGAAAATATATACCATGATAAACATGCAAGGATTGGCCAAAAGATATGACGGTGTTCAAAGGGGATACACTTTTTAAAAAAAAATTATTATGCAATGTAAAACTTATGTATGTATATAGTACTTCCAAGGATACTAAAATGATCGGCCTTTTGGGATTTTATCCCTTGTGATCATGCCAATGTTATACAACAAATTTAATCATCATAGTAACTTGGGTTGGGATGTTACAATTTGTATCAGAGGAAGATAATTACAATACATAAAGCTAGATTTAGAAAAACTCTAATTATCGAACATTATGTTGGTCGGAGTGGATACTCAAGAGGGGGTGAATTGAGTTCTAATTAAAATTTCTGTAAAAAACCTTTAGTATTAAATTCCACCAAATTAAAATAGCCCAGTCAATTAAGGAAGTAGAGATATAAGTTACTTATTGTTTAACATTTTTCTATAAGGTTGATTACTCCTCAGTTGAATTAGTACGAGAACTAATTCGACTTTTGAAACATGTTTACTAAACGAATCACATTTACATACTAACAAGAACTGACTATCATAGTGAGTGTTTTAAAAGATTTCTGTCTTTTCTAATACTAGAATAGCGAATAAGTATAAAACAGAGTATCTGAAATATGAACACATGAATTTAAACAAGAGTTTCAGTCTTAAGTCAAGACCCAGTCCTCTCCACGTGGTGATCACCTACAACCATGAAATTATAGTAAAAAGTGATACAAATCCTGTATCGGGCTTTACAACAGTTTTCACAACCTGTCTAGGTTTTTCAACCTCTACCACAGTTCTACGTGGGAAAATAAACTACCAAGCCACACTATGCTTCTTCCACAGTTATGCGTGGGAAATAAATGTAAAGGGAGTTTGGTATGAGGATTTTTAGTATCCCTCAGTTGAATCTCAAGAGTCAGTGTGTGTAACACAAACACACTGCTTACAAATGTAAAATACTTAAACACAATAGAGCTAATGATATTTAAAAGAAGTTTAGAAAGCTATATATGTTGGTAGATCAGCTCTGGACTCGTTGGAATGATGGAAATGATGTTTTGGTCCTTCTCTACAAGTGGCCTCCAAAACAGAGTGTCGCAAATTCTAGGTTCTGACTTCTAGATGTAGAGATAAACAACATGTTGGGTTAGAATCTATTTTTGTCACGGAATGTTCAGGTTCTTCGAATTCAGTATGTAGCCTTCATTCTTCTTTCATGCATGTAAGTCTTTTTATATCATCAGGTTGGTTCATGTATGTATGGAAATACTTCTCTCTTCTCCTCTTATTTTTTCATCTTCGAGGTTTCCTTTTATACATGTTCGTCTCTGGTCAATAGCAATGATTACCTTTTAATAGGTACGAGGTACGGTTCTTAAAAGGCCAACAACATCATTAATTACTAGCACGTTCATTAAAATTATCAAAAATAATCGTTATCATTATATTAATAATATTGACAAGGTATTGAGTTTGAGTAGCAGTGACTAGTTAACAGTCATCTTCCATCGGTAGATTTTTGTCTGTAGGCTTGTAACGGTGGACTTTGTGTCAGTGGATGTCTTGTATCGGTAGCTGTTACTCTGTGTAATAGTAGCTCCCCATCAGTGATCTTCATCGGTAGGCTCAATAGTAGACCTTTAACTGTAGGCTTAAGTCAGTAGGCTTGATCAGCTGTAGACTTCAATAGTAAGCTTTTAATGGTAGCTCTGTAACATAAGACTATTGCAATAGTGACATTTCCAACTGTAGACTTTTCTCAATAGGTAATTTCATTAATGGTGGAGTATGTCCATCAGTATACTTTGAACAACAGTAGACTATCTCAATAGTAGGATTTGTCTAGTGGTAGCCTTATACTAATGGTATACATTTCCAACTGTAGACTTGAACAGTGATGCTCTCAACAGAAGACTTGAGAAAGAGTCTGATAGTGAAATTCTAAGAGAAACCATGTCACAACAGTGACCTTGTGATAGTAACCCTTTTTCTGTAAGAATTGATAAGCAGATCAACTGTAGACTTATGAAAGTGACCTTGTACCAGTATCTTATATTAGTGATAGTAAAACTTCAACGGTGAGTTGTTAGAAATAGTGATCCAAGAGTAACAGTGAGCTATAATGGTGACCTTGAACAGATGGCTCTTACCAGTAGCCTTTAACAGTGAACTTATATTTAGATAAATGTAGATTAAAAGGATTAGAAAATTGCGTAACATATCATTATCAATATTTAAACATAATTTGGGATTATCAAAACAGGTGAGTCCAACCATCTCTCCATTTTTTATAATCACAAATTATTCCAGTATGTATTAACTATAGATAACACATAAAATATAGTTACTAAATAGAGATAAAAAATTTCTCAAGTATCAAAGGTTAATAAGAGTGTAAAACCAGAAAATATTTGTAAATGGTATCAGAGATAATGGTAGAAAAGATTCAACATAGGATCATATTATTATATTAGCACATTTCTCCCCAATCACATGATTAGTCTAGAATTAGGATAGTATTTATCCCCCTTTGTGATTAGCAAAAAGAAACACTAATAGATAGAACAGAGAAAGCTTATATCAATGAAATCACATTTCATGATCCAAAAAAATATACACCCCCTATCAACAAGAAACAATCAAACTCAATCCACATCAGCCTCAGGAAAGTGGTCTTTCCATTTGGAAGAAGAATATAGAGAAAGAGCATGTGGATCAGCAGGTTTGTGAATTGCTACAGGAATGGCTGGTGGGGCAGAAACAGAAGCTTTTGTGGGTCTATAGTGGGTAGATCATTGAGGTATTAGTGGTGTAAGGATTATGATGGCCTCAATAGGAGTCATCCTAGAAGAATGGCTGGGTTGAGATGCAGGTAAGGAAAAAGGTATGATGACAGGGGTACAATCCACAGGGAGGAAGGGTAGAAGAAGGTTTATGAAGTCCATAATAATGCTTCCTCCTATTTCCATGGCCGATATGAAATCATCCTTGTTCTCCATAAAATTTTCCAAGGCTGGAGTCAACTGGCCCAACTGAGTAACTTGTTCTTTGAAGGCTCTGGTGACTGGTGGAATCTTGAGGCTTTCCAACAGAAGCTTGAAATGAGCATCCAGCTGATGCTTGGTGTAAATCCTTTCATAATAAATATTAATTTATTCATTTATACTCTTCTGGTCCTAGGAATCCTCTCGCATGAAGTCACTCACTACCTTATGAACTTCTTTGGTAGTGGAGAGAATGTGAGTCACATATTGAAGATCAGGTGGACTGACACCAGAAATCTTAGATAACTCTTCAGTGACCATGGTCCTAAAAGCTGATAGGTCCACAGGTGGTGCACTAGAGGTTGAAGAAGAGGCAGAGGCAGACAAAGGATTTATATAGAAAGAAACAGTTTCCATTAAAGACTTGGTCAACACACTGATAAGTTTCTTCACATCTTCATCTTGGCCCATCACATGAGCTTTCATGGGTTCCTTAAAACATTCAAACATTGTAACCATCTGTTGCACCACACTTTTTATGTATTGAATGTCTTTGTCTGTTTGGCCCTTAGAATCCATAAGAGAAGTAAGGCTTACCGCTGACTGTTTGAGAAGTTCAACAGACTGAGAAACATCCTTGAGTTGATTATGGAATTGAGATATTTCTTTGGATAAAATGGCTTGAATGGAAGATTGAACTTTAGCCATCTCAGAGATAGTCACTTCATGAATCATTCCAATTTCCTTTTCCATTTTAGAAGCCATGCTATCAAACATCTAGTGAAGATTAGTTTTTATCTTATCTAGATCATACTTAGTGGTAAGGTTCTCAGGAAGGGGAACCAAAGGAGGTATTGTGACGAGGTCTAAAACAGCAAGTACAAGATGTCTTTTTCTTGACATATCACAATCTGAATCATCATAATCCAGCAGATGTACCAGATATCTAGGATCTTCTGAACATTCTTCAATGTCATGAAGAATAGATACATAACCAAAATTCTCCCCCTAACTTAGAGCACTATCTTGATAATTATCCTCTATCTGTTTTTCTCAAAGTAATTTCACAACCTCCTCTGCAACTCTAGTAGATACAATAACTTTCTGCTCTGTTGGTTCACCCGTGGGGTGAGTCTCATCCTCCACTGAGTCATCAATGACTACCATATCAATGGTAGTATATGTCACTCCTACTTCCTGGTCAGACACTGTCTTGTCTCTATTTTCTATCAGAGGGCTCAAACTGAGCTCCTCTTCTTCATTGTCCTCATCATCAGCTTCAGTAAAAGCCTCCTTTCCTTCATCCTTATCACAAGACTCCTCTTCCTCATTAGGAGAATGATCAGACTCGGTAGCCTCATCCTCTTCAGAGGTTTCTTTGAAAATATTTTGAGATGCTTCTTCTTCTTCAGTGGTCTTAGTATCACTGTCCATCATAACAGTCTCTCTTCTTGGTAGTTCTTTTAGAGGGCTATCTGATCCAAAAGTTACTCTCTTTACAGGACTATTATAAAAATCAGGATCATTCCCTTCATCAATGGAAGTGTTCTCTCTTTCTGGGTCCATATCTCCTTCAACTTCCTCCTCATCATTTGAATAATCCGGTTATGGCTCATCAGGCTTCAGGCCTGGATCTCTCTTTTCTTTTAGCCAAGATGGGTGAGTAGTAGGGTCAAAATTTTCTCAAAACATTCCTTTATCATTCACCCATGCCTTTTTCTAGGGATTCCAGCTAATTTTCATGAATTTTCAAATAACCTTGGAGATACACAAAATTTTATTAGCCACTATCATCTCATCCTAATTTCCAGCAACACCCTTTACCTTTAGCATTACTGAAATTATCTTGGCATGGAATAGGGAATTGTAATTTGAGCATGCCTTAGTCATATCCTCCAATTGTGCCATCAGTAACCTACATAGGTTAATATTATCTCCATGCTTCAGTAAGTACATCAGGAATATGTCCTGATTCTTCAGCACTGCAAAATCCCCTCTCCTGGGACTAATCACATGTTGAACGAACTTAAACAAAAGCATGTCTTCTCTATTCATCTTAGCTGCAATGATCATCCTTGATTTTCCATTTCCTGTCAGTTCTTCCAGAGCTTTTTCATACTCAGAAACATTACTGTCTGGAGGAGCCACTCCATAGTAGTAATCATATGCTCCTTTATGAGGAACTCTCAAATAGGCAACCCACTCAGTAGATGAGAAACTGACTTCATTACCATTGACTTTGGATATTAACCTATGCAAATCATATTCCTCTTCAAACGTCAGATATTTATATAATTCTTTCACACAGGTCGGGTAGTACGGTCCATTGTTATTGGAAAATCCTTCGGTCCATCCTTGGGCTTCTATTTCGTCCAGTACTAATGACTTGCTTGACAACAACCATTCTTCACGAAAATCCATCTTAGCAAATATTTCTCTCTTGTTCAGATCCGTGTTGAATGGTCCCGCGGGGGTATTTCTGGTGCCACTGGATTCGGATCGAGTTCTCTTTGGCCCTGGAGAATCTTCATTGACAGTCGGGGGTTTCTTGGTTCTAGAAATGGGGATTGAGAGAGGTTAGAGGGCTCAAATGAAGAGTTATGGTTTAGAGATTTCGACAGCAAGATTAGAGATTGAGAAAGGAAGGTGGTTTGAGATATGTTTGTAGTCATTAGTTTTATCATTAAGGGACTAAAAAAATAAAATACAAATATGAATAATAATAGTTCGGATTCCGACATAAAATAAAAACAAACAGCGAGGTATCCAATAGTGATTTGTACTAGTGAGGTACACCAGTGAGGTGTAATGGTGAGATATAACACATAGGTTTATCAGTGAGGACTAACTGAGAGGTTCAACGGTGAGGTCTAACAGTGAGGTCCAACAGTGAGATCTAACGGTGAGATCCAACAGTGGGGTCTAACAGTGAGATCTAATAGTGAGGTATCCTGTATTGAAATTAATCATTCTTAACCCATGTTTGATGTAATTTAACCTCTCAGAATTCAAAGACATTGTGAATATATCAGCCAATTGATGTTCAGTAATAATGAATTCAAGAGTGATATCACCCTTTTGATAATGATCCCTCAAAAAGTGACGTCTCACATCAATATGCTTTGTCCTAGCATGAGATACTGGATTTTTTGAAATGTTAATAGCACTTGTAGTGTCACACTTGATAGTGACATGTTTGAACTGATATCCATAGTCTAGTAAAGTCTTTTTCTTCCACATAATTTGAGCACAACAACTACCAACAGCAATGTATTCAGCTCCAGCAGTGGATAATGCAACAGAATTCTGCTTCCTACTACACCATGATACTGGTGACTTGCCGAAAATTTGACATGTCCCAGTGGTGCTTTTACTATCTAACATGCAACCGGAAAAACCAGCATCAGAATAACTCAAAAGATCAAATGATTTCCCATTTGGATAGAATAGTCCTAAGTTGGGAGTATGTTTGAGATATTTAAAAATCCTTTTAATGACAGTTATATGATATTATTTTGTATTGTCTTGAATGAAAGCACACATACAAACAGTAATCATAATTTCAAGTCTTCTAGCTGTAAGATAGAGTACACTCCCTATCATACCTATGTAGTTGGTTTGATCCACTGGTTCTCCAGCTTCATCAGTATCCAACTTATAGGTGGTACTCATAGGTGTGTCATTGCCTTTACTACCATCCAAATAAAAATGTTTTAGAAAATCCTTAATATATTTACATTGATTTAAAACAATGCCATTTTTATTTTGAATGTTCTGAAATCCAAGGAAAAATTTGAGTTCTCCCATTAAACTCATTTCAAACTCATTTTGCATCATTTTTGAAAAATCAACACATTAAGTATTTTTAGAAGATCCAAAACTAATATCATCCACATAAATTTTTACTATCAAAACATATTTGTAAATCCTTTTAATATAAATAGTAGTATCATCTATACCTTTAGTAAATCTTTTGAAATAAGAAAAGAGTTGATCCAATCATACCATTCTCTTGGAGCTTATTTTAAACCATATAAAGCATTAGAACATTTAAAAACATGATTTAAATGATGGGGATTTGTAAAACCAGGGGTTTGTTCAACAAACACATCATCAACTATATACCCATTTAGAAAAGGACTTTTGAAATCCATTTGATAATGTTTAAAATTCAGATGAGCTGTATAAGCAAGTAGTATCCTAATGGCTTCTATTCTAGCTACAGGTGCAAAGGCCTCATCATAGTCGTTTCCTTCTTCTTTGATACATCCTTGTGAAACTAACCTGGCCTTATTTCTAACTATATTCCAAGACTCATCAACGTTGTTCATAAACAACCATTTAGTGCCTATTGTCAACTTTTCCTTCGGTCATCCCACTAATTCCCAAACATTGAATCTTTCGAACTGATTTAGTTCTTCTTGCAAAGCCATTACCCAAAATTCCTCATTGATAGCATCATTAATATATTTGGGATCAAGATGTGAAAGAAAGGCTTGATGTTTAACCTGGTTTCTTAGAGAAGCTCTAGATTGTGTTCTTCTATTTTAATCACCTACAACAACATCTAGAGGATGATTCTTGATATATAATATCCTACGGAAATTCTTTCATCACTTTTGGAAGAAAATTTGTAAAGATTATCTTTATTAAAAAGAATAAAGACTATGCAACCAAAAACTCTAAAGTAATTATCCTTAGGCTTCCTATTATTTCAAATCTCATAAGGTGTCCTTTTAAAACATGTCCAATTAAAACACTATTGATAATATAACATGTTGTATTTACAGCTTCAGCCCAAAAAATAAACAGGTAAGTCATAATCATTAAGCATTGTTCTAGAAATTTATTGAAGGGTCCTATTTCTTCTTTCTATGACTCTATTTTGTTGAGGCGTCCTAGGGGAAAAAAGTTGTGACTATAGCCATTATGTGTGCAGTAGGATTCAAACTCATGATTTTTAAAATCACGGCCATGATCACTTCTCAAGGTCTTAATTCTAAGTCCACTACAATTTTCTACATATTTGGAATATTTAATAAAGTAATAATAGGCTTCACTTTGGTGAGCTAAGTAGTATACCCAAGTATATCTAGAAAAGTAATTTACTAATATATAGACATAGTGCTTCCCATTTAGAATTCAAACACTTGATGGTCCAAACAAATCCATGGGAACCAAGTCTAGTGGTTGAGAAGTTGAAACTTCTTTCTTTCATTTGAATGAAATTTTTTGTTTTTCCATTTTGATAGGGATTGCACAATTTATCACGTGAGAATTCTAATTTAGGTAAGTCTCTAACTAAACATTTCTTAGATAAATTCCTATGTGAGTGCACATTACAGTGTCCTAACCTTCTATATCACAACCAAGACTCTTTATGAAAAGCATTTAAGCAGGAATCATTTTTTTGGATAAGGAATTTAAATCAACAACATATACATTCTCATTTATACATGTAGTGAAAACTAAATCATTTTTGAATTAAAAACATGGCATGAAACATTTTCAAATTTAAATTTAAAGACATAATCACATAACTGAAATATGAAAACTCAATTTTACTTTAATCCATCAACAACAAGTACTTTAGAAATTAATATTGTATCATAGTTACCAATGTGGCATATGCCGACAATTTTTCCTTTTGGATTTTCACCAAAGGTGACATTCCCACAATCAACTTTAATTAGTCTCTTGAAGCATCTATAGTCTCCTATCATATGTCATGAACATCCACTGTCCAGGTACCATAGGGTCTTACAAGAAATCTTTAACAAATTACCTTGTAAAACAGATTAATCATGGGGTAATTTTGGTACCCAGATCTTCTTGGGTCCACAGAGGTTAGCTAGTAAAACATTGAGAACCCATATTTGATTTATAGGTTTTCTAAAATCAAGAAACATATTTTGAGATATAAATACATTGTTAGGTCCTTTAGAAAATTGTTTCTCAAAAGACAGTCCAGAATTAGCAATGAACTGTCCAGATTTTGGAACAAATTTGGTTTTTCTAAATTGTCTCTGTCTAGGCTGATATCCTAGACCAGTTGTATATTTTGGAGCAGTATGATTTCATAGAAACTATGTCAAGGTATCCCTACCAGCAGTGGAATTCTCAATATCCTTTCTTAAATTTTCAACAGATAATTTTAACTCTGTGTTTTCCTTTAGTAGTTTAGAAAATTTCTCTTTTTCTATGTCCAGATTTGACTTGTAATTCGCATTTAAAGCATGTTGTCTTTCTAATGACTTATATTTTTCCTTTATTTCATTAATAGTGTCCTCATGTATTTTTCAATATTAAAATAATTCTTCCTTAGTCATATCTTCATCATTATGAGATTTTCTATTATAATAAGTACTATGCACACGAGAATTAATAGTTACCTTATTTGTCTCTGTGATAAAACATATATTGGCATGTTTGTTCTGTTCTGAGTCTGAAGCGGCAGATTCACTTGAACTATCTTCTGAAGCACTCCAAGTTTCTTTCATATCCTTTTTAAAACATTTTCCCTTATCCACATATTTTCTCTTGAATTTCAACTTGGGGTAGTCTGCATTCACATGACCTTCTCATTTTCATTCGTAGCATACTATTTCACTTGTGTTCTCATTACACTTCCCATCTCTATTCCATTGTCCTTTATAATCATAATTCCTTTGAAGTTTAACTTCCTAAATAAATTTTTTTTCGGTAGAATCTTTTGAATATTCTGGAATGTTTTGCCATTTCCACATCACTATGTGAGTTTTACTCTTCACTCATAGAATTATCAATAGGTACTTGAACTTTTTCTTTGTCTTTTATTTTTGAGGCAGATGTCTTGAATGCTACTGACTTCATTTTTGGTTCATCTTATATTTCATGATTTACCTTCAGATCTTCTTCATACATCATCATTTTTCCATTTAGATCCTTTACAGGTAGCTTGCTGATGTCACATGATTGTTAGATTGATACAGATGTGCCTCTCTATCTGTCAGGAAAGCATCTAAGTAGCCTCATGATTTGTTATTTTCTCTACACTAGTTTCCCAAGAAGATTCATGGTTTTCACTATCTCATTGAACCCGAGATGGATTTCAGAGATAGATTAATCAGGCTTCATCTTAAAATTGTAATATTTAATAGTATAGGTATTTAATCTCATTTCTTCGACATTGTTTGTTCCTTCATGAGAAACAACCAAAGTATCCCAAATTTGAAAAGTATTCTTACAGGAAGATATTATATTGAATTATTCATCACCCAAAGCACAGTATAAGGAATTAATTTCGTTACAATTGTTATTATAAACAATTTTAGTTACTTGAGACCATGTGTCCCTAGCAGTAGAAGGTAATACATGTTGTTCTTCAATTGTGTCCCAGATTTCAGGTCCTAATCTTTAAAGATACATTTTCATTTTAAATTTCCACTGACCATAATTATTACCATTAAATAATGTCGATCTATTTGTAGAAGCACCCTCAACTCAGTTATCCATAGAAAACTAAAAGATTAAAGAACTGAAAATTTAGATATAACAGAATTTTTGAGATCTTTAAGATACAACTAAAATCACAGTTGAAATGAAATTGAAAGGCTTAAAGAGCTGGTTTTATAGAATAAATAAGAAAACCTATGATACCAAATGTTGGTCGGAGTGGACACTCAAGAGGGGGGTGAATTGAGTTCCAATTAAAATTTCTGTTAAAAACTTTTAGGAGTAAAACCCCCCAAATTAAAATAGCCCAGTCAATTAAGGAAGTAGAGATATAAGTGACATATTGTTCTACCGGTTTCTCAAAGGTTGATTACTCCTCAGTTGAATTAGTATGAGAACTAATTCGACTTATGAAACAAGTATACTAAACAAATCACATATACACACTTACCAGAACTAACTATTAGAGTGAGTGTAAAAACATATTTCTATCTTTGCTAATACAATCAAATCGAATAATTATAAAAAAGAGTAAGTGAAAGATGAACAAAACAATTTAAACAAGAGGTTCAGTCTTAAGTAAAGACCTAGTCCACTCCACGTGGTGATCACCTACCACCAAGTAATTATATTAAAAATTGTTACAAAGCCGGTATCGGGATTTACAATAGTTTTCACAAACTATCCAGGTTTTTGAAACCTCTACCACAGTTCTACGTGGCAAAATAAACTACCAACCAACACTAGTCTTCTTCAACAGTTATGCATGGAAAACAAATGCAAAGAGAGTTTGTTATGGGGATTTTCAGTATCCATCTGTTCGAGCACAAGAGTAAGTGTGTCTAACACAGACACAATGATCACAAATGTAAAATACTTAAACACAATAGAGCTAAATATATTTTAAAGAAGTTTAGAAAGCTCTATATGTTAGCAGATTAGCTCTAGACTCATTGGAATGAAGGAAATGAAGTTTTGGTCCTTCTCTGCAAGTTGCCTCCAAAACAGAGTATCACAAATTCCATGTTTTGTCGTCCAGATGTAGAGATAAATATATTGTTGGGTTAGATGCTCTTTTGCCCATGGAATGTTCAGGTTATTCGAATTTAGTATGTATCATTCCTTCTTCTTTCATGCATGTTACTCTTTTTGTATCATCATATTGGTTCGTGCATGTATGGAAAAACTTCTCTCTTATCCTCTTCTTTGTTCATCTTCGAGGTTTCCTTTTATACATGTTCATCTCTGGTCAATAGGAATGATTACCTTTTTACAAGTATGAGGTACGGTTCCTGAAAGGAAAAAAACATCATTAATTACAAGAATGTGCATTAAAAGTATCAAAAATAAACGTTATCATTATATTAATAATATTGACAAGGTATAGAGTTTTAGTAGTATTGACTAGTTAATAGTCATCTTCCATCGGTAGATTTCTATCTGTAGGCTTCTAACGGTGGACTTTGTGTAAGTGGATTTCTTGTATCCGTAGCTGTTACTCTGTGTAAAAATAGCTCCTCATCAGTGGACTTCATAAGTAGGCTCAATAGTATACCATTAACTGTAGGCTTCAGTCAGTTGGCTTGATCAACAGTAGACTTCAACAGTAATCTTGTAACGGTAACTCTGTAACATCATACTGTTACAACAGTGACCATTCCAATGGTAGACTTATCTAAATTGGTAATTTCATTAACGGTGGAGTGTCACCATTAGTAGACTTTGAAAAATAATAGAATATATTGACAGTAGGATTTGTTTAGAGGTCGCCTTCTACTAACGGTATACATCTCCAAATATAGACTTGAACAGTGAAGCTCTCAATAGAAGACTTGAGAATGAGTTTGAAAGTGAACCTCTAATAGAAACCATGTCATAGCAGTGACCTTGTGATGGTGATTCTTTGTCTGTATTCTTTTTCAAGAAGATCAACGGTAGACTTATGACAATGACCTTGTACCAGTATCTTATATCAGTGACAGTAGAACATCAATGGTGACTTGTTAGCAACAGTGATCCAAGAGTAACAGTGAGCTATAATGGTGACCTTGAACTGAAGGCTCTTACCATTAGCCTTTAACAGTGAACTTATATTTAGATAAATGTAGATTAAAAGGATTATAAAATGTCTTAACATATCATGATCCATATTTAAACATGATTTGGGATTATCAAAATAGGTGAGTCCAACACATTACCCTAAGATAGACGTTGGTGATTAGTATAGAATAAATTCCTAGAATTTTGGTAAGGTTGATATTTTGTGTATTTTTCAAGAAATACATCCCTTTATGGTTAGAATTAGGTAGAGCCAGCTATGGAATAGATGTACCTACGAGTGAAAACTCCTACAAGAAGATTCGGGCTTGAACTAAGGTATAATGGTACACAACAGTAATCCTTTTTGCACTCTTGGTTATGACACTCCCGAGAGATATAATTATTATATTTCGTATTTTTGATACAAACCATTATGAAGTATTTTTGAGTAAATACTTCCATATTTAATTTTCTTTGAATGATTATAGATTATATGAATAAAATATTCAATTTATGTTAGGTGTTTTACTAGTTTGTAATTATGTCTTATGATTCATAAACTAATCTAGTGTATTCCATTGTTTATAAATAGAACCTAGTAGATGTAATGGAATCTATATCAATGAATGTAATCCATTATGGTATTTCCCTCCTAATCAAGATAATTATAGTGGGGTAGTTGATTGAACCAGTGCTGAACAACTTATATCCAATTTGGGACAACTCACTCCGGTTATGAATAATAACCTTACCATCATGGAGAATCTGGATCCACAATGCAGAGGATTAATGTTAAAAATATTCATGAGGAAAAAACCAAAAACATTCAATGGGAAAAAAATCCATATATAGATGAACAATGGATAGGTTCCTTAGAAAAAATATTTCATGCTATGGGATGTAGCATAAATGGAAAAAATATTCATGGCAGTTTATAGCCTCATATGAGATGATGATAAATGGTGGTGAATAATTCAAACCATGAAATTTTATGAAGAAGTATTAAATATGTAATTGAGGGACATTAAAGTTATTTTCTTTGAAAAATAAATTCCTCTTCTCCATCGAGAAGATATGGAATGAAAATTTCCAAGTCTTAGGAAAAAAGAGGATGAGTGTGTCACAAAGTATAATGCTAACTTTACAAGGATAGAAAGGTATGTAATAAATTATATATGTAAACCAAAGACTATGATTGATCAAATATTTGATGTGTTAAAACCATTTCCCTATCAATCATTAGTCTCATAATTTATCTCATCATACGAAGATATAATTCCATGTGATATAATGACAAAAAAGAATTATCTAACTCTTATGACATTAATGTAAAGGAAGAGAAGAAGAGAGAAGTGGATCAAGATATTGATATATGGAAAATAGGAAAGATTCATTCTATTTTATGTTATAATTTGGGGAAGAAACACCCTAGTACTAGCCCAAAAGGAATGAGAGTTTGTTACAAATGTGGATAAAAAGGCCACCAAGATGGTGATTGAAAGGGAAAGAAAGTGGTTGTCTATGATGAATGCTACAATTGTAGAGAAATGGGAAATTATGAAAATGAATGCCTTATGCACCCAAAATTCTTTCCTAAGAAATGACTTTTGGGGCAAGGACAAGCCTATTCTATTACTATAGTTGAAGTGGAATAATTAACGTATTTGTAATTTTGAATTCAATAATTATATTCTTGTTATTAGAAGAATTTGATATATATAAATAATATACTATAGTACTTATATTTTTCATTATTATTTTAATATGAGGAAGGTAATTATATTTTTAGTATGTGATAAAAATATAAACCTTAAATTGTTTGGGGAATCTGATGTTACAATGGATTTTGGAATTTAGAGACCCTTTAGATAAGGTTTTGACAGAATTATTTAGGATAAATATAAAGGATTCAATGGATTATGTTGGACATTAGATACTATTATTTGTGGTTAAAATATTTCTTAAGATTATTTCTGGATTATTATAAAATGGACAACCCAGAGGTTGGATGGAAACATGTCGCCTCCGTCAAGGCCGTGAGGCATGAACCCATAACCAAATGGAAAAAGGGTGCATCACCTAACACTGCATACATGATGTCCTGGTTTATATAATGTATTTTTTTAAATAGTATGATCGATGAATTATAAACTCATTTTTTGGTACCCTATATAATTAGGATAAATATAATATTTTTAATTTTTATTATCTGTTAGAGTGAATGATGATTTTCTGGTAGAAATTAGTAAAATGATGGAATTCTACTTGTCAATTATTATTTTTTCTCATTATATTGATAAATTAATTCTATAAAATTATGTAAAGTATATTAAAACGAAAAATGTGTTATGTTGATATATTATGTTATGTTGAATTGAGAAAATTTTAAATCATCATAGATTAATGGATTTGGGGCCCTAAATTTTCCATTCACTTGTTTGTGATTGATGATATCAATCACTCACTTCAAATATTTACATTTTCCTTCCAATTACAATTTCTACCAATGATATCTTATTCTAAATCCTAATTTGGTTGTGACTTTTTCATTTCCCTTTCCCTCTTGTTGAGGATAAATTTTATTAACCCTATTTTTGATGTGGGATTTCCACAAAGGTATTTTCTATTTTATTAACCTTTTATTTTCGAAGAACAATTTCAAATTATGTAGACGCTATTTATTTAAGGAGGGAAGAATGTAACACCACAAGAATGCATGTTATATTTCTAATTGAATAATACAATAGCATGCGACGTACGCAACACCGAGTTCAAGTGCACCATGACCTATAAAACTAACCATTTAAAAAGAAGTTATGAATAGTAATAAACGTATTTTGTTTTTTATATATATCTAATATAAATTTAGAATTCATCTTTTTTGTTTCCTAGATATAATATAAGAACAAATTTAATTTTTCAGAGAAAATAATTTTTTTCCAAAAATGCTGTTTTTCTGCCTTTTAACGGAGAACCCTTTTTCTGATAACATTTATATTTTGATGAATAGTGAATGATAATATATTTTAATTGAAAACTACATTCTTAATCAAAATACTTTGTGTTAAATTATAAATTTGAATTTTTTTGATGTATAATTAGATTATATTCTTAAAATTTAATCCAATTTATTTCATTGGATGTAATATCACATTTAAATAGAACATAAACACATATCAATCTTTATATAGTTTTTACTTTTCAAAACACCCCTTTTAGTTTTTGACAATAAAAAATTAATAATAAATTAATTAATTCAATTTAAATTTTTTGAATTTTGTAAAATAAAAATTATTTTTCAATTATGAAAATCAAAATTAGCTTTTGGTGAATTTATGGTATTTTTATGAAAATATTCTATTTTGATGGATATTGGAAACACAACGTTGTAGATAATAACTAACTCTTTGATTTAAATAATTAATTTTTAATTAAATTTATCTTAATCTCAAAATAGATACATAATTAATATATTATTTCAATGTTATCAATTAGAGTAATTTTATAATAATTTTAGTTTTATAATATTTTATTAAACTTTTAACCCCATTTACCCACCTTATAGGAATGCTAGTAAATTTTTAAAAAACATAAGTTTACCACTTCTATAAATTGAATATTAAAAATACAAGAGACACGGTTGACATCAGTAAGTAAAATTCTATTCAATGCGAAGGAAATAATTTTTGGTGAATAGTAACATTTCAATTTTATTTACCACGGTTAAAAGTAAATTGAGTAATTATATGTTAAAATGATATAACAATTACCCTAACACATGTCATAATTATATTGGATAAGTGTATTTCGACCAAAATCATCCTTATGAATAATATATTACACCCTTAGATCCAGTTGTATTAGATTATGATATTTATTATTATTTTATTTAATAGATGAATTAAAAGTGTTAAATTTGAATTGTAAAAACAAAATCATTTTTAATATAAGGTTATAAATAAGATAAATTAGACTATAAATAATCATTATATAGATAAAAATATTTAATACATAATGTTATTTTATTGATAATTTTTATAAATTAAATCATTAAATTTATTTATGTCACAATGATGATGTAGTAATTACAATATTAAGGAAATATGAAAATAATTTATATTATAAATTTATCAATAATTGTAAATTGGGTCTTTTGATGTATTCCACTAATTGTCTAGGTTAATATGAGATTTTAGGATTTTTTATGTATTTTTTGTAAGTAATAATGTTTTATTGACTTTCACTAAAACCAAATAGTAAATAGTGTCCAAATTGACATAAATGTGTTTTTAAAACAAACACTGCATTATTAATTGAAATAATATTCATAAATATGTATGGATAGGCCAAAAGACTATTATAATGATAGATATTTCATTAATGAACTACATGGGGTTCAATTTTAATTTTATAGTATGTTTATTAACCATGTAATATAAAAATACAAGAATACATTGTAAAAGTTAAACTATTAAACTAAGAGTTAAATTTAAAATATACGGTTAAAATGGTGACCTAAACATGTTTAAAACCTAATGGTTTATAGTATTTCGACCCATCCCCACCATAGCCTCATAATAAACTTTTTTGAGGCCCTTAGAAATCGAATGTAGTTTTATAATAAAATAATATTTCAAGATTTTCTTAAAGTGACCCTCACCTCTCTAATAAAAGGGTACTCCACCTTATATCAATATCACCCCTCCAAAGCCTTTTGATCAGACAAAACAAATTGAAATATCCTCCAAACTACCCTCATTTCGATATAGTGGATTTACTTTGTACAGAAAGCCAAACTATGGAGCCCTTTGGATAAAAACAAAAGGAAGCATATGAAGAAGAGGTAATAATTTTATCACCTCTTTCTTCATACACATCCTATTTCATTGTTGTTTCCATACCAAAATAATGAATCTATTAACATATACATATTGTTATGTTATTATAAATATGGTACAACCATATTAATTATTCTATCCATCATATAAATGGAAAAGTCACTATATGTGAGTACACACGGATTGCCGTCTCCACGTCGTTGTGTTATTTTTCATTCAACAATTGATTATTTGGATTGGTATAATATTGAGTATAATTGATGTAAATAATAAATATAACAAATTAGTACCTCTGTATATATGATATACCATCCAATTACATATTATTCCACTATCAATAGAATCATTTTATCGTTAATGCGTACGTACAGATTACTATCTCCATGAAGGCGATTAGATTCATTCCAAATGATAGCCATTCAAAAATAAATATCATTTTTGGATTTAAATTTTTTTAAGTACTTAATATCATTCTATATATGAAACAAATCCACTCTATAGATAAAAAACAATATTTATGTAACAAAACATATAAAGGAAAACAAATCAGTTAACACCTGAAACGATGATACTACTGATATATCCTTAACAAAGAAATATTATAAAATCATATATGATATCATATTTATGTATGTGGTTATTTAATAATTTAATAAAAATGATTTAACTATTATACATGAGTTTATCATACCATCTACTATGTATAATTCCATGTTAAGAGTAAATTTTACTATCTCGTTATTTATCCGAGATTATTTATACCTAAGTATCTACTAGGACATCTTTATCATGCACATCCATGTTTCTCAAAAATTTATTTCTAATTTTTTTTATTTGATATAATATGGGATAAATTCCTTAATACCATTTTTTGATTAATTATAATTTTTTTAATGGAATTTATTGGACGTTTTGCAAACAAGGTACTTTTGACATTTTCGACGAATTATGGTAAGAATGTTTTTTAACTTATACGGTGGGTGTGGATATTTTATGCCATTATAACACCTTCAAAGCTTCACTTACAAACTAATAATAATTTTTTCAAAATAATTTTTTTCATATATAATTATGTTAGTTTTAAATTATTTCAAAATACAGAGAGATATTTCTCTCAAAAAGTTTTTATTTCATCTATGTCAACATCCTATAATAGATTTTACACTTTTTGAAGGTGATTTATTATGATAAAATATTCCATAATGTATTGAATGTTTTGTGATATTTTTTAATGTTGATGTGTTATTTTTAAACCATTCATGTTTTATGGGTAAACAATTAACATTTAGTAAGCTATTTTTAATAAAATAATTTGTGTAATGTTTCAAACTTTTCATATGTGGAATACATTGGATGTAGTAAGTGACAGCTGGAGCCCGCTATAGCTCCTGGATAAATCAGTACGTCTCATTATGAAAACTAGTGTCTTGGGACAAGGCATTAACAAAATCTTATTTATAGTCTTGGAACGAGGGCTAGACTATGTGGTTATGATGTCCGATATTATACATTCCATAATTATGAAATTAGTTATTGATGTTACATGTGACTCTTTAACTAGTAGAATATCTATGTGAATAAATAAATGGAACTATTTGACTTATATATTCCATATAGTGCTGGAATTTATGTTTAAATGGTTTGTGTTCTAGTATTATACATTTCCTTTAATGATTTTTTTTATTTACTAATGTTTTCACTATATTGTTAACTTTACTGAGTAGGTGAGCTCACCCCATTAAAGGTATTTTTTTTCCAAGGTTGTGAAGAATTGTATCATGATTAACCTACAGAGATATTCCAAATGACATGAGTTCTTTCAGAGGGGAAAATGGTGTTTCTTTATCTTATGATGTAATGTAAAACTTATGTATGTATCTATTACTTCAAAGGATACTAAATTGATCTGTCATTCGGGATTTGATCCCTT
The DNA here is from genome assembly GCA_963277665.1 of Viscum album. NCBI lineage: Eukaryota > Viridiplantae > Streptophyta > Magnoliopsida > Santalales > Viscaceae > Viscum > Viscum album. The sequence continues at coordinate 2,093,356,693 of OY728136.1, forward strand.
GTGATCATGCCAATATTATGTCATAATGCACCGACTCTGGGTATATAGGGTCAGGGCATTATGTTTGGTATCCATGGAGGTTTAGAAAAAACCTTCGAATCTAGATTTAGAAAAATAATTATTAGCGAACATTACCCTAATATTGACTATGAGGACAGTATAGAAGAACTTCAAAAAATTTGGTTATGTATTGATTTTGTATATTTTACATGAAATACATCCCTTTCGAGACACCAATAGGTAGAGGCGGCTCTAGAACAGATGTACCTAAGAGTGAAAACTCCAATAATTAGTTTCGAGCTTGACTCGGGGTATCCTAGTACACGAAAACAAGCCTTCACTACAAGAAAGTAGGTCTTTCTCTAAGAATATATACCCACATTTGATAAAAACTATGGTTATAAGTGATATATTCTAATCTATTCCCATGGTTCTGTTATAACCTTCGAAATAAATTTCTATAATACTATAATTTTATCGGGCTTCCATATATCATTTCTCATTTCTATTGGGCTCCTCCCGCATGAAACCTCCCCTCCCCACCCTAACATGAAGCTCCAAATGACGTCCCCCTCCCCTATTAGCTACCTCTCCTCTAGCGACCTACCTCCTGCCCTCTTGGCACCCTCTCCTCTAGAAACATCCCCTACCCCCTAATCCTCTCCAGTCTCACACGACACCCCCCATGTCAGAAAAACCTGCGCAACGTCCCCCCCTCTCATCTCCATATCCTTCCACCATCTATACTGAATTTCTTGTGGGTAATTGGTTGGTACTTTGAGGTATGAATTCATCTCATTTTATTATTTATTTTCACTATATTTATCCTCTCTTGTATTTCTCAGTATCATTTGGCTGAACACTAGGGTTTTGAGGTATTGAGATTCTATCTTTTATTCTTATTTATTTGGTGTTCATATTTTTCTAGGGTCTGTCGCGTGTTTTAGCAGTCGAAAGGCCGATTGGTTTAGTAGCCCTGGAAACAATAGATATATTCATAACGTTTTACATTACATCATGAAGTGAAAAACTACTACAACAACATATTGCCTCCATAATCCACACTATTATCCCCTTATAATATCCCTACAGGTCATTGATAATTTATTTTATTCACTTCCTGGGAAAAATAATAATAGAAAAGGGGTGAGCTCAAATGCCCAGTAAGGATAACAATATAGCGGAAACTTTCATAAATAAGAATAAACATTTAAGGCAATGTATAACTAAAACAAAATCTTTTTAAACTTGAACTTCAACATAGTATGGAAAAAATAAAATGAAGTAATTCCATTTGCTTATTCACATGGATATTCTACTAATCGAATAATCACATGCAATATCAATAACCACTTTCATAATGATGGAATGCATAATGCCAGACTATCATAAGCACATAGCCAAGGCCTCGTTCCAAGACTACAAATAAGATTTTGTCAAGGCCTTGTGCCAAGACACTAGTTTTTCTCATGAGACCTACCGATGCATCGAGGAGCTATAACAGGCTCCACCTGACACATATTAAATGCAATGCATTCCCATATGAAAAGGTTTAAACATAACATAAACATTCGTATCAAAACTAGCATACAAAATGTCAATACATTCACCATAAACTATGAATGGTATGAAAATAGCACATCTGTAGTCAAACATATCACAAAACCTTCAATAAAATATAGAAGTTTTGTATCATAATAATTCAACTTCAAATAAGCGTAAAATCCATCAAAGGATGTTGACATAGTTGAAATCAAAACTCTTTTTAGAGAAATATCTTTTTTTTTATTTTGAAATAATTTAAGAGTCATATAAAATGAAACATTTTCTTTGAAATTATTCTTGTAAGCTTGTAAGGGATGCTTCGACGATTTTATAACGGTGGAAAATAACCGCACTCGCCGAATAAGTTAAAAAACATTCTTACCTTAATTCTGTCCAAATGGTTAAAAAGAACCTTGTTTGGAAAACGACGGAAAGATTCCTTTATAAAACTCTTATAAAAAGTCAAACAAGGGTATAAATTACTTTAACCCTTATTCTTATAAATATTAAAAATGTTTTGAAATACATTTTTAAGAAACATGGATGTGGATGATAAAGGGATCCCAGTAGATTATTACGTATAAACAACCTCGGATAATGAAGAGATTGTGAAATAAACCCTTACCTTGTACTTTTCCTTGGATTGTGTAGGTTAACCTCCTTTATAATAGTGAAATAATTGTTATTAAATTATACAAGAATTATATACATTCATATGATATCATATATGATCTTTTAACATTGCATTGTTAATAACATCTTAGTATTATAGTCGTTTCGGGTGTTAACTTACTCATTTTCTTTTACATGTTTTGTTACATAATCCATGTTTGTCATGGATAGGTTGTATATTATTCACATACATAATGATATCAATTCCTTAAAAATTATTTTTAAATCGTCAAATGATAATTATACTTGAATGGATACGATGGAGAATGAATCTCATCGCGTTCGTGGAGACGGTAGTCCGTACGTACGCACGAGTGACAATATCATTCTTTTGATATTAAAATAATATTTAAATGGATGGTATATAATATATAAAGAATCATTAACATGTTATGTTTATTATTTACATGAGTTACACATCATTATTATACCCATCCAAATAATAATATATTGAATAACAATTACACCACGACGTGGAGATGGTAAGTCGTACGTACGCACGTATGGTGACATGTTAATCAAAGGGTGGATAGAATACTGAATATGGTTGTACCATATTTATAATAACATCACAGTATATATATGATACTGGAGTTATTATTTTATAATGGTAATAACAAAGGAAAAAGAAGTGGAAGAAGAAAGGAACATGGAAAAGGGTGGTGAAATCATTACCTCTTCTTCGGGTTATTCCTTTTGATTTGATCAAATTGGCACCTTAGGGTGGAATTGTGATCAAAATAAGGCATCTAAGTTGTAGTGAGGGATGTTGGGAGAGTATTTGGGCAGCGTTTGGCCAAACCAAAAGGCTTTAAAGGCGTGAAGAAATGAGAAGGAGGAGTGCCCTTTTATAAGAGGGGTGAGGGGCACCTTTGGAAAAGCTAGAAATATTAATTTATAATAAAATCATATTCGGTTTCTAATGGCTCCAAAGTGGATTATTTAAATTTTAAGGTGGGTATGGGTCGAAAACCACTCAACCAATAGAATTTATATAGGTTTGGGTACTTATATTAACCTTATCTTTAAGTATTAACTCTAAGTTAATTAGTTTCACTTTTACAATGTCTCTTTGTATTTTTATATTATATGGTTAATAAAATTACTATATACATCCAACCGATAACCAAGTGGTCCATTAATGATACACCTATTATGAGATAAGTCTCTTCACCGAACCTTATATTTTTAGGAATTTAATATCAATTAATAATATAAAATTTGTTTTAAAAACTCTTTTATGTCAATTTTGACACTACTCAATAGTTGATTTTTGTGAAACTCATAATAGAATTATTACTTAGAACAAAGTTAATTAAATCAATCCTAATATGTCATATTATCCTATAATATTATTTTAATTCATTAAAAGTCTCAAATTATATTTATTTGGGTATTTATAATATCAATTATTTTAAATTTTCACTATTATGATAATTACTTCATCATCATTGTGTCATAAATAAATTTAATTATTTAGTGTCTAAAAATTATAAACAAAATATCAATATGTAGGAAATCGTTTTATCTTTATAATGAATATTTATAGTCGAAAATCCAACATATATAACCATATGTAAAAATTGTGTTTCTAAAAGATATATGCTTCTGGCATTTTTGTATTCATTTTAACTTAATTAAAATTAAGTGTTCCTATCACCTAAAAGTGGCTCCATGGGGTCCTAAAATCAACCCAAAGATGCCTACGGTCGAACATGTATCAAAAAAGAAGTTTAGGACACGTTTTATTGTAATTTATTATTATTATAATATTATTTTTTAACCCTTATTTATCTGATGTACCCATAACCATGGTAAATAAAATATTTACCGCAGTAATTATTCAAAATGCCTAAAAATAAAAGTTACCTATTTACACAATTTGAACATCCTGATTCTAAATATGGAATACATTTTTCCAAATTCAAAACACAGAAGTGGCAGAAATTAATTTAAAATTAATTCCCGTTGTTAAAAAAAAAGCGTGTTTTTAAGAGATAATAACAATCAAAATATTGACACTTGTTTATATTCGGTTTAATTTTAAAATTATGTCAAATGACCAAAATTATATCAAATGGTAAAAATATATTCTAAATATAATTTAAAACCACTCAAATTCATAATTTATCACTATTAATTATTTTGATTAAAAAAGTTGTTTTTAATTAAAATTTAGTAATTTTCACTATTCATCAAAATATTAAATTTATCCGAAAAGTACCAAAATTTCACCTTAGGCTAAATTCGATATTCTGAATCTGAAAATGAAGTCCATTTTGAAATATAATATATATATAATTTCAAAAAGTAGGTATTACTATTCATAACGGCTAGTTTGATTGGTTAGGGCATGTTAGAACTCGGTGTTGTGTACAACACACGCTATCACATTATTCAAAGAGAAGCATACCGTAGAAGCTTGGGGTGTTACAATATTCGTTCATCTGCCTCCATTTGAGGTTGGTTTATTTTTCTCTCATTATATGGGACAATGTAATATGGGGATTTTGGTGATTAATGTGCTTATCATTATGAATATAGAACTCATGTTTTTATGAGTCTTTTTCATTGGTTATGGGATCAATCAATTGAATAGAATCGACAAATATTCACTTTGAATCATCATTATATAATGTTACATTTGGTGTAGTAGGTACTATTCCATAAGCGATGGAGGTAATAAGTCCATGATAGATTTGACACGGTTGTGTTCCCACATATTCTCTTCTTTCTATGGCTTCTTTTACTGATGTCAATTGCATAGATTATTATTTCTCCATTGACTTTAATGTGGGAATTGTTGTCACAACTGGATAATTTAGTTGTGCCTTGTGTATATCATGGATTTTAATGGAATATTTCATATTAATCTATTTATTAAATTTACAAGGGTATCTATTGAGAATCTCCTTCCACTAACCTTGATCCTCTGATGGATTTTTAGTGACAAAACTCAAAAATGTTGGTGGTTTACCCAAATTCACATTCCAATAGTCAATCATCTACAAGATTATATCCTTAAAGAGGAAGTAGTCATATAGGTTATTCCATAACATTAGGAATATATTGGGGAGTATGAAAGGATGTGAGTCTATTCTAAGAGGTACCTATGGTAGAATATGATACAATAGATAATATGGTGGCCATGGATTTATAGGCTAAAAAACATGATCACATAACATATAATCATCAAATCACTTTTCATGCTTCATACTACTCATTTACTTGTGTTTTATGGTATATATAAATACCACATATAGTGCATCATTTCTCAATAAACCATGTGTATTGAGATATAAAATCTGGTTTGTAAATCTCGGCCTTATAGGAGTACATGCCCAGATATCCACTTAGCTGTAAATTTTGTGACTATTGGGGAGATAACCTTGTCAAATTGACCTTTTAAACTGAATCATTTATATATAGTATAGATTTTAATAACACTTAATTTTTATTACATGTTTTTTGGAAAAAAGTATGCATTCGGATAACCATAGTCACTCACATTCAATGTTAGTTAGTGTAACATTCTATGTAGGTCATAAAAACATAACCAGTCTATAGCCTAACATACATAGTTTTTCTATAAGGATACAGAATAAATTTACAGAGGTTATGGGGTTATAGCATAGTTGTAGAAGAAAATATGTATACCTACACCTATAAGACCATGTTTGAGTCTTGGTAACAACATATTTTGGGGGGGGGATTCTTGGTGTATGGAATAGACCTAGTACCTACAGACATGGCATTGGCCATAAGTGGAAGAGGAGGGTGCTATCATGGTACATGTGTCTTAGCAGTATGATAATGAGTCATGGGGTTACATCGGTGTGGTTGTGGGGGACTTCTCCCAACATCAGTGATTGTGAATGTCTATGGTGTAGTGGGGGGTTTAGGTAGTTGATAGGTGGTGATATCATTGGTAGGAGTGGAAGGTGAACCTTAGCAGTGGGACTACAGGTCTTGGGGATGAAGATAGTGGAGACCTTATCATAGAAAGACAGTGGTAAAGGGACTCATCATTGTGTGAAATATGAGATGCTAAAATATGGTGTTATGTCATTGAAACTATGCAGGGTGTGGAAAAAATGGATGGTTAGATAATCAGTTATAGATCCTTGAAGGCGTAGAGAGTAGGAAGAACAACTAGTAAATCTAAATAGATTGGTAGGGGGATAGGGTATGACATTGGACATCAGTACCATGAGCTATGATGTTATATATGGGGCATTACATTCTAATTATCCTTTCATGTTTGGAGTTTTGGAGCATCGACACGAAAAACTAGGATGGGGATTCTCTTTTATGCTATTATTTAAGCCATCTTTTCATGTATTGTGTAACTATTCCTTTAATAATATGGCCCATGTAAAGTCCCCTTCAAGGTAGTTTAAAAGGAAATTACTGATAAAAAAAATTAAGGCTCACGGGCCTCAGATCCATGAAAATTAGAGAAAAGTACATGTAATTTATTTTCTTTTCTATAGTGCCTCTCACATATTACCATTTAGGTGTTATAATTAGACAAACAAAAAGTGTATTTAGTGGAATTTTTCATATAAAATTCAATGGAATGATCATCTTTGTAATTAAAGAACATTTATGTGGTGTTTAATGTGTCCTGTGTATCATAGATTCATTGAGATGATTCTATGTATTTTGAGTGAAATTAGTGTTCGGTACTCCATTAGTGGAATGAATTTACCATGGAATGATCCCTCATTTGATTGATAGTGTTATGTATTACCTTATTTATCTGGGTACAATCCTCCTTCCATATATTATGTATTCCCTACTCATTCAGGGTGTAGTCTTATAAAATTAATAATTTTTACAGTATTACCCTAGAGACATACTGAAGAAAGTTTATGGTCCTCTAAATGATACATATATTTCATATATTCCATCCTATTTTGGGGTTCCCTCCTCCTTCCATAGAGGGTTTACACTATGAATCAATTAACCATTCCATTAATGAGGTCTAATTCACCAGTTATATTTTTCAATGGTAGAGTGAAACTAATGGGTTCTAAGAAGATTTAGTATTTTGGTTTTCATTACTTATTCACATATTTGGTTTCATTGAGAAATTTGTTATAGTAGGTTTGTCCAGTCAATAATTTTTTATGGAATTTTATATCTAATTATTTAAGCATATATCAATTCCTAGGATTAATTATTTCCCCATATATCTTGAGAATTATGTTATCTTGTTTTTCCATACTATCTTTGTGTTTATTGGGAATAAAAATGGATATTTTTATACTAATACCTATAAGGTATTTCGTTGAAAAAGATTGTGTGTCTATGCCTTTGATATATAGTTTGGGGTGACTTTAGCAGACATGGAGTTTCTTCATAGTATTTCATGATGATTAAAAATATATTAGGTGATCATGTTAGGATACGATGTTATAAAAAATTTGGGACTGTGATGTTTTCATCAATCCATCAAAAGACCACTCAATATATTTTATATGTCTTGTAGTTCTCTTAGGTGTTATTTGAATAGCAGCAGGAGGAACCCTCAACACATGAGTTTTACCAAGATAATTCTTCACAGTTTATATAGATTCTATAAATACTGGTATTTAGATAGCTTGAAATGTGTACAAACTTGTATGGTTGAGTGATTGTATTCCTCATTTGATTAGAGAATTCAACAGTTGAATGATTTAAAATTTCCATGGTGTTATAACCTGTTTGATTAGAAATAATCCTCTACAAAAGTTGTTGGGACTAACTACCCCCACCCCCATGCAATGCCCGCCCCCCGGGCCCATGCCTTCCTGCATCCCCCCCAGCCTCAGCCGAACGTGCAGTGGCCCCCCCAACCTGGAGCCCCCCCCAAGACCCTAGCCTACAACATCCCCCCCCCCCAATCCTCGATCTGTCACTACCCCCACCCCCTCACCCCCCTTCCCCCAACCCCATGAAATGCCTGCAACTACCTTTCCCCTCCTCCTGCCTACCCCCAGCCCCTACCTGTTTGCAGCCCCACCCCCTCCCGACATGCAGCTGCCCCCCTCCTCTGCCTGCAGCTACCCCCTCCCTCGGCCCATCCCCCCTGCATTCAATTCAAAACACCCCCACCCAGCCCCATGCCAGCAATGTATCTTGAACTATTGTACATACGTGAGGATGTATATATACCACTACATTTTATACAAATACATTTTTTAAATTTTTATATAATCAAATACAATACTAATTTAGGATCATGTTGTCGAGGTCCTTTATAAAATGTCCTTCCCACATAAACATTCCATGAATTATCCCATATGTTCCTTCCTATTTTATAATCCATAAGTTATTTCATTGCAGCTAATTATTCCTAATAGAAATGGGATCTAAAACAATGGTTGTATACCCACCGTTTATCTAAACCATGGGTATAGAGTATCTCATATGACATATACCTTTGGTTTTTTAAAGAAACATGGGTATATTCCCTTACACATCCAACATCACTCGAGATCCTTCTCCCCCACCCACTTTGAAGAGCCCTCATCCCCTCATATGATCTTCGGCCTCCCCACCCCTCCCCACCTCCACGTCGACCTCGACCTCCACACCACGACCATGACCTCCCGACCTCCGCCTAGACCTATCGGCCTCCACCTCTACGTTGACCTCCTGACCTCTACCTCCATCTGGACCTCCGAGCCTCCACCTCTGCCTCGACCTCCCAGCCTCCACCTCCGCCTCTCAGACTCCGCCTCCCAGTCCCCGCCTACGTCTCGACCTTCAAGGTATGTGTTGTTTGATTGTTATTTTTTTCTCAAATTTCTATATTTACCTCCAAACACTATCTTTTATATATCGTGGAATCTTATATGTGGTATAATACGCTAGTCTATGGTTTATATGGACGATTATTGGTGATTCACTTGGATCAATGTTTGTTTGGACTATAACTCTTCATTTCAAATATATGTTTTTGTATGTGGCTAGATTTTCACTATTAGAGTGGTATGCATACCTATAAAAACACCTTTGTGAAATGTGTACGTAGTGTCCATACCAAGTGTTATTGGATTCCCTGCTGAAACTTCTGGTAAAATATTATATCTTGATGCGTGTTAGTGAGAAAGAAAAGAAATAAACTGTTTCTTAAGCCTTTTTATATTTGATTATGATATGTTTTAGCATATGGTATTATTATGTGGAACCACTTTTATTTAATGTGGAACAATGTGAAATGAAACATTATATTTTAGCTTATTCTTATTCATCTATTCCATTTTTCTATGTAGGAATGTCATACAGTCCTTTGCAATATGACCAGTTACCTTTTATCTCCCACCCTCACCTCCACCTCCACCTCTGCCTCCGCCTCCGCCTCTGCCTCCGCCTCCACCTCGATAGTGATTTCGATTAATTTGTAGTGATTAATAGTATATTAGATGTTCTGTAAAATAGATTATTGTGTGTGACATTATTACCATGAAAAAACCAATCCAAACAAAATGAAACATTTAACTTTCCAAATATAACTCTCATGCATAAACCCATGCTAACCCAACATGAGCTGAGTAGAACCAAATTGTACTGAATTGAATCAAAATTGAATCATTGTAACTTGATCCATAATGGATAGAATAAAACCAAATAAAAACTACAGTGAACCGTTTTTAGAAAAACATTCACAAACTAATCGAACCTTTTTGGAATAATTGTAAATCAAACAACCAAAATTGATATAAATGATCGAAATCAAGAAAATTTAATTCAATTATAAATTCATTTTAATGAATCTATATTGGAACAAGTCAAACTTATCTAACATCAACTAATCTGATATTACTAATGATGAATCAAATTGGGCCAAATATAATTATTTCAAACCAATATGACTGCAAATGACATGAACTAGGACAAACTAATCAAAACTGATATGAACCAAATGTAATCTAATTTAGTTTATTAGAAACCAAATGAATGAAATTGTCCAAGATAATATAAATAAAAACAAAATAAAATAATTCTAATGATAATATCCCAAACAAACGTGTTTCGAACAAATCCGAACTACAATGAAAGTAGATAAAACTGATTATATACTATTAATAGGAAGAGTGATTCTTATTTAATAGGACTCTACTATTTGAAAATATCATTTTGAAACTAGGATCGGTTTCCACCTTTCTTACAAGAACATGATTGTACCCATGAGGAGTTTTGGTTCTTATATGCTGGGTGGTGACTTGTTTAATCACATGATATAGGTATGTTGTAGTTGAGTATTTATTTTATTTTCCTTATCACATCATCCACCTATTCTTTTTACCTATTTATATTGATAGAGGGTACTAATTCTCTATGAAGGGGGCCAGGAGGGAAATAGAGGTGGCTACACTGTTTTCTTTGTAGGGGAGGGAGATCGGGGTAGTTGAGATATTAATAGTGTGTTTCATTTTTGTCTTCTTTTACTATGTTTCTTCTATTTATTTTCTTTTCCTTCGGCTTGGATGACCGATATATGTATGGGTGATTCCAAAATTTTATTTATTTTATACTACTGTTTTAATTATTTTTTTGTGGGGTAAATCATTCCCAAGTGGTGACTCATTGATGCTCGGAGACTTTTTTCCGCCCATGGGCGTAGCCCATCCACCATAGCCCATGCTAGTATTTCAAAATCATAGTCTATGTATGAACCATGGGAAGGCCTAAGAAATAAGGATAATTAGGGAGGGATTGACAATTTCTAGGAGTTAATTGTGAATTACCATGAATAATAATCGATGACATTTGAATTTATAAAGAGAAAATATAGGATATTATGCAATATATATTGATTCTAAAAAATCTATGGGTATAAAAAGTGGTGAAATGGTAATGTGTTGGGAGTAATAAATAGAAATTCACAATCATAACCAATTTGATAATGTAATATCAGATCATGAGGTACTGCACATTATTGGAGTTAAGTATTAGACTCTATCCCAATGCAACTATAGAAATACCTTGGTGCCAAAAATACACTATCATACACTAAATATATTGGTTTGAAATTCCCTGTAAAACCTTTATTGAACTAATGGCATGGCTCAGGACTTGTTAGCAGATCACAATAAGGGGAAAGACAATTATTACCTCATCACATACCGTGAGTGGAGTGCCACATAACCCTAAATACATCAATATCTCCAAAAGAAATACTTGAGGTTTTATGAAGCTACCTTTATTCCCTGATACAATGTTAGGAACAAGGTGAATCCTACCACCGGTTCTTCTATGAAGATTTTGTTCTTTCTTACAGCCACCCCAAACAATTTTGTTTTTCTGGGAATTTAACTATTCTAGAAAAGGACTGGTAAATGCATCATGATAATTGGGTTCTCCAGATTGACTGGTCAATCTCAGTAGGAAAAACTATATACCCATTGTAAGACTTCCAACATTCAAACATATCGCACCCAGAAGCAATGTGATTAATCCCTTGTCTGAGACACCAAAGGGAGTGCTGCATAACAAATATAAAAGATGGTTTTATATCTTCCTTCTTTATAATCTGGTTTTGTAGTAATGAAAACCTTCATCGCAGTCAATTATGTGATCTACTAAAATCTGTGAATATCCACATTCAAACTCTCTTTTCAAACTCCTTGAAAATCTTGAAATTTAAATCATTATTTAAAAGTCTTAATTTAAGAACCCAGTCTGCTAAGTGTTCATTAAAAACATTCCTTAAAATCATATATTGAATATAGAAAAAATTTATTCATCATTTAAGACTTCGAATACTTTGGAATCTAAATTACCAAAAACATTCATTCAAAACATTGCTGTCTTGAGACCCGAAAACGTGATTCATGGAACCGCATGAACAATTCAAGAGTTGAATTCACATGTTGCATGTTTCTATTCATGAACACATACTGCTAGCCTACTTGTCCACATATACAGCCATAGTTCGCATTCTATAATATCTTTATAGAAGTTTCTGAATCCCTATTCAACAATATTTATGCAGTCCATTGAAGTGTTGTGTTACCTCAGCCTACTAAACCAGTTAAAAATTGATCCATTATTCGTGTATTTTAAATTAGTTCAATATTCTTGATATTAAGATGAATTCTATATTTATTATATCTTCCACCACTTTAATTCAACCCACGAATGTGATCCACATCCAATTTCCAACCTGTATAAACTTTTATCCATTCTCCAAACACATTTAAATATCCCCAAATCATGAATTTTATTTCATAATGAAATTCATCCATGCATACCTTCACCCTCATTCCCCTTATAATGCCATATCATTATGTTGTCACATCCTATTCACTCTTGATATATATACTACCAACACATCTTCAACGCATATTCAAAACATCTTCAACACATCTTCCAAAAAACTTCATGAAATAGATCTTCATGCCATTATTCTTGACAATGCCGATGCCTCTTTAATCAAAAATACATCATTTGTACTTCATATATTTTTAAAAAATCCAACCAATCATGCCTTGGTTACAACAGTCCCCATCTTTAGATGATCCTGTTCTTGAAGTCTATGCCTCTACTCTTGTTTCTTTTTTAAGGGTCAACACAACAAATATTCCATTTACTTAACCCCTTATCATAAAGTACAATGGGTTGGGAATGCTACAACCTTGTCTTATAAGCAGTCTACAAGTGACAATATTTCTTCCAGGGATAGTCATGGGGTTTCATCTTTTGAGGCTCCCATGAAAATTAAGGTAGAGAACACACTAGGAACAGACCTTTCCCATCATGTTAAGGGGAATCAAAAATTAAAGGTGAGTATTCACAATTCCTTTGAATTAATAGTATCAGGAAGTTGTGAAGAGGATAAGCAAGAAAAAAAACTAGTTTTGATGACATAGATAGTTGATGTGACAGTTCTATATAATGGATATGGGCCATGGATAGTGGCCTCCATTTTAGGAAATATATTTTTCTTATTACAAGTTTAAAAATGTTGTCTTAGTATACTCAGCATCATCTTCCGTACTGTGGAATCCCAGTGCAGGATGGCTGTATTTTTTGCATCATATATCAGACATTATTTGGATTCAATTAGAAATAATTTATTGTGATGATTTTTCAATTTGAATTTATTTATGACTTTTTTGATAATATCAATTTCCTTTTTTTAACACTTTGGACAACTCGAATTATGATTTAATAGGTTAAAAAAATGCATTGTGGTTCCATTATTTTTACATTATGGGTTTCGTTGATTCAAAAGGGGTAGGGGATGGTTGTAGGGATTCCAGGCTGGGTGCATGATGTTTGGGGGGGGGGGCAGTGGGGGTGGAGGTGGGCATTGGGGGGGGGGCAGTGTGGGGTGAAGGATGGTGGGATAGTTGTGGTGAAGGGGGAAGGGGATGTGGAGGTGCAGGGTGAGGGGGATGTTTATAGGGGATATGTGTCTATGGGAGGGGGTGTCCATGGGTTTTGGGGGGGTCTATAGGGTTTCTAGGTGGAGGGGGTCCAATGGGGGATGTTAAGAGGTGGGTGTACTGTGGGGGGTTTCCAAGGGGGTCCAGGGGGTGTCCAAGGTGGTCAGCTGCATTTTGAGGGGGTGTGCAAGGGGGTTTTTTGCAGGGGGAGTGTTGGGGTGTGAACGGGTGGAGGGGGTGTTCTGGGGGTGGGGTTATGTCCTAGGGAAGGGTGGGGCTGCAGGGGGAGTGGGGTTTTCCATGGGGTTTCCAGGTGGTGTCTAAGGGGTGGCCACGGTGGGTGTCCCGGTGGTGTCTAGGGGGAGTCTAGGTTGTGTACAATGGTTGTCTAAGGTGGGTGTCCAAGGTGGGAAGCAAATATTTCTAGGTGGTGTGTAAGGGGGTTCTGTCCAGAGGAGAGATGGGGGTGTGCCAAGGGGGAGGGGTGTGATGGGGGGGTTCTGTCCAGGGTGGAAAGAGGGGATGTAGGGGAGTGGGGTGTCCAGGGGGTGTCCAGGGGGAGTCTAGGGGGAGTCGAAGTGGGGTCCAAGGTGGGTGTCCAGGGGTGTTCAGGGGGAGTCCAGGTGGTGTCCAAGGGGTGTACAAGGTGGGGGTCCAGGGTGGGCATGTGTTGTTTCTGGGGGGGGGGGGGGGGTTTGCAAGGGGGGGTGTGCTGGGGCGGGTCTCTCCAAGGGGAAGGGAGGGGCTATAGAGGGAGTGGGGGTGTCCATGGGGTGTCAAGGGGGAGTCTAGGGGGAGTCCTGGTGGTGTCAAAGGGATATTCAAGGTGGGTTTATAGGGAGAGTCTATGTGGTGTCTAAGGTGTGTCCATGGTGGGTTTCCAGGGGGTGTCCAAGGTGGTTAGCTATTGTTTTTGGGGTGTGTGCGAGGGGGTTCTGTCCATGGGGAGAGTGGGGGTGTTTAAGGGGAGAGGCAGTGTGCTGGGGGAGGGGGGGCTGTCCTAGGGGAGTGGGAGTGTTCAGGGGGAGTTCAGGCAGTGTTTTGGGGAGTCCATGGGTCGTCCAATGTGGGTGTCGAAAGTGGGAAACTGCTCTTTATGGGGGGGTGAAAGGGGGTTCTATCTAGTGGGAGAGTGGGGGTGTGAAAGGGGACAGGGGGTTTGTATAGGGTGGAAGGGTGGGGCTGTTGGGGGAGTGGGGATGGGTGTCCATGGGCATGTCTAGGGGTGTCAAGTGGGTGTCCAAAGTGGGAATATGCTGTTTCATGGAAAACCCTCTATAACAATTGTTTAAAGAACCATGGGTATATATGATAATGTGAATTTATCTATACCTATAGTTCATTGAACTGTGGTTATTTTTGTTCGAATTAAACTATCTATTCCCATGTTTTACTTAATCGTGGGTATAGAATATGTGCTGTAAAAATGTATACACAGCGTTCTGTATACCGTGGATATAGACGCATACTTACGGTTTACCAGAACCATAGGTAATATGAAATTTAAGTGGGCTATAACAATGGTTTCTACAAAAACATGGGTATAGGGCAATCCTGACACCTCGGGAGCACATGGTTAATAAAACTGTGGGTATAACCTATACCCACGTATTCATTGGATATACCCACGGTTTGAAACAGTGGGTATAGGGAAATTTTCCAGTAGTGCTTGTAGCACTCTTGGATATGACACTCCCTAGGTAATTTTCATAGGATTATTCGTATTTTCTTTACAAAAAATTATGAATGATTTATGAGTAAATAAGTCCTAAAAGAAAACAATTTTTTATGGTTATGGATTAAATGCATAAACTGTTCAATTTATGATTTGTGTTTTACTAGTTTGGAATTATATATTGTGATTCATAAACTAATATAATGTATTCCATTGTTTAGAAATTGTATTTAGTAGAAGGAGTTGAAACTGTATCAATGGAAGTAATCCTTGTAGGTATTTCCCTTTTACTCAAGATAATTATAGTGGAGATCATGATGCAATAAGGGTGGAACAACATATAACTATACTCAGACAATTCACTCTAGTTATGAATAATTACCTTATCGGTATGGGGCACCCTGATCCACAACGTAAAGGATCAATTTTAGACCGATTAATGAGGAAAAAACCACCATCATTCAATGGAAACACAAATACATTTGTGTCTAGGAAATGGATAAGTTCACTAGAAAAAATATTTCATGCTTTGGGGAGTAGGGAGATGGAATAAGATGTCATTGTAGTTTATCGACTCACAAGAGAGGCAGATCATTGGTTGTCATTAATTCAAAACAAAAAGGAGGATTAAAAGTATCAAATATGAAATGGAGGGAGTTTAAATAGTTTTTCATAGAAAAATACTTTTCTCGTGACAAATGAGCAAATATGGAAAGTCAATTATAGAGTTTGATGCAAAAAATTATTAGAATGTCACAAAGTATGAGGCTAGCTTTACAAGGTTAGCATGGAATGCTATAGATTATATATGTTACCCAAGGAGTAGGATTGATATATTCATTGGTGGGTTAAAACCATTCCTCCATCAAGCATTAGTCTCACACTCCTTCTCATTGTATGAAGATACAGATTCGTGTGCAATCAAGATAGGAAATGAACTCACAATGTCTTATGACATTATTTTAAACCAAGAGAATAAGAGAACGGTGGATCAAGAGGCACATAAAGGGAAAAAGGGAAAGAAAGAATTTCCCTTATATGATAATTGTCGGAAGAAACACCCTCATACCGGCTTAAAAGAAATGGGAGTTTGCTACCAATGTGGAGAATAATGTCATCATGCTCGTGATGGAAAGGGAATGAAATTGGATGTCCATGATGAATGATACAACTATAGAGAATTGAGGCATTATTCAAATATTTTCTCTACGCACCAAGGAAACATACCTCAGAAAATCCCAAGGGGGCAAGGCCAAGCATAAGTTGTTACTACAGTTGAAGTGGAATACTTTATGTATTTGTGTTTTTGGATTCAAGAATTATATTCTTGTTATAAGAAGAATGTGATATATATAAGGAATGTACCATAGTAATTTTTTTTCATTATGGTTTTAATATGATGAAGGTGATTATATTTTTTAGTATGTGACAATATGATAAACATTATGTTGTATGGGGAATATGATGTTACAATTGATATTGGAATTTATAGTCTTTTTAGAGATAGTTTGGGAAGAAGTATTTTGGATAACTATAAAGGTTGGAATTGATTAAGTTGGACATTGGAAACTATATTTTTTGGTTAAAATGGTTATTAAGTTTATTTCTGGATTATTATAAAAAGGACAACCTGATGGTCGAGCGACAACCCATCAGTTCCGGCAGGGCCGTTAGACATAAACCCGCTACCGAAGGGCGACAAGGGTACATCACTTACAAGTGGACTATGTGATGTCCTAGTTTCTATAATGTATTTTTTATATGTTCTGATAGATGAATTATAAATTCATTTTTTGGAACCCTATACGATTTGGATAAATAGAATATTTTTGAGTTATATTACCTTGTAGAGTGAAAGATGAGTTTGTGGTATAAATTAGTTAAAGGATGGAACACTAATTGACATTTATTCTTTTTTCTTATTCTATTGAGAAATTAATTCAGAAACATTATAGAAATGATCGTAAAACTGATTTTTTTTTATCCTAATAACTGATGTTTTGTTGAACTAAGTATATTTTAAATCATCATATATTTATGGATTTGAGGCCCTCAATTTTCCTTTCACATTTTTGTGATTGATGAATTCAGTCACACCATATAAATATTTATTTTTTCCTCTAATTATAATTGCCACCAATGATATCCTATTCCAAATCATACTTTTTTTGAGATTTTTTCATTTCCATTTCCCTCTTATTAAGATTAAATTTTATGAACGCTATTTCCAATGTGGGTTTTTTACAAAGGTATTTTCTATTATTTGACCTCCTATTTTTGAAGATAAATTTTAAATTTAGTTGATGTAATTTATTTATGGAGGTAAGAATGTAACATCCCAAGATTCCACGGTACATTTCTCTTTGAATAATACAATAGCCTACGATGTACACAACACCGAGTTCAAGAGCTACAAGACCCATAAAATGGCCATTTAAAAATCATTTATGAATAGTAAAAAAGAAAATTTTAATTTTATATACATAACATATAATTTTAGAATTTATATTTTCTGTTTCTTATTCATTATACAATGAAAATTTCTGTTTTTTAGATAAAAGATATATTTTTCAAAAAACAAATTGCAGTTTATTCACCTTTTAGTGGGGAACCCTTTTTAAATCCAACATTTAATACTTTTATATATTCAATTTGATGAAATTAGATAATTATTTATAAAAGGTAAATAAAAATTCAGTATGGATAATTTTACAGAATTTTTCTGAAAACTTTAATATTTTGATGAATACTGAAAGATAACACATTTTAATTGAAAACAAATTTTTTAATAAAAATAATGTATAGTGTAAAATTAAAAATTTTAAAAGTTTTAAAGTATAATCTGATTGTATTTTTATCATTTAGTCCAATGTTGGCCATTTTATATAAATTCCCATTTAAATTAGACATAAACTCATATCAACCTTTTGATTGTTTTTACTTCTAAAAAATGCACTTTCTAGTTTTGACAATGGGAATTAATTTTAATTTAAATAATGAAAATTATAAATTTTGAAATTGGTAAAATATATCTCATTTATTAATTTGGAGTATCAAAAATAACATTGGGTGAATTTTTTGTATTTTTCTGAAAACATTAATTTTTTGATGAATAGTGAAAAACACTGCATTGTAGGTAAAAGCTGACTTTTTCATTTAAATAATTATTTTTTATTAAAATTTATCTTAAAGAAAAAATAGATACATAATACATATATTTTTAAAATTTATTTCATTAAATTCATTTTATAATAATATTAGATGTATAAAATTTTATTGAACTTTTTAACGTCTTTTCCCCACGTTCTAAGAACATTAGAAAATTTGCATAAAATGTAATTTTTCCACTTATATGAATTGAATTTAAAAAATACAATACACACTATTGTCATAATTATATAAAATGTGGTTCAATGGAATGAAAATTATTATTATTTTTAATTGTATCATTTGATTTTTATTTACCACAGTTAAAAGTAAATCGAGTAATTATAGGTAAAAATGATATTATAATTACACAAACAAATGTCCTAATTAAATTTGATGAGTGTATATCGACCAAAATCAACCTTATGAATAAAATATGATCCTATTTTATCCACTTATATTACTTTAGGACATTTATTATTATTTTATTTACTGAATTGTTATAAGTGTTAAATTTAAATTTTAATAACTACAATATTTTAAATATAGGTTTATATATAAGATAATTAAGACTATAATTATTAATTAGAAATATAAAAATATTTTATACATAATGTTATTTTATTTATAAGTTTTAGACATTAAATAAGTAAATTTATTTATGACATAGTGTTGATGTTGTAATTACCTTATTAACGAAATATTAAAATAATTGATATTATAAATATAACAATTAATGTAAACATAGACTTCTGATTCATTCCATGAATTTTCTAGGTTAATATTATATGATAGAATTGGTTTAATTTATTCTGTTTCATTTAATAATGTTTTTTTAATTTCACAAAAACCAAAATCTAAATAGTGTCAAAATTGACATAAATGAGTTTTTAAAACAAATATTATATCATTAAATGATATAATATTCTTTAAAATCTATTTTTTGGCAAAAAAAAAATTATAATGATAGATATGTCATTAATGAACAACATGTGATTCTCTTAGAATTTTATTTTATGTTTATTATGTATGTATTATAAAAATACAAGAAGACATTGTAAAAGTTAAACTATTTAACTAAGAGCTAGATCTAAATGATATCATTAAACTAGTGATGTAAACTTGTATAAAAACTATTTTTTGAAATGATTTCAACCCATCCCAACCTTATCCTCAAGAAAAATATTTTTTACGATTTTAGAAAAATAAATTGATTTTATAATAAAAAAATCAATCAAGATTTATCTAAAGTGACCGTCATATCTCTTATAAAAGGGCACTTACCCTTCACTCAAAATCACACCTCCAAATCATTTTTTCTCAGCCAACCCATACTCAAATATCTTCCCAACTACCCTAAAATCGACCTAGATGCTATACATTGATATAAAATCCATCCTATGGAGCGTTTTTTATCAAATCAAAACGATGCACCCGAAGAAGAGGTAACAATTTCATCACCTATTTCAAAGTTCATTTCTTCTTCCACATCCTCTTTCTTTGTTTTTTCCATACCAAAATAATTACTCTAGTACCTTATAAATAATTTTGTTTTATTATAAAAATTTTACAACAAAATTCATTATTCTATCCATCCAATAAATGAAAATGTCACCATACATGCGTACATACGGCTAACCATCTCCACGTCATAGAGTAGTTGGTCATTCAACACTTCACTATTTTCATAGGTATTGTAATGAGTATAAATGATGTAAATAATAAATATAACATGTTAATTATTATTTATATATGAAATATCTCATCCAATTACATATGATTCCACCATTAATAGAGTGGTATTGTTGCTCGTGTGTATGTACGGATTACCGTCTCCAACAACGCGATGTGATTAATTCCCCATCATAACAATTCAGAAATAAATATGATTTTATTATTAAAAAATAATGTGTAAAAACATAATAACATAATGGATATGAATCAAATATATCCTATCCATAAAAAACATGACATACATAACAAAAAAATATAAAGTAAAACCAATCAGTTAACACCCGAAATGATGATACTACTGAAATATCATCAAAAAAGAAATATAAGGAGATAACATATTATATAATATTTATGTATTTGGTTATTTTATAATTTAATAATAATTATTTAACTATTATAATGGAGGTTAACTAACCTTGACTAATGAAATGTACATTGTATGTGTTAATTTTACAATCTCTTTATTTATCCAAGGTTGTTTATATGTAAGTATCTAGTGGGACATCATTATCATCCACATCCATGTTTCTTAAAAATGTATTTCAAATAAATTTTACTATTTATTATAATATAGGTTAGATTAATTTATACCCTTTTTTAACTTTTTATAAAATTTTATGAAAAGAATATTTTCGTCATTTTCCAAAAAAGGTACTTTATGACCTTTTCGAAAAATTAAAGTAAGAAGGTTTTTTAACTTATATGGCGGGTGTGTATATTTTCTGCCATTATAACACCTTCAAAGATTCCCTTACAATCTTATAAGATTATTTTCGAAATAAATTTTTTCTTTTATAATTATGTGACTTTTATATGATTTCTATATAGAAAGAGATATTTCTCGAAAATAGTTTTTTTTCATCTATGTCAATATCCTTTGATGGATTTTACACTTTATTTAAATTGATTAATTTTGATACTATTATCCATATTGTATTGAATTATTTGTGATATGTTTGACCGTGGATGTGTTATTTTTATACCATTCAAGGTTTCTGGTTAAATTATTAATATTTAATATTATAGTTTCAATAAAAAAATTTATGTCATATTTCAACATTTTTAAATGAGGAATGCATTGGACATAGTAAGTGATGGGTGGAGCCCACAATAGATCCTCGATGCATAGGTAGGTCTCATGAGACAAACTAGTTTTTTGGCACAATCCCTTGACAAAACCTTATTTTTAGTCTTGGAACGAGGCCTTGACTATGTTGTTATGATGTCCGGAATTATGCATTCCCTCATTATAAAATTACTTATTAAGATTACATGTGATTATTCCACTAGTTGAAAATCCATATGAATAAAAAAATGGCATTATTTGATTTATATTTTCCATATTAAGATGAAATTTATGATTAAAAGGATTGTGTTTTAGTCTTATTCATTGCCTTATATTTTTATACTTATTTATGAATGTTTCTGCTATATTGTTATCCTTACTGAGCATCTGAGCTCACCCCATTCTATGTTTTATTTTTCTCAGGATGTGAAGAAGTATATCATGATTAACCAGTAGGGATTGGACAAATTATATGAATGTTTTCAAAGGGGAGACAATGTTGTTTTATTATTTTAGGATGTAATGTAAAACTTATGTATATATATAGTACATCCAATGATACTAAACTAATCGGTATTTCAGAATTTGATTCTTTATGATCATCCCAATGTTATGTAATAATGCACCAACTCAAGTATCTAGGGCACGAAAGTTACACAAAACCTCCCCAACATGAAGATAGTTACTGGATGGAGGGAGAGATGATATATCCATCACCACACAAATCCAAGTAGCCAACGAGCTCTGGAGGGAGATGGTTCGATCATATACACATAGAAACACCCCGATAGAGATTAAAATCAAATATAGAAACATTAAACTCATGAATGGTATGGGTAGGATGGGTAGTGAAATCCATATCATAGCTACCAGTGACCCTTGATCCCGATGAACCTCTATGGACCATTGAGAAAGTAAGAATCGTCATTGACCGAAGGAGCAGGGACATCTGTCCTAGGTGTGGATGATGTCCTCATAGGAATAAATAATAATGAAGAACAATCTAAGCATGAGGGATGAATCATTAGATGGTCTATCGGGAGCCCCGTCCCAAAAAGATTCTTAGAAGACCCCATGCAGGAGCTTGGAAACCAGAAATTTGGCCACCAGGGTCAAGTTCAACTGCAGCGAGGCCTCCTTGAAGGCGGAATCCAACACAAGGACACACAAGATGCCTCGTGAACCACCGAAAGTCCCTGGTGGTAGCCAGGGGGAGGGACTAGAGAACCCGAAGGGGGAGGAACCTACAGTCCAGGAGAGAAAAAATGGAGGAACTTCTTCTATGAGTGATTTGAAAAATATGTCCCCGTCAGTGAATTTCAGTGTGGAAGGATCTGATAGTGGGGGGGGACATTTTAAAGAAAGAAGGAAGGAGAAGGTGGCATGTTAAGCACATCCGATCATGAACACAAATCCATTTTGATCCACTCATATTTTTTAATGTGTAGGTAATTTCAAGAACCTATTTTATCTATCCTCTTGTGGAGTGCTTTCAAAATAATATTTTGATGAAAACCCAACATTATAAATTTCTTTAGAGTGAACTCATTTGTGATTATATTATAAAATGAAACTTTTTATACATAATATATATTTTCCAGATCATAAAACTGATGATAATATGATAAAAAGTTAATAATTAAATTTCACTCTTTTAAAAATGTTGAGTCTATGAGATCCATGAACATCATGGTCTCACATTATTTTTTTGATATAAAAAAATTAAATTTATAAAAAAAAATTTCTACGAGGAGTGGAATAACTTCATTGATAATATTTTTTCATCTAAATTCCTATTACCTGTTAAATATATAGGGATTACTAACATAATTACTTCATAACTCAATAATCATTGTAGAAGAAATCCATTATTTAGTATATCATCAATAATACTTTGTGATTTAATTTTAATATGTTACATATATAAAAATTTTATTTGTTTTCAATGGTTTATCCCTAAAATTAAAAAAAACAAGGATATTAGATATATGAGGCCTCACTATAACTAAAATATTGAAATTACTTAATGATATTTTATGTAGTTATTTTCTAGTTTTCATTATCCAGTCTAGTTAGGTCATTTAAAATTTATTAAATTATATTAACATTAATGACTTTTGGACACTAAATTATTAAAAAATTAGTTTCTCGAAACCAAACATTATATGTTTCAATAAAATTTTCTATGTTTTATATCATTAAATTCTCACAAATTCATTTTTTTCTTTCCCATCTACCTAATAACATAGCTTTTTTATATTATGGATATCCTATTTAGGCATCAAGAGGAAAAATAGCTATTATTTAATTAAATGACCTATAATTGATGGTGTTTGTTAGTGTTATACATGTTTTTAAAAAATATAAAACTTACAATTAAAAATTAATAAAAAAAATGAATCAATAAATGAATATAGAGGAGAACTATATTTGGAAGACTCAATAGTGAAGAAAATATGAACTCTCAAATTATGTCGTCAATTAATGATAAATATTTTTATCCAAAAGAAATGGCGTCATAAAAACCAAATTTTCATATCATGTACATGTTTTACACTAAATTGTTTTATGTTAATGAAATTGTAAATGAATAAAATATTTTTTGTTCATATGTTTTCTTACAATGGGAAGGAAACGATATTAAAAATAAATACTAAATGAAACATGGGGATAAAAAGTTACTAAATTAAATTTTTATATCTAATGAAATTCTACCTAGTTATCTAATATAAATATCCAAAATATAAATCAATCAATGTGTATCTTGCCACTATAATCAACACACCTAACAATTATTTTTTGTTTTAAAATATCACTACAATCCTTCAGTATGATTTATTTTATTATCACTGGTGTTCCATAAATTAATCAAAGACTAAACCAAATGATAAAATATATAAGTCACTATTATAATATCTATAAATCCTGAGAATGAAATTATAATTGTAAAATGAAAATTTATTCAAATTGTTTACCAGGAAAACATAAACAAAATCACTCAAATATTCCAAAGTATCATTATATATAGAAAAAAAATCATTTGGAATAATTTGTATACAAGTAAGCTAAAACCATATAAACAATTCAAATTTACAATCATTATTTATTGAAAAATATATATTTCATTAATAAATTAATAGAAAATATTCAAATTCTATCATCCCCAAATAATTGAGATAGATATGAGTAAATGTTATTATCTGTATCAATAATGTGAACCATTTATTTCAGAATCCTGCTAATTTATAACTCTATAGTTAATGTATCATGTCATGGAGTAGTTTAATGGTGTGTGACCTCCTAAAAAATTTATAGTGTATGTGTGAGTGAGAGAAATCTAAAATAAAATAACATGAATTTTTTATTGTGTATAATATAGTGTTTGAAAAACATTTCGGGTGGTTACTAGTAATTTCATTGCAAGGAATACAACCATGGTATTATAGGAGACCCATTGGGTCTAATGATTGGGTTCATGGATGGGGGGGAAATATAATTACAAATGGTATTTGATACAATATTAAACAAAAATTGTTTTGGAACTACGAGGGTTTTTTGCATGGTG
The DNA here is from genome assembly GCA_963277665.1 of Viscum album. Taxonomy (NCBI): domain Eukaryota; kingdom Viridiplantae; phylum Streptophyta; class Magnoliopsida; order Santalales; family Viscaceae; genus Viscum; species Viscum album. Next base: position 2,093,381,478 of record OY728136.1, read on the forward strand.
TCTAAAATGAGTGCATTGTGATTAACATTATTGAAGAAATTAATAGCCATAGAGAAGACAGATTTAAATGAATAATTGTTACTATATATATTAACATGGTACATATTTGTTTATGAGTATATATAATTATTTCTCCATTTTAAAGAGATAATGGGTGGGGGTAGTGGTATTATGGGTGAACTTCGAATGCGTTTCTCTGGGTGTGACTGTATGAGGAAAAAGAACATAGAAATGATATATTTTGGCCTTTGGTAACTATCTATAGGCAGATAATTTACCGTGATTGGGAATATCCTATAGTATTTTAGGAAATTAAAAATTCTATTATAGAATTATCATGGGATTATATGATTGGGTTCATGTATAGGGGATGTTGGTCTATATGATAAATTAAAATAAAAAACTTGTGTTATCATGAAAATAATTTCCCTGGATACTCAATAATGGGAAATTTCCTACCGGGACTATATAAGACAAACTATTCAATAAAAATATCTATGATATCCCAATATATTAATACCAAATCACAGCATTGTTGGATTCATTCCCAACATCTCTTTAAAGAGAAACATGTATAATCGTGATGATCTTTAACTCAATTTAGTGAACTTCTAGTAATGGATGATAATTCTAATAAATAAATTTACTACTCCATTAGTTTAAAGATAAAAATGGAATATTAAAAAATGGTGTAGCTAACAGAAACCTTTAATGAAGCTCCTAGAGAAAATTCATGTCTCTATTTAATACTTCTTAAAATCTATCACCTTATTTAGTGGTAGCATAAAAATACAACCTTAATTAATTATTTGGATGGATTATATAATGGGAGAGATAATTAAACACACACTCACATGATATTGGTGGTGTCTCAAGGTGACCATGTATTCCAACTTTCTTTTACTCGTTAATCATTAATTTATCTCAATTTTTTATACCCTTTTATCAATTAGATAATTTTTTATATATTTTTATTTTAAAACTATTCTTATAAAACATGTAGCAAAAAAATAATTTAATGAATCTCATAACTTATTTTTATAAGGTCCACCACTGGTGGATGTTCTTATGTCCTTACATTTTTAGGCATCATAAGAGTTCTATATTCTCAATAATAATCATTGATCAATTAAAATTAAAGTGGAGAGGTATCATCGTTTTGGAAAATTAAATATCATGAATGGTCTATAGTCTCCATACATATATTAGAATATCATTATTTTCATTTTTTATTGACTTTAACTATTTTTATTCACTCCTCTTGTACTATGAATTAGATAACTAAAGTAAAACTAGTTTTTCTATTTATGTCTTTAGATTTTTATTATTATTATTTATAATCCCATGTACTATTTTGGCATGAGATTCTAGATCATAAAGATCCTTGGTCCTATTTTATTGAAAAACATAAATATATTTTATCTTGCGTGCAAATTTTTTATTAAATTTGGAATAACTCATATACAGAGTCTGGTATTGAAATTATAGGTCTCCATTAGAGTTTAAAATCTGGAGATTACCTAGGTGATGATTAATGATTCTTATCATCATATTCCGATTTGAAGGAGAGCATTGTTGGAGGTATTGATTATATAATGGATAATTAAAGATAAATAATCATATATATCCCACCCCATTTGGTGTTCAGGTAGAGAGAAGAGAGGGTGGATCCCCGTTCCACAATAGATGAACAGATTTTGAATCGAGGTTAAGAACTACTGTTAGACCCCATATTTGATGTTGGTCATCACTATATCAAGGTGAGGAATGTTCTAGAAATAATATTGGACCATGGGATTTATTTTTTTCAATGATAATGAATATTTTATGAGATTTAAATCTTTACACCCTATGATGCATTATTTTTTAGATTTAATAAAATTATTATTACTACTAGAAGCCACATTGGTTTTATATGTGGGTTTCATGTGAAACTGGGCAATTTTGGTTTGCTCACAATGGAATCCATTTTGCAATTCCTAATTTCATGGATGTAGTGTTGGATCACACTCCATGTGTTCTTCTATGTTGGGAGTGATTATCTTTTGTAACGACACGATGTTTATTTGGGTACACACATTGTAGTGATCCCAATTCATATGGTTGACGACATGACCAAGAATTCATTCTCATGTGAAAATGTTGTGTTGTATTACATGACCATGTACATGGGCATGGGGTGTTAAACAATGGAATGAATTGAGGACATAAATAATGGACAAAGACCCAAAAAACGTTATGCACATAGGGTACTTGTCAATTGGGGTGACATGGCCAGTCATATATATATGGATGAAGACTCACATAAATTTTCATGTGAGGTCTCACACCATATTACATGAGGTACATGCCATGTATATTCCCAAATACCTGATGAGTACCATAATGGGACACAAATATTTGACGGTTTCTAGATACATGTCCTATAGTGTGGCTAGACACTGTTTACTTTCCATTGATACTTATCCATCCCACATCCCCATCTTCATGTCTTTAGTAGATACACTTGAGCATCCTATCGTGAATAGTTTTCTATATCAGATGTGATTGAGGGCATGAGTTTGGAATGAAATATATGAGGTTAGGTGTGGTTAGCTGGATTCCTAGTAGTGATGTATAAGCAGGTATTAGTTGAGTTAATACCATGGGTCTTTCATTATGAGGGTATGTTGTGGTATTTTATCCCCAGCAAGTGATTGTGATCACCTCTACCATATAAGAATGAATAGAGTTTGTTTACCCCTATAGGAGGCCAAGGCGTGGTCCTATATAATATAATCATCCATATTTGGGGTATTTAGTATCTCCATGACAAAAAAATAAATGTTTGTGATTAATTTTCTTGAATGTTATCCTTATGGTGTTTATCTTATCATCAAGTATAAAATATCCTACATAGCGTGCAATTTCTGGTGGGTTTGTGGTTTCTTAATCTGTATGATTCCCAACAAAGAAGGTTATTTTAGATGATGTTTCTAGAATATTCATAACTTACACTATATGGGTGGATATCCTTCATCTATGTGAAATTATTTATGGGGTACCACATTGGGTTCGGTTTGTCCCCCAAATATACTATATGCGATCACATGTCTATGAGATGACATCTTCAGTGTTTTTAATAGAGTTCGAGGCATCCCCTATATGGGATCTGTGAGATCCCTTATTGGTGTATCAAATATGTTGGGTTCCAGAAATACTTTCCTTGTGAAGAGACCTGATAAGATTATTTCAATCAAATGTATGAATCCTTGGATGATAAGGATTTTCCATTGACATTGCGATAAACGATGGGGTGAGATATATTGAATGACTTACATTAGGGATGTATGATCTATTATTAATGACTGGGTTCTCAAATAAAAATTCCATCAGGGTTGGATGGTATTGTAGAGTGAGATATCCTTGAAGAGAGATATACTTGACTATTCAGTTGAATCGGGTGGATGTCTATGTGGTTGAGACCTCCTGGGATGTGGATTCCTAGATGAGTATTTTTGGGTTATTTAATGAGTACATGTGGTGATGTATCATATCATGATTAAAAAACATGCATAGATGGGAAAACATTTCATGTATATTAGTGATCGAGATAAATTTTCTTATTCTCTGTCACTTGGTTTTCCTCCATTGGATTTTTCTTGAGTGGACTGTTTCCTTTTATTTCACCCATTTATTTTTGGTTTTTGGGGTGTTTATGTGGTATTGTTACACTCACTACAACATGGAATCCAACCAAACATGTCATATCTTATATAGAGTATATGAATTTTTATGTGTTCATTTGGGGGCCCAAAGTTGGTAAAGTATATGGATAATGATATACTGAGCTGTGTGCAAGTAGTTACATTTGAAATCATGCCTCTCAATTCAAGAAAGTTGGTTACCTTAGTATTTTTTTAGATGGGATTGTAATTTTCCCTTTTATAAAAATTATTAATACAAGGTTTTTGGGATAGATGAATGAATGCACATTGTTTTATGAGTTTTATTATTTTCCTAACACTATTTCATGGATATTTTGTGTGCTTGAGCATACAATCACCATAGGATATGGTCTCTCAAGTATGTTATATGAATTCATTGAACCAGTTTCTGGCATGTTGTCTATTGGAGGGAGGATTGAGATAGTCCCACCTAGACCACCTCTGTCTACATGGGCCTTTTGGGATCAAGTCAAGATATAGTGTTGTTATATGATATATTTCTGTAGGACATGAGTTATTTCAAATGTTGTGACATTGTTTTTGGATTTAGAGTGATAATGTTGAAGTGTTTTGTGTTTGTATTTAAATCAATGGAATACAATATTATTGCATCAGATGACTCATATAATCTCTATGAATATGCAAAATATCTATTTAAAAAGTAACATTTAGGCACTAGTTTCATGGAAACATTGATATGTGCATCATATTGGAAAGGGTTGTGGTTTCTATTTCCTTTATGATTCAGCTACCCAAATATACTCTTTGACAATGGTAAATTTTAATTTTATATTATGATAAAACCAAAATTATAACTCAACATGGCTTCAATGGGATATTATAAGGACAATATGTCCAGTGTTGAGGAATTGGTGCAAGGCACTAGTCTTGAGCCGGTACCTCTAGGTTGGTTTTCCACTTAGTCCACCACTCATTGAGCAGTAGGTTGTGTCGATAGTTTATGTAGAGGACATGTGCAGTCTAAGTGTGTTTGATGAGTTTTAGAGGTAGATACCTTCCAGGTATTGGTTTGAGAAATTATTCTATTTATATGATCAATGTCTTGAAGTATTGAATCATGTTTTCCATCATTTGAGGAAGTATAACAATCAGATGGTGTTCTTAGGGGCGAGTCATCTATAGGGCTCATCCAGGTGATCTTGTAATCATGTGATATAGACACACAATAATATGAAGAACACATGGAATTATATTGATTATATCATTGGGGAATACTTTTATCTAGACACATTGAGAGCATTTTGTATCTTAGAACTTCTACATCTTCGACATGAAATCCTAAATGGGACAGAGTATTCCCATTAATTCACATTCCAATCACAAAATTCTTTAGATATGGTTGGATATTAGTTTTTATGAGAAAATTTTTTTGAGTAGGTATTATTCTAGGATTTCACAGATTCTGGGATACCTCAGTGCATTACTTCCAATGATGGAGTGCTTTAATAAGACTTTGTGGTGGAAAACATTCTAGTTGAAAAATCTATAACTTTTGGTGATATGCACAATAAATCTGGGACCTCAACAGCATATAGAAAACAATGAGATTAGGGATCCTAGTGTGTGGTATGCTATGGGAGACAATCCCTGGATGGAGGTTCTATCGATTATCTCTTTAAAATCAAATATAGTTATCTATATGAGAGGCAGTTTTTTTCTTTTGAAAATGGGAACATCTCGTATGATATTTTTCGTCTAATCACTCTATAGGGTGGAAGAATGTGGATGGACCCCCCAAAAAGATAATGAAATTATCATTGAGTTTTTCATGAATGTTGTTAAAGAATAAGGGTGAAAAGAGTAACAATATGTGTGATTTTGTTCAATATCTTTCTAGTATTAGGGAGATATATGATAGGGGACATGATAACTGCGGGATGAAGAGGTCAAAGGATCTAAGGATTGTTAGTTGTATGATCTGTATCCTTTTTACTTTTTCAATATTAATGGTAAATATAGTGGTGATATAACATTTTCATTCCACATCTTGGTTGAGTTTTATATGGGGTAAGATGAGGTGTGGATCGAGAAATGTTATTTTTTGGTTTAATATAGATTTATACCCATAAAAAATAGAATCAAATAACCCACCATGATTTCTCATTATGATACAATGAAAAATTGCATTGGTGGGTCAATGTCACCCATACTGGATAGTGTGCATGTTCAATGAATGAGCTCCATTAACATGTGTGTTAGGGGAAAGTTGAAGTTTTTACATGTTGGAGAATTCCATGGTATTGGAAAATAAGAGGGTGAGTGAAAGACAAGACTTCAAGGCGAAGAGAGTTTTATTATGGATGCATAATTTTGGTTTTCGGTGAGATATGAGTCATTAATGTTGTAGTAGCACAGGGTTGTGAGACACATTTCACAAAGTGTATCCATTATTTGAGGCCTAACAATATGAGTGGATCTTTTTGATTGAAACATATTCTTAGAGGCACTATATGAGAATATCTGAGGTAATTCGCAGATATATATAGCACGACTTGATTATGGAGGAGAGAGACACAAGTATAAATTTTTTGTTTTTTATTGGAATAACCAATATTAAGTGTCCTTAGAATGGATATGATTCCAAACATTAATGATCATATGTTTGATGCCAACAGCTATGGCAGTGTTTCTATAATTTGGGATGATTTTCCACCCTTGGGATGGAGTGATCCCTTGTTCTTAAGGAATATCCAGTGTTTGGGAAGATACACATAATATTTTATCATATAGTTACAATGACCCTGGAGTTCATGTGGCATCCCACCTTTTTATAACATAACTTTTTCATTACATTTTACAAACAGAGGATCTTTAAAGTCTAGTCTCTTGGAAATCAGGGATATAAAACATGAAAACAACATAAAAAATTCTTCTAATTCAATTGTAAGGCGTCATAATATGTTTATCATACATTCAATTATTGTGTCTCATATCCTGGATACATAAATCAATGTAAAGGGTGAGTAGAAGGCCCAGTAAGGGTAAACAAGGAAACAGTTTACTTGTTATATCAATAAGAATTTGAATAAAAACACAAAGACATGAGAAAGGGAAGTTTAGGAATATCAGAGAGAAAATAAAATGAAACATAAATTGAATATGAGGCTACAACATTTAACATAGAAAATCATTAACATATCACCAAGGTCCATCCCCATGGTGTTATTTAAAATTACCAAGGTTATTCACCAAGGTATCGTTAAAATTGTAATCCCTAGAGATTATATCATTACCCAATGCATTGGAGCGATATCAAGGTGCATCGTTAAAATTATATTTATTATCATGTAATACACATATATTATCATCAATAATTTCATAAATAACCCATATATCATAAAATAAATGGGTTTCATTGCATAATCAAAACGTTATAAAAACACTTTTTTAGACATGATCTTTATGTCATTTTAAACCCACGAAATAGGAAAGTGGGTTTCATGTATGTAAATCCTAGAATTAAAGTAGAATAGTTTGATATATATGTGACTACCCATTCAGAATAAAGTTCTTTGATTATTCACTTAATAAAATAAAATAATTTGAGAAAATGAGAGACATTTTGAGACGAAAATTCTACAGCATAATGCCTATGTTACATGGTTTTAGAAAACATTGATCATAGAGAGGAAAAGGGTAAAATAATCATAAATAATTAATAAAAAATTATTTTTTCTGAATAATATCATGGTTTGGGTATTTAAATGGAATACCACATGGAACGGAAACATGGAAGAAAAGGGAAGATGTGATTCCTTTTACAAGAAATTCGGCAGCCTAATGACGTCACTTAAAAATTTAGAAAACAACTTGATGAGAGAATAAAGGGTATCTCATCATTTGGACATAAAATGGACAGTAATATGAACCTTTAAAAACACACCATCTACACAAATAGATGGAAACTAGAAGACACGACATAAAGAAAATCATGCCTTAAAAGAGGAGGGTGAAAGAATCCCTTAACTTGAAAAATAACTTCAAAATCTTGAAGGTCGGGAACTTGGGAGGCTTGAAGGAACCTCAGGATGACTCCTTGGGAGATAAGGAGACCTGAAATTCTTTTAGGAGGATTTTGGAATGAAAAGTATGAGATAATGGCTCGTTATTTATAGGGGAAGTGAGGGGAAAAGGCATTAATGGCCAAGGGACACCTCATTGGTGGTATTGGCAAAAAATATGGGCTATCCAAAATATCTCCTCATGGTACTGGCCACGTGGGACACCTAATACCTTATATAAATATTAATAAATCTACCAGAAAGATTTCATAATTATTACATCCTTAATGATGTCATTAAAGACCCGAAACTAAAAACTGAAATTTCACTATTCCCGAAAATTCAACTTTTTTCAAAAAAATCCCAAAAAATTACCTTAACCTAATATTGATGCTCTGAAACCAATAATTTACTCCATCTTATAAAAATAATTTTTTAATTATTTTTATTTTAATATTTAATAAAAAAACACTATTCACCAAAAAAATTATACTTAACTGATAATTTATGAAACGGTTATTTACCTATTGTACTGAATCACATTACTTAATCTAGGTGTCTAAATTTTACTAATACTTTCTAAAGTGAGGATACTTAATCAATTTGGTCACATTACTAATTATAAGCGTAAAATCACTATTCACAATTTAATTTTCACTAATAATTAAGTTGATCTTAATAGACTCCAAATTTCATATTGAACACATTTGTAGGAGACCATTTTTTGAAAATCACTACACATTATTAATTATTTATGGTTTACATAAATATTTGAAAATATTTTTTTTTCAGAATTCATCCATAAGATACATCCTATATTTATCCAGAAATCTGAAAATTCACAAACTTCACCATAAGAAGAAATCACAAATTTATTTATCTCAAAGGATTACACAAAGTAGCTATAGTCTCCTTACATATCCCCATATAACCCTAGTATAGGACCTAAGTGTAAGGTCTGCTAATGTGATAGAATATGAGGCGGTTCAACCAACATTGCACGAGTAGTGATTTCTATAAGCTTGAACTTCTCTTGAAGGTGATTCTGTTCCAACTACACATGATGAAGATTGGCTCTGGTTTGGTCCAGAGCAAAGACCAGTGTTGCTACCTCCATCCCCAGTTCTGTCAGATGGGCTTCAATCAGCCATAGACTACTAGATGAATCCATCGTATCTTCTTTTTGTATTAATTAACCAGGGTCACTTGTTTTTATAGACAACAATCGCAACATAGAGTTTAGTTTCCAACGTTCATATTAAACAAAGGTTATACAACAATTGAAACCCAACGGTCTTATTTTAATTATACTCGTTTCATTAAATGAAATAGTTTTGTTGAGTATAAAATAAAATTACACACAAAATTATGAAATAAAAATTCATTAAAAGGATCAGGTCGTTACATTATTCCCCCATTAAGAAATTTCGTCCCTGAAATTTTAACTCGTACCATCAGAAGAGAAAAGGGGTGGGTACTTCTACCTCATAGACTGCTCTAGTTCCCATGTGGCTTCTTCATATTTGTGGTTCCTCCACAACACCTTAATATGGTGGGTAGTCTTGTTACATGGAACCTTGTCTCTACGATCAAATATCTCCACCAGATGCTCCTCAAAAGGGAGGACATGTTCCAGTTGTAGCACCCCTTGGTTTAGTACGTGTGAAGGGTCGGGTATGTACTTCCTCAAGAGGGATACGTGTAAGACATCATGAACTTGTGCTAGATTTGGAGGAAGTTCAAGACGACAGGCCACTGCTCCCACGCGATCAAGGATTTCATTAGGGACAAATTACACAGGACTGAGCTTCCCTTTCTTCCCAAACCTCATGACCCTCTTCCAAGGTTATATTTGAAGAAAGACCTTGGCACCCACATCAAAATCCAAGTCCCTTTTATGGTTGTAGACATAGCTCTTTTGACGACATTGAGAAGCCTTAATGTGTTGTTAGATGGCATGGAAATTTTTAGTCATCTCTTAGACAAGATCAGGCCCACAAATCTTTCTCTCACCAACTTCATCCCAACAAGTAGGAGTTCTACATCACTTCCCATATAGAGCTTCATAGGGTGCATTTGAATGCTCGAGTGGAAGCTTTTTTTGTAAGAGAACTCAACTAAAGGAGATGTTGATCCCATCCACCATTAAATTCTATTGAGCATGTTCTCAGCATTTCCTCGAGTGTTTGAATAGTCCTTTTAGGTTTTCCATCAGGATGGGGTGATTGGTCATACTGAAATTCAATTCAATGCTCAGAGCATGTTTAATACTTCTCTAGAATTATGATGTGATCCTTGGATCACAATCAGATACGATAAAATGTGGAACTCCATGTAGCCTTATCACTTCTTTCAAGTAAATCCTGGGAAGTTGATCAAGAGATAAATCTTCCCGAATAGAGATAAAATGTTCTGACTTGGTGAGATGGTCCACAATAACCCATATCGCATTGTTTCCTTTGGATGTTATCGGGAGACCAGTGACGAAGCCCATTGGGATATTGTCCCACTTCCATGCTGGTATGAGTAGTGGTTATAATACCCCTTTTAGAAGTTGTCACTCTGCCTTTTCTTGCTGCAATACTAGCCACCTTGATGGGTAATCAAAAATCTCCTTCTTCATATTATCCCACCAAAAATGATCATGAAGGTCCCTATACATTTTGTTATACTAGGATGTATAGAGAAAGTAGAGCTATGAGCTTCATCCAACATCTCCTTCTTTATTTCTGGAATAGATGTGACACATAGTCATGTACAAAATCTTAGTACACCTTCTTGATCAATATTGAACTCAAGAAACTTTCCATCCTTTATAGCCTCAAACTTCTCTTGTAGTAAAGGATCTTCATTCTGAGATTTTTTTATTTTCTCTAGTAATGATGGTTGATAAATCATTTGGGATATAGTTGATGATGTACCTCCCTTATAATTCACATCTCTAGCTTTACCAGGTCATTGATCAAAGGATCCTTTTGAATCCTCATCATGGAAAGAACAACGAGGTCTTTCCTTCTTAATACATTAGAAACTTTGTTTTCTCTTCCAGCATGATAATGAATTGAACAATCATAGTCTTTAAGAAGTTCAAACCATCTCTTTTGTCTCATGTTCAATTCTTTTTGTGTGAAGATATTCTTCAAACTTTGATGGTCTGTGTATATGTCACATTTCATCCCATAAATATAGTGCCACCATATCTTCAGAGAAAAAATTACTGTAGCCATATCCAGATCATGCGTAGTAAAATTCTGCTCATTAATCTTCAACTGTCGAGATGCATAAGCTATGAACTTTTACTTTTTCATGAGGATGCACCCAATCCATTCCAGAGATACATCGCAAAAAATAACGAATACATCTCCAATTGAGGGTAGAGTTAACACAGGTGCAGTAACCAATATATTCTTCAGCTCTTGGAAACTTTCCTCACACTCCTTTTTATAGATGTGCTTGACCCCTTTTCGAGTTAACTTGTTTAATGGATTATAAATTCATGGAAAGTTTTTCACAAACCTCCTATAATATCCTGTTAATCCAAGAAAACTACAAATCTCAGTAATTATTGTTGGATGAGGCCACTCATCTACAAATTTTGTCTTTGTAGGGTAAATTGTGATTCCTACATTGGTAACAATGTTCCCCAAGAAAGCAACTTGTTGGAACCAGAATTCACATTTAATGAACTTCCCAAAAGTCTCTCCTTCCATAGAGTTTTCCAAATAACCCTTAGGTGATCCTCATGCTCCACACGACTTTTGGAATATATCAAAATATCATCAATAAAAACTACCAAAAAGTTATCAAGTTAGACTTTAGAGACTATATTCATCAGATCCATAAAAATAACAGGTGAATAAGTTACTCCGATTTTTATAAGAACAAAATCATAATGCCCATATCTTGATCTGATGGAATTTTTTGGAATATATTTTTTATTCACCATCAATTGATGAAAACCAGAAGTAAGATCAATCTTAGAGAAGAATTGAGCCCAAATATGTTGGTCAAATAAGTCATCAATTCTTGAAAGAGGGTATTTATTCGTCACTGTTATCACATTCAGTTCTCTATAATCAATGCATAGCTGCATCGATCCATCCCTCTTCATCATGAAGAGTACTAGTGCTCCCCAAGGAGACACACTCGGCCGAATAAACCCCTTCTCCAAAATATCATGGAGTTGTTTCATTAATTTCTCTAGCTCCACATTTTCCATCCTATATGGGGTCTTTGATATCAGATGAGATCCATGTATGATTTCAATGGAGTACTCTACCTCTCTTTCTGGGGTAGGTCCAACTAACTCCTCAGGAAATACATCAACATATTCCTGGACGATGGGGACACTTTATATACTTAAACTCCCATAACCTTCTTCTTCATCACCGATCAACTCCATAATAAAGGATATAAGAGGATATTCTAGACATAGATCAAGTTGAGATATCTCTCCTTGGAAGATAACTGTAGGTTTTACATTCAAGACTACTGATATTTCCTTGCTTCTGCAATTGATCCTAGAATTATAATTTGAGGGCCCGTACATCCCTAGTATAATGCCGAATTCCATCACGGGAATGACTACTAGATTTGTGATAAGATTGTGCTCACTAATTTAAATACTATAGTTTCGAAACACTGAAGATGCTTGGATAATCTGACCAGGAGTCTTGATTGAAAACTCTAATTTTAGAAAATCGGGGGTTGAATCTAAATTCTTTGAAAACATGAAGGAAATACAGGAATGCGTAGAACCAGAATCAAACAAAGTATTTGATATCTATGAGAGGACAACAAGGGTACCTTCTACCACATAATTTGAGCTTCAACTTCAGCTGTCGTGATAGCTAAAGCACGACCCTAATACCTTGGCCTTTGATGAGGCTGATGGTGGTTCCCCTCCACTACTCTCGGATTTGGGTAGTGATTAGAAAAGTGCCAATGTAGTCCACAATTAAGGCAATGTACATCCGGTAGGGCTTTCACCATCTTCCCCTTGTTGTTTTTGATTGGAAGCTAAGGTTTCACCACAACACGGAAATTCCTCGCAATATGGTCATCTCCTCCACACTTGTAGCAACTCTTGATCCTGAGCAGGCAGTCCCCTAAATTCTTCTTCCCACATTTATTACACATGGGATGTTTCACTTTCTTTCCTCCTCTTCCCTGATCAAAAGCCCCCCCTAAGATTGGCTCCAACAATCTCTTCTTGTCATTTGATTTATGAGACCACTGCATCTCACCAAAGTGTAGCTCAACATTAATTGCACTCCACACAATTTCCTCAAAGCTATCAAAGTCTCGGTTGGCTTTATTCTTCCACAGGTGATGTCTCAAACCACCGAAGAATCTATCAACCTTACCATTTAGATCAATGAAAAATCAGGAGGAATATCATGTAAGTCAGGTGAAGTTTATATCATAGCTTTCGACAGATTCCTTCTCCTTCTGCTTCACCTCGAGAAACTCCTTCTCAATTCTTGTTCTCATGGAATGAGGAAAATACATAATGAAAAAGATCCCTCTAAACACTTAACACTCCATAGCATCAACTTATACTCTTTGTCTCATTTTTTTGATAAGTCCCCACCACTGATTAGATTCTCCTTCTAATAATATACAGCCATGGTGACCTTCTCTTACACTGAACAATAGAACACATAAAATATCTTCCCGATGGAGCTGATCCACTGCTCAGCAATCAATGGGTCAGTAGATCCATAGATGGTTGGTGACGGTTGACGCATAAATGACTCAACAAAATGTTGTTCTATTCGTGGTGAGATCGGTCTCTCACCTTGATTCAAGTTATTTCCCATAACTTGAGTCAGTTGGTTCATCATTCTCATGAATGTTTCCATTTCGGCTTCCATTGGTGGGCTGTTAGCACATGGTGCATTGCGGTCACCATTTTCACGGTTCCTCCTATTGCCCACCATTTTCTAAAATAATCATTCCTTAGTGAGAATCTTATTTCATTTACAAATCTTTTAACTAAGACTTCATTCTTATCCAATAACATTTCTCTATAATTCCTTCATAATGATTCATAAAAATCATGGGATTAACCAAACATATACCATAGGAGTGTCGTAAAAAAAAGTGATGCAAGGCCCGTTATCGTTCACCAGTTCCCATTTGAGTCTAGCTCAAAGTGGTGTTTTCGGGGTTTACCCCTATGTACATCTCTGCCAGTTCCATCTCTACCTGCTCGTATCCAGACATGGATGTATTTGGTTGATAAACCACTTACTCAATACATACCAAAATACCTGGAAGTTTTACTATATTTAAAACATTCTATAGGATTATTCCTAATGTTTTCAAAGCCTAATTCCCACAAATAAATTTACTATCCCTTGATACCAACTGTGTCATTCTTCCTTTTTATAACAAAAATTTTTCATTACATTTTACAAACATAGGATCTTTGAAGTCTACTGCCTTGGAAATTAGGGACATAAAACATGAAAAAAACATAAAATATTATTATAATATACTTGTAAGGCTTGATAATATGTTCATATTATGTTCAATTATTGCGTCTCATATCCTAGAGACATTCATCAAAGTAGAGGGTGAACAGAAGGCCCAGTAAGGGTAAACAAGGAAACAATTTACTTGTTATATCAATAAGATCATTAATAAGAACACAATGACATGAGAAGTTGAATTATAGGCATATCATAGAGAAAAGAACTAGAAACATAAATTGAAGATGTGGATACAAAATTTAACCTAGACAATCATGAACATATCACCATGGTTCATCCCTAAGGTGTCATTTAAAATTCCCAAGGTTATTCACCAAGTATCATTAAAATTGTAATCCCTAGATATTACATCATTAACCAATGCCTTGAAGCTCTATCAGGGTGAACCCTTAAATTTTTCATTATTATCTTGTGAGCCACATATATAATAATCAAACATTTCATAAATAACCCATATAGATAAAAAATGGGTTTCATTTCAGAATCATAACGTTTTAAAAACTACTTTTAAGACATGATCTTTAGGACTTTTAAACCAACAAAAAAGGAAAGTGGGTTTCATGTATGTAAATAAAAGAATTAAAATAGAACATTTTGATATATATGTGAATAACCTATAGAGGAGAGATCTTTGATTATTCACTGAATAAAAAATGATTTTGAGAACAAGAGAGAGACATTTTGAGACTAAAATTCTGCAGCATAACAGCTATGTTACATGGTTTTAGAAAACTTTCAAAAGAGAGGGGAAAAGGGTCAATAACTCATAAATAATTCATTATACAGTATGTGTACTGAATAGGACCATGGTGGAGGTATTTAAATGGAATACCACATGGAAAGGAAACATGGAATAAAAGAGAAGATATGATTCCTTTTACGAGATAATTCAGCAGCCAAACGACAACACTTAAAAATTCAGAAAACAAATTGATCAGAGAATAATGGGTCTTTCATCATTTGGAAATAAAATGGACAGTAATAATAACATATAAGAACATAAACTCAACATAAAGATATGGAAATTAGAAGACACGACATAAATAAAGTCATACATTAAAAGAGGAGGGTGAAAGAATCCCTTACCGTGAAAAGTAACCTCGACATCTTGAAGGTCAGGACCTTGGGAGGCTTGAGGGCACCGTGGGAGGAATCCTTGGGAGGTAAGGAGACTAGAACATTGTTGAGGGGGATTTTGGAATGAAAATGATGAGAAAATGGCTTGGTATTTGTTTCGGATGTAATAGGACAAGGTATTAATGGCCAAGGGAAACCTCATCGGTGGTATTGGCCAAAACTATGTGCTATCCAAAATATATCTTCATGGTATTGGCCACTAGGGACACATCATACCTTATATTACTATTAATAAGTCAAACAGAAATATTTCATAATTATTACATCCTTAATGACGTCATTGAACACTCGAAACTCAAAACTGAAATTTCACCATTCACCGAAAATTCAACCTTTTTCGGAAAAATCCAAAAAAATTACCTTCACCTAATATCAATGCTATGAAATAAAAAATGAACTCTATTTTATAAAAATAATATTTTAAATATTTTGACTTTAATATTTAAATAAAAAACACAATTCACATGAAAAAACTAATACTTAACTAATAATTTCTGAAACAGTTATTTACCTATTTTATTGAATCACATTAACTAATCAAGGTGTCTAAATTATATTAAAACTTTATTAAGTGAGGTTACATAATACATTTTGTCACATTACTAATCATAAGCATAAAATCACTATTCATAATTTACTATTCACCATAAATTAAGTTGATCTAAATAGACTCCAAATTTCATAGTGAAAACATTTGTAGAAGACCATTTTTTGAAAATAATTACACATCATTAATTATTTAATGTTTACATAAATATTTTAAAATATCTTTTTTTTCAAAATTCATCAATAATATACATCCTATATTTATCTAGTCATCTGAAAATTCACAAACAACACCATTGGAAAAAATGACAAATTTATTTACCTCAAATGATTACACAAAGTAGCTATGGTCTCCTTACATAGCCCCTTATAACCCCAACATAGGACCAAAGTATAAGGTGTGCTAAGGTGAGATAATCTGAGGGCGACTCTGCCAACATTGCACGAGTAGTGATTTCTATATGCTTGAACTTATCCCGAAGGCGTTTCTATTCCAGCTTAACACGATGATGTTCAGATTGGGTTTGGTCCCGAGCAAAGATCAATGGTGATACCTCTTTCCCTAGTTCCATCAGATGGGCATCAATTGACCCGAGACTACTGGATGAGGCCATCATAAGTTTTTTCTTTATTAATTAACCGAGGTCACTTGTTTTTGTAGACAATAATCGCAACATAGAGTTTAGTTTCCAACATTCATATTGACCAACGGTCATATAACAATTTAAACCCAATGGTCATATTTTAATTATAATCATTTCATTAAATGAAATAGTATCGTTTAGTATAAAATAAAATAACACACAAAATTTGGAAATAAAAATTTATTAAAAGGATTGGTTCATTACAGTTGAATCACAATAACATTTCAGTTTCCCAGTGTTGTGGCAGTGTTATGGATGTCTATAAATGTATGTGTTGGGTTTACATACCCAATGAAAATATTCATTGCATATAATTTCCACAAGACACTAACTTGATATTGGTTTCAGTGTATCAGTGGAATCCCATTGAGTTTTTTTGTCAACATTATTGTTGGAGGTTTGCAGATGGTTGTCCTGGTAATACCCAATGTGTACACTTGGGTAGAATAGATATATTCTTTGGTATCCTCATATGTTTCACATTAGTGATGCATGAAAGAAGCATTAGTATGGCATCACCAGAATTTATTTATCCCTAGTCAGCCTTCTTTTTTTTCATAGTGGCATGGAGGTATGTCAAGAACCAGCTTGAGTCGACCCTGAACTCGTCACCTAAGCTAGTTTGTATCATGTCTGTAGGGGCGTTCCCAACCCCCTAGATGGAAACAAATTCTAGGAATCAAATCCTATACATGGGAAAAATTAAGCCAAAAATAAATAACCAAGACGAGATAAATAAAAAATAGATGACAAAACTGTGCAAACTAATGAACAAGATCTCAATAAATAAACAACCAGATCATTTAGATGATACAACTAAAAAAATAGATAATTAAAAAAAGATAAAATAACCACTAACCCTAATGTCCATGTGACCTCTTGGTCACATCTAACAACAAGACTGGACATTCTCTATTCTGAGCAGCAAAACCATGATCCTGAACAAGAAATAGATCCTACTACTAGAGGTATAAAACATGAATTAGCACTAAAATACTCAACAGGGATACCAATGATATGTTATTGACTCTAAAGGTTCCCTTTTCAAAAACAGTTCATTGAAACTAGTTTGTAATTAAATTAAAAATGTAGGTTTTAGCATTTGAATAAACAATATCATTTTCATATTTCATATTCAACACCTGCTACAAATAATTTCTAAAACAAATTGATATTTCATAAACAAAAAAAAAACAAGACAGACGAAGAATGTGCTAAAAAATAAAAATATGAATAGTACAATCTAGGAATAAACTAGAATAACAGAAAGTAAACAAGAAGTATAAATAATAACATTAGGTGATCCTAACCATCCCTATAATACCCCAAAAACAATCCATTTAAAACCACCTATCATCGTATGGTGAAGCCCCTATGTTAATAACCACTAAGATTCCTTAACCGGCCTCACTAGTGGAGAATCCCTCCCAGATTATCTACAACACTAGGAGGTACTAACCCATCTAATCAGGGCTTGAAATCAACTATCACTCGCTCATCTAAAATATTCCCACAAACCCATGGCGGTAGTAATACTGTCTTTGTAGGAGGCCCTAACATGTGTGAATCACCTTACATACTACCACCACACTTTCCTACCACAAACATAGACACCATTATTAGATAAAACCTACGGTAAATTCCTCATATAAATGTTCCCCATACACACATATATATATATTTCATAAAACAAGGTTCCAAATAGGCTATTATACTATATAAATGTTAAAATCATCTCCTTAAACATTTCGGGTTTCAAACCAGACACACACATTGTAACGCCCCAACCCCAGTTACCTAGAGTCGGTGCATTATTACATAACATGGGCATGATCACAAGAAAGATCAAATCTCGAAAGACCGATTGATTTAGTAGGCTTGGAAACACTAGATATATTCTTATGTCTTACATTACATCATAAAGTGAAAAAATACTACAACAACATATTGTCTCCATAATCAACACTATTATCCCCTCATAATATCCCTGCAGGTCATTCATAATTTACTTCTTCACTTCCTGGGAAAAATAAAACATAGAAAATGGGTGAGCTCAAATGCCTAGTAAGGACAACAATATAGCTGAAACTTTCATAAATAAGAATAAACATTTAAGGCAATGTATAACTAAAACAAAAGCCTTTTAAACTTGAACTTCAACATAGTATGGGAAAAATAAAATGAAATAATGCCATTTACATACTCACATGGATATTCTACTAATCGAATAATCACATGCAATATCAATAACCACTTTCATAATGATGGAATGCATAATTCCAAACTATCATAACCACATAGCCAAGGCCTCGTGCCAAGATTACAAATAAGATATTGTCAAGGCCTTGTGCTAAGTCATTAGTTTGTCTCATGAGACCTACAGATGCATCGAGGAGCTATAGCGGGCTCCACCCGTCACATATTAAGTCTAATGCATTCCCATATGAAAAGGTTTAAATACAACATAAACATTCGTCTTAAAACTAGCATACGAAATGTCAATACTTTCACTATAAACTATGAATGGTATAAAAATAGCACATCCATAGTCATACATATCACAAAACCTTCAATACCATATAGAAGATTTCTATCATAATAAATCAACTTCAAGTAAGCGTAAAATCCATCAAAGGATGTTGACATAGATGAAATCAAAACTTTTTTTAGAGAAATACCTCTTTCTATTTTGAAATCATTTAAGAGTCTTATATTTATGAAATAAAACATAATCTTTGAAAATATTCTTATAAGCTTGTAAGGGAAGCTTTGACGATTTTATAATGGTGGAAAATAGCCGCACCCTCTATATAAGTTAAAAAAACATTCTTACCTTAATTCTGTCGAAAAGGTTAAAAAACACCTTGTTTGGAAAACGACCGAAAGATTCCTTTATAAACCTCTTATAAAAAGTCAAACAAGGGTATAAATGACTTTAACCCATATTCTAGTAAATAGTAAAAATGTTTTGAAATTCATTTTTAAGAAACATGGATTTTGATGATAAAGAGATCCCAGTAGATTATTACGTATAAACAATCTCGGATAATGAAGAGATTGTTAAATAAACCCTTACCTTGTACTTTTCCTTGGTTGGGGTAGGTTAACCTCATGAATAATAGTGAAACAATTGTTATTAAATTAGACAATAATTATATACATTCATATGATATCATATATGATCTTTTAACATTGCTGTGTTAATAATATCATAGTATTATCGTCGTTTCGGGTGTTAACTTACTCATTTTATTTTATATGTTTTGTTACATAAGCCATGTTTTTCAGGGATAGGTTGTATATTATTCATATACAGAATAATATAAAGTCCTTAAACATTATTTTGAAATCATCAAATGATAATTATACTAGAATGGATACGATGGAGAATGAATCTTATCGAGTTCGTGGAGACGGTAGTCCGTACGTACGCACGAGCGACAATATCATTATTTTGATATTAAAATAATATTTAAATGGATGGTATATTATATATACAGAATCATTAACATGTTATATTTATTATTTAAATGAGTTACACATCATTATTATTCCCATCCAAATAATAATATATTGAATAACAATTACACCACGACGTGGAGACGGTAAGCCGTACGTACGCACGTATGGTGACATGTTATTCAAAGGGTGGATAGAATACTGAATATGGTTGTACCATATTTATAATAACATCATATTATATATATGATACTGGATTTATTATTTTATAATGGTAATAACAAAGGAAGAGGAAGTGGAAGAAGAAAGGATCTTCGAAAAGGGTGGTGAAATCATTACCTCTTCTTCGGGTTCTTCCTTTTGATTTGATCAAAAGGGAACCTTAGGTTGTCTTTATGATCAAACTATGGCCTCTAGGTTGTAGTGAGGGACTTTCGGAGAGTATTTGGGCAGAGTTTGGCCGAACCAAAAGGCTTTTAATGTGTGAAGAAATGAGAAGGAGGAGTGCGCTTCTATAAGAGGGGTGAGGGGCACCTTTGGAAAAGCTAGAAATATTAATTTATAATAAATTCATATTCGGTTTCTAATGGCTCCAAAGTGGATTATTTAAATTTTAAGGTGGGTATAGGTCCAAAAACACTCAACCAATATAATTTAGACAGGTTTGGGTACTTATATTATCCTTATCATTAAGTATTAACTCTAAGTTAATTAGTTTCACTTTTACAATGTCTCTTTGTATTTTTATATTATATTGTTAATAAACTTACTATATACATACATGAGACCCCCAAGTGGTCCATTAATGATACACCTACTATGAGATAAGTCTCTTGGCCAAACCTTAGATTTTTAGGAATTTAATATCAATTAATAATATTATATTTGTTTTAAAAACTCTTTTATTTCAATTTTGACACTATTCAATAGTAGATTTTTGTGAAACTCATAAAAGAATTATTACTTCTAAAAAAGTTAATAAAATCAATCCTAATATGTCATATTGTCCTAGAAAATTATTTTAATTCATTAAAAGTCTCTAATTATATTTATTTGGGTATTTATAATATCAATTATTTTAAATTTTCACTATTATGGTAATTACTACATCATCATTGTGTCATAAATAAATTAAATTATATAATGTCTAAAAATTATTAATAAAATATCATTATTTAGGAAATGTTTTTAGCTTTCTAATGAATATTTAGAGTCGAAAATCGAACATATATAACCCTATGTAAAAATAGTTTTTCTAAAAGATATATGCTTGTGTCATTTTTGTATTCATTTTAACTTAATTATAATAAAGTGTCCCTATCACTTAAAAGTGGCACCATGGGGTCCCACAATCGACCCAAAGATGCCCATGGTCGAACATGTATCAAACAATAAGGTTAGGACACGTTTTAGGGTAATTTGTTATTATTATAATATTATTTGTTAACCCTTATTTACCGGATGTACCCTTAAGCATGGTAAATAAAATATTTACGGAAGTAATTATTCAAAATGTCTAAAAATAAAAGTTACCTATTTATAAAATTTAAACATCATGATTCCAAATATGTAATCCATTTTTCCAAATTAAAAACACATAAGTGGCAGAAATTAATTTAATATTAATTCCCGCTGTCAAAACAAAAAGTGTGTTTTTAAGATATAATATCTATCAAAAGATTGATACTTGTTTATGTTCGGTTTAATTGTGAAATTATGTCCAATGACCAAAATTGTATTAAATGATAAAAATATATTCTAAATATACTTTAAAACCACTCAAATTCATAATTTATCACTATTAATTATTTTGATTAAAAAATATGTTTTTAATTAAAATTTAGTAATTTTTACTATTCATCAAAATATGAAAGTAATCTGAAAAGTACCAAAATTTCACCTTAGGATAAATTCGATACTCCGAATCCAAAAATGAAGTCCATTTTGAGAGATAAAATTTCTAAAATTTTAAAATTTAGATATTACTATTCATAATGGCTAGTTTGATTGGTTGTGGTGTGTTAGAATCTCGAAGTTGCGTACAATGCACGCCATTGCATTATTCAAAGGGAAACGTACCGTGGAAGCTTGGGATGTTTAATTGTCAATTTTTTTGATGTCCCCATTCTATAAAAGTAAATTTATTTAGTCAAATTGAATATATAAAAGTTTGCAATATTGGATTTAAAAAGGTTTCACTATTAAAAGTTGGTAAAAGTGCAATACTGAAAATGAATTTGTTCTTACATTATGTCTAAGAAACTCATAATATGGATTCTAAAATTATAAGGATTATATAATGTTTAAAATTTAGTTAATATTATTCATAACCTCTTTTTAACGGCATGTTTGGTAAGTCATGGTGCGATTGAACTTGGTGTTGCGTGTAGTGCAAGTTATTGAATTATTTTGAAGAAATAACACACTATGAAATCTTGGGGTGTTACATTCTCCCCTACATCAATAAATTGCGTCCTCGCAATTTGAAATTGTTCTTTGAAAATAAATGGTTTAATATAGAAAATATCTTTTTGGGAAAACCCACATCAGAAATTGGGTTGATAAAATTTAGTCTTAATAAGAGGAAAAAAGAAATGAAAGGGTCACCACCAAATTCTGATCTCTATTTGGAGAAATTTGGTGGAAATTAGAGACATATAATTGGAGGAAAAACGTAAATATTTATAGGTATTGATTGAGGTCATCAATCAAAAACAAGTGTAAAATTTAGGGCCTTAAATTCATCAATCTATGATGATTTAAAATACCATCGGTTCAGCAAAACATATGGTATTAGGATAACACATTTTTTTGGTTTTAAGATCCCTTCACAAAAGAATAAGAATTAATTTCTTCATTGAATAAGGGAAAAATAGAAATATATACTTGACAAGTAGAGTCTCAACCTTTAACTAAGTTCTACCACAAACTTATCTTTTTCTCTAAAAGATAATAGAACATAAAAATAATATTCTATTTATCATATTCGTATAGGGTTAAAAAATGAATTTATAATTCATCTATAAGAACCATTAAAAAAACGACATTATTCAAACCAGGACACCACATGGGTCAGTGGTTGGTGATACACCCTTGTCGCCCTTTGGTTGTGGGTTCAAGTCTCACAGCCTTTCCATACGCGACAGGTTTCCGCCCAACCTCCGGGTTGTCCTTTTATGGAAATCCAAAATAATCCAAACTAGAACTATCCAAAATACTTCAGTCCAAAATTTATAAGGAAGGTAAACACAATGAAGATCCCTTTTTTTCCACGTAATAACATGTGATCACTTTCATCCTGTGTTCTTTTAAAACACTGCAACATCCTGAATTACCATAAAACCTTATTGATTACATTCATGATCCCTTATTCCTTATAGAATAATAGATGTACTCTTTCAATCCAAAAATGTTGTAAATACCAACAATGATGGAATATACAAATCATTAATCAGTTTCAAGGTAGTCAAGAATATCCAATATAATTTTTCCAAATCAATCATGTATTATTCTAAAATCACTACCTTGGTATCAGAACCATGTTATGGTTTATCTTTCTCTCAACCATCTATTTTCCAAAAATTTAACCTGTTATTGAGTCACTTTTCTTTGTTCCACACAATCTCAAGTCCTTAATGAAATAGTACTGTAGTACAATCCTTATATACTCCATAATTATTATAACAAGTACATTGTTGATACAACACTCAAATGACATAATCAACATAAGAACTATAATCATTCCTCTTCATCTGTGGTAATATCATAACTTGATTATTTTCCAATAGCATCATTTTCGGCATAGTCTAATGACTGGTACATAGGTTCGCATAGTGCCCAAACTCCTTGCAAATGCAGAATTGTACATTTGAAACCATTTTCTTACCCTTCCAATCACGTAGATTGTGCCATTTTCCTCCACAATTATAACAAACTCCCATTCCTTTCAGGCAAGTTCAAGGGTGTTTCTTCCCATAGTTATCACATATAGGAAAATTCTTCTTTTCCCTCTTCCCTTTATCAATCTTTCTCTCTTCTATCCTTTTCTTCTCTTACTTCCCTTCAAATCCATAGGACTCAGTAAACTCTTTACTTATCTTATAAACACGTGATATTATTTTTCATATGATGATAATACTTTGGAGACTATTTCTCTTATAAATTATGTCTTAAGGCTATGAAAGATATGATCCTTCTTTCTCTTTGGATCATGTGCATTTCGGGAGTTATCATTCCTTCTACTGGGCGTCATTTCTAATCAATGGAAAACACTAGATTAGTTTATGAATAACAATACCTAATCCCAAACTTGTAAAACACATAAAATAAATTAAATAGTTTATATATATGATCCATAATAATAAAAATGTCTCCTTTGAGGATGTATATACTCATAAACCCTTAATAATGGTTTGTAAAGAAAATGAGTATTATCCTAAGCATATCCCTTGGAGTGTCGTAACCAAGAGTGCAGCAAGGCCCGTTGTCGTGCACCAGTTCCCGTTCGAGTCTAGCTCAAAGCGGTGTTTTCGGGTTTTACCCCTAGGTACATCTCTGCCAAAGCCGCCTCTACCTGCTAGTATCCAGACAGGGATTTATTGCTCGGAAAACTCACAAAATCTCTACAATACCAAAATTCTAAGAAGTTCATCTATACTAATCCTCAAAGTTCATCTTAGTTCTACATGATCTAATCAGAGTTTATCTAAATCTTGATTCCAAGGTTTGTACTAAACTTCCACTGATACCAACTGTAACACCCCGACCCCAGTTACCTAGAGTCGGTTCATTATTACATAAAATTGGCATGATCACAAGAAAGATCAAATCTCGAAAGACCGATTGGTTTAGTATCCTTGGAAATACTAGATATATTCATAAGTCTTACATTACATTATACAGTGAAAAACTACTACAACAACATATTGTCTCCATAATCTACACTATTATCCCCTCATAATATCCCTGCAGGTCATTCATAATTTACTTGTTCACTTCCTGGGAAAAATAAAACACAGAAAAGGGGTGAGATCAAATTCCCAGTAAGGATAACAATATAGAAGAAACTTTCATAAATAAGAATAAACATTTAAGGCAATGTATAACTAAAACAAAAGCCTTTTAAACTTGAAATTCAACATAGTATGGAAAAACTAAAATGAAATAATGACATTTACTTATTCACATAGATATTCTACTATTTGAATAATCGCATGCAATATCAATAACCACTTTCATAATGATGGAATGCATAATGACAGACTATCATAACCACATAGCCAAGGCCTCGTGCCAAGACTACAAATAAGATTTTGTCAAGGCCTTGTGCCAAGACACTAGTTTGTCTCATTAGACCTACCGATGCATCGAGGAGTTATAACGGGCTCCACCCATCACATATTAAGTCCAATGCATTCCCATATTAAAAGGATTAAACATAACATAATCATTCTTATTAAAACTAGCATACGAAATGTCAATACTTTCACCATAAACTATGAATGGTATAAAAATAGCACATCCACATTCAAACATATCACAAAACCTTCAATACAATATAGAAGTTTTGTATCATAATAAATCAACATCAGATAAGCGTAAAATCCATCAAAGGATGTTGACATAGATGAAATCAAAACTCTTTTTAGAGAAATACAACTTTCTATTTTGAAATCATTTAAGAGTATTATATTTATGAAATAAAACATTTTCTTTGAAAATATTATTATAAGCTTGTAAGGGAGGATTCGACGATTTTATAACGGTGGAAAATAGCCGCACCCACCGTATAAGTTAAAAAAACATTCTTACCTTAATTCTATCTAAAAGGTTAAAAACACCTTGTTTGGAAAATGACGGAAAGATTCCTTTATAAACCTCTTATAAAAAGTCAAACAAGGGTATAAATGACTTTAACCCATATTATAGAAAATAGTAAAAATGTTTTGAAATTCATTTTAAGAACAATGGATGTGAATGATAAAGAGATCCCAGTAGATTATTACGTATAAATAACCTCGGATAATGAAGAGATTGTGAAATAAACCATTACCTTGTACTTTTCCTTGAATGGGGTAGGTTAAAATCCTTTATAATAGTGAAATAATTGTTATTAAATTATACAATAATTATATACATTCAAATGATATCATATATGATCTTTTAACATTGCTTTGTTAATAGTATCTTAGTATTATCGTCGTTTCGGGTGTTAACATACTCGTTTTCTTTTATATGTTTTGTTACATAAGCCATGTCTGTCATGGATAGGTTGTATTTTATTCATATACAGAATGATATCAAGTCCTTAAAAATTATTTTTAAATCATCAAATGATAATTATATACTTGAATGGATACGATGGAGAATGAATCTCATCACGTTTGTGGAGACGGTAGTCCGTACGTACGCACGAGCGACAATATCATTCTTTTGATATTAAAATAATATTTAAATGGATGGTATATAATATATATATAATCCTTAATATGTTATATTTATTATTTACATGAGTTACACATCATTATTATACCCATCCAAATAATAATATATTGAATAACAATTACACCACGACGTGGAGACGGTAAGCCGTACGTACGCACGTATGGTGACATGTTATTCAAAGGGTGGATAGAATACTGAATATGGTTGTACCATATTTATAATAACTTCACTGTATATATATGATTCTGGATTTATTAGTTTATAATGGTAATAAAAAAGGAAGAAGAAGTGGAAGAAGAAAGGAACTTGGAAAAGGGTGGTGAAATCATTACCTCTTCTTCGGCTTCTTCCATTTGATTTGATCAAAAGGGCACCTTAGGTTGGCTTTCTGATCAAACTAAGGCCTCTAGGTTGTAGTGAGGGATGTTGGGAGAGTAATTGGGCAGATTCTGGCCGAACAAAAAGGCATTGAAGGTGTGAATAAATGAGAAGGAGGAGTGCCCTTTTATAAGAGGGGTGAGGGGCTCTTTTGGAAAAGCTAGAAATATTAATTTATAATAAATTCATATTCAGTTTTAATGTCTCCAAAGTGGATTATTAAAATTTTAAGGTGGGGATGGGTCTAAAACCACTCATCCAATAGAATTTAGATAGGTCTGGGTACTTATATTAACCTTATCTTTATGTATTAACTCTAAGTTAATTAGTTTCACTTTTAAAATGTCTCTTTGTATTTTTATATTATATGGTTAATAAACATACTATATATATCCAAGTGACCCACAAGTGGCCCATTAATGATACAAATATTATGATATAAGTCTCTTGGCCGAAACTTAGATTTTTAGGAATTTAATATCAATTAATAATATATTTTTTTTTTAAAAGTCTTTTATGTCAATTTTGACACTATTCAATAGTTGATTTTTGTGAAACTCATAACAGAATTATTACTTCGAACAAAGTTAATTAAATCAATCCTAATATGTCATATTATTCTAGAAAATTATATTAATTCATTAAAAGTCTCAAATTTTATTTATTTGGGTATTTATAATATCAATTATTTTAAATTTTCACTATTATTGTAATTATTCCATCATCATTGTATCATAAATAAAATAACTTATTTAATGTCTAAAAATTATAAATAAAATATCATTACGTAGGAAATCGTTTTAGATTTCTAATTAATGTTTATAGTTGAAAATAAAACATATATAACCATATGTAAAAAAATTTTCTCTAAAAGATATATGCTTGTGTCATTTTTGTATTCATTTTAACTTAATTAAAATAAAGTGACCCTATCACTTACAAGTGGCACCATGGTGTCCCCAAATCGACCCAAATATGCCCATGGTAGAACATGTATCAACCAATAAATTTTGGACACGTTTTAGGGTAATATTTTATTATTATAATATTAATTTTTAACACTTATTTATCGGATTTACCCTTAACCATGGTAAATAAAATATTTACCGAAGTAATTATTCAAAATGTCTAAAAATAAAATTTACCTATTTACATAATTTGAAAATCCTAATTCCAAATAAGGAATCCATTTTTCCAAATTCAAAACACATAAGCAGAAGAAATTAATTTAAAATTAGTTCACGCTGTCAAAATAAAGAGCGTGTTTTTAAGATATAATAACTATCAAAAGATTGATACTTGTTTATGTTCGGTTTAATTGTGAAATTATGTCCAATGACCAAAATTGTATTTAATGATAAAAATATATTCTTAATATACTTTAAAACGACTAAAATTCATAATTTATCACTATTAATTAATTTGATTAAAAAAGTTGTTTTTAATTAAAATTTAGTAATTTTCACTATTCATCAAAATATGAAAGTTATCCAAAAAGTACCAAAATTTCACCTTAGGCTAAATTTGTTACTCTGAATCCAAAAATGAAGTCCATTTTGAGAGATAAAATTTCTAAAATTTTAAAAGGTAGGTATTACTATTTATAACGGCTAGTTTGATTGGTTGTGGTGTGTTAGAATCTCGCAGTTGCGTACAATGCACGCCATTGCATTATTCAAAGGGAAACGTATCGTGGAATCTTGGGATGTTTAATTTTAAATTTTTTTGATGTCCCCATTCTAAAAAAGTAAATTTATTTTGTCAGATTGAATATATAAAAGTTTACAATATTGGATTTAAAAAGGTTTCACTATTAAAAGTTGGTAAAAGTGCAATACTGAAAATGAATTTTTTCTTACATTATGTCTAAGAAACTCATAATATGGATTGTAAAATTATAAGGATTATATAAAGTTTAAAATTTAGTTAATACTATTCATAACCTTTTTTAATGGCTTGTTTGGTATGTCATGGTGCGCTTGAACTCGGTGTTGCGTGTAGTGCAAGTTATTGAATTATTTTGAAGAAATAACACACTATGAAATCTTGGGGTGTTACACACATTTTCAAACACATAATCCGTTCTAGATATTTACACAACACCTATTATTGAATTGATGTTCTAAATTTCCATCATCTTAACATGTCGAAAAAATTTCAAAAATATCACAGAAACACCATTTTTCTTTTAAAAAATCCAAATGGGCCAATAAATTTTTCAATCTCACAAAAAAAGTGTTTCAAATCCAAAGTAGAGTATTATGAAAGATTTCATTTTGAATATTTCTAAAAAACACATGAAAATACTAACCATATTTGAAAAAACCCATTTAATAAATCAAGGTTTCTCAGAAAAAAAAATTGAAACAAAATCTTATTTTGAGCGAACATCCATGTGTTTACCTAGTGCACACAGGGACGTTCCAACATACAATGGAACATAGAACCACCACAAAAACAATTAAAACCATTTCCACAAAATCACCATTTTCTTTTAAAACAATTTTGACTATTCCTTTCATTTAGAGAACATAAAACATTCCCATAAAACCATAATACCCCTTTCCAACACATTATAACACATTTTTCAAGTTTAACCAACACCAATCAATATAAACCGACCAAATTCACCAGAAAGAATTTATCTTCACACCAGAAACAAGTTTATTCACTTCATCAAAACCACCAAATCCACATTTTGGTAAAGTATCATTTAAATTGAACCCATTAGGTACCATAATCTAGGTAATATAAAATAACCTCTTGCAAGAACGTAGTATATTCAAACACCACAAAAACACTAATCACATAAATCAATAAATATAATAGAGGTTATAATAAAAATTAATAATTAATTAAAAACATATAAGTGTTAATGGATAGTTCCAGAAGGTTAAAATGTTGGAATCAACAACCTTAATCAAGTGTAAACACAATGTTGCTTCAGTGGAAGGAATAAAATACCATGAAGACCAATACTCCTGCCCTATACAACAATAAAAAATCATTAAAATAAGCATTGACATGTGGGGTTTAGTCCAAATAAAGAAAAATACAATTTAAGAAATTAAATACCATAAGACGGGAAGAGGATAAGCCTATCATCGAGGGGAAACATTGTCGTGATAGGGTAGGAAGGAGGCGCTGCCTAGGAGGTTCGAGACGTGCCATACAATAACTAAATAGTGTGGTAGGGTTCACCAGTGGCACATTGGTAAGGTGAATAAGACTGCCTCAGAGCTGGATGGTTATAGGACGGAGCATGAGTTGAGAGAATGGGGATGGTACACTGAGATGGTGGCCCCTGGGTGATGGAGGGTGCATCGGGAAGTGTGTGTGTATGGGGAGTTGGGATACTATGAGAGGGAGGTTGGACGGAGTGCCGGAGGGCCGGAGTTGGGGTAGAGTTGGCCGCACATAAGGGACCACCAAGGAGGGGGTGCACTGCGCAATGTTGGAATAGAAGGGTGGGGAGGGGTGGGTTCACAAGAGCTTGATTACCGGACTGGGATGTGCTGATGGTAGGTCACACACAATGGGTCGACACATTGGAGAGGCTAAAGGGGGAAGAATTGTGTGAAGAGAACCAAATTAGTGTTCAGAAAAAAAATATTAAAAACAAAATAAAAACCTAAAACTAATAATAATAATAATATTTACAATTATAATTATAATTAAAATAATAATAGTAATAATAATAACATTATTATTATTAAGAATCATAATATTATTACTATTTTTATTACTAACCATTCTCTAAAATTAACTTGTATCTAATTTATCTCAAATTAATTTATTTTATTTACCATTCAATTTAATTATTTATTTACTCTGAATATTGTACAGTCGCACGGTTTGATGGCAGTCAAATGCGCAATTCAAAAAACTGTGATCGAACTGTGCCACCTGTCAGAACCCACATATATGGTCATGTTGTTCACTTGTTCTTTGGTTTTATAATGTTTTCACAAGTAATGTTACCTAACTCAGTCCCATTTCAGAATCCATGTGGGAATCACATAGTTACTCATAACCGTATGGGCCGACCACACAATAGTGGAAAAGCATCTGAGACTCAAAATAATGATTAATTTATTACAAATAATTAACCAGTATGTTTAGGGTGTGACGATTATCCCTAGCACAGAACATTATGCCCCCCAAAAATAAAAAATGGTGATAGTTAACCAAAAATCAAGTCCATTCCTAATCAAAAATAAGGAAAACCATGAATCTTGGGATGAACATACTCTCCATAGGTCACATCCGACCGATTCATGATGAAAATAGAGCCCATGGTCAAGGGGGGACCTGAGAGGGTTCCCCCCACCTTAATAACTCAACTAGCTTAAAAACAGAAAAATCCCAGCACAACACCATGGAGGGGAAATGCTTGATCATCCAAACCAAACATACCCATCTTCTCATACAAACCAAATTGTGACCTTACCGCAACAAGAAACTAAATAACTCTTGATCCCAAAATAAACCAACTTCCTTAACATGATGAAAAAAATCCAACCACAATGACCGAAACTGGGATCATACTACAATGAAACCCAGCATACCAGAAATCTATTATAAGGGTAACATCTTTGAAGAACCAACAACCCTCTGCACGAGGGATAATACATCACCGTCAGAATTTAAAATCCTATACACTGGCCGAGTCCCAAAAAACTGGGGGGGATTCCCTGAGAAGAACTCAAGTAAACAGTGGACCCAAAACACTATCTACACACCTCAAAAAACCCAAACATCCTCAACGAGCACCATAGAAAAAACTCGTGCAAGAGACAACACACCTAAAGAAGAAGATAAACTCAAAAAAATAAAATTAAATAGAAAAACTACTTAGATCTCAACTAAATAAGTCCATCACACCCTTATAATGAGATGATGGACCTAACCCTGCTAAGAAATGAATGAATGGAAACATTAGATGTTCACATCCCAACAGGCAAAACATGAACTGGATCGAGGTCTCAAACAACCTCGGTGACTCTTGACTGTGCACAAGATTCATGCTCAGCCCTATGTCTGGGGCTTTGATGGCCGAAGCCTCTCATTCATTCCACACTATCGGACACTGGAATACCATAATCCAAACTCCTTCCTCAAATGATGCATCCTACCGAACATTCCACAGTGACCTGAAAAACCACCACGATGACACTACTATAGAGGTATGTGGCAACAAGGTTTGGAATGTCTGTACTAACCATACCGATTGAACACCAGAATGGTTACTGATGAACTATATGTCTGGGGCATCAAGGATATGTTCATATAGATAAGTTCCTCCAGCATGCGCTCCATGACATATTGGGAACCCTCACGAATGTTGACCACCACTAACAACATCCCAAATTCCAATAACAATGAGATGTAAAACCTTCATTGATCCGAAACTAGACCCTGAATGAAACTAAAACATCATGAACTTTAAATTCCATGAGTATTCCCAACAACCCAAAGACATGCTCTATGTACATAAAACCACTCCACTGCCTCTAATAGACTTCTATCACCTTAAAGGGTGGGAAACATTGTAAAATTACTTAAATCTAGGCATGAATCATTGGAAACATTAGGGACCTCTCTATGATAAATACTCAAAAAAACATGATGAAAATAATAAAAAACTGGAATCATGCTAAAACACAATTGAAAAGAACACCCCAAGCTTATAGAACTGGCATGTATGACAAAAGAATACCAGCACAACCATAATCCTCTTTTCAAAATTACAATTTTTAATTTTAAAAACCACACAAACACCAACCAAAAGAAAAATAAAACACAACCAACATCGAACTACAAGAATGATGAACTAGTGTTTATGCCTAACCCATAGACATGGTAGTTGAACATGCCCCAAGTATATAATGGCAATAATAGGACCTTCATTTGTTCACGTGGACTCTATAAGGGTCACTACTATAGGTGAGGCCACAATATGACACCCGTGAACCTATATTGTCATCTCTCAATCTAAAACAACCCAAGACAAAAGATTAAAATCCATGACTACCCTTGGTAACTCTAGGATCAACGCGAGTAAGATACTATGTCACTTTTCCTGCACATATATCTTGAGTCCAGAAAATTATAATCTCCATCTACTGGACACCCAAAATAACAAGAGCATTATCTAATACAATTTTCCTTGAACCAGCTTGATTCGACCGTAAAACTGTCACCTGTGTCAGTCTGCAACAAGTCCTGAGGGGTGTTCTTAATCCCACCAGGATGTAAACTACCATCGGGAATCGAAACCTACATGTGGGAATGATTTAATCCCAATATAAATAACAAGGGAAATATAATGAAATAATAAAAACTAAAAATGATGGAAAATAAAATTTTTTATCTCAATAAATAAACAATTGGATCAAAAATAAGATACATCTAAACAGACTAGAACCTAAAAACACGAAAAATATAAACCTCATTCCAAGATCTCCATGTGTCCTATTGGTAACCTCCAACAATAAGACCAAACTTGCTCCACTATAAAAAACAAAACTAGGAACCTGGTCAATAATCAAAACCTACAACAAGAATGTTATAATAGGTATTACCACTGAAATGCTGAGTAGTGATGCCAAACAAATTCTATTGATTCCAAAGGATACCATTCTTAAAACAGTCCAATGACTCTAATTTTTATTACAATTATGCAAATAGGTTTAAACATTTTAATAAACAATAAAATCATTCCAATTTATATGAAAAATATGTTACTAATATTTTCCGAAACCAATTGTCATTTTATGAAGAAAAACCAAAACAAGAATTACCAATACTATGTTGAAAAGAAAAAAATACCACAATTTGGAGAAAATGGGAAGAAAAGAAAGTAAAAAAGTAGTATAAATAATAACCACGGATGATCCTAAACATGTCTAGATGACCCATGGATGCACTCAGTTCGCAACCACCTGCCGACGTATGGTAAAACCCCAATGTACAGAACCAACTAGTTTCCCTAACTCGGTCTCACTAGTGTCACATATCTTTTTTCCTCACTATAAATCAAAGGTATATTAACCCGTCTAATCGGTGCTAGTAGAAAACCATAACTAGATCACCTATAAGACACCCAGGAACCCATGGTGGTAGTAATAATGTGTATGTTGGAGGTCCTCGCACGTGTGACTCAAATTACCTACCTCCACCGCACTTTCCTACCACAAAAGGACACCAATATACCATAACCCTATGGTAAATCCCTCCTACAATGGTTCCCCATATACATACACATAAAATTCATAAAACAAGGTTCCAACTAGGATACAATACTTTATAAACATTTAAAACATTTACAAAAATATATCAGGTTTCTAACTTGGACGAAAATTTTTCCAAACATCATTCCATTATAGGGATTTACAAAAAAACCCATCTTTGCATTAGATTAGCCAAATGGGCCTCTAACTTAACCTATCCAATAACATTGAAAAAATATCACACAAACACAACATTTTCATTTATAAATATAGACGAACCTTTACCTTTTTCAAACTCACACAATAAAACATTTCAAAGACATGCCTGAATATGCTCAAAGATTTTATTTAAAACCATTTTAATGAACAAAAAAATCTTGTAATAAAATTTGAAAAAAAACCATTTAAGAAATAAAGGTTTCCAAGAAAACAAATATTTCAAGGACCGTATTCATTTGAGGTCACATCCTTGTGTCCACTTAGTGAATCTATGGATGTTCCACCTTCCAGTGGCACATTGAACCACCAAAGAGACATTTAAAACAATTTACACTCAACTAACATGTTATTTAAAACAATTTTTGACTGTTCCCTTTATTTAATGAATATAAAATGATTCCTGTAAAACCATAAAACCCCTTTCCAACAAATTTTAACGTATTTGGAAAATTATACCCACAAATAATCATACACACCCAACCAAGTTCACCAAAAATTAATTACAGTCAACCCTAAAATATGTTTGTGAACATTATAAAAACACCAAAATCCACTTTAAAGAATAATATTATTTAAAATCGGCACCCTAGGTATCAAAACCTGATAAATTAACACAAACATATTGGGAAAAATTTCTAGTAAATAATAAGAACAAAAAACACCAATCACATCAATGAATAACTATAATAGAGCTGAGAATAACATATAATAATTAATTAAAAACACCAAAGTGCATATGGAGAGTTATTGAAATTGAAAATTTGGAATCAACTACCCAAATAAATTGCGGACACAACAAAACTTTAGTAGAAGGATGAACATATCCTGAATACTAGTCCACCAACCCAAGAAGATAAGAAATAAATATCAACATGAACCTACACCATTGGGGATTGGTCAACATGAAAAACAAATTATAAAGAACAAGTGAAATACCAACAGAACAGAAGAGGAGAGGGTTTCCAGTGAGGGGAAACATAGTCGTATCAGAGTAGGGTGGAGGTGCTGCATAGGGGGTTTTGGCTACATTGGATAACAACCAAACAGGGGGGTCTAGTTCACCAGAGGCAAACTGGAAGGGGAATCGGGTTGCGCTGGAGCTAGCTAGTTAGAGGAGGTAACAAGTGGGGAGAGAATGGGTAGGGTTCCCTAATATTGGGTTTTATGAATGATGTAGGGTGTGTTTGTCATGGTGTGGATAGGTGGATTTGTGCCACTATGAGATAGAGTATGGCCAGAAAATAGAAGGCCAAAGCTGGCAAGGGGTTGGCTGAGTAAAAGGCGGAACCAGGGAGGGGGTGAGTTGTTCAAAGAGGGAGAAGAAGAGAGGGGTTCACCAGAGTTGGATGGCCAGATCAGGAGGCATGGAAGGCAGGTCACACACTAGAAGGTGATGCGTAGGAAATGCTAAAAAGGGAGCTTGTAGAGAGAACCCAATTAGAGTTTAGAAAAAATAATAAAAAATAAAATTAAAAAAAACTAAAAATAATAGTAATATTAACAATAAAAATTATAATAATAATAATAATAATAATAATTAAAAAATAATAGTAATAATATTAATATTATTATTAAAAATATTAATATTATTTATATTAGTATTAATAACCATATTCTTATATTAAATTTTATTTAATTTATATCATTTTATTTTATTTTATTTACCATTAAATTTATATATTTATTTATTCTGAATATTGGAAAGCCATATACTACACCTATAGTCAAACGCACAGTTGAGTATCTGCGCTCGAACTGTGCCCCCGACACTTCCCACTTATAGAATCAACATGCACATTTGTTGTGCAGTTTTTTAAACAACATGAAAGTCTTGTTCCATAACTAAGAAACACATGGGCATCCGCACGGGCACCACACGGTTACTCCTAACCATGTGGGCTGACTGTGCAATAGTGAAAAATGGTTTGATACTCAAAATAATAATTAATGAAATTTAAGATAACCAACCATCATTGTTGGGGTGTGACAAGGCATGTAATTGGTATTTATCTTTTGAGGTTTCTCTTGACCAGATATCCATCAGACATGTTCTTAATTAATTTCCCAAAGGTGGAGAGTGCATCGACTATATAAGGAATGATAATGAAACCTATTACACTATGAGAGTAGGTGACGACGAGGTAGATTTTTTTTAATACACCTAGGAATGGTTTAGTTATTCCTAATGAAGAAAACTATTTGGATTTTAGAGAATATGATTTAGGTATTCTTGTTGGTGTAGTGTAGTTTTATATCCACAATAACTATAGAATAGTATGATTCCATGATTGTGTGGACCAATAAGTCACCATTGTATTGGTTGAAACTTATATGATGCAACATTTTTGGACCCGGATTTAGTGCCAATAGTGGGTGTTGATGGTGATATTCCTCCAATGGAATCTGATAACTAATTAGTTACAACAGTATATATGTCAAGTTAGAAATTATGTGTACCAATGTACCTTGAGACCACAAAAAGGACAAGGTGATTAGTGTTATCTAGCAATCGTATCTAATGATCTGCGAGCACACGTTGGCCAAAGATTATGAGCATGATTGAGTGGGACGGTAGGTGTGGTGTGGCCGTTTGAGTTACCAAGTGTTGTTTGGATTCTTACTTGTGAGGGCCATGTTTGGGATTGTGGCCTCTCTGAGTTCATTTTTATAGAATGAATTGGAACCACCACAGTGATCTGACTAGCAAGGGGGATCTATTGGATATCATAAATTTCTCCCTTGTTTGTTGGACTTTCATTTTGAGAATTAAAATCGGTGATGATGGGGAGAGTGTAGATATTGTTGTTTTTATTGCAAGACTTTCGATTATTTCAAGGAATATTTCCCAATCCATGAGCTGATTTAGTGTGGTATTTTAGTGTATAGATATCCTTGGTTAAATGACATTAAAAATATTAAAAATATTTTAACACACACATTAATTATTTTAGAACGAGTTTATTAACTCATGAGTGGAGTCTAAGATCATTTATCTGAGTCATGGATGAATTTATAACATGAGGTTTATCCTAGCCATGATATAAATATTATTCTCACAGACTTCCCATTAGATCTTGATCATTTGTGGGAATATTGATGATATATTTGTATATTAAAAATAAATGAAATAGTATATCTCTTTCCATTTGGTATTCCTGCACAGAGAAGAAAGGGAGGATCCCCCTTTCAAGATGGATGACCCAACGCCAAATCAAGGTGATAACGTGCCATCAAAGACAATTTTTTATGGTGATTATAACTAGATCTACGTGTAGTAGGTTATAAGAATCCTTTTGGACCCCAAGCATCAGAGTTTCAAAATGAGGTCAGAAAATAAGAAATATTTACATATCAATCCCATTTAATGCATTGGTTCATGGGATAATAGCATTATTATTACTAGTAAATATGATTTGGGGTACATATATGGTTTTAGGTGAAACTGCATATGTTATGGGTGAATCATAGTGGATTTATATTTCATATGAAGATCACATGAAATTTACTACTAGATCACATGTCATGTGTTCTACTAATTTTGGGATGATGGTATTTGTGAACTAACATCCATGTACTGGTGGGTATAAACCATGTAGTCAGCTTAGGTCATTCGGATGAAGACATGGATAGGGATTCCCCATCGAGTGTCGTAGTTGTTTGGTAGTACATTGTAGTTACATGGGCATGACAGATCGAAGATAATAATGGGATGAGTATATGTTTATGTGACCAAATCTCTAAAGCCACCATACACCTATGGTATAATCTATTTGGGTTGGAATGGCCAGCTACCTTGTATTAGTGAGAACACACCTAGGATGTTGGGCATGGTCGCACATTATTTTACCTAAGGTACTCAATGTGTCAATTACCAAATACATGCCAAGTACTATGAGGGTACACATACATGTGATTCATTCTTGAGACACACATTTTACCTTGGGTACATGAATTGTACTCCCATAAGGGACTTCTTCATTATTAATTTCAATATTTGGTACTTATATGTGGGCCTGTGAGTTACATTTCATGACTAGAATTCAGTGTGGGATGTGTAAGTGGATATGGTTTTGGAATGTGATATGTGACGCATTGTAAGGTTTAAAGGACTATTTATAGAAATTTTTATACTAGTATCAGTTTAGTGGATAACCTTGTTCGATCCTTATGAGGGTAAAATATGGAATTATGCACTCCTTATATGATTATGATCCCCATGTGCTGATGAGAATGGATATATTTTGTGCATCCCTCTAGAAATATATATTGGTAGATTTATCATATAAACATCCATATGGGATGTTCATTGTTTCAATATCACCAAATCTACATGGGTGGTTCTCCCATACCCAGTTTTTTATCCTAATAGGGTGTTTTTCATCATCAGTTATATTATCCCCTTATTAGTTGGAGGTTTCAGTATGGTTTACTTTATTCTAGGATATATGGTCCCCTATGTAGATGTTTTTTCTATATGGGGTTTATGGAATAATTATCTCCAAAGAATCCTAAGTGGAGATCTCATATACAAGTTATATGATCTCCACTGTACAGTTTTGGGTTCATCAGGGTCCCCTAGTAATATTGGGTGTGATCTTATTTATATGAGATGAGACCTTTAATGTTTCCAGTATGATTCTGGGTGTCCCCCATTTGGGATGGTGTGATCACATAGCATTTTATTATGATATGATAGGTTCTAGTTTGAATTTAAACATGGTGAAACCCATAATGAACACTCCCTTTGATGTGAGAAATGAATGATGAAGGAGATGTGTCATTATATTTGAGATATGCAATTTAGTGAGAACTATCATATGAGTTGCATCATGAATGGAAGAGATGATCCTAATGACTCAGACACTTCGAATGTGTTCCATTAGGTATAGAAGGGATCATTGATTAATATCCCCTAGATGAGTGATATGATTGAGCCTCGAGTAGGATCCTATGGAAGGCTATGTGTTTGGGACCCCATGAGGCATTGAGACTGAGATGTGTATTTCAAGGTTACTCAAGGAGTCCTTAGGATGGTGTCACATATCTTTATTGAAACACCATATGGAGATGACATATCTTGTCATGTATAGATGAGGGGAATTAGGAATGGAGTTTCTTATTATCTCTCTTGGGTTTTATACCCTAATATTTGGATAAGTAAACTCATTCCCATCAATTTAACCCCTTTTTGTGGGTTTTGGGGAGCCTACTGGGTGTAGTTCTACTCACTATTACATGGGATCTTCTTACACATGTTGTGTATTAGGTAAATAAAATTCCTCTCAACTATGTCATTTGGGGACCCAAACAAGGTAGATAATAGAGATATCTATAGACTAATGTTTCTACTTGTGGTTTCATTTGACATTAATAACCTCCTTCCGAAAATATTGGAAAATATTTTGTGTTTTTGGGTGGGATTTTATTTTTTTATTTTTAGTAATTTTTGTTCTCTGTTTGGGGATTGATCAATGCACACATTTTTTGTATTAGTTTTATAATTGTCTATACTATAATTCAATGAGATGGTTTTGTGTATGAGTGTATAGGAAATGTTGGCTATGGCCTCCCATGTGTTTGAAATTCCTTCTGAGTGCATGTTTCCATCCCTCAACCTATTAGTGGCAGACTTAGGGTAGTCACAGTTGGCTCATCACTGGCCACAACATCCCATTTGGGTTTTCTCATGATAATGTTCAATTTTATATCTTTTTTACCTATTTTTAAAATTCTATATAGGGGTAACTTATTTAATATTTCTTCTTTATACATATTGAGAAATAATTTTTTCCATTCATTCATTGTTTTTTTCTATTATTATCTTATTTTAACTTTCGAATATGAATTTTTCATGATACTCTCATATTAGAACACTTCATAACTATAACCACATTTTTTGGAAATAATGTAATTCTACAATAATTATGTTTTATTTATTGTATAAATATATAGTTTCATGAAAAAATTATATTATGCACAATACAACACTTATTCCGATAAAATCCACTCCCCCTAAATATAAGCTTTATGTATTCATCATTATTTTATATATTCTAAAAATCTTAAATGTAATTATGAAAAAACATATGATTACACATATAACTACAATTGAATATCCTTATTTTTCCTCTAGAAATTTTCTATACATATTTATAGATTTTAAAATAATTCTATTCAATGATAGAACACTGATATATTATGTTATTATTGGATATATTCTATTGGAACCCATTATTTTCTCTAACAATGGATGTTTGGTGGGTTTAAAATAATATTTAACGAATATATTCACTCAATATAAATATAAATATGCATTAGAAGACAACATAAAATAATTACAACATGTTTTAAATAAAGAATATTCCACCTATTTCAATGATAAAAATGTATTAAGATCATTCATGATTTCATGAAATTATTTCTAAGGGTATAATTATCCTTTGATTCTTGACCTCTTTGAAGAATAGGTATTTTAGAATATCTTACTTCTTGGGTTTGTGAAGATTTTACTCATGTTTTTTCCATTTTTTTCAAAAGAACCACAAACTCAATAAATCTTAAATTAATAGTGTTGTTATTCTATTCATCTATTTTCATGTGATCTTAAAATTGTTCCTTATATCTATGAAACAAGTATTCATAAATTCAAATTTATTCATTTAATTATTTATCTTTATCCTTTAACATTATAGAGTTTATTTACTGTTGATTATTCTTAACATCTAGGACATAATTTATTGAACGTATCCTTTATTTAACAACCCAATTGATCAATAAATTCCCCAAAAAA
Organism: Viscum album; assembly: GCA_963277665.1. Classification (NCBI taxonomy): domain Eukaryota; kingdom Viridiplantae; phylum Streptophyta; class Magnoliopsida; order Santalales; family Viscaceae; genus Viscum; species Viscum album. Next base: position 2,093,422,553 of record OY728136.1, read on the forward strand.
GTAACAAAATTCTTCTTCAAAATGATTCTAAATTTAATTGAAAAGGAATGAAAAATTTCTCGATAACATTCACATATATTGTTCATGTATTATGATTTTGTAACCTTTTAGTATTTCAATTATCCATTTTATATTCTTATAATAAAACCTATGATTAGTGATGAAATATCCCTTTTATATAATTTAACATTTTAAATTTTATAATTTTAGTATTACGCTTATATTTATAATAATTATCACTAAATTATTGAATTTCTACATCCTCTTCACACCTTGAACTTGATTTATATAGATAATAATTATCATAATAGCCACATAAAATCATCACACATTTATTACCTTCAATGTTTCGTAGATAATAATTATCTATTCATGTAGTTTTTAATTACATGGACTCACTATTCTCCATGTTCATCATCATTTTGTTCAATAAAACTATATTTTCTTCAATAGTGATAGAAGATTAAATTTTACATCATTGAGTATATAAAACCATATTATAATATTAACATCTCATAATGCATATAAATAATCACCAGAACTAAATATATATCAAATAAATAGGAACCTCCTCAAATATAGTAAAACATAACATTCCTAATGCACCATCCAGTAACATGAGAGGGTAGTTAATTTAGGTTGAACAATGTCAACAAAATCACATTGTCCTTTAAATTTAACCACTAATAACATTTTATATCTTATTATATATAATGATAATAGTGGACCTATATTTTTTATCCAATACTCATAAAAATCATTAAATATTGAAATGAAATTAGTTAATAAATCATGATATTTTTATAGGGTCTACCACTAATGTTGGTGACTACAACTGTGTTATGTTTATGATAATGAAAGACATTGACAAATCACTATAATTATTAATCAATTATCTGTGATGTAAAAATATATATTCCTTTCCCTAAAAGAAGTATCATGAATTGTCTTATACCTATTTAATGGATTTTAAATCTTTTGGTAATGATTTTAACACAAACTCCTCCTAGTTAAAAAGACTCTTCTATACTTCTTGAAATAAATTTACAATATACCTAGGATGTTTCCATATCTACATGTTAGTTTATACTTTATCAATATAGTATTGAAATCGTATGTATTATAATATAATTTCATACAACATAGTTTCTAAAATATCTATTCTCATATATCACATGTAGAATAAGATCATTCGTCTCACTCATAAATACATACATGTTTTATGTTTAATAATAATTGATCATTAAAACACCTTGTATATTGGCATTCCTAAACTCTTCTTATTGCATATCATTATTTCAAATAATCATATTTATATTCTATTATTGGATGATATTAAATACCTATTTATAATTACTTTTATGTATTCAATTTATAGACTCTAGATCAATTGGTGAAAATATCATTCGGTTCTCATTCATTATTGATAACCATACAGTTATTCATTAGATAAATATAAGGATACCATTAATCTACAAACATTATAACTTTATTATTATCCTGTTTATATTTTCCAATACTATTTTTCTACACAATAATTCTACAATTAACTTTCTTCCAATTTAAATCATGTGAAATTAATCATCAATTTTATTTATAAAATGTGAAATGAATCTATTCATACAAAATAATACCATAAAAACTATAGTCAAGAAATATTAACAATTGTATTATAAACAAAGTGTAATAAATCTATTAATACTTGGACCATATCTTTACCCAAAAATGACAATATTATTATCTTCTTATTTATATCTTAATGGACCTGTTTCTAATAGAAAATATATAATATATCATATAAAATATGATACGTATTCAATATGATTCACTTATGTTTTTAGATTTTATCACATATCTGTAGGATATTATGAATCTAATGCTTTTAAAAAAAATTATTACGATCTAAAACGTAATAAAATTCATTAAATTAAATAACATATGGATCCCTTCCTTTAAAAGTTTTTAAAAACTAACTTAGAATATTTTTTCATTTCATATGGAGGTTATGGGCATATTTAATTTTAAGCCTCAATTTGAAATATCCATCTGTAATTCAAATATTCTCCAAAAATAATCTAATATCTTCTAGAGAATTTTAATCATTATAAATATATTTAATTTACATTAACCTACATTGAAAAATAAAATAATATTTCAAATTAAATTTAACAAATCTCCAAAATGATTTGTTAAATATAAAATATTTATTGAGTGTTTCTATTTGGCCACGCTATAAATTTTAATACATCACTATAAATAGCTTCTAAATACCATAATATATTTTATTTTTGAAATATATTATGTATGATATTTTCTAAATATCCATTAAATGTATTCTCAATTATTGAAACCACAGTTTATATTTTAATCATAGATATATATGAAATTTAGTATAAATATTCTCCACTAATCAAATATTTATTATTATACACTATCATCTTCCAAAATACTGGGTCCCAAAATGAGTTGGTATCATGAGTAATGTTACTCAGAAACCCCTCATCCAATGTTCTAGGGGCTGGTGACTAGATCCAAGTAAGAATAACACCCACCTAAAAGGAATTATCCTATAACATCATGAAATATACACATTTCTATAGTATATTATTAAAGAAAAAACATCAATAGGATGAATAATAATTCATTCAATAGTATGTAATGAAACACATGTAAGATATACCAACTATAATACAGATGATGACTCATAAGAATAGTAATTAATAAAAGGTGTAAAATATACACCCAACACCAAGAAAAAAACTTTTCAACTAGTAATTATGAAGAGGTCCTTATTTCATGCTGGATCGAAAAAGGAATATCACATACTGAAATATTCACAAAGTATCACCAAATCTAATAAAACACTTATTCCCACATGTCCAGGAGTTCTCAACTTTGAATGATCATTATCAACCCCCCATCCCAAACTGACCAGGATAACCCAATAATATGGCATCATAACCAATCATGACATTTCTGGACTATCATTTTGGAAACCTATGGGATTTTTAGAAGTCTAGGGAATCATTAAAATAAATATGGAAAAATTGCAACATATAAATAACTCATAATGAAAATAAATGTATATAAAACAATAAATAATCACTATCCTAATCGCTTAGTAGGATATAACACCCATAAAGTAGATAGTTATAAGTATCAGTGATTTTACTCTACCTAATTTATCAACAAGATTTTCAATATTTCACTATCAAAACACAACATAAAAAGTGGATCATATGTTCTATTGTTCACCTCCAACTCCCAAGGTCTCGCTAAAAAAGTACACCTACCACCTTTAGGTAGTGATTTCCATTTTCCTGGACATGACATAAGAAAGTCTAAAAATTACAAAAGGCAATGATATAGTGTGAGAAATAAGTTCTAGTATGATCTTAATATGAATTAAATAAAAAATATTCAAAAAAATAAACAAACATTTCTCAATTTTAATTAAAACATGGCATGGGATATTATTTAATATTCATATGCAAATATGATTCTCAGAATATTTATATGGTTATTATACAATATAATTTATATAAAATATTCATTAAAGAAGTAATTTATAAAAACATTTATAAAAAAATTCAAATAAGAATTTCTATCAAAATATCTATAAATAAATAATTTTAATAAATAATTTTCCATTATAAATCATTTTCAATCATTTTTCAATAATTGAACCATAATAATATCTCATAGTGTTAGTTTATCCCATGGATTCTCCGACATGTTTTTTATGTATAGCTCATAGTGTGCATAAAATCCTTAGTGTGGATAGAAAAGTGGGAATACAAGATAATCCCAAAGAATAAATTATATAGCCTCATTATAGTTTAGTTAGTGTTTTCATCATTAATATTCCATTTCCATGTAGAGCTAATATATTCTAATAATGTGTTCATAAACCTACCTAAATTTAATTCCATTTATTTCATGGTAAAGATTCATTTATGATACTATCAATCAATGAATCGTTCTAAATAATTTCATATAATAATTCCAATCATACTCATGTTCATGTTTCAAAAAAACCACTCATTTCAAAAACCATGAATCAAATGGGTTTTAATAAAAAAATCATATATTTCATTTTAATTCACCCCATTTCAAATAATAATTCATCCAAACCATTTAATATCATTCTATTTAATTTTAAAACATTCACTTCAATTAAAAATCAATATTTTGTAATTCAAAATTTATATCAAAAATAATTTTCAAATATATTTCATAAATGAAAAAAATCACACCATACTATTTGAAACCATATCTCAAGAGACTGAATTCATGATTTATACATTTATTAGTTATTAAATTTAAATTAATCTAGCAACAGAATATTCAATTGATAGAGACATTAATGTCTTGATCCTAGTTTCCCAGAATCGATGGCTTATTTTATTACATTGGCATCAACACAAGAAAATAAAATCCCAAAGGACCAATCAGTTTAGTAGCCTTGGAAAACTAGATAAAAATATAAGTTTTACATTACATCATTAAATTAAAAACTACATATTTTCCCTTTGGAAGTCTCTCATATCCATCAGATGCTTAATAACGATAAAAAATAAACCAAAAGTTATAATAATTAAGCATAAATTATTAAGGAAAGGTATAAGAAAGAAAAAAAATAGTATTAAACATAATATTCAGCACAATATGGTATGGATAAATTAAATAATTCCATTTAAACACTCATATGGATATTATACTAGTCGAATATTTACATGAAATGTCAGTAACTAATCTCATAATAAGGAAATGTATAATTCCAGATATCATAACCATATCATCAAGGCCTCATACTAAGCCTATTACCATACAGTCAAGGCCTTGTTATGAGAAAGTAGTTTGTCGCATAGAACCTACCTATACATCTAGGGGTTATAGCGGGCCCCTCCCATCACTTAATTAGTTCAATGTATTTCTCTTACAAAAAGGGTGAAGCATAAAATAATCATTCGTATTAAAACTATCATAAGAAATGTTTTTAATTTAACCATAAACCATGAATGATATAGAAATATAACATCCTCAATTAAATATAGCATAAACCATTAAATATAATATATAGGTTTGTATCAAAATAATTTGACCTCAATAAGAATAAAATCCAACAATATTGTTTGAAATAGATTAAAATAATTTAATAAATTCATTAAAACACTTGGAGGGAAATATCCAATTTTTATGTTAAAATAATTTCAATGCTGCACAATTATAAAAGTAAACATTTATTTTAAAATAAGTTTATAATCTTGTAAGGAATTCTTTTTAATGGTAAATAATCATAATGGTTGAAAATTTCCTCCTACAATGTATAAGGTAAAAATACATTATTTCCTAAATATTGTTAACAAGGTTATAAAGTACATCGTTTGGAGAATGACAGAAAGATTCTTTAAAAGTCATTTTTTAAAAATTCAAGAAAATTAAAAAAAATTCAATGATTTTAGATGATATTTTGAATTTTATTTTTATAAATATTGATATTGATGATAAGGAGGTCTCAGTAGATACTTACATATAAGCAATATCAGATATTAAAGTGATTTTGAAATTCACACTTACTTTATACTTTCCTTTGGTCATGGTTGATTAAGACTCGTGTATAAGGGTTATAAAATTAAATTAATTTATTCCATGACCAAATAAATATTTATGATATAATATATTATCCTCTTATATCATTTTGGTAATAATATTTCTGTATTACCGTTTTTGGGGTGTTAACTCCTTCATTTTCCAATTTGCGTTTTTCCATGAATGTTATGTTTCTTATGAAAAGGATATATTTAATTCATATCCAAAACGAAATTACATTCATAATTATTATTTTTAGTCATAAAAGAAATTTATATAATAATTTTTCATGGGGTAATGTAGGGATTGATTTTAATCCCCTTATGGAGATAGCAGGTCATACGTATGCACGATTGACAATATAATTACTTTAATGGTTAAATGGTTTAAAATTAGGATGTTATATTAATTAAACAGAATAATTATCATTTTATATTAGTTATTTATATCCTTTATAATCATCATTATACCCATCTGATTAATGTAGTGTAGAATAATAAATTATGCCATAGCTTGGAGACTATAAGCTGTATGTTCACAAACATGCTCATATTTTTATTCGTAAGAAGAAGAAAATGAGTAATATGGTTTTACCATGATTATAATAAAATATTAGTATATTGATGTTACTAGAGTTATTATTTTGATATGGAGAAAATATACATAGAGGATGTTGAAGATTAATATAACTTTGAAAGAGGTGATAGAAAAATAACTTGTTTTTTTGGGTGTCACCTATTAGTTTGGACAAAAGGACTCCTTAATATGGATTTTATTCTAAAGTGTTACCTCCAAGATTATGTGAGGGAAGTTGGGAGAACATGTAGGAAGGTTTTTTCCAAGACAAATGGCGCTTAAGGTTTTATATTAAGTGAAACAGAAGTTCCCTTTTATAAGAGTGGTGAGTGGTATTTTTGGGAAATCATAAAATATTAATTTTTTATAAATTGATATTCAGTTTCAAATAGATACAATGAAATTTATTTAGAGGATAATATGAGTATGGTTATAAATCCACTCATACAATTTACTTTAAACAAGTTAATGTCTGTTATCAATCTTATATTTTAGGATTAACCTTTAGTCAAATAGCTCAAATCTTACCGTGTCTTCTTGTGTTTTTACACTATAGGGTTAATATAGATACGATAAAATTCCATATGATCCCCGAATGGATAATTTATGACATTTTTACTATTTAAATAGTTTTTTTTCCTAATCAATTATTTTTACAAAATTTATATCATTTAATTAAATATTTTTTTTAATGTATCATTTTTTTCATTTTTGAAACTATTAAAAACTTTTGTTTTTTTAAATCAAACCAACAAGATAACTTTTAACCAATACTTCTAATATGTCAATACCATGTATAAATTATCTGTAAAATTAGTTTAATTCATTTATTAGGTTAAATTATATTTATTTTAAATATTTTAAATATCATTTAATTGATTGTTCCATTGATAATTCAAGTACTGCATCATTATTATGGACCAAATTAATTTAAATAATTATTTCTTAAAAATATAAAAAAAATGTAGATAATAATTTTATCCTTCAATAAACTATTTATATTAGAATTTATCTTATTTATAACCTAATATAAAAAATGAATTAGTTAGTGAAACTCAAATATGAAAATTTTAACTCTTCTTTAAATAAATTATAATGAATGTATTAATTTAACACAAGTTTATTTTAAAAAGTTCATAATTTCAAGTTAAGGAAATTTTTCGTTGAAATACTCATATTAAATCAAATTCGGACATGTGTTAGAGTAATATTATACTATTATAATATTAATCTTATCTTCAATTACCCTATTTAACTTTAAACGTTGTAAATCAAATCCAAAAGTTAGTTTTCAACAAAAACTATTTTGATAATATTAGAACTCATTTTTCATACTTATTAAAACAATGTATTTCCAATTTTGGAAATTAAATTCACAAAAGAATTAAAATTAATTGTAATGAAAATCTAGTAGATGTCATTAGAAGGAAAGTAAATGATATGTTAAATGTTTAATAAATATTAATATCTAATTATAATATAAAATTATTCCAATTAAATATATTGGATTAATATATATTTTTTATCTATTGTATAATTATAATCAATTTGCAGTAAAATAATTATTTAAATGAAATAGTCGATAAATAAAAAAATAACTATTTTTTCCTATTAATAAAAAATAAAACCTTTTTAAAAATTTCAAAAATTTCATCCTAAGCTAATTTTGAAATTATGAATTAAAAAATGAAGTCTATTTTGAAAAATAAAATTTAAAAATTTCATAAGATGATTAAGAAAATTCATAACTTTTTTTTTAAATGACAAGTTTGAAATGTCATTGTGCACCCAAACTCGATGTTTCATGCCACACAAACTAGTGAATTATTTAAAATTAAGCTTATTGTAGAGGCATGGGGTGTTATAATATTTCATCCTTCAAATAATTTCTTCTTAAAAATTTCAAGATTATCACTTCATAAAATTATTTAGGTGGGTTTTCATCCTAATGTCTTCAGGTTCCCACGTCACCTCTTCCATTTTATGGTTTCTACAATGAAAATTTACGAGACGAGTCCTTCAATTTCTAAACCCCATTTCTTGGGAATGAAGAAACTTGATAAGCTCTACACAATAAGACAAATCTGGATATAGTTATATTTATCTATAGGTGAGTATATGCATGGGGTCTGGCATGTATTTCTTTATACATTGACATGTGGAACACATCAATACTTGTGAGAGGCCTGGAATCTTTGTTGATTGGTAAGATACAACATCAATTCATTCCAGAATTTCAAAGGGTCTGATTTACGTAGGAATTTATTTACCCTTCTTACCAAATCATATAATGCCCATACATGGATATACCTTCAAGAAAACATAATCTCCACTTGAAATTTTAAATCATTCATTCGGTTATCATCATATCTATTTTTCCTACTTTGAGCAATTTTGATAGTGTTCAGAATATTTTTTTACCATTTCTATCATTTCATCAACAAGTTCTCGGCCTACAAATTTTCATTCACAAACATCATCCCAACAAGTTGGTGTACGACATGTCATTATATATTACTCTTCATATGATGCCATAAATATACTTGAATGGAAGCTATTGATATTTGAAAATTCACCCAATTGTAAATATTGATCCCACATACCATGAATGTCAAGAGATAAAGATCTGAACATGTCTTTTATGATTTGAATAGTAGTTTTTTACTGTCCACCAGTCTGAGGGTGGCATGTTGAGGACAAACAAAGATCAATATCAATGGGACTTATGAAGTATTTTCCATAATTTTTATGTTAAATGTATCACGGTTAGAAAAAATCGATATGGTACACCATGAAGTCTTATAAATTCATTAATATATAATCTTACAAAACGTTCAAGTGGTAAATATTCTTTTAATGCATGAAAATATACTGATTTGGTAAGACGGTGAACAATAACCCATATCACATCATTTCGTCTAGGAGTTTTTGGTAGCCCCATGAAAATGTCCATTGTAATATCATTTCATTTCCACACAGGTATAGGAAGAGGTTTCCTGGTTCCTCTAGGATGTTGTCTCCCATCCCTCACCTATTGAAAAACCAATCATATCGACACATAATCAACAATATCACTGTTCATTTTGTCAAACCAAAATTTTTTCTTCAAATCCCTATACATCGTAGTTCCACCAGGTTGTATAGAGAAATAAGAGCTATGAGCATCATCCAATAATTTTGTTTATCCAAGAAATACCAGGAAAATAAATCTCATTCATAATATTCAATATATAATATTTAAATATGAATTCGATCACTCTCCCATCGTTCAAAGCACTAATTTTCTATTAAAACACCTCATCATGAGACGGATAACTTTTAGTCATTTCTTATTAGGAAGGTTGGAAATCCATTTAAAAAATTAGTGATGTTTCACCTTCAATGTTAATTTCCATATTCATCTTTAATATATCCATAAACATATGATCCTTTTCAACTCTATTTTTTAGAACACCATGGTATTTTCTACTAAAAACTTTTTCCACCTTATTTTACTTCCCTAGGTGGTAGTGTATTGTACAATCATAATCCATGAGTAGCTAAAGAAATATATTTTGCCTCATGTTGAGTTCTATCTATGATAAGATATATTTCATACTATTATGATCTATATATGTCTCACATATTTCATTTTAGAGATAGGGTCTCCATATCCTCATAAAATTTTTTACTTCTACTAACTCCGGATCATGAGTTGGGTAGTTTTTTTCATGAATTTTTTATTTCCATATGGCATAACAAAATACACTATCATTCTACAAATGGAGACAACCCAATCCTTTTTATGATGCATCACTATAAATTACAAACCCATCATTCTCAGATGGTAGTGCCAAGAAATGAACATTGAATAATATACTCTTCAATTATTCATAACATTATTTAGACTCCTTTACCCAACCAAATTTCACCACTTTACATGGCTTCTTGGTTAATAGTGTTTTCCAATAGGGAAATATTATATATGAAATGACAATAGTAACTATCTAAACCAATAATATTATGTACCTCGGTTATACAAATAAGTGATGGAAATTCTTGGATTTCCTTTTCCGTTGCATGATTAATAGAGATTAAATCATTTAAGAATATATATCCATGAATAAAATTTCTTGATACTTGAATTTACACTTTCTAAACATCTCATATATTCCATTTCATATAAGAGTCTTTTGAACAATCCACAAGTGGTTCCCCTGGCCTCTGTATCTTTTTGAGTGTACCAAGATATCATTAATAAATATGATGAAAAAATTATGATGATATTACATGAACATTATCTTTATTAGATTCATGAAAATAGAGGTTTCATTAGTCAATCCAAATGGAATTACATTAAATTCATAATGAACATACGTCATTCGGAATAAGGTATTTTGAATATATTCCTTTCTTACAGACAATTGATGATATCCCGTATGATGGTCAATTTCTAAAAAATACTAAGTTCCATGAAGTATTTAAATAAATCATCAATGTGAGGGAGGGGACTCTTTTAAATTATTGGGATATGAATCATTTCTTAATAGTCAATGCATACACTCATTGATACATCTTTGTTCTTAATAAAATGAATTGGGGATCCCCGTGGAGAAACTGTAGGGAGAATAAATCCCTTATTACTCAAATCCTCTAGTTCTTTATTTAGATACTATAATTAAATAATGTCAATTCAATAATGATTATTTAATATTGGTCTTGCATCAGTTATTAAATCAATAGAATACTCAACTTCATGCTCTATGGGGTGTCCAGGTAAATCTTTTTAAAAAACATGAAGGTATTCTTTTACAATAGGTACATACTCAATTTGAATATTTCTTTATATATACATGATGATTATTTCCTCTACCTCCCCCATAATCTCATTAAAACAATATTTTGGGGTGGATTCTCATAAGAATAAGGTGAGTAAGTTTCTCACTAAAGGCAATAGATTCTATATCATCCCCAAAAATCGTATCTTCCTCCTTCTAAAAATAAAATTTTCTATCATATTTTGATTTCCAATATATACAGAGGATTATATCAAATTTGTCTATAGGTATGATGAAAAATTTAGAAAATAATGAACCTTTATATTATATAATAGGAATTGCCTAAAACATCATTGTTGTAATGGGACTACCCTTAGGGGTTTTAACTAAAAACTATCATGTTAAAGTGAATAGGAAATTATTTTTTTAATGAAAACAAGGAAGACATAATGGAATTAGAGGATATAGAATTAAATAATGGTTTGACTAAAATTAAAAAGATGAATATAGTATTGTCCACAATGTCATTAAGATTTTCAACCTTAGTAGTTGTGATCTCAAAAGCTTGGTATTTCACCCTTGTCTTTTTAGGCATGTTTCCATGATGCATATGACACACATTTTCAGAATTTCCCATTTATTTACAATTTTATAACTTAACATTGACATATTCTTTATTCCTCTTACAATCATGAAATTTTTGGCCATTTTCTCTACACTTGAATCAAAGTCCCACCCCCTTTGGAAAGTATTGTGGGGTTTATTCCCACAATTACTATATGGTGGAAAGTCATCTTTTAACTTATTCCCCTTATTTCCTTTTCTAGAGTGTTCAGAGACCCTATTCTTCTCTTGATTCCCAGAAAATGGATAAGATATAGATAATTAATTTCTGTATTGATACCACATGATATTGTATCTTTATAAGATGAGAAAGATTTTGAAACCAAAGACCGTCGAAAGAATGGTTTTAACCCATCAATGAATTGATCAATATTATGTATTGGGTTACGTATGTAGTCTATATCCTTCCATGCTAACATTTTATGTTAGCATGATACTTTTCAACATTGTAATCCTCATTTTACCTCAGATATAGAAATTTCCTTTCCATATCAACTCACTATTAACTAGGAAAGTATTTTTCTAGGATAATTTAATTAAACTTCCACCATTCAATATTTTATAATTCTGTATACTACATTATGTTCTTTTTTTAGTTACCACTATTGATCTGCATCTCCATATAGATGATAATCTAATATGACAAAATTCTCCCTTTCATTACTCCACAAAGAGTGAAATATTTTTTCTATGGAAATAATCCATTTCTATGATAAAAATGTATTTGTAGTCGTCGTGAATGTAGGAGGTCATTGTCTCATGAAGCGATCTAACTTGATCCTCATCATTGGGTATCTTGGTGCTCCATACGTGTAAGTATATTATTCCAAACCAGAGTCACCTATCCCAATATGGTTATAAGCTATAAAACACAAGTTGCATCACCCGCTCCACTAACATTATCATGCATTAAAGGGAAATACCTAAATGGATTACATTCAGTGATACGATTTCAATTTCTTCAACTAATCACCATTTCTAAACAATAGTATACACTAGATTATGTTCTGAATCATAATGCATAATTAAAAACTAGATATATACGTTTCATAAATTGGAAAATTTTACCATATATATTTTATAATCATGAACATTTCTTTATGGACATAGTGAACCATAAATCCTTCATATTGGTTTGTAAATAAAATATAAATTATCTTATGTATATCCCCTATTAGTGTGAAACCAGGTGTGTAGTAAGTCTCGTTGTCATATACCAGGTTACCCCGAGTCATGCTCAGACCACCTTGTCATAGTTTTCACCACTAGTTATATCTGTTCCAGAACCAATTCCACCTCTAGTTTCCATACAAGGATTCATTTTCTTAAAATACCATTATAATCTCTATATCACCAAAATTATCGGTTGTTCTTCTATAAATATTCTCTAATTATATCCTAGGGTAATATTCCCTAATTAGGTATTTATCTAAATCTAGTGTCCCTAGTTCATTCTATGCCCCAAACCTACATTCCTAGAGATATATAATTACTTTATTATTTTGGAATGATCATTAGAAAATCAAATTCCAATATACAGATCAGTTTAATTGCATTGTAAATTCTTGATAAAAACATAAGTTTAACATTACAAAATGTAATTAAAAATAACATATAATCCCATTTGAAAACTCCCATATCCCTTAGAATATCCCATAAGGTAAATAACGATATACTTCTTTACATTCTCGGGAAAATGAATCATAAAAATGGGTAAGATCAAATGATTAGTAAGGACAAACAATATACCATAAGCTATCATAAATAAGAACAAACTTTTAAAGAATGGTATAATACTAAAAAAAGCCTTATAAACATAATTATCAGCACAATATGGAAATAATAAATCAAATAATATAATTTAAACTTCCACATTGAAATTATTCTAGTCAAATAATCAAATTCAATATCAATAACTAATCTCATAATGAGGAAATGCTTAATGGGGGACTTCATAACAATACCATTGATGCCTAATTCTAAGAACATTACCATAAAGTTAAGGCCATTTTTTAAGACACTATTTTGTCTCATGAGACCTACTAATGCATGAAGGAGTTATAGAGGGCCTCACACATCACTTACTTAGTCCAATGCATTCCACTGATGAAAACGAAGAAACATAACATAAACATTCATATTAAAACTAGCATATGATATGTTAATTCTATAACCATAAATCACGAATGGTATAAACATATCACATCAAATTTCAAATATATCATAAATCAATCAATAAAATATGAAATATAGTATTCTAATATGTTAACCTCAAATAAGAAAAAAACTCAATAAAGGATATTGACAAAGATGAAAAAACTTAATAAATTTATTAAAACTCTTTGAGGGAAATATCCCATTTTTAATTTGGAATAATTTAGAAGATTAAAAATTATAAAATAAAACATTTTTTTTAAAATAACATTATAATAATATAAGGAAGGCTTCAAAATTTTATTTCACGATAACAGATGAAAATAGCAGCTTGTGCCGTATAATTTAAAAAAAACATTCTTTCCTTAAATTTTTCGAAAATGTTAAAAAGTACCACATTTGGAAAATGATGAAACGATTCTTTGAAAAATATTTTGTAAAAAGTAAAATGTGGGTAAAAACAAATATATACCTTTGTTGATAATAATTTTAATTTCATTTTATGAAATATTGACATGGATGATAAGGATTTCCTAGTAGATACAAACATATAAGAAATGTTGGATTATAAATAGGCTGTAAAATTAACACTTAGCTTATAATTTACTTTGGTAGAGGGTGATTCAGAATCCAATATAATGGTTAATACATGTTATTAAATTATACCGTGACTGATATATATTTATTATATAATATATTATCATATTATATCATTTTGGTAATAATATGTTAGTATTACTGTTGTTTCTGGTGTTAACTACTTGGTTTTCCCATTCATATTTTGTCATGTAAGTCATGATTTATATGAATAGGATATATTTTATTTCTATGTAGAATGAAATTATATTCGTTATTATTATATTTCCACATCTTATAAATTTCATAATCATTTTTTTAATGTAGATAATTAATCTCATCGTTTCATGGGGATGATAGGTTATACATATGCATGAGTGATGTTATCGTTCCCTTAATGGTTAAATTATATAGAATTGGATAGTATATTTATTATAATATATATATATATAATGTTATATTATTTATTTATATGCATTACTACCATCATTATAACCACCTAATGAATGTGTAGTTGAAAAATAAATTACACCACAATGTGGAGACGATAAGTCATACGTACGCATGCATGATGATATTGTTATTCTTGTGATGGGTAGAAATAGTTGTATGGTTTCAGCATGATTATAATAACGTATATGTATATGTATGATATTTGAGATATTTATTTGATATGGAAACAACATATTATGAGGAATTAGATGAGGAAATGAGCTTTGAAAAGGTGATGAAACAAGTACCTCATTTTACGGTTTCTCATTTTGGTTTGCACCAAAGGAATCCTAAAATTGGATTTCTACCCACTGTTTGGAATCCTGGATTAAGTGTGGGAAGACACAAAAGAATATGGAAGGTTTTTTCCAATCCAAATTTCTTTGAATCTGTGAATTAAAGAGAAGGACAAGTGCTTTTTTATAAGAGATGGGAGGTGGAACTTTTGGATGATCTTAAAATATTAATTTATTTTAAATTTAATTTCAATTACAAATAGTTCAAAATTGGTTTATGTATACGATAATATGAGGATTGGAAAAATTACTCTCATCCAATGATTTTTAGATAGGTTTATTACATACAATTAAGCTTCTCATTTGGGATTAACCCTTGGTTAAACAGTTTAACAATTATCACACCTTCTTGTATTATTACACTACATGGTTAATATAGTTACAATAAGATTCCAAAAAAAACCCAATTGGATAATTTATGAAATATTTATCACTATCCTAGTATGTTGGAAAAACCTTATATTTTTATGAATTTGATAACATTTAATTAAATAATATTTATTTTAATGATTTATTTATGTCATTTTTGAAACTATTCAAAATTTCCATATTAAAAAATATCAACCAAAAATGAGAAATTCATAAAAATAGTTATAAAATGTCATTAAAATGTTTATATTACCTATAAAATTATTGAATATAAATAATTAAATTAAATTATTTTTATTTTATTACATTAAATACCATTTAATTTATTCTTCCTTTAATAATTAAATTACTAAATCATTATTGTGTCACCAATATATTTAAATGTTTATTTACTAAAATTAATAAAAATTATGATTATGTAGATAATAATTTTAAATTTCAAATATCAATTTATAGTAAAATTTATCTTATTAATAACTCTATATTAAAAATGGATTACTTATGAAAATTTTAATATGACAATTTTAACCCTTCTTTAAATAAAATATAATAAATATATTAATTTAACCCATGTGGATTTAAAAGGATCATAATTTGGAACAAAGAATTATTTTTATCAATTCACACTTATGCAATGATATTAGGAAATTTTTTAGTGTAATATTATATTTTTATAATATTAATTATACCTTTAATTACAATATTTATCGTTAACCATGTTAAATAAAATCCAAAAGTTACTATCCACTAACAATTATTTTTATCTTATTAGAACACATTTTTCATTCTAATTACACCCATGTATGTCTATTTTTTGAAATTAAATTCAAAAAAGTTTTAAAATTATGTTTAATGAAAATCCCGTAGATTAGCCACGAAGGTGGGTAAAAGATATGTTCAAAAGTGTAATAAAATTTTATATCTAATTATATTTTAAAATGATTTCAATGAACTATATTCGATTAATATATGAATTATTTATCTATTTTAATATTGAAAAAAATTTAACGTAAAATAATTATTTAAATAAAATAGTCGGTTTTTAACCACAATACAGTATTTTTCACAATTCACCAAAAATTAAAATTTTTACAAAATTTACAAAATTTCACCCTAATCTAATTTTCATATTCCAAATTAAAAAAGTGGAGTCTCTTTTGAAAAAAAATTATAAAATTTATCATTTGGATAATATTATCTATATCTGCTTTTTTAAATGGCTAGTTTAAAAGGTCATGGGGCGATTGAAATCGATGACATGTGTAGCGCAAGAAATAGAATTAATTAAAAGGAAGCATATTATAGATTCTTGGGGTGTTACATAGATAGAGTTTTGAGACCTTCATCCTTGATCAATAGTAAAAAAATGCAGCTGGGGTTCATTAACATAGAGTTAGGTATTTAATGATCCAAGAAGAAACAAAAAAATCATATCCATTAAGTGGAGATCTTGATCCTTCAAAGACATGAGTATACACCAATATTGAAAAATGTTAAAATTTTGGAATGGATAAATGACAATTAATACAATATAAAACATACCATAAGAGAATCAATGCATCAACTGATGGTTCAATAAGTGAAGAAACGGTGATGAGGAGCAAAAATTACTCTAGAGAGTCACCACCAAGGTTCGGCTTGAATTAGATTCATTTAAGAGAAGATTAGAAAACAGAGATATTAAAACAAGAGAATGACATTAGTACCCTTTGAAGCATGGCATTGATAGAGTAAGAGGCTAGTATGTTTCCACCACTATCTACATAGTGTTGTGGTATATAATTATAAGGATATAGGAATTCCAACATGGTAATAGATGGATTCTACATGCTTTCTAGTGGGATAGGTGGAATACCTGTAGAATGGGACTCTCGACAAGCTGCCCAATGGGATTCCATTAGCAATTTGGTATATTTTTTATAGTTAACCCCCACTTCTATCCAACAATTATCTCATCTATAGCCATCACCTTTTAGGTGGTGGTCATACTAATACTTTTTTTACATGTTATGAATGACTACTTGAGTTCATAATGTTCAGACCAACTCTCACCTGGTAAGACAATATTCCAAACCCTCTATCACCACCCTCAAAAAAATCAGACACTGGGAAACATCTTGAAAACAACTGGTACTATAAAAAACCCAGATAAATAATAAAATATCATTACATAATTAAATAGAACCATGTAAAAACATTATTTTTGTATCGTATAAGGCAAAAAATTGTTACACCCCATCTCACCAATACAAATCCTACTTATCTGTCATCTTTACTGAAATAACATGTGTGGGACCATGGATTATCCATGTGTGAATATGAAAATACTCTATAACAATCCCTAAAAATAATCATTGTATCATGATTCAGTATTTAACTCGAGTACTAAAATTGGATTTGCTCAAGAGGTGGAAAATGTGAAATAATATATATCAACTTGTCTAAAATCATCAATAATAAAAAATTATAAAATTGAATTAGAGAACAGAAATTGATCACTACACAAACTCTATAGAACACTGTGATGTTGTTATATCTCCATGACCATCCTCCAACCATCATATGATACTATTCATGGGTATCTAGTAGTTCTCAAAACACTAATAAGTTCAAAAATCAAGAATTTTAAATATATTTCAATAATCACATCAGAAAAGCCCATGTTAGTGTTCCCATGAATTGTAAGCCTCATAGAAGTCATTAATAATATTTTTCATGTAATCGTGTTTCATATATAAGTTATATAATAATTTCAAACTAACTATAATTCTTAAAAGATTTATATGGTGGAACACAGTACCAGAGGATAAATATAACCATAGATATTTTAATAAGAGGTACTCTAGTCTTATATTATAGTCTTAGTGTTTGAGATTGTAAAATAGCCTCTGAATTCACAAATACATATATAAATGTCTTGGAATAATATATGGTCATTTTCTTAAATGATTTAATTTGATCCTTATCCCAATGAAATGAAAAATAATAACTCTACTTAAGTATCAATTTTACATATGAGCATTACAAGAGGGAAAAATACTATTTCATAGATAATGGATTCTTAACTTTTATATTTGGGAAAAAATTAACTCTATATAATTACTATGGTAAATGATATCAAACATATTTTCATTTGGGAAGAATTAATAATCACACCAAATGAACCCAATACCTAAATTTTGGATTCCATTACCATAGAGTAATATTGGGAGGAAAATATGTTCTTGACCATTGTATCCATGGTCAAAGGAATATAAATTGTGTGTTATATAGGCATATGTAGTGTTATCTAAATGATGTCACTTAGCTATGATCTTTCTTTCCACATAGCATTTATTCACCTAATAAAATAGAATCTAGAGTGATCACATGACATTTCATGTCTTTATGGTACTTTTTGTATCCTTCATCTTACCCTACCAACTTACTCTGATGGTATATGGGGTGTATCACCACACACAAGATATAATGATCTATACATATTCCTTTATATATATATATTCTATAAACTCTAATTTCCTTTATTGGGGTTACATTAAATGGTTATAACTTACATGGACATGTGATGTTCAACTCCAACTTAAAACATGAAATCCACATCATGAGATTCATAGCATGTGTTCTTTAAAACTACACATTGTGTATTCTGGAATTTATGAAAAACATGGTAACAAAAACACATCTCAAAACAATTATTGACTGCCACCAATGTTTTAATGGTCTCCACCTCTAAGACTAAAAATCCACAATGATCATTATCAATGACTTTCCAAATATAGAATTTTTTTAATTCATGATAAAAAAATGTCACATTTTTCCCCCTCATCGAGGTCTCATTATCCACATTCCATGGATCATGAAACCACTTTCAACCAATCCACCATTAGATTCCAGTAGTCAACTTTTAATATCATTCATAACATATTCCATAAATACCACTCAAAATAATGGTTTAGGATTCAGTGATTGATCATGTATCATATAGGTTCTATTGAATTAGTTAAACTATGAGTCATATTAAAACTAGTGATAAACACAAATATACTATAGAGAGAAATCATGATAAAAGAAAATTGTGAATCCACAATTGGCCATACTCATCTTAGACCCCATTCAATGGTGTAATTTTTAGTGATATGGATAGAATCTAAAAAATCAGGATCCCAAAAAAAATATAATTTTACAAGCTTATAAATAAATTACCCCATGAATAAATCTATTTAAATTATATTGAGTCTAAAAAAATTAAAATGGGTATAAATTCCATAAATAATTAACCCTTTCCTCAATGATGAATGTTTTATGCTTCAATCCATGATCAATGACACATATTTGATCTCTATATCTATCAAACTCCAATCATAGAAGTCATCATGGAACAGATTCTTATACTCAATCAATCTTCACCACCACCACGATCATCATAACCAATCAACTCTCCAGGTTTTTAAATTTTAAACATTGATAAAACTATATTGGATGGAGAATAAAGTTTAAATAATCATGGCTTTGGTTTTTTCTCTAAAATAAAACAATTATTCAGATTATTTTATTCATTATCTATTTATAGAAAACACTTGATATTCTAGATGGGAACCGAATAAACATCACCCTTAATTTAAACATGTCAATAATTACTCAATGTTTTTTTTGTTTTTCCCTTCCATGGACTAGATCAAGAAAAAATAATAATTTCCTTAAAAATTATATTTCATAGAATAAAAATAATATAACTTTTTATATTATATTAATTTTAATCTACTCAATAATCATATTTTAACAGCAGCTCAACAAGGTGGTAAACACTATATTTCCCAAAAAATGTCACATTTATAAATTTTTTCCATGGTCTTCTTATAGGGTAAAATTATCAATTTACACCAATTAATGTTTCTGGACTTCAAAAATAAAAAAATTGTGTCATGAAATATAAACCATGGACATTAAATTTACACATATTAAAAAAAATTATCCCCAAAATGTAAAAAAAATGAGGCTAAGAACAAAAAATCTTTAAATTTATGTCATGTGAAACCTACACGTTATCACGTGAAATTCCATGAAAACTAATATTTTATTTCAATGATAACTATACTCATCATTGATTGTGAGGGATAATGCAACACAAATCTAATAAAATCCTCGCATCATTCTATCATGAAACAAGATGAAATAGGTTAATGCTTCCCCCCAATGTAAGATTTACTCATCCTATAAAAAGTATTTATTATTCACCTAGACTGATAAGATGAAAATTTTTCCACCAATCAATGAATATCTATAACAACTATAGATTTTAATATAACATTATGTTTGATATCATATATGACATACAACACAAAGCACAACCAAATCATTATATATTACTGTTTGAATTTGAGCATTCTAACAAAATTGATAAATTATGGTGGATGAAAAGTATTGAAATATTTATGAATATATATACACATCAATATATAAATAAAAATGAATTTATAAATTCATATTAAGCATGTACACAATTTTCAGTAATGTTATATTATGCAACAAAAATGTGTTTTTTCAAACAAAATTATTTTTTTTTCAGAAAAAATATTATAATTAATTTTGAAAGGTCAATAAATTCTATGTTATGAAATTAATATGATTTTTGAAATAATAAATTTAAAATTATCATTTGGTGAAATTATTGACTTTTTCTAAGATTAATTATTTTTTGTTGAATAGGGAAATATAATTTTTAATGGAAATTTTGTTTTTGTTTCAATTATTTAAAAATTTAAATTCCTTATAAAATGAATTGAAATTAAAATTAGTTCCCAATGTTTTATTAATAATATAATCACATTCACTAGAAACTATTTAATGATTTAATTTGGTATAAAAATATTTTAATACATAAAAGGCATATTTACGAAAAACCTTTTTTGGTAATGTTTTTTTTAATTAAAATTATTTATTGCCTCTTATTAAGATTTAATACTGAATAATGGTAAAATATTTTGACTCATGAGGTATAATGATTAAAAATATTTCCATTTCATCTTTGGACATTATGAATAGTTATTATAGTAATTAATTGTTAACAATGTATGTGTAAATTAGGTAATTATGGTTAAAAATAATATGACCAGAACTTGAAAATGACTCCAAATCATTCTTTAATTTCATTTTATGGAAATAATTTTTCTTTATCAACAAATATTTCAATATTTTTACTTCTTAATGATTTTGGTGTGATTAAGACCTATATATTATTTTTTTAATGATAACCAAAAATTTAATTCTCTTTTTTTTATTACCATTAAATTTTTTGCATAAGGAAAAATAGTGGATATTTTATATTATAAATATTTATTTTAAATTTTAATATTTTTTATCATTGTAAAACATATCTAACTTGTACATGTGTAATAATTACCTTACATGACTACGCAACACAAACACAACTTATTTTCCATTGATATAAAATTAAAATTTATAAGTTTAGAAATATTAAGAAAGTTATAATAGGTAAAAATAATATGTCCCCAAAAATTTTATATATCTACATGACATGTTTGGGAATTTTAATGAATTATATTCAATTTATCCCTTTATATTTATTTTCTGTAATTTCATATTACATTTATTGTGTGAGGAATGAAATTAATAATGTTTTATATTAAAACTTTTTAAATAAATGATCTAAAAGTCATAAAATTATTTGGTTCATCTAAATTAATATGATATGGTTTGAAGAATCACGCATGATATATTTATATTTAATTTTTATTTATATGGTATCATTATTAAACATTAATGTGTTGAAAACATTAATATTTTTGTAATTGTGAAATGGGTAAATTGGGGTTATAATTATATGGTATGGTTTAATACATAACCACAACATTTCCTATTTTTATTTAATGATATTATTTATCCACATAATAATACTATATTAAAATTAATTAAACTTATATCTATTTGAATATATAATTATAGTTTATATTAATTTAATAATTTTTCAAAATTCTATGAATTACCCTCCAATAAATTTTAAACTAACACCCCGTGTCTCAATTCTTCAGGCCATGTTTACCCATTTATGTGGATCATTCCATAACCAATTATCTTTCATAAATCCCTTGATAGGTACTGTAGGTTATATTAAACCATATAGAAAAACCCTGGGTTCCATAAGAAGATATGCAAATAAGTTTTCTCTAAGAAATGGTAATAATTTTTACCACTCTTTTAAAATAATTTTTATTTGATTTTTTTTTAAAAAAAGTGTATACATAAAAAAATATAAACTATTATATCATAAATATTTGGTTTTGTTTTTATGATTAGTGTATGACCAATTTCCATCACTTTTACATCATGTGAAAAGTGAAAACATTGCTCATACATTTCCATCTCCACAAAGCAGTGTAATTTATATTTTATCACCACATTATAGGGATTTTTTTAAATATGAATCTGATAAATATATATGACTTATATGAAGTAATTATGAAATTTAAAAAATAATTTCATATCTATCACATGACCTTCTAATCAATTGTAAAATGATAACGTCGATCTTCTGTACGTGTGTACTGCCACCACACCATAGAGTTGTACTTAAATTTTCAATTTGACATTATGTGGATGGTAATGAGGAAGGATTTAATAAATATTTATCATATAAATTCTATTAAAACGTTTGTTAGTTGTTTAATTATTACTTAAATTTATTTCAAGAAATCTTTCCAAATGTGAATATTGTGTTCATGCATACGAACAACATACCATATCCATGATTAGTGTAAATTATTTTTCTATCTTTTACAAATGTAGATGAAATTAAGAATTAAAATATTGGATGTATAAATATATATGATATTTATTTTATGAATACAATTATCTAAATAATGTTACAATGATAAATGTATTATGACCAAATCTACGGTACTGAAACATACATTACATATGAAGTAATTATCACAGGAAAAATTTATTTTAATTATATATTAATAATAAATATGTCATAAGACAATATAAATAAATTTTATATGATATATATGGAAAATTTTAATGGATATTATGCACAATAAATATATATTTATTATTTACGATGTTCTAGCACATAAAAACAATGTCTGGCTTGAGATAATGGGTATCTATCACTAAATATCTTTGTTGCGACATGTATTATTTTAAATATATCATATTTAATAAGGTGTAACAACATACCATTGAAATTTGATAATATTAATAAAATTATATTAATTGTATTTTTCTTCATATTTGATTCAATTTCTATCAAATGTTTTCGGATTCAAAATTTACCAAAATAGTAAGAGATTATTTGAATGTCTCATCATTATTTAGGGTTGTATATTCTTAAGACTCTCGTGTGATAATTTCAATTGATATTTCGACAATAAATTAAACTTATCTTAGAGTCCTCATGTTTTATAAATGTGTTTTAATTATGTTTTTAAATTTGTAAAAAATATTTATTAAATACATTTTTACCCATTTTTTTATTTTATTATATTTGTGTATATTTATTATTGTTTTCATTTTCTTAATTATGTACTTTTAAACATATTTTAAAAGTGTAAAATGACTATTTCTTAACATATACAGTGTGAAAATATATCCACAATGTTTTGAATAGTTAATTATTTTATGTTTCCATTACTTTATCCATCACTATTTTCCAAGATAAAGTTTTTCATAATATATTTAATTTTTTTGAAATTATTTTTCAATATGAAAATGGAATCACCCACAATATTGTTTTTAATGATTTTTTAGTATTTCCACTCATTAGTGACAATAAGCATATATTATACATAAACCCCACTAATGATATTTATCAATCATGTAATCATTATTTTATTCGAATATTTTATGAAAATTTTGAATTGGGAATGTATGGGAATTCATATTCCAATTTTCCAAAATGAATTTTTATATTGGTTTTGAACATAATTATTCTTCACCACATAAAATTATGGATTTATAGAACTTATTAAATGACATGAAGGTCCCATAATCTCAACTTGATTCACTGTTATATCCAAAGATAAAAATAGCATTCAGTATTTAGTGATATCCTTACAAATTTATGATGATGTCTTGCATGAGGCCATGACAGTATCTTTAGATTTCTTTTCATAAGGCCTCGATGGTATGTTTTAGATGTCTAATATTATATATTACATCATATAAAATCAATTATCGCTGAACATATGGTTAATTGTTTTGATTTTTTATCCATGGATAAACATCAATATGATGTTATTGTTTATATGGAATTATTTGATCATCATGTCTTCATTCCATTTTATTTTTGAGGAAAAAGATATTGATATAATGGAATAAATTTAAAAAAATTTACCATTCTATAATGATTATTTTTTATTTATTCATTATTGTATTTTTTGTAAACATACACTAGGTTAGTATCTAATCTCACTCCTTTCTAATGGTTTCATTCCATATAATTGTATGAAGTGTTTTGTGATTGATATGAAACAATTTTATAAAATAAAATAATGGTGAACATAAAGAAAATATGATGTCATATTTAATGTATACAATTGTAATGTGAGGTTAAAATATTTATATGGTTTTCAATACTTCTAAAATACTAGTTCCTTTGGTATTTGATCAAAAATATCTAGTGAAAAAATAATAATGTAACCGCCAACTCTAGGATAGTAGTGATTAGGTTTTTACAGTTGGAATCAGAGAAATTTTAGTTGAATCCTAAAAAATTTGATATAGGAAAACATTTACTAGGGAACATAACCACATGAAAAACATATAGACATTACCCAAAAAACAATTATTATGATTCAGATTATGATTATTTAAAAATATTATATACCATCATGGGATAATAATTATATTTTTGAACATAATTTTAAATATGTATACACCCCTTTTGAAATTTTATGGGAAGGTATTATAAAGTGATTAAGGATATTTTGGAGGAAAGTTATGGGAATAATATCCTTTTTATGTATATGTATTACTAAAAATATGATTTAGGGATTAATGATTTTAAATATTGAGGAAATATTATTAATTTAATTGATAACCATTATGGTAAATGTGATTTTTATGAATGAGTTAATTATTGTTTGTTGGGTTAAAAGTGTTGTCACATAGGTGATATATATCTTTAGTATACCATAACAGTTAAAATAAATGATTAGATTCTTAATTTTATTTTTGATATTGTTCATCATATATCTCAGAAATATATATTTTTAGAAAAATTAAAATACTAATATCATTAGAGAACCTATTACTTCTGGAAAGGCCAGAGGTATGAATATACAGTAGACATGATAAAAGGGCTCAACACATAACTCTAGCCTACACGATGTACTGGTAAGTATTATATTTTTTTACATTATCTATTTAAAGGATAACAAATATATTACATTAGGAATAACAATACATGATCAAATATTTTTTATTTTTTTGAAATTTTTAAGTGATCAGTGAAATTTTTGAAGATGTTATAGTGTATTAAGTTACATAGTACCATTAGGATTAATGTAATGGATAATTTTTAAAAAATTATATGACTCCTCTAAGGTGTAAAATGAAGTGTACAATAAAATAATTAATATTAAAACCATTTTAATGCATATGTTATTGAGGTTATTTGGGATGAAGGGTTATATATTTGTAAAATAATCTATTTTGACCCCTTTAATTTATTAAGAAAATTTGGAAGTAAAATTAAATATATCCTCAAATTAATAATTATACATTTATGTTTTTTATTACATTGAGGTAACCATTTGTGTTTTTGTTAATGTCCAAATATATTAGGAATATATTTTTATCATTTTATGGATTATATAATTTGTTAGATTTTTATTTTTGGGATTCATGTATAAAAATATACATCTTAAATAGTCATCCTGTGAAAAAATGATGATATTTCAAATAATATTATTTATATGATGATATTATACTTATCAATTATGTATATTTCCTTATTTTTTTATTCAATATTGAAATGGAATTTTTAAAATTTTGGAAAAGTTTATTGAATTAGAAGATTTATCATACAACTATCATTTTTGTTAAAGCGATATTCTTTTTACGCCTCTTTGGTTTATAGTTTTGTGTACATTAACTTTCTCATTATAATTTGCATTCTTATGATCAATGATATTTTATCACTATCCATAATTATTTATAAATCAGTATTTGTTTGTATTTCGATATTTTATATTCCATGAAATTTTTTTCTTTTTAGAAACTTTGTTATTTTTTAATATAGATGACCATATTATATCTCCTTCCATATTTTCAATGGAATATTTATTAACCCTTTTAATGATATGTTTTCCCCAAGGGAATATTTAAATTTTGACCCTTTTCTATCAGGAATAATATCAAATTATTCAGAAACATTTTATTTAATGAACATAATGTAACACCGTATGCTGTTAAAAGAACACTATGTTGGATAACATACATGACAGACAAGTCCAAGCCTAAACACACACAAAATGTTATTATTTAAATATATCCATTCAAACCTATCTCTTGAATTGTTAGTAATTAATGGTAAGTAATAAATTTTAAAATATATATAAAGTAACTAATAAATGAAAATTTCTTTAATATTTCATATGATGTATGCACTATATCTTGAGTAATATTATTTTATTCTTTAGAAATTTATATACTTAAAAAATATTATTATATTTTGTAGAAAATATTATAATTATGTTTTGGTATAGAAAAATACTATCATATTTAAAAATAATAACATTTTTTAAATCATCATATCGAAATTATAATACAGTAAAATATTTTGAGTCTTTTAAAACGAATGACTTTCTAGTGAACAATGATCAATATAAATTATTATTTTAGGCTATAACGTTGTTTGAAAAATATAAATAATTTCATTTTATTATGAATTGTTATAATAGTAAAATAAGTTTCATTTTATGATGAATAATATATTAATGTTTTTTTAAACAATTTTATGATTGATTTTTATATGAAAAAATATTTATTAATTAAAGGTATTTCTATGGAAGCATATCTTTGGATGATTTTTTATATTGTTTTTTTAGTTTACTACTTCCACTTATAGAAATTAAATCATAAAAAAGGATTCCATATTTATAATGGAGATATCATATTTGAAAAATATATCCCCTTTGTTCTTTCCATTATAAATAGTAACCATAAGAAATAATATTCATCACAACAAGGGTAGATCATGTAAATATGGTTAAACATAATTTCATATGGGTAAAAATATGTCACTAACACTATATTTGATTTAATTTTAAATAAAATATTTATACATAATAAATGAATAAAAAATATACTTTATTTCATCAATTTTGATGTGTTTTTTACTGTTATATTTTTATATTTAATGAAATGTAAAAAGTGACACTCTTTTTTTTATCATTAAAATTTTTACAAAAAGATTTATATAAGATATATTTAGATTAAAATAATTGTCTGAAGGATAAATAATTTTTTTTATCATGATAATTTAGATCTATCATATACGGATAAAATATTTACCATAAAAGCTACACAACACAAATATAAAATAAATTCAATTAATAGAAAACTGAAATAAATTATTTAAAAAATATTAAAACTGATACAATTTTAATGAATTAATTTGGAAAACCAATTTTCTATATCTATATTAATTTTAATGATGTATTAATGGATTATATATTATTTACCACATTTTAATTATTTATTTCAAGTAATATTATTTGAATTGTGTCCAAATGATAACAATAATATTTTATAATAAATAATATTTCATCAAATGTTTTAAAATTAATAAAAAAAATTGGTTCTTAAAAATGAATAATAATGTTTTTAAACTACATTCATAGTATATTTATGGAATTTTTTTTATTTTATGGAAACATACATAAACCATAAAAGATATCAAACATTAAAATTATGGTACCTGTCAAATTGGTTAATGAGGTGTTCATTGAAAATTATAAATGCGAAAATATAAGAAATGGTTTCTAAATTTTAAATCATGAGATAATTTAATCATGTAATCATATTATCTTTTATTCATATAATTTTGTATCTTTTTTATAAAAAAATAATTTATATAAATTAAATATTTTCTGAACATTGTTGAATGCATATCCCCTCAATTATAAAAGGATGCCCCTTTTGTCAATTCAACACACCAACATGAGTAATATAGATCTGTAAAAACCCTTACAAATTATCTTCAAAAAATAATTAGATACTTTTTAGGGGGTGGTGTTCCAAAAATACCAACCATATGTTCCTAGTGGGGAGATCTAAATATGTTTTCTCAAAGAGAAGGTAATAATTTTTACACCAATTTCTAATATATTTTTAGTATACTTCCTATAAAATTTTGGAAACCATTAAAAATAAAAAATTGTGTATTATAAATATTTCAAGATTTTATAATTAATATGTTATCACAATTTTTTATATCTTTTCTATCCAATAAAAAGTGAAAACATCACTAGTTCATATGTATGGCTTGTCGTCTCCAAGTAGATCTGTAATTATATTTTCATCGACATATTACAATGATTATTAAAAACATTTAAATAATTAATATATGTCAATATAATGAAATAATTATTATTTTTAAATTATATTATCATTTATAACATCTTACCTTTCTATCCATCGTAAAATGATTACGCCAGCCATGTATATGTGGGAACTATGACCTCCATGAAGCGATATGATTTGTTTTTTTTCTTACGAGTTTGCATGGATAGTAATAAGGATCAATGCAATGAATATATATGATATAAAAATTATATTATATATTGAATAATTTATTTTTTGTCTTTCATACCATACATTGAAATGTAAAGGTGACGTTCTTTCAGACATATAACCAAACTTATCTATAAACAGTGTAAGTCATTTTTCTTTTTCTATCTTTTATAGTTGACAATAAATATAAAAATATATTAACCATAGATTTATAATTATATTAAATTTAAATAATTACTAATGGTATAGATATAATGGATCCATTATCAATTTACAAGGGCTAAAATATTCAAATAGAAACATACTTGGAAGCTAAAGCATTTATCACATGAAATAGTTGTTTTAATAAAGAATAATTAATAAATGGGTGATAACTAGTTCTAAAGAAATAATAAATGATATATATGGTTTTAAATATAATATATATGTATATTGAATGAATATTTATTGTACAGGTGGTTTGATAATATATGCATGAAATCATGAATGAGGTAAGGGTTCTTCTTCTCATGCTATCATTCTTGAGACTTCTGTAATGTTTTGATACTATTATATTTTAGGAGGAGTATCTTATACCATTTAGTAAATTTATATAATTAATTTCATTATATTCATGAAATTTAGTGTTTTATGTGATGTTATTTCATTTATATGGGTTATCATTACAGAGTTATCAAAACTGTAGGGGATTATTTCAGGGTCTTATAATTATTCAAGATTTTTTATTTTTTACACACCCTTGTGTTGTTTTTTAAATATATATCTACAAATATTGTAATTTATTTATCTATGTTTACTCATTACTTTTACTTTTAATATTATCAATTTATTTATTTGGTACCTAAAATTACTGATAAATTAGTTTAAGAAAAAATGATATCACGTATCTCTTTAGTCAAAATACACTTTTTATCCATTTCAATGTTTTATTAAAATATTTTAAATAATTTTTTTAGAATATTTAAATTTTTTATAAATTTATTAAATACACATATTACTTTTAAAAAGAGGTTTTTAAATACATATTAATTTCAATTTTAAAATTATGTACATTAGACCAGTTTACAATGGTTTTCATGGAATGTATATAATATATATGACATGAAATGAATTTATGACTATTGTGGCTCAATAATGGTTTGATGACTAATTTTCGTTTTTATGTTGTTATTTTCAATGATAATGTATTTTCTTATAAAAAAAGCATATTTTTACAAAGTGATTTATAGATGGGAAATGTTATTTTCCTCATGAATGTTTTAATGATCATTTTATGGTATATCAACTAATCTATGACAATGACTCTTTTCAATACATTTAATCCACTAGGGATATGTTTTAATGATATGAAACTTGTTATTTTTATAGAATTTTATGATATGTTTTACAGGTGAAATTATTAACATTAATATTATAGTATTATAATATGAATGATATTATTGAATATGTATTGACTTTTTATTCACCACTTTCAAATGGTGATTGTATTGGAATAATTTTGTGGTGGGTGGGGCTAGCAATATCCCATATATACATTGGTAAGTCTCATGGGAAAAACTATATATGGTACTTGTATGTGGACTTACTCATTAATATATATGTCTTAGCATGAGGTATTGTATATATATTTAGATTCCATAGAACAAGACCTCAGTTAAATGTTTTAGATTTCCAAAATCGTTTATTCCAACACTATAAAATAATTTATTGATTTTAATGTGATTATCTTACAAGTTACGATATCAATGGATAATTTTCCCAACCAAGTGATTATTTATATGGAATTATTTTATCACCATTTATTCCTATAATATTATTCATCAAGCTAATGTTATTAGATAAATTTCATTTAATAAAAAATATTTAAATTAAAATTGATATTTTCAATATTATTCATTGTAGATTATGATAATTCATACCCTTACCTAGTATCTAATCTCACCCCATTATTATTTTTAAGTTCCATTGGATTCTATGTTGTTTTCATGATTGATATGTTGGGATATGATAAAGGGAATAATTGTATAATTAAAGAATATATTATGTTGTATTTTAAAATTACAAATTTAATATGAAATTTATGTGCGTATCTTAGTCCTAAGAATAAAAAAATATTCATTATTTAAAGATTTGATCACTCGTATCTAAAGCTAATGAAATAAATTTACCACTGACTCTAGGATACTTTGGTTAAGGCCATTACACTATCAACCTCAAATGACCATTGAAAAAATAAACCATGCTGGGAGAGACCTACTCCCCACATTTTATAGAGAGTTCTCAATGGAAATCAATGAGAAAACCTATATTCTCTTAGAAATCATACAATTAGTTGAACTAATAATCAAGTATTGCATTAGAAATGTTTGAATTATGTATGATTCTTAGGATTCATGTCATTAACCCATACCAAAAAATTACCAACAAAGTATTGGCTCCATTGGGAGTATCATGCATACTAGGGGAATCCTGATGATTTTCCACAAACCTCAACATTGGAATTATCAATGTTTTTATACTTTTACATCATGATATCAATCTGACTATAATTTTAATTCAATTATATACTAATTGTTTTTTCATTAATTGTTGGAACATAAGTTTTTACTACCACATTAGATAAATGAAAAATTAATCTTCACTTATCACTAGGTTACCCAATCCACGACTATCTAAAGATGATGATATTGATCATTTAAAACCCTTCTATGTGAGAACCTGGAATAAGAAAGGACTTGAATTAGGAGAAACTATCCAGAAACATCAATGAGAATTCATTCCACAAGACAATCAATGGTTGAAAATGGATTGGTTTCTTCCAAACATAATGACTTGGATAGGTTCTTAAGTGATCCCACATGAACAGATTAATCCATAAATAATATTCTAATGTCAATAAACATAATTTGAGTCACATAAAAAGAAATATTAATATGATTTAGTGGGTGGTACACCTTTCACAAACATGGAAGAACCTTTTTATTTTTCAATCAGTAAAAATTTGGTCACATTGGATGAGATGTTCACATCATTCAGAGAACATGCCTCATGCATAAAAAATGTGTGAGTGACAAATTATTGAAATACTTCAGGAAACATCACCAATTGTAGGCTCTTATCTATATCATAAAAATAACTTCATACATGCTTCTTTTATTCGTTAAACAAAGAGTCATTTTTTGGAGTACCCCAACCACCAAAATAAGGCTATACTACTTTTATCTCATCATTATCCAATATCTCAATTCATAAAGGGTCATGTAACTTCATGAAATAAGGCTTCATTACCCAATAATTTGATATCCCGATAGGATACATAAAAAATCATATCAAGGAGGGATTCATATTGTTATGTCATAACTCTACAGTGCCATTAATGATTCTAGATATACAGGTTGATACATACTCTAATTTCATACTAAGGTTCAACAATAGGTCACAATTCTGATCAATTTACATATACAATTTCATTCATATATATCTAAAATAATTACCATACAGATATTGTATTGTAGAATTTTCAATATCTTGGATGAATATATCTTAATATATAATGGATTGGATATTCATTCCACACCTATGGTGTCTTTATTACTATTATAGATTGAACTCGCCCCATATAAAAAATCACCGACCAACCATTTACACCAATATATATAACCAAAATACACAATCATAGGTATCATAACTCCACTCCTATCATATAAAGTTATTTCATAAAATGATCATTACTAAATCATAGATAAACCCACTCAACATAATAATGAATGTATAATAGTCAACATTATATGAAGGTTTGTGGCTATCTGAAATCTTTTAATTAATTAAACTTGATTACCCAACTCACAGATTTATGGAATCTAGTGTATTAAATGTGAATAAAAAAAGATATAACAATGTAATATAGAGAATTAAACATTAGTTTCACTCATATTAGCTCTACCATGATACTGATAATATGTACACCTTCACATGGTATCTTAAACTATGGTTATTAGCACTTTACATTGGTCTCTATAGAATACAGTTAGGAAAATCATAGTATATATAATAATGATATTCCCAAATGTTTCTTATATGACATGGAATTACATCAATATAACTGGTTAGATTAATCTAAGGGAAAATATAACCCTATGTAACCCATAATCATTAGGCATACCTAGAAATTCTTGTTCAGGTTACCCTAGAATTTGTAGCATAGAAAATATAATTGACCACTTCCTTATGACTCTTTATCTATATTCAATCAAAATCATTTATTTCAAACAAAAACACCATAAAACATTCCAAAAAAACACCTCAAAATTTTTTCATGCAATGACATGTACTTAAAGAAGGTAATGATTCCTTACGAAAAGTTCAACACACTCTTATGATAACCCTATATCAGATAAGATCTCAAGATCTAATGATGGTAGAAAAGCAGCATCATGAGTTCAACATGTACATCATCGAATAATGGATTTCATTTCTATATATTATGTTTAATATTTTAATTAATAATTGGAAATATAGTTCTGTAACCAATGATGTAGTGAGTCCCAAATTCTTGTTTATCCACTATCTCCAAATTTTAAGCCTACCCTATAAAATTGTGAGGCCACTACAATTAACCACAAATATTGTATGTAATATTTCAGAAGTTTCACCTCACCAGATGTAAAATACCATTTTCCCTATGAGAATTATCTAAATCAATACATGTTAATTGATGCCACCACAAATAGGCGTGTTATAGAATGTCTCCAACAAGTGATAAAATTTGTTCATCTCTCAATATATTTTGGGGAGGAGACTATCAAAATCTATGAGAATGTTAAACCATAACAAATTATATAATATGTATATCAGATGGTGGAATAAAAAAATTAGAATAACGTACCCATAAGTATTGATATTATTTGAATGAGATAACACAATTGTGACAAGGAAGCCAGTAAGAAACTGATATGTGAGGCTTGTTTCGATTATTGAAAATCCACAATCTATAATTTATGGTTTTAGGGAAGATAATGGCTTATCATGGTCATTGAAAAATGATATGTTTGTTTCAATACCAACACTTGTTTCATGTCCTATTAACCAAACTGAATACCTACAGAGTATAATTTACAGTTTTTCCCAATCCAATATTCATATGAAAACTAATTTAAATTACCATTCATTAGACATATCCACTTTTATACCTACTGTCAAGACCCAAAAAATTGAGGCCCCAACTGGTATGAATTTATTTACAAGTGACAGCACTAGCTCACTCCCAATAGGAAAGGGGTTGATGAGTATCATCAAGTAGGCATAACACAAAAAAATTGGAAACCATAATCTATAACAACCAATAATACACTCACATATCCAATGCATAAAGTAATAAGTAAAATCAGTTGGGTAAAAAAATGGAATCATCGATACTGAATGTATCACAATAATTAAACATATGATGATATCCACTATATAACTGGTTTTAATAAAACCTAATAAAAAGATAAATATATACATCCAACTACCTAAATAAATTAGAAACCTATAAAGTTGAGGATTCCGTCACTAAAAATTGGAACCAAACATATGAAAATCTTGATATTATCATCTTATTGGACCACCAATACTAACCCAGAATCGCTTCCCAAAAATAAATAAGGCATAAAATCCAAATATTCTATGTCATCCCACTGTCAAAAACCAACCTCCAACCAGTATTCCATCTTCTATAACAAAACACATGCAGGATCATGTCCTATGCATGTGTGAGTATAAAATTACATGGTATATAACATCCCTAATTACACACTTTCAAATATGGTTGTAAAAACAAAATGTTTTCATTTTTAGATATGATGATTATAAATGTGACACAATTTTATCCATTGAACACATAAATCTTCAAAAAGAAAAATTACATTACATAAATATCCAATGATCTTTTAGTTTTTTTTATTTATTAAATTGTAAAAAATCAAACATAAAAATACATAAGACATCAACATATCATTCATCAAAATATGACCATAATTTTTTTATTCATTAGAGGTATTAAAAATTTACCACAAAATCCCTACACATGAAACAATTACAGCTATTATATATTTTAGATAATACTTTTTAATATGGGGAAAATGACATATAATGGTTTATTTAACAACCCAATTGATCAATAAAGTCCCAAAAAAGTAATAAAATTCATCTTCAAAATGATTCTAAATTTAATGGAAAAGGAATGAAAAATATCTCGATAACAGTCACATATTTTGTTCATGTATTATGATTTCGTAACCTTTTAGTTATTCAATTATCCATTGTATAATCTTATAATAAAACCTATGATTTCTCATAAAATATCCCTTTTATATAGTTTAACATTTTAAATTTTATAATTTTTGTATTACGGTTATATTTATAATAATTATCACTAGATTTTTGAATTTCTCCATCCTCTTCACACCTTGAACTTGATTTATATAGAGACTAATTATCAAAATATTAACATAAAATCATCACATATTTATTAACTTCAATGTTTGGTAGATAATAATTGTCCATTCATGTAGTTTTTAATTACATGGACTCACTCTTCTCCATGTTCATCAACATTTTGTTCAATAACACCGTATTTTCTTCCATAGTGATAGAAGATTAAATTTTCCATCATAGAGTATATAAAACAATATTATAATATTAACATCTCATAATGCATAAAAATAATCACCCGGACTAAATATATATCAAATAAATAGGAACCTACTCAAATCTAGTAAAACATAATATTCCTAATGCACCATCCAGTAACATGTGAGGGTAGTTAATTTAGGTTGACCAATATCAAAAAAATCACATTATCCTTTAAATTTAACCACTAATAATATTTTATCTCTAATTATATATAATGATAATAGTGGACCTATAATTTTTATCCAATACTCATAAAAATCATTAAATATTGAAATGAAATTAGTTAATAAATCATGATATTTTTATAGGGTCTACCACTAATGTTGGTGACTACAACTGTGTTATGTTTATGATCAAGAAAAACATTGATAAATCACTATAATTATTAATCAAT
Organism: Viscum album; assembly: GCA_963277665.1. Taxonomy (NCBI): domain Eukaryota; kingdom Viridiplantae; phylum Streptophyta; class Magnoliopsida; order Santalales; family Viscaceae; genus Viscum; species Viscum album. The sequence goes on from OY728136.1 coordinate 2,093,458,813, forward strand.
TGTGTATGATGTAAAAATATATATTCCTTTCCCTAAAAGAAGTATCATGAATTGTCTTATACCTATTGAATGGATTTTAAATCTTTTGGTAATAATTTTAACACGAACTCCTCCTAGTTTAAAACACTCTTCTATACTTCTTGAAATAGATTTACAATATACCCAGGATGTTTCCATATCTACATGTTAGTTTATACATTATCAATATAGTATTGAAATCATATGTATTATAATATAATTTCATACAACATAGTTTCTAAAATATCTATTCTCATATATCACTTGTAGAATAAGATCATTCGTCTTACTCATAAATTGTTTGATGACTAATTCATGACTATTGTGGCTCAACAATGGTTTGATGACTAATTTTCTTTTTTCATTTGTTATTTTCAATGATAATGTATTTTATTTTAAAAAAACATATTTTTACAAAGTGATTTATAGATGGGAAATGTTATTTCCTCAAGAATGTTTTAATGATCATTTTATTGTATTTCAACTAATCTATGACAATATCTCTTTTCAATATATTTAATCCACTAGGGATATGCTGTAATGATATGAAACTTATTATTTTTATAGAATTATATGATATGTTTTATATGGGAAATTATTAACATTAATATTATAGTATTATAATATGAATGATATTGTCGAATATGTATTGACTTGTTATTCACCATATTCAAATGGTGAATGTATTGGAATAATTTTGTGGTGGGTGGGGCTAGCAATATCCCATATATACATTGGTAAGTCTCATGGGAAAAACTATATATGGTACTTGTATGAGGACTTACTAATTAATATATATGTCTTAGCATGAGGTGTTGTATGTATATTTAGATTCCATAGAACAAGACCTTAGTTGTATGTTTTAGATTTCAAAAATCTTTTATTCCATAATTATAAAATATGTTATTGATTTTAATGTGATTATCTTACAAGTTACGATATCAATGGATAATTTTCCCAACCATGTGATTATTTATATGGAATTATTTTATCACCATTTATTCCTATAATATTATTCATCAAGCTAATGTTATTAGATAAATTTCATTTAATAAACAATATTTAAATTAAACATTGATATTTTCAATATTATTCATGGTAGATTATGATAATTCATACCCTTACATAGTATCTAATCTCACCCCATTATTATGTTTAAGTTCCATTGGATTCTATGTTGTTTTCATGATTGATATGTTGGGATATTATAAAGGGAATAATTGTATAATAAAAGAATATATTCTGTTGTATTTTAAAATTACAAATTTAATATGAAATTTATGTGCGTATCTTGGTCCTAAGAATAAAAAAATATTCATTATATAAATATTTGATCACTTGTATCTAAAGCTAATGCAATAAATTTACCACCGACTCTAGGATTCTTTGGTTAAGGCCATTACACTATCAACCTCAAATGACCATTGAAAAAATAAACCATGCTGAGAGAGACCTACGCCCCACATTTTATAGAGAGTTCTCAATGGAAATCAAATAGAAACCCTATATTCTCTTAGAAATCATACAATTAGTTGAACTAATTATCAAGGATTACATTAGAAATGTTTGAATTATGTATGATTCTTAGGATTCATGTCAGTAACCCATACCAAAAATTACCAACAAAGTATCGGCTCCATTGGGAGTATCATGCATACTAGGGGAATCCTGATGATTTTTCACAAACCTCAACATTGGAATTATCAATGTTTTTATACTTTTACATCATGATCTCTATCTGAATATACTTTTAATTCAATTATATACTAATTGTTTTTTCATTAATTTTTGGGACATAAGTTTATACTACCACATTAGTTAAATGAAAAATTAATCTTCACTTATCACTAGGTTACCCAATCCACGACTATCTAATGATGATGATATTTATCATTTAAAACCCTTTTATGTGAGAACCTGGAATAAGAAAGGACTTGAATAAGGAGAAACTATCCAGAAACATCAATGAGAATTCATTCCACAAGACAAATGATGGTTGAAAATGGATTGGTTTCTTCCAAACATAACGACTTGGATAGGTTCTTAAGTGATCCCACATGAACTGATTAATCCATAAATAATATTCTAATGTCAATAAACATAATTCGAGTCACATAAAAAGAAATATTAATATGAGTTAGTGGGTGGTACACCTTTCACAAACATGAAAGAACCTTTTTATTTCTCAATCAGTAAAAATTTGGTCACATTGGATGAGATGTTCACATCATTCACAGAATATACCTCATGCATAAAAAATTTGTGAGTGAAAAATTATTGAAATACTTCAGGAAACATCACCCATTTTAGGCTCTTATCTATATCATAAAAATAACTCCATATGTTCTTCTTTTATTTTTCAAACATAGAGTCATTTTTTGGAGTACCCCAACCACCAAAATAAGGCTATACTACTTTTATCTCATCATTATCCAAGATCTCAATTCATAAAGGGTCATGTAACTTCATGAATTTAGGCTTCATTACCAAATAATTTGATATCCCGATAGGATACATAAAAAATCATATCAAGGAGGGATTAATATTGTTATATCATAATTCTAAAGTGCCATTAATCATTCTAGATATACAGGTTGATACATACTCTAATTTCATACTAAGGTTCAACCATAGGTCACACTTCTGATCAATTTACATATACAATTTCTTTCATATATATCTAAAATAATTACCATACACATATTGTATTGTAGATTTTTCAATATCTTGGATGAATATAACTTATTATAAAATGGATTGGATATTCTTTCCACACCTAGGGTGTCTTTGTTACTATTATGGATTGAACTCACCCCATATAAAAAATCACCGACCACCCATTTACACCAATATCTAAAACCAAAATACACAATCATAGGTATCATAACTCCCCTCCTATAATATAAAGTTATTTCATAAAATGATCATTACTCAATCATAGATAAACCCACTCAACATAATAATGAACGTATAATTATCAACATTATATGAAGGTTTATGGCTATCTGAAATCTATTAATTAATTAAACTTGAATACCCAACTCACAGATTTATGGAATCTAGTGTATTAAATGTGACTAAAAATGATATAACAATGTAATATGGAGAAATAAACATTAGTTTCACTCATATTAGCTCTACCATCATATTGATAATATGTACACCTTCACATGGTATCTTAAACTATGGTTTTTATCACTTTACATTGGTCTCTATAGAAAACAATTAGGAAAATCATAGTTTATATAATAATGAAATTCCCAATTTTTTTTATATGACATGGAATTACATCAATATAACCAGTTAGAATAATCTAAGGGAAAAGATAACCCTCCAAAACCCATAATCATTAGGCATACCTAGAAATTCTTGTTCAGGTTACTCTAGCATTTGTAGCATAGAAAATATAATTGACCACTTCCTTATGAATATTAATCTATATTCAATCAAAATCATTTATTTCAAACAAAAACACTATAAAACATTCCAAAAAAACACCTCAAAAAATATTCATGCAATGGCATGTACTTAAACAAGGTAATGATTCCTTACGAAAAGTTCAACAAACTCTAATGATAACTCTATACTGGATAATATATCAAGATATAATCATGATAGAAAAGCAGCATCATGAGTTCAACATGTACATCATTGACTAATGGATTTCATTTATATATATTATGATTAATATTTTAATTAATAATTGGAAATATAGTTCTGAAACCAATGATGTAGTGAGTCCCAAATTCTTGTTTATCCACTACCTCCAAATTTTAAGCCTACCCTATAAAATTGTGAGGCCACTACCATTAACCACAAATACTATATGTAATATTTAAAAAGTTTCACCTCACCAGATGTAAAATACCATTTCCCTATGAGAATTATCTAAATCAGTACATCTTAATAGGTGCCACCACAAATAGGGGTGTTATAGAATTTCTTCAACAAGTTATAAAATTTGTCCATCTCTCAATATATTTTGGGGAGGAGACTATCAAAATATATGAGAATGTCAAACCATGAAAAATTATAAAAGATGTATATCAGATGGTGGAATAATAAAATTAGAATAACTTACACATAAGTATTGTTCATATTTGAATGAGCTAACACAAGTATGATAAGGAATCCAGTAAAAAACTGTTATGAGAGGCATGTATCGATTATTGGAAATCCACAATCTATAATTTATGGTTTTAGGGAAGATAATGGGTTATCATGGTCATTGAAAAATGATATGTTTGTTTCAATACAAACACTTGTTTCATGTCATATTAACCAAACTGAATACCTACATAGTATAATTTACAGTTGTTCACAATCTAATCTTCATATGAAAACTAATTTAAATTACCATTCATTAGACATAGACACTTTTGTACCTACTATCAAGACCCAAAAAATTGAGGCCCCAACTTGTATTAATTTATTTACAAGTGACAGAACTAGCTCACTCCCAATAGGCAAGGGGTTGATGAGTATCATCAAGTAGGCATAACACAAAAACATTGGAAACCATAAACTATAACAACCAATAATACACTCGCATATCCAATGCATAAAGTAAAAAGTAAAATCAGTTGGGTAAAAAAATAGAATCACCGATACTGAATGTATCACAATAATTAAACATATGATGATATCCACTCTAGAACTGGTTTTAATAAAACCTAATAAAAAGAGAAATATATACATCCAACTACCTAAAAAAATTAGAATCCAGTAAAGTTGAAGATTCCCTCACTTAAAATTGGAACCAAACATATGAAAATCTTGATATTATCATCTTATTGGACCACCAATACTAACCCAAAATCGCTTCCCAAATATAAATAAGGCATAAAATCCAAATATTCTATGTCATCCCACTGTCAAAAACCAACCTCCAACCAGTATTCCATCTTCCATAACACAACACATGCGGGGTCATGTCACATGCATGTGTGAGTATAAAATTACATGGTATATAACAACCCTAATCACACACTTTCAAATATGGTGGTAAAAACAAAATGTTTTCATTTTTAGATATGATGATTTTAAATGTGACACAATTTTATCCATCGAACACATACATCTTCAAAAAGAAAAATTACATTACATAAATATCTAATGATCTTTTAGTTTTATTTATTTATTAAATTATAAAAAATCAAACATAAAAATACATAAGACATCAACTTATCATTCATCGAAATATGACCATAACTTTTTTATTCATTAGAGGTATTAAAAATTTACCACAAAATTGCTACACATGAAACAATTACAGCTATTATCTATTTAAGATAATACTTTTTAATATGGGGAAAATGACATATAATGGTTTGTCTAAAATTATATATTAGGGTATATATAATTTTTATGACAAATTTTATACTTGGAAAACATTTATGTGAATAAAAGTAATTTAAGGAATTATTTCATCAATATAAATATAAAATACAATTCCATTTCAAAAAATGGCTAATTTAAATAATTCATTAAAACTGTAATATAATTTCTTCATAATGATTAAACATCAAAAAGAAAAAATAATTATAAAAAAGTTATATTCAATATCAAAATTGAAATGTAAAAAATAGTATATATTTAATTAAATACAATAATGAGTTTAGAATGTGTTACATGAAACCCCATGAATTTTATATTCGATATCATATTCAAAATACAATATTCAACCCATACACCACATTATATTTATTATGATTATAAACTAGCTGTTAAATTGGTGAGGATAAATAGTGTTAACTAATTTATAAAATATATAAATATATATATATATAAATTTATTAATTATTATAAATTATTTATAATTTTTTTTTCAAAATACCAATAATTTTTTAGTACATTTATTATATTAATAAAAAATATGATTTATTCAAAAATGTCTTTTATATATTTACACAAAAAATATTATTATCAATTCATAAAAATTTGATAAAGAGTACTTGATATAATTAAATTCAATTTTGAAATTAAAAAACCAAAATTATTTTTGTTTAACATTTATTTGAATCTTTCCGAAAAATTTCAATTATTGATGATTATTGAAAAATTCTGATTTTATTTAAAAAATATACTTTTCTTTAATAATTTTTAATGTAAAACTACATTGTAATTTTGTTTTAATGTTTATTTATTTCCTTTAAAACCCTATTAAAAAATATATTTCATTTTAATCAATTTTATATTCAAATTGGATATAAAAACTTTGTAAACATTATATCATTTTCGTTATGAAGTCATGCTCTCTCATTGCATCACTAGGATTAATATAAAGTTAAAATAAATAAATTTTGTAAATTAAATTAAAATAAATGGTATATATATTTTAAATTAGAATAATTTATAAAATATAAATTGTCCATATTAATTTTTATCATAATTATTAGTGAAAATCATTAAAAATAATCACTAGGATTAAAGAAAAACAAGCCTAATAAGGGATTACACATTATGTTTTAGGGAAAAAATAACCTATAAAATTTCCAAAACACTTTTTATGGACATATGTTGACCCTTATAATAGTTTCTTAGATACTTATATTTTATGAGGATGCATGTTTCTGAAATATTTGTATATAATAAGTTTAGTAAAGAAATTTCAAAAAATGAACCTTTTGTACTTTTTATTTCTATAAAGATATCAGATAGGGGAAAAAACAATATATATTATGTTATAAATATTATTTTTAAATATTGAAGTGTTTTTATATACGGTTAATTTATTTTAATTTTTATATATGAGTTAATCAAATTAAATTATTTTGAAATGCCATCACATGAATTCATATATTAATAATTTACAAAAATAAACGATATAGAAAATATTATGAGTTGCTCAAATTGAATGAGTTATTATCTTATCCTATTTGTGTTGATGATTATATCTTGTTATACAAATATGAGTATATTATGTTCTAATTCCATATCATTCTTGGCATTTTTTAACTTCAAATAAAATGTGTAATTTCCAAATTGACATTAATGTTATTTTAAAATAAGTCATATTTTATTAAATTATATAAAATTAATAAAACTAATAAAGTAATTGTATTTAATTTTGAAAGTTATTAAAAATAAAATATGTTATATTCTTGATAATAAAATTATTTTTTAATGAATTCCTTGACCATTATATAGTGAAGAACTAGGCTAGCATGGTTGAGGTTAAAAGGGTGTTTTTCACGCTACATGTTCTTTTGTTAATATAAATTTTCAGCACACATAATATTTTAATATGATAAATTGGATTCAATATTTATATTCAGTGGGTCCAATTTAAATGATAAATAATTCATTAATTTCCTCTTAATGGATATATTACCTAGGTTAAAAAACTAGTTACCATAATGATAAACCAAAATAACAAAACAAACTAATTAATGAATATTTTATAAAACACAAGTTGTATTCTATGAAGGAGGTTTGGATTGGACATATTTTAACTGAAAAACATTATTTTTGAATATTGGCACCACTTTATTAAATATTGACCTTCTAATAGTGAATAATTTGGTACGATAACAAGAATTCCACACCTAAAATATAAATGGGTAGTCACTCCCCTCCAATCGTCACACATCTCAAGACATTGGACTCACCAAACCCTTAACAGAACACTTGAAAAATAAATTTTCATCATATTATAAGCCTTATTTTTTTTTAAAAAAATCCAATCTTTAAATGATTTATTGAAATCAAATTGTAGATACCTGATGAATAGAAAATGTTCTTCAACTAGCCCCTAAACATTATTTATTTTCCACCACCAATATTATTCTTATACCAGGTTTATATAATAAAATATATATATTACATGAAATATAATGTTTTTATGTATCATTTATGACCTATAATCCCACACATTTTCATCAAATGGATATGAAATCATAATTCGTGTGTATGGTTGACAACCGCCTCCCAAAATGATGTCATTAATTTTTCCATTACCACCTCTCACGGATGGGTAAAATGATGGATAAAAAGATTATATATGATATTTATTGAATAATTATATCTATTGATTAATTATTTCATATATATATTTTTTTCAAGACCAGATGGGATACGAAAACATTACACATGTGTACAGTGGACGATGACCTCATGATGCAATGTCATCCAGTTTTCACAAACTCGTTACATCGATGGTAATAAGGTTGAATATAAAAATATTTTTTATATAAAATAATTTAATATTATATTTTTAATATATGTTTTATTATGTTAATATAATATATCATTCACTCATTAGGTTTTTATTCAATGAAAAGAATGATAACTTTGTTCGTGTACGTGTATACCACTACCTCCTCAATGCGATTTGAATAATTTTTTTCCACCACATCACATGAACTCAAAATATAATTATAAATTAGGTAATTATATGATATATATAATATTTTGAAAATTAATTAAGTATGTCATATTATTTGCCTTCATTATATAATGATCAATACAAAAATGAAATATTACTCATGTGTACATATAGCCTTCTATCTCCCTGATCGTAACGTTAGTTCATCCATCATAAAAATAATTCATGATTGGATTTAAAAGTATAATTGGTATATAAATAATATAAATAATATATTTATCTAATAGTTATTATTCTATAAATGTTTATATAATGACATCTTTGACTGTAGTTAACCCACCACTGTCATTTTTTCACACCAGCCAAATATGGTTGAAACACCCGACCTAAACAAAATGATTTATTAATTTTACATAACTTGTTTATAAGTGAAATAAAAGAAATAAGAAACTTCACAATGGTCATAAATAATTTAAATAAGTAACATAATATTATTTTTCAAGATGATAGAGACACAGATGACATGTCATACTCTAGGTTTGTGGTTTTCTCATCTCACATCTTTTCTGTGAGATATATTCTATATTTACCACTTTGTTTCTATAGTCAGGCATATATAAGTCCAATTATTATTTTTTATAATTTATATAAATAAATTATATGGATTTAATTATCCATATTATGACCACTATTTTAGAGGGTTTACAGTTTCAATATTACCAAATCAATAAGGTATTTTTTTTCAAATACCCTTCATTGAGATGTTTGTTTTGTAAAACGAATATATTTTTTAAACACATATATAATGACCCATTTATATGTTATATCATGAATCTTTGTAACTTAATTATTTTATATAATTTTTTAATTAATTTTATTATTTCATTGGGATTACGATACAGATATTCAAAGTGGAATAGACTTTCATTACATATATAATCATCGTTAATTGATACTTTTGTGACTAGGTATCAAAGGATGATATTTTATGATATATTTATAATAAAAATATTTATATTTATTATTCTATATATATTAATTATGTTTATATGTAATGGTACAATTTTTAAACTCTTTGGATCATAAAAATATTTTTTTATGGAATCCTACTGCATTTCATTCTTCGGTTGGGAATCAGTTTTCATCCAAAAACTTGTTTTCGAGAAATGTATTCAAAAACATTGTTAACATGTTTCTAATGATCTATTAGAGAAAATTATAACATTTTTCCTTTTTAAAATCATTTCAAAAGGAATCTTTTATGAACTTTCCAAAATGGGAATTTTTTAACCTTTTTACCATGAAAATGGAATGTCTTTATGTCTTTTTAAAATTAACCCCCCAAAACATCCTTATTTTAATTAAATATTTCCATTAAAGTTTACAAGGTTATATTAATACCAAATATTTTCCATAATAATTGTAAATTTCTTAGTTATTAATGTGTTTTTTTAAATGTATTTTCAAAATGTTATATCTCTTAAAAAGTGATTTTCCAAATGAAAGGGATATATTCTTCAAGAATGATTTTAATGTGATTTAAATGATATTTAAAATCATCAATTTCAACAAAAATTGTTTATAAATATGTTTCATTGGGGATATTTCTTTATGATACCATCACAAATCATTCTCTTGATCAATTAATATTTTTTAAAAGAGACTGATATGTGACACACTTCTTTTCCATGTGTAAATCATGTTTTTGAGAGATTGTTGTGGAACTTGTTTCATTCACATATAGTAATACTTTTCAAAGATATGGAAATGAAAAATATTTATTTTCTATATGACAATATGGATTTAAAAGTGTAATATTTTTTTATATGAATTTTATGAAAAAATAACTATATGTACATTATTCATATTATGGTTTTTATACATCATATATGATGTGGCATCCCAGATAGCACTGATTGATCTTGATACCAAATATATGATGTGGTGGCCTAGATAACATATGGTGACCATGTTATGGGTTATATGATGCGGTGGATGAAATATTAATCGATGATCCCATTATTGATTACATGATGGGGTGGCCCAGCCTACGTTGGGTGTTCCCATTAAAACTTATACTATGAATGATCCCAGATAACACTCCAATGCATTAGTTAATTATTATATCATACGTAAATTTTTTTGTTATTCTAATTAAAAAAGTGATTATAAAGGGTTTTATGAACATTATGTTCCATGTTACCGAAAAGGGTTTTATATTGTTATTATGTATTTGTAATGTTTCTCATGATCAATATTGGTATCACATGGATCATGATTATTTATTATGATAAATATTTCCATTTCCAAGTTTTCATACATATTGATATAGTTATTTATGTGTATGACTTCAATTATGATTTTATCATGCACTCTGACATATCAAAATACATCCATGTTGATGGAATTCAATTGAAAATTCAAATGATTACCCTTATTGTGCATTTGAGACCACACTTATTATGTTTTAACATCCTAATGTTGTAATGAACAATGTTTAATGAATTATATCTTGATGTGATTTCATAAGGATGATGATGGTGAATTAATGTAAAAAAATAAAGGTATGGTTATGTAGGAGAAATACTCATTTGATGACATGTGTATTTTTTATGTTAGAGATTATATGAATTCACTAAAACTCTAAACCTAACAGGTCCTCAAGAATTTATGTGAAAAAAAAATTTGTATTATGTTTCAGGGTTTGGATAATGAATAATGGGGTCAAAATTATTTATATCAAATACATAAATTTAAATTTTAGGATTTTAGCATTGGATCTAGGAGTGCTGGATTGGGGCTGTTATAAAAATATTAATGTTATTACAATAAAGAGAGTCAAAATTTTATTTATTCACTACCTAGAATAATATTATGTATTTTATTAAAGAAATTTCCCACGACATTTCTATATCTCCAAATATAAGTTGGGGAAAGAGGAACTAGTCTCATCCAAGATAATATATTCCTATATTATATGGATTTATTTATGCATTATCACATTATTTTAACCTTCGTTACATGATTTACCCTGTATAAGGTGATAAATATTTACCACGCTTACAATTAACAATGGGAAAACATAAAATTGTCATAGTATCCAAATCTAAATATCCTAATTCAAAATATCAATTATATTTTTTAAATTCAATTAAAATAATTTGTAAAAATTTAATTTAAAATAAAATATCAATGTAAAGACCTGAAAATTTCAAGAATTTTTTTTTGTAAATTCTTTGAAATTTTATGGGTATGTGGTTTCTGACGGTGCCTGATTCCGAGGCCCATTGTGCCCAGAATCATTTTCTGAAGTTTTGTTCGGGTATGTTCAGTAAACGTACGTGAAATTTATTCTATCTTTTGAACTGGTTCTTGGAACTGAAATCTTATGGCACTGATGAACTCACAACACTGGTATTCGTTTAGGGGGACCTTTGCCACAGTTGCATTCGGACGTATGCAGTAGTTAAACTATGGGGCTTCGTTAAGACTTAAATAAATTGTTGTGTTACAATTGTTTAAGTGGAAGTTAATTCCTCCAAAGAGAAGTTGGAGGTGGGGCCCACACCCCACCTGACTTCCCATTTGAGGATATAACTAAGGGTGGTGGGGCCTGCACGAATCCCTAACATATCACCTCCCCTTAAACCCTTCCATTTAACACTCTCTTTATTTTAATTTGAAAAATCCCCACTTTAATGAGATCTCTCAACCTCCCTCCATTTATTTCACCAACACCATTGGATTAATTAATTGATCCAAAATTAATTAAATAGTTCATGTTTTTGAATTTTGATGATTCATGTGGAGAATAAAATAATATCTTAAGCTATTATTTTTATTTGGCACATGTTGTGTTGGGAGAGCTGAGAGAAAACCTCTGGAGAAATAGAAGAACGCCATTCTTCTATCGACGAAGAATATCTCCGGCGAAGAACGCGATTTCTCCAACTACGCTTCTTATTTAGGCCAATCTGACATCGACAGAATCGAAGTCCTTCTTCCGCAACGCCCGAATACCATGACGTTGGTCTTACATGGCTCGATGATGTGAAACTTTAATTTCACGGTAGGGGAATTGTATTGAATTTCTCCTTTCCTTTTTCAGGAAAGAACGACGAACACAGACCAACCTCTGCCCAGTTCATCTGCGGATTTCTCGTTCATGTGTGTTGGGATTCAAATCTTACGTGTGGTTATGTTCGGGCTTGGTTTCAGTTTGAAAACATTAATCTTGATTGAAAACTTCTAAAACAAAGGGCTCAAGCCGAAGAACAAGATATAACCCTCCACTGGTTGTTCGTTTGTGCACAGAATGACAGGCGATGATGAAACGGGACCGCAACGGCGATTTGGAGATTTCACAGTAGAGTTAGGATCTTGAGATGATCTTAGGCATAGAATGTGGGAGAAACGTACCACCGAATCATATCTGGTGGTCCATGGAAGGCAGCGACGGTGTGCCGGTGGAACAGGCCGCCGCAGCTATGGGTGGAACCGGAACGGCTCTGCCGTTCCGGAATTAAAGAGGCACGACTTAATGATGCGCCAGCTGGATGAGCCAGTGCCCCCCGGCCAGGCCGGGGTGGGCCATGCGGGCCTGGCCGTGTGCCAGCAGGCCGGACCCGCGGTTCCAGGTTGGGTTGGACCTACAACCGGGTCGGGTCGGGCCGACCCCCGGCGGTCTGGGCCTGGTCGAACCGGACCCAAACCCCATACTTTCGGACCGGATTCGTTCAAACACACATATCATCATCTACGAACCTCAGATCAATGAAACTTCAGTCGTATAGGATTCAATAGATCGAGATGGTCATATCATTATATTACACTCAAGGTTTTGACGAAGTTTGGGTACGGCCTGGTTGGTTCGAATTAAAAACCAACCGGGCTCTCGGAGCTGAAACACTTATAACATAAGAACCGGACATCAGATTAATGTGATTTCAACTACGTTGGATTAATATTGACGAGATGGTTCTTTTGGAATACTCCACATGGGATTAGGATGAGATTGGAGTATGGCCGAGAAGGATTGTATCTGAAATCCAACCGGGCCCCTGGAACGGGCAAGCAAATAACTCTCAGACCGGGCATCCGATTGACACACCGTCTGTCGTGTTGGGTTCCTTTTGACAAGACGGAACTTCAGGATACATCAAATAAATACTTCATGATATTTTATGTATCAATCACTTGGATCGATGAGTGGACCCTCCTAAAATCGAGTGTGCTGTGTGTGAGAACCATAGAGCTGGCTGTGACTGCAACGAATACCGTAATGGAATCCTCCGTGGGTTCGCTGATGACGACTACTGTACTGGAATATTTCGTGGGTTCAGATATGACTATTGTTCTTGTATCCTACATGGTTTTGATAGTTTGACTTCAGTTCTATTATCCTACATGGGTCTGATAGAGTAGTTGGTCTTGTATCATACGCGGGTCCGACAGCTTAGCTGGACTGGTATCCTATGTGGGTCCGACAGCTTAGATGAATATTGGAATCCTCCGTGGGTTCCGCGATGATGACTACCATACTAAAATCCCCTATCGGTTCATTGACGATGACTACCTTGCTGGAATCCTCCCTTGGTTCAATGGAGATGAATGTTGTTCTTCTATCCTACATGGGTCCGACAGTTTGACTTCTGTTCTAGTATCCTACGTGGGTCTGATAGAGTAGCTGGTCTAGTTTCCTATGTGTGTCCGGCAGCAGACCTCGTCTAGTATCCTACGTGGGTCTGACATCTTAGATTAATTAGTGACTGCATCTGATCATCCCTATCATTACACGAAATATGTATACCTATGTGAGTCGAGTCTTGACTTCCAATCATTACCATCAGTGTGTTTGACTTCTTACATGTGTGGATTGGGTTGTGCTTAGGCTCGAGAGTTGGAGCTGAAATGGAATTGATGACTTATTTATATTTATGGGAATATACCTATGTTTAGTTGGTTGATACTTCGTGATTGTATCTTTTCTTTGTAGTTTATCCTTCATGGATTATGGGAGACTTTCAGGTGTCTCAGGGTCCCTACTAAGTATTGTTATACTCACCCCTGCACGGGCTATGCACGCACTACGTTGTGTTAGATGCAGACGAAGGACAAAACTGATCGTGGTAGAGACATGTGGAGCTGGATAGTACCCGGTGGTGGACCACACGGTGGGACATAAACGGAGCAGACAAACAGACCCGAGTTGTTGTGGATACCATCTGTACCCACCCTTAAGGTGGGATTCCCGGGGGATGACTTGGTGGTTGTTGATTTACTTTACTACTGTTGTACTAGTCTTTCATTTGTATTGTACTCAATATTGGGCTTGTATTTCTTGCCCCTTCCTTTTCAGTACATACTTTTGTATACAGATTTACTTGTGCTTACTTCAGTTTCATACTCTGTTTTGTTTTTTTTCTTCTATAAAGGAAATGCCTTCCAAGTATAGGGATATACGCCTTTGGTGCTAGTCTCCAGCCTCTGGCCTATGGAAGGCGGGCTTGCGGTAGTCACGACATGGGCCACGAGGACAGGTGGTGAAAAATTAGTATCAGAGGAGTCGGTTCTACCGCATAACTCAGGCCTTTGATTATTATTTTTTGTGAAGCAATAATGTTAAGAGTATTGAGTGTGGTTATCAGTCCAGGGAGTCTAGTGTTGTTATAGCGGCCGACTTATCCATACAACAGGACCCTGACCTCTGATTTCTGACTCAGTGCACGAAAACACTGATTTCATGTGTTATTAAAAATCGTTCTTCATGGTTACGTTGTGTCAGCTCACCAGGTTTAAATCATTTCACCGTGCAGCATTTGCTCAGGATACCTCCATGCAAATAGTCAGTTGGAGTTATGAGGGAGTACCAGATGAAGGCCCACCGAGTGATGATGCTCCAGTGTATGGAACTCTTTCTATAATGGCACATTCGTGTGGTGTACCAGTACCACCATCACCCGTTAGGCCGAGGATTCCACCAACCATACTAGTGGACGATGCATGCTAAAAGAGCGCATTGCACAAGTTCCACCAGCTGAGGCCTCCGAGGATATGAGGCAAGACAGATTCCCATGGAACAGTGGACTGACTGGATGCGATTGTTAGAGGTCTACACCTAGTTTAGACACAAGTATATAATATGGTGATCTTAGGTACTAGTGTTTCCTAGTGAGTGACCATGGGGTTGGTCCGCAGAGTGATAAGGATTCGTTATGTCGACCGATGCCACAGATAGTACCTTAGGGTAGTGTTCAAGGTATATCACTACATATTGGTCAACAGTTACAACCGGAAGAATCGTTATATGACACATGTAGTCTTAGTTCCTTACATGTGTTTCAGCATTAGATACCCCTCAGGTTCCATGGTGAGCCCGACTCACAGGCGGCTAATGACTGGCTTGAGGAGGTGGTTGAGATTTTTCTAGAGCTTATAGAGCTTCGACAGGATGACATGTCAGTAGCTGAGTATTCATTGAGGCGTACCGATCGTTCCTGGTACTTGATGACTATGATACAATCGGTGCTTTAGAGCTTGGACCTCAGAGCGAGGCTTGTTTAAAGGAAATATGTGCCAACACTTTTCATTTATTCATTACTACTTATGCTACGGTGCTAGAGAGATCCTTTTTGGTTAAATATTCTTTGGCTGAATGGATAAAGCTAGAGATTGTTAGAAATGGGAAATAAGAGAACTGGCACTATTCTAAGAGACTTGGACATGTGAAATGTTTTAAAAAGAGGAAGTGTTAAGGATAGATGAATCTGCATAGCAGTAGACGTGGAAGTAGAGCTAAGAGAGCAGCATGAGGAGGTTTACATTTCGAGATGTTACAACCACCCCCTCTATATTCCCCACCAGGCTCAGGGAGCTGGAGGGAAGGGGTAGAGAATAGTTGCATGTGGTCAGGAGTTGTGACCCAGGGGCTCTAAGAATGATTCGAGGTACGGTTTGTGTCTAATACGAGTTGTCATATCAATAGACATAGGTATCAATCATTCCTTCTTTCTGCGAATCTTCTCCCAAACCTAGAGTTTCCGATTAAAACCATTTACTTGACCCACACATCTGGAGATACCTTTGGGAGAACACTCGATAATCACAGTTACACCAACGGTGTGATCTAACCCTTGAGGTGAGAGTTTTGGTTGGAACCTCTTAGTGGAAGCATTGAGGCCTTACGACGTTAGTTTGGGTATGGACTAGCCAACCACAGTTCATACACAGATTGACTGAATTAGTAAAAATGGTTGTGGTTTATCTACAACGTCCGGATGGGGTTTTTCCTTGGTCGGTGAAAAGGGAAACCCAAGCAGCACAAGAAAAACCCATGCTTACGTGGGTGCGACCAATCACTCTTGAGTCGACCAACATTACCCTTATGGTAGTAAGAGTTTTGAGTATTCAGTTACTCATGTACTATGACTTCAAGATAATCTGTACTCTTGGGAAGGGGAATGTTGTTGCGGATGCGCTCAGTAGGAGGACTGGTTTTCAGCTGCTATGAGAGGCGACATAGTAGCTGGATACATTACATATATCCGTTGTGCATAGATATTTTTCAGCCTAACTTTAGTCTCTTACAGTCACTCCTCCACTTCATCAGCAGAGTAGGCGAGGTGCCTTACCGCCTGGCCCTTCCACCTAAGTTGCACGGGGTGCATGGCGTCATCCACGTATCTCGGCAGACAAGATGCATGCATGACCAATCAGTCATCATCGACCACGGGGAGTTGGACATCGATGATGGGGAGACATTCACGGAGGTTCAAGTGGATATTGAGGATTGACTGGAGCAGGTCCTACATGGACGGTCAATTCCTCTGGTGCGCATTCACTGGAAGCACAGAAACTTCTAAGGGAGCACATGGGAGCAAGAGGCTCAGATGCATGGTGAGTACCCCGTTAGTTTCCCTAGTGTGTGTTGTAGCATTACGGGCACATAAATCCATGAGGTGGGAGTAATGTAAAGTCCCGGAAATTTGATGGAATCTTTTTTTCATAATTCATTGGAATTTTACGAGTCTGCGATTTCTGACAACACCAGATTCCGAGGCCCGGTGTGCCGGGAATCAATTTCTGAACTTTTTTTCATGTATAAGTAAACGTAATTTCAGGTTTTTGTATATTTTTAATCGGTGCATGGAATTGAAATCGGAGGGCACCGATGAACTCGTAGTGCCAATATTCTCTTATGGGGACCTTTACCGCATTTGCGTTCTGACGTATACAGTAGTTAAATTTTGGAGATTAATTAAGACTTAAATAAATTGTTGTCTTTCAATTTATTTTTAAGTGGAAGATAATTCCTCCAAAGGGAAGGTGGAGGTGGGGCCCACACCCCACCCAACTTCCCATGGGAGGATATATCACCTCCCCTAAAACCCCCCATTTAACACTCCCCTTCTTTTAATTTTAAAACTCCCCAATTTAATGAGATATCTCCACCTCCTTCCATTTATTTCGCCAACACCCTTTATTTAATTAATTGATCCAAAATTAATTAATTAGTTCAAGTGTTTGAATTTTGAAGATTCAAGTGGAGAATAAAATAATAGCTTAAGCTATTATTTTTATTTGGAACATGTTTTGTTGGGAGAGAAAGGGGAAAGCCTCTAGAGCAATATAAGAACACCATTCTTCTCTTGAAGAAGAATATCTCCGGTGAAGAACGTGAAGCCACCAACGATGATTCTTCTTTGGGCGCAATACGACATCGACGGAATCGACGTCCTTATTCTGCGATGCCAAACTACTGTGAAGTTCGTCTTCCCAGGCTTGACGACGTGCGATGTCAATTTCAAGGTAGGGGAATTGTATTGAATTTATCCTTTACTTTTTGAGGAATGAACAATGAGCGTAGACCATCCTCTACCTAGTTGATCAGCAGATCGCTCGTTCATGCGGGTTGGGATTCAAATCTAATGCGGGGTTATGTTAGGGTTTGGTTTTAGTTTGAATACTTTAATATTGATTTAAAAATTCTAACTTGAAAGTCTCAGGCTGAGGAACAAGCCCGAACCCTTCGCAGGTTGTTCGTCTGTGCGCGGATTGACGAGCGATGACGAAACCAGACCGCAACGGCGATTTTGAGATTTCTCAGTGGAGTTCAGGTTCCGAGATGAACTTAGGCACAGATAGTGGGTGCAACGGACCACCGAAGCACGTTCGGAGGTCCGTGGAAGGCTGAACCAACGACGTGCTGCCGGAATAGGTCGCGATGGCGGGTGGAATCAGAATGGCTATGTCGTTCCGGAATTAAAGAGGCGTAGCTTAATTTTGTGCCACCTGGCCGAGAGAGCACCCCCCTCCCCCCCTCTACCGGGCCGGGGTAGGCCATGAGGGTCGGGCCACATGCCAGTTGGCCAAGTCGTGCGCCAGTGGGCCGGACCCATGGTTCCGGGTTGGTTCGGGTCGGACCGGACATTGACCCCCTACTTTTGGACCAGATTCGTTCAAACACAGATATCATGGGATACTGAACTCTGATCGACGCACCGTCTATTGCGTAGGATTCCTTGGATCAAGAAGTTCATTTTGGTATATTACACTCACAGTTTTGGCAAAGCTTGGGAATGGCCTGGTTGGTTCTAATTTAAAACCAATTGTGCCCTCTGAGCGGAAACGCTTATAACTTAAGAACCATGCTTTCGATTAATGTGCAGTCAACTAAGTTGGTTTACATTTGACGAGATGGTTCTTTTTCCAAATGCCACATGGGATTAAGATGAGATTGGAGTATGGCTAGTTTGGATCATACCTGAAATCAAACCAGGACCCTCGAACGAAAAAGCCAATAACTCTCAGACCGATCGTCTGATTGACACGCCGTCTATCGCGTTTGGTTATTTTTGACGAGACAGAACATTGGGATTCATGAACTCTGGATTTTTTGATATTTGATGTATCGAACCCTTTGTCTCAAGGAGAAGACCCTCTCAGAATCGAGCGTGCTGTCTGTAGGAACCCTAGAGCTAGCTGCGACTGCGACGACTACCGTACTGGAATCCTCTGTGGGTTCAGCGATGAAGACAACCATATTGGAATCCTACGTGGGTTCGACGATGACTACTATTCTTGTATCCTACATGGGTCTGACAGTTTTACTTATGTTCTAGTGTCTTACATGGGTCCGACAGAGTAGTTGGTCTAATATCCTACGTGGGTCCGACAGCGAAGCTGGAGTAGTATCCTACGTGGTTCTGATAGCTTAGATGAGTACTGGAATCCTTCGTGGGTTCGGAGACGACGACTAACGTACTGGAATCCTCCATGGGTTTGGTGACGATGACTACCGTACCGGAATCCTCCATGCGTTCGACAGCGATTACTACTATTATTGTATCCTACGTGGGTCCCAGAGTTTGACTTCTGTTCTAGTATCCTACGTTGTTCCGATAGAGTAGCTGGTCTAGTATCCTATGTGGGTCCAATAGCTTAGCTAGTATAAAACCCTACGTGGGTCTGACAACATAGATTAATCATTGACTACATATGATCATCTCTATCGTTACATGAAAGATTTATACCTATGTGAGCTAAGTCATGACAACCAATCATTACCATCGGTGTGATTGACTTCTTACCTATGTGGACTAGGTTGTGCTTGGGCTCGAGAGTTGGAGTTGAACCGAAATTGACGACTTAGGTATATTTATGGGCATATACTTAAGCTGAGTTGGTTGATACTTTGTGATTGTATATTTACTTTGTATTTAATCCTTCGTGGATTCTAGGAGTCATTCGGGGGTCTGAGGGTCCTACTACATATTGTTATACTCACACCTTCATGGGCTATTCGCGCACTATGTTGTGTTAGATGCCGACGACGGACAACAATGATCATGGTAGGGACTTGTAGAGATGTATGGTACCCAGTGGTGGACCACTCGGTAGGACGTACACGAAGCGGACAGAGGGACCTGAGGTGTTTTAGAGACCATATATACCCACCCTTGAGGTGGGATTCCCGGAGGATGAATCAGTGGTTGCTGCTTTACTTTACTACTGTTGTAGTAGTCTTTCACTTGTATTTCACTCACTCTTGGGTTTTTATTTCCGGGCCTTACTTTTTAGCACTTACTTTTTTATACAGTTTTACTTGTGCTTACTTCAGTTGCATACTTTGTTGTGTTTGTTTTCTTATATGAAGGAAATGCCTTCCTAGTAAAGGGATTTACACCTTTGGTGCTATTCCCCAACCCTGGCCTATGTAAGGCATGCTTGGGGTTGTCACGGCACGGTCCCTGACGATGGGTCGTGAAAATCAAAATGGGATGAAAACGAATTTTTCATTGAAATTTCATTTTAATGGTTCAAAATTATTTTCTATAATAAGTAAGATTTCTTTTCAACGAAACTAGTTGGATTATGATTAATCATATGGATTTATTTAATTTTTTTATTCTAATTTATAGAAAATTATCTATCTAAATACATGATATTAAAGTGATTTTCATTAAATATTTTAAATTACTATTCATGTATAAGTTAATTATTTTCAAAAACTCCCCCAGAAATTTAACATAACATAATTTTTATATTATGATTTCAAAATTTATATTCGTTTTATAATAAAATATTCAATATAATTATAGAAATTATCTATTATATATGTGTAAGAAAATTCAATAAACATATTTTTTGAAAAAAAATATTTATTGAATTTCAAAATAAAATTACTAACATGTGAAGTTTTTACGGAATTACTCAATACTTATGGCTTTAATAAAAAATTATAAATTTATTCAATATTGTGGTAATTCATATCAATATAACTAATTTATGTTTTATTTTATAATGGGTGCATTTCAATAATAATATTTTTATAGTATACCTCGAATATCTTAGTGCTCATTTTTGTGTGTCATGAAGCTATTGAGATTATAATTATTTTGAAAAAAATTTGTAGGGTGTTAAAAAATATGGCACCCTCAAAACAAAAAATATTTATGAGATAGAAATATCCTCTACACTTTGAGGTAGAGGTGTCCAGGATGAGAAAAATAGTGAAAAAGTTTAATATCTTGTAAATTTAAGGCAATTAATAATATGATGTTACCATATGATTTTCCATAAGAATAATAATGATTTTATCAATAAATAGAGGATGAAGGATAATAAAAAGTCTTGAAATTCTATCTACCTTCATGAAAATTGAAAACACTTGGGTAGTTATTGGTTTTCATATCATTGTTTTGTCCATAAAGAATGAAATCATTAGAGAACCAAATCATATATTCTCAGAGGAAACCCCTATTGTTTCGTGGAATCACGAGTATGACAACCCTGCTTTTTATTACAACTTAAGCATGCTTTATTACATAAAACATCACTTGATACAACAAAGAAGATCGAGAGGTTTAGTGTCTTTGGGGCTTAGGATCATTACATAAAAACTTTAAACTTGAAATACAACATCTTTAATGAAAACTTCTTTTACATGACCACTACATTCCTTCGTACTTAGCATTGCATGGGATAACCTGAGGACATGCATAAGAAAAGGGTGAGCTATAAAGCCAAGTAAGGGAGTAAACAATGAATAACATGAGGAGTGAAATACATGTTAGGAAATAGGCATATCAATAGAGCAGAATAGAAACATGAACATAAAGGCATGATAAAGCATGATAATCATAACATGGAAATGTGGCAACAACACTTAACATTGAATTAGCATGAGCCAAGGCTCATTGCACATGGAGCATGAGTAAACCCTCATTGCACTTGAAGCATGAGTAAACCCTCGTTGCACTTGAATTAGAATGAGTCAACACTCATTGCACATGAAGTATCATGATACTATACTTTACCCAATGCATTGGAGCGCTATAAAGGGCACACCCTTCTTAAACATTTCATTTCATGCATAAGTGTGACACATGGATCATAAAAAAATGGATTCATAAAACATAATCATTTCTTCCACGATAAAGGAATGTGGAATTCATACATGAAAATTTATAATCAATTAGTAAATGTGCATAAAGGTGAATACCCTTGATGGAGAAATGGGCATGGTATTCACTACACAATGATATTGGCTTAGAAAATCGGTGTGATTTCGGAAGCGTAACGGCATGACATAAAAATTCATAAAAAATGGTTGATGAGAGAGAAAGGGGTTCCTCATCATATTTACATGTAATGGACAGTAAGGAGATCATATATATACATGTCCCAACAATAGAAATGGAATTTAGATTCATGATACAAAAGTATTGCTTGAATGTAAAAGAAGAGAGAGAAGTTCCTTTCGGAATTTCGACATAGTAACAGGTGTAAATGGGAGGCATTTAATGAGAGAAAAAGGGTTCTCCCATCATTCAAAAAATAAGAGGGCAGTATGGGGGAGGTACGAAACCATACCCCAACATTCATAATTGAAATAAAAAGGGAAATACAACTTAAATAAAATTGACAAAAAAAATGAGAAAGGAAGAAAACCCCTTACTTGGAAGTGTGCTTCCAAAGGCTAGAGAGAGGCTTGTGAGAGGCTTCTTGAGAGCTTGGGGAACCTTGAGAGGATTCTAGAGAGAGTAGGGCAGAGGTTGGGTGAACTTCAAGGGCTTTGAGTGAGAAGGAAGTGGGAGATTGGGTGGGTTTATATAGGAAAGGTGAGACAATTCTTTATTATTTAGGTTTGGGACCCCTTATATTAAAATAATCCAAACCACAAACCATCACATGGTATTTTCCCATGGTTTCTGGAAAAGGAAAGAGGAAACAAATATTTTACAAGTCCAAGGTCCGAACTTATTAAAAAATTAGGGTTTCTTATGTGGAGGTGAGTCACACTCCCATGGAAATTAATTTAAAAAGTCAAAGTGTTGAATAAGTCTTGAGGGCTCCATTAATGCTTTGAAAAGTGAGTCAAACAAACCCAAAACCTCATTATTTTAATGATAAAACTTATATTGGCCGAACATAAGGATTATGGTATTTTATTACATCACCATTGGGTCATCATGATGTAATAAAACACATTATATATTTAAATGGTATTTAATTTTTACCCAAAAATTTGACTGTCTCAGAAAATTATGAAAAATTCAGCGTTGGATAATTTCGACGTCCTGATTCCAAAAATAATATTTATTTTATCTAAATAATTTTCTAAATATGTGAATTTTCACTTTTAAAATAAAAACCGACATTTATAAAAAATTCACGGGTTTTGACAGAAATGACTTTCAAACCTTAATAAAAATTTTAATTGCATTCATAAAATTATAAGATCATTTATATTTAATAAAAAATTAATTTAATATTAATAATAATATTTTATTAAAATATTATTTAATTCAAAAATCCTTTAATTTAATAAAATATAATTCTTTAATTAAATAATAACTAAAAACACCATTTGTACTTTAAAAACTAATTACAATGTATCAAAAATGACTAGAAATTATATTCATTATTATATACAAAAAAAATAATGTACATGAACATGGTGCTACTTATTTGTTACATAACCCCTTAAAATAGCCGCATAAGACCTAAGGGTAAGGTGTGCGATGGTGACAGACTCTTGGGGTTGCTCGGATAACATCGCTCGAGTGGTAATCTCTATCAACTTCCATTTTCCCCGTAGACGATCACGTTCGAGCTTGACTTGATGAAGCTCAGCTTGGGCTTGGTCAAGGGAAAAGCCCAAATACGCCACCTCTTTTTCGAGCTCCGACAAATGGGCTTCGTAAGGGGAAATTCTACTGGATGAGGCCATCGCTTCCTTTGTCTGAGTAGAAAATTGGTTCGTTAAAGCCTTATATTTAAACTACCCAGATGATCACTATTCAACGACTATAAAATTAACGGTCACAAATCTTAACATAAAACTAAATAAGTTGACATCTTATAAAAACATTTTTTTCATAAAGAAACATTTAACTGGATCAAGAGGTATTTTCCATTAATGAAACTTTGGGTCGTTACAACATTCCCCCCTTAAGAAATTTCGCCATCGAAATTTTCCTTTTCCCACACTAAAAAAAATGTGGGTAACTTAGCTTCATCATATCCTCCGACTCCCAAGTTGGTTCTTCAAACTTGTGGTTTCTCCACAACACCTTGACGAGGGGCATTGTCTTATTTCGTAGAACTTTTTCTCTACGATCTAAGATCTTCACTGGTTGCTCCTCATAAGAAAGATCGTCTTCTAATTGTACCACCTCGGAAGAGAGTACATGTGAAGGGTCTGGTATGTACTTCTTTAAGAGGGATACATGGAAGACATCATGCACCTTGGCCATAGTAGGTGGAAGTGCTAGTCGATAGGCCACAGCCCCAACACGATCAAGAATCTCGAAGGGGCCGATGTACCTTGGACTTAACTTCCCTTTCTTTCCAAACATCATGACCTTCTTCCACGGAGATATGCGTAAAAACACCATGTCTCCGACTTTAAACTCAAGGTCTCGTCGACGATTATCTGCCTAACTCTTCTGTCAACTCTGGGCTGCCATGATATGCTGCTGAATGGTTTTCACCTTCTCCACCATTTCTTCGACCATTTCTGGTCCAAGCAGCTTACGTTCACCGACCTCATCCCAACATGCCGGTGTTCTACAACTTTTCCCATACAGGGCATCATATGGTGCCATTTGGATGCTCGAGTGGAAAGTATTATTATAAGAGAACTCAACTAGAGGAAGATGTTGATCCCATCCTCCTTTAAAGTCCATTGAGCACGCTCTCAACATATCCTCAAGTGTTTGGATAGTCCGCTCGGATTGGCCATCAGTTTGAGGATGATAGGCCGTACTGAAGTTCAGTTCAGTATTCAGAGCATGTTGAAGACTCTTCCAAAACTTAGAGGTAAATCTTGGATCTCGGTCAGACACAATAGATAGTGGTACTCCATGCAACCATACCACTTCCCTGATATATATCTGTGCCAGTTGATCTAAAGATAAATCCTCTCTAATAGCAATGAAGTGTGCAGTCTTTGTAAGACGATCCACAACAACCCAGATTGCATTGATGCCTTTGGATGTCCTTGGAAGTCCAGTGACGAAGTCCATGGTGATGTTCTCCCATTTCCATTCTGGTATAGGAAATGGTTGCATCATCCCCTTAGACTTCTGCCTCTCTGCCTTCACTTGCTGACACACCAGTCACTTTGATGTATATTCAGCGATCTCCTTCTTCATATTATCCCACCAAAAGTTTTCTCGGAGATCTCGATACATCTTTGTGCTCCCTGGGTGAATAGAGAAATTTGAACTATGTGCATCATCCAAAAGTTCCTTCTTCAGCTCCGAACATGATGGAACACATAGTCTTTTCCCAAACCACACAATTCCTTCTTCATTAACATTAAACTCTGAGGATTTTCCCTTTTTGATAGCTTCCACTTTTTCTTGGATTCTTGCATCATCCTTTTGAGCATCCTTTAACCTTTCCAAAATAGATGTTTGAGCAATCAGTTGTGAAAGGATTGATTATGTTCCCTTCTTTATGATTCCCACGTCCATCTTCATCAAGTCTAAGAAGATTGGATCCTTCTCAATTCTCATCATTGATAGAGTTGCTGGATCCTTTCTACTTAGGTCATCTGCCACCTTGTTCGGCTTCCCAGGGTGGTAATGTATTGAACATTCATAATCCTTGATGAGCTCTATACATCTTCTCTGGCGCATATTAAGCTCTTTCTGTGTGAATATATATTTAAGACTCTTGTGGTCAGTATATATCTCACATTTCTCTCCATAGAGATAATGCCGCCAGATTTTCAAGGAAAAGATCACCGCCGCCAACTCCAGATCATGCGTTGGATAGTTTCTCTCATGGATTTTCAACTGCCATGAGGCATAGGATATCACTTTATCAGTCTGCATCAGCACACATCCTAAGCCCTTCTTCGAAGCATCACTGAATACCACAAAAAGCTCCCCACTTGTGGGTAAAGTGAGCACGGGTGCAGTGATAAGCCTCCTTTTCAACTCCTTGAAGCTTTCTTCGTATTCATCACTCCAATCAAACTTTACTCCCTTTCTAGTTAGCTTGGTAAGAGGGTTGGAAAATCGTGAGAAATTTCTCACAAATCGTCGATAATATCCAGCTAACCCCAAGAAGCTACAGATATCAGTTACCGATGTTGGCCTCGGCCATCCGTCAATTGCATCTGTTTTGGAGGGGTCCACAGATATACCATTGCTTGTGATGATATGACCTAAGAATGAGACTTTCTTCAACCAAAACTCACACTTGCTGTACTTTGCATAGAGCTTCTCCTTGCGCAAAGTCTCTAGTACAGTTTTAAAATGCTCCTCATGGTCCTCCTTGGTTTTGGAGTATATTAGAATATCATCTATAAAGACTACCACAAATTTGTCTAGGTAATCTCTAAAGACTCTATTCATCTAGTCCATGAATATTGCTGGAGCATTGGTGAGTCCAAAAGGCATTACTATGAATTCATAGTGCCCGTACCTTGTACGAAAAGCAGTCTTGGGGATATCTTCCTTCTTCACCCTTACTTGATAATATCTCGACCGCAAGTCGACCTTGGAGAAGTATTGTGCTCCACGCAGCTGATCAAACAAGTCATCGATTCTTGGGAGAGGATACTTGTTCTTTATCGTGATTTTTTTAAGTTCACGATAATCGATGCAAAGCCGCATTGACCCATCCTTCTTCTTGATGAAGAGGACTGGTGCACCCCATGGTGATGCACTTGGGCGTATAAACCCTTTATCCAGATTCTCCTGTAGTTGTTTCTTCAGTTCTTCAAGCTCAACCACAACCATTCTATATGGAGTCTTGGATATTGGTAGCGCCCCAGGTATAAGTTCAATTGAGAACTCAAACTCTCTTCTTGGAGGAAGACGAGGAAGTTCCTCGGGAAATACTTCAGCGAATTCCCTCACAATAGGCATTTCATCAAGGGTGGTTTCTTCCATGGACATAATCATCTGAGCCAGATATGTGTTCTCATAAGGCAGTAATATCCATGCTTGAGATGATGGAGCTAAAGGAGATTCATCTTCCTCCTGACACCTGTAAAGAATCGGGGGTCGATTCTCCATATGGAGTGTGATTTCCCTCTCCCGACAATTTATGTTGGCTCTATATAAGGAAAGACAATCCATGCCTAGAATTGCATCAAATTCCACCAAAGGGAGTATGACAAGGTTCACCGGGAAATTCAATCCACAGATTATAACAGGGGAGGACTTATACTCATGGGATGAAATGATTGCCCCATTTTCCGTACTCACCGACATCTTTAATTCAATGATTTGTGGTGGTGCATGGATTATTCTATTAAACTTTTGAGATATAAAAGAATGCGTAGAACCTGAATCAAAAAGTACGTTCGCTATTCTTGAATGAATAACTAGCGTACCTGTCACCACTTCGTTGTCGGGGTTCACTTCGGCAGAAGTGATGGCAAAAGCTCTTCCTTGCTGTCTTGGAGGTTGTTGATTTCCTCCTATAACCCTTGGATTAGGGCACTGATTCGCAAAATGACCCGGTTCTTTGCATTTGAAGCATTGAACAACGCGTTGAGGTTCGAACGGAGCGTTCCTCTCCTCTGTCGCAGCCGTGGGTCCTTCGTGATGACAGTTAACAGCTAGGTGCCCTTCTCTTCCACACTTGAATCATTTTCTTGTCCCCCTAAGGCAATTTACAGGGTGCTCCTTTCCACACTTTTGGCAAGTGGGGTGCTGAAATTTCTTAGTGCCATTGGATTTATACATCGGACCACCAGCATTGAAGTACACCTTCCGCTTCTTGTCCCCATGATACAGCTGTGATTCTCCGATCTCCATTTCAACCTTGAGGGCACATCAGACAATTTCCTCATAGCTGTCGAAGTCACGGATCGCTAATGCTTTTCGCAAGCTATGCTTCAGCCCACCAAAGAAGCGGTCAACCTTGCATTCGGGGGTAACGACAAAGCCGGATGCGTATCGTGCAAGCCTTGTGAAGTTTTCCTCGTACTCTCCCACAGATTCCTCATCTTTCTGCTTGAGGGAAAGGAGGTCCCTTTCCATCTTAAGACGGAGGGAGCGTGGAAAATATTTATCGAAAAACATCTTCCGGAATACCTTCTATTCCAAAGCCTCGATCTCCTCTTCAGGCTTCGTATTTTTGATCAACATCCACCATTGATCAGCTTCACCCTCTATACGATAAGCCGCCAGGAGAACCTTCTCTTTTTCAGAGCATTGGAGGATGGAGAATATCTTCTCAATGGAGTTGATCCATTGTTCATCGATCATGGGATCAGATGATCCACTAAAATTAGGAGGCATTTGTCTCATGAAGCTTTCAATAGCGACTTGTTCATTCTTAGGGGGGGTTGAATGTTCCTCTTGACCAGTGTTTCTATTCAAAACTTGATTTAGCTGAGAGAGAAGCGTGACAAAGTTCGCGATTCCCGCTCCCATTGGATTGGGCATCTCATAAGTACAATCATCACACTGATCTTCACAACGGTTGTTAGCCCGAGTTCTCCTATTACCGGCCATTGGCTGGAATAAAAGAAAGTTAGGGGTAACACATAAAGGTTAATCCATAGACAAAAGTTGATGACTTATAAATAAACTTTAATCTCTTTAACTCATGAGTCTATAGGATTCAATCCAGGCTTTTCATGATCTTCCTTCTAAAATATATTCTTAGGGGCATTTTTCCTTTAATAAGGGTTCATACTAAGATTGTGAATTAATCAAAACATATCCCCCGGGAGTGTCGTAACCAAGAGTGCAGCAAGGCCCATTTTCGTGCACCAGTTCCCGTTCGAGTCTAGCTCAAAGCGGTGTTTTCGTGTTTTACCCCTAGGATACATCTGTGCCAGATCCGCCTCTACCTGCTCGTATCCAGACAGGGATGTATTTGTTTGATAAACCACTTACATAGTATTTACCAAAACATAGGGATGTTTTTATTATGCTTAGTCTTTTATTTAAGGCTTTACTAGGGTTTCCTAATTCCAAAAATAACTAAACCTATCCTCTGATACCAACTATGACAACCCTACTTTTTATTACAACTTAAGCATGCTTTATTACATAAAACTTCACTTGATAAAACAAAGAAGATCGAGAGGTTTAGTGTCTTTGGGGCTTATGATCATTACATAAAAACATTAAACCTGAAATAAAACATCTTTATTGAAAACTTCCTTTACATGACCACTACATTCTTTCGTACTTAGCATTGCATGGGATAACCTGAGATCATGCATAAGAAAAGGGTGAGCTATAAAGCCCAGTAAGGGAGTAAACAATGAATAACATGAGGAGTGAAATACATGTTAGGCAATAGGCATATCAATATAGCATAATAGAAACATGAACATAAAGGCATGATAAAGCATGATAATCATAACATGGAAATGTGGCAACAACACTTAACATTGAATTAGCATGAGCCAAGGCTCATTGCACATGGAGCATGAGTAAACCCTCATTGCACTTGAAGCACGAGTAAACCCTCGTTGTACTTGAATTAGCATGAGTCAACACTCATTGCACATGACGTATCATGATACTATACTTTACCCAATGCATTGGAGCGCTATAAAGGGTGCACCCTTCTTAAACATTTCATTTCATGCATAAGTGTGCCACATGGATCATAAAAAAATGGATTCATAAAACATAATCATTTATTCCACGATAAAGGAATGTGGAATTCATAATGAAACTTTATAATCAATTAGTAAATGTGAATAAAGGTGAATACCCTTGATGGAGAAATGGGAATGGTATTCACTACACAATGATATTGGCTTAGAAAATCGGTGAGATTTCGGCAGCGTAACGGCATGACATAAGAATTCATAAAAAATGGTTGATGAGAGAGAAAGGGGTTCCTCATCATATTTAAATGTAATGGACAGTAAGGAGATCATATATATACATGTCCCAACAATAGAAATGGAATTTAGATTCATGATACAAAAGTATTTCTTGAATGTAAAAGAAGAGAGAGAAGTTCCTTTCCGAATTTCGGCATAGTAACGGGTGTACATGGGAGGCATTTAATGAGAGAGAAAGGGTTCTCCCATCATTCAAACAATAATAGGGATGTATGGGGGAGGTGCGAAACCATACCCCAACATTCATAATTGAAATAAAAAGGGAAATACAACTTAAATAAAATTGACAAAAAAAGAGAAAGGAAGAAAACCCCTTACTTGGAAGTGTGCTTCCAAAGGCTAGAGAGAGGCTTGTGAGAGGCTTCTTGGGAGCTTGGGGCACCTTGAGAGGATTCTAGAGAGAGTAGGGTAGAGGCTGGACGAACTTCAAGGGCTTTGAGTGAGGAGGAAGTGGGAGCTTGGGTGGGTTTATATAGGAAAGGTGAGAGAATTCTTTATTATTTAGGTTTGGGACCCCTTATATTAAAATAATCCAAACCACAAACCATCCCATGGTATTTTCCCATGGTTTCTGGAAAAGGAAAGAGGAAAAAAATATTTTACAAGTCCAAGGTCCGAACTTATTAAAAAATTAGGATAGCCTATGTGGAGGTGAGTCACACTCCCATGGAAATTAATTTAAAAAGGAAAAGTGTTGAATAAGTTTTGAGGGCTCCATTAATGCTTTGAAAAGTGAGTCAAACAAACCCAAAACCACATTATTTTAATGATAAAACATATATTGTCCGAACATAAGGATTATGGTATTTTATTACATCACCATTGGGTCATTATGATGTCATAAAACACATTATATATTTAAATGGTATTTAATTTTTTCCCAAAAATTTGACTGTCTCAGAAAATTATGAAAAATTCACCGTTGGATAATTTCGACGTCCTGATTCCAAAAATAATATTTATTTTATCTAAATAATTTTCTAAATATGTGAATTTTCACTTTTAAAATAAAAACCGACATTTATAAAAAAATTCACGGGTTTTGACAGAAATGGCTTTCAAACCTTAATAAAAATTTTAATTACATTCATAAAATTATAAGATCATTTATATTTAATAAAAAATTAATTTAATATTAATAATAATACTTTATTAAAATATTATTTAATTCAAAAATCCTTTAATTTAATAAAATTTTAATCTTAATTAAATAATAACTAAAAACACCATTTGTACTTTAAAAACTAATTACAATGTATCAAAAATGACTAGAAATTATATTCATTATTATATAAAAAACAAATAATTTACATGAACATGGTGATACTTATTTGTTACATAACCCCTTAAAATAGCCGCATAAGACCTAAGGGTAAGGTGTGCGATGGTGACAGACTCTTGGGGTTGCTCGGTTAACATCGCTCTAGTGGTAATCTCTATCAACTTCCATTTTTCCCATAGACGATCACGTTCGAGCTTGACTTGATGAATCTCAGCTTGGGCTTGGTCAAGGGAAAAGCCCAAAGACGCCACCTCTTTTCCGAGCTCTGACAAATGGGCTTCGTAAGGGGCAATTCTAATGGATGATGCCATCGCTTCCTTTGTCTGAGTAAAAAATTGGTTCGTTAAAGCCTTATATTTAAACTACCCAGATGATCACTGTTCAACAGCTATAAATGTAACGGTCACAAATCTTAACATAAAACTAAAGAAGTTGACATCTTATAAAGTCATTTTTTTCATAAAGAAACATTTAACTGGATCAAGAGGGATTTTCCATTAATGAAACTTTGGGTCGTTACAACGAGTCTTGGAAGAGTCATCACTATATTGGATTTATATATCCACCAAGCCTATAAAAGACAATAAAATGTGTCTACACAACTATGATGGATTCTCACCATTGTTTGTAGTGAGTTCTACCTAATTTCAATGAATATTCCTAGATATTTCCATCAAAGGAACACAAGTCCCAATGTATAGTCTCCTTTATTCAACTTGTCTGAAAACTAATCAATTCTAAATTCCCATTACATAATTTTTGAAATAATATGTGGAAAATACATTTAATGAATCAAGGGGATATCTATCCCATTAATATAGGAAAAATAATGAATCTAATGGAGGGCGTTTATCCTTTTCGAGCTATGTGGATATGTGAAATGCCACTCCATAGATCATGGATTCCTATACTGTAAATCTGGATAAAATACTAACTATATATTATTTCAATGTAATAGTATAATACCCAATTTCACATCATAATATTACATTCTTCCATAGGAATATCAATATCCCATGTATTATGATGACAACCCCACCTTGGAATATTTATAAGAAAATTAATTCAGACCGAAGTATCCTTTGTTAACGGGATGTATGAGGTGTGTCATAGGGGTACACATTCTATCATCCCAATTCAACAACCTTGTCATGTTCTTCCATTACACATGTTGTGTCTTCTCTCAACTACACAATATGTGGGGCTTTCACATGGCCTTTCATGTCTTCTAGAGAACTCAATATATACCCCTTATACTTGATCCATATACATCCCAATGTACTTGGTGTGAGGCCTATGACAAATTTCATGTGTGGATACATAGGTCCCATGGTGTTTAAACCTTATACACACTAGGTTGGATGATTTTTGTCAAACATAATTCTTATTAAATTTTATAATAATTTAATTTATCAGCTTATGGAAATGAACATATTGGAATCCATATATGAAATCAAGTAACCTTTAACCTATGGTAAACACCATGTTTCAAACATAATAGAAGTCTTGTTTTCCCCATTTGATGTCCTTGTAAATAGATTTAATGTGTTCAATATAAATAGGCCTAGGAAAAATAGAAATAACATAATATTTCGTTATAGAATTTTAGAGACCACGCATGACATGTATTTCCTGGTCATCTCAACCTGGCGATGAACTCTATATTCCTAAACCAATAGAACCCTCATAATATTTTTCCATAATATTATTATTTTTAAATATGAAAAATTTATTCCTAGCAAGTGTATAATATATATAAACTCAAAATTTTGATCAATACCACTCAGGAAAAATCCTAAACATTCCTTTAAACACTTGCATTCATATATTTACAAATTTGTTTTATAATCATATAATAAATTTATAGTTTCTACGTAGTATCATAATGAGGGTATTATATTAACAAGAATTTATATATTTATATTAAATACGTTGAAAATGTAATTTGGAACTTCCTTCCCCACCGGAAAAAAATATTTTTGTATATAAATATATATTATATAAAATAAACCAACAAGTCAATAGGCTATTCACATTTCCCAATGATATTTGTAATATTTTCTGATACATTTATCTTCTGTATTTTGTTATAATGTACATTCATAATGTTAATTTCACTACTCCCAAAGAATAACCAAACATCATATATTCAGTGAAGTGCTAAAAAATTACATTTCATAATGTCTCCAAAACATTTGGATAAACATATTTTTTTGATTATCCTATTTTTAATTAAAATTTCATTGAAATGATATGGAACAAAATTTAGAAGATAACAAACTAGAGTTTAATGGGATTATTTATTTAAGATATATTAATTCAATAGAGTTTGTATGATAAAAAAAATATGTATCATGGACAAATAATGTTCATTCTTCAAGAAAAGTTAATTTTCACCGCATTTGTTGACAGAAAAAATAATTTTTTTTCATGTGTTTATCAATATATACTTTATTATTGAGTTCCCAACTTCCTTGGTGACATGTACATGCTAATATTTGAGTAATAAAACGTCCTTTAAAATTCCAAGCCCACATGACCCAAATTTATTGTCCCATAAGATCCCCACCACTCAAAATTTATAATTTTGTATCTATATAAGCCAATTTTTTGTCATGTATTGATAAAATGCATTAATTAAAGACACAAATTGGTAATTGAAACTAAAAATTCATTTCGTTTGTTAAAATTTATTATTTTCCATGGTTTATATATATTAACTGAAAAATATCAAATAATATAAGAAAAATATATTTTTCTCTAATTGATGATATAAAATGGGGTATTTCAAATAAATAATAAATAAAATCTATAAAATATTATTATCTTTTAAGGGTTAAAATGGAAAAGGAAAATTTTTCAAAATTTACATGGCAAAAAAACTCCCTAGGAACCCCTGAGAATGAAATGGCCCCTATAGGCCACCTTATTATTCAATAGGGATTAAAAAAATCCATCAGTTACCTAGTGTAAATTTAATGGGGTTATTCTAATTGGATTTTTCACAAGATATGTATTGAAAATCAAATACGTACATTACAGTCTTCTACATACACAATAGAAATCATTTTCCATTTAATAAATCTCAAAATTTAGCTTCCATGTTTTTTAAAAATTTTCCCTACCCCAAAACACTTTTTTAACTTGTATAAGTAAAAAATGATCATTCTATTAATCAATAATTAAAAATTAAAATGAGGATATATTTTTTTAAAAAAAATTCACTATAGTTATATTTTTAATTATATGAATTGAGATGAATGCCAATAAACCTTATTCTACTGACCTGAAATAATTAATCATTATTATTACACTAAATTATTTTCCCTTATACTGTATTTTATTAAATCATGAATCTCTTGTAAGACATGTAACCAATTATTGTACAAAATATACTAATACTAAATTAGTGCATGATTCATCCTAATATTTCCAAATCATAGAAAATCAATGTAGTATCTCCCTTATATTTCTATAACCTATATGAATCACATTTTAATTTTTTTTTCTCAATCCCAATTTATATCATAATTTATAATGTTTTTATATTGAATGATAACTGATTTAATAAAAATATTCCTATAAATTTCTAAATTATCCATCACATTTATAAATTATATTTCGTTTAAAATAAACTATTTATCACGCAACTTCATTGACATTATATTTGTAACATAATTTAAAAGTAATAAAAAATAATAATTGTACTAAATTTCTACCAGTTCAATACTAATTATAGAAAAAATAACCAATATATCAATAAATATACACTTGACCCCTAAAAATTGATTAATTTATCCCTAATTTTTTTTAAGAAAATAATAATTTCGAAATTCATTTGTATAATTAAATTTATTCACATTTAGTGGTTAGAATAAAAACATAATACATTTTCAATATGACACTATATGGATAATAAAAAAATATAAGTATCTCGTAATTAAGAAATATGGATCTTTCCATGTTCTATGATTTTGTACACAAAAAATATAAAACAAATTTCTCAGTAATACATATAGTTCTCAGAATAAACCCCAAAAAATTGTACATAACCTGAGATACATAATAAATATATTGGATGAGATAATCTATTTATTTTTATCTTGTTTCAAACTATATTATCTAAATGCATGTAAATACAAGAAAAAACAATAACCAATATTATACACGATTTTAATGGCTTAAACTAAATAATTTTTTGAATAAATATTGATTTACACACATCAGTGAAACATTCCATAATAACTAGGTAATGTTACTAATGTTGAGAGTCTGAGATGGTTGTAAGGGAATTATTTACCCTATTAGACAATAATTTACTGCCATGTTAAAATTTTTAAAAATCCATTCTGACTCCCCTATTCATATGAAATCCAAAGTTGAATGTTATATAGTGGGTGTACATTTAGTGAAGGTATAATTATTTTATTAATAAATTATATGATTTTAATGAACATATCAAAGTAGTATAAATATAATTAATGAAACTATTATATCGACTAAAAAACAAAGTATATATTCACATTATGATATTTGATCCACTTCAAGAAATGAACTTTACACTCACAAGAATTAATGACGGGGTATCTAACTACTGAAAAACAATTTACTAGTAAATATTTCTCTGAAAAAACATCTCATTAATATATATATATATATATATATATATATATCCATTTATGGAATAATATTGGGATATCATGAACCTATAACCGAGTTAGTCTAATACATGTAATTTAGAATGTTTTCAATTTCCATGGGTTAAAAATTATTTTCATTGAATATAATTATAATAAAATGTTAATGAATTTTCATGATAAAAGAAACATTATGAGGGATCTTCTAAAAAAATTTCAATGTAATTTCTTTATAAGTTGGTGGAACATTCAAATGTAATAAGAAAATTTAAAAATATTATCATAGTAAATAAAACACACTGATAATTCAGTATTTAGTTATTTTTAGATTGATACCACATTTGATATCATGTATCAACCAAAAAAATGATTTTAAACAAACCATGATATGTTACAGAAACAATGTTATTTAAAATGTTGTGTGTGCCTTACGATTCAAAGTTGATGATTGATTTGTTGAGTGAATCTTGTAGTTCTCCATTTTTTGGTCATCATTCTAGTAATAAGATGATTTGATAATTTATGTGTATTCTTAGTGTAATGGAATAAGATGAGATATATCAAAATTTAAAATGACATTTTTTAAATGTCCACATGTTAATGCAGACATGTAGTTAACAAAGGGGTGCCTCTACCTTTTCCAGTTCCATAGTGGAAGTGGGAGAATGTATCAATGGAATTTTTGGTGGGACTACCAAAGACATCATGGTGTAATAATACAGTTTAAATTATTGTTTATATGATGAAAAAGTTTTCACATTTTATTCAATTCAAGATACAATGTCTTTGGATAATATTTCTAGATTGTACCTCAAAGGGATTGTTAAGTTATATAGAGTTCCAATTTTTATTATGTATAAAAGGAATCCCTTGTTCATGTCTAATTTTTGGAAGGGCCTTCATAAGTCGATGGGAATACAATTAAATTTCAATACAACTTTTTATCCTCAATCATATGGGAAGTCAGAAAAATGATTTAGACTTTGGAGGATATGCTTCAATAATCCTCAAGGGACAACTTGAGAATTTGGGATAATCACATTTCTTATGTTTATATTTCATATAATAATTATTTTCATTTTATTATACAGATGGAACGTTTCGAGGCATTGTATGGGAAGCGGTGCTGAACAAAATCTTTTGGGATGATGTTGGGTAAAGGAAGTTGATGGGAAAAAATTTGGTAAAGGAAGTGGCTGATAAAGTGAGGATGATCCATCAACACAGGATGATAGCTCAATGAAGGCATAGAATTACTACAGAATATAAGAGGGAAGAATTTTCTTTTGAGGTAGGTGATCATGATTTTCATAGAATTTCGCCATGTAAGAGTGTTATGAATTTTTGTACGAAAGGAAATCTAATCCCATAGTCCAATGGAAAATATGAAGTTATGAAGAATGGTTTACCAATCTCATATCGATTTGGTTTGCCACTGATTTTTTCTTAGGCACACAATGTTTTCGATGTTTCGACGATGTGAATGTATGTACCAGATTCATCTCATGTCTTGAGACTAGAAGTAGGTAACATGGAAGAGAACCTTCCTTATGAAGAGAAACTAGTTCAGTTTCTTGATCGAATAGAACAGGTATTGTGAAATAAGGCATTCCACCAGGTAATGGTTTTTTGGTCAAACCAAATGGTTGAAATGAAACATGTAAATATAAAAATACTTTGAGGGAGAGGTACCCTCACTTGTTTATTGATTAAATAAATTGCGAGGGAGCAATTTCAAGAAGGTTAGTATAATGTAACATCCCATGGTTTTAAATATAAATTGAAACAAATGGAAAATTATTTTATGTAGATATAAATATCGATATTTTAAACATATGTTTTTCAAATATGTTTTGAATTTCAAGAAACGTTCATCTACGGTTGTGATTAGTATGTTATATAGAGTCAGTTGGAACCAGATTTTTGGGTGAACAGTAACATACCCTTATGAATAGTAATATGACCATAATAAATAGTGAATTGTATGAAAATAATTTTTTAATAAGGATTTAAGATAATGAAATCTTGGTTAATTTTTTCATGTGATATAAAATTAGTTATAGATTTAACAATTTTAATTTTGAATAAATAATGATTTTATTTAAAAATTAAATTAATAATATTAAGAAAAATATTTTCAAAAAATCATATTCATTTTTTCAATTTTACATGTCAAAAAATGGGTTGGGTTAAATTTTGGGATTTTTCTAAAATTCTTGAATATTTTATGAATAGTAAAATATGGTAATATACCATATAATCAAAATTTCTTGTAAATACACTAGTTTTCACATCATAAGTGATGTAAGTCCACTTGGTTCGAACTCAGATTCCGTTATTACTATTTTTTGACATGAATTAACAATATTCATAGTCATTAAAAGATATTATAATAATGATTAAAATAAAGTAAAATACCTCCCTCGTCCACTTTAAATACCACTATCATTCTCCTCTTCCTCCCACACCTCGCAAGCCTGGAGCCTTGGTTATGTTCTACCCAATACACCTCCTAAAACTCTTCCCTACGTCCTAGAGCTATTGGTTTCACTAAAAGGCCAAAACCAAAGGCCTTAATAAGGATCTCAAGGAGAAGACATCAAGAGGTAGACAACTTCTTATGTTTTCTTTCTATTATTTAAAAAAAATTATTATTTTTCATCACCTACCCTTATGTAAGAGGAATGAATGAAAAATTATCTTCCATTTTCTGGATTTTATCATGTTTATAGATGAATCACCATTATAATTATTATCCTCCCTCACTTATTCATGAAATTAAAACACTGTCTGTGATTGGACGATTTACCGACATCCTGGACGATGTGATTTAATTTGATTTTACATACCTCAATACAAGTCATGATTTTTTTAATTAATGATCCATATTTTAATTTATGTATTATATCTTATATAACGTTCATGAAATATTTTTTAATGATGTTATTAATTTATAAAACTATTTTACTTCATTACGATCAAAGAATCATCAAAATGAGCTAAAAAATATCAATAATGTTTTATCTTATGAATAATCATCATGTCAAAATTCAAAATTATAAATCATATAATTTATGGTTCTAGAAATATGTTAATACCAATCCATTCCAATTTTGGATTTTGACTTCCAATCGACAATAATATCTGTCATGAACTGATCATGGAAATCATATAAAGAACGCACCCAAAATAATGGAATGAAAAAAATACTAAAAATTAATGACATAAATAATCTAATAAAATGAACATATAATGTAATATAAATATAATTATGTTTCGTTAATATATCAATAACACTGTTTTAACCATTATAATGGAGTTTTAATGGAGTTTTAGGTAAAAAATCTTCAAGTTAAGGGAATTTTTTACCCAATTTCAATTCTTGTGGTTATCCGTCCACTTCATTGTTCACATGGTATCAAATTTTTTTGTTTGATGAATTTTTTTATATTATGATGAATTAAGGGTATTTATAGTGTATATACATATTAAATCTACACTATTATGTCTCTCTTAAATTATATGACATTTGAATGGTGGTTTTCAATTAAAATCCTCTTTTAATATTCCGTTTTACAATATTCAAAAGCATTTTTTATGCCATTATTAATATTGTATTATTATGTTCTGGTTCTTTGTAATTGGATATGATTAAGGTTGAGACCTATATCTCCCTCAAATTCATTTGGTATGTGTATGTTTGAGGTTATTTATATGGTTACTCCATGTGTAACTGTGACGGTTACACAAATTATATGGTAGCCGTGAGGGTTAAAAATTATAAGGATGTTGTGAGGGTAACAATATTAGATATGTAATTCCCCAAGATACCTTTATAGTTATATTTATATTATTA
The DNA here is from genome assembly GCA_963277665.1 of Viscum album. Classification (NCBI taxonomy): domain Eukaryota; kingdom Viridiplantae; phylum Streptophyta; class Magnoliopsida; order Santalales; family Viscaceae; genus Viscum; species Viscum album. The sequence continues at coordinate 2,093,498,773 of OY728136.1, forward strand.
TGATTGTGGGAGATTGTGGAAATCTATTGTTTGATAGAGTAAGTATATATGGGTGACAAGTATGTATTTTGGAAATTATTTTACACGTTACAAGTATTCATGGACTAATGTGTTATTTACTTCTTTTTATACCTATTACCAAGATTTTTAGGATCATCCCATGTTTCAAATGATTTTCACATGTTATAAGGATGTTTAAGAAAAAGAAATAAGACAAGTTAAATGTTTGAATAATTTTCACTGAAATAACCTTTTTTTGAAAATTATTATATTTTTGAAAAATTGAATACCATTTCTATGGTATCCACTCATTATTAATGTGAAATGTTATGAATGTATTATGTCAAAATTAACTAAATATCTTAACATTAAAATATCCTCAATGTTAAAGGTAGTTATTTCTTAACTAAATTCCAGATTATGTACTCTAATAAGGTAGGGTCTGTATATATAGATCATGGAACCTATCACAATGGAATTTGACAAGTAATGTATCCTATATGGAATCAAACAATGAATGAAGTTTTATTCCTGTAAAGTGAATAACATGATACATGAGATAGAATACCCTCATCTCATCAGGTTGAATCCTAATATAACCCACAATAATATCAAAAATAACATCACAATACAATTTCTTCACCCAATATTGGAATCATATCATATCTAACAGATATATTGTAGAAAAAAATGTTCAATTATAGGTTATTTTAGTTCTTTATATATGTGGGTTATCTACACCCAATGACATCTGTTTCGGTGCGGATGTGCGTCGGGTTACGCTGTTCCGCCAGGACGCGTTCGCGCGTGCACCCGTCAACCCGAGGGGATGGGCGCGCGGCTTGTGGTCCCGCAGTCCCGCTTTCCAAAGGCGGGCGGCATCCGTCCCTTATTCAGGGGTGTCTGCTCCTTGATCGAAACCGGGATGATGGGATGTCGGCTCCTCCTTCCTTGGACGTCTCCTCGGAACTTGTCGCCTAATCCGGGTCTCCCTCATAGATTTAAGACATGCTCGTGAATCTCGTTCCCGGCGCCATATCTTCATGGACACCGGTTAATTACACTGCTTCCTCCCGGATGCTCCAAGGAGTCTGGTCGGGGCAGCAACCTGCGGTGAGAAGGCCGGGTGGCTCTGGGTTCTGGGGGCGTGTCGTAACACTACGGCTCTGCACGTCTGTCTTCCGTCCCTAATAGGGCTTCTCGAAGGCATGATGGCCTGAGGCATCCCGCACTGGGTGCGGGGAACTGTGTCCCCTGAGGTTTTCCTCAGCTTCCCATGTTTAACACGGGGTATGCCGTGAGTTTAACGTCCAGCGGGGACGGCATCAGACTGATCAACACGAAAAGTGGATCAGATGACAGAACCCCTTGCGGGGAACCTCCGACGCTGGGGCCAGCGCATGGGCGGCTTCCCAAGTGATATGGAGTGGAGTGAAGTGGCATGACCCCACCGGGATGTGGCGGCCCGGGTAAGGATCAGGATGGATGATGGAGTGAAGAGCTTGGACCCCGTAGGGGCTTCCTACGTACTGCGCGTTAGCACGGATCAAAGTCAACGTAGTTTGGGTATACAGTTTAACGTCATGCTGGACGTCGGCAAGCCGACTCACGAAGGGGTCGAGGCCGCCGGGCGGAGGATTGAACCGAACCAACTCGCACAGAGGGGGATGGAACGGCCGGGTGGATCACAGTTTCACGTCATGCTGGACGATGAAAGGAGAAATGGAAAAAGGGGCTGTGGGGAGGCACAGTGGAGATACACACGGGCAGTCTCCCACAGGGGCGGATTCATAGGTGAATCGACGCAAGCGTGAACCCTGGAGGGGTCCACTGATGGACGAACCGACGTGAATACGACCGGGACGACCAGGTGGTGGGCTTGAACCTCGGGGAGGCTTCCTACGTACCCTGTTTAGAAGACAGGGATCAAAGTCCACGTAGTTCATTCTGTCAGGACTTACGCACTTGAGGCAGCCCGGATGCGGCAAAACTCAGTTGGAAGGGACTTGGACCGAAAGTAGGAGACACCTCGATCCCAGTCACACCCTCTACTGGCTTCAGCGGTGGGGGAGCGCAATGGAGATACACATGTGCAGCCCCCCACAAGAAACTAGGGGTTTGTAATACCCTACCCCCGTAGGGAAAAGCCGCTCCCATTAAATCGTCCCTAAAGAGGGGCAATCCCGACATCCCTGCAGAGACGAGCGGGTGGGGGCCACATCCAAACCGGGGGGGACCCTGCGTGCGAGGCACGGGATCGGGTGATGCGGACGGTTTAACGTCTTGCCGGACGAAGTACAGTTTAACGTCGTGTGTTGAGGACGAAGTGGACGGTTTAACGTCTTGCCGGACGAAGTACAGTTTAACGTCGTGTGTTGAGGACGAAGCGGACGGTTTAACGTCTTGCCGGACGAAGTACAGTTTAACGTCGTGTGTTGAGGACGAAGGTGCTTGGCAGTTTAACGTCTTACAGCGCGAACGTGGTACAGTTTAACGTCATGCTGGACAAAACACTTGGCAGTTTAACGTCTTGCAGCGTGGACGATATGCTAGGCAGTTTAACGTCGTGGAGCTTGGACGTATGCAGTTTAACGTCGTGCAGGACGTTGGTGGCCGCCGATGGGACCGTGTCACTTCGTGCAAGCCTGGAGGGTCGCACGGAAAGACAACGCACGGTGCGGGCACCCAGGATGAAAATCATTGGGCGCCACGCGGGCGGGTACCCTCATGGGGTCAAGGGGGGCGACCCTGGCGGATTGCGCGCAAAAGAGGAGCTTTGCGCGCAAAACAGCAGGTCGGCGCGCAAAATGGTGGGCTGGCGCGCTGCTAGGCAGTTTAACGTCGTGCATCTTGGACGTATGCAGTTTAACGTCGTGCAGGACGTTGGTGGCCGCCGATGGGTCCGTGTCACTTCGCGCAATCCTGGAGGGTCGCACGGAAAGACAACGCACGGTGCGGGCACCCAGGATGAAAATCATCGGGCGCCACGCGGGCGGGTACCCTCATGGGGTCAAGGGGGGCGACCCTGGCGGATTGCGCGCAAAAGAGGAGCTTTGCGCGCAAAACAGCAGGTCGGCGCGCAAAATGGCGGGCTGGCGCGCAATTGGGCCAGCCCTTTGCGCGCGGATGATTGAGATTGCGCGCACCGGGCTTCGGACAGCTCGCGGGGGCAACGGCTCATTCTCTAACGAATGGCCACTTTGAAGATGGGGGGTGCGCGCAATCGGGTTGGATTGCGTGCACCCGGGGGCAATTGCGCGCAAGAGGCTTCTTTTACGCGCAAAGGCCTTCGGGTTAAGGATTATTCAAAGGAAAGGAACCAAGGGGATTGCGCACGAAGGCGAACCCCAAGGCTCTATTGCGAGAAAGAAAGGAGGTTACCTGAAGATCGGCATTGCGCGCGGAGGGGGTTGGATTGCGCGAACGAGCGACGCTTCGGATTCTGGCAACCTTCAAAACGTTGGGGGTCGCCTTATATTTATAGGCAACCCCGGGCGCGGAATTCGGTCTCGGGCGCAGAATTCCCTTCGCGGGCGCGGAATCAGGACCCAGCGCGCAAGGGCGCCGCGCGGGCCACGGGCGCGCAAAATAGCGCGCCGGCCCAGCGCATTACGCGCATCCCGGGAGGATTGCGCGCCGCGACTCAACTTTGCGCGCGAGCCTCTGAAATTTCGCGCAAGTCCTCCGGGCCCTCCGGAACGTGCCTCTGACTCCAAATATCACATCGCTTTCCGCATCCGGAGCTTCGTTTGGGAACAACGGACTTTTCCGGCGTCTACAAAAGCCCCCCCTCGGAATCTGATCGGCGAGAGGTCGCAACGATCGGGTTCCGAGGGAGACGCCGGAATGCCGAAGTCCTGGGCTGCGCGGGACTTAGGCGCGCAAAAAGGGGCACCGGGCGCGCAATTTGCAGCCGCGGTCGCGCAATCGAACATTCCGCGTGGCGCGGAATCCCGGCCTCGTCTATAAATAGGGGTCCAGGGTTCCGCGTTCCGTACACAGGCCTTCCGCGCGATAAGCTGCAACGCTCTCGTGCGCGAAATTGCCTTTTCCGGTCGCGAAATTCGCCCGATCGGCGCGCAAAACCATCCGGAATTCGCCTGTCTTTGCGCGAAAACCCGGAACTTTGCGCGACATTCTTCCCAATTGCGCGCCGTCCACTTGGATTGCGCACCCACCTTCAAACTTCTCTACCAGCCTTGTCCGATCCCGCACGCTTCATCCCTTAACCCGCACGACTCCCGAAACTTCTGAGATGGCCGCGCATCAAGGAAATGAGGGGGATACCGCCACTCGCAGAGCTGAGATGGCGACGAACGAGGGGGTTTACAGAGCCAAGGAGATTGTTTCCAACAATCAATCCTTGTTCGACTTGCTGACGCCGGCCCAGAAGACATATCCACTGTCGGACAACCTGCCACTCTGGAACTTCGGCATCCTAGATGATGTTTCGGTGCCAGGGTTCGAGGTTGATGCGCCACGGACCTGGGTGACTCGGGAGGACGAGCTTCCCCGCTATAACATCACCAACAATGGGCATCCTGCCAGGGAGACCAGGCACTTGGACGTCTATGTCCTGAACCCGAGGACGCGAACCATTGACGGGGGTGAGCCTACTGCGGAGAATTCTCCAGCCCTCTACTCGAGCACATATCGCCAGAGTGTCACTGACGACACCAAGGGCTGGCTGAAGGACTGGGACTTGCGGTCTGGGGGAAATTTCACCAGTGAGTGGGCCTGGGCGTTCTGGGTACGCCACACTTGTGATCACTTCGCAGAGGAGCTGCGATACATCGGCCTGTTTGAGGTGGTGTGGACGTCGCAGTTCCACTTCTACCAGCAGTTCGAGCTCGGGCCGGAGCTGTTCACCCGCTGGTCTCCGGATACCAACACCTTCCATCTTCACCATGGGGAGGTCGGCATCGGTCTCTGGGACATCCACTGCATCGGAGGTATCCCGCTGGAGGGCTACCAATACGATGAGTTCCTGCCACCGAAGAACATCTGGGAGGACAGGTCACGGACTCCCATTCTGACCTGGCATCTGCTTGACCTGGCTACGCAGCGGCTCGGGATCAAGGACTTCCAGAAGGACATAGCCTACAAGGAGTGGTTTGGCCAGTTCTTGGAGCATGACCCGACGGTCAAGATGCCAGGCAGGGGGAAGCGGTGCCCGACCGCAGCTCAGAGGAGCCGGAACGGGTCGTACTGGCGGGTCCTGGATACGGGCGACTACCGCTCATGGGGGTACCGCGTCATCGAGTCCCGGGACCCAAATGTCCGGTATGCGGCGTTCCTGGCCGCCTTTCTGAGTGGGTGGCTCCTGCCAGTGCGGGACGCGAGAATGGGCGTTCGCCCGACGACACTGGCGGTGGCGGGCGCTATGGCCGCCAACAAAAGATACAACCTCGGGGTCCCAGTGCTGGCGAGGCTGTATGCCATCCTGGGACGCATCTCACGAGGGGGGTCGCCACGAAGGATCTATGGGTCCTTTCAGTTCTTCCACGGCTGGGTGGCTGCTCACCTCGGTGGGTACACGTTTCCGAACGCCATCATTCCTCCGGGCAACGGCCTGCGACCCTCCCTGCTGAACATCGCGGGGGTCGCTCCGATGACCCTAAGTGAGGAGGGCGTGAGGATTCGGATTGGAAATCATGCCAATTTCAACTTCAGTCCGTTCCCCACTCCCGTTGGCCAAATGATCGACAACGGGCAGGGTCCGCTGGAGCAGCATGAATACTTCCTGAACATGCGGGGCGGGGTGCTCGTGGCTCGGATCGACGGGAAGGTGATCTGTGAGCCTTACGTGCCAGCCCGGTTCGCCAGGCAGTTCGGGTGCCTTCAGCGGATGCCGAAGAGGGTATTCACTGCCGTCCGGGAGGAGACGAACCCTTGCGTCCTTCGCCAGATGTGGCTGATGTTTTCCGCTTTCGGCTCTGGCGACGTCATCACTCTCCCTCCTACCGGGGTTGACGCAGGCTTGGCAACCGAGTACGCCGAACACTGGGCCATCGCGTACCCCGAGGGGCTTCTACGGAAGCCAGTTCGGCGGCTCGAGGTTACCCGTGCGGAGACCGGGCGTCAAGGAAGGAGGCGAGGCGCCGCCACACGGGGGAGAACGGAGGCGCGCCAAGCAGCGGAGCCGGCGCGGGCAGGGACTTCGGCGGCGGGCACATCGCGAGCTGCCGCTACGGCCTCGGCGCCCAGAGAGGGGGCACGCGTGGTGGTCGAAGAGCGGCCCGGGAAGCAGGTGAGACGTCTGCTCGAACCCTCCCACGATGCAGTCTTCCCGGCGCTGTGGTCGGCCTGGATGACCCTGCGGCAGTCACTGGGGACCGACGCCATCTGGCGAAAGATTCTCAGAGAAGGAATCCATCTGCCAGAGGTCGGGCGCCTCCACATTGCCGACAGGGTGGACTTCAACCGGCAGTATGCGTATCTGACGGCCATGGACGATTACGCGCGCCAACGTGGTCAGTGCGCGGAGCCATCCCTTCTGGTGAAGGTGATGCTCGGTCTAGAGCCCGCTCCAGAACAGATGCCGCCGGAAGAAGACGACAGTAGCAACGACTCCGAGGAAGAGGAGGAAATGGGGGAGGATGAAGGCTCCGAGGGAAGATCCCATCAGGGGAGTCCGCGGGAGAGCGGCGAGGTGGCCGGCTCTGATGACGTTGATGTCACTGAGCTCCTCAAGGTCCACTTCTATCCCTACTCAATCTGCTTCATCCATTCTCTTATACAGCTTCTAACCCATTTCTCCATCTTTCTCAGGAGCGAACGGATGTTGGTCAGGCGTCCTCAGCGGGAGTAGGAGGGGCGCCAGCAGGACAAGGCGGGGGCCAGGCACCCATTATTGGTTTGACAAGCGCGGAAGGGCCCCCTGCTGCAATTGTTCCTGCGGCGGCCGGGATAGCGGAAGATGACGCTCTGACCTCCCGTAAGTCTCCTTACTTTACTGCTGGTGCCTGCCGTTGACGATCCGTGACTAACCATGGCATGCCCCGCGCAGTGATCTCAACATTGGAGGCTCGTCAGGTTGCCGAACCCGGGCCATCTACGAGTGGACCAGTGGTGGACATGCCGCCTGCTCCGGAACAGACTTCCCAAACCGAGCTGGCCCCACCAACTGCTGATCAGGGGGCTGCGGACGCCGGCGGTGCTGACATCGGAGAGAGGTCGGGGGCTGACGAGGGTGTCAGCGCCGCTGGGGAGAGAGAAGAAGTTCGCCCGGATGTTGGGGAACCTATCCCTCATGAGGACCTCCCAGGGGAGGACCCTGCAGCAGACCTGCTGGCAGCCTTCCCTGCCTACCGGCCTGCCGACCCCGAGGAGATGGACGACTCGGATGCGGAGGCGGTCGAGGAGAGCCGGATAACGCGCCGTAGGGGGTGGAAGTGCATCCAGCGCTTCCTCAAGCGAGACTCATCGGAGTGGCTGGGGCGCATGGGATCACTTCAAACCTGGATGCGCTTCCTGTGTGCCGGGGGAGCTGATGCTCAACGCCTCCATCTGACGGTCCATGATTTCATGGCCGAAAAGATGCGCGAGAGCTGCCGGCGTGCCGACGTCACACAAAGTCGGGACATGTCGGAGAGCACGCGGGCGCTCCTCGCGGCGGAGCAGGAAGTCCGGCGTCTCGAAGGGCAGGCGGCAGAGAAGGAGGCCTTCGTCGCAACGTGTACCGAGCTTGTGGAGCGACTAGCAGCCCAGCTGGTTGACGCCCAGGTACAGCTGACGGAGGCGGGCCAACAGATGGTCACAATTCAGGTCGAGCGGGAGCGTGCACAGGCCAGAATCGACGAACTGCGTGCTGCGACCGCCGACGAGGAGAGGGCAATGGGTAGCGGCGTTAGAGAGACTTATTCAGCACGCTAATCCCTAGGGGATTTGTTTTTCCACTCCCATAACATTTGCTTCCGCTACTTTGATCCATTTGTATGAACCAATATATTTATCTACATCTTTTGGCTTAACATGCTCAACCACAATTCGTTGTCTAGTGGGAGCGTTAACCAAGCATCAGGCATCCATAGTTGGGCCTGGATTGCTGGAGAAAAGAGGGAGGTCGTTCCTAGGGAAGGGGACCTCAAGCCTAATCAGTGTATTATCCCCACAACTTGTTCCAACACACGAGCGGGACAATGCTAGGGGCGTTGAGATTTTATCCGAACATAGGGAAATGAGAAAGGGTGAATCACGTGTCCCGAATCCCGACATCCACAATGGTCGGCCTTCCAGGAAATGCCCAAGACGGTAGGCGGACAGTGGATCGACCATAACAACTGCAATAGACGGACCGAAGGTCATCATTCATATTGCAGGAGGCGGACCACATGTCATCATGAATACCGCCTTGGGGTTCCTTCAGACACAAGGGTGGAAATCCAGATCAACAGGGCATGCGAAGCGTGGGGTGAAGTGACGATTGTTCGGACAGAATCCAACGCTCTCAAAATTGCGCCACCGTGGGGAAAACGTATTAGGCGGATGCACTAACCTGGCCGTGAGTCACCCCAATTCTCAGACAGCACCTCTTTGATGAGGAAACCGTCGCTTCCCACCATTGCAATGGGGCATCCCGAGCTGAATCGGGGAGAATATCACAACTGCACCACTCTACCAGGAGCCAGGCCAGACGGCCGACGACGAGGAGGGGCGGGACTTAACGATCCCTGAGGCTGGACCCGAGTTGAGATGCCCGGGCGTTCCTACGTACTCCATCAGGCAGGAGATCAAGCCACACGTAGTCTTGAGAGTGCAGTTTAACGTCATGCAGGACGCAGAATCCCGTTTAGGGGAGATCTTAGTTTAGGGTCGTAGAGCTCGGACCATAAGGGCAGATCTTAGTTTAAGGTCTTAGAGCTCGGACCATAAGGGGAGATCTTAGTTTAAGGTCTTAGAGCTCGGACCATAAGAGGAGATCTTAGTTTAAGGTCTTAGAGCTCGGACCATAAGAAGAGATCTTAGTTTAAGGTCTTAGAGCTCGGACCATAAGGGGGGGATCTTAGTTTAAGGTCTTAGAGCTCAGACCATAATGAGAGATCTTAGTTTAAGGTCTTAGAGCTCGGACCATAGGGGTAGATCATAGTTTAAGGTCTTAGAGCTCGGACCATAAGGGGAGATCTTAGTTTATGGTCTTTGAGCTCGGACCATAAGAAGAGAACTTAGTTTAAGGTCTTAGAGCTCGGACCATAAGGGTAGATCTTAGTTTAATGTCTTAGAGCTCGGACCATAAGGAGAGATATTAGTTTAAGGTCTTAGAGCTCGGACCATAATGAGAGATCTTAGTTTAAGGTCTTAGAGCTCGGACCATAAGGGCTCAAAGCACGCCACATCGTGGTTATATCCCCTGGATATGCGAAGATGCACTGAGGGATAGTGTCAAGAGTGTCGAGGTTTCGCCTGGCCGGAATGGGAGGTGGAAAATGTGAATCATGCGGCCATTCACTCGAGGACTGGAGGAACCGGAGTAACGATATGGGAGTACTGCTGACCGTGGCGGAAAAGCAGCATCAATATCGCACTAACCCTTGGTGGAATGAGGCAGCAAACGAGCATCGACCGCTCAATCGCAGGATTCATATCGATTTGCTGCCCGAGGCCATTGGGGGTACCGGCCCGAGTCGGTGGGAGAGCACTGAGGCATTGTGTCCGAACCGTTCACGGGGGCTCCACCCAGGGCGTAGACGATGGGTCCGAATGAAAGGGAGCATGAAGCCTGAAAAGCGGAGGAAACCTGACCAAGCGGATCCTGACCCTCCTGGCAATAAACCAGAGTACTCTTGACACCGGTGGACCACTGCAAGGGGTCGGGGAACACGCCTTGAGGGTGACCTGAAGGCGGCGGATTCCCCAGAGAAGGGGGAATCTCTAAGAGGTGGGGGGCTGGACCTGAAGTTTCAAACATCCGGGCGTTCCTACGTATCCCATAAGGATGGGAATCAAGACGCACGTAGTTCTTGAAGCGCGGCGCAACACAACCGGGCACCAGCGCGGGGAAGAGTGCGGGTCTGACCCTCGCACACAGAAGGAGCGGCATTTGATATTTCTTGTTTGTCCTTAAAGATGAATGGTTTTTCTTTGTGCGGCGACATGCCTGTGATTGAGAAATCTCTGGCGTCGCCACAATAATCAAGCCACGGAAGGCATTGATGAATGGCGTGGTTATTAACCAGCGCCCAACATGAGTGCCCCCTGAGGGGAACATCACGATGCAGTGCCGTTTCTCGTCGGGCGGCCAAGACGATCACAGTTTACGGTCGTGTGGTAGGACCAGACAACACAGTTTAAGGTCGTGTGGTTCGGACCATGGAGGAATCCGCTTATCGCGGTACGGCGGACACGGCGGAGGTGGGAGCATACCCAGCCCTACGGTCACGCACGATTCCAGGAGAAGAGTCTTGGGATAGGGGCCTGCGTATGTCCATCACCCGAGGGGCAGAGATGCTAGCCTCCAGATATACTGGGTCCAGAACGCGATTGTTCGGGCGACTCCTTCCTCCTTATGGGGACGAGGGTCCAGCTATGCATGGCCCTTAGGGAGGATATCCGCATATATCCTTGGTGCTTAGATCATGTGAGCCTCGAACGACATCATTACCATGGTTGGTCTGCCTAACGTGTAGAGGTGTACTGAAGGTCAGTATGAAAAGAGTGTCAAGATTCCACTACAACGCACAAAGGCGGAGTGTGATGAGGACTGCGCAACCAATGTTCAGAGCCTGAAAGAGATGACATGGCGATCAAGGATGTTGCTGACACATTCGCAACACAACATCCGATCGCGTTAGCCTAAGACGGGGCAAGCAAACGAGCATCGACCGCTCAATCGCAGGATTCATATCGATTTGCGGCCCAAGACCCGCCGGTAAATCGACCCGGAGCGGTAGGAGAGCACTGAGGCATCGTACCCAAACCGCTAACGAGGATCCCTTTGAGTGAAGGCTCAAACAAGAGGAAGCGCGAGGCCTGACAAGCAACACAGGACTTGTCGGGATTGAATCTGACACTACGAGTCATAGACCGAAGTACCCAAAACATGTTAACAGATCACCGGAAAGGGTCGGAGGACTCACCCTGAGAGCAACCAAAAGAGGGCAGATCCCCGTGATCAACCAAGGGACGGGGCTGGACCTGAAACACAAGCGTCCAGGCGGTCCTACGTATCCCATAAGGATGGGAATCAAGCCGCACGTAGTTCTTGAGAGGCAGTTTAACGTCATGCAGGACGATGAGAGAAAACAGGGGGGAGCAGAAGGCATCCCCAAACGTGGGGGGTGTACAGCGTGGTGAGGAAACCGACTTGAATGAGGACATAATCCCCCGCGCTCACACCATACGCCACATACCCAGAGGCAACTGGACCAAGGGCCCGAGATGGGATGGAAATTCCCAAAGGATGGGGCTGGGCCTAAAACATGAATGTCCAGGCGGTCCTACGTATCCCATAAGGATGGGAATCAAGCCGCACGTAGTTCTTGAGAGGCAGTTTAACGTCATGCAGGACGAATGCTGAACAGTTTAACGTCTTGTAGCTCGGACGTGGTGCAGTTTAGCGTCATGCGGGACGATGTCCAGTTTAACGTCATGTTGGACGGAGCACTTGGCAGTTTAACGTCTTGCAGCGCGGACGATACGCTGGGCAGTTTAACGTCGTGCAGCTTGGACGTATGCAGTTTAACGTCGTGCGGGACGTATGCAGTTTAGCGTCATGCGGGACGAATGTGCAGTTTAATGTCATGCTGGACAAATGTGCAGTTTAACGTCATGCTGGACGTTGGTACACTCAGACAAAGTACTGCTTGAGGAACCTAGCGTTGGTGGGAGGAGTGACACGCTCACCATCCATAGTCGCTAGGGAGTACGCGCCATTGGGATAGACCTTGTGGACAACAAACGGTCCCTCCCACTTGGGCTCCAACTTGGGCAGCTTCCGGCCGGGGATCATCGGTGCTCTTAGGGCTAGCACTAGATCACCCTGCAGGAAGGAGCGGAGACGAACCGTATTATTGAATGCTCGAGCCATTCTGCTTTGATGCCTCTCCAAGTTGTGCAAAGCGCGAAGTCTATTCTCATCCAGTGCTTCCAACTCGACTAGACGGGCTTCAACAACTCTGTCCGGCGCTTGTTGGTCGTAGACCGCAGTGCGCAAGGACGGTAACTGGATCTCGATGGACAGGACGGCCTCAGCTCCATACACCAGGGAATAAGGGGTCATCTGGGTGGAATTGCGAGTCATCGTCCGATAAGCCCAGAGGGCGTTGGGGAGCTTGTCCGGCCAACTCTTCTTGTTCTGACCAACCATCTTTTGCAGAATGTTAGAGAGGGTTTTGTTAAACGCCTCGATCTGTCCATTCGCCTACGCATGATAGCGAGATGTATGGTTCGAGCGAATGTTATACTTGGCGTACAACTTCTTCAACTCGGCTGCTCGGAAATTGGTTCCGTTATCCGTGAGGATAGCGTGAGGCACTCCAAATCGATAGATGATGTTGGAGGTCACGAAGTCAGCGATCGAACAGGATTTGACCTCTCTGAGCGGAATCGCCTCTGCCCATTTGGAGAAAAAGTCCGTGGCGGTCAGAATGAACCGGCACTGGCGAGCTGTCGCCGGTGGGTAAGGTCCCACAACGTCCAGACCCCAGACTGCAAAGGTCCAGGAATACCTAGTGGTATGGAGAGGCTCCGGCGGCCGATGCACAAAGTTCGCATGAACCTGGCACGCATGGCACCTCCTGGCATACTCGATGCAGTCATGGATCATGGAGGGCCAGAAGTATCCTAACCTCCGAATCTGGTGGGACAGCTTCGGCCCAGTCTGGTGGGCGCCACATGAACCAGCATTAACCTCTTGCATGACTCGTGGGATCTCAACTCCCTGAAGGCAACGGAGGAGAACACCATCGAATCCGCGTCTGTAGAGGATCTGCTCCAGGCCGGGACTGCTCTGGAGGACAAACTGCGATGCGCGGCGTCGAACTCGCTCGCGCTCGGCCCGATCCGATGGAAGAGTGCCATGTTGGAGGTACTCAACCAAAGGCGTCCTCTAATCAGGGGCTGATCCGACTGTCATATCTGGGGTACTCGGGGCTCCGGGCATAGGGGCAACCGTGGTGAGATTACTTACCAACGGGCCGCGATCTTTCTCCGGGATAACGGGAGCGATGAGCCTGCGGCGCGTCACGCGGACGATCAGGTTGTCCTGTTCAGGCTCCGCAAGTGACGCGGCAAGGCTGTCCAAGGCATCTGCTCGACCGTTCTGCGACCGGGGAATATGGACAATTTCTGGCCGAGAAGGGAACCAGGCCATCAGAAGGAGGGTGCACTCCAACAATGGCACAAGTTCCGGCTTCCTGACAACATAGTCGCCATTGATCTGCTTAACGACCAGCTCGGAGTCCCCTTTCACGCACAGACGGGGCACGTCGATCTCGAGAGCCAACTCGAGGCCGGTGATGAGGGCATGGTATTCCGCCTCATTGTTGGTACAGCCTTCTGACAACAGGAACGAGTATGGCAGCACGGCTCGCTCCGGGGTAATGAAGACGATACCCAAGCCCACTCTGTTGAGCTTAGGATTATCGAGTCTTCTACCGGTGGGGCTCCGAGAGGCACCGTCAAAGTGCATCTGCCAGCATGGATCGGCTCGATCAACCGAGAGAATGGTCTCATCAGGAAAGCCTAGATCCAGCGGCTGATCCGCGGAGGTCGGGTGAGCTGCCAGAAAGTCTGCCAATGCTTGCCCTTTGATGGCCTTCTGAGACACATACCTGATGTCGAACTGCTGGAGAATCACAGCCCACCGTGCTAGACGGCCAGTCAACATAGGTCGGCTCAGGATATATTTCAACGGGTCTACCCGAGAAACCAACTGTACCTCATGGTGCCGCAAGTAGTGTCGTAGTTTCTGTACGGCAAATACGAGCGCCAGGCAGCTCTTCTCGATGGGGGAATACCTAACTTCCGCATCGAGGAGCATGCGACTGAGGTAATAGAGGCTATTCTCCATTCCCTCGTTGTTCTTCTGGGTGAGAAGGGCACCCAGGGACCGTTCCAGGGCGGTCACATAGAGGACCAGCGGCTTCCCGGATAAAGGCGGCATCAGAACCGGAGGTTGAAGCAGGTACTGCATGATTTTCTCGAAAGCGGTCTGACACACTTTATCCCATACATAGGTGGCACCTTTCTTCATGAGCCGAGAAAAGGGCTTACACTTGCCGGCCAGATTCGCGATGAATCGGCGTATATAGGCTAAGTGGCCTTGGAACCCTTGTAGTTCCCGGATGTTACCTGGGGGAGGCATCTGGCTAATCGCCCTGATTTTCTCTGGGTCGATCTCAATACCCCGGTATCTTACCACAAATCCAAGGAACTTTCCGGAGGTGACCCCAAAGGCACACTTCAACGGGTTCATCTTCAGGCAGCGAGACCGGAGGAAGCCGAACACTTTCTCAAGATCCTTGAGATGGTCCTGACGCTGACGCGATTTGACAACCAAGTCGTCGACGTAGCATTCCACCAGTGTGCCGAGGATTGGCTTGAATATGCGGTGCATCGCCCGTTGATAGGTGGCACCTGCATTCTTCAGGCCGAAGGGCATGACCCGGTAGCAAAAGGTACCTTGGGGGGCCCTGAAGGTAGTGAACTCCTCATCCTCAGGGGCCATCCGAATTTGGTTATATCCGGAGTATCCATCCATGAAGGAGAGGGCTCGGAACCCTGCCGTGGCATCAATCAACAGCTCTGTCACTGGAAGGGGAAAATCATCCTTCAGACAGTGGCGGTTGAGATCACGGAAGTCGATACAGACTCTGATCTGCCCGTTCTTCTTCCTGACCGGCACAATGTTGGCCAGCCATTTGGGGTACTGAACTTCCCTCACGAAGTTGGCTTTGATAAGCTTGTCAACTTCGGCCTCAACCATGGCACCGTGGGACGGGTGCATCTTCCTGGGAGGCTGCTTGAACCCGCGATGGTTCGCCGGGAGACCAAGGCGGTGGACGGCTACCTGAGGATCTAGCCCCGACATCTCGTCATAGCCCCAAGAGAACACATCACGGTGCTGCCTGAGAAAGTCCACGTACTGCTGCCGCTCCTCAGAGGGCATGGCGGCACTGAACAATATGGGTCTTGGATCGGCCTCGGTTCCAAGGTTCACCTGTATTAACTCATCGACCGTGGCGGGGACGCCCTCCTCAAAGGCTGGGGGTGCATCTTCCACGTCCTCTCCACTCGAGGAGGGATCGTCCACGGGAGATACTGCGTTGGCAACTGCATTGGGGCTACCAGATCCTGCTGGGCCACTGGTGCTGGCGCGGGCGGTCGCTGTCATCTCATTAGGAGACTCGCGGGCCGTCGAGACCATGGCCACGTCCAACCGTTGAATCGGGAGGACGTAAGCATCATCCAGACTTGCCCAGGGATCACTTGCAACAGCGACAGGCTCAACCTCACCTGCCAGGATCTGCTTATCCTTGCTCTTATAATAGTCCGCATCCAGATAGCGGGCTTCACACGAGGCAAAAGGAGAGGCATCTCCTTGAAGCACGCCTACTCGACCATTAAGGGAGTATTTGAGGCATTGGTGGTATGATGAGGGAACCGCCGCGTGAAGATGGAGCCATGGCCTGCCCATCAATGCGTTGTACGCAGTGTCCTGAGAGACTACCATGAATTCGGTGTTGGCAACCAAGTCACCGAACTGGGTCTTCAAACGTATCTTGCCGACCGGGGTTTGCTCGGTGCGATCGTACCCCTGTATCCTGAGGTCGGAGGGAATCAAGTCATCCTCAGACAACCCCAATCTCCGGAGCGTCCGAGTTGGAATCAGGTTAATCCCGGACCCCGTGTCGACAAGACAGCGCCGGACTTCAAGGCCATTGAACTGTCCCGTGACATACAGCGGACGAATGTGTCCCTGTATAGGAGGGTCTTCATCCTTACCAGAGAACGAGATAACTGCCTGACATTCGGCGTCCTCGATCATTTCGGCGTGAAAGGCCTCTGCAGCCGCAACCTCTGTCTCAAACTGGAGGGGGCTTCTCAGGGCTTCAGCGAGTGCCTCGCGCATATCAGATGACATGCGCAGAGCCTCAAGGATGGAGAGCCTTGCTGGGATGTCGGCCAAGTGCTTCAGGACATCATACTTTTTGGCCAAGCGCGAGCCCCTGGTTGCAGGAGGTTGCTTTGCGGTTGGAAGCATGACGGGACTTGCCGGTTGGATCGGCGGCCGACTGGTACTTGGCGCATCTCGCTGTTCACTGGCTGCAGTCCGGGAAATGGTCACCATACTGGGGTCAGGAGGCCGGGATGGACCCGTGGCAGGGCGGAGCTGGTCGTGACGCGGCTGAGGCGGTTCTGCCTGGTCCCACACCACAAACAGCGGCGGAGGCGAATCCGTCATCCCCGAATGGGGGGGCGGCGCACGTTGTGCTCGGTTTTGATCATGCTGCCTAGTCTCGGTGGCGTGAACGGCCTGGCTGGAGGTACCAACGGCTGTGCCCCGGCGACTCCTGCTGCTGCGGTTCTTCCGACGGTGGCGACGACCGGGGACACTAGGGAGGTCCACCTGGTGTCCTTCAACGTCGGGAACCGAAAAGGGATTTACCAGCTCGACGGTGTTAACCGAAGCGTACCCAATACCATCATCGGACGAATCATCCATCACCAGGCGGATCCGAGGAGGGACCCCCATCTCCGGGGGTATGAAATCGCCGAGAGTGCGGGATAGTGGCGGAACCGGCAGGGCGCGCTCTTCCTTCTTGCACTGCCGCCGTTTGCTCCTCTTGGAAGAGGCAGGCTGGGACGACGATGCCGAAGCAGCACCCGCAGATTCTGGGGGCTCAGGCTGATTCAAGCGCGCACGGATGATTCCATGGGCGCGAATGGTCGTCTTGCGGGCCATCCAGTTATTATACTTCTGGGATCCGCGGTTGGAGACCAGCTGCCATTCGTCCTCGCTGCCACTATCGTCATCTGATCCCACGAACACGCCCGCCACTTGTGCTGGAGCTGGGCCCAACCTGATTACATTGTTGTTAATCTGGTCTTGGAGCCAATCCTTAAACACATAGCACCGCTGGATGGTGTGCCCCAGGGCCCGATGGTAGGGGCAGTAGCGGGGGTTATTCGTAAGATGTGCCTCCTCTGGCCTCCAACACTCAGGCAGTCGCACAATTCTCTGCTCCAGGGCGCTCCAGAAATAACCGGGGACCTGATCCTCGTGGAATGAGTAAGTCAGGTGTCGCGGGCCCCTGGGAGCGTGGTCTTGACGAGGGGCTGGAGGGGCCGGCCGAGGAGGTGGACCCTGATTATCTCTCCTGGGTTGCGGCGGTACATTACGCGGAGGGGCCGGCCGGTTCTGAGGCTGCCGCTGCTGGGCCGGGAACTGAGCCCGTGGAGGCGGGTTCCTACAAGGCTGTGGAGCTGGCCTCGCCGGCAGCAGCTCCAATGGCCTGGGGGCCTCTACCTGGGCAACAGCAGCGGGCTCAGCCCTGCTGACTCTCCTTGCAGGAATCATAGGAGGCAGCGGGTGTGCCTGGCTGGCCTGTTGCATGGCTTCCTCAAGACGTTGAGCTTTGTCTGAGAAGTCCCTGAACCCTCCGGGGTAATTTTGAGTGATCAGGGAAGGGACCAGCTCGGTCTTGATGTTCCCGACGCACATTGTCAGCAACTGCTCCTGAGTCAATGGCATGTCAAGGGAATACGTGAGACCCTTCCATCGGGCGACGAAGTCCGCGACTCGCTCATCAGGCCTCTGCTTGCACTTGAAGAGGTCTGCGATACTTGTCTTCCGGGTCGTGGAACTGAACTGGTAGAGGAACTGTCTACGGAGGTCCTCCCAGCTGGTTACCGACCTGACGGGGAGCTGGCTGTACCAGACAAATGCTGGCCCTTCCAGTGTCTGAACAAAGCAGCGAAGCTTAGCAGCCTCTTGCTGCGCCGGAGTCCCCAACATAGGCCCGCACCTCGAGTTGAAGTGGGCTAAATGCTGTGGCGGATCTCCAGTCCCGTTGAAGGGAGCGAAAGTGGGATTCCCGAATCCCGGAGGCGCCGGCATGTCATCCACCCATGCTGGGTAGGGCTTGCCGTCCGGTGGGATCGCCACCTGCCGAGTCTCCAAGGCCTCCAAGCGGGCAATGAGTGCCGCCATCGGATCGTCCGGACATGGGTTCCAGTCCTGGCGAGGATCTCTAACCACGAGCGCATTGCATGGCCCTTCAATCGGGTCGTCGACCGGGTCGTCGAACTCGGCAGCTCGTGGGATGGCGGGCGGAGCGGCCCTTGGGGCAGCGGGAGGAATCCGAGCGGGGTCTCTCAGGTAGTCACGCCGCTCGGGAGGGTGCAGCGAAACATACCGTGCCCTCTTGCCATAGGCAATGGCCTCTCTCCTGTCGGCGAACACGGCGTAATCACGGTTGCCCGGGAGAGTCTCGTCGAGGAGCGGTTGTTCCGGCCCCTGCTGTCCTGGCCTAGGATCACCGTAGTCAGGCCGCCGTTCTGCAGCGCGCTCGGCGAGGAGCTGGTCAACCAGCTTCTTCTGTTCGGCGAGCTGCTGACGTAGCGTAGCCTTCTCGGGATCCTCCTCTGCCCTCTGCATGGAGGCAGATGGGTCGGCGGGCTTTATAGCCTCGCTGTGCTCTTTTCCTTTGCTGACGTTTCAGCTCAACGTCAGTGCTTCAGTGGGTGCGGGGAGCCCCAGGAGGTTCCTCTGATGACGAGTAACTCTTACCGATGGATCTAACGACGGCTTGTCTTCGGGGGGGGGAAGCCCCCGTCGAGAAGTTCCAAGTCGTTCCCCTCTCCCGACAGGTCAGCCATATTGACTGTCTCCGTCCCTGTGGATATACCCTCATGGCCTCCCAGTGAATCGGGCTGTCGGCGAATCACATTGAAGCGTAGGGCAGCGTACTGCCCCCATCCACGGATATACACGTGGGGAGTGGCTTCCTCGATAACTTTGCGGAGTACCTGAAAACACTCAACGCATCGTTGTTGGAGGGCCTCGTGGTGCCCAAATGACCCGGGGTGCCGAACCGCGGGGAGCATGGCCAGGTCAATTTGACGGCACTGCTCACAAATATCCTCCAGGTGCGCTTGACTCCCGGGGTATGGCATTTGTAGGTGGTGAAGATAGGAGCGAGTCTCCCGGAGAGTTCGGCGGAAGCATTCGAACTCATCCGGGGTGAGCGATTCGGGTGCATCAAAGCCCGGTCCTGCGACTGGCCAAAACTTCTCAGGGAAGTGGCCCTCTGCAAGGACGGTCCAGAAGCTCCACGACTCAAACTCGGGACCCAGATCTCCTTGGTCCTCTTTAATGGCTGGGAACGGACGGGGAACCGGCAGTGGTGCCGAGGCGGGCCGCCGGGCTGACGGGCTGGCCGGCGGTGAATACGGCGAACAGGCCGATTGGCCTCCATATCCCGAGCCTCCCTCTGAGGGTGGCGGTGCCCTGGCTACCACATCACGATAGGACAGGCCGGCGAGCGAACATCCTGCCGTAGCATCGGTGCTCGCCGAGGGTGCACCAGATCGTGGTTCGACCGTCAGTCCCCAGAAAAAGTCTTCGGCTTCTCCGACCGAGACGGAAGGCACTTCCGGAGGGGCCGGTACCAACCGCAAGCTTGATCCTTGGGGGTCTACCAGGCCCTCGTTACTCCAGATATACCTTCGGAGAGAAGCGGGGATCACATCGATCTCGCTCTCGGGGAGCACGAGGCTGACGTGCCGCATTCCTACCCCTGCCCTTGACTGGCGGGATTGGGGAAAGGGCTCTGTCGCCGAATCGTACTCCGCCTCTGAATCAGAGAAGCGAACCGATCGGATCTCTGTCCGGAATTCCGTAACATTCTTCCCTCGGCGTCGACGCCTTGCCTTCCTGCCCCTGGGTGGTTCTTCGGGGCAGGGTTGATCTCTGTCCTGGCGTCCTCCGGCCGCACTGGTGCTGGGGTCAAGAGGACTGGAAACCAAGGTGCGAGGGGCACCGGGACAGATATCAAAGGGGACGCGGGGAGAGATGATTCCGGGCAGGACTCCGGGCCGGGATCGGAAGGTGGGATGACCCATGCCTCCTGGATCGGCCACACGGAGTAGATCCCGCTGGTGAATAGCGCTACCGCGAGGTGGTCCGCGATGGCTACTGCCTGTACCAGCAACCAAGAGAGTCGACCCAACCTGCCTTTGGGGCGGTCGAGGCCTCGATCCAGGTCGGGCACAGAAGTTCCCCTGCTCAGGATGCGCAGGGGCCTGGCGACTGGAGCCAACAGTGGCTTGGGCCAATGCGGCCGCTGTTGCTAGGGCCCCAAGGTGGGCATCCTCCTCCGCTCGTGCCCGACGTTGGCGTCGGGACAAACGAGTCGGGATGAGCGGCGCGAGCAGGTGGAGAGTCCGCTCTTCGACTTGAGAGGCCTGGCGGCGGTGTCACCGTGGCCTGGCGGGAGCCTTTACCGTAGATCCCTGGAGCGAATCCCGGATAGGGTGATCCCGGACATCTTCCACCTCATCCGCATAGGGAAGGGAACTGTCAGAGCACTCCGGGGATAAGCTCCCGAAGCGGTTGGACGTTGAGGTGGGCAGCGGTGCCTCCCTGCGCGGCCCTTGGGGGCGGCGGTGGTGGCGAGGTGCAGCTCCCTCGAGGTCTAGGCGAGCCATGTCCCTGGTGGGGATGACTCCCTCTTCCTCGTATCTCCGCACCAGGGTGTTGATCACCCTTCTCTGGATGACCTCCGAGGGGGAGAGAGGGCGTGGTCGTCCCGCAATTGCGGCTGCCGGGACAACTGTGGAACGGGCGGGACCGCGCGGAGTAGCCGCGTCGGTGTTTCCCCTACCCTCGCGCCAGTGGGCGGGTGGCGATCGGGCACTGGATTGGGCGACCTGATTTCTGAAAGCAGGGAGAAGAACCCATTAACACTGACAGGAAAAAGGAATCGACAACCAACCATTAGCGCCACGACGCCTTCCGTGGGGGGAACCCAGGCCCTCGACGTTGCGAGACGGAGTGCCCGATGTCCCTGCCCCAGCCCCTGGCGGGTAAGACTGAATGCTTGGCCGGGCAACACGCCGGTCTTCCAACACCTCTGAAAGCCATCGGTCTTCGTATCGAGGAGAAGAGATTCATGTCGGGTTCACCATTTTTCTGTTTCGGTGCGGATGTGCGTCGGGTTACGCTGTTCCGCCAGGACGCGTTCGCGCGTGAACCCGTCAACCCGAGGGGATGGGCGCGCGGCTTGTGGTCCCGCAGTCCCGCTTTCCAAAGGCGGGCGGCATCCGTCCCTTATTCAGGGGCGTCTACTCCTTGATCGAAACCGGGATGATGGGATGTCGGCTCCTCCTTCCTTGGACGTCTCCTCGGAACTTGTCGCCTAATCCGGGTCTCCCTCATAGATTTAAGACATGCTCGTGAATCTCGTTCCCGGCACCATATCTTCATGGACACCGGTTAATTACGCTGCTTCCGCCCGGACGCTCCAAGGAGTCTGGTCGGGGCAGCAACCTGCGGTGAGAAGGCCGGCTGGCTCTGGGTGCTGGGGGCGTGTCGTAACACTGCGGCTCTGCACGTCTGTCTTCCGTCCCTAATAGGGCTTCTCGAAGGCATGATGGCCTGAGGCATCCCGCACTGGGTGCGGGGAACTGTGTCCCCTGAGGTTTTCCTCAGCTTCCCATGTTTAACACGGGGTATGCCGCGAGTTTAACGTCCAGCGGGGACGGCATCGGACTGATCAACACGAAAAGTGGATCAGATGACAGAACCCCTTGCGGGGAACCTCCGACGCTGGGGCCAGCGCATGGGCGGCTTCCCAAGTGATATGGAGTGGAGTGAAGTGGCATGACCCCACCGGGATGTGGCGGCCCGGGTAAGGATCAGGATGGATGATGGAGTGAAGAGCATGGACCCCGTAGGGGCTTCCTACGTACCGCGCGTTAGCATGGATCAAAGTCAACGTAGTTCGGGTATACAGTTTAACGTCATGCTGGACGTCGGCAAGCCGACTCACGAAGGGGTCGAGGCCGTCGGGCGGAGGATTGAACCGAACCACCTCGCACAGAGGGGGATGGAACGGCCGGGTGGATCACAGTTTCACGTCATGCTGGACGATGAAAGGAGAAATGGAAAAAGGGGCTGTGGGGAGGCACAGTGGAGATACACACGGGCAGTCTCCCACAGGGGCGGATTCATAGGTGAATCGACGCAAGCGTGAACCCTGGAGGGGTCCACTGATTGACGAACCGACGTGAATACGACCGGGACGACCAGGTGGTGGGCTTGAACCTCAGGGAGGCTTCCTACGTACCCTGTTTAGAAGACAGGGATCAAAGTCCACGTAGTTCATTCTGTCAGGACTTACGCACTTGAGGCAGCCTGGATGCGGCAAAACTCAGTTGGAAGGGACTTGGACCGAAAGTAGGAGACACCTCGATCCCAGTCACACCCTCTACTGGCTTCGGCGGTGGGGGAGCGCAATGGAGATACACATGTGCAGCCCCCACAAGAAACTAGGGGTTTGTAATACCCTACCCCCGTAGGGAAAAGCCGCTCCCATTAAATCGTCCCTAAAGAGGGGCAATCCCGACATCCCTGTAGAGACGAGCGGGTGGGGGCCACATCCAAACCGGGGGGGACCCTGCGTGCGAGGCACGGGATCGGGTGATGCGGACGGTTTAACGTCTTGCCGGACAAAGTACGGTTTAACGTCGTGTGTTGAGAACGAAGCGGACGGTTTAACGTCTTGCCGGACGAAGTACAGTTTAACGTCGTGTGTTGAGGACGAAGCGGACGGTTTAACGTCTTGCCCGACGAAGTACAGTTTAACATCGTGTGTTGAGGACGAAGGTGCTTGGCAGTTTAACGTCTTACAGCGCGGACGTGGTACAGTTTAATGTCATGCTGGACAAAACACTTGGCAGTTTAACGTCTTGCAGCGCGGACGATATGCTAGGCAGTTTAACGTCGTGCAGCTTGGACGTATGCAGTTTAACGTCGTGCAGGACGTTGGTGGCCGCCGATGGGTCCGTGTCACTTCGCGCAAGCCTGGAGGGTCGCACGGAAAGACAACGCACGGTGCGGGCACCCAGGATGAAAATCATCGGGCGCCACGCGGGCGGGTACCCTCATGGGGTCAAGGGGGGCGACCCTGGCGGATTGCGCGCAAAAGAGGAGCTTTGCGCGCAAAACAGCAGGTCGGCGCGCAAAATGGTGGGCTGGCGTGCAATTGGGCCAGCCCTTTGCGCGCGGATGATTGAGAATGCGCGCACCGGGCTTCGGACAGCTCTCGGGGGCAACGGATCATTCTCTAACGAATGGCCACTTTGAAGATGGGGGGTGCGCGCAATCGGGTTGGATTGCGCGCACCCGGGGGCAATTGCGTGCAAGAGGCTTCTTTTACGCGCAAAGGCCTTCGGGTTAAGGATTATTCAAATGAATGGAGCCAAGGGGATTACGCGCGAAGGCGAACCCCAAGGCTCTATTGCGCGAAAGAAAGAAGGTTACCTGAAGATCGGCATTGCGCGCGGAGGGGGTTGGATTGCGCGAACGAGCGACGCTTCGGATTCTGGCAACCTTCAAAACGTCGGGGGTCGCCTTATATTTATAGGCAACCCCAGGCGCGGAATTCGGTCTCGGGCGCGGAATTCCCTTCGCGGGCGCGGAATCAGGACCCAGCGCGCAAGGGCGCCGCGCGGGCCACGGGCGCGCAAAATAGCGCGCCGGCCCAGCGCATTACGCGCATCCCGGGAGGATTGCGCGCCGCGACTCAACTTTGCGCGCGGGCCTCTGAAATTTCGCGCAAGTCCTCCGGGCCCTCCGGAACGTGCCTTTGACTCCAAATATCACTTCGCTTTCCGCATCCGGAGCTTCGTTTGTGAACAACGGACTTTTCCGGCGTCTACAACATCTAATTACCAAATTCGTTTTCATTTTAATCCCTTCCAATTGTCTCAAAATAAAACGAAAACTATAAAATAACACTCTGATACAACTATATATAGTCTTGGACAAAGAATACACTCAATAGTTCCCCGATCCCAGTTGGAAACAATTCCTCAAGGGCGTGTCCACAAATACAAGAGGTTGTCGATAAGCTGTATAAGGCACATGCCTTAAAATTTTCATAATCTCGAGTTAAGTTAATAATCTTACTTTATATTACATTGAGGATATTTTTAAGTTTATAGATTTAGATAATTATTCCATAACTCATACATAAAAACATTAATATTACAACGTAGCACTTCTACTAATTATTCACTTTTCATAAAATAAAAACATTTAATAGAAAACATGGTTGTGTTTCATTTTTAATCACCAATAATATCTCTTCTTCCTATTTTCGACTATTTTCTACTATAAATCTAGTGAATTAAATTTCAGAACTTGGGAGGATCATAAAAATAAATATATTTTATACAAAATGAAAGAAAACTCTTAGTATTGAAAAAACATTAGAATCCTGAATACTTCATAATAATGTAATAATTTTCCACATTAATAAGAAGTAAATACTTTAATTTGAATACATGTTCATTTTATAGCCTTTTTTAATCAAAATATTACTATATAAACCCTATAAATCACATATAACATATAAAGGTAACTTGGGAAATGTTCATGCTTAACTGGAATAACCATGAAGTCGACTTTCAGATTTGTGACACACACAAATAGAAGAACCATATAGACAACTCTGATACCAAATTAATTAGAGGTTAGAATGTTACCACCCATATTTTATTTATGACAAAACCACTTGTATTTGGTTTATCACATAACCACCTATCAAATATCCATGTACCATGATATAATCATTACACATAAAAGAATGCAATTATCAACATTTCCCTCATAAAATCAGAATTTCAATCTTTCGAACACAATTAAATATATTAAAATAATAAATCCATTTTCAAAACCAATTTTACTACCAAAATACATAGAAAATGATTAATTTATACATCTTGGAAATGAAGGTGGTGTATAACATCAAAATATGCCTCAATAAAAGGAGATTGTGATAACGTCCCTTACAAAGATCATTTAGTTAATAAGATAGTTCAATTATTTGTTTTCACTATAAATACACATAAAACAGGTATAAATATAAGATATGATATTAAAAGTTCATTTCAAACAATATATTTGAATGAAATAATCATATAGTATAAGTAATATCGGAAGAATGGATATTAGGTTAAAAAATTCCCTTACATCGTGTTTAACTCCTCTCATACGTTCATTTTTACTCTGGATAATAAAAATTTGATAAAATATACATCATTGAATTCATATTCATGTTTTTTATCCCTTATATATTATTAGTAACCATGGTATAATAATTAAATAATTATTTATGTTCACATGATATGCTTAGTCGATATTCAGCACTTGAGTTGAAAATGAGCATGATAAGATGTCAATAGTCTATGTGGTCCTAAGTACAACATTTATAGAATATAAAATATGATATTAATATATTAAAAATTGTCTATATATTTATTTATAATAATATCTAATGATAAAGTAAAAACTCTATTCATGGATATGGTAGGCTGTATGTATGCATGAACTCTATTTTTTCATGTCGTATTCAATAATGAAATTAAATGATATGTATATATAAAATATCAATAATATATAATTAATATATCATTTTAGTAATTTTTTCCTAAAACAATCATTAATACATTCCTTGTGATGTGATATATAAATATATCATTTTGAGGAGATGGTAGTCCACACGATACCAAACGAAGTAATCATATAACCAAAATATGGAAATCTTGAAGGTATGTTCCATATAATGTTTTCAGAATATTTATATGTTATAAAATAAATATTAAAATATTATTTGACCAAAAAAATTATTTTAAGGCCAACCAAAATGGTAATAATTTAAAAAACGAAAAAATCATTATTCACGGAAGCGGTTAACCAACATAACATAGACAAAAAATTCATTTATTTGAATAAAAAGAGGTGATAAATAAAATATATGTGAGATATTCCATTATAAATATAAAAATATAGTATATAAATTATTTTTTAGTTATCATTCATAGATTGATGGAATTGTAGAGGATAAAGTAGAAAAATGTTTGAAATTTAGAGAGGTACTTTGTGTTAAATACCAATTGACGATCTTGTCCTTGAAAGCCCCTTGAGGACCATGGATTTTGACATTTAGTGGGAAAAAAATATTTTGACATAACACAGTAGGGAAGTGTGGTTTCGGTATATATTTTAGTCGCTAAAAGGATTTTTTTGTCTAAATGGGGAGGTGAGAGGTGGTATTTATTCTTGAGGGGAGGTTGGTTCAAATATAAAATTATTAATTATATTATATTTAAATTTATCCATGTTGTTGTGGAATTAGTCTGACTGAATTATAAATATAATTATTGATTTATAGAATTTTTAGGGTCTATACACACCTCAACCAACCTTTAAATATGTTATTTGTCAGGTATTTTAATCCTTTACCCTTTTAACTTTAACATATTTCATTTTTTTCCAATTTGACAATAAATAATTGTTTTACCATGGTTACTTTTTTAAACAAAAAATAAAATTGACCTTAAAAAATAATTTTAAACTTATTATTAAAAATATTTAATCTATTTTACCAAATTAAATTTCTATTATTTGACGAATTATATTTAAAATTAATTATTCAAACAAAATTGAAAATCAGATTTTTAAAGTGAAATGTTCAAAAGATTGAAATACTTTTATATCTATTTTAAATTTGAAATTTATTCCAATGACATAGATTCTTTTAAATAAAAAATAGTTTTATTACAATTTAATAACAATTAAAATGAAAATCTGTTTACATAAATAAATTAGATGAAATGGATGTTTTGAAATAAAATGTGGTATTTTTACTATTCCTTAAAAATTAAATATTAAGAGAAAAATACATGAAATTTATCTAATGTAATATTTTATTCCCTAATACTAAATAATAAATATATTTTTTAAAAAAGAACTTATAAGTGTTTCAAAAACGTGATTTAAAATGGGTTGTCCATCAGAAGGCATCAAAAATTCCTTTTTTAAATATTACTTCTTTTATACATATAATTGAACTTGTTCTTATATTTTTTTCTAGAAAACACATAATATGATTTATATAAATTATTTTGAATATTATATATATATATATATTGTTAATATAATCTAAAAATATTGATTTATTGTTTTATAAACATAATTATTCCCATTTAAATATCTTCTCGTAAAAACACATCCTTTATATTCATTCGAATTTTATTTTATTTTATAATTAATTTGGTATAAAATTATTCATTATATAAAAATTTCTGAAAATTATTTTCATAATAAAATTATTATTGTTCTTTCCCTCCATTCGTACTACTATTTTGTAATGGTAGCATTTAAAGAAAAATATTTTGCAACTCATTTAAGATGAATGTGGAGTATCATGTATGCTATCAAACAAATTGATTATTTATTAGAACTCAAGATGTTAAATTCTATCCCCACTAATGGTAAATTGTGTCCTCATAATTTGAATTTATGGTTGGTAACTAATGTATGAATTTTAAAAATCACTTTATTACAATCCCACATTAGAGAAAGGATTCATAAAACTACCAATTTAAAAGAAATAAATGGAAGTAAGAAGATCAATTGAGATAACACATACTAGGTTTCTGTTTAGTAAGACATCGATGTAATATAAAAACTAACTATCTTGTTATATTGGAGGGTGATATAAAACATGGTCAGTAAATAGTGAACAATCACAGGGCTATAAATTTTCAATGATCCAAGGGACCATTTTATTCATTAGAAGAGAATGTACTAGGATATCATTTTTGGTTCTCAGGTTTTTCCCTCTAGTGATAGTATTAATTTACATCATTGATTAATAACTTAAGGAAATATACTTACCTGACATGAATATATTCATCCATTAATCAAATTCTATCAAAAATTCATATTTTTAATAAAATAATGAGTTGTCAGTAAGAATTTCTCATGTCTGATTCACTAAAATAAAATTCTATTAGAATAATATAATCCAAAAAAGATTAAATATTTATTTCTCCCACCACGAAACATTAACCAAAACGAATATAATAATGATAATATATAACAATTCTCCAAAAATAATAAACTATTAGATTATGAAAAACAAATTTTAAGATCCAAAAATAATTTATATTACCAAAAGATAAACACTATAAATTTTAAAAAGTAAATATTATTAAAATCCATAAATAATAATCCAATCTTTGTATGAAACCTAATAATCAAGAGAATTTGTTTAAATAGTTTTCCAAGATAAATTTTAATATTAATCTTTAAATAAAATCAATCTTTCATAATTTCTCATTCACAAAATGTAATTTCTAGAATCACATATTCCCTAAGATAGGATAATCATTTCCATAAATAACCTGAATCACCATAAGTCCATAATGAAAACACAGATTCTTCCAAAATCATATTAAGTCATTACTCCACAATTAAAATCCTAAATTAATCTATGTATCATAGATATATACGGTACACAAAATAATGAATGTGTTCTAAAATAACAATTATCAACTAATCCACAAATCATTTTCTAATACCATGGATATCTTTTGGATAAACATAACTTATAAAAACCAACTTATCATTATTCTTGTAATATCAATTAACAAAAATATATTCACAATAACTAGGTACTTCATGTAGGCTAGTGTTAGGGGATGAACCTTTATCGCCCTTCAGTTGTGGGTCCGATTCCCAAAATGATGTTTGATGCAACGAGTTGTCACCCATCATACTGTTTTTTCACTATGTAACTCTTATAACATTAGAAACATGATATAAAATCCATAGAAGTAAGTATAACTTGTTTTAACCTCAAATATTTTCATATACCTATCATTCTAATCGAAAAATGTAATAACCCATAATTACCACAAAAAAAGTTCATATAAACCTGAAGTTTTATCTATACATTTAAAGTTATTTCGAAAAATGAAATGATAAATATTACTTAAATAATATTTTCAAATATCAAACAAAAGTGTTACATATATGACAATCTAAAAAAAGTCATACAAATTAATCCCATTATCAAAAATGTATTAATACTTTTAAACATTAAATAAATCTACATATGTCATGAATCACATATATGTAGACTTCTTAATCATTAATTGTTCTTCATGATAACCTAACCATTATTTTCCTTCTAATTATTATAATCAAAGATATGAATCTGGTCTAAATATTCAACAATGTCAAAACATGAGTCATGAAATAATTTATACTTTTATTATGTCATTTTCAATTTCCTCATCATCATATTGAATAGAGTTAGGTATTTCTAAATATGTATCTATACACAACTAATGAAAATATTCCCAAACCTTCTTCAAAGGACAACTATTTTCATAATGACCCTACTCCCCACATTTAAAACATTCAATTGACAACTCAAAACAAACTTTTTTCCCTTACCTGAATTCAACTGAATGCTTCATTTTTTCATTGGGAGGTTATTTATTTATAATCATTATTAACACGTATATGTCATATTCATATACCATTAAAATTATTTCTTACTTTTTTATTTTCACATTTGTGACACATATGTGATTGAATATACATACCTTTATGATCATTACCTCACTTCCACTAGGATTCATTTCTCTCATAAATGATGCATTAGTAAATACCTCAAGATTCAATTGGATTTTAATTACTAAAAATATTTGGTTTATAATAACAAAAAGAGTTATCATTACATATTCCATTTATTTTGGTTCCTTATTTATTGAACCACCACATTTTCCTTCACATCCATTATTACTTTGTTGCCTAATCGATCTATCCATTTACTAAAACAAAAATTGTTACTATGAGTATATTGATAAAATAATCATATACTACTTATGAACAAGACAAAAACTAAGATATATATATTTATGTTAGCTTGAACTCATTAATGTTAATTAAAATAACTACAACTATTTTTCATATTCTCACAATTGGGGTTATATACAACTGGACACTTATTCTTAAAAAACATTAGCATCTAATGTTATCTAAAACCACCTTTGATACCAGATATAATGACACAGACATAAACAATATATAATCATGAGTTAAGTTGAGACTTTGAGTTTATTTCACATTTGGGATATTTTAATTTTTATATATTAGGATAATCAGGTGATAACTCATAAATAACAACTCAGATATTACAATGTAGACACTTCTAGTCACTATCCATTTTTTCATAAAATAAATTTTATAAAGAAACACCATTTTATTTAAGGGATAATCATCATAACTTTTTCATGATCTCATCGATGACTATATTGTCATTTAAATCCTAGAAAAGACGTATAAAAACATGGGATGAGTGTAAAAATCTCAAAAAGGGATTCACAAATAAGGAAAATAGTTTGTTCGGAGAAAACATGTAAACTAGGAATATTGAAACATAATGTAATAATTTTAAGCATTAAAAAGAAGTAAATAATTTCGTAGAAACTCAAAGTAATTACAAACCAATTTTATAATCAAAATGTTACCATAGAAACAATAGAAACCACATATAACATATTACAGAAACATTGTACATTATCATTTTTTAATTTAATAACCATGAATTCGACCTAGACAGGTATTGTTCTTACAAATAGAATAACCATACGCTGGAAATCCATAGCCAATGACTTTTATGTTATATCATAACCACTCTTATTTGGTTTATCATGAAACGACCCATATTGTTTATCACCTAATAAAATATCAAATTTTTATGTACAATGATATCATCATATAACATAAAAGATTACAATTAACAATATTTCCTTCATAACATCTTATTTGAAATAAAAAAGAAATCATTTAAATTTATTGAAATAATCAATATATTTTCGAATCCATATTCAATAAAAAAATACCTAGTAAATTATTTTCTTACACACCTCAAAAAAATAAGGTGGTGTATAACATCAATATATCCCACAATGAAAGTAGATTGAGATGAAGTCCCTTACAATGAACATTTTGTTGATAAAACTATTTGATTATATGTTTTCACTATAAATACACATAATAAATGTTTAATGAAAGATAATATATTTAAAATTTATTTCAAACTGAATATTTTAATTATATATTCAATATTTATATGGTTAAATTAATGAATGGATAGTGGGTTATGAAATTTCCTTACCATTAGATTGAATCACCTCGTATTCTCCTGATTCATCCAAAATAGCCTAAATAGGTTAGTTCATAATATATTATGAACATATTAATATTTATTATTCATTTTATATCATTAATTACCATCTTATAAAAATTATATAATTATTTAAGGTCATGTCAGATGATTTGTCGATATTCGGTACTTGGGTTGAAAATGAACATGATAAGATGAAAATAGTTTATGTAGGCCTAAGTCAATCATCTATAGAGTATAAAAATATATAAATGACAGATATATTCATTATAACATTATTAATAATATATTTTAATGACTAATGAAAAATACCGTTCAACGAGATGGTAGGCCGCACATATATATATGAATGCTATTTTTATTTTTATTGTATTATTCATGAATGAAATTAAATGAAATGTATGTAAATGTATATATATATATATATATATATATATTATCATTAATATATCAATGATATGTATTTTATATAATAACTATTAAATAAGCCAATTATTAATAAATTCCCTTTGATATGTGAACGAATCACATCTTTTTTGAAGGTTTTATTCCATATGTCCTAAAACGATGTTATCATATAACCACAATTTAGAAAGCATGAAGTTATGTTTAATTTAATATTTCCATATTTTTAAATAATTTATAATATAATTATTATAATATAATTTTACTATAAAAAATTATTTAAGATCATACTTGAAGTTGGTAAAGGAATAAGAAAAAAATCATTATTCACATAGGCGATTAACCGGCATAACTAGGACTATAATTTTGTATCGTCGAATAAGAATATGTTCAAAATTAAATGTAAATGAGATATTAAATTATAAATATTAAAATATTTTATATATATTATTATGGATTTATCATGCATTTTTGGATGAATGTGGTGTGGAGAATTTAGAGAAAGTTAACAAATTGAGAGAGGTACATTGAGAAAATTATCTTTTGAATATCCCCTACCTGAAAGACCCTTGAGGAACTTGGATATGGTTATTTGGTGAGAAAAGAATCGCATAGATATGGGTAATGATATTAGTAGAGTTTTGGAAAGATATTTTAGGATGTTCATGGATTTTGGGTTGTAATGGGGAGGTGATGGGTGGTATATATACTTGAGGAGAGGTTGGTTCAAGTGATAAAATTATTGATTATTTTATATTTAAAGATAAAAACATTGAGGAGTCATTAATTTCAAAGATTTATAAATTAAATTAACATTTTTAGGATTTTTATGTTCAATAAACACCATAAAAAATCTTTAAATTTGGTAGTTTTTTTGGTATTTGAGGGCTTTACCCTTTTAACTTTAATATGTTTATTTTTTTTTCTATACGAGGGAAAGTAATTTTTTACCTTGGAAATTTTTTAAACCCAAAAATTAAATTTAACAGAAAACCAAACTTTTAAAATCTAATTAAAAATATATAGTCTATTTTACCAAATTCAATTCACATGATTTGATGAAATATATTAAAAATTAATTCCACGGACAAAATGGAATAGTGGGGTTTTAAAGTGAAACGTTCAAAAGATTGATATGTTTAATATATATTTTCAATTTAAATTTGATTCCAATCAAATAAACTGGATTAAATGATAAAAATATTTTTTAATTACACAGTAATATGAATTAAAAATAAATATATCTATGTAAATAAATTATACAAAAAATCAGTTTTGAATTAAAATGGAATATATCTCACTATTTATTAGAAAATTAATTTAATAAGATGAATACCGAGAATTTATCCCAAGTAAACTTTTTTGTCCCTATATTATGTAATATTTTTATGTTTTAAAATAGAACTTATAAAAATTTCAAAAACTAAATATAAAATTGCCTCTCCATCAAAAGGCGCAAAAATGCATTTTTTATTGAAAAATGCTACTTTTATACGTAAAATGTAATTTTTTATTATATTATTTCATGAAAGAAAATAAAATTAATTATCAAAATTAAATTAAATATATTAAATATATATTTTATTAATATAATCCAAAAAATTTATTTTTTATTTTAAAAACCAAATTATTCTCATTTAAATTGTATTTCATAAAAACACGTCCTTTATATTCAATTGGTTTTTAATTTTATAATTAAACTGGAAACCAATAAATCATTATATAATCATGTTTAAACCCAATTTCCATAATTTAGTTAATACTATTCATTCCCACCATTCCAATTACTAGGTTATAATTATAACATTTAAATAATAATATTTTCTTGTTTATTTAATCGTGATGTGGAATATAATATATCTTTTCCAATATAGTTTTTCATTATTTAAACACATGATTTTAAATGTTGTGAGGAACTAAGTGTGTCAGTGGGTAGAATATTCCCTTACTAAAAGACATTATAAAACATGAATATCAATAAATGTTTATTAAAAGAAGTAGTAAATCATACTTACAATAGATACACTCACAGAATATATAACAATAAAATAAATAAAATCATATACAATGATGACAATACATGTATGTACAATGAATAAATAATAGGTATTCATGTCATTAGTGAAATACAATTGACAAATGTACAAAATAATAAAAAGTATCCCATCTAGCACCGTGAGCCACAACTCAGTCCCATACACCCCGCTCCTAGGTAGCGATCAATAACCTATAGTAGAGAGCATTCCCTTATCCATACACATAATAATATATTCTCCTTGAGTACCAAATAGTGGCCCAAAAAGGGTGTGAGGCATAATACCATTACAAAACAATTCAAGGTCATGTTCAGGTTAGTCAGTGAATATACAATGACAACATTTTGCAGGAAACATAATAATATGTAATGGAATTACTTAATGTAAAAAAACTATAAAGTTCATATTCTCTTTTAATGATCAAAATAATTTTATCAATTTCATTAATAAGTTCGTTCTCTGATTAAATACTTAGGACTATGCCATTTATAATTAGTTTCACTAAATATTTCAATTTCATTTAATAAATATGTCTCTGTTTCTAACATCATTCCCAACATCCCCAATTATGACATAATCATAAAATTATTAAACATGACATCTATAATTGGATGTCAATAATAGTTTTTTTTGTTCATTGGATTGGATGAATCGTCATACAAATTATTTCACTCATTATTCTTTTATAAAAATTATCTCATCCCTAGAATTCATAATTTGGAATCATGGTATCACTATAGGATTAATATAATCTATTTCTAATCAATCCCATCCTTTTAATTCTCAAAATAATCTAGGTATCACTCTTGGTGTGGTATAACATATATTCGACTAGAGTATGTCCTTGGAAGTCCACTAAGATAACCCACACACCACTAAGTGAAAAATGTTCATACTCCCCTTGAGTATATCAATATTGAACCATATTGATTCCATGTATAACATGGTATATAATTTTTTAGCCTTTATGAGTCTATCATAGGAAGTCCATATATGTATTCCAAGTGTCACTCAGGAATATGTATGGAAATAAAAAAATGATTTCATCTATAGAAATTTTCATTGAATCCACGTGTCACCCAAGTAATATAATAATTAAATTTCAATCAATAACTTTTAATAAATTCATTTTAACATGTCAAGGTAAGAACCAAGAACATTCTTTTCAAAAAAACATCAGAGGGTGAATTAAATCATTAGAGAAACTTAGAAGGCTCGACTCTTCAATACTAAAATGGAAAATTCAATTGAACAATATACTATTTCTTAGAAAACTAATATGTGGTGATTGAAAAGATGAATTGAATCCTTTACATAATATTTACCAATTCAATTAAAATTCATATTAAAATTCAAATCACATAATAATTCATAATTAAATTCATAATTCACATCCCAAGTAAAGGGGTTAATAGAATGACATCAAATGTATCCAAATTCATAAACCATATTAATAGTTCATTTAATTAAACCACACTCCCAAAGGGGTGGTTTCATATTGAAGGTCCAAAGACTATAAACAATCATTATCAAACTTGTTTAATTTCATAGGCTATACCTATCAATTAAATTGATGTATTAAATTAAATTAAATTTTTCACCCTAGAATTGTGTGTATGGAAAAACATAATATATAAACACTTCTACATTCAACCAAATCCACAATTTCACCTACCATTGATACGTAGTAGATATATTCCCCATCATCAATTCCAAAATTGACTTATATCAAGATTAAATCAGTGAACATGTGAAGAATTTATTAATAGGGAACGTTCTCTTTCACGTAAATACCATAGCTGATACCAAGAATAACGAACAATAACTAAAGAAGAATAAATATCTTACATATATGGATCTAATGAGACTAAATGTTTTAAAAATTGATATCAGATGGAGGATATCATTCAGTTCCTTGAATAGTCACCAAAGAGGGCATCGAAACGGTGGGTTTCATGTTCATTGGAAAAAATGGTGAATAGGGTTAGAAATAAAAATTAATTAGGGTTATTTTTTGAAAAAAACAAAAAATTTGTAATCACATAGTTTGGATGCATGTTTTTCTAAATTATCTATAAATTGTGCATGGTCAGATGTCAGAACATGTAACTTTCATGGTTTCTTCATATGGTTTGGATAACTGTATAGAAACAGTGAGAAACCCCACTGTAAAAATTGTAAACATTCCCACATGGTCATGATCAACAAAAAAAATGGTTTGGCCTTGCCATGTGTCTCAGAGGACTCTATTATCAAAACATACATGGTTTTTTCCAACAATGTGACACATCTCGAATGGTTTCATCTAACCTTGCTCTATGTCATTTTCACACAAAAGGATTGGTTCTTGGCTCTTCTAGCCCCAGAAACCACTAATTCCTTCAATAACTCAATTAAAATAAAATAAAGGCCATAATTAAACATTTAATCTAAGAATTTATGGCAAAAAAGTGATACAAAACTCATTTAATAATTGGGATATTACAAATAATTTATTAGTTTCAAATGATAATTCCTAGTAAAAATTAATGTCCCTGATTGTAGTATCGACTAATTTATAGTAATTCCCTTATATTTTTTACTATCCTAAATAACTATAAAACATTTAATATAGTTAAATAATTATAATTTAAATAATATAATTTAATTATATTTACTAAACAATAAATATTAATAACATTTATTCCCCTATGACAAACAAAAACATTGATCGTGTGTATGTGAGAAATAACAATGCTATGAACCTACTTGTTTCATCACCTACACTACTAGATGGTTATAAGGATCTATTTAAAGGATGAATATTATTTTGATGATACTAGAATGGTTTTAGTAATTCAAATTGAGTATCATATTAATTTTTTGGATGGTAAAAAATAACTATAATAACTAACTATCATAAACAATTGAACTAAGAGGAAAACAATCTATTCATGATATATATATTTTTCATCCTTCACAAATTATATGATATATTTATATCTATGGTGTATTATATAAAATATAAGTTAATGTATAAAATTATGTTACTATAGTAATGATATTCTAACTTAACCACCTAATAATAATTTATTTTTCCTAGTATGTTCATGGTTGGGTCTACTTGACCACCTAAGTAAATAATGCTATAAAATTATATAATGTATGAATATAGAATAATAATTATTTCCATTATATATATATGTAAATAATTATTTATTTTTATTGAATTTATGCATCATTATTTCACTCCATTATAAAGAAAACTCTCCTCAAATGTAAAAACATAATGAGAAATGCTCATTGTAGAATTCACATTCCACGATAAAGACTGACGTACTCATGAACTGAATTTTAATCTTAAAAAATAAAAATAAGAAATATTTTATAGATATATTATTTATTTTATTGATATTATCATTGGAATAATAACAATTACTAACACAACTCTTATAAATATAGTACAACCCATTAAAATTATAAAAAAACCATTATATGAACATTAATTGAAACTAACTATTATATATTTGAATGGAATTTTTATGAATGGTGAGTATAAATGGTGATATTTTTGTGAAATGGAAAAGGTGTTTATATTCGATTAAAATTTGTGAAATATGGTGTTGTGGGTGTCTTGGGAAGTCAAGGATATTCCTTTCAACACATTGTGAATATTACATGTTTTTTTGTTTTCCAACAGTGTCTCACACCAATGGTGTCACCCTAGATGTGTAAACATAGAAGGTTCTCACCATTGGAGTGAACCCCTAGTGATTTTACCCGGGTAGTGTCTCACCCTAGTGGTCACTCTCTAACGGTGCCTCAGTAGCAGTCACATGACCAGTGGGGCCCCGACTAGTGGTTTCTCATTCCTGGCTATAGGTTTCCCTAGTAGTGACTCATTTGGGGGGGGGGGGCATTCCCAATGGTGTATCACTTAGAGTGAAAGGTAGTTAATCCTGACATTTCCTTGTACAAATATGACTCATCTAGTGGTCCTTCGATTGGTGGTGCGTAGCCGGTGATGCCTCATCCCGTGGTGTCTCATCAACCATGTTTCTAGTTATCATTTTTTTCCATTTTAAAATAATTATTTGATATAGTACATGTAATTACCTGACTCCAGTTACCCAGAGTCAGTGAAATATTTTAATACATTGACATGATTACAAGGAATCATGTCCTGAAGGACCGACTAGTTTAGCAGTTTTGGAAAAATAGATTACATACACGAATGATACCATACATTATAAAATTAAAAACAACAACAACAATGTCTTCAATGACCACATTCATATTCTATAGACTATCCCTGCAGGTTAGTCATAATATAATTCTTCGCATCCTTAGGAAAATAAAACATAGAAAGCGGTGTGGTCGGATTCTCAGTAAGGATAACAATATAGCAGAAACATTTTTAAATAAGAATAAAAATATAAGGGATGTATAAAAGAAAAATAAAAATAATTTAAACATAATATTCAGCACAATTTGGAAATAATATATCCAATTATTCGATTTACTTATTCACATTGATATTATACTGGTCTAATATTCACATGTAATATCAATAGCTAATTTTATAATGATGGAATGCATAATGATGGACATCCTAACCACATAGTCAAGGCCTCATTCAAAGACTAAAAATAAGATTTTTTTCAAGGCCTTATTCCAAGATACTAGTTCGTCTCATGATACCTACTGATGCATCAATGAGCTATAGAATGCTCCACCCGTTACCTATTATGTCCAATGAAATTCTCATATAAAAAAGATAAAACATAATAGAAACATTTGTATTAAAACTACCATATGAAATGTCAATAATTTAACCATAAAACATGAATGGTATAAAAATAGAATATCCACAGTAAAACATGTCATAACTCATTCGATACAATATGATAGATTTTATTAGATCAATTTAACCTCAATCCAAAATAATATCTCATAAAGGATGTTGACGTAGTCGAAATTAATTAGTAAAAGTCATTAAGAGAAATATCCATTTTTCATGAAATCATATAAAAGTATCCCGATTTATAAAGAAATTCATTTAAAAGATACTTATTAATCAAACTATCCCATACCACATTGAATCTTTTTAAAATAATTAACAATTAAAAACAGTCATGTCTATATAAAGAAATCATTAAAACCATTTTAAAAAAATGGAATATTATGAAAAAGATTTAGAAGAATAAATATTTATTACATTTATAATGGTGTTTTATTAAAATATTTATATAAAAAGAATCCCATTGAAATAATTTGTTGAAAAATTGACAAGGATATTAAATATGTCACAATAAAACAGTCACGTAAAAAATTTAGAATAATAATGAGATTGTGTAATTAACCCTTAACTTGTACATTTCCATGGGTGAGGTTATGTTAACCTCTCGTATTATAGTTAAATTATTGTTATTAAATTATACACTAACAACATACATATATATGATATCATATATGATCTTCTAATATTGCTGTGTTAATAATATTTTAGTAGTATCATTGTTTCAGGTGTTAACTGATTCATTTTCCTTTATATGTTTTGTTACGTAGGCCATGTTTGTTATGGATAATATGTATTTGATTAATTTAAAGAATTATATTTAGTTCAGAAAAATTATTTTTCATAATCAAATGATAATTATTCTTGAATGGTTATGACCGGTAATAAATCTAATCGCATTCATGGAGATTGTAATCCGTATGTACGCACGAACACTACCTCCATTTCCTTTTATCTATTTTAGGAGGAATGATAAAAAAATTATACATAAGTATATTATTATTCTAGTATAATATAATATTTTATATACATTACATCTGTTCATTAACACCCTGCTTTAAATGTTCCATGTATGGTATGAATGAGTCATATCACTTGGAGAGGCGGTAGTCTGCCCTTCCTCAAATGAAATTATCATATATATAAAACATGAAAAGAATAATGGTATAAAATAAAAGATAATTAATGAAAATTATAGGTAAACTAAATATCATAAATATCATATATAATTATAGTTCCATTACTATTCCCAACATAAGAGGTGGTAGTATATGATTGAACAATCGTTGTTTCGTGAGGCAGTAGTACGAAGTCCACAGAAACATTTTCTTATATACCCATTATATGGAGGTGTGTGTAAGTGTAGTTCAAATAAGTATACTAACAACATACTAGTATATTGGGGATTTTTTTGGTGTTATAAAAGAAAGTAATAAAGAGAGTTTATGGGGTTGGAGAATTATAATAAAAGAAAATAACATAAGAGGATATATTAACTTTAAATCATGTAACTCCCTTTGTATTGAACCAAAAGGCATCCTTGAATTGCCTTCTGCCAACCGTAAGTCTTATAAGAGGAATACATGGATGTAAAAGATTAATTGGGGAGAGGATGGACGAGCCAAGAGGCTTGAGAGGTGTGAGAAATGCGTTAGAGGATGGGGCTTTTTATAAGGGGGAGGACATTCTCTTTATGAATGTTTGAAAATATTATTTTATTGTATAATTATTTTCGGTTTCTAAAAGTCCAAAACTCATTAAATATAATGATAAGATGCATCAAGTTCTAAAAAAATCATCTAATAAGAACTGGATAGGTTTTGGATATTTTTTAAATTTTTTTAACATCATTTATTTAAATCACTCTTTAATGGGTTAAACAGTATATCATTATTGTGTCATAAACAATATTATTTATTCGATGTATAAAAATTAAAAAAAAATCCATGATTTAATAAATATTTTATGCTTTCAAATGAATATTTATAGTTTAAAGATAACTTTTATAACCACATTAAAAAATTATTTTACTAAAATATATAACATTATGTCATTTTGTCTTTACTTTATATTAATTAATATAATGGGTCATTATCAATATAAAATGGATCCACGGGGTCCCAAAATCCACGCATGGATTCCCATGTTCGATCATGTATAAATAAATAGGATTAGGACTCAT
Organism: Viscum album; assembly: GCA_963277665.1. NCBI lineage: Eukaryota > Viridiplantae > Streptophyta > Magnoliopsida > Santalales > Viscaceae > Viscum > Viscum album. The sequence continues at coordinate 2,093,539,384 of OY728136.1, forward strand.
GTTAGGGTAATTTAATATTACACTATTATATTTTTACCCTTATATACCAGATTTACACGTTAACCATGGTAAATATAATATTTACTAAATTAAATATTCATAATGTATAAATATAAAAGATATCTATTTACAAAATTTGGACCTCCTGATTCCAAATATGGAATCCATTTTTACAAATTAAAAACAATGAAGTGGCATAAATTAATTTAAAATCAATTCTTGTTGTCAAAATGAAAAAGCGTGTTTTTATGATATAATAACTATCAAAGGATTGACACTTTTTTAGGTCTAGTATAATGTTTAATTAAAGTCCAATGACCTGAAATTATATTAAATGATAAATATATAATCTAATTATACATTAAAACCAGTAAATTTATAATTTAACACTATACAGTTTTCAATAAAAAAGATATTTATAATTAAAATTTAGTATTTTTCACTATTCATAAAAATATGAAAGTTATCAGATGTAACACCCCATGTTTCCATGATATGTTTCCCTTGGAATAATGTAATAGCTTGCATTGTACACCACTTCAAGATTCTAGGACACCACAACCAACCAAAGTAGTCATTATGAATAGTAATACCCACTTTTTAAAATTTTATATATTTTATCTTTCTAAATGGACTTCGTTTTTGGAATTTGAATATCGAAATTTTCTTAGAATGAATTTTAGGTATTTTTTTGAAAGCATTCATTTTTTGATGAATAGTAAAAACACTACGTTATTAGTTAAAATAGACTTTTTATTTAAATAATTCTTTATTTTATTTAAATTTATTTTATGTCAATATTGAAACATACTACCTATATATTTTCAATGTAATTCATTAGAGTACTTTTATAATATGTTTAGTTATATAAAATTTTATAGAACTTTTTACCGTCTTTTACCCATCTCCTTGAAACATTTGTAAATTTGCATAAAACATAATTTTACTGCTTCTTTGGGTTGAATTTAAAATATCTGAGAGACACAGTTAACATCAGTAAGTAAAATATGGTTCAATAATATGAAAATAATTTTTGGTGAATAGTATGGTTTTACATTTATTTACCATCGTTAAAAGTAAATAGGGTAATTAAGGGTAAAAATGATTTTATAATTACCATAAAACATGTCCAAATTCAATTGGATAAGTGTAATTCGACCAAAAACAACATTTGGAATAAATTATTATACTCCTTGGTCCACTTGTATTAGATTGGGACATTTGTTATTATTTTATTTAAAGAAGAGTTAAAAGAGTTAAATTCAATGTTTAATTACTAAACCATTTTTTATATAGGGTTACACACAATATTAATTATACTATAAATATTCATTATAAAGATAAAATATTTAATACATAAGGGTATTTTATTTATAATTTTTACACTTTAAATAATTTAATTCATTTATGAAACAATGATGATGCACGAATTACCTTATTAAAGAATGATTAAAATAGTTGATATTAAAAATATCCAAATAAATGTAATTTGAAACTTTTGCTGATTTACACATATTTTTTAGGTTAATATGACTTGTTAGGGTTGATTAAAAAAATTCTAAGTAATCACGTTGTTATGATTTTCACAAAAATCAACTACTAAATAGTGTCAAAATTGAAATAATTGAGTTTTTTAAACAAATATTATATTATTTATTGATATAATATTCATAAAAAATTTAGGTTTATGCTGAAGGACATAGATAAGGTTATATATATTAAAAATTACCAACATGGGGTTTTCATGACATGTTATAGTATGTTTATTAACTATATAATATAAATATACAAAGAGACTTGGTAAATGACAACCTATTTATCTAAGAGTTAAATCTTAATGATAAAGTTAATATGATGACCTAAACCTGTCTAAAACCGATTTTTTGGGTGGTTTTTGACCCATACCCACCTTAGTTTTTAAATAATTCATTTTTAAGCCTTTTGAAACCGAAAATTATTTTATTATAAAATAATATTTCAACCTTTTTTTAAAGTGACCCTCACCTATCTTATAAAAAAGAAATTCCCCTTCTCTTAATTTCACTCCTCCAAATCCTTTTGTCTCAGCCTAAATCTACCAAAATATCATCCCAACTTTACTATATTCATACTTGAGGCCTTACTTTAGTCCTATAGCCAACCTAAATATCTTTTTTGATCAAATAAAACGGGAAAACCCAAAAAGAGGTAAATATTTCATCTCCTCTTTCATCTTCTTTTATTCTTCCACATCTGTTTTCCTTGTTTTTTCTATTTTAAAATAAAATATAAAATATATTATATATATTGTGAATTTATTATAAAAATGGTATAACCATATTCATTATTCTATCAATCCTATTAATGAAAATTTCACCATACATGCGTACGTACTGATTACCGCCTCCACATCGTGGTGTGGTTTGTTATTCAAACACTTCCTCATTTGGATGGGTATACAAACGTGTTAAAATTATTATAATATTATATATAACATGATAATTATTGTTAATATATAATATACCATCCAATTATATATGATTTTAAAATAAAAAAAATGATATCTTCACTCATGCATACGTACGGATTACAGTCTCCACAGATGCGATGAGATTCCTTCCACATCAAATCCATTAAAGAATAATTTTCATTTTTTTTATTAAAAATAATTTTTAATGACTTAATATCATTATGAATATTAATAATATAAATCCTATCCCTAACAAACATTACTTACGTAACAAATCATATAAAGGAAAACAAATCAGTTAACACCTGAAATGGCGATACTACGGAAATTTACATAATAATGTAATATTACAAGATCATATTTGATATCATATAAATGTATATGGTTATATTATAATTTAATACCAATAATTTCACCATTACATAGGATGTTAACCAACCCTCAACCAAGGAAAATTAAAAGGAATGGGTTAATTTCAAAATCACATTATTATCCGAGGTTGTTTTTAAGTAAATATCTACTGGGACATATTCATCAACCATATTCGTCTTTCTAAAAAATGCATTTCAAAATTTTTTTACTATTTAATAGAAAATGGGTTAATGTATTTTATACCTTTATTAGACCTTATATTTTTTTTAAATTGAATCTTTCCATCATTTTCCAAACAAGGTACTTTATGACCTTTAAGACAAAATTAAGTTAAGAATGTTTATCTAACTTATATGGCGGGTGCGGTTATTTTCCACCATTATAAAACTGTTTAAGCATCCCTTACAATATTTTAATAATATTTTAAAAATAAATGTTTTCTTTTATAAATATATGAATTTTAAATTATTTTAAAATTAAAAAGCGATATTTCTCTAAAAAATGTTTCGATTTCAACTATATCAACATCCATTGATGGATTTTTATCATATTTGGTGTTGATTTAGTATGATACAAAACGTCCACATTGAATTAATGGTTTTTTTATATGTTTGACTATGGATGTGTTATTTTTACACCATTCATGGTTTATGTATAAATTATTTACATTTCGTATGCTAGTTTTTATATGAATGTTTATGATATGTTTAAACCTTTTATTATGAGAAATGCATTTGAAATAGTTACTAACGAGTTGATCTCTCTATATATCCACGATGAATCATTAGGTCTCATGAGACAAACTATTTTCTTGGCATAAGGCCTTGAAAAAATAATATTTGTAGTCTTGGCACAAGTCGTTGGCTATGTGGTTATGAAGTATGGAATTATGCATTATATCATTATGAATGTGGTTATTGATGTGGAATATGATTATTCGAATAGTAGAATATCCATGTGAATAAGTAAATGGAATTATTTTATCTTAAAGTTTTTATATTATTCTGAATTTTATGTTTAAAAGTATTTTGTTTTAGTCTTATACATTTTTTAAATGTTTATGATTATTCATGAATGTTTCTGCTATATTGTTATCCTTTCTGAGCATCTGAGCTCACCCGTTTATATGTCTTATTTTTCCCAGGATGCGAGGAAGTATATTATGACTGACCTTCCAGGATATTCTAGGGGATATTATTGTGTCCTATAGAGACTATTTTGATGTAGTTTTTCATTTTATAATGTAATGTAAAACATATGAATGCATCTAGTATTTACAAGGATACTAAACTAATCGGTCTTTCGAGACATGATCTTTTGTGATCATGCCAATGTTATGTAATAATGCATCAACTATCAGTAACATGGGTTGAGGCATTACAGTTGGTATCATAGGAAGTTTAGTACAAACAATGTATGCTAGATTTATAAAAACTCTGATTATAGAACATTACCCTAAGATAGACATTGAGGATTAGAATAGAAGAACTTCCTAGAATTTTGGTACTATAGTGATTTTGTGAGTTTTCCATGAAATACATCCATATCTGGATATGAGTAGGTAGAGATGGATCTAGAATATATCTACCTAGGGGTAAAAAATGAAAACACCACATTTATCTAGACTCGAATGGGAACTGGTGCACGATAACAGGCCTTGTTGCACTATTGGTTACAACACTCTCGGGGGATATGCTTAGGATAATTCTCATTTTCATTACAGACCATTATGAAGGGATTATGAGTATATAATTACTCAATGAAATCATTTTTATTATTATGTATTATATACATAAAATGTTCAATTTATGTTAACTATTTTACAAGTTTGGAATTATGTATTGTGATTCATAAACTAATCTTCTGTATGACATTGTTTAGAAATGTCACATAGTGGAAGGAATGAAAATTTTATCGTTGCATGTAGTCCATGTAGGTATTTCCCTCATACCCAATATAACTATATTGGTGATGGCCACCCAACTTGTGTTGATCAGTATATCACTATTCTGGGACAACTCACTCTGGTTATGAATAGTGACCTTACCCAAATGAAGCCCCATGATCTACTACACGGAAGATTAATGTTAGACTGCTTCATGAAGAAACAACCACAAAAATTCAATGGGAGTAAAAATACATTAGTATCTAAGTAATGGATAAATTCCACAGAGAAAATATCTAACTCTTTGGGGAGTAGTGAAAAAGAAAAAGTCTTCATTGAAGTTTATCGTCTCACGGGAGATGCAGATCATTGGTGGCCATTGATTCAAAACCGAAAGAAAGATGATGAAGTATCAAATATGTAACAGATGGAGTTTAAAGAGATTTTCTACGAAAAATAAATTCTTTATGGCCATCATGCTGATATGGAAATACAATTTCTGAGTATGAGGGAAAAAGAGGATGAGAATGTCGCAAAGTATGAGGCTAACTTTACAAAGTTAGCAAGGCATGTAGAAAATTATATACGTAACCCAAGGAGTATGATTGATTGATTCATTGATGGGTTAATACCATTTCTTTGTCGAGCATTAGTCTCACAATAATTATCATCATATGAACATATTGTCTCATACTCTATCAAGATAGAAATATAGTTCTCTATGTCTTACTACTTTAAAGAAAAGCAAGAGAAAAAGAGATCTCCTGAACACTCTGGACATGAAAATAAGGGGAACAAGGGAAAAGTATAATATCCATCCTACAGTAAATGTGGGAAGAATCACCATGGTACTTGCCTAGAGGAAATGTGAGCTATTATAAGTGTGGTGAAAAATGTCACCAAGCTTGTGATTGCAAGGGGAAGAAAGATGTTTTCAATGTTGAATGCTACAATTGTAGAGAAAATGGGAATTATGCAAATGAATATCCTAAGCGCAAATGAAACTTATATAAAAAAAGTCCAAGGGATGAAGTTCAAGATTATGATATCAATACAGATGATGCTGAAGCTCATAAATATGGGTTTGTAGGAAATTTAATGGTTTATCAAGTTTAGAAAATGCTTTATCTGATTATGGATCATTGAATTATTTCATATCTTACTAGTTTGCTAAGAAAATTAAATATTTTCAAGTTGATTTAACAAAGGAGTTGTCAGTCAAAACTCCTAAGGGAAGTATCATTGCAACAATGATTTGTGAATCGGTTCCCATTAAGGCATATAAACATTATTTATCTGCTGATCTCATCATCATACCCATTATTGAATTTGATATTATCCTTGTTATGGATTGGATTTCAGAACATGATTCAAAAAAATTATTGTAATAAGAAGGAGGCTAAAATTTTCAAGGATGAAATAGAGTACCTTATCTGTAGAGAAGAAACATCACCATCTGATTCTTATCTAGATCCACCCCCAGTATCTCAACAAAATTCCATTATTGTGGAGGAAGAGAATGAAATAATTGTGGATGAGGAAAATAACGTTCAAATATAGGACATACCTATTGTGTAAGAATATGTTGATGTTTTTCCATTAGATTTAACTGGACATCATTCAGAATGAAAAAATCGGGTTTTCCATTGATTTAATTCATATTTCAAGGCACATATCGAATACCCATTATAGAATGACCAATGTGGAATTAATGTAACCAAAGAAACAACTAGAGAAATTGATTAATAGGGGATTTATCCCTGTTATTATTTCTCCAAGGGGATCCATGTCTTTTTTGTTAAAATGATAGATAGATCTATGAGGTTGTGCATTGAATATAGAAATATGGATGATATAAAAATAATGAACAAGTAACCCCTACCTTGAATTGATAATTTATTTGACCAACTTCATGGAGATCAATATTTTTCAAAGATTTTCCTACGATATGGATATCATAAATTATGTGTAAAGAAGGAATTCATTCTAAAAACAAAATTTTAAACTAGGTACAGGCATTATGAGTTTACAATAATGCCTTTTGAGATGACTAATGCACCCTCTGTTTTCGTGGATCTAATGAACAGAGTTTTCATTGAATATATTGATGAATGTTTAGTGGTATTTATTGATGATAAAATTGAATACTAAAAAATCTATGAAGATCATAAAAATCACTTGCTCACCATTATGAAAACTCTTAAAAGAAATCAATTATATAGGACGTTTAGAAAGTGTGAATTTTGGATTTAGGGGATCTATTTTCTTGGCCATATTTTCTATAAGGATAGATTCTCCATTGATATTTCAAAGACAAGAGCAATCCAAGTATTTCCATCACCGACGATTATAATTGAGGTGGGCAATTATATTGTTTTAGTAGGTTATTATCAGTGTTTCATCTAGAATTTTGCCCGATTGGCTAACCCATTAAATATGATCACATTTAAAGGGTTTAATTTTTTTTGGAAAAAAGATTGTGATGATTGTTTTAAAGAAATAAATGGAATATTAGTCGCTTCTCCTATCTTGACTCTACCATCAGGGAATTATGGGTTTCCTATTCATAGTGATGCATCAAAGAAATGACTTGGTTGAGTCCTTATGCAGAATGATAGGGTTATTCCCAATGCATTAAGACAACTAAAAATTCTTGTGAAAAAATATCCTACTCATGATATTGAGTTATAAGCTTTAATATATTCTTTAAAGATTTGGAGACATTATCTCTATGGTAAAAAATGTGAGATATTAAATAATTAAAAGAGTTTGATATATATTTTCTAACAGAAATTATGTAACATGAGGAAAAGGGGATGGCTTGAACTACGTAAGGATTATGATTGCACAATACAGTACCACATGGGGGAAGATAATAAGGTGTAAAATGCTTTGAGAAGAAAGGATCTTGGAGTTTTGTACAAGATGTTGGTTGAAAGGGATTCTATTTTCATGGTTATGGTGAAAATGGACATGGGAATAATAATGGACAGTGAAACAGTAATACCTTTTCAAATGGTTTCCAAAACATATTTACTAGAATGGGTAAAAATATTTTAGGCTATTGATGATGAGTTTCAAAAAAAAATAAAGCTGCGAATGATGGGATATTGATCAACATCAAATATGAAGATGGGATTTTGAAATTTTGGAAGAGACTTTGTGTTCCTGATATACATGATCTAAAAAGGGAAGTGTTAGATAATTCTCATAGAACCAATTTTTCTATACACCCTGGTAGCACTATGATGTATAGAGATTTGAAGGAACATTTTTGGTGGGACAACAGGAAGAGAGAGGTTTCTAATTTTGTGCCAAGATGTATTGTTTGTCAACAAGTGAAAGCTAGAAGGAAACCACTTGGATGATTCATGCAATTTCTTCCCATACCTGATTGGAAATTGGATAATACTACGATAGACATTGTCATGGGTCTACCAAGGACTCATAGAAGCAATGATGCAATATGGGTCATTCTTGATCGTATTAGCAATTCAGCATTTTTTTCTTGAAATAATTAAATATTTACCACGTGAATGTAGAGCAAGACTATATATTAATGAATTTTTAAGGCTTCATGGATTACCCATATCGATTGTTTCTGACTATGATCCTGATTTTATATTAAGATTCCAGAAAAGTCTTCAGAAATCTCGAGATACTAAACTTCGTTTGAGCACTACCTACCACCCTCAAACTGATGGACAATCAGAATGGGCTACTCAAACCTTATATTACATGTGGAGATCTTGGTCACATGACTTTCAAGGAATGTGGGATCAATATTTACCTATGGTAGAATTTTTCTATAAAAATGGCTTCCATTAAAGTATTCATATGGATCCATATGAAGCATTATATGGAAAGATATATCACACAACAACTTGTTGGGACGATGTTGGTGAATGACAACTCATAGGCCAAAAACATGATGAGGAAACAGTGGAAAAGGTTATTGTAATACAAACCGACATGAAAGCATCATGAAGATGACAAAAGAGCTTTGTTGATAAAAAAAGGAAGGATTTGGAATTTTAGGTAAGTGATCATGTTTTCGTGAAGGTATGTTCATGGAATTTAATTATACAATTTGTTATAATTGTTAAAATAAGTCCCATGTACATCAGACCTTTCAAAATTCTAGAATGAATTGGAGTTATAGCTTATCATTTGGCAGTGCCTCAATGTATCTCCAAAGGTCACGATGTATTCCACGTATCACTATTTAGAAAATACAAGCCTGACCCAATGTATATACTAACCTATGCGAAAATTGAACTAGAACCTGATCTGTCTAATTTTGAAGAGCCTTTAAAAATTCTTGATACTAGAGAACATGTGCAGATAAACCGGATGACTCATATGGTAAAATTTCTACCGAAAAACCATAAGATGGTAGAGGCAACATGGGAATCCTAGGAACATATGATGAATAACCAACCAAATCTTTTTATGTAGTAATATTTTTGAAATTTTGATGATGATATTATTTTAAGGAGGGGATAATGTAACACACAAGCTTCCATGTTACATTTCCCTTTGAATATTGTAGTAGATTACATTTTACGCAACTTCGTGATTCTAACACTCTGCAACCAATCAAACTAGCCGTTATGAATAGTAATACCCACTTCATAAAATTTTACAAATTTTATTTTTCAAAATGAACATCATATTTCAGAATCGGAATATCGAAATTATCTTAGGGTAAATCTTTGTTATTTTTCTAAATACATTCAAATTTTGATGAATAGTGAAAAACACTACGTTATTGTTAAAAACCGAATTTTTATATAAGTAATTATTAATTTTATTTAAGTTTATTTTGGGTCAAAATAGATACATAATTACTATATATGTTCCATGCAATTAATTGGAGTAATTTTATAATATGTTTACATATATAAAAGTTTATCGAACTTTTTACCATCTTTTACACACCTCATTGGAGAATTTTCATATCTTCATACAATATAATATTATGGATTATATGAATTTAATTTCAAAAATATGAGAAACACAATTGACATCAGTAAATAAAATGTGGTTCAATAATATGAAAATAATTTTTGGCAAATAGTAATTTTTAATTTTTATTAACAATGGTTAAAATTAAATCGGGTAATAAAGGGTCAAAATGATAATTTAATTACCCTAACACATGTCCTAAAATTCAATTGGATAAGTTTAATTAGACAAAAAACAACCTTATAAATAAAATATGATCCTATTTGGTCCACATGTAATAGATTAGGGCATTTATTATAATTTTATTTAAAGAAGAGTTAAAAGAGTTAAATTCAACGTTAAATTAATAAACAATTTTAAATATTGTGTTAAACACAATATAAATTAGACTATAAATATTAATTATAAATATAAAAATATTTCCCACATAACTGTATTATATATATAATTTTCCTACATAAAATAATTTAATTTATTTATGACACAATGATGATACAGTAATTATCTTATTAAAGAATGATTAAAATAGTTTATTTTATAAATATCCTAATAAATGTAATTTGAGACTTTTGATGAATTACACTAATTTCATAGGTTAATATGACATGTTAGGGAAGATTAAAAAATGTGTTTTATGGAATCATGCTCTTATGATTTTCTCAAAAATCAAATACTAAATAGTGTCAAAATTGACATAAATGAGTATTTAAAACAAATGTGGTATTATTAATTGGTATATTATTCCTAAAAATATAAGGTTATGAAAAAGGACGTGTATAAGGTTATATATATAAATAATTTACCACATGGGGTTCTCTTGGCATGTTATAGTATTTTTATTAACCATATAATATAAAAATACAAAGAGACATGGTAAATGACAAACTATTTAACTAACAATGAAATCTAAAATATAAGGACAAAATAATGACCTCAACCTTTCTAAAACCTGTTGGTTAAGAGTTTTTATAACAATTCCCACCATATACTTTAAATAATTCTTTTTATATCCACTAAAAAGTAAAACTTATTTTATTATAAAATAATATGTCAAGTTTTTTCTAAAGTAACCCTCACCTCTCTTATAAAAGGGAACTTACCCATCTCTTAATTTAACACCTCCAAAGCCTTTTAGATCATCCAAAAAATGGCTAAATATCCTCCAAAATTCTCTCTCTTCATCCTAGAGGCCTTCCTTTTGTCATAAATCCAACTTAAGGATCCCTTTTGATCAAATCAAAAAGAAGAACCCGGAAAGAGGTAAACATTGCATCACATCTTTTATGTTTTTTTCATATTCCACTTCCACTTTCTATGTTTTTTCCATTATAAAATAACAAATCCAATATATTCTATATACTTTGACGTTTTCATAAAAAATTTACAACCTTATTCATTATTTTATGTATCCTATAAATGACAAATTCACCTTACGTGCATACATACAAATTACCCTCTCTATGCCGTGGTGTAGTTTGTTATTCAAACACTTCATCATTTGAATGTGTATATTAATGAGTATGAATGATTTAAATATAAAATATAACATGGTTATTATTATTTATATATTATATTCCATCCAGTTATATATGATTTTAATATCAAAAAAATGTTATTGTCGCTCGTGTGTATGTACGGATTACCGTCTCCACGAATGCGATGAGATTCATTCCCAATAATATACATTAAAGAATAATTTTCATTTGATGATTAAAAATAATTTTTAAAGACTTAATATAATTATGAATATCATAAGATGCATCCAATCAATAACAAACATTACTTATTTAACAAAGCATATAACAGAAAACAAATATGTTAACACCCAAAACGACGTTACTACTGAAATATCATTAACAAAGAACAATTAGATGATCATATATGATATAATATTAATGTATATGGATTTTTTATAATTTAATAACAATTATTTCACCATTATACTAGACTATAACCTACACTTGGACACGAAAATGTACAAGGTAAGGGTTAATTTCGCAATCACTTTATTATCTGAGGTTGTTTTTACGTAAGTGTCTACAACGACCTCTTTATCATACATATCTATGTTTCATTAAAATATATTTCAAAACATTTTTAATTTTTAATAGACAATGTGATAATGTCATTTCTACCATTATTTGACATTATATGTTTTTTTAAAGGAATCATTCCATCGTTTTCCAATGAAGTTACAATATGACCATTTAGACAAAATTAATGTAAGAATATTTTTTTAACTTATACGACAGGTGAATCTATTTACCACCATTATAACATCATCGAAGCTTCCCTTACAAGATTATAATAATATATTCAAAATAAATGATTTCATTTATAATTATATAAATTTTAAATGATTTCACAATACAAAAATATATTTCTCTAAACAATGTTTTGATTTCATCTATATCGACATCCTTTGATGGATTTTAAGCTTATTGGAAGTGGATTTATTATGACACAAAACATCAATATTGTATTGATGGATTTGAGATATGTTTTACTGTGGATGTGTTATTTTTAAACTCTTCATGGTTTATGAATAAAGTATTTATATTTTGTTTTCTAGTTTTAATACAAATGTTTATGTTATGTTTAGAACTTTTTATATGAGGAATCAATTGGACTTAGTATGAGACAGTGGAGCCCACTATAGCTCCTCGATGTATCAATATGTCTCATGAGAAAAACTAGTGTCTTGGCACAAGGCCATGATAAAATCTTATTTGTAGTCTTCTCACAAGGCCTTAACTATGTGGTCATAAAGTCTGGGATTATTCATTCCATCATTATGAAAGTAACTATTGATATTGCATGTGATTTTTTGACTAGTAAAATATCCATGTGAATAAGTAAATGGAATTATATGATTTTCTATTTTCCATATTATTCATATTTTTAAGTATAAATATATTATGTTTTAGTCTTATACATTGACTTAAATGTTTGTGCTTCTTTATAAAAGTTTCTGCTATATTGTTATCCTTAGGGTAATGTTCTCTAATCATAGTTTTTTTTAAATTTATTGGTTATTGCTAAACTTCCTCTAATACCAACTATAACTCCCAAACCCAGTTACCCAGACACAGTGCGTTATTTTAAAACATTCACATGATTACATGAAATCAAGTCCTGAAGGTCCGACCAATTTAGCAGTCTTAGAAAAAGAGATTACATACATGACCATTACATTATATTATAAAATGAAAAACAATAAAAACATAGTCTCCATTGACCACATTAATATCCACTAGATTATCCCTTCAGGTCTATCATAATATACTTTTTCACATCTTGGAAAAAATTAAGCATAGAAAGGGGTGAGCTCAGACACTCAGTAAGGATAACAATATAGCAGAAAATTTCATAAATAAGCTTAAAAATTTAGGGTAATGTATAAAAAAACAAAATACTTTTAATCTTAAACATCAGCATAATATGTGATAGATAAATCAAATAATTCCATTTCAATATTCACATGGATATTCTACTAGTCAAATAATCACATGTAATATCAATAGTAATTTCATAATAATGGAATGCATAATACCAGACATCATAACCACATAGTCATGGCCTCTTTCCAAGACTACAAATATTATTTTGTCAGCGCCTTGTGCCAAGACACTGGTTTGTCTCATTAGACCTACTGATGCATCGAGAACCAATAGTAGGATCCACCCGTCACTTACTATGTCTAAATCATTAATTATATTAAAAGTTTGAATCATAACATAATCATTCGTATTAAAAATAACATTCCAAATACCAACACATTAACCATAATCCAAGAATGGTATAAAAATTGGACATCCATAGTAAAACATATCCTAACTCATTCAATACAATATAGATGATTTTATTTTAATAAACCAACCTCGATCAAGAATAATATCTTGTAAAGGATGTTTACATAATTGAAAATGATCAGTAAAAATATTTAATCGAAATATCCCTTTTTTAATGAAATCATTTAAAAGTCACCAAATTTATAAAAACATTCCTTTAAAATATAGTTTTAGATCAATGTGTCTCAATCCACTTTGAAACATTTGAAAGGATTTAACATTTTAAAACATTCATTTCCATATAAATAAATCCTTAAAACCGTTTTGAAAACATGGATATTAATGAAAAAGGATTATAAGAATAAATTATTATAACATTTAATATGATGTTTTAGTAAAATATTCCCTTAAACATCCCTTTGAAAACTCTTTTATAAAACATGGAAAAGGATAATAAATATGTCCTAGAAAAAAAATACACATATAATATCTTGAATAATAATGACATTGAGGAATTAACCCTTACCTTGTACTTTTCCTTAGTTGATGGTATGTTAGCCTCCTGTATAATAGTTAAGTAAATATTATTGAATTATTCAAGAACAAAATAAAAAAATATTATATCATATATGATCTTCTAATAATTCTTTGTTAATAACATTTTAGTAGTATCATTTTTTCTGGTGTTAATTGCTTCATTTTTTATATGTTTTTTTAAGAAATCAATGTTTGTTATAGATAGGATGTATTTTTTTCATATTCATAATGATATTACGTTCATAAAAATTATTATTAATAATCAAATGAAAATTTTTCTTGAATGGTTACTATGGGTAATGAATCTTATTGTATTCTTGGAGACGGTAATACGTACATACGCACGAACACTACTTCCATTTTAATTATTAATTTTAAAAGGAAACAAAACCAAATGATACATAGTTATGTTATTATTCCCGTATAATATAGTATAATATATATATTATATATATTCATCAAAACTATCCTTTATTCATTGCACGTATGGTATGAACGAGTCATATCACTTTGAGGGGGCGGTAGTCTGTACTTACTGAAATGAAATTATCTTATATATAAAACATGAAAATAATAATGATATGCAATAAAATATTATTTCATAATATTATAGATAAAATAAATATCGTTAATATAATATATAACTATAGTTCTATCATAATGGCCACTATAATAGGTGGTAGTATAAGATTGAACAATCATCATTTCATGAGGTAGTAGTTCACCATCCTAAAGAATCAGGGGGCCTTTAATTGCTCAAAATTTCTTATTTTTGGTATGACCTTCTTTTAATGGAAAATCAAAACTTCATCTAATCTATGACTCAGATCATATGATCTTCAAGATGAAACACCCATCCCCTTGTTAGTTCCTCAATACATTCTCTTGAGATCGAACATCCCCAAATCCTTCATATTTGGACTGTTTTCCTTAGTTTGGTTCTAAAGTCTATGGAGATTCATCTTTTGTACGCGCACCCTTGTTTTTAGCCTAACCAGGAAGGGTGAATCATTCTCCATCAATTTAGGGGTTTCTATCATCATTCCAAACATTTCATTATGCGATATGTTTATATAGACGTTTTTCTTTTCATGGTAGTTGATTCTGGATTAATAAAGTTAAATTAATTTGATTATGAATCAATAAACATGGGATGAGTAAAATGGATGTATTATTTTGTTGTGTTATTGTTTTTTATGATATAATGATTTTTATGGGATGACTACCCACTAATTTTGTTTTGTTAGGGGTCCTTGTTTTCACACTTGACTGTTTTTTTGGAATGAATATTGATTGGTTTTTCTTTAATTGTTTAAAATAATATATGGTTAAATACACATATTCAGATAATAAATGTTTTCCCCAGGATCAACTAGTTTATCTGATAACCCTAAAATTCACAAGTGAAATTAAATAATGGATGTGGTATTAAATATAAAAATGTGACTGACATGGTATGTGAGGTAATGTTATGTGTCGAATTATTATGGTTTTTGTGTATGGAGGGAAGTGGATTAATTGTGGTTGTGTAGTGGGACTGTGAGGGATGTGGGGTGATTATATAGTAGGATGGATGTTTTTGGATGCGCATTTGTGTGATGTTTTACATGGTGGTGATTTGGGGGTTGGTTTTGTTTATATGATGAGATGGGTGGATGATTTTGAAGAAGGACATTCATGAGTGGTACATGTGCTTCACCTTTTATATCATGTAGAAATATTCACCCCCATACCTATTGGTCATGGTGATGTGTCTTTAATGTGAGGTGTGTTAATATAATATGATTGTTACTATGTTAAATAATTTCTCAGGTAGTGATGGAATGAATAAATAATTGTTTAATGATGTCTTGAAAAAAATGGATTGGTTTGGTGAATGAAATGAGAATGGTAAAATGAATTGGCTGGGAATTAGAAATGGGATTTGCGTCTTGATGTGTGCAGTTGCACATTTAGAGGATATAGAAAAGGTGAAAATTTTGCGAGTTGTTCAATTATATTTGAACCATTAGGTGGGATTTATTTTATCATATTATATACCATCATACCTTTATTTTCCATTTTATTTATATTCTCAAACCACCTATGTTGAGAAATATGTCAGGAACACCACCATAGTCACAAGGGATGGTGTATTTCCAAAAATCCATTAAGGAGTATAGATGTCTATGTACCAGCTTTTTCACCACTCTCTTTACTAAGGGTGTTAGGTTGTGATGTCCAGATGACTATTAGTGACATAGATGGTGGTTTCAATGGCCAATGTCTCTTCGGGTGAGATGGGAGAGACAAGGAGTTTGCTGAAGAGGTAGTTTGTGATTTCCAAGGTGTATTGGAGATGAGATGTGATGTTCTTTCCTAAATGTGTTTAGGATGAGATGTGATGTGTTGTGAGGCCCATGTGTGTGCGGACAGGATGTTCTATGTGGACTAGGTTCATGTGGATGAGTATTCTGTTAGGCTAAAGGGCATGTGGGTGGGATGTGTTGTGAGGCCCAGGTGTGTGTAGGCCTTATATGATGTGGTATATGGAAGGGAGTGTGGCTTTAGGATGTACGAAGTTGGGAGAGAGCGGTATACTTGTAGGAAAGTGGTTTGGGGTGCCCTATCATTGATGTGATTTATATAATATTACATGAATTGTGTTACTTGGTAAGAATGACTTTGGGAGGTTGGTTTTGGATTGTATATAGGTTTACATGCTGTCTGGTTCTACTATTGTCTCACTGGGGCATGGGTATTCCTTTTCACATGTGCATGAGAGACATCAGCTTTCCTATGAAGTATACTTGTATAGCCATCCTACGTATATAAAACTGTTTTTGGGTTTCCCAAATGATTATATGGACCGTATTTTGTATTACTAGCTCGGTCCATTTTACGGTTGTTGTGTCCCTTAATTATCATACTTTTAGGTCTTTATATTGTCAAATTTAATAGATTTTATTAGTTCTAATTATTGAATGCATAAGGGATGGTTTTT
Source organism: Viscum album (assembly GCA_963277665.1). Lineage (NCBI taxonomy): Eukaryota > Viridiplantae > Streptophyta > Magnoliopsida > Santalales > Viscaceae > Viscum > Viscum album. The sequence continues at coordinate 2,093,556,369 of OY728136.1, forward strand.
GGATTTCTATTACATATATATATAAAGCTATTTGAGTTATTGTGGATGATTTATCATACCTCCTATTCTTATTTCCTATAATTTATAATGCATCTCTAATTATGAGAGTTATATTCCCTTGGTGATAGTCACCAACTCAGGTTCTACGAGAGGCAAGACTCAGGGGTCATTATCTCTATTTCATCATTTCCATCCAAGGAGGGGTATCTTTTGAGGGAGGGGTTCATGACATTAATAATAATTATGTATGGTGTATACTAATAAACATAATTAATTTATTCATTGTTTTTATGTACGGATATAAATAATTAGGACAAAATAAAGGGGTTTATTGTCTCAAATTTTAATTCTAGGTGACCTTATTATGATTTACACAATTTTTACCTTTTCATTGTAAAAAAAAATCACCATTATCATTTTTGTATCATTATTATCATTTATTTTATAATATGAAGTGTTTTATTCCAGGTTGGGGAGCTCAGTATATATTTAATATATTATTACAAAAGCTAAATGTGTTTACATTTGAAATTATTCTTTTTTAAATGATTTTATTATGAACATAATTTTATTTATGAGGTTTTTAGGCTATTTAATTATGTTATTATACTATAAAATAACTATTATTCATGGTTGTTAATGTTTAATTTAAATCTATCTCTCTCTCAGTTGGTCTTGATTTAAACAATCCACATATTATAAAGGACTCTTTTTCTCAGATTTTAATATCATGAGATTTATTTCTTAATGTGCACCATGATAAATTTAATATGGTGTGGCTAATAATGAATGAGTATATCTTACAATAATAATTAGTTTTGAGGATGTATAGTATCAAATTTCATTAAATTGAAATAGATTATAATGATACCCATCTAGAATGTTTATCATGACCTGACCCATGTCGGGGCTGGAGCCTCAACTATCCCAAGTTCGGCTCCATAGGTGATGGGTGGAAACAATCACCGAATGCACAACAAAATCATGGAGGTCTTTTCCTAAGAACATGTACACACACACACACGCAACCATCTCAATGAAAAATTGAAGTCGTAAAGGGAAAAAATATAAAACAAATCTATACATAAGACACAAAAATGCATCAAACTCCAATCATTAAATTTAAATAAATTAACATGAAAGAGAAAGGGAAAATCTATACACCTAATTTGAGAAGTTTCACAACCTGAAAACAACTGAAAAGTAAAAAAGGCTGAGAGAGATTTTCTCTAGGATCCCAATATATGACCATAATAGGCAGTCCAAGATCCCCATATACCTAATATCCTCTAAAGTCACCATCAAATTTTTTGTCATCTACATTTTGGAGAATACGTGCTGGAAAAGCCCATGTAGGGATGAGTATAAACATACTCAGAAAGATTCCCTAAAAAGGCCAAGGGGGAGCTGTAAGAGATCAAAATTAAGAGGAAATTACTAGGTTGAATAAGGTATAGTAAAGAGTATATCTCAACCGAATAAGAGATTGAATATAAACTCATCTAATCACAAGGACCCTGAAATAGTGAGAATATGATCTTCTCCTCGATTCATCAATACATATTCTAGGAGAGTAGACTCATCAAAACATGCCCTACTAGACAAAAATGCATGTGGAATACCATGTGCATCATCGCCACTCCTGGAAAGAGAGTAACCAAAACCCATAGAGTGGATACTGAAAAATGATATATATATATATATATATATATATTCATTATTGACGAATCCCAAATGAGAGGGTAATGATATCTCAATCTCACAAATCAATCCTATAAAATGATCTCCAGCACTACCTGAAGTCTCCACAAAGAAGCCCAATATCCCTCATATCTTCCCATAACACGTAAGTCAAAGTGAATCAATCACCACAAATTGATACTATTCTATTTGGTGGCTCTGTCTTAGCAGTACTATTTTAGGTCATGTCACAAAGATGAGTCTAAGGGGGGGTAGTACCCATGATTCTTGTTATTTTAATGGTAAATCAAACCATGTCTCAACAACGATCTACACATTTATGAGGTCGTGCCTCAAGTATTAGGAATGATTCCCAGCCCAGCTGGAGGGTTCTACTCTAGTGTCATCTAGGACCCATGCCTAGTCCAACTAAAGGGTTCCACTCAGAATAGGTTGAGGAGCCTTGTCCAACCTAGCTGGAGGGTTCCACTTTACTGTCATTAAGGAATAATTCCTTGCCTGGATGGATTTTTCCACTCAGAAAAGATTAAGGACCCACGCCCAACCCGACTGGAGGGTTCCACTCTTGAGTCATAAAGGACCCATGCCCTACGCGGAATGATGGATCCACTAAGAATAGCTCAAGGACCCATGCCCATCCCATCTGGAGGGTTTCACTCTTGTGTCATCGGGGACTCATGCCCATCCTAGCTGGAGGGTTCAACTTAGAATGGCTCTGATGATTCTGTGTGATCGCTTCCATCATTGGGTATCACCTGAATAATAATCAAGCCTAAAATATATCACATAATATTTTGAAATCCTCCATAGAGGAAACTATCTTGTTCTAGATGAATGAACACTCACGATAGGCTACTGGCATGCCATATTCTCAGTCCAAAATTTAGATATATGAGAGTTTCAATATTCACAATGTGGTACATAGAATATGTGGGGACCACATGATTTGGTCCCCCACATCATCAACTGACCATATACCATGCCATAATCAGGTACTAAACTATGAAAATGTACACCTAGACATGCCATTGTACTCCCATTGTACACATCACATATAGCTCAAAACACTGACAAGCCCACCAAGCTCGTTGTTTATCAGAATGGAAAAACATAGTTCTACTAAAAGGCCTCCTTGAACAGCCCCAAATAACCACAATGATCATACCATTGGTATCTTTATGGAAAACTGCACAGGATCGACTCTTCATTTTCCCAAATCATACACCATGTGAAGAATATGCATCTCTCTGCATCGTACACGAATGGTGAATTGTGGATCCCATACCTCGATCATGAAACCCATCATATGGATCACATTATAGTGATCCAAATGGAATGCCACATGGGATAGGTTTTTCATTTATCCATAACAGACACCCGGTGAAAAGGACAAATTTCACCTCAAATTCCCAAATGTGGCCTTGTGGTTCCCGCACCTTGGTTTTGGTTTATGTACCAAAAACCAATCTTCAAATGTTTGCCTCAATTTTAGGGTCATGATGCCAGTGATGGAACAGTGAGCAGAAATCATATATATAAGGTATATTGGGTCAATTTTGTAATAATAATAATGTATTATTATTACTAGAGAATTTTGGAGGCCCGATTCATGAGCCTAAAATATTAAATTCTAAAATTGGCACAAAAGGGTCTTTCTCGATGATAGGAATGAGTGGTTGTAGAAAAAACATAAAAAGGACTCCCCATTTAGATGTTACGAATGTTTGAAGGTGCACTAAATGATTGGACCAACCCACTCTGACTCGGTCCTCTACACCTTGGAACAACCCGCCACTCTAAAACCCACCTCACCACCCCACTCCGCCGGCCTAGCCTACTGCACTACCAGCGACACTGCTGTCATGGTCCACTTGTGTCCTAGTTGTGCTCGGACACCCTATACATGTCTACGCTGCCATTGTCGAGCATCCTGCTATTGCTGCCTAGTAGATCACCGACACCCCGAGCGGCCCACAACCATATCCATCTCTCACGACCATCGTTGTGAACCACTGCGTGTGGGTGGCCCCTTTTAAGGACCATCATTACCACTCTCTTGAAAAAAAATGTGAAAAAAAACTATATTTGGGATCCTCAGGTCCGGATCATCATAGGCTTGTGCCCCGTTTGAAGATTTATTTCTATTTCAACAAGAAAATGAAGTTGTAGCTTTTTCTCACCACCATGACACATCCTGTCCCCAAAACACAAAATCATAATAGATTCAGATTCCCTAGATCATTACCTTCATACAACCACACTTTTCACGAATATCAGATGTATTTTTGAGTTTGAAAAAAGTTAATTCCAATGGAAGGTGATGAATGATGAAGAAATAGATATTTAACTATGATTTAGTTGATGAACATGTTAGATTGGATATTTTTAAACACATAAAAAGTAGTGAAAATAATAATGGGGAAAATGTAACAACAAAAACTTCAATCGGGAAATTGAGAATCCAAAAGAATAATCCTACCTAGATTTTGGATCCATCTTTGAGTTCATTGCACTCTGATTTACTAGAATTAGAAGTTTGTTAGTGATCCATCAATGATTTATTGTCGAGTATCCGATCAAATGGAAACTATGAGAGCTCCAATTTCTATGGGGAGAAATGATCCATCCCTAGATCATTTCTCTGAAATCCAATTTTTAGAATTTGGCCCATGGTCGTGAAATCCGACCCTCCTATGCCAGTACACCTAAGATCATGCCTAGTGTAAACGCTACACTATGAAATCAAATGTGGTTTTGGATTTCCAATATAAGTCCACATCCAAATGTTAATATAACTATCTTCTAAGATAAAATAATTTTATTTAATAATTTTATATATGGTTTCCCCCTCTGTGGATTATTCTACAAAGACCCATGATGAAAAACGTTACCCCCTACCTAGGTTAAACACCACATTCTAGACTCAACCATGGACATAGATTTAAGATCCTAACTATCGTATGAGATATATCTATATTTCATCACATTCATAGAATAAAATACAGTTAATATATTTTTGAAATGTATTCTGGGAACATCAACCCTTAGAATCCCATGTTCTATCAGGGCCTATCTTCGTAAATATATGCTGAAATATTCTAAAGTCATACAAGGAAAAAATAAGTTCTATACATTATTCCCACTATCATGATTTTCTTCCTTGAAAAGAAATCTAGGGAAACAACTCAGGATACTGAGCCTGCGCCAGACACTCCCACTCATAGGGAAAATCCTACATGTTTCTATACTACCACAACGTGCCATTGAATGGGATCATGTTTCAATGTATGGTCTCCTCCTTTCGATGACATTTGTAGGATCACACACACATATTCCTAGTCGTGACACATGTAAAACATCATACACCAAATTTAACTGAGGGGATAAGGAAAGGTGGTAGGCAACCTCACCAACCCTCTGTATGATCTTGAATGACTCAATGATCCTTGGGGATAGCGTGACTCCCTATCCAAAAACTAACACAAAAGACCTCATCATATCCTCCAACACATTGATTTTTTTATCAGTCTTCCCATATGTAAGGGGGGGAAATGATGTACTCATCTGGAGCTGGGTCTTGAATGCCCCCTTCACCCATATCCACAATCGTGATGTAAACTATAGGCCATGATTTGGGACAACATATGAGGTTACACTATGGTGTTTTATGATCATCAATATATACAAATACCCCAAACACTCCACCGATATCTGGTCCTTGATATAATGGAATTGCACCATCATCATGAGTTAGTCTACTATTACCTTGATGGATTCATGGACCTTCACTATTCATAAATTATCAGTGAAAATTTCCACAAATATGTCGTTCCATTTCCACCCTAGAATATCAATATGTTTCATAAATCCCACCAGAACAAAGGGCTCAACCTCCTACTACAACTTGGTGAGGCATCATGAGACGAAATAATCTACAAATTCTCTAATGTCAGACCCCCAAAACTACTGCTGATGATCCTTATACATCTTCCCCACCCCAAGATTTAAAACCAAGGGATACGTGTGGAATTCATGCTTCACTGCCTCCCGCATCGCATCTAGAAGATCTTTTTGTCCCAAGATTATGATATTATGATACAATCCTTAGTAATTTTCATATGATGAACTGCATGTAGAATATGAGTCATGAATGATCGCTCAGTCATTGTCTGTATAAGGACCCAAACATAAAACATTACTTAATATTGAATTAAATTAATAATTCGCATTGATGATCTTTTCAGGTTTATAGTTTTAGAGAATTAGTACATAACTATTACATCTCAAAATATTACAATGTAGAAACTACTACTATGACCTATTTTTCAAAACAATAAAAAATATTCTTAAATAAAACCAGAGTCCTTCTCTTGATATAAATATTCTTGAATACTTTATTTCTCTAACCCTTCCTTATAACCTTTGAGAAACTTTTAAAAAACATGGGATGAGCATAAAAATCTCATTATGCGTTATAACATAATGAAAGGAAACATTAACCCGCCAATAAATACAAATCAATGAAACCATAACATTCAATCATAACATACCTTCTAAAATCATAATACTTATGTATAACTCATAGAAATCATAATACATAAAGGTAACTTGAGGCATTCATAACATTATTACATAGGGAGTAACCCTCTAGGTTACGTGTGGAATACCCATCAAAGTATATTCTCTAAATATCTTCAGAGAAACCTTAGATTTTAACTCATTCACATTACCCAGTGCATTGGAGGGCTATCATGGGATCACTCGCCCTAAGTTTATCACAGGACTACTCGTCATCATAAACAATTCCCAATAACTGTAACATAATCGTATCACATAAAACGTGCATAAAGGAAACATAACATTTCCACATATTAATAACAAGAAATCAATACAACACATTTATATAATCAAAAAAATTTCAAAAACATTTCCACTACCAAAATTAGAGAAAAGTAAAACTTGGTATTTATTTTTCATTTAAAAAATGCTATGGCCAGTAGAGGAAGTTGAAACTCAAATAATGGTCATGATGGCGGAGAAGTAATTGTCACCGCAAACGTTTGACAAAAACATTCCCTTTTGTTGTTTAGTAAAACGATTCGTATAAAATGAATCCTTATGAATAAAAGTAAAAGTCAAAGCGGTTTATAAACTATATAAAATAATGTTGTGTATAAAACAAAATATGCCTCAATGAAAGGGGATTGAGACGATGTCACTTACAAAGACGGTATCATTAGATTAAGGATAAATCAATTACATAAATATTTGTGAAAATTAATAATACACCCAATATAAGGTGATATTATATGTAAAAAAATCAGAGTTCATCCACATATATTCATTGAACGACATAATAAAGAAGTACATTTTTATACTAAAGAATTGAAATTGGGTTAAGAAGATCTCTTATAGAAATTTGACAGCCTAACGACATCACATTAAAATTCAGAAAATGAGATGATGAGAGATAAAAAGGGTATCTCATCACATGGAAATAAAATTTAAAATAATAAGGATATATAAGATCATATCCCAACATAAAAATATGTAAATTAAAAGACCTGAAAAAAGAAGTCTTTTAAAAAGAGGAAGGTGAAAGGTTCCCTTAACAAATTGGGTAACTTTCAAAACATACGACACTTAAAAGAAGGGTCATACAATGAGTATGTAAATACCCATAAATTAAATTATATTACATAGATAATACAATCATGGGTAGTACATACACCACACAAATGTAAATAGTGTAAAATGTAGCATGAATCTCACAGGAACAAAAGGTGAGATAAAAACCCCTTACCTCGTTTTGATCAATAGAGTCGTATGACCAAAAGATAATAAAAACCAAATGATTCACAGAATACATTGAATATAAATAGAATCATGATAATATATTTGAAATGGAATTACAAAATACACCGCATGAAATAAATAAGTTGCGAATAATGGAAATCTCACGGAATTAAATGTGAGATTAGAAATCCCTAACGAAAATTCAGCAGCCTAACGACGACACTTAATATTTCCAAAAATGGATTGATGATATAAAATAGGGTCTCTCATCATATGAACATAAAAATTAAAGTTATAGGAATATAAAATAACATCCCCCATCATATTAATGGGGAGCTTACAAGTAATGACATAAAATAGAGTACTTAAAAAAAGAAAGAGGTATGATCCCTTACCTCAAGTCCGACTTGTCTTGTTCATTTATTTATATTACTAAATAATAAACATTTTTCAATTTATAATTCCTTAAGGACCTCCTTTAAAGTTTATTATTCATTTCATATCACATATTATATTTTTATAATACTTTTTTAATTATGTGAGTTCATATCAGATGTTTTTGTCGACGTTCGGTACATGAGTCAAAAATGAACTTGTTTGAAAAGAATTGTCCCTGTATTTATAAGTACATCATCTAAAGAATAGTATTAATGAATTAAATATCATATATATCCAGTATATATTAATTTTATAATATTCCATAACATTTTGAGTTAAAAAATGAAACACGCTGTTCATGGAGACAGTAGGTCGTACGTAGGCACGAACACTACTTTTATTTCTTTGTCATATTAATGGAATTAAAACCAAATGACAGATATATATAGTATAATTACAGAATAATATTCATCATTTAGATGTAATATATATCATATATATCCATTATATATATATACTTATAATAGTACATAACATTTGGAGATAAGAAATGAAATGTACCGTTCATGGAGACGGTAAGTTGTACATACGCATGAACGTTACATTAATTTATATTTCATAAATTAATGGAATGAAATAATAATGATACATATGTATATTATAATTACAGTATAATATAATATACAATATCATTAACTCCATCCTTTATACATCCCTCATATGGCATTAACGATTCAAATCACTTTGAGGGGGCGGTAGTCCACACTTCCTAAAATGAAATTATCACGTTTACCCATTATGGAAACCATAAAGGTATAGAATAAATGAAAAATACAGAATCATAAGGAAAACATAAACATAATATATATCATATATAATTACAGTTACATCTTAATGGCCACCATGAGAGGTGTTAAATGAAGATTGAACAATCATCGTTTAATAAGGCAGTAATTCACCACCCATAGAAACAGTATGTTATTTAACCATTAGATGAAGGTGTGTGTAAGTGTAGCTGGAATCCTTCTCATAAAAACACCCAAGTATATTGAAGATACTGGTTTTGTTACAAAATAATGTAATAAAAATAGTTTATGTGGTTGGAGAAGCAGAATAAATAAAAAGAACATAAGAGAAGACACTACCTTTAAATCGGGTTACTCTTTTTGATTTGAGCGCAAAGGCTTCCTTGGAAAGACTTATGCCCAATGCGAGGATTCTAGGAGAAAGATAGGGATGTGGAGAGGCAATATGAGCAGTGTTTGGATGATCCACACACTTGATAGGTGTGGGTAATGGGGTAGAGGTGGGGGCCTTTTATAAGAGGGAGGAGGGTCACTTTTGGAAAGTCATGGAAATTTACTTTATTATAAAATGTGTTTCGGATTTTCAAGGTCCCACAATGATATATATCAGGTATAAGGTGATAAGGGTTAGAAATACACACATCCAATAGGTTTTAGATAAGTTTATGTCTTAAATTTTTCCTTATCTTTTTATTTTATTTAAACCTTTCAGTAATGAGGTAATCACTCCATCAGCATGGTGTCATAAATAAATTTAATTTTTTAATATCTAAAAATTATAAAAAAATATAATGATGTAGGAAGTATTATAGCTTTACAATTACTATTTATAGTCTAAGATATCATTTATGTAGACAAAATTAAAATTGTTTTACTTAAGTGTTACATACTTTTGTTTTATTTTCCTTTCTTTAAAAAATAAAATGATAAAATGTCACTATCACCCAAAAGTGATTCCATGGGGTCCCTAAGTTGGCACATGGAATACAATGGTCGGAAAGGACACAAAAAATATCATTAATTCACATTTTAGTGTCATCTTATATTATTATGATATTATTTTATTACCCATAACAACCCGATTACTAATTAATCACAATAATTAAAGATAATTACCGTTGTTACTATTAATAATGTCCAAAAACAAAAAAGTATTACTTACATAATTTGGACCTTATGATTCCAAATATGTAATACATTATACCAAATTATAAACACATAAATTGTAGTAATTAATTTAAAAATAATTCCAGTTGTCAGAACCAAAGACAGGTTTTTAAGAAGTAAAATCTATCAATTGATTGATTAGTTTTCACATCCAATTTAAAATAGAAATTACATACAATGAAAAAATATGTATTAAATGATAAAAAAATTATTAAAGTTAACCTTAAAAACAATTAAAATTACAATCTAACTATATAAATAAATTTGATGAAAAGGTAGTTTTGAATTAAAATGCTGTATTTTTCAGTATTCATTAAAAAATGAACATTTTCATTGAAATACCAAAAATTCACACTAAGGTAAATTTGATATTCCAAATTCAAAAATGATTTACATATTACCAAATTCAAAAAATATAAGTTTTATTAATAAATTATATAGTTAATTCTTTCAGTCAAAACAAATAGCGTGTTTTTATGAACCAACATCTATCAAAAGATTGACACTTGTTTATGTCCATTTTCAAAGTGAAATTAATTCTAATGACCACCATTAGATTAAATGGGTAAAATATATTCTAATTTAATTTTGAAACCAATTAAAAATATAATCTAATTATTGACATAAATTAGATTAAAAGGAGGTTTTGAATTAAAATAGAGTATTTTTTTTAAAAAACGAACTTTATCGGAAAAATACCAAAAATTTACACGAAGTTAATTTTGATGTCTTTTTTCTAAATAAGGATTTTATTTTGTCAAATATAACAGATAAAAGTTACAAAAAGTAGGTTTAAAAAAAGGCTAGTCATCAAAAGGTGATTAATCGACCTTTAAAAGAATATTAGAATATTTATTCTTAAAATTGGATTAATTTGAATTTTAAGCCTCTAACATTTATTGAATAATGTAAAAAACATTTAACAAACATATATAATCATATTTTCGTTATTTATGTTCATTCCTGCTATTCCAACGGCTAGACATTATCAACCATTTAAAATAATAGTATTATATTATTAATGTGCAATGTAAGATTTCAAAGAAACTCATTGTTGCGTATTGGGTAAGCCATCAAACACAACATCCCCTTTATGGTAATATTATTATTTTATTCAAAAATTTTTCTGCATATGATAATGTAATATTCTTTATTTACCTTGGATGTTACATCCTTCCCCCCTTTTTGGAATTGCGTCTTCGATATTTTTTTAAAAAAATTGGGCTCATAAACTTCATTGAAAGCCCCACATCGGAAAAGGAGTCAATAAAAATATCAATTTATATGAAATAAAGATAAGAACAAATGTCACCCGAGACACCAGATACTAGGATTCCATGAAAATATGGATATGGAGGGAGAAAACAAACCATCAAGGTCTGATGGAGAGTGATTTAAAACATGTCTAGGAGAATGTTAACAACCAAAAAAATCACAAACATGTGATGGGTTAAATAGTATATGATTCCCTAGTAGGAAAAGTTAACAAACACAATTTTTTTTAAAGTTACATTTTATTAATGAATTCATTTATGAGCTTAACTAAAAAAATAAGGAAAAATACTTACTTGTCATGTAGACTTTCCTCTTTTACTAGATTTCTGAAACTAACCCATATTTTCTCCAAATGATGAGTATTCAGGATGAATTATTCACGTTAAGAGTAGTATAATCAACTTCGATAGAATCAAATAACTCAAAAAGATGAAATATATATTTCCCATGTGTTTAGAGCTTATCCAAAACCAAATTTTTTTGTACAAGATCAGATAATCCAAAAAAAGATAATCTTTTACAGAACGAAAAACTACTCTTAATCTCTAAAATTTTTCAAACAACCCAAAGTTCAACAAAGTCCATTCAATACAAAATTTACCTTAAAATTAACCAAAAATAAAACAACCTAATATTAAAACCCAAATCTCTGAAAGATTTAATCACATAGTCTTCCAAGGTAAATCTTAACATTTATCTCTAAATAACAACAGTTACTCTTAATGTCTCATACTGAAAAGTAATTATCCTAATCACATATCCTCAATGTTAGGTCAATAATTTCCATAGATAACCCAAAATAAAAATATTCTTGATTCAAAAAATCTTAAAACTAAAAAGATTTTTTCATACTAACTAGGGACTTCATGTAATCCATTGGTAGGCAATAAATACCAGTCGCACTTTGGTTGTGGATTCCATTCCTGCTGCTTGGTCCGATGCGGTGGGTTGTCACACGGTTTGCGTGTTGTCCCTTTTTCCAAAACAATATAATTCATATAACATTTTCCAAAAGCAGATAAAATCTTCAAAAATAACCATAACATAATTTAACCTCAATTTTATCTCATGCCTTTCATTTTACATCACATATAAACACATAATTACCTCAAAAGTAAGGATCATATAAACCCTAATGGTTACCATTATAATTATTACCTAAACTTAGACATCGAGTTGGTTCTATCATACATGATGCATTAGAGAACTCACCAAGGTTCAAGTTGTTAGTCATGACTCATTGATAGTTGGTTTAGAATAACCACTAAATTCCTCATTGAATCCCCCATTTCATTCAGTCTCTTAATCATAGAACCACCAGAGGTTCCTTCAAACCCATTTTCACATTAGTGCCTGCTAGATCCATCCATTTACTAAAACCAAAAATGTTAGTGTGACTATATTAACAACATCATCATGTACTAATGAAGAAGATAAACACTAAGATATATTTATCCAAGTTATCTCAAACTCATTAAAACTTTCAAAAATAACAATGACTCCATATAATATACTAACCATTGTGGTTATTCACAACTTTCCACTTATGGTTAAGCAACACTCTAACCTATAATGTTATCTAAACTAACCTTTGATACAAACTATAAGGACCGATACTTAAAACATTACTTAATCGTAAATTAAATTAATAATTCACATTGAGGATCTTTTTAGGTTTAGAGTTTTAGAGTATTTGATCATAACTATTACATCTCAAAATATTACAATGTAGACACTAATACTATAACCGATTTTTTCACAATAATAAAAAAATCCTTAAATAAAACAAGAGTTCTTTTATTGATATAAATCTTCTGGAATACTTTCTTTCTCTTACCATTCCTTATAAACTGTGAAAAACATTTCAAAAACATGAGATGAGCATAAAAAAATGAGTAAGGGTTATAACATAATGAAAGGAAACATTAACACGTTAATAAATAAAAATCAAAGAAACCATAACTTTCTATCATAACATACCTTATCAAATCATAATATTTATTTATAACTCATAGAAATCATAAGACATAAAGTTAACATAAGGAATTCAAAACATTCTCACGTAGGGAGTAACCCTCATGGTTACGTTTGGAATTCCCATCACAGTATATTCCCTATATCTCGTCGTAGAAACCATAGTGTTTAACTCCTTTCTAGATGCATCTTGATTCCAAGGGGCATAGTTGAGGCATTCTCTTAGATAGTTTCTAGATGTAACCCCCACATAAGTAGATGATACTATCAGAAAAATCTTATTATGTGCAGTTTTAGATCTCTATAAAGCATATATATGGTGGGGAGGTCTCTAATGAGTGGTTATGGTAATCTATGAGAGTCATATTGTTCAAGGGTCTCTTCATGGGGTTGTAATATTTGTGGAAGATGAAAATGTAGGATATCCACCAATCTTAGGAAAACATCACCTGAGGAACACCCAGATATTTTAAGATGTGAGTTCCCATTTCTAGTATCCATGTATAATATGGGATATATCTAATTTTAAAATCCAGTAATATAAATGTCACATGTTATATTCGAGAACTAGAGGCCATCGTGTTTGGTTTATCGATAACAAATTCCTACAAGTATATGAGATCAGGACACTGTAGACATCATCATTGGGTTACCTTGTACACCTCAAAGAAGGAACAACATATGGGTGGTTATTGACCATCTAACCCAGACCTCTCATTTCATTTCGGTAAAGTATTAGGCTGAAGAGGATTACTTACACTGGCTGTTTGTCTAGATGATTTTAAGGCTTCAAGTTATTTCATTAGCTAATATTTTATAAAGCATCACCCTATTTACATCAAGTATTTAAGAAGTCCTTTAGATGTATATGGGGTCACAGATATAGAACATCATCCTTATACGAATAGTCTGACTGAGCTGGTGAATCAAAATTTGGAATACAGTCAATGTTTTTGCATGTGTGATTTTGGGGGTTCATGGGATAAAAATTTAGGATTGGTGGAATTTTCATATAACAATTGCTACCAATATTCAATTATGGTTCCTTTTATTGAGATAATTTATGGTGAGTTATGTGAATATCATTTGTAATGTATAATAGAGGGTGAGACATATGTTCTTGAACTACACCTTGTTCTATAAATGCATGATATAGTTTGATTCATTAGGAATCATTCTTCTATTGCGTAGTGCCTTCGGTAGGCTTATGTTGACTAGTGGCAGCAAACCTTTATTTTAATAGTGGGATACGAAGTGTTTCTAAAATTAAAACCTTGTACGGGTCACCACCATCTTGAAAAGTATGATAATATTACACTATGGTATGTTATACCATTTGATATTATTGGTAGAATTTTTAATGTGGCATACCGATTTCATTTTTCATCTTAGTTTAGATCAATCCAAATCATGCTACATGTCTCACAATTGGATAAGTATAACACTAACCCATCACATATGTTGATATTTGAAGAGATAGAGCTAGAATCCTTTTATTCTATGCTTGAGAAAATAGTTTGGATTATGGATTACCATGTAAATGTACTTTAGGGGAAATCCATACAATTGGTTTGAGTATTTTAGATGTAATAAATGATAAGCACTATAAAAGTGAGTGTAAATCATGGGACGAGAATCAATATTCCCAACTACTCTTTTATGAGCCATCAATTTCAGTTTTTGATGGTGGAAATATTTTTTATTGGGGAAAATTTTCTGAAATTATTTGTTTTTATGATTAATTTTTTATATTATATTATATTATATTTTATTAAATGGTTTTAATGATATTTTCGATAAAAATGATGTTCAATGGATAGATATAAGGGTGTGTATTTTAGGAACATGATTTGGGGATACTATGTTTCAGACCATTGTAAATTGTGAGCTATAGAATGTGTCACTATCCATGACACATGGACAAGCACATATGTGCACGCCATCTTTGAAAAAATCATGTCACCATGCTAATAGAAATGTTCAGTACGCAAGATGGGATAAACAGTTGTGTTATCCCTCTAGGAATTTTCTGCATTGTAATTTCCTATTTGACATTGCTGTGGAATGGTTGGTACACTATTTGGAAAATCCTATAAAAGAAACCCATGTGGCCTACTAAATCATTAATATTTTGAGATTTCCAATTTTACCCATTCCTTATTTTAATAACTAAACCCATAATTATATCTATATTTTACCCTGAAAACATAGGTGTACCCCTCTCCTCTTCGATACCATTGGTCTCCAAATCCTTGGTGTTTTGTCTTGGAGTCTTCATGTAACCTCATTTAAGCCTCTCATAACCTCTCTTCATTAATCTTTCTTATCATGTCCCCCTTATTGATTGTGTTCTATTTTGTCCATAATATAAATTGACCTATATTTTGTTAAATCAACTTTCATTGTATAAAATATTTATGGTCCATGTGTTATCCTTCTTCCTTAAGGTCTATCCTTAGCGTGGTTAGTGGTTTCCACTAGATTCATGGTGATTTCTAGAAATAGGTTGGTGGTACCACACATTGACATAATTTAATTATTTGTTTTATGATTTCATTATATCAAAATGTCATATAAGAATTTTTTGTATGGTAAAAAAGGAGTTTTATAGGTTATTTTGTCTGTGTTCATGATTGAATGATGATTATTTATTTAAAAATGGTTATTTCTTAAGTGTTATTTAAATTGTTTTAATTGTGATGGTAATATAGGAAGTCTTAATTTATCTTGGGATAGATATAAACACCTTGTAATTCAGGGTATCTAGGTCGGCTGACTATGTCTAAAAAGCTAGGTAAGTTGACGGGACGAGGCTCGACGTCCCTAGTAGGGTATCATAACTACAGTAACCAAACTTACATGATGGGGATTTGTTTTCTCAACTAAGAGATATATTGTTGTGTACAATATTCTATCACCATGTGAATAAGTATCCTTGGAAAATAATAACCAATGAAAAATATGGATTTTCCATGTTTTTCATGTTATGGACACTGTATTAACATCATGAGAAATATATTTCCTCTCACATTTCAATGCATGTTATATTTATATTTTTATTCTTTTCATAAGTGCTAGCATGTTTATTTTTCATCTAATACAATTATGTGGAATCTCAATTGGTGTTATCCTTATGGGAACAATCGATCAAACCACATATACGCCCAAAGGTGAATGTAGACATCGTTATGATTTAATCTAGTATTGGAAAGGCCTTTTGTGGTTGATATGGTGGTTCTTTGTTATATGGGTTTCATTTTGGATATGTTTTTGTGGTTATGTCATGAGGTCACTGAACCACATAATGAACGAAGGCTTTTTGGTCTATTAGGTCCCTCACACAATTTTGGTTATTTTGGTTTTTAGTTGTAAATATTAAATTCATAACTAATGATGTGGTGTTTTGTTTGATCTCTTGTAGTCAGGATATTTCTTTTAATGTTATATATTATTCTTATGTATTGTTTCTAATTTATTTAAATGGATAAATTTTTCTCAATGGTATTTCCTAATTTAATGGATCTTGTAGACATCCTATGGGAATCATGAATGCCCTTCATGCCATGTTATGGGTCTGATTGGGTTTTGGGTTTGATGAAAAACCGAGTTATGTTCGAATGAATTCATATGTAATCAATTGATTATAAATTATTATAAATAATTTAAAATTATATGAATTGTCTTTCTCGTAGATTATGTTTATGTGAAAAATTTTTTTTTTCAAAAAAAAATACAATAATCAAATGTGCACCTAGAATTTCATGAAATTTATATATTATAAATTCAATAATAGACTTCCCTTATATATATATATATATATTTGAGGCATGTGATATAAATAAGTATAGTTTTATATATAAAATGTATTTTTTGACAATGTTAATTTTTCAATAAATTGTGAATAACCTTCCTTTTTAGTTACAACTGTATTTTATATTAAATAAATTAAAAAACCAATTTTTTATATTGTAATAAAAGTAAAAAATATATATGTTATATTATTATAATTATTTATATTAATTTCCTTGATATTAATATTGTAATGAATTTTAAAATAAAAAAATTTCATGCTTAATAAAAACAATTCATTCGAAAAATCATTTTCATCATGATTATGTGTTTTAATTTAATTTAAATTATTTTTATAATGTGAATTAAATTTATTAATATTGATTTAACGTTTGTAATCTTAATTATTAATATTATTTAATAAGTTCAACTTATTTTTTAGTTATAATTAATAATAAAAATAGTATAATTTTTTTATAATGAGTAATGTTGTAATCTATTTCCAAAAGGGTTAAACAAAAAGATAATGATATTTTTTTCGATTAAAAATTTGAATATTGTATTATATAAAAAAAATATTTTGACCGTATCTATTACCACCTCGTTATATATAGTCATTTGGAATCATTTTTATTCACAACAACTTCATTATTTTTTTGTTTTTCTAAGTGGTTTAACTCACCCACTTATAAAAGGGATCCCCTATCATATCATATCAAAAAAAATTAGATTATTTTTGAATGGAAATGAATTTACTCTATTATTTAATTATATCTTTATTCTCATTATATATATCTTTTTTAACCTTAAATCCCACCTGGCGTATCTTTTGGTGTAATGCTTAAGTTGTTTTCCAAAGAATAAGCAATGTTAATAACCAACATTTTTAGTATTATTTTTTATTCTACCGATTTAAAATATTTTTCATCCATGATGAACCAATATCACTTGTATCTGACATATACTAATGTTTCATTCTGCTATGTAATAACCTATATCTATCTCCTCTTCGATCAAAGAGGAAAGAAGCCTGTAATTTTTGTTCACGGTGGACTACCACCATGTGAATCGATGTAATTATTCATCCATAATAACCTCTTAGATGTAGTTGTAATGATTGACTAAATGTGTGAGTTTATATATATATAAATTATATTCACCAAAAATATATCATTATCAAAAGTAATATGTCATATTATTTCTTACTACTCCATTCAATGAATAATTATAATGTCACTTTAGAGTTTGTGTAGACTACCAGCTCCATGAAGAGATGTTATTTTTTTCAACACTACATCACCTGGATAACATTAAAAATAAGATTTAGTGAAATAATATGGGTTTTATTATATTATTATAATTATTAAAAGAGAATACATTTTTTAAATTCATATAATAATGATCGTTGAAAAGGAAATGATACTTATGCATATTTTTGGTTTACCATCTCCATGATAGTAACAAAGTTAATTTTTGGGAAATTTATTTCATGGTCTGTTTAAAAAATATAATTTATATATAATAATAATAATAATTTCATTATTATTATTCAATATAAAAATGGATAATGAATTATTTCACTATTGTAAAACTACCAATTACATCTTGGACATACAAACTAAATATCATCCCAACATCTAATATTAAGATAATTTATTATGTAACTAAATAATGTAATATAATAAATAAAATAAAAGGAATAAAAATCATAAAAATGGTTCTCACTAAAGAAGATAATTAACATAAGTTTATTATTTTTGATGATAAAGAATATATATAATGAGTTTCACAGGAGGTAATGTATATCTTTTAAATTTCCCTTCATTAAAGAATATTTTATTACAATGAACCATTTTTCATTTATATGGTGTATATAAAAAATATTTTTAATTTAATGACATTATTTTTTTAAAATAATTTTTTAAAAATTTAGAACTCAAATTATTTTACTTAAGGGGAAATGACTCCAATGTTACAAAGTGGTGACAGTTTCCTAACTCAATTTTCATTCGTTTTGTTATATCACTTCATGATTGATTATATTCTCCCATTACTATTTCAAAAATTATAATGAATTTTTTTGGGTTGTATATTAATTTTTTTTGTATTTATATTTGACACAAGTAATTACTATTTGTATTAACTCTCAATTTAATTTTTTCATTATTATATGGTCTATCCATCTCAAATTTATTGTCTTGTTTCATTTTTTATGATTTGAATGTTACCGTAATCGAGAAGGGTTTATTTATCAATATTAACATTATTCAGGATTATTTTTGTTAAATTAACTTGTTGGGAAGTTATTTGATCTATATAATAAAAATACAATATATATTATTCTCTTATGATTAATCATAGAAAACAAAAAAAATAACTTTAATTTCAAACACATTATGTACTCAATGTACCCAACATGTGTTTTTATGAATCCCACGTTTATTTTTTCTACTCTAGCGGAAATAATATAATGTAATTGTAATATTTTCATGAAATTTTTTTAAATAAGACTTTTAATAAAATATAATTAGTTATTAGAGACATTTTGACCCATTTTTTGACTTTAAATAAATTAATTGCAATATACCTATCATTTTATGAATTAATTATTTTTTGAATTTTATTAAAAATGTGTGAAAAAATGTCTTTAATTTTATTATAAGAAATAAATTTCCCACCATTGTGACCAATGAATTTGTTGAAGCATCATTATCATGTTTTAATTTATTATTTTAATGAAAATATTTTTACAAATAATAAGAAATGTTTTATTTGTAGATGTGATTTCAATGTGAAAGGGGTATTTCCATAATGAATAATTTAAATGATATTTTTATTTTATTTATCCTCAGAAATGATAACAACACATAGTTTTACATAGGATCCATTGCGTACATGTATTAATTATGTTATACTTATTAATTCTTGGTATGGATTATTATAAGACCACATAGGGAAAATATTAACATTATATATATTAGTTTTCAATATGAATGATCATATTGATTATGTATTGGATTATTATTCCTCGATTTCATATGATATGTTTTTGATATAATAAATAATAACATTCAAATTTGAATGTTTTATTTTATATCTTTGATTTTAATTTTATGATTAGAGTTAAATTTGACAAAAATTATTTTTATGAAATATAATATTTATTTATATTATTTAAAAATTTCAAAAACCTGGAAAAAATAAAAAACTATAATAATCTTTCCAAAATGTGATGTCATATGATTTTTAGGCCTTTATTATGTCTTCAATACTATATTAGACTTATTATATTTTAATATTTCATGTAATTTTAAAATTTACCCTCTCTTCAATTATAAAAAGGGACTCATTATGTAACATAATTTCATTATAATAATTCGTATTTCTAGTATATAAATTGAAAAATTATCTTCTCCACTTCAATACACACATTGTAGAGGTTTTATTGAGAAAGAACACCATATTTTTTGTCTTAAGGTATTAATGGATTTTTTTGAAGAAGAAAATGAAAAAATCATTTGTGACGAGTGATATTTAGTTAAAGATATTTTTCTGAATGATTTTTTTTGTTTATAAAATCTTTTATTTCTAAGGAAAATAATTTTTTCATTATTTATTTTATATATTTCCATAATCATTTGTTTTTCTTTTCATTTTATTTTTTTAAAAAAATATTAAAATTTCAATGAATTTATTCTCATGTATTTTAAATGTAAGTAATTATTTTTGAGAAAAAGTATTTTTAATAAAAATTTGATTCTTGTTATAATTAATATTTATTAAATTATTTTATTCTATGAAAGAACATTATCTTTGGTTTTCAATTGTTTTTATTTTATCAGTGTGAAGGGTGGGACCATTTAAATTCTTTTCTTAAATTTTTGAAACGAGAGTATCGAATAATATGATATTGTATGGGTAGTGTACCAAATTACATTGGTGGAATATTTAAAACAATTGATATTTATAATAGGTATTATGGTTTTATTATTGAATGATCAGAATCATGATATATCTATAAAATTTATTATTTTTAAAAGGGAGAAATAAAAATTATTATTTCAAAGGAAATATTATTTACAATACATATGGTTGTCAATATAATACAAAATTTTTAATTGTAACTTATTTTTTTTAAACCATTATAATATCCAGAAACTCATGTTCATGGATTCATAGGAATATCTTAATTAAAATTGGATTTTTTTGTGACTTTTATGAATATATTGATTTATCAGGGAATATTGAAAATTAACGACTCTTCTAAAGGTGTATTTGATTTTTAATAAATTGGTCAATTTAAAAGTTCAATTATGATTTCAATATATTTTGAAGTAATTTTTATTTTATTTTATTTATTCTAGAATATTTCTTTTAAATCAAATTCATATTGGATTTATGTATATGTTTGTTTCCCGGTCTCAAAATAAGACATTTCAGTAAACTTATTTAAAGTGAATAATGTTTATCCATTATAATAAAGTAAAAATCCCTAAAAAGGAACAATTTAAGTTAAATTTATTTATTAATTATCAATAAATATTCATTCATATTAATAAATCTATTATAAAAAATCATTTAATTTACATAAAAACATTTTTTAATAAAAAATATATTTTTTTGAATAACATGCTCCTTTCATTGCATTTGTGGGTCTAATTATAAATAATAATTTTAATATTATGTGAAATGATTTTTGTAAAATTAGTTTCATATTTGGAATAAGCATTAATTTTTAATTTTCAATATTGTCAAATAAATTTTTTTCTATATTAAATATTAAAAATAGTAAAAATTAATTACCACAATTATTGAGAAAAATTCTTTACTAGTTGTTTAAAATAAAATTATTTTTCTAATAATGTCCTAAAAATTAATATAAAAATAAAATATATCCATAATTTGAACATATAAACTATAATTATCAATACATCTTCAATTTGGACCGTTGTGGATTGGGAAAAATGTGGATACATCATTTTCTTTTGAAAATTAAATGTGTGACACTCACCTCACTAATAAAATGCCACCCCCGATTATCTATTATTAACACCAAAAAATCCATTTTTTGGAGATACCTAATAAAAATTCATTATTATATCCCTACATGCTTACATGAAAAATTATTGTCATCATAAATCTATCTTAAGAAGTCTTTTTGTACTTATCTATGGAGGTTATCCAAAATATCTATATCATTATTAACTGAGCATCATAATTTTATTACTTATTCTTCCTCCTTAAATATATATTTAATTGTTGTTATATAACAAGACCATTATCTAAAATAATATTATATTTTATTAGGTTAATGTAATAAAATAAATATTTATCCTCTTTATATTAATAGGAAACAAAATCAGCATTCATATATATGGTGGAATTCTGCCTAGAAAACTAATAAAATTCATTTTCTATCATCCCATCCTACCAATTAATGTGATGTTGGATTAAAAGTTTATATATAATATTTATAAAAAATAAATATAAGGTATTTATTATTATGAATATACATTTTTTATAGACTATTCCACATTGGATAAGATAACGTCGTTGATGTGTATGGAGTAGTACCCCCTTTTGATGCGATGTGATTCATTTTTAGCAAACACATCTTAAGGATGTAATTAGAAAAATATTATTTAATAGACTAGATATACATTTTATTATTATGATATTAAATATATTTTTATCATTATTTAGAGATAATATATCATTTTATTTCTTACATTGAAAAATGATAACTGCATTCACGCACACTTGTGGACTACCACATCCACAAAGTGATGTGAATTTTTTATTGTCACAAAAAAACAACGATGAAACATATAATAATATCTAAATAAATAATATTGTATTAATGATATATTCATGATTTTGGAAATATTAAGTATTGTATACCTTCTATCCATAATTATCTTTGAAAATTCATAATGTTACTCATATGTACATATGGCCTATAATCTTGAGTCTTGTAAAGTAAATAATTTATCATAATCATATTCCATGATTGATTATAAAATTATAATTGATGCATAAATATGATTAATATTTAATAATTATAATTATTTAGATGTTTACATAATGATACCTTTCACCATGGTCAACACACCAAATATGTTTTGATACATTGAACCAAACATCCTCAAAACACCCTAGGTGAAATTTCTGAATAATTATTAGAATATTTATTCTAAAATTAATAAATAAATTATTTTAGTACAAGGTATTATACCCATTAAAATGATCTTACAAATTTATATAATTTATACAATAATATTATACATGAGTTAATGGATATATATTGAATGTTTGGACTCAAGGTAAGGGTTTTTTGTCAATCTTTTTTATATGTGAGACATATTCCATTTTAAAATAATGTTTTTGTTCAATGTTTTATATAAAACTAACTATTTTTTATTATGTTTATTTAATTAAAAATTATTTATATTTAGATATCTACATGAGTTTCTCTCTTTATTAGGGAATTAACATCAAGATTTTAACAATCGTAAGGGACTTCATCTCTTTTTTCCATTCCTTGAGGCATATTTTTATTCTATGCATCTAATTTATTTTATATGGTGTACACAATACCCCTTTAAAATGATATATAATGAGTAATTTCCATATAATTTTATTTTATTTCTCAATTTGAATTATTTAATCTAATGATACTTGAAATGTATATTTTCATGTTGTGAATGATTATTTAACTACATTTCATTTATTATGTTTATAACTCTTCTTCATTGAAATATTTATTCATTAATTTTGAAATTATTGATCTATATATTTTTTATTCAGCATTTCAGATTTTCTTATGTATTTAAATTTATTAATCATAATAAGTTGTTTTATTAATTCTCAATTCAATGATACTTTTCCAATAAGTGATATTCATCTCAAATTCTATATCATTGAGTCATATGATTAAGTTGGTAACCTTTCCCAATTTTTAAGGATATATACATCACCAAGGACATTTAATATAAGTTTTTCATTTTTTCATTCTTTGTCATGTATTATTTGAATTCATTATTTCAAGGGGAAAAAATTTAAGTGTTTTAGAAGTGGTAATGGATTTCTGTTAAAATATCTATTAATTAACATTTTTATTTGTTCAAGGATCTTTTGGAGGAAGTAAAATACTAGTCTTTAGAACGACATATCATTATTCCCAAGGCTATAAAGAATGATGTGAAATTATTATTTATATAAGGGTTTTATATGGATGATAATGATGACCTAATGGGAATGAATAAAAATAAGTTTTCAGTTGAATAAATTATAATTTAATGGCATGGTAATTTTTAATGTAATAATTTTTTATAAATCTATAGAACTGAAAAATAATTTTTTCTTGAGAATTTATTTGATAAAGTATTTTTTATTCTTATATTTTCAGTTTTCAATAGAAAATCATGGGTCGCCTTCATCAGAGTTAATAAAATAAATGAAATTTTTATGATTTTTCAAATTGAACTTGAAGTATAGGTTTTTAGAATATTTATAATAATTATAATGTTTATCATAAAATCTTAGTAAATAATTACACCATTTTTAGTAATGTGGTTTTATTCATCTAAAATATATTTTCATCTAAAAATGTTTTTTTATTTTTTGTGAAGAATAATAAAAAAAAATTTAATTTAAAAAATATATCAAATAAAATGAACTTCATTCATCACATCATCATATCAAATTTAATATTGAGTGAAATATTTTGATATTTTTTCAAAATAATGACTTTTTTTGGTAATATTGAAATTTGTGGTTTTTTGTAATAATGTTATTTATTTTTAGTAAAATAAGACGTTGAAAAGTCCCATAATGAAAAATTATTATTTTATTTATCATTATTGATATTTAATTATATTTAATACTATTAATTACATTTTATTCACCATTATAATATATTTTAGTAATAGATTATTTTTGGAATTAAAATAGTGTTTCATTGAAAACTATTTTAATGTGAATAATGTTTGTCCATTTTAATTAATTAAAAAACCCATAATGTATAATTATTGAAATAAAATATATATATTATATAAAGGAAAATAAATATAATAATTTATATAATAATTATTACTAGTTTTAGAGTTAATATCAACAGATATTTTTCATGAAAATGAGTCATCTTGAAAACTCGCATTTTCATGATGTGTATGGGTTTAATTTAAAACTATATTATACCACTATGGTGAATTAAATTTTTTAAAATTTAATAAAACTTATTAATAAAAATAATTTTCATTAGCTAATAATGACTTCTTAATTCTTCTTCTTAATGAATAACGATAATAGTAACAACATTTATCAATTTTATGGTTAAAAGGTGTTTACAATGGGTTAAACAAAATAACAGGGGATAAAATTTCTTAATATAAAATATAAATCATATTTTCTATCCATATACAGAAATTATTTTATCTAAGGATCAATATTGTTTTGTTTTGGATACATTGTTTTCCATATAAAAACATTGGACAGAAAATCTCATTTAAAAAATTTCAATTGTATCATCTCCCACACATATAAAATTCAACCACCTATTCTTTAATCTTTAAACCTATAAATATTTTTAGTTAAGAAAATACTCTAGAAATAAAAAACTAAATTACATACCCTAATCCTAGATGCCTTGGCTTTATTATATAGGCAATATAGAAATTCATTTAGTGTGAACCTTGGGAGGTTTTCTGAATAAGAGGTATCATTCTTAATAGAGAAGTTTAATTTTATTTCCCACCTCCTTCAAATATTTTTCAATTTGGATGATATAATAAACCAGAACATTCCATATATTTAGGTGTTATTAATTTAATTCAATAATATAAATACATATCCACTTCTATGAAATGATATTCAATACCATAATTTTATGTACGGAGAACTACTACCTCACAAACCAATGAAATTACTTTTTTTTTCATCGCCTCTAAAATATTGTAGGATGATGTATTTAAATTATATTCATGATATTTTTAACATAATAATTAATGTAAATATTTTATATGACATATTACTTATTATATTCCCTTTAAAAGTGTATTATATAATGTTGATGATGTGTACAACATATTACCACCTCTCAAAGCATTACAATACTTTTTTAAACTAATAAATTATATTGATGGAAATAATGGAAATGATAATGAATATATGTTATATATAACACTTAAATATTATATTTGTGAAATTAATATAAATATTAATAAATAATATATTATTTTCATTCTTACACATAAAAATGACAACATCATTCAAGCGTACGTGTCAACTAACACCTCGACGAAGTGATGTGATTCTTTTTTTCATAACTGCATCACATTGATGATATATATTATGTCAATGAAATAAATTTTATTTATTATATTGTAATATTTTTCAGAGAAAAAATATTTCTTACCATTTTCCCATTAGGATCATTTGAAAATGGAAATGTTTTTCATGAATACGTATGACCTACCATCTCTATGATCACAATATTATTTTACAAAAATCAGTTATGATTTGTTTTAAAATTATACTTTACTTATAGAAATGATCAATATTTCATAGTTATTAGTTTTATATATTTAAAACTTTTCCACTTTGACCATAGGAAACCTACCAATATAATTTTGGATATATAATCCAAATATTATCAAATCACCAGACAAGAACAAAGGTTATCAAGTACTAATATATACCATGGTCAAAATTGAAATAAATGGAATAATAAATCTGAAAAGGTGTTATTAATCATATTAATTTTTAATATAATTTTATTATTTAGTATGATAAATAATTTAAATGGAAAATCATACTAAAGATAAGGTACACTTTAACTTAAAAACTCATTTTAAATGATTTAATTATTTAATTTCAAAATTATTCCCTTAGATGACCATGCACTGCCATGTGTCTCAATAAAATTTTTAACTATTAATCAATGGATAATGAAGATAAATTTTTCAATACTTCACTTTTAATACATTTTAAAAAATGGAATATATTTAATGGTTTACATAAGGGGATCCATCTTAATTTTTCATTATTGGTGAATATTTTAGTGTTTTTCACATAATGTATTTTTTAAGATGTATATATTTAAACATTAACATTTAATATCATAAATATTTAATTTAGGAAAATATTATATATTAAAATATATATTATTTCATCTAAATTGAATTTATATAAATGTTATAAATTTGTAATGAATTTCATGACCCAATTTCTTTTCCTTATGTTATATTACTTCTTCATTGGCATAGATATTGAACAATTTATTTTTTATATAATATTTAATTTTATATATTTTATAAAAACATGTTTCATGTGAATTTACTTTTTATGAACACAATATATTAATTAATTAATTTTTAATTAGGCATTATGATAGTTGTAACGGTTCCTTGTATCAAATAGTCTTGTATAGGACAAATGTCATGTTATCGATCTATCAAATATTATATGGTGTTTCCAATGAACTTTTGATATTTTTTATCACTACATTCCATATTTTCCTAAAATATAATATTTCATCTCATTTAATTCTTTCAGGGGTCTTACGATTTAGGTCTTACCAAAATCGTTTGGGTTTTATGTTACAAAATTCATTCTTTTTTAGAGTGTTTATATCAAAATTTATTTTTTCGGAAATCATATGATCTTATTTTCATGATCCTAAACTATATTTACATAAAAATTTTATGAATCATGTTTTTAATTATAAATTTATAATTCCACCATTATTGACTGAGGATGCATCTAGAATTTGTTATCGGTGATATCGATCTTGAACCTTATTTTAGATTTGGAATCAGTCACATATATTTCCATGTTTTCTAAAATGTTTTGATAAATTATATTATTAAAAATAAATTATTTCATAAAGATATTTGAGTTTATTTTTTATCTTAGATTATATGGTTTAAATTTAAATTTTTTTATAATTTTCTAAAAAGGTCACTCTTAGTAATATTTATAAAAAAAGTTATGATTTTTTATTTTTTACCTTTGCAACATTAATATATTTTATCACAATCATTAACATTATTATCTTTTATTGTACATGTATATGTTTCCATTTTTATTCTTAATAGTTTATTTTAATAATATTTAGTGAAAATTTATTTTTTATAAGTGATTTACAAATAAAAAGGTTATTTTTCTATAGAATATTTTAATGATATTTTAATGTCATTTCCACTAATTAAAATCAATAACCCTTGATGTTACTTATGATATAATGAGTATTTTTTAATGATATAATCCATATTCATTCCCAAGATGAATTATTATTTTGTCAAGATATTTTCAGGGAACCCATTTCTTTTCCATGTGTTAATGATGTTATCTAAGGAATTATGATTGTTTCTATGATTATTATGATGAAATGAATGATCTATGTAACTTATTTTTTTTATGGTTCATTGAAATTGTTTAATAAGGGGTCGATCTTACATTTATATAATCATATTATGGGATAAGACCTAATATTTATCATGATATTATTAGCTGATCCCATTATAGCTAATGATAGGATGGGAGGAACTCATTATAGCACTAAAAATAATTGGGTAATGGATATTTTCTGTAAGGAATTCTAATGAAAGATGGGTTTATGTTAATTCCAATTTGTAGGTGTTCTATAATGGTTCTATGATATGATGTCCCAAGGTACCAGAATAATTTTATATTATTTACAATGAGTCTTCACAAAAAAATATATTTTTTCAATTTTGATAATAAAATATAATTTTTAAAGAAAACATAATACCCTTTACTAGTAAAAACATATAGTTTTAAGTAATGCGTTTTCATGGGTTTTCTTGTCTTTAACTAGACTATTGGGTTTCTTCAATTATGCAAATTTTTTGGAATTTTTTTCTCATCCAATGTTTTAAAATAAAATCATAGATTTTATCGATGTGTGTGCAGAAAAAAATAATTCATGATGAAAGTACTACATATTTTAAATTAAATGAAATAATGTGTTATTATAAAAGATCTGTATTATTTTCAAAACATATACTATTGAGAAGAATCTAATTTTTAAATATATGGGTTTGTTATATAACACATGTGTCATAAGTACCTAAATCTCGAAAAATAAAAAATATTTGTGTATATAAAGTGTATTATAGTTTAAATACACTATAATATGTGATTTTTGAAGTCATGTAATCATAGTTGGTATTAGAGAAATGGTTTTGATAACATTTTAGGTAAATATTTTATATGATATTAAGTTAAAAATTCTATATATATATAGGGTTTTGTGAAATGGAAAATTAATATTATTTTGATATAGAATTTCAAGGTTATTGATATATAAGTAATTATCCACCACAGATGATAATGTGTGATAGTTTAATTTATATACAAATATAAATAATTTTAGAAAATGGATGGATCAAGAATGAACCAAATTAGCTATGGATGTCAAAGAAAATTTTGTGGTTATCAAAATTATAAACTAAAATAAATGAGAGCTATAGTGAAACCTCTTAGGCATACTATTAACCAGCTATCACATGTACTAATTGAAAACATAAACCTATGTGAGTTTCTTAATTTCCTAAATAAGATAAAATGGGATTCCATAGAAGTTCATGTGATAATTGTAACGAAGGTAAAAGGATTAAATGAAATATGTGTCAAGAATGTGAGAATAATAATACATGAAATGTCTCAACAGATATAGAATATGTTTTTATGTGGTAAATGGGGCATAAACAATTATCCATCTAGGAAAAAATGAAGTGTTCAGTTAAATCCATGAAGAGGAATACAATTATTTCAAATATATTATTATAATGTTATATATTTGGGGAGTTTCAGAATTATAAAAATTGATTTCCTAGGGGGGAAGACAGAGACTGTGATCAATAGGATTATATATATATATATATATATTTATTTAATTTAAATTTCTAATTCCATTGAAATATAATATTATGAAACAAAAGATGATATATTAAAGGAATAAATTATATAATGGATAATGTTTTGAAATTATTGAACCTGAGGACTAGAGGTATATTTGTTTTGTAGGAAGCATTTAATGATAAATTATATAGAAAATAATTATTTATTAATTATGAACAATGTGTAGTTATTAAGGATTATAAATCAATGGTTTTAAGATTAATGATGTAGTGGTGGATATATGAATGATCATATATTTTTACTCATTAATAGTATTTTGATTTTTTATGTTATGTGATTACATTTGGATAAATTTTTTGGTTTTTATAGCTTTTAATGGTATATTTAACCCTTTATTTAGAATTGGAAAATATTATAAGAGGAATATTGAATTTTTTCATTATAGGAATATGTTTGAAGGTATTGAAATATTTAGGAATAACATTATCTTTTTTGAGTAATATTCTTTTTTAGGATGTTAAATAATTTTATATAAATGCTATAAGAATTATGTTGGTATATTTTTTTGAAAAAATATGACCTATCCCATTGAGAAAGGCCATAACGGATTAACCGACATTCTAAGTGAGACAAGGGTGTGTTTTGAAACACTCTGATATGTTATGTCCAGGTTAATATGAAATCATTTCATTCACTGCAACAGTTTCATAGATAGAGATTATGTTTAATTTTGGATAATATTTTAAATTGAATTGATAACCATGGAATTTAAAAGCAATTTTGTTTATTAATGTTATTCCAAAATATGTTCATTATTTTGAGAACATTATATGATTAAAATAATTAGATCATTATTATAATTTATTTGAGGAATAACTATTGAATTATCTGTTGACTGTTTATCTATGGTAATTTAGATAATTAACATAAAAGATGAGAATATCGTTGAGATTATATGATTAATACATATGTGATTTTGGTATGATCCATTAAATGTAATTGTTGTTATTTAGAGATAAGAGTTAAATAAATAATAGAAGAATTTTTGTCATGAACATCTGAATTATGCGTTTCAATCTTAGTATGTAATGGTTTAGTGAATTTATAATGATATTTCTTCATCAAATTATCTAATCAACAAATTTTTTTATGGTCTGGGAGATTAATTTGGTATTTTATAATACGATTTTTTATTCATTTTTTGTTATTATATTACCATGAAATAACCATTATGGTTTTTGTTAATATCTAAACATTGGAAGAATGTAGTATTATAATTTTTTGATAATGTAATCAATTAAAAGATTATTTTAGTGAAATTGAAATGAAAAAAAATTATTTTTGAATAATCATTACTCAGAGAAAAAAGAAGATAGTGATATAAATTGATTGAATGATGAAATTACACTTTTCCTATTAGTATATTTCATAATGGTCATAGTATATAAGGTATGAAAATCCAAAAAACAAAGAGAATTCATATATAATGTTCTCATTTTATCCTATTATTTCAATGGTCTGTTTCAAAACACTTTGGATTATGCCTTTATGGATGATTAATTCCTCAGGGTCGTTTACCTTCTTGTGATCAATGATATATATATCTCTACAAAATTATTTTATAATAATGATTTTTATTCATTTTAAAAAATTCACCTACCACTTATAATTATTTATTAGGGAACCTAGTATGTGTTAATTCAGATAGTCATCATAATTCAATTTTTTCCTTATCATGAAAAATTTTTACAAACCCCATTTATGATGTGTGACTTCCTTAATGTTATTTTAAATTTATAAAAATTTTAATTCTGAGAAAATTAAAAAATATTGAGAATGAAATTAAATAAAGGGTAATTATACACACTGTGATTTTAAAATAATATCATTATATTCGATATCATATTTGATACAGGACACCGAGTTTAAATGACCCATGAAATATTTCACATTTATAACCTAGACATTAAATTACAGAATCGAATATGATAAACTAATTTATGAACTATAATTTTAGTTTACCTACTAGGTATAAATGTTTTTATAAATTCATATAAAATACTTATTGAATTTTTAGTGAAATATTTTTAGTTCTAAAATTTAATCTTTTCTAAAAAATTATTTTTATTATTATTTTAGAAGAAATATTATTATTATATTTTAGAACTATATGAAAATTTTTAATATAAAATGAAATTTATTTTTGAAATCATTACATAAAATATAAAATTGGGTGAATTTTGATGATTTTTTAAAAAATATTGATATTCATTGAATAGTGAAAAATAATGATTTTTTAAATGACATTTCATTTAAATAAAATTATTATTTTAAAACACAATTTATATTTTGAATGTTTTTTAAAATAATATTATTTTCAAATATTATTATTTTATCAAAAAAATTATTTTTATTATTATTATATTTGGTTTCAGTATTTGTTTATTTAGGGTTTTAAAATGAATTTTTTGAAAACTATTTTAATGTTCATATAGATTATCCATTTAAACTAATCTTTATATACTATAATGGGGATTTATTTAAATTAAATTGACAAAATATATATGTTTATAAAAATTTAAATTCATTTCTTGATTTTTACTAAACATATAGTAAATATAAGATCATATTTCTCTTAAAAAATACTGTTATTGAAAAAATGATTTATCATTCCATCTATGATATTAATGATAAATTATATTATTTGTAATGTAGTATATTAATTTGTGAAAAAATATTCCATTTTTTAGAAGAATAACATATATTTTATAAAAATTTAAGATCAATTTTTTTCCTTATTAATTGTAAAAATAGAAGAAATGTTTTACAATGGTCATGGTAAAAACACATTAATGAGCGGTTAATGTAAAAGCATAATGGATAAAATGATGAAAACACTTATATAAATTCTGTTGGATATATATATTTAGATTATACCTAAAAAATTCTTGATAATGATCCATTTCGGAGACTTTTCACAAATGAAAAACTAGATTAACAATTTTTTCAAAAATTCCAACTATGTCCCCCCCTCCTTTAAAAAAACATGTATGCTCTCAAAATCACACATAAACATAATTTTAGTTTTCCCAATACCAAAAAATAAATTCCTTTAATCCCTCCACATATCCTAGTGGCAATCATTTGATCATAACACCAATCTAGTAAAAATTTGTTGCAACCTTAATATGTTTTCCAATAAGGGGTATCATTCTTAATTAACTATTATTATTTTATTTTTTCTTCAAACAAATTAAAATATTATTCAATTATTATGAAATAATGAAACCATTATATACCATATAATTATATGAAATTATTTTAATAAAATAAAAAATCTATATCTATATATATTAAATATAAAATGAAAACATAATTCATGTGTATGTATTATTGTCACATCACATATAAATGTAATTAGATAATCATAATTGAATATAAAAACATGTTTTAATGATGGAATTAAAGTATATATATGTTTTTTTAACAGAAATATATTTGTTTAATTATGATATCACCTATAACTTGTTACTTTCTATTGGATGAGTGATACGGTAATGCTGCTTTTGTGTCCGGATGACTACCGCCACACAAAGTGATGAGATTAATTTTCAAAATATTTTATTCATGGAACGTAATAAGGATAATGTAAATGAAAATAAGTGATGAAAATTAAATAATTTTCATATTCATGAAATAATAATTATCTCAAAAATTTTAATATATCATTTTGATTATTACATCCAAAAACAATACCATAGTTCATCCATAAGTATGGACTATCATCTCCACAAAGTGATGTGACTTGATTTCATTTCCAAAAAAACCTAAATGAGAGATATATATATATATATATATTTTATAAATAAATAATATTTTATTCAAGATATTATGGTTATTATATTAATATATTGTATCACTTAAATACTTTCCATAGTCAACATTCGGATGTCATTTTGGATATGTATGGGAAATATCATCAACACATCCGACATCAGATTAATTGATTACGTAGTTGTATGTTACATGGTAATAAGTGAACTAAAAGTTATAATAAACACAATAATTGTTATTATGAAATTAAATAATTAAAATATGTTTTACAATCATGTTGATAAATAAAAATTATGATGAATTGTACTTGAGTTAAGGATGAATATAACTTAAAACATCAGTTTTTTATTTTTCAATATTAAATTTACAAATAATTCTATTCTATGTTCTTGTTCTTATAAATTATTGAAGAAAATTATTGTTTAATATTCAATGGATTATAATGATAATTTTTTAAAATCATTCAATTTCAATAAAATTTTCTTAATAAGAAATATTTTCAATGATTTTCCTAGGGGGATTCATGAAAATATTCATTTATTGAGGAATATTTTAATGAAATAAAAATAATTAATTCTATTTAATATATTTTATATACATTTTACATCAGGTATAATAAATTTCACAATCATCATCATATTTTATGATTCGATTTAAATTATATCAACCAATGTGATTTAACATTAACGTTACAAAGTTGATAATGGTTCCAAAAGTCAATTTATTTTGATTCAGTAATATTACATATTAATTGTCTTTGATATTATAATATTCTATTTGTAATTACTATTGATTATTATGGGTTTTAAATCCAATTGTTTTATGTTGATATAAATATGACAAAATACAATTTATTCATTGATTAATTATCACTTCCACATCATGATCATTGTAATGATTTTTTGTCTACAATTGTATTTATTTGGAGATATGTTATCTTATATTAGTTACATATTTTTTGAGCATTATAAAATTCCCCAATTTTATTTTGATTCATGAATCTCATTATGTTCTTGAAATGAAATTATTTATCTATGGTTGTTCTTTCATGGGGATTAAATTTTAGGAGCTATGATAATGGAAAAGGAATTAATTTATAGTATCATTTATTGTGAAGATTATTTATGTCAAAGATTATTATAGAAGAAAGAAAATGATATAATTTTCTTAAACCACATATATTTATCCCTCCCCTGATTATGAAATTTTATTAACTTGGTTATTTCCCATTTCTACCTTATTTATTGATGAAACAATTATAATTTTTTTCAAGTGATACCAATATTGTACATCATTTTTTCCAAAAAGACATTACCCATTTGGTAGGGGCTCCAGCATGGTATCCAAATATCCTAGAATAAAATTCAGGAGGTGATTATTTTTTGGTTATTGTATCACTACTCTAGTAGTTACTATAGAATGTACTATGAAAATCCATTTCACCCCCAAATATTCATCTACTTTTGGGACTATGGGCTACTAGTTTATGGATATGGGTCTCAAAACCTCTGGTACACCTCAGAACGTTAGACCATATGGTCATCACACCATCTTGTGACTTCAATCCAAGGGCCGTCTGGCTATATATACATATGAGATTCCCTGGAAAACCACCCAGAAGCTGTCTTAAAAAGAGGATACGGAAAAAATAACAGCCACCAAAACATATCATTTCAGATTGGAAGAATAAGAAATTATGGAAAAAACCATCAGTACTAAGAACCATGTTGATATTCACGTGTAAATTATAGATGATCGGTAATATATGTGGTGATTTAGGAAATAAATTATATATTATCTGGGGAGGGGTAGTACTAGTTTCGTATAAATAGTCCATCAGGCCATTTATTGCACCTTGTGATTCAAGGACTTTGTGTCATGTACAGACCCTTATTCCACTGAGATTATAGGTCATTTAATGCTTCCTTCTCCACCCAATTAATTACAGGATTATCAAATGTCATTAAAAATCTAAATACCTTTACTCCGTTCATCTCATATTGTACCTTCATTTAGATGAAGTATCTTCAAATATCATATCAATGTTTTTTAAATGTTTTCTTAAAATTTTATATTTTAAACAAAAATGAATTATTAATGAAACTTTACCTAATATTTGGAATTATTATTGATATTTTATATGAATATTTATTATGCTTTTCAAAATGGATCACTTTTAACTCAATTTAAAATAGTTTGAAGAGTATATATATTTAAAACATTTACATCATGAATTAATTTTCCCCCATCATGATAAATATTTTATTTTATTATTCTTTTATATGTTTCCAATGTTATTTTAAAATAATTTTTCCGATAATTTTAATCAAATTATTTATTTTTAAAAGTAATTTTCAATGTGAAAGATATCATTTCCTAAGGAATGTATTTAATGATACTTTTATAGTACATCAACGCATCAATTTCCACAACCATTGAAGTAAAATATTATCTAATGATTATATATTTTGATGATACCATACTTATTATTTTTTGGGATTGATTATGATCATTTCAAAATATTTTTGTGGAGTCTATTTATTTTAAATGAGATAATGATGTCATAAAAAAATAAATTTATTAGTTTTATGATGAAAAAAAGGATCTATGTAAATTATTTATGTTATGGATCTTTTAATGTGTATACTAAGGGTTGATATGTATTATAACTCATGATATGTTGGGGTTAGAACCACTATACAAAAATATATGAAAGGTTTAGACCTATTGTTTCCTAGGATATGTCAGGTGACAACCAATATTACTCTCCAATGATTTAGAAAATGATTATTTCCCATGATATTTACATTATAATTTGGCCATATTGTTATTTAATTTCTCAACATTTCTATAATCTTTATGAAATGTTTTTTTAATAATTATTTACAAGGAACCAATATGACATTTATAGGCTATATAATGAGTTTTCATACATAACATTAATTTTCAAAAGGAAAGGAATATTTTTAAGAAGAAATCTAAAGCTATTCCATTGTAAATAGTTATCTATTTAAGAAATATTTTTCATAGGTTTTACTATTACTCAATTAAATATCCAATAT
Source organism: Viscum album (assembly GCA_963277665.1). Classification (NCBI taxonomy): domain Eukaryota; kingdom Viridiplantae; phylum Streptophyta; class Magnoliopsida; order Santalales; family Viscaceae; genus Viscum; species Viscum album. The sequence goes on from OY728136.1 coordinate 2,093,593,036, forward strand.
ATTCGTTTTTATGTCCATTACAGAGTTTTTTTTGACATCCTAAATTTTTTTTAAAAAAATCATAGGGCTTAAGGATGGATATGGGAAAAGAAGATGTCCAGATCAATTTAATTATTGTTATTCATGAATGTAATTTTTTTATCTGAACTATTATATATTTTATGAAAAATATATATAGAGTAGAAGTGTCCACTTCAAATATATTTATACATATATATATATATTTGTGTGTGTGTTTTTATTTATGCTTTATGAATAAAATCACTAAAAATAAACATGAAACATCTTTATAAAGAGAACGTGAACTTAGGTCTAAACACACTATAATATTTAATTTTTATGGATGGGGATTTTTAATAATTGAGATTTTGTGTCATTTCTAGGGAAAAACAATATTCATAATGACATTAATTTTTTTAAAATTCGTAGATGTTATTGATATTATATATAGAAATTCAGTATAAATAATTTTTAAAATATTTTTTAATGACTTCTTGATCATACCCTTATTAAAATTAATTGGGTTTTAAGGAATAATATTGATAAGAAAAAAAAAGAAAATTGAGAATAATGTCTTGAATTGTATCTAAATTCGACAATAAATAATATGGTAATGTTTATTTTAGAATTATTCTACCAATTTAATTAAATCAATATATAATATTATTATTTTCAATCACAAAAAACTAAGATTTTATACATTTTCAAATCGATTTTAATAGTAGTTTCATAAATGTTTTTATTTTTAAAAGTTAAATATTGAGAAGCCATTTATTTTAACATTATTTAATTTTAAAAATCCAAAAAATATGTTAAAAATGTAGATTTTTTATGGAAATTCTACCCATGATCATGGAATGAGTATTTCAAAAAATTCAGCCTTGATAATGAATAAAAAATGTTTCAATATAATTATAGCATGTTTTTTATTAAACATAAATAGATCTGTTTGTTAATAAAATTTATTTTTAAGATGTTGTTTTATGTTCAAATGTGAAATCTATTTTTACTTATCTAAATTATTTAATGAGAAAATAATTTTAAATGTTATTTATGGTTGAGTTATTTATTTTTTGGTTCTGAAATTTATGTAAATAATATTTTATTTTATATAAGAAATTAAAATATACAAATGAATTATATAATAATTTTAGCATGGATATTGTAAAATAATGATCAAATCCAATTAGTACTCTATGTATTGTTACATTATAATTTTTTCGTAATCTAGTGGAATATAATTTAGTTAGATGTATATTATGGATCAGTCATGACTTTATCACTACTAAACAATTCATTTAGATTAATTTTTATATTTTTGGTCCTTATCAAGCTAGTCCAAAAGAGTCTCATCTATAAAATTTCATATGGATCCTTATATTCCCTAAAGATAGTGAAAATCATGCATTTCTCTATAAAAAATATTTTTTGAGCTAATAAGTTGAAACTCTATAATATTACAACTTGATATGAAGAGTTCCCAATGTAGAGTTTACTTACCTATCAAATCATCAGTGTTATATAGTATTAAAAATAAAACTTCAATTGTATTTCCAATTTCTAATGTAAAATAAATAGTTTTGAAATTTGTTCCCAATTTATTGGGATGAATAACACAATTCTAGACTATGGTATACCTTATGATCATATAAAAATAAAATGTAACAACAATACTATGATTTGTATGTCTATGATTCCCATTAAACAGTAAAAGAAAAACAGAACTTTTATTTACAACCACTTATTTCATGATGGCATGAAAAATATAATATATATCGTGTGTTCATAATAACAATACAAATAAATTATAATAACCACACATGATTCCTAGGATATAAATATTTTCATTTTCATAAAGGTGTTGTTTATAAACATATAATAAAACTATTTTATTGAACATATGTTATAAGAAATCAAGATCCAAAAATAATTTATTTTGAAAAATTTGATCTAAATATAATAATATTGTAAAAAATTCATATACTCATCTTAAGAAAAGAAAAAAAATTGGAATATAAAGATTATATGGAAAGAAAACAAATAAATATTTTTTTCTCCTCTTTAAAATTATTCAACATCCCCGATTATTCATAAAGAAAAGAATTTGTAATGAAATTATTTTATAATATTATTTAATATTTATTTTTATTGTATGTTTTATTTTTTGAATAAATGTTAATTTTTTAATTTTTTATGTTATTTAATGTTATTGTTTAAATAATTTCATAAGGGTTTAAAATTATTCTCTATTATTATTTATTTTTACTTTTATTAAATTTCTGATTTTAGAAACATATAATCATAGGGATTATGGTAAAGGGGTTGTTGAATTAATTTGGTGTATTTTGTTTCTACTTTATCTACCAATATACTTCTAGTAGGACAACCATTTATTCTATTATAAGGGATAATAAATAATTTAATATTTTATCATCATGTTTCTTTATTTTATTTCTATCTCATATTCTCACTCTCTAAGATAGTCCCGCAACACCCCTTCGTTGTGATATATTGTGTATTTATATTTTCATAACCTTTTACTAATTTTGGATATTTCTTAATAACACCACTTCCATAATAATTCAATTTCAACATCAGTCACATTGATTTATATGGGGTTATTCAATACATTTCCCTATATAAACCTTAATTCATTTAATGATTAAATCCATCCATACAAACCATTTTATTCAATTTTTTACTATAATTAGTCTTCATAAATCAGTGGATAGAGACTAGAAGGCTGATAATTCATTTTCCCCATAATATGTTCCACCTCAAGATGATATATACCGGATTATAATATAAAAAATTCATTTCATTATAAGTTCTTGGTGGATAATATTTTTTTCTCATCTATAACATTATATAATTCAATAGATAAAAGAATTATTTTTAACACCAAACAATGATGTTATATATACATTTTATATTTTAAAATTTTATTTAGATCCATTATTTTAAAGAGTTTGATACAATCCTTTTTAAAATTAGTGGTTTTAAAAAAATTCATTACACATTTTATTTTATCAAATTTATGATTATTCTTTATGAAGGCTATTATTTTAAAGCATAAAAGGGGTTTCAACCAAATCCTCAAATAAATTTTCAAATTATTATTAAAATTTTATATGGAAAATCCAATTCAATCAGAATGAATCATATATAATTCTCTAAAGAATTTTTTTAATTTAATGAATTATCTAATCATTAATCACACCATTTCATTAGGATTTTTTTCTTTTATTTATATTTTCAAGTTGTTATTTTAGGATCATTAAACCAAACTTATGTTTTAACCTCAATACTACTCACATTTGAGTGATGAATTACAAAACCACAGATACAAATTTACCCATATACATTCTTTTCAGTCACAATATCACTTGAATCATTAATACAGACAATATATATAATTATTAAAGACATATGATCCTCATAAATAATATAAAAAATAAAAAATTAGAGTCCAAAAATTTTTCCCCATAGAACCATTTCAGATAAGTGTTCAGTTTAATTGATATTTTTTAATTGAATAATATTCTCATAGGAATCCTAATAAATAAATTCTTCATATGCTTCAATTATAAATTATCTTTAAATAATAGAAATAATATTTCAATTAAGAGAATCAATAAATGGGAGTGGGAGTTGAATATTAATTTATATAATGAATTGGACTATTATAAATAGAAGAGTAAGGAAAGGAAACTAGGTAGGGAGATTCTATCTTAGGCTTTCTTAAATATCACTCATTGAATCTAAAGTAATGATTCATTAGTTATCAAAATTAAATCATCAATATTACATTAATCAGTGATGTAGTTATTTAAAACACTATTTTTCTTTTTATAAGACACTGGTGGATATGTGTCTTTCTCATAGAGAAAGTGTAAATAAGTTTCATAATGATTACATAGAGTATTTTTCTCAGGATACCTAGATGATGTTAATTTAATGTTGAGGGATGTTTATCGTGGATGATATCTTCATACCTAAAGTACCTATTTCAATTATAATTATTTTATTTTTAAATTTGTTATATTTTATTATGTTTTATTCAATTAGATAAAAACTATAATTTTTCCCACTATTTAATTTTATTCAAATGTTCTAATCCATTGATAACATATAATTTTTTTTAAATAATTTGTGTACATATTATTAATAATCCATTTAAATTTTTTGTGATTTATTATAATAAAAATAGATATAAATTCATATATTATTGTTTATATTCACACATTTTCATTTATATTTCAATATATATATATATATTCTCCTTGAACATTAAAAATAAATAATAAATTATATTCACTAAATATTTTTATTTTTTATGTCTTACAATAATTAATTATGATGTATTGAGTCTGTATTGATAAATTATCTTTTATTATATGATATATACAATGATTTATCTTTTATATATTTTTAATTAAAAAAAGTTTATTAATTAATAAAAGTTTATTTTTTTTATTAAACATTGAAATAATTTGGGACAAAAAGTGAATAAATATTGATTATTATTATCTGAAACAAAATTTTATTTACATTATAATAGTGTTTTCTGGAGTAACTAACATAATCTATTGAGTTTTTTATCATGAAAACTGTATATTAAGTAAAAAACAAGAGTCATTAGAAGACATGAATCTTAAGAATCCCACTTTTAAGTATAGTATATTTTTGTGATTTTAAACATTCAAATGTTAATGTTGGTGGAACACCATAAGATGGTTTCTTCTAGTTGTAGTGAATGAAACAACTATAATAAAAAATACAATGTGTAGATTTAAAAACCATTTATTTACTATCAATGTTTATATATACTATGTAGTACTACCAGAAATATAGACACATAAAATGCATCCTATGGATTATCATCAAAAATTAAAATATAGTATTTTTTGGCAATCCAAAAGAAATATGTCTTATCGAATATCTCTATTTCACTATGTATTCATCTAATGAATTAAAATAATTGCAATAACTACGAAACTAACATATACAAAGAAATCGTTATATATTTCATCAATTAGATACTAGGGTTTTAAAATTCTATGATAAATTCACATTATTTCCAACATTCTAATTCCTATACCATTCCATGTATTTCCTTCTACTAAATCCTTACATTATTAATATATTAGAGTGTGACAGTTATTGGTATTGTAATAAAATAATGAATTCTTTATACTTTTATAATTATTGGGTTTTCGGATCAAATAAATTGGCGTATTTTAGTTAATTACCGAAAATGAAATTGAATATTTGAAAATAATATCTCAAGTTAATGAGGTTGGAATACAGAGGCAAACTTATTATAATATATTTAGTAAAAAAACTCAAAAAAATTGTTCGTCGCACACATTCTTATATGATTTTAGAATTATATTACTATTTTAATGTTTATAATATAAATTATCCCTCTTCTCTCTATCCTATTAAATGAACATAGATTAAAAAACTAATTGAAACTTTTTATGAATTTTTATTATAGGTATCCACAAAATGAGATTACTGACCAAATTCTTATAATAAACTTTTTTATAGGAATAATACCTATAGATAGAATCTTTATAGATTTTACTATATGAGTAATATGGTTGTTAAATCCCATTGTGATAATAGAAGTCCAATTATAAATATGGATAAAATTTTTAAAAAAAATGATGTGCATAGATAATTTAATTTAAAAGACATAAGAAAATTTCTACATGAAGTTATAGAAAAACATCATAGTTTTATATATAGAATATCTTATCAATTTTGTATGAGTAGTTATTTCTTCCAATTATTCTTTATATTAAACATAGATCCGTCATATATTTTATTTTTCACCTCAAATGAATTGTGGATTTTTTTGAAAATAAGATCACATTATTGACCAGTTCCTATAGTTATATGATTTAATAGATTATTCTTATATTTATTATCTATGGAATATATTTCACCTTAATAATTAAGAAATAAAATTTTATTTAGAGAATGATTATAATGAATGGAGAAACGATAAACAAATAAGTTAACAATGGTTCAAAAAAAAGTATATTTTTTCAATTTATATCCAACAACCAAAGAATTGGGCGTTAATAGATTATAATAAATACTTAAAATTCAATAATTTTATATGAATATCAAATATAAAATAATAAAAACAATTACATTTCATTAATAAAAAAATTATTTTATATTTGGATTAATTTTTCAAAAATCATTATTGATTTTATTACAAAATACTGTAATAAAAATCTGAATAACAATAAACTAAATAATTTTTCATCACATACAAGGCCTATAAATTTACCTTTATATACTTTTATAAATACTAATGGAAATTTTAATCACATATTCATTAAAATTTCACCAATGTAAATGTCTCATAGCTTATAGTCCCATATATTGAACACATAGCAGAGTGGCTCAAAAAAGTTAAACATAAATATGATGATTAACATATTATGAGATAAGAAACTATTTAAATAATAATTTTCACATATTTAGAAAAATAATTGATTATTAATGATGCTAATATTACCATGGAATATTAATACAACTGAAAAAAACATTGAAATACCAAAACAATATATCCTTACCCATAGAATAAAACCTTATAAAAGAAACTAGTTGAGAGTATGATCAATAAATAAATTTTAATTATTTTTAGGAAGGTATTGTTTACTATTAATTTTGTGGAAATTGTGACATATATATATAAATACACCATATCAATAAAGGAAATTCCAAACACATGTGAATATTTTTGGGAGCTAAAAGTTAATACCTTTATAAAAATGTATCTTCTTTGATAAAATAATTTAATCTTATAAAGTGAGTTTATTTTATATTTTTTTGTTCCAAAAATATATATAGTAAATAGATTCCAATTATAATGTTGAGATTTAGTACCTTAAATAAATAAAAAACATTTAAATGTTTATTCCCTTATATTGGTTTGAGAGATTAACCAATTTTGTTCCATAATTCTATAAATCAATACAAGTATTTCTAGGCCATCTTGAGACATTATTGATGATATAGTATAATAATAAAAATAAAAATTTTAATTATTTTTGTATTTTATATTCTAATGATAAATATATATCATAATAGAATTAATAATTGTTATAAATTTTCAAATAATGGAAATATCAGTTATAAATGTCTACAATGGAACATTCCTATATTAATTTGGAATCGAAACTATAAATTACTTCAATGACATGATATTTCAAAATCTAATTTTCCATAATAAATATTTTATTAATAGATCATTGTAAATGTTTCACAAAAAAATGAATATTTTTTATGATAAATTAAAATTTGACGGCTATTATATAACCATTAAATTAGGGAATATATATAACAACCAAAAAATACTAGAATATTAATAATTACTTTGATTTTAACTTTAAACAAATCAAAGTAAATTTTACGAATAAATATGTAAAATTAAACAATTATAGGTAAAAGTATTATTACATTATAATATTTTTTATCAAAATTAAAAAGTCCCATAATTTTAATGGAATTTTTTTCCTAAATACATGGGAATTCTATGAGTCCACGAAAATTGACGGCGCGTGATTCTGAGGCTCGTTGTGCCCCAAATCAATTTCTGATGTTTTTTTGGGTACGTTCTGTAAATATACATGTGGGTTTTTATTTCTTTTGAACTGGTGGTCGGAACTGAAATTTGAGGGCACTAGTGAACTCGCAGCACCTGTATTCTCTTAAAGAGACTTTCACCTCGATAGTAGTGGGTCAAGAATAAAAGATAGTTTTTGGGTGTTTATTGAAAGAATTAAACAAAAATAAAGTTGTGTAGCTTTATTTTTAATTTGATGGTTATAGCCTCAATGTGGAAGTTGGAGTTTGGGACCACCAAACCGTAACCTCCTATGAGACATTATAGTGGTGGGGCCCACCCAAACCTAACCTCATATTCATGTTTATTATAGTGGGGACCACCCGTTTTTTAACCCCCCCTAAAAATCCCCATTAATGGTGAGAAACCCTCAAACTTCTATTAAGTATAGTGGAGCCTCATTAAATCCCCTAACACTTATTTATGTCAAATACTCTTCGTTAATTATTTGAGCAAACACATTCAATTAATTGTTTAACCCATTTGAATTTCGTGAAAACAATTAAATAATAGATAAACATAATCTATTATTTTGTCATGCCATATTCATCTTGGGGGAACTTTTGGGAGGAGAGAGCTTAGGGAGAAACGCTCTTTCCAATTAAGAACGAAGAAAACTTTCTTCCAACAATGAACGTCAATGAGGATCATCTTCTACTTTATTCATCAGAACCTCCTTCGACGTAGGACATCTTGAAATACAACGAGATAGCACAAAAACCAACGATTGACAAAAACTCGGACGTATTCCTTTTTTTCCAATGATCTGTCTTCTTCACCGCGACTCTGTCGGCAAACAACGATCAAGGTAGGTGTATAATTTCATTTAAGTACCATTTTTTCCTTTCTTTTAATACTAAGAATGAGGATGTTTTTCTTTTTGCAGGTTGGTTATTGTGCTTCATTTTTATTACCCGAATACTATCACCCTAAATACGGAGGGCTCGGGAAAAACTAGCATGGCATGTCTCCCACTTTTGATCTCTTTTGTGATGTTATTCAGCATGGAGATGAAATAACGAGGCGACGAAGGCGACATAAAACAACTGTGCAACCTGTAGTCTCCACAACCAGGGCCACCCTCGCGGCGCTTTGGTCGAACCAGCACTCGGGTCGCCCCCGCCCTCCAGCCTCCTAGGAGCCCGCGGGCCTTCTGCCTCTTGCCCACCTGCCTGCCTCCCAGCTCCCGGGCTGAGCTGCCCGACCCGCACCCCTCACAGCATCTGGTCGAGCCACCCGAGTCGTTCCCCTTGCAGCGCCCCAGCCAAGTCGGCCTCCCGCACCCCTTGCGGCGCTATGGGCCAAACCGGCTCCGCTCCACCGAGCTGAGCCACCTAAGTGGCCCCCACGGGCCGAACTTCTCTCGAATCCTACTGGGTTGGGGCCTACAGGCCGGGCCGGTATGCCCAACGGGCCGAGTCGGTTTGACCGGGTGGGACCGGACTCGAGCCTACTACCGACCGTTTACATTTTTTGGCCATATCATTGGCATCAGACGTCCGTTTGATGAACTGTCAGTGGGGCTGGTAATTTCGAAGAATGGTGGTCCCATTGAGTATACCTCACTGGAGTTTCGTGTATAGTTATGATACGGTCAGGTTCGATCATGCATGAATCCAACTGGGCCCCATAGACTAAAAGGTAAATGAATCATAGACCGGGCGTCTGATTGACACATCATCTATTGCATCGAGACCTCGATGACGTGACATACCTTTGATATAAATCATCATGGGAATTCGTGATAGTTGGAGTTTTGACCAGTAGCTCGTGTAGCGGATCCTTCCAGTGATGAGTGAGAAGAGTGTGGAGACCTAGTAGCTAGCTGAGACTTGGCGACTGTTGACCAATTGAGTCAGTGTGACTTGACTAGCACAGTGGGGAGTGCCTTGGTGTCACAGAAGACCCACGGTGGAGGAGAGCATGGTTGTGGTGGCAGACCTGTGGTACTCGACAGGAGGAGTAAATCTACAGGTAATTAGGGGGAGAGCCTTGTTGTGGTGGGAGACCCTTGGTGGGGAGCACCTTGGTGATGCAGCAGACCCATGGTACTCAACATGAGGAGTGCATCAATAGTCCAAGGTTAGTCAGAAGTTCCTTGGTGTCACGACAGGCCCACTATACTTGACAAAGAAGGAGTTCTCCAGCAGTCGTGGATTCGATAGTGTGAAAAAAAATTTTGGTTGAGCTGAGTGAGCATCTTTTTTTTACCTCATGATTGAGATGGATGACGTGATAACATAGTTATTTATATCGGTTGATTTCTAACATTATGGTTTACCCTTGATGGATTTTGTGAGACCGTGAGGATTTCAGGGTCCCAACTGAGTATCTTTATACTCACCCCTGCTCGGGCTATACCTGCACCACATTTTGTTGGTTGCAAATGACAGACAGTGCTGACTGAGGTTGAGAGTATGAGGACTGAACAATATCCGTAGATGGACCTTACGACAAGTCGGTACATAGAGGATATTGATAGACGTGGACTGACGAGGAGGCTATCTTTACCTACACTTCATGTAGGAATCCTGGAGGACAACCCAACAACTATTTTTCATTTATTCAGTTGTACTTTTATTTCCATTTCCTTGTACATTACAGTTGATATTTTATTTCCGGCCCCTTTTTAGTTTTCAGCACTATTTTGAATATAGTTTACTAAGTGTTTTGTATCCATCATTGTGCACTGTTGTGTGTATTTCAGGTTATATAGGCCATTCAATCCCAGTTTTATGGAATTACGCCTTTGGTTCTTGGTTCCAACTATTTTCCTATAAAGATGGGATTAGGGTAGTCATGGCATGACCCTAGGAGACGGGTCATGAAAAATTTGTATCAAAGGAGTTGTTTCTACCGTAGAACGTAGGACTCTGATATTTTCTATGATGAAATACTGTTATTAGTACTGATCATGGTTTTTAGTTTAGGGAGTCCAGTGTTGGTGCAGTGGCCGACATATCCATACACCAGGACCCTGACTTCTGATTTCTAACTCAATGCACAAAAAAACTGAATGCTTGTTTTTTTACAAAATATTTTTTACATCACCTCAACCAGGTCAGCTCACCATGTTTAATCATTTCACCATATCACATATGTTTCTTTTAGGATTCCTCCCCATGGATGACCAGCTAGAGTCCTGAGAGTTGTATGCACAGATAGCCCACCGAGCGATGAGGCCTCAGTGTAGGGCCCTTTTCCAGTGGATGCACCAGCGGTACCACATCCCATTGGGCCACTGATGCCACCAACACCCGAATTAGATGGTTCATGCCATTTGAGCGCATTTCACAAGTTCCAACACTATAGGTCACCGATGTACTGGGGATAGATGGACCCACAAGCAGTTGCGGATTGGCTGGAGGCTGTGATGAGAGTTTTTCGACTGGTAGGGACACCAACAAGCATCATGGTGATTCTTGATTCCAGCCTTATAGAGGAAGTATTGGGTAGATGGTGGAGCTTGACGATCTAGGTCCACAACGAGATGACGCTTCTCTAGGTAGAGTACGAGGGACTCTTTCAGGAAGAGTTTTTCTTAGCGACCCTTCGCACTGTGCGTATACAGGAGATACTTCATGTGCAGTAGAGAAACATGACTGTAGCTCAGTACTCATTGATATTTAATGACCTATAACGCTAATCCACTGATATGGTACATGACCCTTTTTTCTGGTCCTGGACCTTCGAGCAGGGACTCAGCCGAGAGATTAGAGCTTCATTGATCTAACTCATCACCCCGACACAGGCATGGGTGTTAGAGATTTCCCTCGTATTGGAGAGTTTCATTACTGAGTAGTCTCCAACTTCAAGATCCACCACCAGTCGACAAGTCGCATATTCTTCTGTAGCTACCAGCAGACAGATGTCGTAGAGGTCCAAGATGACCAGACCTACAGGTGTACGACCACATGACTTAGGATTATTTGTTTGGGGAACCGGAAGTAGATACATACATTCCAGGAGAGGGCAGTGTTTCACATGTGGCGGTCAGGGTCACATTGCTCTTGAATGTCCGAACCTCCTTTCGGATGTTCATAAGACGGTCGAAGGACTACCCATGTAGAGACAAAGATTTGATCGAGGCGATCCTTTGGGCACATGAGGATGTGGCAGAGGTGATTGTCATGCAGCTGGTGGTGGACGACATTACGAGGTGTTACCACCACCACCACCAGGAGGTCCACCCGACTGTAGGGAGCGAGTGGATATGAGAGAACTCAGCTCCAGGTAGATGAGGCTTAAGATCATGTCACACTAGTGATTATTTGTTGTACAATCTGTGTCTACTCCACCATAGCTTCATTTCTTATAGACACGGGTTCCGGTCATTTCTTAATTTCCACTTCCCTCGTTCGGAGCTCACATATTCTAATGGATCTGTTGGCTTGATCCATACATCTAGAGACTCATAATGGATTAGATTCGACGACTCCGCTTAGGTACTGGCAGTGTGAACTTACTCTAGAAAGAGAGAGCTCTGGCTGGGAACTCTTAGTAGTGGCGTCGAGGCCTTATGAAGTCATCTATGGTATGGACTGGTTATCTATAGTCCATGATCATACTGATTGTATTAGGCGCAATGTGTGGTGTTTTCGCACAGATGAAACCAGTTTTACCTTCACCGGTGAGAAGGGTACCTTTGCAGCCCAAGACAGTCTTACCCGGAGGAGGGTGCAGCCAATCACACATCAGTTGGACTTCCCTACACTTGGAGTAGTTGATGTGGAGAGTCCGAGCTATCCTATAGTGGTGGACCAGTATGCAGATGTTTTCCTTGGTTATGTCCCAGGTCTACCTCCTTGTATAGAGGTGGACTTTTGCATTGACGTGTACACTAGGATGACTCCGATATCAACTCCAGCGTATCATATGGATCCAATAGAGCTTCACGAGCTGGGGGTATAGCTAGAGGACTTGCAGGGGTAGGGTTTCATCTGACCCAGTGTTTCTCCCTGGGTAGCCTCAATTCTATTCACCAAGAAAGTGGATGGGAGCATGAGGCATTGGGTCGACTACCGGTGCATGAACCAGGTGACCATGAAGAACAAGTACCCACTCATGAGGATTGTTGAACTCTTTGATCAGCTAAAGGAGGAACAATGGTTCTCGAAGATAGACCCTAGATCAAGTTATCACCAGCTCAGAGTTCGAGATGAGGATGTGCAGAAGATGACCTTCGCGTGTCAGTACAACCAATATGAGTTCTTGGTTATACCATTTGGTGTAACCAATGATTCAGTAGTGTTCATGGGACTCATGAACATGATATTTCAGTCTTACCTTGATCACTTTTTCATAGTATTCATCAAGAAATTCTGATCTACTCGACTACTAAGGAGGAGTATGCCTACCATTTATAGGTAGTACTGGGCACACTTCAAGAGTACCATCATTATGTTATGCTCTCGAAGTGCCAGTTTTGGATACGAGAGGTTCAACTTCTGGGACATGTCATATCTAAGGTTGGAGATTCATTGGATCCAAAAAATATTGAGGCATTACATGTTTGGGAGCCACCCAGGAGTGTGATGGAAGTACAGAGTTTCATGGGTTAACTGGATACTACCGAAAGTTCGTACTAGATGTTTCCATAGTTTCATCACCACTATTAGCATTGACAAAGAAGGGGAGACCGTTAGTGTGGATGGAGAGATGCCACCAGAGCTTTTAGGAGTAGAGGTAGAGGCTGACTAGTGCCCCCATATTGGTGTTACTGGAGGAAGTTGTAGTGTATGTATTCTACTACGACACATCAGGGACCGGAATCGGGTGTGTCTTGATGTAGGAGCGAGTAGTGATCGCATAAGGTTTTCAAAAGCTGAGACATGACTAGAAGAACTACGCTACTCATGACCAGGAGTTAGCCGGAGTGATCTTCATCTTGAAGATTTGACAACACTATCTGATGGGCAAGCGTTTTACCGTGTACTCGGACCACAAGAGTCTCATGTATATATTCTCTCAGAAGGACCGGAACCTGAGTCTACAGAGTTGTCTTGAGTTCCTCCAGGACTATGATTTCGAGATAGTCAATACTCTTTGGATGGGGAAAGTCATTGCAGATGTGCTCAGCGGGAGATCTAGTATATAGCTGCTAGGTGAGGTGATATAGCATATGGCTGCTTTATATATATCCATTGTGGATAGAGATGGATCAGCTGTTCTTCATCCTCTTACAGTAACATCCCCACTACTTAAGTGAGTCAGGGAGGCGCATCATGGGGACGCTGACTGCGATACATTACATGATCAGATATCCACAGGGTAGGCATATGATGGATTTTCTGAAGGTGGAGAGTATGTTGTCCTATTCAGAGGATGTACCATGGTTCTAGTGTAACTTAAGGAAGAAGTGTTGAGGGATTTCCACACATCCCTTCTAGCTCTACGTCCATGAGTGGAGAAGAAGTACCAAGTTCTCTAATGACAACAATGGTGGTCGGGAATGAAGAAGGTAGTTTCATAGTTTGTCACATGATGTCTCACTTGTCACCAAGTGAAGGTAGAGAATCAGGTACCAGAAGACTTGGTTCATCCTTTAGAGGTTCCAAAGTGGAATTGGGATGGGATATCCATGGATTTTATGATAGGCCTTCCACATAAATCCAGTGGTCATGAATCTATTTGGTTGTTTATTGATCGACTCACCATGTCAGTCCACTTCTTATCGATCAGAGAGCAGGGTTCAATAGAGTGCTTGGGACACCTTGATGTGCATGAGATTGTGCGGCTACATGGAGTACCTTCTTCTATTCTCTCTGATCATGACATAATATTTAGTTCTCGGTTATTGAAGTGGTTGTAGGAGGCTTTCGAGACACTGATTCATTTGAGCACCGCCTTCCATCCTCAGACGGATGGTCACACATACCATACCATTAAAACCCTCGAGGACATGTTGTGTGCTTGTGTCCTCGACTTCGGTCGCAACATTGAGAATCACTTACCTTTGGTGGAGTTTGAATACAAAAACAACTATCACTCCACCATTGGGATGACACATTTTATGGCCTTATATGGGTGACCTTGTAAATCACCTCAATGATGGACTTTCCCAGGGGATTCATCCCTCATGGGACAAGAGATGGTACATGATAACACAAAGAAGGTGAACATAATCCAGGAGTAGATGAAGACTACACAGAGCAGGTAGATTTCGTATGCTAATAAGAGACATAGACCTCTAGTGTTTGAGGATGGCGACCACTTATTTCTTCTGGTCTCAACTTGATGAGGTTTATAGAGATTTGGATGAGTCAGAAAATTATCTCCTAGATTCATAGGACCTTTTTAGATCCTCTGCAAAGTTGGAGAGGTGGCAAACCACCTTGATCTTCCACCAAAGTTTCACAAAGGTGCACAATGTATTTCACGTATCCCAGAAGTGGAGATACATGAATGACCCTTCTCACATCAACAACCATGGAGAGAAGGATGTCAATGACGGGGAGGCGTTTACAGAGGTTCTAGTGGATATTTAGGATCAACAGGAGAAGGTCCTATGTGGATGGTAGATATCTTTGGTGGTTGTTCTCTAGAAGCACGGTAACCTCCAGGAGAGCACATGGGATTAGGAGGCTTAGATGCGTGATCAGTACCCCACTTGTTCCTTTAGTTCGATTTGTATCTTACAGGTATGTAAAGCCCTGAGGTGGGGAGAATGTAATGATCTGGAATTTCTGTGGAATTTTTTCCATAAATACATTGTAAATTTGTGAGTTCGAGAAAATTTACGGTGCGTGTTTCCAAGGCCCGGTGTGATCAGAATCAATTTTTGAAGTTTTTTCGGGTACGTTTAGTAAATGTATGAGCAGGTTTCTATAACTTTTGAACTGGTGCTCAGAATTGATATCTGAGGGAACCTTTGAACTCGAAGTGCTGGTATTCGCATAAGGAGACATTCACCTCGACGGTAGTGGGTCGAGAATAAAAGATAATTTTTGGGTTTTTAGGGAAAGAACTAAATAAAAATAAAGTTGTGTATTTTTGTTTTTATTTTTTTGTTAAAGCCTCCATGTGGTAGTTGGAGGTGGGGACCACGACACCATAAGCTCCCATGAGAGGTTATGGTGGTGGAGCAAACCCGAACCTAAACACATATTCATGTTTATTATGGTGGGGACCACATGGGTTTTAAACCCCCCTGAAACTCCCCATTAAAGGGGAGAAACCCTCAAACTTTCATTATGTGTAAGGGACCCTCTTCAACTCCCCTAACACTAAATTATGGAAAATCCTCTTCATTAATTATCTGAACCAACAAATTCAATTAATTGTTTATTGCATTTTAATTTTGTGCCAACAATTATATAATAGATAAGTTTAATCGATTATTTTGGCTTGGAATATTCATCTTGGTGGATCATTGGAGAGAAGAGAGCACAGGGAGGAAAGCACTTGCTAATGAAGAACGAAGAATGCCAGCGAGGGGAATCCTCATATTTCTTCCTTTGAACCTTCTTCGACGTAGGATGTCTTCGACTACAATGAGCCAGTACACAAATCGACGATCGGGGAAAATGACGACATCTGCCTTTTTTTTCAACGATCTGTCTTCTTCCCCACGACTCTGTCAGTGAACAATGATCAATGTAGGGGTTTAATTTCATTTAAGTGAAATCTTCTTCCTTTGTTTAAAAATGATGAATGGGGATGTTTTCCTTTTGCGGGTGGGTTTTTGTGCTTCCTTCTTATGAAACGATTGATATCACCCAAAATGCGGAGGGTGCGGGCCAAACGAACATGGCCCGTCTCCCTCCGTGGATTTATCTTTTGATGTTCTTCAGCCTGGAGATGAAACAATAAGGAGAATAAGGTGAAAGACAACGACCACGCTACCCACAGTCTACGCAACCCGTTCCTCAATTGAGGCACTTTGGTCGAACTAGCCCCCCATCTACCTGCTGGCCTCCTAGATCCCAGCCCTCTACTGACCTCCCGGCTCCCAGGCTGAGTCGCCTGAGGTGCACCAATCGCAACGTCCGACTGATTTGGCATTCCGTGACAAGATTCACGAGCGGCACCCATCACGATGCCCCGACCGAGCCGCCTACGTGGCCCCCTCAGGGCCGAACCACCTTCACCGCCTAGTTGGTCTGGGCCCAGCACGCTGGGCCTAATCAAACGGGCTAGGCCATACCCAAAAGGTCATCCTTGGTCGACCCGAAACGGGTCCACCAAAACTCGTTTAGGTATGGCCAAACCAAACGGGTCAGGTCGGGTTGACCCGAATCGGATCCACCCCGACTGGGTTAGGACAGGTCGGTCTGATTGGGTTGGACCGGACCCAGGCCTTGTACTGACCCTATACATTCTTTTGGCTATATCATTGGCACCGAATGTTTGTCTTAAGAACTGTCAGCGGCGCTGGTAATCTTGGTACATTGATGTCCCTTTGAGTATACCCCACTAATTTTTCGTTTATAGTTAATATATAGTCAGGTTGGATCATGCACGAATCCAACTGTTCCCCCAGGACTAAAATAATAATAACTCAAAGGCCGAGCTTCCGATTTACGTGAATTATATTGCATTGTGACCTCTATGAAGTGACAGACCATTGATATAATTCTTTGTGGGACATCGTGATAGTTGGAGTTTTGACTAGTAGCTCGTGGATAGCCTCCTTCTGCTGATAAGCAAGTAGAGTGCGGAGACCTAGTAGCTGGTTCAGACTTAACGACTGCTGACTGATTGACTTGGAGTGACTCGACTAGCACAGTGGGGAGCACCTTGGTGTCGTGACATACCCACTATGGCGGAGCTCCTGGTTGTGGAGGCAGACTCGCGGTACTCGATAGGAGGAGTACCCCTGCAGGCTATTAGGGGGAGAGATTGGTTGTGGCAGTAGACCCACAGTGGGGAGCGCCTTGGTGATGCATCAGACCCACAGTACTGGAAAAGAGGAGTATCTCAGTTGTCCAAGGTTAGTGGGAAGTTCATTGGTGTTATGAATGCCTCACTGTACTCGACAGAGGAGGATTTTTCTAGCAGCCATGGTTTCGATAATGTGAATAAAATTCTTGTTTGAGCAGAGTCAGTAACATTTTTGTTTACCTCATGATTGAGATGGATTACTTGATAACATAGGTATATATATTGGAATATACCTATGTGGGGTTATTTGTTGATTTCATACCTTTTGGTTTATCATTGTTAGATTTTTTGAGACATTGAGGGTCTCGGGGTCCCATATGGGTATCGTTATACTCACCCCTATACGGGATATGCTCGCACGTCGTTGTGTTGGTTGCAGATGACAAAGAGCGCTGAATAAGGCTAAGAGTACCAAGATTAGACGGCACTCAAGGGTGGACCTTACGAAGAGTCGGTACACGGAGGAAACTAACAGATGTGGATTGCTGAGAACACTATCTATACCTACCCTTCAGGTAGGAATCATGTAGGATGACCTAGTAGTTGTTTTTCCATTCTTGAGTTGTACTTGTATTTCCAGTTCCATGTACGTTACAGTTGGGATTGTATTTTTTTCCCCGTTTTACTTTTAAGCACTCATTTTTTATATATATTACTTAGTGTTTTGTATCCATGTTTTTGATGTACTGTGTTCATTTTATGTTATAAAGGCAACGCCTTCAATGTTTAAGGTTATTACACCTTCAGTGCTAGTTCCCAACCCCTGGCCTATGGAAGGCGGGCTTGGGGTAGTCACGACACTGACCCCTGGGGACGATTCGTGACAAGAATAATAATTTTATCAAATTATTCTGTAAAAAATGATATATATATATATATCAAATTTCATTTTTTTAAAGAATATGTTTTAATATAAGAAGTCATTTTGA
The DNA here is from genome assembly GCA_963277665.1 of Viscum album. NCBI lineage: Eukaryota > Viridiplantae > Streptophyta > Magnoliopsida > Santalales > Viscaceae > Viscum > Viscum album. The sequence continues at coordinate 2,093,611,495 of OY728136.1, forward strand.
AACAAAAAATTATTATCAATTATGATTACTAAGTATCAAATAAATTTATAAAAATATTTTTTCATGAAATAATTATTTTAATTTTTTTAAAATGAATAATTTATTTAAATTATAATTTATATATTTATATAAAGAAACAATTTATAATTAATGATGATTAAAATAATATTAACTAATTTTAGAAAATTTATATTCAAAATTCCATTTTTGTGAAATTATGATTAAATAGTTTGATACTTATAGTTAAAATACTTTCATATGAATATAAATTAGAATATTAAATTATTATGATATACGATAATTATTATTATCCTTATTATAATTTATATATATCCAGATTATAATATTATTTGAAATTATAAATAATATAATTATATTATTATAAAAAATTGATTTTCATAAATTTTAAAAAATTAACGATTAAATAAATAAAAACACGAAATATCGTTAAGTGTATGACTTCTAGAGTTTGGCCCAATTTTTTGAATAAAATAAAACACATGACGTCCTTTTATAGATATTGAGATGTTAACCCATTCTCATGTGTAGTTTTGATTTTCAATTCACTATATAGAATAGAGGTTTCAACCAGAGATGGGGATTCAAGCTATCTCGAAGGAGATCTACTATCGATGAAGGATATCCAAATGTTGTATTAGGTTTTTCGGACGGAAGTGGATTCTAATGTCTAAGCGATGTCAAAGGGGTACCACCATGGTTAATGGTTTCAAAGAAAGCACCAGATCGAAGCACCGATGAAGGGTTCAATGTCATATCTTGTACAAAAAAAGGCAGGTGTTTGTTTGTAATATTTTTATGTGTCCAATCCATTTACATGAATCATTTCTGGGTTAAACGTGTGATGCTCATCATTTCCTTCTATTTTTTTTTCATCGATAGTTGTCACTTACCTTTTAATCACATACTAGTCTAATTTTTTTCTATTCAATCTATTCATTTTCTAATGGTTAGTGGTAAGCAATTAAGTGGAAGGTGATTTTCTTTCAAGGTTATTTGTCTATAAATCGAAGTTTAGGTTACTATATATATATATATATATATATATATATTAAATCACATTGAATGCTTTGGACTGATTTTATTTGGATTATCTTAATCATCGATTCATTCTTCTTTTTTCATGATTTTTAATCCTTCATGGATTACACTGATGAATATACAATTCCAAATTTCTAAAATATATTTATAATATATATTATCATTTATTTTAAAGGTTTCCATTAATATAAATAGAATTATTCAAATCTCAATTTTCCATGAAATTTGGCTATAAATAAATATTTATATATATATAATGCAATATTTTTCATTTATTTTTATATAACCAAAAGTGATAATATGCTTTTGGAGTCCATCCATTGGAATGTATTTCAAAAAATGGGGAGATGTTGCAATTGAGAGAGAAAGAGAGAGGGAAGGGAATAATCTCTATAGCACGAATATGAAATCCATCATATGGTAAGGAAATTATTTCAATTATTTATATTTTTGTAATGTATATTAGTCTACAAAAAAAATTATTTTATAAAAGAACATTATTTTCATAATTTATTATTTTAAATAAAAATTGTGTGTGGGATGTTTTTATCTTTGTATATTAATTTATGGAATTTCTTATATATGGGAGATGTTTTGAAATTTTAAACGTCTATTAATTTTCCAAAAACTAAATAGATATATTTATATTGTAAACGAATTAAATTATATCACCTTATAATCTAAATATATTTCAAAATATTAGTAAGAGAAATTCATATTTTGATATATGATATGCAACGATAACATATTCGTTTAGTTTTATTTTTTTATCAAAAAAATATATTATACTTGGCCTTATAATACTTTCTATCTTATAATTATTATTATATAATTTATTTTTTGTGAGGTTTTTATTTACAATATGTAATAAATAATTATAATCAATTTATGTAAATCCATGAATTTCATTAATAATCATAGATATGAAAATTTTCAAAATATACTATTGACATTTGATGCACTTATTACAACCATATATTATAATTTTATTGAGATTGTGTTTGTAATTTAAGTAAAATAATTACTAAAAGACTGGATTTATCGTATTCATAATGAACATTCATATAAATAATAATTATTTTTTAAATATGATTATAAATTATTTTCTCTATGAAAATAATTTATATTTTATTTTTAAATATTTTTCAGATATGAATAAGAATTATTTATTCTTGAAAATGTTTTCTTATTCAACACATGAAAATTAAATTATATGAGATTGTATGGGTAGTAAAACAATGAACTCAAGGAGACACAATCATATAAGTCATACTACCATGTCGATACAAGTTTTTCATAAGGATATAAAAGTATTATAAGTAATCCAAAAAAGTATATTTCATTTCAATGATTTAATAGATAAAATCCAAAAATTATTTCATAAGTTTATTTAATATGAAAGTGAAATTGTTTTAAAAATTGTAATTACTTTTAAATGATTTTGAGATAGATACTTTTATGTATTTATTTAGAAGATTTTTTTATTTGATAAAATTTTTTCGTAGTTGTTTTATAGTTTTAAAATATAATTATTTTAAAATAGATTTAAAATACCTAATAGGGAAATATAGCTCATCTTATGTTATAAAAATATATTTAGAAGTATTCATGATTTTCATAGACATATGAATAATCCTTCGGAGTAGGTGCATGGGAAGCGATGTATATATTTTGTTTTAATTTTCAAAACTCTCATAATATGTATGGTTTTGCCTAATTATCAGAAACCAATAATGGAAAAAGTATTTAAATGTATAATGGTTGTTTATGTTCATTTTTCTTTAATAAAAAAACTAAATGTCATGTTTTGACCACAAAATCTAAATTCAGGGATATGGGGCTATTAAAGTGGGTATTAGAGAAATGGTCTAGATAAATTTGAATTTAGACATTTTTGTTTAAGGAAAAACAATATAAATGATGGAACATTATTCCAAACCATTAGGTTTTTAAAAACTCTTTAGAAAGTAAAAGTTGAGTAATTCAAAATCTAAATATGGGAATTCAAAATTTTTATAAGTCAGTTGAACAAATTACAAGCGTTCAATTCTTTTAAGGTTGGAAGAAAACAACATATCATAAATTTTAGAATAACAACAAGTACATTATTTTTTAATAAAAATAAATGAAAATTAATTTCAACATTAATTATGTTATATTGAATATTGATACTTATTAATATTATTTCATTATATTATTTTAGATAATAATAACAATTTTATTAATTAATTTCTTATAAAATTGTTATTTATATCAAATATAAAGTTTTATTAAAAAATAAAATACGATTAAATATAATAAATAATTTTGAAAGAAAAATGATTATCTATGTTGATAATTTATTAAAAAATATGATTAAAAAAATATGATCATGAAATAATAATTTTAATAATTTTTCTTTAATAAAAATGAATAAATTATATGAATTATAATTTGAAAAATTATATAATAAAATAACTTATAATTATAAATTTTCAAACCTAGAGAAATTATTTTCACCCAAATTATAGTTACAATTCTATAATTGTTTAATTATGATTAATATGTTTGTAACATAAAGGTTATAAATTTTAATATGAATTTACAAAAAAATACATAACTATTATGATAAATTGGTATTATTATAGTTATTTTATACGTTGATTAATTTTATTTTGAAAATCTAAAATTATAAATAATTATAAATATATTATTTCCAAAAAAAATGAATTTTATAAACATTAAAAAATTAAACTATGATTTTTTTTTAAAAAGACACGAGGTTAATAGAGGGGTCCATGGGGTCGACCCGAATTTTGGTGAAATTGGACTAGACGAGTTATTTTTGGGTATCTGAGTACCGAACATTATCTGGATCATATTTGGGATTGGGCTAACTTAATCTAGAATGGAGGTATAACCAATGGATGGTTATTTGACCCAACCTAAAGGAGATAAGCTACCAAGATGGATATCCGAAAGTGGTATGGGGTTCATCCACTAGTGATGTCTTCTAAAGGACAACTGAGGTTGATGGGGTTCGAACATGGTTTGGGGTATCGATTAAAGCACTATATTTGAGTACTAATAAGGGTTTCCATCTTGGATCAACATTTTATATAGCTAGGTGTTTTTTTTATTTTTTAAGTGTTCAAAATCTTCCTAGAATTACATTTAGGTCAATAAAATGATTCCCATTGATTATTTTTCCCTTCATCAACTATCCTTGGCTATCAATTCATCATTTACATATTAAATTTTGTAGTTTGTTTGAGGTATTTCTTTAACATTGGTAGGCAATCTGAATATAAATAGAGGTTTATTTTATCATTATAGTTTTAGGTTCATTGATTGGAATTCACATGATTGAATATATATATTTATATATATATATTCCACCATCTTAAAATATTTCCACCAATTTGATCTCGAGTTTCTTAACAATTTCTTCATTATTATTTTTTCATGATCATAAATCCCCATTGGATTGTTGTAATGAATATATAATTCCTTCTACTTATATATTATATATTATATTTTATTCTTTTTTCCCAACATTTCCATTTATGTAAGGAGATTTATTGAAATCGAAATTTGTCAGGGATTTCAAATATATTTTTATATGTTTATATAAATACTAGAATATTTTTATTTTATATATATTTGACCAAGAGTGATAATATTGTAACATCCTGAGATTTTAAAAAGGAATCAATATGTTCAATATCATACATGATTGGCCACATCAAGCTTAATCAAATGAAATAAATTATTATTTAAATGTTATAGTTATCACCTACTCATAGGGATGGAATGAATGAATGAGAATAAATATATTATGAGAATATATTTTAAATATATTTATCTAATGTATTAATTTGTTAGAAATTAATAATATATGAAAAGCAAAATAAATTGAATATTAAGGATGTGTATTATATGATAATTGTTTTGGACCAGAAAGGAATATTAATTTAATAATTTATTTTAATAATAATTATTTAAAGATAATATTAAAATTTATATTATATTTGTCCAATAATGTTTTTTTAAATCCATCCAAAAATTTTTACAGGTTTATGAATAGAATAATACCACGTTTAAATAAAAAAATATTTTTCAAAAAAAAAATTCAACCTTTTATTTAACAAATATATTAAAAATAAATATTGAAAATTTAATAAATATTAATTGAAATAAAAATAATAATTTTTATAATTGGAATATCAAAATTATCTTAGTGATATTTTTGGTATTTTTCTAATAAGTTTTATTTTTTTGATGAATACTAAAAATTACTACATTTTATTTGAAATATGACTTTTCATATAAAAATATTTTATAGTTAAATTATATTTTTAATTTCTTTTAAAGTATAATTATTACAACTATTCATAAATCAATACAATATAGTTAATTTGAATCAATTCCCCATTTTAATTGGATATAATATCATTTTGGTCTTTTGATCTTTTTCTCTTTAAAATGGATTAAATATTTTTATATATGAGGTAATAATTATATAATATTTTCAGTTACATTTTTATTCAAAGAAATTTAATATGTTGAAAATAACTTTTTACCGAGGTATATGTAAATTAATGAAATTGTTTAATATTAAAATATAAAGTATTAAAATACTTAAAAACTAAAAAATTTAATTAACTATTTAGGTATTTATCGACTATAAATATACTTTAAAATAATTAGTATCATATAAATTCCTTTTAATTAATTCAACTTCAATGTGTTTTGATTTTAATATAAAATTATCATTATTTATTCACTTAAGACCACACCTCACCATGTTTAATTAACACCGATCTCCACCACAATTCTTCTCACAACATTTGAATATCCAATGATCTTTGAGAGAAAATCTCATCCCCAAAATCACCATTTCAAAGGGATAGTTTTCTCAACAAAATACCATTTCCATGTTCATTAACAGATCCCTAAAGGAGGTGATATTTAAGAGATAATTTTCTCAATGAAAATATATTATTTTCTTATCTTTTTATAGTGTCTCCTCACTTCCATTATCCATTAATGAATGATTACTCAAAAATAATTTTTATAAAATAATTTCATGTTTCTAATAAAATATATTACATATATCCCTTTTACATCATCCACTTATTCAATGAAATGATACTATTTTCAATATTATGCTAGTTAATCACCTCCATGAATAATTTATTAGACATCGTATGTATAGAGTGAGGCCCATTATAGGCCCTGATGAATTGGTATATTTAATGAGACCAAATATAAATGGTTTTGGACAAGGCTTTACCCCTTTATTCGATTCCTAAAAAATGCATGATAATTTTTGATTCATAGATTATATCCTTGATAATGTTAGATTATTCAAAAAAATAGTTGATAATATTAGTTTCTTAAAAAAATTCATATATAGTATTCTATTCATGTAATGAAGCCTCAATATTATGTTTTAGATATCCGACATTATGCATCCCATCGCTAAGAAACTAGTTATTAATTTCATTTGGATTATTCAGTAAACAAAATATCCATGTTTATTTTTTTCTTGATCCTGTAATTAATTATAAGTTATTATTTATTCATCATTTATGTTGGCCATATTATGCACAAGTTATTGATTAAATTTGAGTCTATTTAGTTATTTACCTTTCTAAACTAGTTATAAATTTTCTTCCATTGTTTCTATACACTTACAGATAATAAGAGAACGCCCATTATTATGTTTGATTTCCCCACGATTCTTATATATTTCTAATGAGTTATATACTTGGATAATCTAGTACAATATATGGGTTCTCAAATTATTTTCTATGTTGTTTTTTTGTTTACAATTCTAATGTAATGTTATGGAATTTATCTTGTTTTCCAAAACTACTAAATAATTTGATCCATAGTTATGAGATTACTTGTATATTATTTTATATTGTAATGCATAAAATCTAGGATACTAGTGTTGTTTTTTTACAACTGGTATCAGATAATGTTGAGAAGAAACCACAGGTACTATACTTAAGAAAATATTGATTAGGGAATAAATCCCAATGACTAACAATGAGGATAATTCTATATATAGTATATAATCATAAAGACCATGTAATGATAATGGATAAGATAGGATAAACATGAAGATTAATATATTGGTGAAATCTCATTGTTTAAACTTCCTATAAATTATTATACATGACTATATCATTATGATTAGTTTTTCTCAAAATGTGTTATGGGTTTTAGAAAATGGTGAGAATCAAAAGGTACGAATTTAACATTAACTATGATAGATAATTTGTTGATTAAAAAATAAATTGAATTATATATATAGTAATTGGTATTTTTATTATTCTTAATTAGTTACCATGATTTATGATTTACTACATACACATTAACTAACTCCAAGAATCTCCAAATAAATGATGGATATAGTTTTATTATAGATAAAGTGGTAAATACCATGAATGAATAGGTGGATTAAGTTTCATATATATTGATAATTTGAGAACACACATTCATGTTTATTTAATAGATAAAATTTAAAATGTTTTGGGTGTAAGAAAATAAGATTATATGGATATTAATTTTTTATGGAATAAGGAAATGTTTGTAATATATATCTCTTTATGGTATAACAATTTGTTGAATTATTTAAATATATAAAATAATTGAATTGTTAAAATATATGTAGTAGGGGAAAATTAATGAATATAATAAAAAATATATACAATTAATGGTTATACAAATGATTATAATGATACTACTCAAGAAAAATTAATAGAAGATGGTATTAAAGAATAATATGATGATACATAGTTATTGGTTTAAGAATGAAGAGAAATTATTAATGTTCATATGTATATGAAATCAATAACGAGTTCATTTGATTATTTTTTCAATAATGTAATAGCCATAAGAATTATGGAAAATATAAGTATTTTATAGTATCATTTTTTTGAAGGATATGGATGTTTGTAATAAATAATATTGATAATAAAGAGAAGTGATTTTTCGGAACATTGGAATTTTAAAAAACACATGGCTAAGGGAATATTTCCCTTAATATATTTTTTATGTATAGATAATAAGCGTAATTTAATGGTCATTTTATAGAATTGGTGATAATGAAATTAGTCAGTGATTTGATAGTTTATGTTATCTTTGTTTGGTTTACTACTTGTTTGGACTTAAGAAATATACCAGATGCATTATTATTAGAAGGATTCATTTTTTAATTAATTATTTTAATGGGTCAACGTATTAATATATTTGATATGCTGCAATAAGAGATAATTTATATTATATGCAGAATATAATATTATATTGATTTTCAAAATTTACTGAACAACCCTCTATATTATTGTACATTGATTTTAGAAATATGTATTTTGGATGTTTCTTAAGATTTAAAACTTATGGAATGAATTAAAAAAAAATTGCATACTGAATTTTTTTAGTGAATGTGAAAACCATTTGGATATTAGAAAATATTTAAAGGATAAAGGAATTACTTTCGGATCTTATGATTCATTAATGTTCATAAATAATTAAAAATTCAACTTCAATATCCAGTTCATGGAATATGAATTGAAAACAGGTCAAAAAAAACCAAAGGATGAGATTAGTATTATGAAATTGAAACAAATTATGTAATTTCTTATTTTCCCATGTACATATATAGATTTTAAAATAATTCTTCCACACTAAGAAATGGGATTTAGAAAACATTATAATATTAATTTTCATACTAATAAATAAATTGTATTTTATCCCACCAAAGATTTATTAGTTTTTTATGGTCAAATTTATAATGGCCATGTTTTGAACCACTAAAAATCATAAAATGATAGTAATATTTCCCTATCAATTACATGTTTTCATTTCCCACCAACATTATCCTAGTTGTAAACCTAAATTTGTGGTGTCTTTTGCATTTCACTTTCCCTCTTTTTAAGAGGATTTTTTTAAACGAATTTACAATGAGGGGTTGTCACAATGGAATTTTAAAATGTAAAATATATATTTTAAAAATGAAATTTCAAATTGTGAGGATAATATTTTTTGATGGATTAGAGAACGTAACATCCTGATATTTTTAAATATAAACACTATTTTCAATATTAAACATGATATGGCACATATATGTTAAATGAACCACTAAATATTATTATTTAAATGATATAATTTTCTCTATGTAATTTTGATAGAATTAATTAATGACATTATCTAAATTATGAAAATATATTTCCTACATGTTTTTAGAATGAATTCATTGGTGTCCAATTAATCAGAAATAAAAATAAATTTCAGTTTAACATAAAGGATGTGTTTTTTAAAAAATAAATTTTAATGCCCACAATGACATTTTGTGGTAATAAATTAAATTAATCACTATTAATGAAATATATAACTCTAAAATATATGTTATATATTAAATGTTGTTTTTTAAATTCATCCACTACGTTTGATATGCTTAAGAGAAGAATAATACCAATTTTAAGAACTAAAGGATTTTTTATTACAAAAGGAAAATTTTCATCACTTTAATGGTGAACCTATTTTAAAAATAAATATTTACAGTTTTATAAATTTTATTTGAAAAAAATATATTAATATTATGAATATTAATATAAATATTAACATATTCAAAAACAATTAATGTATAATGAGTAAATTAATATATAAATAAAACCAATTTAGCTCATTTTAAGACATTTTACAATGCAACTAGATATAATAGCATTTCAAACATTTAAAATTTTCACATTAAAAACTCGATTACATGTTGCATCTGCAAGATGAATTTTTAATATAATTTTACCAATTTTGGGAATATAATATGAGAAAAGGTGTTCCATATTTGGAATCAGAATATATAATTGTTTATTCATGTTCATATACATTGTAATGAAAAAAAATTTTACCTTGGTAAAATATAATGATTTACTACGGTATAGGTAAAATAATGAAACGAGATAACATTTAAAGACAAAGGCATGATGTACATAAAAATCAAATAAATTAATAGATATTTTGTGCTATTTATCAACCATAACCATAATTTAAAACATTATTTATATTCAAATTTATTAAATATTAATTCCACCAACTTTTTTTTGGCATAAATCATAAAATAATCCATATTTAAGTATATAAATCAACCACCTCTTGTATAAATAGCACCCCTAAACACCCCATTTCTCCTCAAAATATTTTTTTATTCTAAAAAATTTGAAAAAACCTCGATTATTATTTCTCACGACACTCATGTACTTATTTTAACATCGATATAACATTTCCAATGTATTTATGAGTCCTTATATGAGATGATAATCAAGAAGAAATTTTCTCAATGCACCAATTTAATTTTTTTTCTCATCATCTAATTTTTCATACCCTACATCATCCATAACTGAATAATTACTCCAGAATCAAGAATATTATTGAATTTTAGTACTATAATGAATTATATTATATCTATCCCCTTTTAACCACCTCTTATTTGATGAAACAAATCAAATTTCCAAATTTTTCTAGATCAACGGGTTTAAGAATAATGGTTTTCTTTTTTTACATTACCCCTTCTAAGATGGTCATTAAATTATTATAATGGGTAAATAATATTTCAATTATTAAATTATAACCTATTTAATCTTTGGTTTACAATATATATATATACATAATATTAAATAATATTAATCCACATCATCTTGGTCAGAAAATTCGCAAAAATAAATTCAACACTGAACATTAATATTCATCAAATTAATAATAACCATTTCTAAAATAAAAATGATATATGATACTATTCAGACATATTAAATATAATAAACTCAATTTATAATCTTTTTTTAATTTATATTTCTATTTTATATGATCATCAATAGTTATATGCAATTAATCTAACCATGAAACCATTAAATGAACACACCCAAAACAATGAAATAATTGGATGTTATTAATGAAGAGTTAGTAAGATGATATAAAAAGTATTATGAAATGTATTATAAATATTAATATATTTCTATAATGAATAAACATAATTACATTAACAATTATATAGGAGGTTAAAGTACTTGAAACAAAAGTGAAGCGTGCAGTAAGGATTTCATTCCTCACTTTTTATTTCGTAGAGATATATTCCTCATTCACAACATATTTATTTTTTTATGGTGAATATACTTCCCATTGATATATCATATAATTAAGATATTTATATTCATTGTATTAAATTACTCATTTTATAGTTATAAATATTACGAGGAATATGATTTTACTTATTATGAAGTTAGAAAGGAATTCAAAACTAATTTCAATTCAATGGGTTAAAATTATAATTTTTATTTTTTATGCTATTATTATGTGTGAAATTAATTTTTATTATCTTATATTGTATTTATACATTTATTATGTAAATTTATTGTGAATAAATAGTATTTATTTATTTTATTAATGCTCACATCAATGATATGATATTTTTTATAGACTTTCTTTCAAAAATTCTCTTAAAAAGTTCTTTTTTCAAAAACAATGTTTCTTATATATATGTATTGAATGAAATTTACTTATTTCATGTGTCCATATTGTTTTGAGTAATACGATAATATATTACATGGTTATTTTTAGATAAATTTGTTTCTCTTATAATCAAGAAGAATTATATAAAACAAAATTTTTTCAGTGTGAAAAAATTGAGTTTTCTTAAATAATTTATCAACGATATCATTTAAAGTATTTACATCAATATCGAAATAATTTTTTGATTATTGTTTTTAATTGAGTTTTATATCTTATGATACCATTGACCGTAAATTTCTATGTTTTTATTAGATATTTAGATAGGGTATGTACTATTTTTATACCAATCCCTATATTACTCTGGATGGGTTGTGAGTAGATTTATTTAATGGGGAATGTTATTTACATTTTTTCATCAAGTTTAAAAGAAATTATATGTTTATTTTATGTCCCCCCTTTTATATGAATAATTTTTTTTATTTTGTAAGAGATGGGGGAGACCCTCAATATAACCTCGATTCATTAGTAGGTCTCAGGATCCAAACAATGCTCACTTTTCTCTAAGGCCTTACCCATTTATTAGATTCCTGGCATGAAGCCTTGATAATTTTAGATTTCTAGCATGAATCCTTAATATTGATTAATTCTTGGAATTAATCCATTGTAGTATTATATTTTTGGCACAAATCCTTGATAGTATTAGATTCTTAGCATGAATCCTTGACAGTATGCTTTAGGTTTACTTAATTATTCATTCAATTATTATGAAAGTAGTTTTTATTTTCCATGTAATTATTGGATTAGTAGAATATCCATGTTTATGTTTTCTATATCATGGAATTTTTTATATGGTATTATATAATAACCTCTTATTTCATATATATTATGCTAAAGTTATTGATTAAATTGAATATTATTCATTTATTTACCTTTCCACAATAGTTATTTCAATTGTTTTATTTTATACATAACCTTACAAAGAATATAATATCACCCCTTTATCATGTTTTAATTTTCAAAGGATTCCATAAAGTAACTAATAAGTTATATACTGGTCCAATCTAGTGGAATAATGGTGTCCTAATAAGGTTTTGTTATATTGGTTTTATGTTTTCAATTATAATTTATGGTTTAAGTATTTATATTGTTTTCCAAAACTATTACACTATTGAGTAATTCTAGATTTGATGCCATAAATATTTTACCGAACTAATAAATTAAGGCACCCAATTTTGTTATTTGGGATTGTGGATTTCAGAAATATGGCTATAAAATCCTTCCATAAGAAGGGATATCAAAAATATAGGAGATGTTATATATAAGAAATATAGAGAGAGAATGTGAAATAAATGAGAACCATCTCCATATCTCAATTATATATTCAAAATTATTGTAAGGAAATTATTTCATGAATTTATATTTATATATGATATTGTTTTCAAAAAACAAATGATGATTTTATAAAGGTATTTTATTTTCATAATTTATGATATTATATTATATTTTTCAAAGGATGTTTTAATTTTTTTATAAGAATATATATTAGTTATTTGGTATAGGATATGTTGTTAATACACATAAAACTATTTATTTTAAAAAAAACACATTAAAAAAACACAGAATAACATATATATATTATATAGAGGTAAAATACATGACCATATTGTCCTATAATATTATTAAATATTGATATAGAAAATAGATATTTTTATGTATGATGTGAATCAATAAAAAAATCAGTTTTTAATATATAAATTAAAAATTGAAGGATATGTGGTCAAACTAAATTCATGATAATATTGACTGTTATTTTATATTATATTTGTATTTGAGTTTTTTATTTAGAGTAAAAATTTATTAAATTTTTTATTTTATGTGCATCCCTAATTTTCGTTCATAATAATAGAATTGGATACCATCTATAGCTACTATTGAAATTTGAGGAATCTTATTAGATTAATATGTATTAATTTTTAATGGACTATGTTGCTTATTTAAATAAAACAATTAGAATGGAATATTTTATTACTCCTAGTTATTTTGAATTTTTTATATATAATAATTTGCTAAGAAAAAAAGATTAAAAATTATTTTCCACCATTAAATTAATTTATGTTTTATTTTGAAAGGTTTTTCGGTTATGAATGAGAAAGGAGGAACCTTGTAAATGTTTTATAAAATTTGGAACATAAGTATAAAATTATATGAGATGGTATGGTGAGTAAACCCATGACCTCTAGGGGACACTACTATGTATGTGATACTACAATGTTGATAAATTTTTTCATATGGTTTGTGATGTATCATGAGTAATACACAAAAGTGTAATAATTTATAACATTATTTGGGGGAATTAAAAGAAATATATAAGAACATTATTTAATTATAAAATTAATTTTTTTTTCAAATGTTAATGCACTTTTAATGGATTTTTAAATATAAATTTGAATTTATTTATTTTATAAAAAAAATTATATGAAAAAAATAAATTGAGAAATATATTTTATATAAAAAACTATTATCAAATGAATTTAAAACCCATTACATGGAAATTTAATTCTTATCTCATTTTTAAAAATATATTTTCATAGGTTTTTTTGATGTTATATTAAGGAACAATTCTTCTACGGAGTTACTGAATAAAAGAAGAGCTATATTTTTTTTTTTTTGTACAACACTTAAAATATGTAATCTTTTGTCAAATTATCAATACCTATATAGAAAGAGGTCCTAGAATGTATAATTTGTTTAACATTTTTCAATTTTCTTATATATATATATATATTAGACAAATTATTTTAACAAAAAATCCCAAAGCATGAGTTAGAGTCTATTATAATATTACTGTTTGATGTGATACAATAAAATCTATGAAGAAAAATGAGTGAAATGAAATCATGTAGTGAAAAAATCCCTTATGAATCTAATTTTCAAAACACTAGAAAGGATGTAGATTCTATAGGAATTTATCAATCCAAATACCATTCTAAAATCAAAAAAATTATTGTATGATTGAAATAATATGTGATTAATATTCAAGCTCATAGAGATTTCCAACAGATTTATACTAATTAATCACCACCCTCAACTAACACAAGAGAATACAATATTCTAGATACTATTTGATGATATTGAGGTTATATGTAACTATAAAATAGGTTAATATAGTTATGAAATTATTAATGTAATAATTTATTTAACACATTTATTTTACCGATTTCAAGTTTTTACTTTTTTTTAAATAATATGTTTTGCTTTGAATTTTTTTCTATACATTTGAATTTTAAAAAATAAATTTATACATTTAAGAATTTCAATTGTTTGATATTAATTATATTTTAATTTTTACCATTTACATACTACCTTTATGTTAAATTTTTATACTTTTCTCAAATAATTGATTTTTAGTTGAATAGTTAAAAATACAGTTTTTACCAAACTTATAGAAATTATGATTATAATAATATGTTCATATATATTTAAAACATATAAAAAGAGTAATGACAAAAAAATTATTTAATGATTAAATAAGTAAATTTCAAAATAATATTGTCAATTTATGTAACCTATGTTTAATAACATAAATAATAATTTGAAATAAAAATTGTCTTATGCTTTTTTTTAAATTAATATCCTTTTATTAAAAATTGTTTTTGTATTGATTTTAAAGATTAATAAAATTAAACAGTTTTATATTACTTTTTTTATTATTAAACTAAATTTTATAGATAGTATTATCTTTCCTCGTAATTTTTATGCCTATGATGCACTTTTCTGAAAAATGGGGTTTTACAAGCCACATGTGCTAATGAAAAAAATAATCCATTATAATATAGAAATATTATAATATAAAATTTATTTTATATTTGAGATTATAAAATAAAATATATTTAATATGGGACATTTTTTTTATAGGAACATTGGGTAAATGACCTCAATAATAATTAGATACCATAGTAAAACTGAAAAAAAAGTAAAAATGTTATTTTTAATGGACATAAAACAATTTAAATACATAGTGTGAAGATATTATATCGATATATTATTGACCTTATCACATCCAAAAATCTATTATTTCACATTCTGGGGTCTTATTTTAATGTGAAACAAGTTATCTCTCTATATAAATTTTAAATGCTTTCAGAAATGAAATTATTATTACTTATGTAAGAGGTCCCTCATAAAACTCCCATGAAATCCCTATGAATTCTATTTCCTCTTGAAAACCTACCAATTTTCATCTTGTAAAATCCTCTTTCCCTTGTATAAGAACCTAGTAACATGTATTTATCTTATTCCATTCATTTCAGTGTAATGCTTTATAAGAAACACAATGTCCTCATCGAGCTTATATTTTATTTTACTAAGTGGGGAAATAGTGTATGGGATTATTTTCTATAATATTAATAGAAAGAGATATATTTATAAATATACACCATGTTCACTTTTCAAGAGTGTAGTTAATATAATTTTAATAATTGGCATCATGAATCTCTTATATTTCATGATATTGAATATTTTATTCCAAGTTCATTTTATAATGGGGTGTGACTAAAAAATTATAGAATCAATAAGGATTATTGATAACTTAATTTTCATTAGTCGAGTTAAAAACATTCTTTGATGCTCTATATTGTGTCGTGATTGATTTATTCTACATAAAATAGTGTTTTTATAGTAATTCCTCATTACCTTATGTATATTTACAATTTTTCATCATAACATCACTATATGTTATTATTACCTCAATGATTACATTACATAAAATAGTTTAATGGTATGACTTATTATTTATCCATACAATAATCTTATTATGAACAAATTTATATTTATATGATGAATATGCTTCTTATTTTAAATATTTTATATTAATTTATATTTTATTCATTCGTTTGGGAGTCTAGTTTCATGATAGTTATCCTAAAAGGGATTTATTATAATTTCACCCTAACTTAATATGTCACTTACCAAACACATTTTCAATTTATGATCTCTCAAATTTGCTAACCCAACGACAGAATTTGAATATTATTTCATTACAATATAAAAACCTATTTATTATTATTATTTTTTATCCAGGGTAATATTTAGTAAAAACTTTTATTACCATAAATTGTATGTTATTTAATCATATTAGGAAATATGTTTTTTAAAAAATTTTATTTTATAAGAATAAAAATTCAATTCCTTTTCACTTTTACTTTATATTCAAGACAAAATGTTGTCAAAATTTTGTATTTTATTTGAAACATTTTAATGTTCATTTTAGATAATACTTACATTGTTATAATTCTTTTTAGAAACTCAATTTATTATTTTCTATAATTTTCATTTTTTATAAGAGATTATATTTCATCATTTCTATGGGATCAAGTAATTTTACAATATTATCCATTTTTATCAATTTTTCTCCCTGTGTTTTTTTGGATTATAAACTAAATTATTTTTCACCTATTTCAAAAAAATGTGACCTTTAAAAATATCTCAAAATATTATCAATTTCTCTTATTTTCAATTTTGATATTTTCTAAAACTTTTAAAATGTTTTTTTTAATTTATGCCATTATCCATTATCCAATGTCAAGCATGATTGAGGATATTATTTAGATTTTACTATCTCTATTCTTTATTTTTATGGCTTATGTAATGTTATATTACATAAAAGATATGATATTTTAATTAATTTCCTTTCCAAACAGTCATCAATTAATGTGTATAGATACTCTTGAAATAAATTCCCTATATGAATATCTTTTTCTCTATTTTTTTATTGGAGGGTCTTTATAGAAATTTCATAAATCAACTAATTGGTTGAATTATTGAACTAATAGCATTCATTTGATATATATACTGTAACTATCAAGTTTTTTATTATACGTGTTAAATTACATATACCAATAAATATTCTAAACATCATTGTATTCCATATTATTTTACAAGTATAGATCATGTTACCTTTTTAATAGAATTATGAAAGTTTTATTTATGTGAATCTTTAGGAAAATTATATAGAACACATTGTTATAGGTTTTTTATATGATAATGATTTATTTCATGTTGAAATCATATTCATGGATGGTGATGGGTGGAGTCCTATATAACCATTAAATGGATTCGTTAAATGTTTAAATCTCACGATATATATATATATATGAGTAAAATTATATTGTGTCATATGATTTAGTGTTTGTGTATGGAATAAAAAGTTGATATAAATATGACCATATTAATCGTTTCCCTCAACTGTTGCTGAATGTACGTGATTCAGGAAGGCTATGTATACACACGTAAAATTATATTCTACTACATGCCATGTTTCAACTGTGTGACCAAGGAATGTGATGTTTCCCTATTTGTATAGTCGATCCAAAATTATCTATTATTCCATGTTTATGTGATATATAATATATTCATGATTTGTAATTTTGTTATTCCATAACCTATTCCATGATTTATGATTCAAGAATTATTTTCTATATTTTTGTGGAATATCATTCTTATTCATTTATTTTGATCTTATGACCAGTTATGATATTTGATTACTATCACATATATTTATCCTCAATAAATTTTTTATCTCAAAATCATTATTACATTTCTATTTTCCAATTTTATTTATGTAATAATGAAGACCCTTTTATGGTCGGTAAACACCATATCCAAAATTATGAAAAAATGTGTACTATAAACTACCTTAAATAATGAGTTTATTTAAATGATTAATATTAGGATATTAGAGTATGATTTCAAAAATAAAATATACTTTTTAAATTTACATAAAGATATTTTCTTTAGAAGAAATATATGGATAGTAAAGAAATTATAGTTTTTATGTGAATAGTTAAAATACAATTTTGGATAAAACTGAGAATTTTATGACATTAAATAAATGTAATCATAAAATATATCTCCAAAAACATTAATTTTTAATAAATAATTGTTTTATATGAATTAGTAAAAAATTAAAATATTATTATTTATTGATGGACAAATATATTATAATAAAAAACGTATGTAACATTTAAAACAAAACTATATTAATGAATTTTAAATGTAATATTTTAAAATTAATATATATTACATTTTTATATTTAATAATATTAAAGGGATTTCCTATTTTGATATATTAGGTACAAAATTTATAAAATGTGCCATTTTATTTTTAGGCATAATTTACAATGTTGTGTTTTTATTTAGAATGATAGCATGGTTACATGTAAAACAAGGCAATTGAAAATCCATGAAAAATAGTATCTGACTCATGGACATGAGCTATAAATCAAAAAAAATCATTCAATATATTTATACACTACCGATATAGTGAATTAACTTATATATAGACATAAAAAATGAGATTAATTTTTATATTTTCTAAGAGGGAGATAAATAAGTGGAACTGAATTTGATTTGAAGTACTCAAGGACTGTGATTGATCGATACACTACCACACTAGGAAGTATAAAAAGGTTCCTGATGAATTGAGTAGTAGGTAAATTGTAAATATTTCCATGATGAAGATTAATAATGATTTTATATATAAGGATATAATGAATATGGGAATAGATATATTTACGCAAGGGGATAAATCCTTTATTTTCTAGGAAATTTTAAACAAACTTTACCATAAAAAACAATGAAGTCTAACTGGGATGACTCGGACATACAAAGGAATATTAATTTATTAAATGATAGTAAATTTATAGAATTGATCTATTGATATGGACTGTTGATGTTTTTATAGAGGTTATATATTCTGTCTATATAAGTGTTTAATGAGGAAACTTTTAGATGAAGAAGATCTCCCAAATTTCACTATATACCCAGGATTTATAATGATTTATTTTAATATAAGAAATCAATTATTAGGGGATGGAATGAAGTAAGAAAGTGTAGAATCAATATCTGTATACTTAGTATTCTATTATGTAATGGTTAATAGATTACATGCTAATGGTGTCATGAAACCTCTTCTCATGCCTAAATGAATGTGCGACAATATTGTAATGAAATTTTTCATTGGAATTATGTTGAATCAATGGAATAGTTAAGCTATAGGGTTGTTTATGTATCATATTACTATGTTGGTTAATTTTATATAAATAATATAAAATGTACCCCTTCAGTTCCTTACCTAGATATTTATTATCAAAATCATGAACATTCATGGGGAACCTCTAGAAATTGTATCGTTTTGTGAACTGTGGTTCACATAAAAATCCTAGATGTTTTATATAATTGATCCCAAAACCAAAACACATTTAAGAACAACATATCATTACCAAAAAATAGGCAGTATAAAAGAATTATCCATACATAGGATGACAGACCTAATATCATTTTTTCATTACATCCATGCAATGTCAGATAATTTTATACCACAAGTGAATGTTTTATACAATAATATATTCCATTTTATAATCTAGATAGTACAATAAAAAAAGGTATTTTAGGAGGGGTCACACGCTATCCTATTGGGAAGAATATGAAGAGAGAAAACTACTATGACAAAATATTGTGGAGGATATTAATATTCATGAACATGTTAAGCAATCATAGAGTACATAAAATAGATATATTGATAAAAAATGAATTAATTGAAATTTTAGGAGGGGATCAAGTATTCTTGAAGGATTCCCAGTTGAAGGGAGTCATATGATTTTTAAAAAATGGTATGTTATGACCGAGGTATGGTATGAAATATGAGATACTAGAAATAATTGGAGTTGTATCATACCAATAAAAGACTGATCCCAATTAGTTTAAATTACATGATATCTTCAATTATTCATTAATAAATAAATACATTCCAAATACAATACATGTGCTCATATCTATGTGAATTTATTTGGATATAAAATTTTCTAATAAGAAAGATCTTATCCAAATTATCCACACCTAATAGCATGTGTTACTGAATAAGGAGAATCATTTGCTGAATTTACATTGAAAAACCATAATACTACATGTTTTAACTAAGGGGGGAAAATATGAGGAAAATTAAATCAATTATTTTCATTTCTATAATAAGTCATAAATTAAAATATGATATTATTTATGTGGGTGGAATATAATACCTGAGAACCTACTATTGCAGGTAAAAAATGAATATCTAAATATAACACAATGAATGCTTAAAATAATCATTATTTGATTTTTTATTTAGATGTTTAATTTTTTAATGTTAGTTTTTTACTTTTTTAAAATTAGATTCAGAGTCCAAAAAAACTATCATAAGTTTATTTTTTGGAATATTCTTGAATATATTGATCTTTTGATAAACAAAAATATTACATATTTTGTATAAACCGCTTCCTTTATGAAATTTCATGGAGGGAAGAAAAACTGAAAATCACAAAACCAATATTATGAAAAAATATATGTTTTATAGGAAAAAATTCACATCAAAATATTATGATTTGTTATGGACATATAATTAATATTAAAATTTTAAATTAAAATTTTTCACTAAATTATTTTTAGTCCTGTAATCATTAAATATTTTAAAACTAACTTATGTCACTTTTAGAAATATAATATTGTTATATTTATTTTTGATATAGAATAATTGGGACCGAATTATTTAAAAATATACATTTTAATTTTATGCTCAAAAGATAAATAACAAGGGTAAACACTATTTACCACAACAAAAGTTTAATTGGAAAAAGAGGAAAATATTACGATAAAGAGTTTAAAACATTTTAAAAAATGTGTTAAATTTATTGGTAGAATAATTATAAACCACTTATCTTCCCTTATATTTTTAAATTATTTTTCATGCATCATTCCTTGAGAGTGACATCACATTATTAATATGATGTATGTGTTTAAAATTACTTTACCCCCTGCAAAATTAAAGGCGGTCTTACACCACCAATTCAGTGCCTCTCAAAAATGTATGCTTACTTAGGAAGCGTATAAATTTAACCAACCCCATGAATAAAATCATTATTCATATAGCTTTTTAAAATTATTTTCATTTATGACCTCAGTTTAATAAGGTTAATTCAAATAAATGTCAAAGTGTTAAACCTATGTAATGATTATAAGATAATCAACTTCCATTTTTTATTACCTTTAAAATTAAAATTTTATTATACATATATTGGAAAATTTAATTTTTTATATAATGAATGTTTTTATGTTGATGGAATAACAATCAACCACATTTCAGCTTTTCCATGATATAATTTATAATGTGATTCATGTATATGTGTGGAATACTACCTCTACACAAAAACACTAGTTTTATTTTAATTCAAAAACTAAAATTTCATGTTCAAAATGAAATTTAGTAATTAATAATGATATATATACTTGGTTTTTTTAATTATCCATGTTACTTATTTATTTTATTTTAAGGAAAAAATGTATCATAAATGTGTATATATGTACGACCATCTCCATAGAATGTTGAATTCTGTTTTATCCAATTCCTCCTTTCACAGATTTAATTGAAAAATGCATTAAAATTATATATATTATGTTTTTTAAACATTAATGTTTTATTTAATATAAATTTAAAATTCAACTGATGATATAAAAAATAATCAAATATTATAATATTTACTATCTCAAACAATCATATAAGGACGAAATTATTATTATTTATAGTTTGTAATATTATTAGATATACTAATTCATATAATAATTCGATAAAATTATCATATATTAAATAAATAAAAACTAAATAATAACATTATTATTATACTATAATGATATAATCATAAGACCACATAAAAATCCATAGTTAATGAAGGCTTTATTTATGTTTTGGTCAGTTTAGTTATTTATATGAAAAATACTATGAATTTGTATCATTAATGACTTTGGGAATATCAAAAATATTATAATATCTTATAAATTTTTATGTATTTTTATTTTTATAAGATATTATGTTAATAATTAATTCATTGATTAAGAGAACAGTCTTCTATCATCAAGGATCATTGAGACATATTAAATATTGTTTTCATTTTCAAGGATAAATAATAAACAAGGTAGAATAAAATTTTAAACATCATAAATTACTATAAACCATCCTCAATGATATATATTATGAAAAAGTAATGATTAAATATGTACATAAAATTAATGCAGACAACATAATTAGAAAACTAGTACAGACAGTCAAAACTATAAACAATCAATGGAGATAATTTGTAAAAAAACTAACTAGATTTTATATATTAATTAATATATATTTAGAGTTTAAATTAAAATTATTATGAGTATGGTCTTACATAATAAATTTACATATAGTAATTTTTTATTTAAGTGTTTAATTTACAATTATTTGATTCCTGATAAGAGGAATGTGAATTAAGTCACAAATTTATATCTTTGAGGCATGTGTTCTATTATGGACCTAATTTTCATTTTTTGGTGTATATATTTCATATTTGAAATTTTGTGATGTGAAATTACTTTAATTAATATTGTTCAATGATTAATTTATTTATATATATTTAATGTGGTTTTTATTTAATTACTACTAAATCATATGTATCTATTTTTATTTCAATTTTCATGTTATGGTAAAATAATTATATTAAACACATATTTACTTTTTTCTTCGTTCATAAATTTACACATAACAATATTAATAATATTTTATAGGAATTTAAATTTAAATTTAAATTTATATTATTATAGATCCCTTATATTTATTTTATTCAAGAGTTACCAAAATCATTGTAATTTTCAAATATTTCTAGACTTTAAAACCATTATAAATTTTGGTTAATTAATAATTAGTATGTTTTACTAGAAAATACACAATTATAGGGATAATAAAAGTCGAAATTGATTTGGAATAGATAAACCATGTGATAATAAACCTAAAATGGGTTTGTATAATATTCAATAAATAAAAAACCTGATCCTGAAATAGTGTTCCTAAGACCATGCACCATGCTAGACACTCCTGTGGGACATGATTTAAAATATCCCCATGCACTTCATAAACCATGATTATGTTCTATTTCCAAACATTAAAATGGTATATTACAAATGAATTATATTAATCCCAATTAATATGTTTTATGGATAACACAACACATTGGAAACACCCTCAATACTATATTTCAATGACATGGTTACATTTGGATACATTAATGATACTTCATTTATTCTCTATTTAATAAGTGATGTTATCCTAATCATCCATATTAATCCATAAAATGGAGAAGTATATTATTTCCATATTATTAATTAAATAGATATCTATGTTTTTATTTATCAGGTGGTTCTTTTAGAAAATTTATGATATTTTTTTGACCTTAAATTTGAATTTATTGAAAATAAATTGAGTATGAATAGTTCTTATAACAATATAATCCCTTGATTCATCTATAAGTCTCATAAAATAAAACCACATTGGATTTTTCCTATTCTCTTTTACCATGTATGTATATTGACATGGTTATATATCCTGACAATATATTTTTATGTCTGACATTATGTTTTTCATTAGTATAAGGTTGATGATTATTGTTATCCATATTTTCATTATTTTTCAAGGATAGATTATTCTATTGGTTTTAGCATAGTATGGGTTAATTTTTATTTATTATCACTTCAATATCACTTTTTCCATGATTGTGTTATGACAGCATCTACTATAAGCTACTCCTTATAGATCATCTGAACTCAACCATGTTTCATTTATTGACATATAAATCCTATAAGAGAAATATGTGTTAATAATGGTATATAATTGAAGTTATAATAATTTTATTACAATGCTTTCCTGTTGTATCTCTTATTTTTAAATTGAAAGTATTTATGTTTTTAGACATCATATTCTATTAATCAATTGAATTCTTTGTGAAATATTTTCGTTTTTTACCCAAGGATGTAATATAACTTTTAGATATAGTTTTATAGATTACTATTTTATATAATGAAGAAAAGAAATTATTTAATTTTCAAGAATATAATAATATATATCAAATTATTTTGAAATATTATTGTTAATTTATGCATGAACTGTTTATTATATAGTGTATTTTATTGGATAAACATTTATGTCTTTTTTTAGAATTTTTTTTTCAATAAATCTACAAAATTGTAAACCAAAATGTCTTTGAAATGTTTGGAATGAAATATTCTATATATTTCATTTAGTTGAGAATGGAATGTGTGTGAGATATAATATTCAGTATCATTAAAGTGACATGGAAGTTGATGAAACCACTATCTCCATAACTATATGACTAAATTTCACTACTATCCTGAACTATGATAAAGTAATTTTGACCTAGAAAAATCATCCTATTTATAAAAATCATTCCATTACATATGTCATAAAAAAACATGGTTATAAACACCATGAAAGAAAATTAATATTTAACTACTTTTTTTTAGAAGGACTCCCCCAAGATTTTATACATTTTACATCCATATGCATATATTATTATTTCTGTAAAATATATTTCAAAAATAAATAAATCATTCCATTTCCATATAGATAAACCTTTTATTTTTATTTTTGAAAACATTGGAAATTCTAGTAAAAATATGGAAAAACAAATTCCATGAAAATAGATAGATGTATAAAAGAGGATTCAAGAATCTGTATCCATATAAACTAAGAAATAAAAATATCTAATTAAGATAGTTGTGATTTATCCTGAATGAACAAAGGATATAATAATAACATAAGTTTGTATGTAACTCAGTCAATAATAACACTAGCCAACATAAGTTACTCTTAGTGTCATAGACCCTAGTAAAATAGAAAGGCAATCCAATAGTTGCAATAAAATCGGGATAACTCTTTCAACTTATTTGTTAATGATTTCAGATAATTGTTGTAAATAACTATATTTCTAGGTGGTGATTTTATTACCAAAAAACCATATGATATTTTATTTTTCATGATATTATCATCATTGATCTCATCTTTATCATGGACAACATTTTTAGCAAATATGTGATGATTTATTTCTATCATCACCTTGATCCATATAATTCTTTTTATGGTTCAATAGTGTATTTTCAAGTGATTGGGATCCTAGTTGAAAGATAATTTCATTCCAATTACAGTGGATTTTTCAATATATTGTTGATTCATATATTTGGCCCCCACATTCTATGGTGGTGTGTAAGTATTCTGATGTTTCAATAGAGTATTTATCTTGGTTTTTGTATCATATGGATGTAAATTTTTCGAATGTAATTATTTTAGGGATGAGAACCATTTCGGTACCTACAATACAATATGACTGTAGATGGATAAAAAGAATTAGATATTCATATTATGGATATTGGGGCTATGGGATTCATTCTTCATATAGTTTCACCTTTTGTATCTCATGTGGCCAGTACAGAGAAGGCGTAAGAATGAATTTGGGTTTTTATTTAGTATATTAAAATATAAAATTTGATGGTTTGGAATAAATATCCATTTACCTTGGATTGGATACCAAGGAACCAAGAGGTTTTCTAAAAATATTCATGGATTGAGATACCGTTAGTTAAGGGTCCAATAGGATGACGTTCCTAAGATTACATTATCAAAAAGGATCAATAATTATGAGAATCTAATAATTCCATTTGGCCTTACTATATCTCCCACACGATTTTGGTATTTTATAAACCAAATATTCTATCAGTTTATAGATTTATTTATAGTTTACTTTTTGGATGATAACCATTTTTATACTAGATCTAATCATGATCATGTTACAAATTTTAATATCATCATTGGTGCATTGAAAAAATACCTCATATATGGGAATCTATAAAAATTTATATTCCTAAAAAAATTGGGGAGAAATATGGGAAATTTGATTTCATATAATGGGTTTTTAGTGGAACTAGGGAAGATTTAGGTTGAGATTTTTGGGTAACATTTAGAAATATTTTCTAAATTTGGAGTTCCATTGGACTAGTTGGTTATTAATGGATATTTATTTAGGACCTATCAAAATTGCATCATGTATGATAGTGTTAACGAATTATTGTGTGATGATTTATAGAGTGGTCAATAACATAGTTCTTTTGGAAGGTTGAAATATATATTGAATGCATCTCAAATCATTAACCTTCACATGTATGGTTTGGGATGTGATATTCACTATGACACCATAAGCATGAGATTTGCTAGTGTTCTGATGCATTGATAACATTCATGTAGAACATGGTTCTCAAAAAATATGTCCTCATGAAGAAAGCTACCCATTTCATGAACATTATAAATCCCTAGTGATGCATGCTCAGATGATATGTCACTACTATATCACCATGGAGTGGTTAAGAGTTTATTGAGAATGGAAAATTATGAATTATATCACCATAAATAGAGATCTAATCCTGATGTAAATGCACATGGTATATTTAATTTATACATTTTATTGTGATTTTATATACACCATAGGAATAAGAAATATGGATGAATATACTTTGAGAGGAAAACTTCTGACTCATTAAATAAAGAAATTAGTTGAAGGGTGGTGCTCGATGAGATTATTTGTTGAGATTCAAATTGATATAAAAAAATAGAATACATGTATGTATTCCATGATTTTACTCAAAAAATATTATCTATAAATAATCATATTTGACTTAAAAATGATGATGATGTGGAGTTTTATTTTTTTAGGATGAATATATATGGTGGAGAAACATTAGGTGAGTTGTCTCAACCTCTAGACGAGGTTTTGGGTATATGAGGGTAGATGATTTCTTCATAGACTCACCAAAAAATTTACGAATAATAAACATCTATCTTATTGGTATGTGAACCATGAAGACACCAATATGTGTCATGACTTGATATGACTTTTTTGGTGGTTCAAAATGAGATAATTGATGGTGGATTCGGTTTTATGGTACCATACATTTCAAAGAATAATTTTGGAATATTAGACTCCTTCTAGTTTTCCCAAAACCAACACATTTAAGTATATAAATTGGATGATATAGCAATAAACATTAATGATTTGGGTTCCATTAACTCCAGGTGGGAAGGATTTTATATTATGGATTATTTACTGAATCATAAAATTATTACATTCTATATTTTCATAATTCATTTAGTTAAGAAGATATTGGGAACATATTTGTGTGGGATATTTTCAAAATCCATGGTGTGAGAAAGACAATAATTTTAGATAGGGACCATCTCATCACATCCTAGATCTGGTGTAGATTTGAAGTAGTGATGGGTTCTCCATTGAATTTGGGCATATATTATACTCCATAAATGAATGATATATCTAAGTGATCAATCAAAATTCATTATGGAAGTATTTGGGGATATGTTTTTTATTTCAGTGGATTATAATAGAAACAAAAGAACCTAATAGATTTTCAAATAATAATAGTTTTTTTTGGAATCTATCTGGATGATTCTATTTGATTCATTTTATGTGTGTATTTAATGATTGATATATTTTTTGGATGTTTTCATCTGAAAAACCTTTTATGCTATGGCAATCATTTAGTATATGGAATTTAATTAATAATTGATTATAATTAGGCTAATCATATCTCAAATTCCCCAAAAAAATTTGTTGATCACCATATTCATTTATTAGAATTTGATATTAGAGATTTGGATTTCCTCATATATTCACCATGGTTTGGATATATAATTTTTTAGAGGAATGGAAAGATATAAACTCATTATATCATTCCATTTCACATTGTGATGTTACTCAAGAAGGTGGATTATCAATTGGGTTTAACAGATCATTTGACTTCAATCAATGATGTGTTATGTCTTTCTTTTCTAATAAAATGTTTTATGGATTCACTCCACTTTATAAAATGGGATGATGATTAAAATTAAAATGGACCACATAGTTGTTGAAAAGTCTATTCATGTAGTTTTATGATAGAATTGGGTTCTTTATGGAGTGATGATATCCTTGGTTCATGTTATATGATAGGTTTGTAAGGAAAATGACGAGAGCTGGATTCACCATGCATTAATGATGTAACAATATCCTTTAATATTTTTTATTTCAAGGTCAGAGACTTTCTATAGTAATGATGAACAGACATTGGTTAGAATTGTACAACCCCAACATGTGAAATAAGGTACTAAACAACTTGTTTCCATTTTTTCAACTATTTTGGAAGAGTAAAAAAAAATTTATGGCCTAAAAAGTGGGGTTGGGTTTTCAATTTCCAAACCTATTTGACAATAATGGTTCTAGTGGCTATGGTGAGGATTTAGATTCTTGTGTAAAGTATAATGTGGAAAAATTGATGGGGATTTTCATTCTACATGGGGTGACCTGTTGGAGGTTTCCCTATGTCCTGCTACCAATAGGCCCTACCACTACATTGGTGTAGGATGTTTCTAGAAAAAAAATAACATGGGATTGATGGCCTAGGAGTGGCTTGTACCAATGTGCGGTCACCAATGGGAGGCCACCATGTCATGATGAGTAGCACTAGTGTGTTATGTGGGGGTTTGATACTTATTTTAGATGATTTATTATCATATTATCTCTTGTATTTGGTTAATCAAGTAGAAAATGATCATAATGGTGGGTTTTGAGGAATATGTATTAATATTTTTCATCTTTTTGATCAATATATGACCTCTCTTTGGATCATATCCTAGATCTATCATCCACTTATGGGGTTTTTGATCATTTCATTCATTTCACTATATTTTTTTGGTCTTTTACTAATTAATGGGCATTGTCATTGTATATATATTCTAGTGAGGTAATTATTTACTTGGTTTTCATCACCTTTTTATATTGGAATAATGTTTTCATTGTTTATTATGAACGTTTCTTAATCATAAGGCTTTCCCATATAATTTCTTGTGTTTTTTTATTCAGTTTTTTTTATTTTAAGATATTGATCATTTGAAATCCATGGGAGGTTCTTTTTTTCACTGATTAATATAGAAATTTTTTCTAAATTTTTGTTTATTGAAGTTTTTTATGTAGATTATGTGTTTCATAATACTCCTCAAATATGATTCTGAATTGGAAATACTTTTTAATTCATGAATCTGTGGTGGCATGTCACAACCCTAACATAACCAGGGCTCGAGCCATAACTACCCTAAGACACCTCCATATGACAAAGGGTGGAGACAACCGATGAAATTCATATCTTAAATGGGATTAATTTTTCTATGTATGTGTACACTAATAACAGACTATATCAATGATGAAGTTTAGGGGAAGGGTTATAAAAATTTACAACTTTTTTTTAAGTAACACCAGTTTATATAAGCACCAGGGTGTACAATAGTAAAACATTACAAACTAAAATGTATTAAGGAAAAATAAAAACTCAAAAAGAAATATGTCTCAAGCATAAATATTTGGAAAAGAAAACCCCTAATAGATCTCAGCTTTTGATCCCTAATTTGTGTCCACTGTATGCGGTCCAAAGTACCAGATATCCCTATGCTCCCCTAAAGTCATCAATGACCTATCCATCGTCTCCAAAAGTCAGAACATATGTGGGTAAAACCTAGGTAAGAGTGAGAATATACATACCTTGTTGGATGCCTGGAAATGTGAAGGGGAGTATTAAGAGATATGATATGGATATTACGATTATAGATAGTACACAAGATTCAAGATACATTAAAAAATAACTACTCAACTCAAACCAAAAGATAGAGAGTAACCTCATCAAATCACATGAGGATAAAAAAAGAATGTAGATGAACTACATGTTGAATATTTTCTATAATTATAAGGAATTATATCTCATAAATACATGAGAATCTAAATAATTGAAGAATGTGGCATACCCTGGGCATCTTCGAATATCAAGGAAAGAGAGTAACCAAATCCAAAAAAATGGATACAGATATATATATATACATATGCAGAGTCAAAAGAGATATAGAAGAGGGAGAATTGACTTCCCTACCTGACATAATATCCCAGGAATAATAATCATAAATAGATACAAAACCCCATAAATGATGCACATCATCTAACATGTCTTTGGAGATGTAATATCATAAAGGTCCATGCCTCACTAATGTTCCTACATATCGATGGGATCAAAATCAATCTAGAGGACTCATTCCATAGTCCCTCAAGTGGTTCCACATTGTATATATATATATATATAGAACTAACACACATGATCATGGTTGCACACTCTAGTTTCTTGAGGACCTACATCATATCCTATAGCGGGTTCCACTTAGAAGGTAGAGGGAATGCACCAATGTTGATGGGGGTTCCACTCTAAAGGTTGAGAACCCCATCCCTAGTGCAATAATGGGATCAACTCTGGTCATCGATGACCTCTACCCTATCCAATAGTGTGTTCCACTCATATGGTAGAGGAATCACATTTATTATCATAGGGGAACCGCTCTAATGGTTGAGGACTGCAGCTCGTGTGCAATTATGGGGTTTCCAATCCAGTCATCGAGGTCCCACACACTATCTGATAGGGGGGTCTATATGGATGGTAAAGGACATACTCCCATATATATATATGGGCAGTTCAAATCTAAAGGTCAACAAAACATAACTTGGTTCAATGGGTTGGGGGTGCACTTTTTCCAATTATGAGCTATGACCTATCTGATTGCGGCTCCACTAAGAAGATATCTACAGTGGACTCACACATATTATGATGGGGGTTCATCTCTATATGATGCTTTTGGTGATCCCACCTGAACACTATAATCATTAAACCTCACCTAACCCATCACCATTCCTAGAAAATTTCACACCATATATCAAAATATATAGAAGAGGGAACCTTTATATGTTATTCTAAAAAACAATTATGATTTGATTCTCATAGTCCAAAATTCAATCCTAAAATAATGAGATAAGGAACATTTCAGTTTCTTCAAATGTTTTCAAGGAGTAAATATTTTGTTTGGGGACCCCCATTTTGTGTGTTCCTGCTCATTGTCTATCTATGTACCTATATAGCACATTCCTTAGAATCCATGTGCATGTAAACTCCATATAGGTGGACTGCCGAGATTGTCTAAAATATAGGGAGGTGGGCCATGTATTTGTAGTTTAGTACATGGTTGTGTGCCTAAATGTGTACACATACATTAGGTCCTACCATTGGGTCATGCCACATGACTCGTCCATCTAGGGATAAGTTACAAAGAATTACAGTGGACTACATGTTGTTCAATCCTTCAAAAAACCCAAAACCCATGCTGCCACATCCATGGGACTACACATTGTGTGTTCATCATGGTATATGGTGTGTACACATGTTCTTCGTAGAAACCCATATTTATGATATATTCCTCAAATATGGAATTTTTTCTTCGAATATATTTATATTTACACCCGTGATTTGTTGATTTGGTATCAAAGAGTGGAATCTCTCCCTTTGATGGCTGGAAACTCAAATTCATTTGTTTTTATGAGATCCCATATGTTCCTATCACACTACACAGGTACCACTCCATTTTTTCGACAATGATTCGACATTATATCATCTAAAAGATCATATAAAACCTATATATATATATATCTTCTATCTATGCATGATTTATCAATCCATCCAACTCTCATGAATCTAAGGTGAATATGAGGGTCTGATTGGGATCAGTACCACTTGAAAAACTCAAACTGGTATCATGGGGTCTAACTGATGAATAACCCAATGCTATTAAAAAATAAATGCACATAATTATTTTTACTATTGATGTACAGGTGTTCTAGGATAATAATAATGAATGGATAATTTTTGGGTGAGAAAAAATTGAATAATGAATCAAATTATTACTTGGGCACATGCACTAGTCCAACAATTTTTGCATATCATCAACATGATGATTCTACTCAATCAACTAAATCAAAGGGGGAATAAATTTTTTTTGAACATAACTACCTGGATATAGAATCATTATTCATCAAATAACATGCTCTCTAATGATTTAAATTCATTATTGTGTTCGCTTCACTTTGATCATTTATGACATGATGTTTTTTCATCATTTGAGATGATTCACCAATGTAAGTGGTGGGATGATACTCTAAATCCTCAGAGGGTTTTTGGGGAATACCCTATAGGATTGTCAATTGATGTTTATTCTTTGGAAAATCCCTTAGGTCATATTATTTAATTAATAAAATAAATTACTCAATAATTCAACTTAACGTACTGCTGATGCTTTTTTAATCCGACCACACCACACCTATTCATTTTTTGTCATCCTTGGGTAAACATCATGATTATGACTAAACAATTTTGTAATATTTGTGATCTATCTTTTTTTTATGATTTATCCCATTTTTTAAGAATCCAGAACCACCCAATTTAAACCATATTTTTCTTTTATTAAATTAATTCTGAGCACACTGATCCTCTCAATCCCATGTCATCTCACAACATATATCTAGAAATATATCCAAGTCTTAAATCAAAAATACCTCATATATACATCATTCCATCATTCATGATGTTAATACCCAAAAATGTATAATAAAAAATCATGGTATATTGAGCCCGCATCGGCTCTCCCCACTCCAAAGAACACTACTACACATTAACATGCTGATATAAAATGTGAACTAAGGAGATGATCAATCTGTGAAGGCATCTGTCCTATCGTTCATAGATCTCCATGAGGTGATCTAAAACGGTGTATCCTTCCACAATGTGTATATCCCATTTTTCAATAATGTGTGTGGGGTCATGAACTAATCTCCTCAACTACAACACCTAAAATACATCATTCAACAACCCCATATTTTGGGGTAGGGAGAGGTGGTGAGCATCCACGGCTACTGATTGTAGGATATCAAACGGCCCAATAAAGCTTCAGGATTGTGTGACTTCCTATTTGAACAACGAAAATTCTCATTATGGGAAGACTCTATAGAAAATGTGTTCTCCCAACACAATCTCAAAGGGCATATGACTGTGATCTGCATAAGGCTTTTATCTTCTATGGGTCATCTACATCAACTAATAGATTTCTTGGGCCTTCTTTATTGTCTCCCCCACCATATATGGGATCACAATATATGTATCACTAATCTTGTTCCAAAAAAAAGTTGACATGAAGGATGACCTATATATATCCTTATAAGGTTCCATTCTTATGGTAGGGTTGTATATGTATTGGAAGGAAAAATATATTAAAAAAATTTAACCCTCTATATATCAACGAAAGACTAACATGAAACCCATATGAATATACTCCATGATCTAGAGAGTGTTCTTGGTAATCCAATACTTTTTTGGTTGAATTTTTATACTAATCCTCGTTTGTTACCCAAATTACTCTTACATGATTCCCCAAAATCATGACATAAACCACACATCATGATAAGATATAGCCGTCGAAGGCACCTAATTAGAGAAAATGAACTCTCTCACGTAAAACAATGCCAAACTCTCCACAATACATTTTTATTGATATAAAGGAACTATTTCAACATTGTGACATAGTATTATATCATCTAGATGGTTTCATGTCTCATCTCTATGTGCTTAATACGTATGACAAATTCCATGAATATTCCATCCAATATCCACATTGGGATCTCAAGGTACTGCAAAAAAAATTTCAGAACATGGTTCTTAGTCTTCATATAATGAAAATTGAGGCACCAAGATTCAATCTAAGCTACTCTAAATTTCATTTATGACTACAAAATCTACATCCGAAGGTCCCTATACTTCTCTCCACATCATGATTTTCTACTAAGTTATAACAATGTAACTCTAAGATCCCCTCCTCCAACATCACAACTGGGATTTTCATCATTTAATTGAAAAATATTATGTGATTCACTAAAAAATATCTATCGGGTGAATATCCTATGGAAATTTTACATGATCCCACAATCGATATCCACCATCAAGGAAACTCTCACATGCTCAGGAAATGGAGGTATCATCATCATCGACTGAAGAAGATGTGTACCAACATTCTCCAAAAAGGATTGATGAACGAAATCCATTTTCTATGAAGCCTCCCACACCACTTAAGAATGAGATATCCAATATTAGTCTTATTATAAAATGTTTCCCTACATCAAAGTATATCTAACTTTGGTGCCATAGTCCTTTAATAATTCCAGCTAGTGCAGTTCCCTCTCTACATAGAAGATGTACCTCAGACTCTAATGGTCTGAGTAAAACAACAAAGGCTAAACTAGTAGGTAGTTCTTTCACATCCTTAGGTATAATACTACCACTTCTTTCTATAGATCATGATTATGGCATTTCTTCTCATGGGGTCCCAACTTCCATGACTGTTATTTGATGAATGCCTTCTCCTACATCAACATGTAACCAAGACCAGGTCCTAAGGAATCATAAAATACTATTTACTCTACACTCTCCTATGGTAGTGTCAATATATGATCACTTTTCATCCACATCTTCAACTCCTAAAATCCCCTTTGGCACAAAAAGACTAGGTAAAAAGATTCCATTTCCGTATTCATGTTGCCAATGGTAGTATAATTTTGTAGAAGAATTCCATAAACAATTTTTCTCACATCACAAATATAATAAAAATATTCATTATAAAAGGTATATTAGGTGGATACCATGAAATAAATCCATCTATATTTTCCAGGTCGATGGATAAACTATTCCCATA
Source organism: Viscum album (assembly GCA_963277665.1). NCBI lineage: Eukaryota > Viridiplantae > Streptophyta > Magnoliopsida > Santalales > Viscaceae > Viscum > Viscum album. The sequence continues at coordinate 2,093,646,590 of OY728136.1, forward strand.
AATAAAATTCCCATGAAGTGAACGCCGTGCATCAAGAACTGGCACTTTGATAGAATTTCATAAAGATGGTAGTTTAAGTAAAATATAGAAACTTTACCAAATAGTCTACATGGTCATCCTTAGATGGAAAGTAGATGAGTATTTCATCAATGATGACGTCCAAAAACATTTCTATTTACAACTGGAATACTCGGTTATTCAAATCCATTAACAGGAAAGTGGAACTTGTAACACCAAAGTGAATCACATGGAATTTAAAGTTTCAGTAGAAAAATATGAATTCCAACATGTAATATCATCATTGGGATCCCTCAAATGGTTTTATATGTTTTTGAGATCAATTTTCAAGAGCAATCTCACACGTTTGAACAGGTCAAAGTGGTCATAAATAGTCCGAATGGTGTAATTGTTCATTAAGGTGGCCTAGTTTAGGAGATTATAATCCATGAAAACTCAAAATATTCTATTCACCTTTTTTTAAGCAACATAGGTATACATAGGTGAACTCATTGGTATTTACAAAGACTCCCTCTATAATGACACTTCAACTATACCTATGACGCTTAATGCCCCACAAGGATTCGATTTGACAAAGAAAACACCAGGTCATCCCTTGATAATTATATAAATATGTCCATATCATGGTGAGGTGGTAAACCTTATTTGTCCTCACACCCAAAAATCATGTGAGAGACATGTGATCTTGTAACATCCATCATTCTGAAGGTAGTACTATCCCACAAATAAATTATTTGTAACCTCCTTCAAATGAGATAATCCTACTCTGTCTATAGATCACTAGTCACCAAGGAGGGATCCATCACACATCCCAGAACCACTACTAATAAGTGGTATAAAACATCTGATCACTGATAGTCGATGGCCACTCCAATAATAGAAAAGATCGTATAGTCCACTACATTATTAAAATATTGGGTGTGTGGATCTCCCTTTTCATAGAGAATGGTTTTTTCATTAGAGGGATCGTGTGGCCATTAATCCCTTATAAAGGGCCTTAAAATATTAGGATTGAAAAAGAACCTCATGTTTAATTTATAGGTCTCAAAAAGTGTCTATACATTGTGAAATGTGGATTCTGAGTCTGTGTAAACAACTGCATCTAGAGCAATAGTTACATATTTTGTACCCTAAACCACACTAGATCCTCCGAGCCATAGTCTCCATACACTGAGACAACATACTTAAACGTTCTTTACTAACCTCCCCAAAAGGGATTTCAATGACACCCCATAATATATTTACATCCCAAACATGAATGTCAAAGGATATCCTCTACCACATGTCAATACTATCTTCTCTGGGATGGTACTGACTCACATGCATAGTTTGAAATCACGTCAAAGGATATATCTCTGTGGGAGAAGTGTCCCTATTCATTATATTTATATTTCCACACTAAAACATATCCATAATTGGAAATTATTGATACCCAGTGTCATGCTATTGGGGTCTCAATATAAGGATCACAATCAAAGGGGTCATAATCCATAGGGATATCTAAATCACAATATTGGTCCTGACCTCCACCAATTTATAATGGAGTTTGAATCCATAAAAAACCACAGAGATCCATATCATTGGAGCACATAATGTATATTACATATTCATTAGTCTTATGTTGGTAACACCCAATCCAATAGATTCTCTACTATGATCATTGGTTGTGAGTGAAACAATCCAATCGGTTGGGATCTGCATAGTTATGAAAACATTAATCACCGATAGAATCCAAACCTCTACTTCCTGGGGAATTGGATCATCATGGAACCTCCAAGACCCCGAGCATTGGAAATCATTGGGTATTATATGCATATACACATCCACATCCTGCTATAATGGTTCTAACTACATGACAAAAATAATTTGTGCTACTATGTCCCCGGTTGGAGGGATGCATCTCGAGGGATGGACCCAAAAATGAGGCCTCATTTCTCATTTGATTCTCATTAGATTCAAGAAGTCAATAAACTGTATGTATTTAATTGATAAGTCATATCATGGGTAGTTGATATGTTCAATGGATGAATGCGATTATATATATGTATAATAATAATGGGAAGATGAATCAAGAAGAAAATCTAAAGACTCAATCCAATATGATGCATGTACCATTAGTCCTTGTAACCAATATCCTAGAATGAAAATTTTAAAATAAAGTGTTCATGGTCTAGGAGAATGGATATCTTGGACACCCCCAACATCACTATATTCCCTAGCCTTATAACCATACACAATACACTATGAAAATAATTTACTAATCGCATCCAAATAAATGTATAGAGACTACTCCAAAAAACAACCCATGAAATAAACTACTTTGAAAACAATCTATCATGACCCATACATAACTAGGGCTCGAGCCGCAACTACCATATATTCACCACCATTGGATACCATGTGACTAAAATCACCAAATGGAATATAATAATTGCAGTTTTTTTTTGATTATGTACCTATAAACAAACAACGAACCATTTAAATGTATAATAGTGTAGGAATGATAATAAAACATTACATCCACTATAATGTAATCCAGGCTTGAAAAAATGAAATATTTTACAAGAGTATGAATGTGAATAATGGAAAGTAAAGGAAAAAATAAAAACCCAAAAAGAAATACTTCCAAAACTAAAAATATTGGAAATAAACCATTGGGAGAGCCCAACCCCTAATCTCTGAGATTCAACCATCATACATGTTCTAAAGTACTAGGTATATCGAATCTCCTCTTATATCATGGCTGAGTTGTCCAACGTCTGCATAAGACACAAAACATGTGAGAAAATCCCATGTTGGGGTGATTATATACATGCCCAGTAGGTCACCCTAAATGGGATAATGGTGAGTTGTAATATATACCATTGGGATAGAATGATAATAGATAGTACAAAGGATGCAATATGTACTTAAGGAGAAAAGCATAACCCAATAATAGATATATAGTAACCTCATATAAGAATAGAGGTCTTGACATGTTTATTAGATGTACCAAACATCAAAACTTTCCAACCCATATTAGGATATTAAAATCATAAAACCCTTAGAAGTTAGACATGGAAATCACGTGGAACACCCAGTTTTTCATCACATATACTGTTATGTGAGTAACCAAATAAAAATATATGAAATCAAATGTATATATATATATATATGTGTGTATTCTTAGTAAAAATCATACCACGTTGGAAATAAAGAGGATATCCATCTCACAGTTCATCCCAAGTTGAAGAGTATCCAACAACTCCAAATGTCTATCAACGATGCCTAACATCTCACATGTCTTCCGAAAATTAACAGTATAAAGGTCTACACATCGCCTCTTTCCCAATAGGGTGAGGGGAACATACCAAAATTTGATGAACAGAACCCTAGTAATTCATGGGGATTCCACTCTATATGTTTCCATATAAGACACAAAACAAAGATGATGGTGATTTCCATGATAGATTCTTAATGAATTGTGACCTATATGATAGTGGTTCAACTCAGAAGTGTGATGACTCACACCTATGATGAGGATGGGGGGTTCGACTCAAAAGGTCTAGGTCCAATACACTAATGTGATGGTGGGGAGGGTCTACTCTAGTCATCGAGGACCTTAACCCTATTCGATATGGGGTTCCACTTAGAAGGACGAGGAGCCACACCATATTGATGGTGAGTTCCACTATAATGCCCGAGAGCCCATGCAGTTGTGTAAAAGGGGGTTACACTCTTTCCATAGAGAACCCATGCCGTATTTGATACGGGATTCCACTCATAATTGAGTGGTTATGCGGAAATCATGATGGGGGGTTACACTGTTAAATGTGTTATACTATAAACATCTAGGAACTACATTATATTTGATTATGGGTTTCCAAAAAGAAGGTAATTGTATAAGACCCACTCCTATTCCAATGGGAAGTTCCACAAAATAGGAAGCATGTGCTGATCCTGATTGATCATTGTTTTCATTGAGTGTCCCCTTTTTATGCACAATGACTAGAAAATATAAAATTATATCTAAAAAGTCAAAATATATGTAACCATCATGTTCTATAGAGGAACAAACACAGGATAGTCCACTCACAGACTAAAATCCATGTTCAAACAAAGGATATTTATAATATTAATGTTTCCTCAAAATGAATCTATGGGTACATAGATTTTGAGGGGACACACATTGCATGTGGTCCCAATCCACCCGTAGCCATATCATTGGATAACACATAGCTCTTATACCACGTATATGTATATAGAATATAGTTGGACTATACAAGGTTTTAAAACTACCAACGAATATGCTATGTCCTTCCGGCCATTTTCATATACTACTACATGGGGTACCATAAGGTGACACACCACCGACCACTACCATCAGGATATGATGGACATTGAATTTTGGAGGACTAAACATTGTTCCATTCTAATAAAACATAAAACCCCTACTACTATAACCAAGGGACTACACACAATGTGTTCATCAGGGTATAAGGCATGTAGTCGCATTTTCATAGAAAATCAGATCTATGATCTACACCTCAAATCTGACCTCACTGCGTCAAATGTGGACATATTTCTATCCATGATTTTTAGATCAATAATAATCTAGAGGATTCTAGACATTTTATGACCAGAATATAATATTTGGTTATTTTATTCAATCTTATAAGAGCCTTCCACACTACACATGCCCGAACTGTTATATTGATGATGATTTGACTACAAATCTTCCAAAAGATTATCCAAAACACACAATTACCCCAGATCTACACTAGATTCATTGATCGGTCCCACTCTCATGTATAAATCATGATTTTGGTGGATCAATAGGCCATGATACTACCTGAAAACCTAAAACTATGACTATGTGGTCCTATCGATGAATAACAGAAAGAAATTGAGGGGAAATGGAACAAAAAAATATTTTTTACAATATTTTTTTCAATATTTCATAGACAATGATCGAGAGCATGGATTTTCACATCATAAATCTTTTGATAACCAATTAATATATTAACCACATAGATAATATACATTTTTCATTTTTACTTTAAATTTAAAATTATCAATTATTTATCATTAATTTATTTTTCAATTATTAAATATTTTAAATATACAAGTATATATATATAAAAGAAATTTAATTAATTAAAATTAAAATTAAATTTAAATAAATAATTTGAATTATAAAATAAGACTATTATATTTATATTTTCAAAATAGTTTATTTTTTGTATAATAGTAATCAATCCATATTCTTGGAAACTATAGTGTTTATTACTACATAAAAATGTAAAAATAAAAAACATAAAAATCATTAACAACAATATATATTGTGATAAATAAAATATTTTATAAATTAAATAATGAATTTAGAAAACATATGTTTGACAAGATTTGTAATATTTTTTAGTAGAAACTATTTGAAGTCTTATTTACTTTAATATTATTTTTGTATAATTAAGTTTATAGTTTCATTCAATGAAAATAGAATTAATTTTTATATAAAAATAAAATCTAAATATACATAAAATAGTAATCTTATAATTTGATCATACAAAAAAATTATTCTGAAAAATAGAAAAAAAAATTTAATATGAGTTTTTATGCATCATACGTGCTACTATTAAAATTATTAATTTATAAATAGAAATTATTACAAATAAAATAGATTATATATATTTATTTAGAAGATAATAATTATATAAAATTTTTACTTTTTTAATAATTTAATGAAACATAGTTAGGTAAAAGTTAATTATAAAGGATAAGTTAATATTGCAAATGAAAACATTCTAAGAGTAAATGAGAAAAAACATGTTTATAACATTTGGTAAAATAAACAGTCGAATAATTTTCACCCATATCTCAAAAAAAAACTCTATTATATCCCATTTGGTTGTCATAAGGTAATTTGAGACTTTTTATCACTTTATATAATGTTGAAATATTTATAAAAAATCATTCTCACTTCTTATAAAATTGACCTCTCACTATCCCTTTAGAACAACCGTAAAATGTAGGTTTCCAATTAAGTCTTTTCTAATTCCTTGTATCATAGAATCATCATTCACCTCTATTAGCTTTTGTTTATGATGAATTTTCTTAATACGCCCATTACCATGGAATCCTACATTGAAAACTCAATGTACTTATTGGGATTAGAGTGCATTATTTTGAGAGGGGAAATAATGTAAGGGTTTCTTGTCTCCAATTTTAACCCCTTGAGACATATTTCAAATTATTAACCACGTTTTCATTAGAATATTATATCTTCTACCCATTAATTTTTTGTATCATGGTTCTATTATATTTCATGAAATTCAATTTTCTATTCAAACTTTTCTCTCCCATGGCTGTTTGACTCAGAAATTACAAAAGTTTTAATGGTTGTGATATCTAGACTTTATTGTATTGATTTAAAATATATATTATTTAACTCTTTTATGTAATTTTTGATTTATTTTATTTAATTAATAATTTCAAAATATATTTCCTCTTTCTTTTATGGTGATTTTAATTTTTTTTAACCTCTTTATAAAATGATTCTTACATAAAATATTATTTTACTTGAAATGTTTTATTGGTCTCAATAACAATTTCATAACATATGTTTCTTATTAAGAACAAATTCATTTTATATTATGTATTATTTTCATTATTTATATATAGTATTCATTATTATCTTTTATTAAATATATTATATTTTCAATTTCACATTCTTTATCACAAAATTTTTGTATTAAAATTTTAATCATGAACAAATGTTTATATTCACAAACACATTTTTTAATTGACATCTCAAATGTGATAACCAGTCAATGGATGTTAAATAATGTTTTTTTATAGTAACACTTTCATTTTATTCTCATATGTTCGTCTATAGAGATCCTTAATTAATCTTTATGATATTTTAAATTATATGACATATTATATTTTTAAACAATGTTGTAATCATAAAATTAATTAGTAAGATAATAATGTGGAAATTTATTTAAAAATAAATTTCATCATTGATTTCCCATTATTTGGATATCCCTATATTTTATTTGAAAATTTAATGAGGTCATTTTCAAACAACGTAACATTATTTTAACATATAATAAAAAGAAAATAATTTTTCATTTTTCTTTATGTAACATTCTTGATAAAATTATATATTTTAGCATATCTATGTGAATATATCGTTATAACCACACAATTTTTTAGATGACCCCCAATATTATTTATTTAATGGTTTCTAGTAGAAATATTTCTCCTAGTTTTATAAAATAATTATTTCACATTGTTCTCATTTAATCATGTATATTTACTATTTCACATATGAAATTTATTATAAAAGTCCAAAATGGGGCTCTCATCTATGTAATTATGCATTGAAATATATCATGCTTCACTAAGAATATTATTTAAATGTCATCATCCATCTTATTTCTCTTAATGGATTATGAAATGTTATTTTGTAACTGTTATATGATCTATCGTTACATTTTTATTTAATAACCATCTATTCAAAAAAAAAACAAACTCTATTATAATTATTTTCCGTTGTGGATAGATTGTTTTCTTTTTATTAATTTAATGGTGTTCACCTAGATCTCAGACATATATTTTTTAGGTAAATTATAGTGCAAACCCTATACCCTATATCGATTGGTGGAAGTAACAAATTATATATTGTTGTAATTAATGGGTACTGACCTAAAATGTTATTAAATATATTTGGATACACATTTAAATTGAAATGGTTTATTATGTTATTTATATTTATTGTATTATGATTATGTTCTCTATGTGATACCATTTTAATTTGATATGAAACTCACTTTCATTCCATAATCCAATTTTGATATGAAAATTGATTGATTTCATCGAAAAATCATATCAATAAATAATGATGGGTGGGGTCCAATATAACCATCTATTAAATTTGTTATAATATAAATACCATGATATACATATATACATTTACAATTATTTTTCCTCTCATGAATGGATAAAAGTGTGTGACTAAGGAAGCTGATATATATAAAAGTGAAGTTATATTGTATTTGTAGCCTCACTTTATGTGAGAGACTCATTAAGGTAACACATACAAAGGTATAATTATGTTTTCCTAAAATAGTGGGTGTTAGTGTGTGACTCATTAAGGGGATGTTTCCCTATGCCTATAGTTATTTTATGTTTATATATTATTTCTTATATCTATGATTTGTGTTAATTGATTAATGTTTTATTATGTTATATCATCCCTTATGATATGATTTTTGGTAAATTATTGAATGTGTAAAATTTATTATGTATCATGATTTTATCCATATTATAATCTTACTATCACTTATGGTAATTTAATTTTATATAATGTCAATATAATAACACAATACCATCAATTATAGTAAGTAATCTTTTATTTATGTAGATTAAATTGCATAATGCATATGACATCATTAAATATTATGAATAAAACATAATATAATAAATTTTCTTAGTTTAATTTGATGAAATTAATTTCATTTTTCAATTAATCATGGAAGAAATAGCTTAGGTAGAATTTTACAAATTTTTTTAAATTTATATATTCTTATTTAATTAATAAAAAATAATTATTTTGAAAAAATTTATACTTTTATAAAATTTTAACAATATTAGAATGTTATCAATATTATGAAACATTATTTAAAAAAATTAATAAAAAGTTCATATAATGTATATAAAAATATAATTTTTAACATATAAATCAATGATTTTCTTTTATAAAATATCAATTATATGTTTGTTCTAACAAAAAATGTTTTTAGTTAATATCTCATAAGAATTTATATGGATTATTTTATTAGTTTTTGATCTATTTTGAGTAAAAATATAATTATTTTTATTCTAAATAATATTATTAATTATATTATAATAATTATTATAATAGATTTTTTTTTAAAGTCATTTTTATGTGTGAAACAAGAATTTCTTTAAAAATATCATTCATTGCATTTTATAAACATACATTGAAATTGATTTCTATGAATTGTAAAAATTATTTATATAATACGAATTCCATTTTTGGAATCATAATAATTAATATTTAGAAAAAAATTCAACTTATTTTTAGTTAATGTTGAATAGAAATGATGGTATGTATTTTTTATTATGTTATTGGTATATTGAGTTATAATTGACAAAGTAAGGGGATTTTAGTTTAGGATTAAAGAAAACATGAATAACTCATTGTATTTTTTATTTCAAGAATTTTTTCACCATATTTTTTCAATCACAATTAATATCAACATTACTTGATAAAGCCATATATTATATAATATTTTACCATATATTGACATGATCTTCACCCACCTCATTTATATAATGGTAACCAATATATTTTCTTAAACAAACTAATTGAGACATATACATTGAGCAATTATTACCAAAATAACATCCCAATATCCCTACCAAACCATTATTGTTCATACTATAATGAAATGAAAAATTCAAAAAGGATTAAGGTGTAACCCAATAAAGGTTACCAAAGGAATATGTTTATGTTCAGACCAAAACATTTCATGTTCATTTCCTCATAAACCTCTTAAAAATATTCAGTAACCATATTTACATAATTCAATTATTATATTAAACCTAATGAGATTATCTTATGACAATGGTGTTAACATTATAAATCTTTTTTTCATTTTATACAAAATGAAAACCTCACTCATGCGTATGTACAATATTCCATCTACACATAACATTATAATATATGTTTCTTCATAGATATACATGGATGGATATATAGATATAATTAATAAATATATATATTATATATATGACCATATTATTAATCATTAAATATAATATATCATATATATTTTTACACATCCATATATTATAAAATGATACCATTTTTTTGTAAGTAAACACTACCACCTCCATGGAAATAAGTGATTGTTTTTTCTTATTAAATCCATCAATTAACGATTATTAAATTATATAAAATGGTTCAAATTTATATTCATGAAACTACTAACATTTGGATATAATGGAACCATTCTATAACTCATTATCTGTAGAAAATATACCAAAACGATTGATGTAAACATGAAATATTTAGTATATGAACTTCAAATTATTATAAAAGTACTATTACAAAATAAAAGAAGATGAAAAATCATCTGAAGAAAAGAGTTAACTAATTTTTATTCAACATATAGTCAGATAAAAATTGTATGAAAAACAATGACACATGGTATGTGAAATTTGTAAAAAAAAAATTTCTGGATTCAATTTGTTCTGATTTATTTTAGAATATTGTAAGATCATAATCTCATACACCCCATCTAATTTCATATATTATAGTTATGTTTATATTTTTCATATTTATCATAATTTATTATCTTCTATAATCAATAAAGAACAAGTTAACATCATTTAATATACATTATTAAAAAACATATTTTAATGTTTTCTTTCTAACTATTTACCATCATATAAGGGTTCATGAAAACATATCATGAATTTTCAAATTCAACTAGGTAATTATTATAATTAAATTGTAACCATATTTTAATTTTTTTATAATATCTTTAACAGAATCATCTGGTCATTCTATAAATTATGTACTTTTGGGTTTTTCTCAAAATATTGAAAGGAATATTTTTTTAATGTTTAATTTAATAGAGTCATAATTGTTCTTTAATTTCACGATTTCATTAATATTATTCAATATAATTTTATAATGAATGCTTTTTTAAATATTTTAGTATTTTTATATAAAATAGCTTCAAAAATATGTTTAATTTTTCCAAATGGTTGAATATAATTTTGATAGGGACATATAACAAAAATTTTTCACAATGATACTATAATATAATTTGGAAATATGTTGTTACACTTTATTTATTTTACCAAATTTATTTTTTCACTAAAATGAATATTTTTTAATGAATTGATGATATTCATTCTTAATTTATTGATTCATGGGTTTTTTTATTAACTTCCTCATGATCACATTATCTGTAATAATATATCATTTCATTGGAAAGTGATTTATCCTAAAATTCTATATCTTATGCCACATGAATTTATATTGAATAATTTTCATCACATTGATATTTTCTAAACCATTTAAAACTTCTATATATGGTATCAGTTGAAGGATGATCAATAAGAATCTTATATTACTGAGTATGGAAACATTCAGTATTATATATTCAATAAGGATAATTGTTTAATAATTCATTTTGTGAAGGAATTATAATGATCAATCAATATATGTGAACTGAATTTGATGCGAAATTGATCGGTGATACCTAATTATGGATAACCCCTAATTTAATTGATTGGTCTCATTATACCAAACATACAACATTTAACACTTGATGGGTATGGAGTTTACACCAACCCACTGTTAGTTATAATTTATTAGAAAAGGCCATGAAGTTATGATTCATGATATCTAAGATTACACCTTCAAGGTAAGATCATAAATCTATGAATTTTCGTATTTTAATTATAGATAATTTATTTCCTTTTATACATAGTATTTCAATATTGATGTTATTCATGTATGTGTTTGAAATGAAGTGTTTTATTGAATGAAATGTGTTTTGACTTCCAAGTCTCCCATATTTAATATTCCATACTTACACATGATATATTATCATATATGTTTGAATTAATGAGTATATATTGTTAGCATTTTTTTCATTCTCAATTAATTTGTTATTTAATTTTTGAAATATATCATAGATTGAAGAACATTTTATATGAAATGTTTTTATTTTCTAAATGAAATAAAGGAATAATTTGTGTATTTAGTTTTATAAGAATTCTAAAATTATTGACCTTGACTATAGTTATCCATTATATCTCATACCAATTAAAAAATGTGAACTCAATCTATGGTCTACTTTTTTAGGGTTATTATAGTGGCTATTTGAGTATCATTTGTTGAAAAAGTGGGGAATGTATTCTAAATGAATATTTATAGGATAAAAATTATGATAAAACATCATGGTACATGGGATCATTTACCATCATAGGGTTTTTTATTTTATGAGTCAATAATCATAATAGTTATAATATAATTTAGTTTGTTCCATTATTTTGCGATGATGCTTAGTTAAATAAAGGCAATAAATATCCATTATAAATATAGGGATTTATTTGGCCTAAAACACAATACTATTCATGATGGAGTAATGAATATCATGTCCATATTAAGAAAACCGGCTCAATATATAATGAATAGACTTAATGGTATAGGGAAGGATATTATTCCATAGAACAATTCGACTATTTTTTGTAGCTTAATATAATTGAATACTCCGTATAATAAATGAACTAATATCCTTTTGAAGTTGAATAAAGGATAAAATCCAATAAAAAGTTATATTATACCTTGGGATGTAATGAAAGGTAAAAAGTGTATTCTGGAAGTATATTTATTAAATGTATATTCTGGTGAATATTTCTTGTTAATCTAAACCAAAAAAGTGGTTGATTAAATAAAAAATATTTAATCGAGGAGATTAAATGTGATATTCCATGAGAAATAGTTTCCATGAAAATAAAAAAACAAAATATAGAAAATATTACTTAACCAAATAAAGAATAAATATTAATGTATTATAGTGTATGAGTAAATCCTTAAAAAAAATTCAAATACATGATTTGAATAACATTTCAAGAAAACATTATTCACCATTTCCTAGATGGGATTAAAACCAGTCTCTAAATAGAATAATATTCTAAGATGTTTGAATCCAATATTGATATAGTATAATGTATAATCAATAATAAGGAAAAAATTTATCAGACTTATAACTTCAGGGAAAATCAAAATATAATGTGGTTGAAAGAGTACATAGAAAAAAAATAAATTGGTTATAGAATATGAAAGGTAGGATGTTAATATCAACATATGTAAATTATAGAAAAAGAAACATAGTTAATTTATCAATGGGAAAAATATTTATTTTTAATTTGTAGATAATTTTTATGTGGGGGTCATGAATGTAAAAAAATTAAAGGAAAAAATAGTTTTACATTTTTATTTCTATAATGAAATATATAATTACTCATAGTAATGACCAAATCATCATTGTATACTCCTAAAAAAGGGACCAATGGTATAAGGACAATATTTATTTATATATTCAATTGGGGTTGAATTTCAGAAATATGTAGTGGATTATATTGTGGTCATTAAAACAATTTCTTCAATGGATTTATTGACACAGTATCATCACTCCCTTATAAAGAGTATTTTCTATCAAGATTATAAGTGAGAAACTATTGGAAAAGGGATATATTATTCATTCCCCATTATGATATAGAAAAAAACCTATTTTCAAATATTATTATTTTTACCTAGTATTGACATTGATAAAATTAATGGAATATATTAGAATTAAAATGACTATTAAAGATTTTATTTAAATTATGAATGGTTAATGGCCTTCACTACTGACTCATTAAAACATATGGCTTTGAGTACGAGATATGTATCCCAATATCTTGTTGATTTTATAATATTCTCATTCCATCTAAGGAGCTAAAAAGGAGATCATGGGTATTAATATAGATTAATCTAATACCAGGTGTGATTTTTATCCAAGGTGGGTATTACAACTTCTATCTTCATGCTATTTGAAATATTAGGGTAAAGTCTATGATTGCGACTTTTTATTTTAGAATATTCCCTTACACCGAAGGGGTTTATTATATATCTCTTTACTAATTCGAGTACCAAAAATGGGTACAAATAGTGATGAGGCTCGGTAAGGATTCCTTGATAGGATCTTTTTTGAGGAAGATATATCTTCTATACTCACATTTCAATTTCTTTTAATTCCACAAATAATGATTATATTCACCTAAATGTAAGCTATGATAAGTGTCATCACTTTTGTGACGAATATATGATGATTGACTAGAATAAAGAGTTGTTTTGTGGGGATTATATATGTTCATATTTCTCTCTAAAATGTCATAGTAGTTATTTATTTTGGAAAATAGGAAAACAGAAATTACAATTAATAAATTTTTAAAGGGAAATACTAGTGACACTATAGATGTTATATCTAAGGATGAGGGAATTAATCAACTTTTTGATGTTGTAGTGGAGTATTGGTTAAATGATGGCATGAACATGTAGGGGAAGAATCCGATCAACATCAGTAATTTTACGTAAATTATAATCATGCTAAAAAAATCTGATGAGTAGGCTCAATGTGCGATATTTGAATAAACTTTTGAAAAACCTCATATTTTGCAGTAGGGATGAAAAATTTCATATTCAAACGTGTTTTTAAGTTATCCTAAAAAGGGTGTGGGCCTCAAAAAACCTAATGTTCAAAAAAAATTCATTTTTATTAGGATATCCAAAATATCGTCAATTATTCATGAATTTCGGGAAAGATGGGGAAATTTCTATGATGATAAAGAGGTGACTGATGCAATACCTTTCAAGGCCTATAGAAGTGGTGGTAAGTCCACATTTACTAATACTGCCATAAATAGATAAAAAGTGTTTGACATTGATTATTTCACAACACCCCTACAAAGACAGGGACATATAAAAAATATTACAACATTCCAATGATCATGTCTACCAAATCCTCTTTTATGGTTCATGAAATGTCTAAACAAATATCTATAGGATTTTGTTTTAGGTAATTCACCATTTTAATGTGAAAAATATGATTGCTTTCATTATTAAAAGGATATTTTGTATTATGATTTCATACTCTATTAATTTATATATATGGTAATGTCTCCTTTTTTGATCCCACCAACTTCCTAACCTAATTTAATATCATCTTTAATAAATTGTAAGAAATTTTGCTTCTAGATGGTCATGTTTGGTAGAGATATAGGTCTATGATGTTATTCATTGATTATAAGGAAATCAATTCCTTTACAATAAAGTAAAAGTATCAAAATATTTTATTTGACTTATTGATCGATTAAAATCATTGAGATAAATTTTATAATTGATTTTTATTCATTATATGTATCATCAAATATTCTTAATAGAAGTATTTTCGATAGAGGAATTCCATAAAAATGTATGGGCATTAATTTTTTAGTAATTCATCCATCCTGGACCAATGAACCAATTTTTTATGTATATAATTAATATAATATATATTTATTGTATTTACATTTTAATAGACATATTTTTTGATTGTTTCATTGAGTAATAAAAATCTATGAAGAGAATATGAGTTATTTTGCACTCATTCTAAGTAATCATAGAGAAAAGGAGAAATATGGAATGTTCATGATAAGTGAATTATGGATTTAAGGTGATCCTTTTCTTGGTCATTCTATCTCTAAGGGTCGAATATATACTAATCCTTTAAAGAAATGTTTTGTGATGGAATGAAAAATACATTAAAATATAATTGAGATATGTATTTTTTATGGATTACGAGATTACTATCAAGGATTTCCTAAAAAATTATCAATTATCCATCCCTTTAATCGTGTTTACATGCAATGGGGGTTTGTTTATCTTTTTAAAATAATGTAAACATCATTTTGAGGTATTTAATTTGTTTTTGTTCAATGCCCAGATATTGAAATCATTATCTATAATGGAAATATTTTTCATATATAATGATGTATCAAAGAAGGAATATGGATTTATATTAATGGAAGATGATATATGTGTTTCCTATGTATTAAATATGTCAAAGAGCCATTAATAGAGTTATCTTTGTCTTGATTTTTATTTTGAAGCTATAAAATTTTCAATTAGTATTTGGATTAATTTCATTTCATGTGAAAGATGTGAAATATTTACAGATCATAAGAGTTTGAAATCCATAATCTCACTAAAATAGTTCATAAACAAGAAAATTATATGGAAAAAACTACTCAAGGATTCTGTTGGGTAAAATCATTACCACCTTGGGAGAAAAATACGATGGTTGTTATGGTGAGTAGAAATAATCCTAGGGATATGACTAAAATGAGATTTGAAAAGGACCACATAATCAAGGATTTAAAAAATATATATAGGATTAATTATGGTAGGAGAAACATCACATTTGTTCCCATTTATTTAAAGTAAATCATAATTAGATAAAATAAAATTTTACATCATTATTTATATGGGTATTAAATAGAATATCAAATTCAAGAATAATGGGATGTTGGTATACATTTTTTATGAAATTGGTGTATTGGTATTTTGAATTAGTATATGTATTCCACTAGTGATAGGGATAAAAATTGATTTACAATATGATGAAAACGCATATAATTCTTCTATTCAACCACTTAACACCAAAATTTTTAGTGATTTAATGTAAATTATTATTTTTTGAACAATATTGAAGCATAAATTTTAAAATATATTCTATGATGTTTTGCCTTGAAAAAATTAAATGTTAAAGAGATAATATCCCAAAATTTTATGGATATGTATACTTATTTTAATATGTAAATGTGATGATATTAAATTAGTTTTTGTTTCTGTATATTCAAAATATTCTAGGAATAATGACTTATTATGGGTTATTATTGATCACCTTTTTATGTATATACATTTAAATGATATAAGGGAATATATATTTCAATAAATCCTCACAAAACACTATATTAATGAATTTTTTAGACAATATAGTGATCCAAATTTAATTACCTAAAATCATAACTGATAGTTAACATAAAAAATCTAAATGATTCGTCATATGGATCTTGAAAACATGCTATATTAGGTAAATTTTTATCATATATAAATAAATGGATTGTATAAATGGAAATTTCATACATCCTAAGACATGAACCGTTTATGATCACTTGAATTTCAAGGTTTTTAGATTAGTATTTACATGTATTTTAATGTTTATATAATAATATATTTTTTGAAGCTTCCAAATTTTACAATATGAGAAATTTTATGGTTAGATTTTCTGTACACATATTTATTGGGATTTAGTTGGTGAAATTAAACTTTTAGTCCCATAACAACTTGAGTAGAAAATGGTGAAATTCTTAAATATTAATAGTCAATGAAGAAAGGTCAAAATAGAAAAAAGTGCTATATAAATTAATAACTGAAAGACATATAATTTTTATTGGACAATAATGTTTTATTGAGTGTATAATTATTTATGGATGATATATGATTCATTATGAAATCGAAACTGCATCATAATTATATCATGCTTTTTTAAATTACAAAAAAAAATTACATTTATGTCGTACTATTTGTAAAAGAAACCATGCCTCTCAAAAGATCATTATGTCTTCCATATCACTTTCCTAAAAACAAACCATTTGATAACCTATATGGTTGTTGAATTGAAACTAGATTTATCTTACTACGAAGAGCCTATCCCGGTTTTGGACAGCAGATTACAAGTGATTTGGAATCAGACTACTAGATTCATGAATGTACATTTGAGAAACCAAAAATGAAAATAAAATTTGGTGACATTTATATTTTAGGACAGATAAATTCCCAAATATATTATTGAGGTGAAATTTGGAAAAATAAAAGATATAATTTATGGATGGGAAGAAGAATGTATCATGTTAGAATGGATTATAGATTGCAATATTTTCAATAAAATTAACTATAACCCAGTGGAAGTAGTTATTGTCAAGAATTTTTATAAATGTGGAATTCCAAAATTTTGTTAGTTTACATTTATGAAATGAATTTAATTTCTTAATTTACTATATCAAAATTATATTATGGTGAATTTTTTTAATTAATTAGAGCTAATTGAATTTTAACTAAATAGTGAAATATGCATATTTTACAAATTTTTACACTTTTATGACATCGAAATGATATAATAATTAACATAAATTTTATGAATACAGTTATTAAACCAAATAAATATTTAATATGAAAAATAAGTTATATAAATATATAATTATCATATTAGAAATATATTATTAACATTTTTTATAATCAATGTTATGTATTTGTTCAAAGGAAAACTATTTGTAGTTCTTCTCTCTTAATCGTGTATTGACATTGATAAAATATATTTTTCAGAATGACGAAAAGAATGAACCTTTATTTAAAATAATCTAATTAATTTCATTATAGTAAAAAAAATTCATTTCTTTGTAAAATCGTTTTTATTATCTAAACATGTGTTTTCATAGAAACATTTTCCATTTTATTATAAGATATTATATTGATTTAATTTTTGTAACTGATAAAAAGTGAATCATAAAAAATTAATTCCATATTATAAATTTTAAAAAATAATAATAGGTAAAATTTCAAATTAATGTTATCCATTGTGATACATAACCATGGTAATAATTTATCACATTACATTGGGAAAAAGAATAAAAAAATTTAAAATCAATGGATAAGGTATCAAAAAAAACCCAAACTACTATTATAAACCCCATTGTGTAAAATTATTTATATAATAGACTTATAATATTACATTAAATGATAATTTTGATCCACATTTCTTGAGAAATACATAAATTATATAATATTCTTCCAAGTATTTGCATGTTTTCCACCCACCTCTTTTATAAAAGGTAACCCAATACCCTATATTTTCTGAACTACATTATCCACTTAAATTGACCGTTACATACCCAAATACCTTCCCAACATCAAAATACACATTCTAGAGAACACTGTACAACCAAAATATAACTTCAAGATGTATTTTTATTTTAGCCAAAGGATGTTTCCAAAATAAGTGGTATTTGTTCTTACTGATTTATTCATGTTCATTTTATCCTAAGACTCCTCTAAATATTAAATAACCACATTATCTTTTCTAAATACCTATATTAAAAAAATTATTTTTTATGTTAATGGTATATACATTTTATATCTACATTCGTTCTGATAGAAAATAAAAACGATGCTCATGTCTAGGTATGACCAACCATCACCATATAGGCGGGTAATTTTTTTTATACCCACTATACAATCATGGTTATGAATATAGAATTAATGAATATATGTTATATTGATGAATTCACTGTTAAAATTTAAATATAATATATCATTTAAATTATTTCCCTTTTATGTTGTGGAAAATGATAACACTACTGATTCAAACTTCTCGACTTCCATCTCCACAAAATGGTGGTATTAATTGTTCTCATACCAACATTCATTGGAGATTATAAATTTTTATATAATGAATAAAATTAATATCCATAAATTTATATAAATTTTTAGATAATTACTAAATTTAATAACTTCACTAACCATATAAGATATTCCAAATAAAATTTTGTAGAAATTTAAAAAATTAAATTAAAATAGTTGACTATGGAAAGAAGTATTTAATGAATGGATTAGAAATTATTATAATAGTACATAGTTTTTTAATATAGATAAAACTGATTCCATATCAATTAATTAGTAAATTTATAATTATTAATAATGATTATTGTACATATTTTTCTAAGAGAAGATGCAATGTAATAGATTTCTCTTACAATCAAATTTTATTTCTATATTTTTATGTTAATATTTAATTATAAAAATTAACATAAATTAATATAATAAGTCTAATATATAATTTTATCAAATGTTTATGTTTTTATTAATGTTATTTATTTTCAATTTCTTCCCTTTTCTGGAACTCGAATAAACTAGTGAGACACATATAAAGGAATTTTTATAAAAACATCATGTTTAATGTTTTCCATCCAACTAATTTTATTCTGTATCTTGGTTCCTTTAAATAATTCATGAATATTATCATTTAAAATAAATTTTTTATTTTATGTCATATTCATTGATATTTTACTTTATTTTCAATTGATTAAAAAGAATATTCTTTCTGCTTTCGAAAAAAATTAATTTTGGAGAATTTACCATATTTTTTAAAATAATAACAGTTTTAACATTTATCATATGAATGTAATTTTTAACCACTATTTATATTCTTTACATAGAAGATTCCACTAATTATAAATGGTGAATATTAAAAAATAATTATTCTACATATTAATGACTTTTTTAAACAAAATATCAAAATAAAAGGTTATTTGAATATTAAAGGCATGAAAATAAATTCAAATGTAGTTTTTAAAATCATTTATACACAAAGATAAATACATCTTATTTTTAATTGTTCATTCTATATTATTTTAAATTAACAATATTATTGTTTCTATAAGATTCTTTCCATTCTGATGTGTTTTTCATCATCTTAAATCATTATCACATTCATGGTTTTATTCGTATTAATGTTATCATGATGAAATTCTTTATCGTGTTCCAATATTTAGTTTGAAAATAATTTATTCTCCTTGCCCATATTATAAGTATAATATATTTATATGTTATCATTATCACCTGATTATTATTTCATTAACCGTAAACCATTTACACATGTGGTATTAGTCAATGTATATTTAATAAGAATTTCATTTCATTGATTGTGTTAAATTATATAGTATTTATCATGTAAAGATAATTCATTATTTATAAGTAATTTTTAGAATGTTATGTATTGACCATTATATTTATAAGTAATTAATTATACATAAATTTTATAGGTGGAAAATATTTTATTAATTGAACATATTATATGAACATATCATATTGATTGAAAATGATAGGAAAGTTGTATTAGATATGAAGCTTGTTTTAAAACTCAATTTTTTTAAAAAAATTATTGGTAGATGTCATAATGTATGATATTAGATATATTTTCCAATGTAAATACATTATCCCTAATATCAAAGATTCAGTGGAAACATTATTACATGAGAAATATATATATAAAATCTCATCCTGAAGAACCAAATAGAGTATATGCCTTCTAAAACTATATGCATACATAATTTATTCATTACATTTGATAACATAAAATACAACATATTATTTTTTTGAGAACAATATATACCCTTTAGAATATTCCTAAATATCAATAATAAAAAATATCATGATATCCTATATATATAAAACAATATAATTGGGTGATCTAAGTTGCTTAGTATGGTTGTGAAAACAATTTTTGAAAACATGAAAAGATTAATATGGAAGGAAATAAATGTTATTAAACTAAAACTATATTAAATAAATCACATGAAATTAAAATATATCAATGTATATAAATACTATTAAAATAATCACATGAACATAAATACATGAATTCATTATGATGATGTCAATAATCTTGGTCATCTAAATGTTACTATTGAATTTTCATGCCATGAAATCTTAAACATAACATCATGGACTCATAGGATGACTCCTTACAGAAATGCTAAACACATTAGAATAAAATCCCAATCTGGATTGTCTCATGAGACATTCTAATACATCGAGGTGCTATATAGTTATAGTACCCACCAATCACAATATATTTCTAATGCATTCATATTGTGAATAAAAAATTTAAATTAATTGACATTACAAAAATATAAATAATTTCATGTACTAGAAAAAATAAAATAATAAATATCAATATGTTAAATAGTTTAACAAATCATAAATGATCCATTTAAATATTATAGATGGTATCATAAGATTATAACCTCTATAAATTTCAATATTTAGCAAATAATGTTGATATTGATGAAATAAAATTCATACGTTCAACAAAAAATTTCTTGAGTAAATTAATATTTTCTCATAAAAAACATATTTATATTCTAGGATATTCCCAAATATTAAGAAAAATATATTCATTAAAAAATTATTGTAAACTAGTAACTAAATAGTAAAATAAATGTCAATCCCTGATGGGGGAAATTTCATTCATGATATATATGTTAAAAAATATTTCATTCTCACTTTTTTAAAAAGGTCAAAAAGAACCTCATTCAAGAAATAAAAAAAATCATTTTAAAACTTTTTTAAAAAATTTCAAAAATCAATAAAAAATAAATTATAAATTCTTTGGATTAATAAATATTCTTGAAAATAAATTAAAGAAATATGGATATTGAATAAAAAAATCTACCAACTAAAGAGAGAAATGTTGTCAAATTTGATTAAAAATATTCATTCAGTCTCTTGAGAACATAAAGAGGGTATGATTTAAATGAATGGATTTATTATTTAGAGAAAAATCTGGAGGAGAATAAAAAGGAGAATAAAAAATATCTGTTATAAGATAGAAATTTCAAATAATTACCCAAATGGAGACTTAAACATGATAAATCATGAATAATTAATAGACTATAAAATGTACCATTGCATGTTGTTCGAGTTCATTCATATGTGTTTGAATTTCTTGTATATTAATTATAGATTTAATATAAATATATAAATATGAAATATTAATATATATCACACCATATGATATATAATTATAATATTTTTTCACCCTTTTATTAACACTTATTTATTCAATTAACAATTATATATGACAACATCTTTTTATTTCATGTCTATTTTTGTTCATTTTTCTGTTTGAGTACATTGATAATGGATCCACCATCTCCAAATTGTTAAAAATGATATTTATATCATATATATAAATTATATATATATATATAGTAATCCAAAATATAGAGATATAGACATATGAATCACATCACTCAAGGATTCGGTATGTCATATGTATTGTTGAATGTTGTTTTCTACTATTTAATGTATGAAATTAAATAAAAGTAAATAATAATATTACTATGTTACTGTACATTATGACCAAAAATCAAAGGTTTCTATTCCCCAAATTTAACCCACTGGGTTTCAAATATAGAATCTATTTTATCATCTTCCATAACATTATGTATAATAAATAAATTTTAAAATTAGTGGGAAACCCCTATAAAAAAACATAAACATGGTGTTTTTATGAAAAAAACTGTAGTTATTCTAATATCATGAATTTTGTGGATATTTTATTAATATTTTAAAAAAATTATTTAATATATAATATATAAATTTCATTAATTCATTCACCAATTGTGATTAATTTAATTTATTTCAATGAAAACATGATACACCAATAGAAATATTTTTTTTGATAAACATTTTATTTACTTTCAAATGATTATTTTATTTAGAACTAATTAATTTCCACTGAAATAACATTATACATGCAATAAAAGTACATATTTCATAATTTAGTTAATCGTATCCATATAAGAATATTCAATGCATCGAAAATAACACTATAATTATAATAATTTAATTGTATATCACAGCTTAATAAAACTCATTGTTTCATGTAACACAAGATATCAATGAAATCAATATATATAAATAGAAATTGTTATATCACTCCCCTCTTCATAGGCTTCCGAAGTGATGGGTGTGCTTCTATGGCTTAGGTGACCACCCAAAGACACTATAGGTTGTGAATAAATTCCAAGGGCCTAATAAACAAGTGGGGGATGATATTTCCTCTGTAAGTAAAATCACACAACCATAAAAATAATCCATAAAAATCACTATATGATGCATGAGTATAAAATATAAATGATGAAAATCCATCTTTAAAATCTAATAATAAGTCTAATAAAATACCAAATAAACTCAATGACATAAAATAAATTAATATAAAAACATCAAAAGTGCACAATGCTGTAACTCTTTATGACAATCTGATGGTATTATGATGCATTACAATGTAAATGAGATTATATTCCATTACTTGTGTCTCTATAAACAAAATTAATGAATGCACCAATGTTCCCAAGTAGAGGCTCGTTATAAAACTAAATAGGATTTCCCCAACAACTTCCTACCCCATGCCACTGGGATTGATGGTTTTAGACCATTTACAAAAAATAAATTTATTTTTTTAAATACGTTTATAGCAAAAAAATAGTCTTCCAAGACAAAAGTTTTCTATGGAACAAAATTAATGTAAGTCTTTAAAAGGTTTTATAACTTCATTTGGCCCAACTAATACTTTAATATATATCAAAAAATTCAAACACGCATGACAACCATGGACATACCAAAACTCATGAATGGTCATTCATCCCCTAACCATGTCGTCACATGGGAAATCATATTTATGAGGGGGAATATCAGACCCTTATTTTTATCATTTTTATGGGGTATACATCCTGATTTTTTCTGTAAAAAACTCACAAAAACCCATTCCATTCATCAATTCCAAAAACCATTCAAAGGCATTTTAATAATTTTTTTGAGGTAAATTATAAAAAAAATATTTTACAGCATTGAAACAAAACAATAATTTTCAAATAATTATTTTAATATCATGAACTAAAACATTTTCCATTAAACCATCCAATATCAAAATTTCATAAAATAATCATTAAAGATGTTTTAAAAAAATAATAAAACATTAATTTCACAATTTAATTCATGTGACTCAATCACTATTACATAAATACATAATTTTATATTCAAGATGTGTCGATAGTGATGCCACCTTATTTAAATTTAATTGAATCAAGGATCTATCCCCTAGATAATAGATCCCTTATTCCATGAGTGGGAGTATGGGAAAAGTAATTGAAATGATGAAGATTATAAAAATATTGATGAATCTGTGCCTCCAACACTCATTGATTCCCATATTAATCACCCCCAGAAAAAAATGAATGGTCTCTAGAGCCTATGGAGGAACGAGAATTAGTGATATAACATGTTTTTGTGAAAATGTGGTATTAAGGAGGTACACCATGTTATATAAAAAAATACAAATCTAAATTTTGGTGGTGTGTGGTGGGAGAGCATGTAGAGGTAAACTGTCTACTAACAGTGCATGAACCACTCTCTACAACCACCCCTCACACGGTTGTATTACACAATACGAAAAACTATATGAATACTGAAACAAAAATTAATGTCCAAAATTTTATAGTTTTTACTGGGCATCTGCATGGTTTTCCAAATAGAGCACCTAATAATGTACATACCCATTACCAATTATATTAGTTTCATGGATTCTTGGGAGGTGTTTCATGTTTTTTACAAACTATTCTCATACCCAAACCCAAATGATGTCATTAAAAACAACAAAACACCTACAATTATCATACAATATTAACCAATTACTTTATACATTTGAAATAAAAAAATAATTATTTAAGAATATTAAATTGGGAGTAATAAGTTCTCCCCATAAATGTTCATTACATCCCCATAAAATAGAAAAAAACCATTTATATATAATATTTCTGGCTAATTATCAACCATTTTGTTTGCATGATCCCATGATTTTTTATGAATCCGAACATGATGCCATAAGACCTACAATAAAATTATTCTTTTCCCACGCAAGACATTATCTTTCCTATAAAAATATTTATTATCACATGAACCAACAAAAAATTGAAATATAGACCTATTTGATCCCATAAAATCACATAGTCAGGATTCGATTGATTCTTTTTCAATTTTGAAATATAAAACAAATTATATACTGAAATAAACCTTAGTGTGAAATCCAATTGATATTCCACCTCACCAAACCATTCAAGTATCTCAAAAGGGCCTATGTATTAAGAACATAACATTTATTACATCCCAAAAAATGATTCCCAATACTTGGAGCGATTCTAATAAATACATGATTACTCACCTAGAACAAGAACGACCATCAATGATGATCTTCATGTGATTTTTGAAGACTATGTGCCCAATCCAATCTCTTCCTAATCAACTGAATATTATTTATTGTATCTTACTTATTATTTGGTACAACCCTTTATGTCTCTCATGTTTCCACATAAAAAGTGTTGAATTATATTGAATCTCTTGAAATTCTTTAGAAATATAAATGTGTATCAAATACATGTAACTGTTGTTGTATGAGAACTCCACTAACAATATATTCTATTCCCACGAGATTCCAAAATCCTTTATAGAAGTCCTAAGCATGACATTAAATATTTTTATTTTTCGATTATATTATCTGTTTATTTTTGGATTATACTATATGCTCATAATCAACTGAGTATCAAGGTATTGATATATGTATTTCCAAAAAGAATACATAAATGTCAGATATGAATCAGATACTATAGAGATTGGAACATCATTCATTTTTCCAAATTCATGGATATTGATTTCTTTTGAAGTATTCCATAATATTAAATTCATTAATAAGGATTAAATTGGAAAATACTTCAATGAGATACAGTATCAATGAAAACGAATCATGTTTATCCTGGTAGAGCTATTACAAAATTCATATTGATCTACTCTCTTTTACACATGATAATTAGTGAAGAATGAAACTTACCTACTAGCCTCTACTAAATTACAATCACCTACTAGAAGTTTATTCATCTCATAAAAAAACTTATCCACTTTTCATTTGATTCCACCACACAAAAAATATTCTAATGTTCCATATTCATTTTTTTTATTCCTTGGTGAAAACCTTGTTTCTTATTGTTGTAATAATAATGTATTTTCCCCTAAAAAGATAAACATATTACTATTTGATCTCAGAATGTCACAACTAATTTCAAATCCATCTTCCAACCCTCAATGTTTTCCACACAATTGAGTCTCATCCTCATAGAGGAAAATTTAGAATCAGTTGTTTATTCCTCTCTATCATTTTAACCAAATTGAGAATAATATAATCTATAAAGAAATCTAAAACACTTCCTCGATCATCTTGAGCCATATGCATGCTAGATATCACCATTATCAGTTACAATTTATGTGAAACTTCTTTCTCTATATGACTACATTCCATTATGCATAATGTATCATCGACCTAATTTCCACAAACCTATGTATAAATTAAGTCATTACCAAACATTTGACGATACTCCATCGAAAATTGTCGTATCAAATTCTCATATATTCAGGGAAAACGATGTTTAATGATTTTATAATCTATAGACACCATAAATTACTCACCAAATATATATTTATACCAAGTATTAAAATCATGAAACATGATAGAAAATTGAAAATCATATGTGGGTTAGTTATTCTTATTCAATCGCGACATTCCTGATCCATAAGAAACAACATGATCTCCCAACATAGGAAAAAATCCCAAACCAAATCCCATAAAATCACAATACACCACATATCCATGTATTAATTATAAATATTTCAATATCAGGGCTATTGTGAGATAAACATTCAACTCTTGAAAATAATTTTGACATTTATCATTCCATTAGAATGTAATTGTTTTCCCTTTCAAAGAATTAAATGGTTAAGATATTCAAATAAATCATGAAAAAAACATTATTAATAACAGGTTAGGATAAGGATACATCATAACTGAAATATTTTCATTAGTAGATTCATAGATATCAAAAACTCCATCTTTTTTAGGTCTATAGAAACACAAAATTGAGAGAAAAAATGGCCAAAAATGTAACTCTTGTATCCCTAAATAACACTTTGCATTTTTCTAATAATGAAGGAAATCCTACAAGTTATGCATTACCATCAGCATGTGTTTACCATGATCATCCTTTTTCATAGAATTCTCAAACATGTCATTAATAAACACCTTCCCAGAAGAATAAAGATATCTTTGAAATATCTTATTCATCAATTCCATAACAGAAGCTAGATAATTTGTATGACTGAAAATAAAAACCATATACATCTAATAGCCATATATATTATTGAATGCACACATAGTAATATATTTATTTCAAACCCACAGTTGGTGATAGCATGAACACAATTCAATTCTTAAGAGACTCTTGGATCCCCTCAATTGATAAAAAAACCAATATGTGGAAGTGGATAGCTAGTCAGTATCATAAAATGATTTTGATTTAGATAATTAAAAGCATACTATTATTTATAAAAACACCTTTTAAAACCAAAATTGGTTCTTCTCATAGAGACATTCCAGACCAAATGAAATATTTTATTTCCAACTCTTATAACCTAAGATTCAATTAACTATATTATAATAGCTCTATCTGATAAAATGGAAGTGATACAGGGATATTCATTGGTAAGAGATAAATATTAAACATCTGTTCTATTGTTGGTGGAAGGAATATGAATTTATCTAAAATGATCAACAATTTCTGGAAAATTTATATTTCTAATATCATAAATTATTTCCATAGTCAATTATGCCAACTGGTATGAGATAGTTAAAATTTCAATGGTTAAAAGTCTTAATAAAATTTATTTCAAATTGTGATCTCCTCTAATGAAATTCATGTTTCCATCATCCATTACAAAGCTATCCCTTCATGTATGATAGTTGATGTGATCTTTGATTATTATGAACAAATCAATACCTAGGATTAAGTAATATAAATATATTTCATTTATAAAGAAATCCCAAATAAATTATTCTCCATCAATAGTAATAGAACATTATTTTCATATAAAGGATCAAAAATATCTTTTAACAATAGGATTTTTAACTCCTCAAATGAGGGAATCACCTCCACATTAAAACCCAGATGATTAATAGAAAAATAATAAATAATGAATATGATTCTACAGTATCAAAAAAATTACATAAGTGTATAATTAAAAAGAATCGTACCCCTAACCATATGAGGGTCACATTGATCATCCATAATCAGTTTATTGGATTTATACAGTTGTTTACTCACTATTGTTTTCCCTATATTACCATGTTGATATTGCACTGGTTGAAGATTCATGGTATTCCTAGAGTCACTATGGATTCCATGGTAATAACCATGGTAGATATTTATAAACACTCATCACATAGAAGGACAAAATGATAGAGATTTATAAGAGGTATCTCTAGAACCGAACAATGGAGCACAAAAAAAACTCATGAATATGTACCATTATTTTTCTATTGTTTGATTCTCTCTGTGGGGATATAAAAACCCACATCATATGATCAAAAGAGCCACATTGAAATAATCTAGTCTTAATCACCATTTCTTGTGGACGATATACTAATACCTTCATCTGATTTAATGTCTAAACACTATCATGGAAATTGGTTTCCCTATCTCAATAATTCATAGCATAGGGTTTCCCACCATGTCCTATAGGTATCAACCTGATTCCTCTAATCATATTATATTAGTAGTCATGTTATTCCACTATAACTCTATTGAAAATATTCATATAATATGTTTTTCATAGCACCGATATCATAGAATGAGTATCATTTTTATGTCCCGAAATAATAGTTTTAAAACATGTGAAATTATTTAGGAAAACATATTTTTCACTCATGGATCATTAGATATAATATTCTCAATGGTCATTTTCAATTGGTTCCTATGATGCCTATCCAGTTTCATTGACTATACCAAAAATAAAACACTATTATTTCATACTCTCTAGAAACTAATGGCATAAAAACTTAAAATAATTACATCACGCATATCACAAGTCATTCAAAAAATAAAAAATCTTTTCTTTCAACCAATTTTTTGGAATTCAAACATTCTTTTAAAGATAAATATATTTCAAGAAACCACTACCATGCCTTTTTAAAGTTTCACATTTTATATCATTTTCATCACATTTCAAAAATCAACAATTTTTCATCATACCATATATCATTACTCAAAATAATTTATGCACTCATAGTGGGAAGTAATTTTTATCAATGTTTTTTATACAATTATCATCTTCCAAACCCATGAAGATGATTGTAAATCATCAAAACATGGCTCAAAAAACAAATATATAAAAAAATCATTGGAAACATGATTGTCAATAATAAAAGGTTATCCTTATATTTCTAATGAACTTCCTTCAACAAAACAAAGTGTTCCAATGATATAAAGTGACTAAATAAAAATTAATTTAGGAACACAAAAAATATGAAATAATTCATGATGATGTATGAACCTATTTCAACTATCATGATGAAACAACTTAGATATAGATATGAAATCACTATTACACAACTTCATGCATTCTTTAAGATTCCTTGACTTCTCAGATATTTTGATTAATGTGGCATGGTAGTTTCTTATTTTATAAAACGTAATTCTCCCTCAAATTTTGAGCTATTTCATTTTATGATGTATTTTATGTATTCACTTCATCCATTTTTTATTGACATTAGCTCAATTTTTTCAACACCTCATAGTTATCATGATCTTTTTTTGGTTTCAATGTAGGTTTCAGTTTTGAAAATTGATCATCTACCATAGTGTCACATTAACTAAATTGTTATAGGACCCCATACAAACCATCTATCTTCTCACATACCAATATTTTAAAAATTATAAGAAAAACAATTAGTCCGCTTCTAGAACCACATCTATGGAATGTTATCTCTGAATCATTATGCCCTATATTTCATGTTACGAAAATCCAACTCCTTTCTACTAACCCAACTAAAGGACAAAAAAAGATTAATTTTCTTTATTAGGATCTGGAAAACTATTCACATTTTTCCAAAAATGAATGAAAAAATTGGAAAGACCGATAACAGTTGTAATAACCTACCACTTCTCATTTGCTAGAGAAGTGTTGACAGTGTTATGAGGCCATAGGTGACACACCCATGACACGAAAGGCATCAAATAAATTCCAAGGGTTTAAAACAATGTTCAGGGATATTTTATCTTTGATATTATAATAATAAAATAATAAAAAACCCAATGAAAACAGTATATGATGCATAATTAACAAATTAAACTAAAATAAAACTAACTAGAAAATCATATTACAGGAGGAAAAATCATCAGAACTCAACAAAATAGATGGAATAAACTCAAGAAATACCATCCTACTCCAATATCCAACTCTAAAATCCATTAGAATCATATCATGATGAATCACTAAGGAAATGAGATAACATTCTTTTCGTTTTGTCTCAATATACAACATCAATAAACACACATATATTCTCAAGTAGTTGGTGAGAATAAAACTCAGCATAATCTTCCCAATGACTTGTCAACTCACGCCTCTTGGATATAAAAAGATAGAAAATTTATATAAAATATTTTGAAACACGTTAATTTAGATTATATAAAATCCAAATTAGTTTTCCAATCCAATCAGTTTTACATGGAAATAAATTAAAATAAATCATTAAAAAACTTCTCGAAATCATATGGAATACCCGTCAAATTTCAACACATCATGAAATTAATGAAAACCATGGACCTCCCTATACATTTGAGTAGTGAGTTATTGTATATTAAATACATCACATGGGGTTCCATTTTGATAGAGGATTCGTCATTCTCTTATCCGTCCCATTTTAATGGGTAAGACATAGTGCCCAAATTGTTCACAAATAAACATGAACACATGCAAACCATTTATGATAAAACCAATCAAATTAATATCAATAAAACATTTATTTTATTAAAATATGTTATAAAAAACATATCAATTAAAAACAAACTATAATTTTGAAATCCAGAATTTAGAATCATAAACCAAAACACTTTAAAATAACCATCCAAATTCATAATTTCACAAAACCATCAATAAATATCTTTTAAATTGAAATATAAAATTAATTTCACAATTAAATTCATGTAATTAAATTTCTTTGAAATAAGTCCTTTAGGCTCTAATTAATAGGATAAGATATTGATGCCATCAACCTCACAAATTTATGTTGAAATGAAGTATGGTAGAAAAACCTTCAAATACCTATACTGAACCTTTTAGAAACATCTTTATATATTTTTAACATCAATAAAAATAGCCATATATCAACATGATTGGAAATATAAAACATGTTTATAACCCCAAAGAATTTGTCAAATGATTCTAATTGAATTAGATAGAATAAATCTAAGGAATATGATGATGATTGAGTACTTAATTATGAATCTGGTTCACAAGAACTCTTTGATTTTCTAATAAATTTTTCCTCGATCAAAAGGAATGGTCTCCATAGCCATGGAAGTGAGAGGAATTCAAGAAATGAAAATTTTAAGATAAAAAATATATTATAGAGGGAAAATAATTTAAATAAACCAAATTTTGCTCTAATTTTTAATGTTTCATGGTTTGGGAGAATAGTTAGGATAACCCTATTTCAACTATGCATGATCCACTACTTTAAAAAACCCCTCATATAGTTGGCCAACATCGTTCAAAAAACCGTGCACCAACCATGCTAAAATCACCTATACAATATTTCATAGTAAATCCGAGGAAGAATTATATTTTTTCAAAAACTATGGGTCTAGCCATGAACCAATCGAGTGTCAACTGTTTCCATTACACTATTTCATGCGTTGTGTTGCACAGTGTCAACTAACGCTTTCCAGCCTATAAACCTCCAAAAAATATCCAAAAAATTCCAAAACTACCCCAAATATCATGGAACGTAACCCAATAACATTATATACATAATATAAATAAATAAAAATTCATTTACAATAAACAGTGGGTTCTGTGAAAATATATTATTAAATATCATGTTGTTGAACTCTACAACAATTAAAATATATTTTACCAAAAGAAAATTTCAATCATATATAAATAATTGAGTATACTTATTCCTCATCACAAACTCATGTTACAATGTAGCTTCTTTATATTGGTGGTTTCTACCCAAAACTTTTCCACTTAAGTGGTAAAGATTCTTGGAAATTTCTGTCAGTATTCTAGAATCACAACATGTTACTTGTCATAATAAATTCAACTATCCAGTGGTAAATCATCTTAGGTTAGTAATGGTGAAGAATCACGTATGTAATGTTTTAGGAGATAATCAGGGAATAAATTATTGACATGATAGATATATGGAGGAGGTATAAATAATTATTGTACTATCCCAATACATTATATAATTTCAAAGGGACCAATACACCTCGAGATTATATTTCCATTATTTCACAATATAATCAACCTCATCAAAGTAAATTTTCATAAGAATATCTTTTTAGAGACAATAATCGATATATATTTATGATGAATGTAGTAAAAAAATTATATAATATGAGAGCTCATTATATTACATTGAATAGACCTATTATTCTTCATAATTAACTTAGTTATAGATGGATTCAATAGGTTTCTATTTCTTAAATTGCTTTAATCACACTGGATTTATTTCCTTTCATCCATGTAGGGATTTATAAGGCTATATCTGAATAATAATGTGAAATGATTATTGTTTGAAAAATATACCAATGGATGGTGGTAAACCCAACTACTATTTATATCCATATAGAAATCTCTCAACATGTATTATAGAGTTTTAATAGTCATCTAAGACATACCATCAGTCTAGTAATGTTAAGAAGTGTTGAATTATATCTATGTATCTAAATCCTATTTATGTATTCGTCGTAATATTGATGTGAACCTCATACCCCAATAAAATTAAATATAATATGGTAATCAAATAAGATTCATACAAAATTATTCCATTTAGTTATTTTAGTGATTATGATGATAAAATCAATGGTATCGTTTTCCCATATCTATTATTGTATTTTTCTTGTTTTTAGGATCCCGATAAACTTATGTCTCTCAAAATTAAATTTTTATAATTCCATGAATAGTGATACAAGAACTCAAATATTTCTCTTCATTCTATCCCACCAAAAAAACATTCTAATATATATTCTTCTTCATATTTCCATGAAAAGTATAGAATAA
Source organism: Viscum album (assembly GCA_963277665.1). Lineage (NCBI taxonomy): Eukaryota > Viridiplantae > Streptophyta > Magnoliopsida > Santalales > Viscaceae > Viscum > Viscum album. The sequence goes on from OY728136.1 coordinate 2,093,680,005, forward strand.
ATAACAATATGATTAATCCAATTGACAAATAAAATATGATATGGACTTGTTATATACACGTTCATTGAACATTATTATCCCATCACTATTGATGAATTTAAAAGAAATCCAACCTTCTTTTATAGATATACATTTTCTTTTTATGCCTGATAATTAAAAAAAGGATAGATGGTAAAATACTCATTTGATACAGACAATATTTCTCCCCTTCCATCATGATTTCCATAAATATTCATGTAAAATCCATTAATATTAGATCTGTTATTAACCCCATCATATATAAGCTAGCATTATCCTCTCAACTAAAATCATCTTCCTCCATATTCACATTCCCAGGTTGGAAACATTTCATGTAGTCATATTGGTTAATAATTTACAACCAAATACATTATCACTTATTCGGCTCCTTCATTTTTAAAATACACAAGATTCATTTATGATCCTTATATATCACACTATTTACCATGCATATAATTCGTCGATACCATTAATACAAAAATTACTTCTACCAATATCATGTCATGCGCCATGTAATATTTTTCATTAAATTTCAATTGGAAAGCGTAATATTCTACCACCTTTTCCATTCATAATAAGAACATATAGAAATCCTAATTTCTTGTGTCCCTAGAGATTGAAAACCCTTATCTACTAAATGGTAGTGTAGTAATATGATCTCTAACCATTCATATCCTTATTTTAATAAAGCCGCCTTTGCATTCATATTACTATATGAACAAAACCCCCTTGTGAATCAGTAAGGTGTTTGAATTATATAGTCATTAGAAATCCATCAAAATGCACCAGAACAATACATCAAACCAAAGAATCCATTGATTACTATTACAATGGTCGGTCATGGACATTTTTAAATGAAATATTTCCTTGAATGATCTATTGATATACCCACAAATTAAATTATATAACCCAATAATGAAACATTATGATTCCAAAATTCAATCTTTTAAAATTTAGAATAGAACTTGTCCTTCATCAAGGCCTTCATCGGATTTCTCAAGTTTTCTTCATGAACCTCCTTTCACATTTATTATATAGTAATTTATTTTAGAAAGCTACAAAAAACTAATTAGTGTCATATATAAACACAACATTACTTAAATGTACTAATATTATTGGATATTGGGTAAGACCGACATCATTAATATAAATTCTTAATTACCAAACCATGATTAGAAATCAGTACTGGGTATATCCTCCTTCTTGATCCTCAACTTATGGTATCCAAATAAAATACTAATATTGGAAAAATATAAATCTCATCTTAATTGATCAAAAGATCATCGATAAAGGATTTAAGATACTTTTTCTTAATAGTGATCTCCCTATGTTTATAATAATCAATGAAAAGACACATTTACACATTATTATTCAAAAAAAGTACAAGTTCACCGGTAGTGGTGAACACAGATTAATACACACCTCATATTAACTCTCTTGGACTTTACTATTCAGTTATTACAACACATCAAGTTCTTTTATATATGAATTATTTGAAATATTCATAGTAGTATGTATGATATCTATTGAAAACTCAAATTTACAATTTGTGAATGTATATGAATCTAATCATAATATAAAAAAATAATCCATAAAAATGGAAGATATTCAATGTTTACCTTTCCACAACAATAATAGATAAACGTCCCACATGAATAGTTAGAAAATTGCATATGATAGAAGTAATTTCCATTAGTGGTTTGGGTTCAACAATTGGCTGATAGAATATGGAAGACTGATTTAGAATATCAACGTTAACATCGCTTCCTAAAAAATATATAAATGAGATCTATACAAATAGAGTTAGTTTGTAAAGAAATAATATAAAACTAAACTATGGGAAGTATTAAAAAATTCACTGCAATGATACTACGATAAAAATCTATTAGTGATGATTTATAGAGCTGAGATGTTGTAATCTTACCATTAGGTGTTTTAACCACAAATCCATGTTACAATCATTGATTTAAAGATGTGATATCCATAGAAAATTATTTAAATATGAATGTTTTCGTAGAATTGGAATCCATGAAAACATTTTCAATTGTAGGTTTGATAATATGTATACCATTCACCACATCCCTAGTAACATCCACATCTGTTATAATAATTACATCAGGTTGGACATGGACATATCCCATTGGATTATTTTCTGCTATGTTTCCTCGACATTAGGTGAAATTTTTGGAATACGTCATTATCTACTTAGAGTTAAATAAATATATGTATATGGATAATACATTCCCCTTTCATTAATGATTATAATGGCCTTTTCACCCCACTTACAATAAAAATCATTTTCTTTTTAAGAATGTACCATAGTGTTTTTTCTATAAGTATCTCATGTTGTAAAATTATTCATTATTCTCTTAACTTTACCAATATTTTTTTTAAATCAACCTCCTCTCTAATTTCATTCCTAATAATCCATAAAATCTTTTGAATTTTTTCTCTATTTTAATAGAACACTATTTTATATCCTCATATGGTGATAATTTTTTGGTCACTAATACAATTAAAAAGATTATCTTAATTTCATAAATGAAATGATCAGTAAAACTCATTGAATTATGTATATATTACATAGCGTACATTACTAAACATGAAATTCTAGAATCATATAAAGAAACATTTTCCTCCTCATTTGGCCTCATACTCATGAATTGTCACTCCATGTCTAAACGTTGTTTATAAGGAAATTATTCTTGTAATAATTGTTTCATAAATTCCTTCCATTCCATTCTCAATACATCCCCATCAATCTTTTTGTTTTCAATTAATTTCCATCATTGTCATGCATCCTCAAAAGATAAAAAAAATACCATGAAAACATTTTCCCTTTTATTAATTCTAAAAGAGAGAAATATTTTCTTTAAAAGAAAAGAACCATTTATTAGCTAAAAAGGATTTTTTGTACCATTGAATGATAGAGGTTACATATGCATGATGAATATCAGCACTATTTAACCATGTTATCGATCATCAGGGTGCCCCATAAACATATTTTTATTATTTATAACCAATGTCAACTACCCCAATAGAGTTATATTTTGATCACATATGGATACAACTCTATCTCTATAACATCCAAACATTAGTAATTGTATTGATAGGGTGGTGATACATTACTAGTCTTTAAGAGACATCCCAAAGATGACAAAGACTTGAAATAAATTTTGAAGGGTTTCAATAAATGTGGAGGATGATTTTCTGTTTATGAATTAAACCACTAACCAAATAATCCATAACCAAACAACCACTGTATGGTTCATGATAACATTAAGTGAAATCTAAACATTCTTTTCATGAAAAATCAGAATAAAAACATGTGACACGACAGAATACTACAACATCAATGTAAATAGTGGAAGAAAAACTAACAACACTATACGATAACCAAAACACTTCATGCCTTATAATACACATTATCAAACATCACCAAAAAACCCGTGTATAAATTTGTAGTTCTAAATACATTTTGTACATTAACTTTTCCCATATACAAATAAATGACTTCATAAATAAAACCCATGATCCAAAACATTGGTGAGTATTAAAATTTGATGGGTTTTCCCCAATGACATCCCTACTCACATTACTAGGGTGGCACATGTATGAAATGAGTATATAAAAAAAATTTGAAAAAAATTTCTATAAAAATATTATCTAGATCCACTATGATCAATTGTCCATGGAAAATTGAGAGGCCACAGAGACATTACTAGGCCTTAAGCGACATCCAAATTATGCTAAAAGATGGAAATGAATGTCGTAGGGGTTCAATATGTGTAGTGGAAGCATTAACCATAATAATTAAACCAATAACCAAAAAATACATAACAAAACAACCACTATATAATGCATGATAAAATATAAGGATAACTCAAAATTCCATGTATCAAAAATCATTCTAAAAATATGATTCAAAACATAAGACTACAATATCAATGTTAATAGTAGAAGACAAGCTAACAAGACACCAAGATAACCACAAGAATATAAGATCCCCTAGACCCATTTTCCAACATCACCAAACATCAAAATTATCACAATGTAGTTCTAAATATGTGAGATACATTACCATTTCCCATGTCCCAGTAAATGAATTCTATAGAAGAACCCAAGTGACAATGTATAGTGAGTACTAAAACTCTGTATGTTTTCCCCCAAATACATCCCTACTCATGCCACTAGGAAATAACATGTTAGCAATATTTATATATAAATATTTAAATAAGAAAATTTCTAAAATATTTTTTTATCAAAATATAAAGTAAATCTATTGTAAAAAGTTTCCAAGGAAAACAAAAAACAATTAACTAAATCATTTAATATTCAATTTGTCATAACCCCTTACATTCCACACCACAATACATCCAAACATGAATGAAAACAATAGGACATACTATAATAATGATTGGATAGTTATACTTCAACTAAGACATTGTATAGTGGTCCAATTTGATGGGATTACTTCATGTCCATATGTGTCCCAAAATATAATGGGGTTACTTCATGCACTTATCATTCCCAATGAATATGAAAACATTCCACACAACCATGAAAACTCATACAAAATCCATGTGGGTTAAAACCATTCTGTAAAACATCATTAATTTAATTGAAAGTAATTTTTATTCTATGAATAAATACCAATGATTAATTTAAAATCAGAATTCTGAAATTACGTTATCAAAACACATTCTAATAACACCCATATTTCCCAAATTTTATAAACTATCACTCAAGATGGTTTCAAAAAATATTTCACTTCCCATAAACAATAAATTTCTTAAAAATCATTAAATTTAAAACTAATCTACTATGTTCAATTATAGAGGAGTCTATAGTGAATCCACATACCTCTAGGGTTTTCACAAGAATGATAAACTATGTGAAAAATTCACAAAAATCGGTTGAAACTCCACAAACATGCCTTCAATCTCTTCCCCTGCCATGAACCAAGACAAATATAATCATATTTGAAACCAAAATCATAGATATACCCACAGTGATTTTAGATAGTTGAAACCATGGGAATGGAATGAAGTATATCAATGAAAAAACTATGAACAAAAAAGAACAATCACTTAATGTGAGGAATAGCAATCTAATCCTCAAGGGAAGCCTACGTATCGCCTCCATATCATTGGAAGAGCCCTAATCTATATTTGATAGAGTAAAAATATGAGTGATTATTTTATAAGAATAATAATTAAAAGATTAATTTGAAACATGAGTGAGATCCACTTTTTTAGGAGAAGGTTTTGACAAACGCATGGTTTAGTCGCACTGTTAGATTAATTGTTCACTAATCATACTATTTCTTCTGTCATAATAAATTCCTCACACAATTTGTCACATCGCTTCTAATCTATGTTAGGACCACACCAAATCCCTATATGCAACATTTTCACCTCACTACATGGTTTCTCATGGGACTTTATATAGTTTGGATAAAATATGCACCTCCTATCTGCCTCCCCTTTAGCCAATGTCTCATTATGCGTGGTTTCCTGCATGTGTTGCATGGTTTTCAGAGACCATTCACTACTCGTGCACATGTAGAAGAGCCCCAAAAACAATCAAAAAATATTCCAAACTATAATTTACATTACCCTAATACTTTATATATAAAAAAATAAAAAAAAATGAAGGATTGTAGACCCCAAAATTGGGGGTTCAAATTCTCCCCAGCATTGGTCTTTCCATCCTCAGAAGGTATAAAACCAACAGGTTCATGAAAGTGTTTCAACCATTACTAATTCATTTCCTTCTCATGTTCCTATGTATCTTCCTGAATTTTTAAATATTTCTACAAAAATCACACTATAATAAGGATTTTTCCACAAAAGGATTTCTCATTCCTTTTGATAATCCACCTTGCGATATGTAAGAACAAAGTATTTTTCCATATATAAATGTTATCCAATTTAATTACATGTTAAGGATTGGTCTAATAATTTTTCAACTATGATACATAGAACACATTATGCACTACAATAATCCATGGTGGTAATGCAAACTGATATGCCAGATCTCCCACCTATTCTAGTATCTCAAAAGGGGATATGTATCATGGAGAAAGCATTCCCTGCATCACAAATCATCGATGAAAATGACATAGATAAATCCTCATGAACACATGATCACTCATTGTGAATGAAAACGGTCATCAATTATAATCTGCATATGATTTCTGATGACACCAAGAAGTCTCCATTTATTTCTTGATAATCTGATTCTTCTCCATTATTTAATAGAAATATATTTGTCTTACAATAGAATTCTCACCTATTTCCACACACAAAATTGGGGATTTGAATGGATTCCCATAAAATTCTTAAAATGGAACCATATGTATCTAGTCCTGATAGTTGTTATTATAAGGGAACTCCACCATTGGCATGTTCTCTTCCCATGAACAACCAAAATAATGCAAAGAAAAATAAAACATGTCTTCTATTTTTTTATCATCCATTCTAGTTAGAGTCATTCTGAGGATGATACACCATACTCATAGTCAACTGAGTCCAAGGGGAATTCTATAAGGATTTAAAATAATGGGACATGAACCTCATATCTCTGTCTAATACGATTCAAATTAGTATGAAATTTAACATTAACAATTCTCATATAAATATTTTTGACAAATTTTACACTATCTAAGTTTTATGAATTGGTGTAAAATGGACCGTCTTCATGGGATGATCTACAATCAACCACATGGAGTCATTATTTTGAATCATAATTTTGTTAATTGTTACAAAAACCCTGGACAACTGTTACCATTTCCACGCTAGTATTTGTAAATATTGTAACATACCTATTGTTCACTAATTTTCTACCTTATGTTTTTGATGTTTTAAGAATCTAGAAACTAACATAGCCACCTTCCTTTTCATATTGATCCACTAAATCAGAACCTTCAACACCTTATACATATTCTATATTCCATGATTGAAAAATCATCTATAATAGTGGTATGTATGAATAAATATCTACTATAAATTCATTGGTACAACCATCTGAAATCAAAAACACAATGTTTAACTCTCATCTAGCCTCTATCCTTCAATGGTCTCCCCGTCATTGAGATTTAACCTCATCTAAACACATTCAACATCAGATATTTATGCCTACATTAAAAGATTTACCAAATCAAGAAAAATAGTAATTGGAAATAAAAACAAAACATCACCTCACACTTCACATTACATATGCATGTATGCTATGACCGAAATTAACTTCCACTCCTTGAATGCTTCTTTTTTTAACTGAGCAGACATTTTTATTCTTAATAAATCTCCCACTACATTTCTATAACCTTGTGTATAAATAATGACAAAGTTAGAAATTTTTAGTTACTCAATCCATATTCTTTTCCTTTAATTCCAATTACCCTATGAGAAAATATGCTTCATGCTTTAATGATTTATGAACATAGTAAATTTCACACTGAAGAGATAATGACACCATGTCTTCAAACAATGGATGATTGCAGCTAACTCCAAATCATGTGTTGGATAGTTATTCTCGTGATATTCTAATTTAATTGGACCATAAGAGACAAAATGGTCTCTTTTCATGATAAAACACCCAAACTTAGATCCAGAAGCCTTAAAATACACCACATAACCTTATCAAGATTCGAAAAAATCAATATTGGTGCAGATGTAATGGGAACCGTTAGCTATTGAAAACTATTATAAAATTCCCCAATCCATTGTAATGGAACATTTTTATTTTTAAAATATTTCATTGGAGATTATAAAATTGAAATTTCATGCACAAAGCTTCCATAATAACCATATAATCAAATAAAACTATGTATATCAGAGAAGTTATTTGGTGGGTTCTTTGAGATAACATGTTTTATCATTTCTAAAACCACTCAAAAGCCTCTTTAAAAAATTATATATCAAAGAAATTATACTTTGTGAATCCAAAAATCACAAATTTATAATTTGGCATAAATATAATGTTCTCTAAAATTGCCAAAATTGTTGCCACATGTTTCTCATGCTCATCCATTTTCGTTAAATAAACCAATATGTTGTCAAAAAACACCACAAAAAAAGAATCAATATATTATTAAGATATCAAATTCATCAATTCTATAAATAATGTTGGTGCATTTGTAATACCAAAATGAATTAACAGATACTCATAATAGAAATATATTATTCTAAATAAGTTTTTATGAATATCCTCTTTTTGAACTCATAATTGGTGATATTTTGATCGCATGTCAATATTAGGGAACCAATGAGATCACTTAAATTGATTTAATAGATAATAAATTCATGTATGTGGATAACTATTCTTTATCATAACATGGTTAATCATATGATTATAAAATGACATTCTTAGAGTACAATCATATTTCTTCACACACAAAACTAGTGGTGCCAATAGAGACACAATTAGCTGAATGAAATCCTTTTATTATATCTATTCAAATAAAATTTAAGATTCTTAATTATATAGGTTCCATTTGATAAGATGGAAGTGAGATAGCTCTCATCTCTATAATGAGATCAATCGTAAACTGCACTTCACTTACCTGTGGTATCCCTGAGAGATTTTTGGTAAAAACATCGGGAAACTGACCCGCCACTTTCTGAGAAAATATTTTCTCAATAACTGACATTGATACCAATGTCAATGCCTTTATCTGGTAGGAGATCATTCCAACTATTGGTTCAAATAATCTCCTTGAAAATGAATTTTCATCAGTTTATTCTATAATGAGATTCTTGACCACATATTTTGTCTCAAAACTAACTGTTCTTCCATAATATTTGTTGTGTGTCCTGAATGTTGTAAAAAAATCCATACCTATATTAATTCAAAGATATCCATCTTCATCATAGATAAATTACATTACATATCATATATATCAATAGTTATAGAACATGCTCCAAAAATAATCTCTTTACATTCCCTTTCTGAAAGAGAAGTTTGATGTTTTTTCATAGAGGGAATCCTATGATGTTTTAAAATCAAAAAATCAACTACACAAGAATAAATAAAATAATTCAATTCACTAGTATCAAGGAACACTTTCATAAGTGTATAATTCAATATAATCATACCTCTCACCATAGATGGTCCCACCTTATCATCCACATTCACCTACTCAACTATATATAATGGCTTCATAATTTCACATTGTTCATTGCTTACGTATTTAGATTTCTCTACATGAGTATTAATGGTATTCCTCAAATTACCATTGTTTTATCTGTTCGACTGATGAGATTGGTTCTGTTTTCCCTCTCCCTTCGAAGAATAAGATGTCTACGACACCTGAGAGCTGTCTCATGAACTTGACCATGGAAAACTATTATAATAGCGTTGAAGATACCCCATATGGTTACAGTTGTGGTATGATATAGTTTGTTTTTTACACTCTCTCTTTATTTGTTCAAGAGAACCACATTAAAAATATCCTTCTTTTCCCTTGGATTGTTGAGGAAGCATTACTGGTCTAGCCTTCTTATTTTGATTCACACTTTGACCATGGAAGAAGGTATCCCTCTAAATCATAATCTGATAATTATAGATATCACCTTTTCCCATGGGTATCAACATACATCCTCCCCCCTTAGCTCATAAGATGTCTATTTTAGCCACTATTTATCTATCCACCTTCTCTATATAATTATTAATAAATAACACATTTAAATTTGAGAAAATATCCTTCTTTAGCCTTGATTCAAAGATGTGTTCCTTCATGTATGTAGTAGAAGTATCCTCAACTAAAAATTGTAGTAACATCATTAGTTTATCCCCATACTAATTTATATAAAGGTTTTCTTGCTTCAGACTAAAAAATCCATTTACTCTAAGAATCATGAATTTGTGAGGATATAATTTTTTGACGAACAAATCTCCAAAAGAACCCCATCTAAGGCGATGATTTGTTTTATCTTGCCCTGATAGATCCCACAATTGGTGTCCAAGATCCTAAAGCATATACCTAGCCAATTTAAATTTCAAATCTATTATTATGATGATAAAATCAAATATATAATTTATCCCATATATCCACACCTTTAACATTTCTAGTTTAAAATCACCCAAGAAGGTGGGTGGATTCTTCTAATGGATCTATACTGAATGATCTATTATTATTTCCTCATTTCTATAATTCCATATCTATACATCTTGAAATTATTCAATGATACGTTGAACTAGCTCTTGGTTCACCTATGGTTCTGGTGCGACCACATTGTCCAAAGCTTCTTCTAGTTTGGCTGTACAATGATGACTAGGAATAATTTTATAAATAAAAAAAATGTTATAAGACTCACTCTCTAGCAACATAATTCTTAAAAAGTAAAAAATCTACAACAAAAAATATCAGAACATTTCTTCCCAAAATCAAAATATTACATATTTAATTTTTCATTAAAGAAATTAATTTTTATAAATCAAACTATTTAAAAAATAGAAAAACCATGATCTTTTTGAAAATATTTCTTTTTAAAATACTTTAAATTCTTTAAAAAATAAAACCATTTTCAAAGGATTAAATCATTATTCCAAATGATTTATGTAGTCATAGTGGGAATAAATTCCTCTAATGTGCTTCGTGATCTTATTATTAGTTATTCCTAAAATAATGAGATTTCAAAATAGTATAAGGGTCCCAAATAATCTAATTTACCCAACTCCCAGGAAACATGATGTTATGAATAAAAAAGTTAGCCATGTATTTTTATGTTCTAAATTTCAATTCACAAAAATCGTCCTCCTTTCTACCAAACTAACCCTAATAATAGACCTAAATGAACATCAACACAGACACTGGGAAACACAATACCACTTGTTCCAAAAATTGAAGGAATAACTTGGTGTCATTTGTCTCAATAGAAGTTCTGGACCGAAGAAAAATGTTAACATTTTAAACATCCCTCCCCTTCTCATTGTCTTCCGAGGGTGGTGAGATATTACTAGTACATAAGCGACATCCATAATATGAAAATGTGTGTCAATAAATGTCAACAAGATTCAATAAATTTGGGGGTTAATTTACCCATTAATAATAAATCCACTAACCCAATAATCTTTAATGAAACAAACACTATATGATGCATGAAAACATTGATAAACAACTCAACATTCAATTTATCAATAATCGTACAAAAAAAGTGTTATAGAAGAAGAACACAATATCAATGTAAACAACGACAGAAATACTAATAACACTCCAAGATATCCCCATGACTTCATTCTCTATAAGCCCCATGCTACAATACAACATAAAATCCAAATTGCCACGAATTAGTGATAATGATGTGTGAACTTTTCCTTTTCCCATGTCCTGATAAATGATATCTACAAAGAACTATACTTCTATAGAAGGTGCCAGTGATAAAACTCAATATGTTTTCTTCCAATGAAATTCATACTCATGGAACGAGTATATAACATGTTAGAAAAATTTATATAAATTAATTTATATAAAATAATTTCTAAAAAATTTTATATAAAAATATAAACTAAACCTGTTATAAATATTTTTCCATGGAATGAATAGAATAATTTTTTCAACCATTTCACATTCCATTTTAGCATAACCCCTTCATTTCCACACAATCCTATATCCAAGCATTCATGAGTTCTAGGTAAATAGCTATTCTCATGAGTGGTATGTCATCTTTCCACTAATCCATTACTTAGTGGACCACTTTGACGGGGGTTTTTCACACCCATATTTTTCCAAACCATTTTATAGTGGTACATCACACCCTTATCGATCCTAATGCATATGAACACATACCAAACAACCATTCCATCTCATAAAAAGTATACGTGTGTCAAAACCATTCAATAAAAACTCATTCCATTTACTGTGAAATATTCTTCATACATGCCAAAAAACAATCTATTATTTGAAAACCATAATTTTGAAATCATGTTATCAAAATATCATCCAATAACACCCCAATTTCTCAAATTCCACAATCCATCAATAGAAAGGGTTTCAAAAATTATTTCACAGCCCATAAAAAACTAAATTCAATAAAAGACATCTATTTAAAACATCAAATTCGTCTTCTAAGATAAATAAAGGTTAGATTGATGTAACCTAACTAAAGAGTTTTGGTGAAAACGATAAACAACATAAAAAATGTCACCAAATGAGGTTAAAACATCAAACACCCTCCTTTGATATCTTACCCTATCTAAAACCAAGAGTAATATAATCATATTTTCAACCAAAATAATAGATACACACATAGAGGGAGTCGATATAAATACCATTGGGAAGGAGAGAAGATTTTCTAAGAAAAATAGTATGAATAACAATGAATCATCACCAATGGTGAAGAATGAGCTTCTAATCCCCATGTGAAGCCTTTGGATCACCTCCAAATCATTGTAAGAATCCTCATTGATCTTTGGGAGTTACAAACAAGAGTTATATAAGTATAAGTTGAAAAATTAAATGTTTAATGTGAAAACCTAGTGATATCCACTTTTTATGGAAGGGGTTTGACTCGGTCATCTTTTCGTCTAACAGTTAGATAAAAATGTTCTAATCATGCTCTTACATATAACATAATAAAGAACTCACAAGGTTGTTTCTCAAAGCATCCAAATTCTGTTCCCACCATGAAAAATATATCTTTCTAACATTTTAAAAACACTAAATAGTTTTTTTTGTCATTCTTCAAGGATACATTAAAATGTGAACAACCTGTCCACCTCTTATTTAGTCTCGGCCTCACAGTGCATGATTTCTTGCAATTGTTTCAAAATTTTTAGAAACTATGCACCACCCAGGAGCCTATATAAATACACAAAAAACTGAAAAAATTTATTCTAACTCTCTCAAACTTCACACATATATATTATATACATAAAAATAATAAATAAAGTGATATATACCAGAAACTAGTAGTGATACAATCTTTATCTGCATTGTATCATTAGAAGGGAAATCCCTTTATAGAATGTGTTCATTGATATAGTCTCCAGTCCATTATATCTGTTCTATTTATAAAAAAATGAATTCAATAGATTATATCATAACATTATGAATCCTAATATATAATTTAGAAACTATCAAAGCATTTAACATCAATTAAAAATTGTATTTATAGTCAATATCATAATCATAAACATGGTTTATTCATAAATATTATCAAAAAATAAAAAAATATTTTTAAATCCATTATAGTTGTTTTTAAATAAAATGTGAATTAGCCAAAGAGTATCCCCCAAGAGATTCAAACTAGGTTTGTAGAATGGCACATTTTCATTTACAAGCTGATAATCAATTCAAATATATATGCACCCTTTTATGATTTTTACCCTGTCAGACAACTATTACAGATCAATTACTCATTATAATATGCTGAAAATGAAGTATTTCAAGTAAATTAACATAATATATGTATTATAAAATTATTATTATATTTTAATATACCAATAAATTTTCAAATATTTATTAATATGTATATATTCACTTATATATTTTTTCCAAAATATAGTTCTGAAGGATTCCAATAAACATTGTATAATACCATGTGTAAATACCCATGTCTTAGTAATATAGATCCAAATGTTATATTATTATTTTGGTAACATATTCATGGATTCACATCCCGATGGAATGAACAGTTTTGTAATATTGGAAAATATGATGCATACATAAATTCCATAATACATTTTAATATTGAATATAAAAAAATATTATTTTCATTGAGGAATAAATTATTACATATAGTATATACCATTATATAAACCATCAAACAATTACTGTTTCCCTAGAAAATAGATATATATTAATGGGGTAGTCTATAATTCTTATAATGGGTATTAATAATGTAGAAGCTAATTTGGTATGAGAAATATGGAATAAAATATATGATATTCAAGTAATGAAACGTAAAATTATCACATAACTTAATGACATATGAATATATTTAATAAATTTGAAAATAATATTGGGAAATTAATTAATTATTTAATTTTGAAGGAATACGTAATGTCATTAATCTAAAACAAATAATTGATTTTTGGTAATAAGAAATCATAAAAATACAATCAATGACTCAAACTATGAAATACTTCCAAAATTGATTAGTCCATTGCCGAAAACCAAACTAGTTTTAAAAAATATGCCTAATGATGAATAAAGTTGTTATATGATTTTCAGCCCCACAAATCACATAATAAGCCTAAGGCATTTCTCATATTAATAAACAACACAACTAATTTGACATGAATTATAAATAAATTATTGTTAATAAACGAAAGAAATAGAAAAAATAATATCATTACATTAAAGTGAAAAAACATATTATAAACCATATAGAAAAATATAGTGTATGGAATAATAATATAATAACATTAGTAAAGACTAGGAATAAATATATTATGTTTAAATAGATGAAAATACCTTCAAAACCTCACTGGAAATTTTATTGAAGAAGGTAGCCTTTTAGCATTGAAAAAAAATTAAAAACAAAATGTTCCGATTTTTAATGGGAAAAAAATTCTTTTAAATTAACATTAAAAAATTTAAATCATTATTAAAAGTACAGATTCTTCAACAATATAGGAAATTTACTTCACTTCATATAAGTAAAATAATATTGCTTTCACACTTCTATTAAAATGTTAAAAAGTACTTTATCTTGAAAATGAAAAAAGATCCTTGTAAACAATATTATAGAAAAGTAAATATGGTAGAAATATATATATGAATAATTATTGGATAATATTAAAAAAATTAATTTTTTTTTAAAATCATTGTTATAGATTAAAATTGATTCTCAACTGAAGAGGGAAATAAACTCAGTTTTCCTATAAACATTTTTTCTAAATATTTATCTCATAAAAAGAGTTAAACTGAAAGGAAAACATTTTAGTTCATATAATTGATCTTAATAAATGATAATATAATTTTGAGGATAAAAATATATAATTATTCTCTCAATATATGCTTAAATATAAATAATCCTTAATAATGATGAGATTTTGAAATTAATCCTGACCTCAAGTTTAACATCCTTCATTTGTTTCAGAACCAGATTTAAAATGATTTAAATTTAATATAAATCATCTAAATATTCATTATCAAATATATCACATGATATATTTTATACTAATAATATTTTCTCATCAATTTATTATAAATTATTTGTTTAAACCACTATTTTTTCTAATAAAGACTTTGTTTTTCATTTTTATTTTGGTTCATTAGTTCATAAAAAATAAATTGATCATGGTCTATAATCTCTCGAATGATAAAAATGGTTTAATTATAAAATATATTTATTATATATTAATATATTTATTTCCAGAAAATTTAGGTATATAAAAGTAAATAACACAGTTCATTGAGAAGGTAACCCATATGTTCACATGAATGTTATTTTCAACTTTCAAATGATATAATGAAATAATGTTAAATAACAATAAAAATATTTATAATAATTGTTATAATATATATGTCATATTTATTCAGTAATTCTATAATTATTTCCATACATATAAAAAATGAAAAATTGGCCATTTCACATTGTGTACGTGTATTTCACACATACACATGAGATACATTATAGTTTTACAACAGATCGGATGGTAAGAAGGTATATAAAATATTATACCTCCACAGAAAAAATAACATCATAATTGTAATATATATTCATTAATCATATCTATATAAAAATCCAAGTAATGTTGTGTTGAGAATCAAATTACATTGTTTTGTGGAGACAATAATTTGTTTGTATGAACAAGAATTGTTTTTACTCATTTCATATGAAGTAAAATTGATGAAAATTGGTTGTAACATAATAATAATAACATAAATGAATATTTTTGATATTTTAATTATAATTTTATGTTGGTTATAACACATTTCGATAATTTACAAATGAATAGATCTTGTAATACTCGATAAATATGATTTACTCTTATTTGGTAGACTTCTTCTAGATCTCATTTCATGGGACATAGATTTGGTCTATTAGAATGAATAAAAACCAATATAAAATGGATGTGGATGTATAAAATAGAAATGGGGAGGTTTAGATAAAGATATAAGGATCAATGTTGTGTAAATAAGATAATGTAGAGGTTTCCCATTATAATTGATATGAGGGGCATTAAAGGAATTTATCAAACTAATAAATTAATATAAACTATTTTCAGGGGATATTATCTATTAATTTTTATATATTTAAAATTATATGTTAATGATTAAGACTGAACATACAAAAAATAGTTTGGACAATATTTTTTTTAATATTTCACCATTACCATTTAGTTTATTCCCTTGTTAAACCTATTTACAATTACATTATTATTAAAATTTTCAAAAATTTAAGTTTTAATAATGAAACTAAATAATAATAATGATTATATAAAGGGTCTATGAAAATTTTAACATACCATTTCCCATTAATTTGGAAAAATGAATGTTTTTTGATATATTAAAATTATTGAATAATTTTTTATTTATTATAAAATTTCATATATATAACATATATATATTCAAATAATTTAAATTAGAATTTACCATGAAAAGGGATAATTTAATTATAATTATTTAACACCATCCTAATTTATTATATAGATCATGAAAATTTTTGGGGCATATTAAATCGTGTAATTTAAAGGAATTTTAATATTTTGAAATTCCTTATTTAATTTATTTATAAGTTAAAAAAATATTGTATTATAATTTTCCAATGATTTAAGATGATTATTTAACGACAAAATATTATAAATAAAATAACATTTTGAATATAATTTTATTATTCTAAAAATTACATTTCTTTATTTTTTCAATACATGATTATGTCCTAACGTGAATAGTTATGGGGTATTTAAAACTAATACTGTGTCACTTTGTATGTTTATTTAAATTAAAAAATATAGAGTTCATATTGGTGGACTATTATTTATAAAGAAAAAAATTTCAATAAAATTGTTATAAGGTTAAACTAATTTCATCAAATAATAACTAAGATAAAAAATTATGAACATGTAACATATTTTTTACTAATATTAACCAGATTTACTACTTTCAGAGGTATTAAATTTTAAAAAGGATATTATTTATCTTATAAAAATTAGTTATTCTAATTTTCCAAATATTAACTACAAAATTATATATATGGAATCCATATTATCAAATTTAATGCATATATGTTTTATAAAATAATATTAACATAATTGTTAAAAAACTGTGAAAACTACTTTTATAAAAATATTGTTTTTTGAAAAAAAACAGGATTTAATCTTTTCACATGCACATAAAAATTATTAAATGAATTATTAAAAGAATATTAAATATATAATATATTCAATTCTTTAAAATATTTCAACAGAAATGATTAGTTTAATGTGTTATGATAAAAATAATTTTCGAATGTAGAAATTATTTTTCCTGACAAAAATTTCAATTATCATAAAATAGTTTTTATTTTATTTTTGATTTAATTAATTTAATATGAATAAATTTATACATAGGTAAATAAGAAATTTTAAAAAATCCATTTAATCCAAATTATCCATAAATGTTCAATGGTTAGGAAATTACAGTAACATAATAATTTTTTAATGATATATCTAGGTTCGTTGAAGCTTATTGTTACTTCTATCAAAAGGAATGAGATATATAAAATAATTTAAAGATAAGTATATTATAATATATTAGTGAGGTATAGTTGAGGAATTTAAGGTAAGATCTTGAATATCCCGATTAACACATTTCCATTATTAGGATTGCAGTTTCCATTATCAATTTCATTGTTATTTTGATATTAGTCATCAATGTACTTTTTAGTCAGGATATATATTGAACTGAATTTATCTTGGTTATATAGTATATTATTTTGATTATAAATTCTTGATAATTAAATATTCAAAAATAAATAATCTTTACAATGAATCTATGCTCATCCATTATTTTTTTCCTTTCCCCAGGATATGAGGAAATATATTTTGAGTGATATCAATGATGGAAAATGTTTCATAAGATATGTTTTCTATTTATAATGTAATATTTTAATTATATATATATATATTTTATCAATAATTATAAACTAATAGAACTTATGTGTAATGTTCCCTTGTATTTTATAATAATGTAATAATGTGAACACTATCTTTGGAATACTATAGTTGGCCTTGTTTCATTTAACCTAATTGAACATTTGATCTAACTTCTTTCATATGTTTCTATTTCCCTTCATAATAAAGATAAAAGAGGTTGGAAATTTTGAAAATATTATCTTATTTTAAGAATTAATAGGAAATTTTGAATGCATGTTATGAATTATATTATATTTAATATAATTTGAAAAATGACCATCTGTTGAAAAAACATGATTTTTTATATTTGATGTTTTGACTTTATTATATAAAACTATTAAACATTCTAGTATTTTTAATGTACATTAAAAAATATTTTAATTTTTTCTTCCAATTTAAATGGGCACATATGTGAGATGTGATAAATTGATTATATTTGAATCTGTAGATATCTAGCATAAAATCAATACTCTTAAAAGGTTAACAATAATGATATATTTTCCATTAAATTATTTCAGTTCTTTGTATAAAGTGAATAACAGTTACGTAGTTTTGAATATGATTATTTATTAATTAATAAATGTCTTCAGAACATTTGTATGATTGTTCTTTTTATTATAAAATATCTTTTGATGAATTGATATGTAAATCATTTTCCAATGGAAATGAAAAATAAAAAAATTGATTCATGTGGAACATTAGTTGAATAAAATCTAAAAAACTTATAGTATGAAAAAATACATTTAAAATAGAATAATTGAATCAATATTTCTACAATTATTATTCATGAATTTATCAGTGAGAAAAATATTAAGAAATCTAAATTTATAATTATTGTTTCCAAAAAAATAATTCGTCATAGTTCACATAACCCATATTCATTAAATATAAATTACCAACATGATGGTCTTACATATGCGTAATTATAATAATATAAAAAATTATATAATATATTTTCAATGGGATTTTATTTATAAAGAAAAATGTTTTCATTATATTTAATATCGAAAAAATATCATGTTGTTATATTTTATCTAAATAAACCCCTATAAGCCCACCAATTTTTTGGAATCTAAATATTTAAAAAGATAACAATAAACCCGTATGAATATATAAAAGGTGACATAGTACTATTATTTTATAACTAGTTGAGAAAGAGGTAAATACACAGTTACTTTCTATAATAATTGATTTTAATTTGGTATTAGTAGATAGTTAAACACATATAAATATTCCATAAATATAGTGGTTTTATTAATATTAAAAATAAATTTAGAATTGTTACACAAACCAGAGTATCTAATAAATGGATCTTTACATTTCCCTATTAGAAACACTTATTCATGAACAGGAAATCCCATTTTCAAATTACAATCCTAGAGAAAAATCATAAATGGATTGATTTATAGTCCCACTACCATTCTATATAGTCATATTTCAGATATATATGGATTTTAATAAAACAACAAGGATAAGAAAATAAAAATTATAAATATACATACAATATATTATATAAAATATAATACCCATTGGAATTTTTATTCTCCAATCATCTTGAAAAGTTTAACGATGAGTATATTCGATGACTTCTTCATGGAATTAAAAATTTATTGGAGGAATATTTCAATTTTTAGTGATTATCATTTGAGATTTATCAATGTTTTTTTAAATTTTTCAATGGGATTCAAAATTATAAAAACACTATTTTCATTTTTGAGACATAATAATTTATCACTATAAAGTTAATGTAGATTGTAATATGGTATTCATTTAAATTATCATTATTTATAAGTCTAAATTATAAATAATTTATTTAATTACATATTTAAGGATACTGAATAATTTGATATCATTCATTGACTAAGATTCATTTAATTGTTTATTTATTATTTTATGAATGAAATTTATTTTCTCATTGATATTTGAGATAACATATGATGTAACATTAAAATACGGGAGCTATAATAATAATCAATTAAGGCATTACTAATATATCTCAAATCATTGAACGAAGGGTTAGAGTAGTATAAAAAAATAATTCATTCTAATGGCATGGAATTTAGAAAACTTCCACATTTTGGAAATGATATTAATTATATATTGAGATGATTAATTTATGAGATTTGATGGTTGGTTGATTATTTTTATAAAAAATATTATCATGGGTATGTTGTATACTATTCATAAAAATTTTAAGAGAAACCAAATGAATATTTCTTATTTTGAATGAAACCATAACATGAAAGAGTTTTATAAATAGTAATAGAGTAATGTTATGAGATATTTCAGTCTAATAAAATAATATTTTGTTTATTCATATGTGTTTTGTGAGGCCGTTTTCATTGGGATTCATGTATTTAATCCAATATTTGTATTTCACCATGATAGTGAAGCATCAGTTTTATCTAGGGGATATTTGTGATGAAGATGGTTGTAAGACTTCAGAATAGGATATTATTCTATTCAAAAAGTGTAATATCATAATTTTTAGGGGATATAATTTGTTTCAATAACTATAATTGAAAATATAATCATGTCACCCCTAATATATATTTTTACACTATAATAGAGTAAACAATTTTATAATTACTTTAAATCTCACTATTTATTTTTGAATTATGGATATTTTCATATTAACCCAATATTGTATATATTATGATAATTATAAAATATATATTATATGGTTATGATTCATTAATGCTATTTTAAAAGAGGTGTATCACCAATAGTAAATGTAATAAATCTTTTGGGACATCTAACTTTATATTCCAGATAATTTTATCAAGAGTATTTAGATGGGATTAAAGAGAATAATAGATATATACACATTATCTAATTTCTAGAATCACTATAGAAAGGATATGAATGATTAATTTAATTAATGACTCTATTTTAAATAATTATTTTTATAATTTTTATGACCTTATGACTACTCAGTTATATTTTCTGATAGATAGTAATATATGAATGTCTATAGTATTATTACAACCATTAGACATCCAAGATTATACACATAATAAAAATATGTTCTAACCCTTGTTAATGCTCAATTTTATGTGTATTTTATTGGTATATGTCTCATCGTTAGTATATTTCTCTCATTGATCCTATTCATTAACTGGGGATATAAATAAATATCTATTATTTGGTGTTTCTAGGTCCATATATTCTATAGAAGAATTTTTTTTACATTTTAATTTTAATATTATAGAGTATGGTTCTCTTTGAGGAATTATATATAAGAATTATTTGATATCTTTAACACAATTATATGATGTCATAGTTTGATGAAAAAATAGTAATGGTTCATTTGGGTCATTATTACATAGTATGTGTTATTGACGGATGAAAGCTGTTGTTGTAGTATTTTTTTGGATGTTTATTAATAATGAATGATGGTCATGAGATGATAACAAGACACTCAAGTATTATTTTATTACACTTTATTTTGAACTAGATTTTTCTCAAGACATGTTATTTTAATGGTACTACATTTAATTTTATTGGGATTTATAGGGGGTTTGAATGTGATGAGTTTTGTTGATATAAATTAAATGTGGAATGTATTGTTTTGATTGAATTTTTTAATTTGTGTTTTGATTGGATTTGGGGAATTATTTATAATATCATTAGTTTCATAATGATTGACAAAATAAATATTTTTAATAAAAATATTGATCATCCCCAGTCGCTGTTAAATTTTCATTTCATTACTCAACATACATGAACAAAATAGTGGGATTTTGGATCCTTGTATAGCTCAAACGACACTTCAAACGTCTTACATTTTGTGGTGATCACATAGTTCATTATAATTATAGAGTTTTGTCGTCCTAGTGGGTAGATTTGAAATGAGGACTCTTTTATTTTCTTGTGTTTTTCATTGTCCTTATATTATTATGATCATTTCATAAAATCACTTTTATTAGCACCTTTTTGTTTGTTTATGTTTTCCATTCTATGAGGATCAGATTACTTTTTGAAAAATATTATTTTTTAAAAAAGTTCCTATCTTATATATATATATATTACCATTTTATGTACTAAACTTGGTTTTTGGACCTTATTTTGGAATCAACCACATTTTTACACAATGAAGAATAAAAATAATCATTTAAAAATTAACAATAATGTTTAAAAATGATACTAAAAAATAGTGGAATCATAGCATAGAAAGTGAAAAATAATATCAATGCCGATAAAAATTACACTATGCTTCTCAGTTTCATGTTTCACTATGATAGAATATGTTCTTTAATAACATATGAACATGTAAATATTATAGTCATTTATTGTGGTAATAATAATATGACACATTATGTTACTCGATGTTTAATATAACACAATAAAATGTATGATTATTTTTTATAATGATTCAATAAATGATGAAGAATGTCATAACTCTGATACAAGATTTCTATGAATTGTGTTTTTTAATAATCTGTTTCTTGATGTGTCCTAGAGGTATTAACTTCGACTTGTGTTACATTTCTCATTGTTAAATAAAATGATTAGAATCTTTGGAATGAAAATATCCATTATAATGTATCAATGTAAAATCCCATTATTTGAATTTCTAGAAAAGATAATTTCATATATATTTTCACATATATTAGTCTATGTGTCTAAAATTGGAAAATAAATAGAATTATTGAATTTTTCACATAGACAGTTATGATGTGATTCATTAATATATTTTAGTACATATTAGAAGGGGTATTGGGTTGTGTTGGTAATTTAGTTCTATAGGTCAGATGAATAGATTTCAGAATGATAATCATAGAGTAAAGAGGGTTTCATAGACCCCTATATTTACATTGATGTTAGTTCATGGTTCTAGTACACACAGTATAATGTTTGGTACTCTATAACCTACTCGGTCCTTGGTTCGTCCAAGTTCAAATGTGGGGTCTGTACTCCCTTGAACCTGAAATGTAATTTGTCCCCCACATGGATGATACAGTCAATAAATATGCCACTATTATTGGAAAATTCATTCATATAATGAGTTATTTATTCCAAAATTTTACATGATTAAATTAATTAGGCATGGGTCCTCCAATATGTTTTGTAATAATAATTAAATCATATTATACCTTAGATTGGAGTGGGTCCACCACTATATATTCTTCAAAATGATTACAATATTGATTAGGTTGATTTATTAGTATCTTTGGCTAATTATAGTGACTCTTATTAGAGTACATGGGATGTAAAGAGTCATACATTCATTAATTATTGTTTCCATAACATATAATAATATTAGTGACATCTTCACCATTATTATTTAGAGAAAACTAATCAAACTATTGGTTCATTGTTTTTTATAGTGTTCTACTAGGTATATATGTACTCAATAATAGATGTGATTTAAACAATGCATTTCATGTGTTGTGAAGATGATTGGATATTCATTTATTATTATGGGGGAAAAGTGTTAGTGGAATCGTAGATTAGTTTTTCTTGTTGGAAACTAGTGTAGGAGATTTTATATAAGGATCTATGATTCTAGGTGTTTTATTTTACCCAGATATTTTGGTTTGATTTAATTTTTAATTTTGGTTGCATCATTCACCATATTTAGTTATGGTATCATTTATTATATTCTATGAGGATGTGTTCAAATCTAACATGCATTTATATATTATAATTTTTTTTCTTTTTTAATTTCTCATTATTGTATCTTTTGTTTAAACATGTGGTGAGTGGTTGTATTTTTAGGCTAAGGTCTCACTTGTTGAGTGATATTCATACTTGATCCTAGTCACAACCACCTAGAATATTGTATATGGGATTGTGGTGGTATTATAATCCAATGAATCTGACATCCTAGAGTCTATAAGGAACACTTTTTCTTAAAAATATTATTATTATGTTATATTATATAGTATTACACACATATATCACATAAATATTCAAAAATAATAATTTATTTTGTTAAATATCTTTATTATATTAATCCAAAATAGCACCCATAAATATTTATAGCATTTAAAGTGGGTAATAATAATTTTTAATATAATAATGGTGATATTTGAATCCATTCAATTTTCTATAATCATCAACCATTGACAAATTATTAAAATGAAATATAATTATAGTAATCAAATGAAAAAAAAAAAAAAATTGATATTTAAAACCATGATTGTAATTGATGAGTATAAGAACCAACATAATTAAGAATTATTCTTATGAGTTAATGTGACTAGTGGAATAGTAATTTGGCCATTATGACAATAACATGATTGTTGGGAATATTAATATAATGGTTCAGAACAGTTTCATAATGAATTGAATAGTATTTTGGCATAAAAATATATAAAAATTATAATGTAAATAATATTTATCTTTATTAATGAAATAAAATATAAATATTTTATTCCATAAATAAAATATCAAAATTAAATACTCTAGTAAAATTGAAGAACATTTTTAATGCACTATATTTTCTGTTATTTCATGAAAATCATAATATTTATAATAAAAATTATAATAACCAAATTTATAAAATTATTTTGGTAAAAAAATATTACTTTTAAAATAATATTTCTGAAATTGTTAAATATTGATTATTTTTTTTAATTTTATTATATAATTACAGTTTTAGGTAAATTTTTAAAATATTGTTTTCTTGTGTATATGGTGTCTCTGTATTACAACATTCATAATATAATAATTACATAATCGGTTATAGAAATGATTGAAAGAGAAAGAAAATATTTAAGTTTGATATATGTGTATTTTAAATATATTAAATATGTTTTCTATAAATAAAAAGTACTATCCGATGTCTAAATACTACTGTATTAAAATATTTTTTTCTTAATTTTTTACACTTTTATTCATAAGAAAATATTTATTTATAATTAAAATGGTGTTTATAGTCTAAATAATAATTTTTTATTTTTTTATGATTAAGTACGTCAAAAAATCAATATTACAAGGTTTATCGTAAATATATCTATTTATTAAATATTTTATTCTCAATTCATGTGACTCAATTATAAAAAAATTATCCACATTCAAAAACCAATCCTCCATTACATAGAACTAAAACATATCTACAAAATAATATATCTTATGACTTATATGATTCTTACATATGTAACGGATTAAAAAAACTATAACATTTCAAAGTGTCAAGGGCCAAAAAAAATGGACAATATAAATAAATATGTGGTGTCCATTTGTCATTTTATTTCATTTTCATATTCTAATTGAATATCCTTATTCAATTTTCTATTTGAAAACATTATTAAATCATTTATATATTATTTAAACATGATCATGAAAATTTTAATACATTCAAAAACAATTATTTTTTTATATAATCATATAATATACATCTTCCTTGTCCTCTTTGGAAAATATCCCCCTAACGGTCTGTTAATGCCCAATGAGGATGTTTAAATCTCTTTTCTTATTGATTGTTATAATAAATTATTTATAATATATAAATGAACAAATATATTTATTATAGGATCCTAAAATTTATTCTATTTATGTATAAATTAAATTTAAAAAAATAATGTTATTTAAACAAAAATGTAAATTCATATGGTAAGTATGATATAAAATGTTTTTCTAAAAAAAGGTAACAAATAATATTATCATGTTATTTTAATTTACAAATAAATAAAAATATGAAAATAATTAACTTCTAGTTAAATTTTTAATTAACATTATTTAATTAATAAGGATGTAGAAAAATGATTAAATAATGACAGATTTAAGGTAATGTAATTCATGAAACTAGATCCTTTTTTGGTAGTCTTCTCTCTTAGATTATTTTCAATATGGGTATTCTACTAATGCATATAAAATACAATTTTACAATCCCTTAAATTTTATTTTCTTATATACATGCTCATACCTTGCTTAAAGGATTTCCAAACCAATTATAATGAATTTTCGAAATGAAATTATATTTCCAAAAATACATATCTAGTCTCTTCTTGAGATGTATCTTATTTGAAGAAAGAAAATATATTTTGTCAAATTATGACCTCTATTTTTTCATTTGGGAATTCCTATTGTTATTCTATGTTGTATAAAATATGTAATCCTTTATGAAAACTATTTATGTCAATGGGTTTGTTTCCTAACTATGATTATTATAACTTTTATTTGGAATGAATGGTTTATGAACATTTATAATGTGATCGGTGGGAACTTAATTATATATCCCTCCAATGCATTGGGTATTGTGTTATATTTTAGGATATTATATATATGATGTGTTAACAAGATTATATCCTTATTCAATATGATGATATCATTATTTTTCTCACATAGGTTATGTGTGGACAAGATGCTACATTTTTTTATCAACTATGTGTGGTGTTTAGACACTTTGTTATGTTGTTTCAATATTATGCATTTTCCCCATTCCATGTCATTATCAAAATATGTCATCATGATATTGATAAATTTCTGATTATTATGATTTGATGATGTTGACTATTTATACTCATGTACTATTAATTCGTATCTCATATTTCTCCCCCTATAATAATTTTATCTCACCCATTTATTTGGGGTATATCCTCAGGTGTCTATATATACTATAGTGGTCACATGACCTTTATAAGGATATAAAATTGTATTTTATATATTGTTGATGTTCTATGATATATCGTGGATCTATAAGACTAATTTTTCCATGAATCTATACCATTGGATATGGTATTGAGTCACAATAATATTGTTTATATTTAATATTCTAACATCTCGCTTGACCTCAGTGGCTCGAGTCCATGTAGAAATGAAACTTGGCCGTAAGTGACCTACCTTAGGTTCTAAATCATGGAAATAAATACAAAGGGAATCAGTAATGATGGGGGTTGATATACCCATTAAAAATAAAATTACCAACCAAATGTGATGCTACCAAAACTACTACACGATGGAGGAAAACATTATATTACCATTCAACCACGTGATAAAAACAATACAAACCCATACCAATACAAAATAATAGTACCAAGTGGAAGACATAAACAACAAGACTCAAGACACTTTCATATGAACCCACATCCCCATTATATGTTCCAACTCCACCATTACCCAGGATTCATGATATAAAACTACAGAAATGAGATTCTTCACTATTACCTATGTCTCGGAATACAACATTGGAAAACTCTACCATGTACCATAGTAGGGGGTAAGTAAAAATACTCAGTAGGCTTACCCCATGCGACTTCTCTACTAATTACACTAGTATATTACATGTCATCACATTTATATAATGAAATTTATATGAAACCGTTAATAAATGTTTCAAATTCCAACAATACAAACAAGTCCTTATCTAAACATTTTTCACCTAGATGAACAAATTTACAAGAAATAAAAAAATTACCATTTCATACTGGACTAAACCAATTCATTTCAAAAAATACTATACATAAAACTCAAAAGACACATAATGAAAGCAACCAATCATACTGTTAACATTGACGGAGAAACATCACATCCAACATCATCCCATTTTTATTGTGGTGCTTCATGATGAAATCCCAATTCATTGATGGTGGTACATCATAACCACTTACTATCCAATTATAACTCATGTAAAACCATTAAATCAAAACAAAACATGCCAAATGACATATGATAGAAAACATTTCAATAAAACAATATTTTTGTGAAGAAAATTATCACCACTTTATTCTGAATAAAATAAAACCATGCAGACGATTTTAATGTTCATCATATTAAAATAAAACGACAAAGAATATTGATGAACAATATCATATTTCTCCCAAAACCAAAAAAATAAATAGTAAAGGGGTTTTAAACATGATTTAGATATCACTTTCGCAATAAATTTGCTATAAAAATTAATTTAAAAACAAATTCTTCATGATATAGCATGAGGAATTTTGACTGAATCTACCTACCATTAGTGTTTTTTGGTCAAACAATGAAAGAAATAAACAATCTTAATATATTGGTGAATGTTCGACAAAACTGCCTTATATTTGTCCCACAACTAACTATATGGCTAAAAAATCATCATTTACAATCGAAGTAGATATAAGTAACCAAGATATATAGAAGAGTATATTTAAGGAAGACCGTGAAACATTCAAGAATAGATACATACTAAGGATTATCCACCTTAAAACCACCAAGATAACCCTTAAAATCACATCTGGAATGATGGTAATAGGTTCCCTAACCATGGAGATAAGAAAATATTGAGCGAGATAAAAAATTGGGATAAATTGGGTTTCTAGGATTAAAAACAAATGAGATCCTTTTCGAAAAACCCATTTTTAATGTTGTATATGGTTATCTAGCATAGCTAGATAAATCAGGCACTAACAACGTGCCTACTACTCTTTCAAAAATAGTGCCTGAACTAGTTGGACAAAATGATTAGATAGATCGTGCACCAACCATTTGAAATATAACTATCCCATGATTCATGGATAGTGTAATAAGGCCATACATTTTTGAAACTGTGTGTCTTAACTGTGATCCAAAACCCATGCTTATGCCTTATCTTTCATGGTTTCTTAAATGTGTTTCATGGTTTTCACTCACAATTCTCAAACTGTGGGCTCTTAGAAAATCCCAAAAATCATCCCAAAAACCATATAAACTATCCTATTGTTTTCCAAACCACATTATATATATATAAATAGATAAATGTGGGAAAATACCTGAAATTTTTGGTTCAAAATCCTCCCCAAAACTGGAATTTTATTCCTTAGAATGTAGAAACCCATCACTATTCTGAATGATCTCATACCGTTACATGGACATTTCTTCTTCTTGTACTTATGTCTCCTACCAAATCAGACCATGTTTTCAAAAAAACATTCACCAGATCTATAATATATCCATTGAATACATTCTCTTCCTTAACCATGATATTATGTGGTTGGTGCAGCAAAGAAGAATTTACATCTAGTTCAACACGATCCTATCAAATAACATGATTGGGATTATACTAATACTTCATCGACTAGGATACATTAAATACTTTATTCACCATTATGAACCATGGTAGAAAAAACAATTGATATGGAATCTCTCCAAACAACTCAAGTATCTCAAAAGGACCAATATATATTGAAGATAATGTTACATGGCTTCCAAAATGGAAATGTCCAAGCCTAGTATATATTTTCAAGAATACATGGTTACACACCTCAAATGACAATGGAAGTCGACGATGATCTAAAAATGATTTCTAACAACTATGATACATCTCCAATATTTTCTTGGTTAACACAATCTTCTATATTGATTCATAGAAATGTCTGAGGGCAATAATCAATGTCCAACCATTTTTCATCAACTTATATGGAGGAGGACAATGAATTACAAATAATTCTCCAAACATATCCATATGTATCGAGGATTGATAACTATTATTATATTATAATTCCAATAATTATAAGTGATCATACCACGAGCCACCAAAATCCATCAAATAACCCCACAACATATGTTCTAATGTTTGTATCATCCTCATAGATTTCCAATACATCTGATTGTCATACACTTTACTCATAGTCAACTGAGTCCTAAGGTAAACTAGTAAATATTTCTAGGAACGATATGTCAATATTGGATCTCTATATGATATAATTGAAACTGGTTCATCATTCCTCTTTACCACCTCCAAAATATAGATTTTTGATAGATCCTCCACCATACTATATTCAAGAATAGGGATAAAATGGGCTGACTTTGTGAGATGATCTACAATCACCCATATGGAATGATACATTTGAGTCATTCTAGGAAGACCTATTTCAAAATACAAATATTTCAAATACCATTTACACAGAGGGATGAGTAAAGAATACAACATACCTTATGGTCATTGATTCTCTTCCCTATCATGATAAAAAATCAATCATCTCAACACAATCTTAGCATCATTTATTTTCATACCCACCAACCAAAACTCTGATTTCAACACCTTATACATTTTCTAAATCCTGAGGTGGAAAACCCAACAAAAAATATTGGATTCTCAAAGAATTTTTTCCTAAAAATGCATTTGTATAACCCACTAAATATTAAACCAAAACATCAAATCCTCATCTAATTTCTACCCCTTAATGTTATCCCCACCATTGTGTTTTTATCTCAAATCCACTAATTATAAATTAGACATTTACAACTCAATTCAACCAAAATAAGAACTAACGAACCTGAAAGAAAATTACTATGTTGGAACAATATTCACATTCCAAATTAATATACTCCATGACTTACATCAATGACCTTTTATCTTATGCTTCTTGTTCTTTTTAAACATATGAGTTCGTACTAAATGCAGCATTCATTGAATTGCCTTTACCCAGGGTGTACATCATGTCAGTATCAATCATTTTGAGGTACTCCACCCACATCATTTTCATTGGGTTAGAATATATCTTTGATAAAATTTTAATTAAACACTTAATGTTTGTAAGAACCTTGAATTTATCACCAAATAGATAATGACTCCATGTTTTCAACGCATGCATCAAAACTACTAACACCAAATCCTATTTTTTATTTCTCATCTTAAATCATAAATTTTTGTGAGACATCCACAACAATATGATCTCATGTCATGATAACAATCCACATCCATGATCCTGATGTGTCACAATACACCATGTACACTTTCCCTAGTTTTGGAAGATATATTGTTATTACTTATTTATGGTGTCCCTTAAGACATTAAAAATACTACTGACATTACTATTTACAATAAAATTGAATAGTAATTCATTTTAAATATTTCAATAGTTATTATAATAGTTATAAGTCACAAAAAAGAATCTATAATGACCATAAAGACCAAGAAACATGCATTCTCAAAAACATTCTTTGTAGGATTCCATGAAATAACAGCCTTTATATTTCCCATATTTACTAAAACACCATTTTTAGAAGTAACAAGGCTAATGACATATACCCCTTGTGTCACAAAAATCACACTTTGATAATTTTTCCTACAAATGATGGTATCTTTATATTACCAACACTATTTACAAGTGTTTATCATTCCCTTCCATTTTTCTACAATATACCATTATATCATAAAAAACACCATAATGAAAGAATCCATATATCATTGAAATATAAAATTCATCAATTCCATTATTACTTCTGGTGCATTTTTCATTCTAAAGTGCATGACCACAAACACATAATGGCTACATCTACTCATAAATATTTTTTTCATAATATCCTACTTGTGCACTTACAGTTAATGATATCATGATCCCAAATTAATTTTAGAAACCCATTTATCTTCCATAAATTGATTAAGAAATGATCAATTCATGAGAACAAATATAAATTTCTTATAGTAACTTGGTTTAGAATAGAACAATATCCAAACAACTAAAGTGTTATAACAAAAGTTTTAATGAACAAGACCATTGTTTCCCATAGAGATGTGCTAGGCCGGATGAAAACTTTTATTTCTAGCTCTCCAAATGAAATTTCAATTCCCTAAATTTATAATGCTCCTTTGGATACGATGGATGTGATATAGAACAATTCCTTGTAAGGATATCAATCATCAAATTCACTTCTCAAATAGGTTAAAACCTTGATATATCATCACATAATTATTCTAGAAACTAATCAACCATTTCCAGAAAAATGTGATTCTTTATTTCATCTTTAAAATCCAATGAAAACACTTCCAATTTTTAAAATTGTATCCCAAATTCTAGTGATAAAATGATTGTTTCTACCACCTTTAACTCTTTATATTCTCTAAAGATATGCTCGACACCATCACCAATCATCAAACTAATCGTTCATGCATAACAGTAGATGTGGGCTATAAAAATTTTCTACCAATCCATACATAGGATTATATTATATAAATCCATCTCAATCACTAATAACTCCCATATAAATTCAACCCCATCGCTAGCTATATGACATGATCTATACATAAAGGCTTGACACTCAATTTGACCCAATGGATATTGATGTTTCAGAATAGAAGGCATAATTCACACACTAATACCAAAGAATTGATAACAAAGAAGAAATTATATATTGAGGCACACCCATATCACACAATGCTGCCATAACATATTATTTAAAAAAACTCTTACCTCTCATAATATATGGTCCTGATCTATCATCTACCACAACCTGTTAAACATCGAAAACCTAATTAATTTCTCCAATTTTCTCTTTATTACACTACTGAAACTACCGTTTTCAAGGAGTCATGGTTTTCGTAGAATCAACAGGGATAACTATATTATAATAACAAGGGGTATGCTGCCTTCCTCATCTCATGGAAGCATAAGATAGATGTGACCTTTGATTAGTGTCATGAATAGATAAACTCAATGAATTATGACAATAAAACAAAATATGCACCATATGGTTGTAATTATAAAATTTTATAGCTTCTGTTTTACATTCCTACATCATGAAACTTAGAGGTCCACAATGAAGATATCCTAAAATACACTTAGGATTCAGATTCAAACTCACCAATAATGTGGACTAATTCTGATCAATATTCCTATATTAGAAAAAAGTGGCCCTCTTCTGCATGCTCCCCATTTTAGTGTTCACACTCTTTACCATGGGTATAACATACCTCGTCCTTTCATATCTCCAATGATATCTCTTTTATCCACTATATATTTATTTAAAATCTCTGTATTGTCTATCATATAGTGCACCACTAGCTTCGAACATATTTCATTCTTTATACTCTCTTAATATAAGAACACTATTAAGAGATCCCTTGCTGTAACCTCAATTAAAAACTAAAGTAATTTAATAAAAATAGAGAAATATTGTGTAATTTAATGGAACTCATAATCAAATCATAATGACTCATTTGTTATATCATTTATGAATATGATAGGATATAATATATTATAAATCATTTCCATAAAATCCTACCATGTTATACATTGGTCCCCCAGAGATTCTACATCTAACTACCACAACTAATATGAAAGATCATCCAAATTATATGTTTCTAATTTGACATTCAACTCTTCCAGTGTGATTAATAATTCAAAAATTATTTTTATCCTATTCATCTACCCCTCTTCCTTTTCTGGTTCCAAATCACCCTGAAATGTGGGTTGATTATGGTTTTGAACCTAAAACAAATGATCATCATTCACCATCTCATATCTTTTATCTCCACTATCTATTACTTTAAAATAATGAAATATTATCTAAACTATCTATTGGTTCACCTGTGTTTTAGTTGAAACCACATCTTCTATTTCATCCTCTAGTTGGTCTCTACAATGCCTACCTGGCTCCATTTCTATCAATATAAGACCAATCATAAGTTTAACTCTCTAATAACGGAATCATTTTGATTTCAATTTCATTCTCATTTCAAATATCAATACCATTATATCAAAAATTCATCATCTTTCATGATTAATTTTCTTTGATAAATCCACCATTTTTTGTAAATATACCCATTTTCTAAACACCATAACCATTATCTTTTCAAAATATCTAATTAAATTTTTTTTATCTTTTTCAGAAACCAAAACATTCATATCATAACATAAATCATTACTGTAAATGAGATATGATATACTTGTGTTACATCAATAATACCATACAAGACATGTTCATCTCACTGGCTAATCCCATGAAAATGAGATTATAATTCCTAGACATGTCTTGAAAAATATTATATAGCCAACTCCTGGATAACTTGACGTTCAACATAAAAAAGGATAGTGGTCTTTTTATGATATAATTTTTATGTTCATAAATTACTACACATTTATACAATCCCAAATCATGGAATAAACCAATAATTAATGTCTACTCCTTGACCAAAAACTGATGCTAAAGGACAGGACAACAGATACAACTAATAATGTCCCTCCCCACCTCATTGGCATGAGACAAGGTTAATATGGAAATTGGCCTTAAGAAACATCCCTGAGGTTCCAATGGATAGAAATATATGCATGGTCTTCATAAAACACGGGGGATAATATTGAATTTGAAAATAAAACAATGAACCAAATGTACCACTACCAAAATAATACATGATGAAAGTCAATATTATATTACTATTAATCCATATGAAAACAAGAACAATATAAAACCATATCACTACCAAATCAGAGTAACATGAAGAAGACTAAAACAATAAGGCTCAAGACATGATGATGTGACCCCAAAGTCTCATTTCAATATCTAAGCTCAAACACTACCACTTCCCAAGAATCGTGATGTACGGATTCTTAAAATAGATGCTTTACATTTACATGTGTCTTAGAATACAATATCTACAAAGCACCCAAGTTCTAAAGTAGGGGTTGAGAATGATTACTCAGCAGGATTTCCCCAATTTACTTCCATTCTCATGCCACCTATATAGAATATGTTATCACATTAATATAAATAAATTTACAGAAAACAATTAAGCAATATAATAATTTCCTACAATCCAAAAAATCCATTACTATAACATTTTCACCATTATCAATACATTTATAAAGAATGAAACCATTTTTTTTACCATTTCATATTGGCCTAAAAAATTTCATTTCATGAAACTCAATGCATAAAACACATCACTTACACAATGAAACCAACCAAGAATGAAATTAACATTGAATTTGGAAGTTCACATATAACCTCATCCACTTTTTATTATGGTGCATCATGAAAACATCCTGATTCATTGATTTTTGTACATCATGACTACTAAAATTTCCATTCAAACTAGTTATTTAAAATTAATTCTAAAAAATCATTCAAAATCACACATGACAAAATATATTTCAATAAAAAAACATATTTGTAAAAAATAATTTTCACTAATTTTATCTACAAAAAATAAAACCTAGACAATGAAATTAAAATTAAACATTTTTGTAGAGATCCAATATTGACATACATATACATAACATTACTTTTGTGGAATATGTAATACATAAAAAAAACAGACACCAAATGATAGTAATAGTTTAGTGTCTTTGAAAACTCGGAATATAATCTTCTAATCTTAGTGAAAGATCTTCAACATCTCCCGTAATGATCTTCCTTTTTTTTCTTACCTAAAACCATTCTATATATCCTGGGGAAAATAAAACATATAATGGGTGATCTCGAATGCTCATTAAGGGAATGAATGGAGAAAAGAAAACAAACAATATACATTTGAACTTCAGAACATGAACATAATATTAAAACATCAAAATAGTGAGAAATGACATAAAACATGGAAATATGTAAGGCATAGATCATAATGTATCATCCATCATGATAAAATAGCATGGTAATAAAACATGTGATTGGGGAAAACCATTAAGCAAATGATATGTTTTCCATAGTAGCCAAGGCATTGCTGCCAAGACAATCTTAGTGGACAAAGACCCTTTTTGAATCGAGTTCAATCCTCGTTCCATTCCTGTAACACTGAACCGGATTAGATTACCTTTCTAGCCATGTATATCTCTTGAAATATAAATCATTACCCAATCCATTGGAGGGAGATATAGGTCCCACCCATCTCACAATGAAATCATTCATACTTGGGCCACAACATATACATAAATCATTCATCATAACCCAATGAATAAAAATGGGTTTCATAAACATCATCCCATCATAATGTATTCCATATAAAAAAATGGATATCATTTCATAATAAGAAATGTGAAACCATGTGAATCATAGAGATATTATACATGAAACATACACATATGAAATAATGTCATCTTAGATGGAAAATGGTTTTCCTAAAACACTGGAAAAGAATTCTTGAGGAAAATATATTTTATTCATAAAAATCATTGTATTTTCACAAAATGTCATGAAATTTTAAAAGAAATGGATTTTATGGAAAATTACCATCAAATATTATATAATAAAATTCATGAAAATAAGGCGTTATGAAACCATAAAAATCCGTTCATTCCATATAAGTTAAAAAACATTCTTCTTGTACTTTTTCCAAAAAGTCAAAAAGTACCTCATATGTTAAAAAAAATGATTCCTTACATACCATGTAGTAAAAGTAAAAAATGGGTAAAGATGGCTTTAGAAATACATGAATCCATTTCTATGAAACATGTACATGGATGATAAATATAACCCCAGTAAATACTTACGAATAAAAAATCTCGGATAAAAACGAGATTGGAAAAGTTATTCCTTACTTTAGGTCTGATATGCTTTGTACGTATCTGAACCTCTTTTATAATGATTTAAATAATGTCATTGACTTATTACAGAATCATATTCATTTTTATGATATCATATATGGTTCAATAATGATTTTATATTACCCGTTCTTTTTTAAATTCCATTTAAAGCTGTGTTTTGGGTAACGTCGTTTTATTTATCGTACGTGTTTGGACTTGTTGTTCATTATATTATTATTAACTATATCATGATCTAATAACTTCAAAAATGTAAATAATGATTTATATTTAATATATATTAATTATATATATATATAATAGATAGATAAATTAAATGAAATACACCGTTCATGGAGACGGTAGGCCGTATGTACGTATGAACGCTTTTTTCTTTTCCTTATTGACATAAATGGGAGTAATTGGATGATATATATATATATACAGTAGCTTTATCATGTCATATATTTCATTATTATTCATTATATATATTTTATAATCATTCTTGAGTGGTTAACATGGAGAATGAATCTCATCGCGTCGTGGAGACGGTAATCCGTACGTATGCACAAGCGATGATATCATTCCCATAATTATTTAATTGAATTGGAGTGGTTGATATAATATATCATAATAATTATGATGTTATAATAACTATATATTGTTATTCTTTACATCATTATACCCATCCAAGTAAGGTGGTGGAGGAAAAACGGATCACACAACGACGTGTAGACGGTATTCCGTACGTACGCACGTGCGGTGATTTCATTTTCCGTAGGATGGATAGAAGGTGAAATATGTTTGTTTCATATTTATAATAAAATATCCGTATATTAGTGATACTGATGTTATTAATTCATAATGAAACAACTAAAGAAGAATATGTTGAATAAGAAATAAATTTGAAAGAATCGATAACAGATATTACCTCTCCTTCGACACGCCTCTTTGAATGCTCCTCTTAGGGAACTAAAATTTCTCTTTGAAGAAGAACATAACCTCTATTATGTTTCTAGGGATGTTTAGAAGGGAAATTGACAGGGGTTGGCTGATATTGATGGCTCAAAATTGTGTAAAGAGAATAGGGAGGAGGTGCCCTTTTATAAGGGAGGAGAGGGGCACATTAAGAAACAATTAAAATATTATTTTATAATAAAGTCATATTCGGTTTATAATGGCTCCAAAGTGACTTATTTAGAATCTAAAGTGGGTATGGGTATAAATATTCTTAAAAATAGGTTCTAGGTAATTTTATGATACTACTTTTACCTTATCATTTAGATTTAACTCTATGTTAAATAATTTAACTTTTACTGTGTCTTCTTGTTTTCTTACACTATATGGTTAATAAACTTACTATAAAAAGACAAAATAACACAAAGTGGTTAATTATTAATATATATAATCTTATCTCTATCATTTGGCCGAAAATTATATTTTTAAAAATAGAATAACAATTATTAATATAATATTTGTTTTAAAAACAATTTTATGTCAATTTTGACACTTTTTGGTAATTGATTTTTGTGAAAATCATTAATACATTATAATTTTAAAAACAGTTAGTTAAATCAATATTAAGATGTAATATTAACATATAAAATTAGTTTAATTAAAAAAAAGTCTCAAATTAAATTTATTTGTGTATTTATAATATCAATTATGTTAATCTTTCATTAATATTATAATTACTGCATCATCATTGTGTCATAAATAACTTACATTGTTTAATGTCTAAAAATTA
Source organism: Viscum album (assembly GCA_963277665.1). Lineage (NCBI taxonomy): Eukaryota > Viridiplantae > Streptophyta > Magnoliopsida > Santalales > Viscaceae > Viscum > Viscum album. The sequence continues at coordinate 2,093,717,973 of OY728136.1, forward strand.
TAAATAAATTATCATTATGTATTAAATCATTTTACCATTCTAATAAATATTTATAGTTGAATTTATCTAATGTATAAACCTGTATTAAAAATGTTTTATTTATTAAACTTTGATTTTAACTATTTTATCTCTTCTTTAAATAAAATAATAATAAATGTCCTAATCTAATCCAAGTATACCTAAATGATAATATTTTATTTATAAGGTTGTTTTTGGTGTAATTACACTTATCTAATAGACTTAGGACATGTGTTAGGGTAATAAATATATCATTTTTACCCATAATTACTCTATTTACTTTTATCTGTGTTAAATAAAAGTAAAAAGTTACTATTCACCAAAAATTTATTTTTCTCTTATTAAACCACGTTTTACTCCTTTATATTATCTTTGTCTCTTGGATTTTCGAAATTACACTCACAAAATCGGTAAAATTATATTTTATATAAATTTTCATATTCTCTTAGGAGGCGGGTAAAAGGCGGTGAAATGTACAATAAAATTTTTAATATATCTACATTTTTTATAAAATGACTCCAATGAATTACATTGTACTTATATAGGTATTATGTATCAATTTTTGACCTAAAATAAATTTAAATAAAATAAATAAGTATTTAAATAAAAATCTAGATTTTAAATAGTAACCTAATGTTTTAACTATTCATCAAAAATTGAACGTTTTCAGAAATATAGCAAAAAAATGCACTTTAGGCTAATTTCGATACTCCGACTCCAAAAATGATGTCCATTTTGAATGATAAGATTTATAAAATTTTAAAAAGTGGGTATTAATATTCAAAACGGTTGGTTCATAATAATATTATAAAAATATCTCATTTAGTGAAACTCGGTATGGCATACTACACAACCTATCGAGGAAGGTCTCGATTGCGTGTAATGCAAGTCATGTAAGGGATGTGTGTAGTGAAAGCTAATTTTGGTGTTACGTATAACATAATAAAATCATATTTCATTTATACATTAAACAAAATCTATAATTAATGTTGTGTAGAATAATTTCCACAAAAAGAACTTGAAATTGTGCGTAACACGATCCAAGAATAGTGTTTCGAATACTGCAAGCTAATATGGTGTTTCATATAGTACAAGTTAATCCTGGTGTTGTTTATAATAGAATACATCAATGAAATTAAAAATAATATATCTCATAAAATATTGGGGTGTTATATTCTACCCCCCTTAAAAGGAATTTCGCCCTTGAAATTCGTCGAGGTTATAAATCATCTACTACATGAAAGATTCGATTATAAAAACCCATATCGTAAGAGGAATACAAAAACTTAATTATAAAAATTAAAGTATGAAATTTAATAGTTACCTAGATTAACTCATCAATGTGTTTCCACATAGGAGAACATAGGTGGAAATATGGATATGGATGAAAAATCTAACCATCATGTTCTGATGGAGAGTTGTAGAGGACATGGGTATGAAAAAGACAACAATCACAAATCCATAATTTTGTGATGATTTAAGGTACCATATAATTCATCAGATATAATGACACTAGGACAACATTTTTTGATTTCATGATCATTTCCCTAAAGTTGAAGAATTGTTGAATTAAAAGAAATACTTACATAATTTTGGTAAAATTTTACTATTTTTTGTGCCTTGAATAATTTCCAATTCTCACTTAATGAAATTAATTTGATTTTTTATTCCGTGAGGTGTTAGAAGATCATTCGATAGAATGATAGGTCATTCAATCTGTCTCAAACAAAAGGATATAAAAAGTAATTAATGATACATAAGTCCATCTAAAGTGAGATTAATCATATATGGTTTCTAAAATGGACTTATACTTCATATATCACACCTCTTAATATAATAAAACTAGTTTCTACTAACCAGGGACATCCTGTAGGCCAATGGTTTGTGATAAAGGCTTTTCACACTTCAATTGTTTCGATTCCCACAGCCTTGTCCAACGCAACGGGTTGTCGCCCATCCTGGAGGTTGTCCTTTTTCTAAAACTACATTATTATAACATTCCATCAATAATATCTAAAAAATTTATATCCTTAAACAATACTAATATATTTCCAACATAATCCATTCCAATCATTAGGCTTATCCAAAATACTTTTGTCCAAGCTCATAGTATATTGAAAACAATTACTAGAAATGTCATCTGTCAAGCATTTGAATACCATCATTTATCCCCCATATATCATACGATATATCTTGTTGGTCAAATTACAAATATGTGAATAAATTAATAATTTCTTCTCTTGAAAAAAGAATACCCATTGAACATTAGTGAAAACATGAATGCTGTCAAAATTTTACACTTTCTGCATACAAAAATCCAAAAAAATTTATATACTCAAACCATGATATAAAATTATCCTTATATCAGTCATGAGCTGATTTCATTTTTTCTTTATCCCATCATTATGAACATATCATCTTATTTCTAAAAATATTTCAATCACTTTTCATGGTTATAGGTACCATATAATTATTAAAAACCAATACGTAGATATTCCAAAATTCCATGATGCATAAATGAGATTCTCTGATACTATTTTCAAATCCCATTACATAAACACTTAATCATTAAACAACATCATTTTCATAATCAACATCACAAATACTGATTGAATGTGACTTACCTTTATCCTTTTCCTTAAGAGGATTCTCACATTGACCATCATTAACCCTTGGAATAGGGAATTTATTAGCATAATGCCCCATTTCCTTGCACTTGATGCATTGAAGTGTTGGAGGTGCATTCTCTGCAGTCTTTTCTTTATTCACATCATTAGAAACCCTTTTTTATTACATCAACACTCAGTAGGTCGATGACCTTCTTTTCCACACATAAAACATTTTCTAGTCCCATTAGGACAATCTCTACCATGCTTCTTTCCACACTATGAGCATAAAGAAACATTAATCTTCTTTTCTCCATTATTCTGAGATTTCTCCTTGAATTCTTTCTTTTGTTTCTTGTCAAAACCATGAGATGGATACGTAACACCAACTTCCATTTCTACGTTGTTAGCATAATGCACAATTTCTTCATAGCTACTGAAGTATCTTATAGCTAATTTCGTTTGAAGACTTGGTTTTAAGACACTAAAGAATCAATCAACTTTACTTTCAGGTTTGATGATAATGCCAGATGCATACCTTGCAAGCCTTAAAAAATTCACTTTATATATACCAACAGATTCATCATCCTTTTTCTTAAGGTCAAGGAAATCCTTTTCCATCTTTGATCGATGAATATGAGGGATGTAATTATTGAAATATATGTCCTTGAACTCATCCCATTCTATGGATTAAATTTCATCTCAGGGCCTCGTATTCTTAATTAGAGTCCACCACAGATGTGCTTCACCTTTTAAATAGTAAATAGCAAGAATAAATTTTTCATGTTCTGAACAACGATGTATAGAAAATATCTTTTCAATGGTACTGATCCATTGTTCAGCAACAAGTTTATCAGAAGACCCACTGATAGAAGGTGGACATTGCCTCATGAAGGATTCAATAGAATATTGTTCCATTATCTGCTCAATTGGAAGTCCAGAATGATTCATAGCTTGTGTAAGTATAGAAATAAGATTTTTTACTCCATATCCAACAAAACATTGGTTTGTTCAAGAGTACAATCATTGCATTGTCCATTACATTGATCAACATGGTTCCTTCGGGTTCCAGCCATCATCTAAAACCCAAAAAGAATTGTGTGAGGGGAAAAATCATGCTAGGGAAAACACAATAATAAAGGGGGAGTACCTTCAATATATAACATCTTAGGATTAATTCTATGATTGTTACCATAATTTTAAGACTATAACCTATAATTATACTTAGCCTTAGGGACATACCTAGACATACCTTAGAAATATTTCTAGGGATCTCACTAAAGTTTTCACATCATAGATTCCAATGGTTAACTAAACCATTCCTCATATACCAACTGTAGAGGCCCGAAGATTGACGTATATATACATTAAATTACATTTGCGGAATATATAATACATAACAAAAACATACATCAAAGGACCGTTATAGTTTAGTGCCTTTTGGAAACTTTGTATATAATCTTCTATTCTTGGTGAAATATCTTCAACATCTCCCGTAAAGATCTTCCTTTTTTTTCCTTACCTAAAACCTTTCTTTATATCCTGAGGAAAAAAAGTATAAAGGGTGAACACAAATGCTCAGTAAGGGTATGCATGGAGAAAATAAAACAAACCACATATATTTGAACTTCAGAACATGAACATAATATTTAAACATCAAAATCTTGAGCAATGACATAAATCATGGTAGTACATAAGACATAGATCATAATGGATCATCAATCATGATAAAATAGAATGGGAATAAAACATATAATTGTGGAAAACCATTAAGCACATGATATGATTTCCATAGTAGCCAAGGCATTGCTGCCAAGACCATGTTAGTGGACAACGTCCCTTTCGGAATCGAGTTCACTCCTCATTCCAGTCCTATAACACTGAACCAGATTAACTTATCGTTCTATCCATGTCTATCTCATGAAATATAAATATTTACCCAATGAATTGGAGAGAGATATAGGTCCCACCCATCTCATAATTAAATCATTCTTACTTGGGCCACAACATAAATATAAATAATTCATTATTACCCAATGAATAAAAATGGGTTTCATAAACATCATCCCATCAGAACATATTCCATATAAAGAAATTGATATCATTTCATCATAAGAAAAGGGAAACAATGTAAATCATAGAGATATTATACTTCAAACATACACATATGAAATAATTTCATCTTAGATGGAAAATGGTTTTGAAAAAACATTTGAAAAGAATTCTTGAGGAAAATATCCATTCTTCCTAAAAATCACTTTATTTTCACAAAATGTCACTCAATTTTAAAAGAGAAAGATTTTATTGAAAATAACCACGAAATATTGTAGAGTAAACTTCATGAAATTAATGCACTATGAAACTGTAAATATCTGTTCATGTCGTATAAGTTAAAAAAACATTCCTCTACTACTTTTTCCAAAAAAAGTCAAAAAGTACCTCATATGGTAAAAAAATATTCCTTATATACCATGTAATAAAATTAAAAATGGTTAAAGAGGCCATTAAACATACATGAAACCATTTTTAGAAAACAGGTACTTGTATGATAAATATAACCCCAGTAAATACTTATGAATAAACAATCTCGGATAAAAACGAGATTGGAAAATTTGTCCCTTACCTTAGATCCGATATGCATAGTATGTATCCGAACCTCCTATATAATGAATTAAATAATTTCATTGACTTATTACAGAATAATATTCATTGTTATTATATCATATATGGTTCAGTTATGACTTTATATTACCCGTTCTTTTGAAAATTCCATGTTAAAGCAGCGTTTTGGTTAAAATCGTTTTATTTATCGTACGTGTTTGGACTTGTTGTTATTGATATTATTATTACTTATATCCTAATTTAATTACTTCCATAATGTAAATAATGATTTATATATAATATATATTCACTATATATATATAATAGATATATAAATGAAATGAAATACAACGTTCATGGAGATAGTAGGCCATACGTACGAATGAATGTTATTTTTTTCCTTATTGATATGAATAGAAGTAATTAGATGAAATATATATATACATTAATAAAGTCTCTTTATAATGTCATATATTTCATTATTATTCATTATATATACTTTATAATCATTCTTGAGTGGTTAACAGGGAGAATGAATCTCATCGAGTCGTGGAGAAGGCAATCCCTGCATACGCACGAGCAATGATATCATTCCCACAATTATTGAATTTAATTGTAGTGGATGATATAATATATAAAAATAATTATGATGTTATAATAACCATATATAGTTATTCCTTACTCCATTATACCAATCCAAGTAAGGTGGTGGTAGAAAAATAGATTACACCACGGCGTGGAGACGGTATTCCGTACGTACGCACGTGCGAAGATTTCATTTTCCGTAGGATGGATAGAAGGTGAAATATGATTGTTTAATATTTATAATAAACTATAAGTATATGAGTGATACCTATGTTATTAATTAACAATGAAAAAACTAAATAAGAGTAAGTTGAAGAAGAAATAAATTTGAAAGATTCGGTAACGGATATTACCTCTTCTTCGACACGCCTCTTTTAAACCTCCTCTTAGGTCATGAAAATTGGTCTTTGAAGAAGACCAGAAACTATATTATGTTTCAAGGGATTTTGAGAAGGGAAATGGGCAGGGTTTGGACGAGCATGAAGACTCATGATTGTGTAAATAGAAGAGGGAGGAGGTGCCATATTATAAGAGAGGAGAGGGGCACCTTAGAAAAAACTTAAATTATTATTTTATTATAAAGTCATATTCGGTTTATAATGTCTCCAAAGTGAATTATTTAGAATATAAAGTGGTAATAGTTCGAAATATTCTAAACCAATAGGTTTTAGACAAGTTTATGTTACTAATTTAACATTATCATTTAGATTTAACACTAAGTTAAATAATTTATCTTTTACCATGTCTTCTTGTTTTCTTGCACTATATGGTTAATAAACATACTATTACAAGACAAATGAACCCCAAGTGGTTAATTATTAATATATATAACCATAATTAATTCATTAGGAAAACCTTATATTTTTAGTAATAGAATAACAATTAATATAATATTTGTTTGAAAATGTATTTTATGTCAATTTTGACACTATTTGGCAATTGATATTTGTGACAATCATAACAACATGATTAATTGTAAAAAATTTATTTAAATATATATTAATATGTCATATTAATATATAAAATTACTTTAATTCATAAAAACCCTCAATTTAACTTTATTTGGGTATTTATAATATCAATTATGTTAATCTTTCATTAAAAAGGTAATTACTGCATCATTATTGTGTCCTAAATAACATAAATTTTTAAATGTATAAATATTATAAATAAAAAATCATTATGTAGGAAATATTTTTAGATTTCAAATGAATATTTATAGTCTAATTTTTCTAATGTATAATCTAATATTAAAAATATTATAGTTATTACACATTGATTTTAACTATTTTAACTCTTCCTTAAATAAAATAATAATAAATTTCCTAATCTAATTCAAGTGGAACTAAATGATAATATTTTATTTCTAAGGTTGTTCTTGGTCTAATTACACTTATACAATATAATTAAGACATGTGTTACCCTTAATTACCCAATTCACTTTTAACCATGGTAAATAAAAGTAAAAAGTCACTATTCACCAAAAAATTAATTTTATCTTATTGAACCACATTTTACTCCTTGATATTAACTGTGTCTCTAGGATTTTCAAAATTCCACTCACAGAAAAGGTTAAATTAGGTTTTATGTAAATTTTCAAATTCTCTTAGGATGTGGGAAAAAGACGGTGAAAAGTTCAATAAAATTATATATATATATATATATATATAATTGTTATAAAATTACTCCAATGAATTAAATTGAACTTTAATAGGTATTATGTATCAATTTTGTCCTAAAATAAATTTAAATAAAATAAATATTTATTTAAATAAAAAGTCTGGTTTTAATTAGTAACCGAGTGTTTTCACTATTCCTCAAAAATTGAAAGTTTTTTGAAAAATACCAAAAACTCCCCTAGGCTAATTTCGATATTCCGAATCCAAAAATGATGTCTATATTGAAATATAAAATTTATAAAATTTCAAAAAGAGGGTATTACTATTCATAACTGCTAGTTCATAATAATATTATAATAATATCTCATTTAGTGAAACTCGATATGGCGTACTACACACGCTATCGAGGAAGGTCTTGATTGCATGTAATGTAAGACAGGTCAGGGCTGCGTGTAGTGAAAGCTCAGTTTGATGTTGCGTATAACATAATAAAAAATTATTTCATTTATACATTAAATAAAATATATACTTAATGATGTGTAGAATAATTTCCACAAAATGAACTAGAAATTGTCTGTAACACGAGCCAAGAATAGTTTTCGTATACTGGATGCTAATACGGTGTTGGGTATAGTACAAGATAATCATGTTTTAGTGTATAATAGAATACATAAAAGAAATTAAAAATAATATATCTCATAAAATCTTGGGGTGTTACAATTTTAATATCCATCATAAAATATTATTACCTAAAAATATCACATTTCTCCAAAAACCAATAAATGAACACCATAGGGACTTTGAAAATGATTTTTCGATCACGTTTATAATCAATTTCATGGGAAAAAGTAAATTTTAATAAAATATATGATGTTCAACTATAGGATTTGAGAGTGAATCCACCAACCATTTGAGTTTTTGGTGAAAAAAATTAACGGAAAAAATACTCTCCAAATCTTGGTGGAAACATCATAAATTCCACTTATATTCCTTCACCGAATATAAATAAGTCAAAAAATAACCATTAATGGGAAAAAATCATTATAAATATCTGAAATAGAAGTATATCTTTGAAATCGAGGGAGATATAAGGGTATATCAAATAAATACCAAGAATATATCAAGAAAATAGACTTAGGAAGGAATATCTAACTTCAAATCACCATGAAAACCCATCAATTAACTTCTGAAAAAGTGTGGGGAGGTTAAATAACCATAGAGAGTAGAATATCCTGAGTGTGGTTAGAAATGGGGCTCAAATGGGGTGTTTATTGTTAAAAACACATGAGGTTCATTTTTAAAACACATTTTTAATTTTGTGCATGTAAAACCCATCATGGATAGATAAAGTGTGCATTAATACTATTCCTACTATTGTCTCAAAAGGGTTCCTCTCATTGTTGGAATGAATTATTAGACAAACTGTGTGTTGATTCAATAAGGTTTCCTTGTGACTTTTTCATTACATTGTGTTTTGAATGTCACAAACACTGTATCTTAAAGAAAAATGTATTTTATCTTGATAAGGATAATTTTCATTCCTGAAGGAAATTTTCCATCTTTAATAAAATTATCTCCTTAACAGTTTTCTTTTATAAGGGAAATTTTCGTTCCCCAAGGAAATTTATCCTTACAATGTTTTAACTGTTCATGTCATAATATAACTTTCTTTATTTCTATTTATAAAATTTGGATTCATATCTAAAACCTCAGAATCTTATAAATACATAGATATAGATCATTCTGTTTTCAGGATCCGAATTCACATTCAGAATTCTCTAAATTCAGACTCTGTACTTTCTGAGTTCAGTCTCCAAATTCTCTACATTTAGACTCCGAACATTCTATGTTTAGACTCCAAATTATATGAATTCAGACTCCGAACATTCTTAGTTTAAACTCCGGATTATCTGAATTCAGACTCCGAACATTCTGATATAATTCTCTGAATTCTTATGAATTTAGACTCCGAATTTCCTTGAAATTTAGACCCTATAATTCTATAAAATTCAGGTTCTGAATTCTGATAAAGATAGAATTCGAATATTCATGTATTATAGACATCAAATGGTTTTTTTGGTTAGACTCCGAACTTTTATTAGACTCTAAAATTTTACCTTACACTCCAAAAAATGGTTTTGAGTAAACAAACATATTTTTCCTATCCTTTTTATAGTTATGAAAACATGTTGTACAATTAGTTTCTATCATACCATTTGTTATGTAAGGCATCTTTAGGTGCCTCCGAAATTCAAGGAATAATATGACCATTGGAGGAGGGATCCAACCATTGGAAATTCTCCTATAAATAGGATCTAATTTCAAATATCTCACAACATTGATGAACTATTCTATGACTCAAGTGATTATATGCTTCTAAAGTGATTTCTAGAGAGAGAGACTATCATGCTTAGTGCGTAATGAACATATTGTTTAGGATTTCTTCACGCGACTTCGATTTTTGTTGCGTACAATTGAGGGCTTCTATGGATAGGAAGTCTGAGGTACCGACTACCTTGAAGGTCAAGGGCATGTGGGTATAGCATGATTGATTTTGATATTCGTATTGAGGGGTTACCCTGGTGTGGGGAATAAATACATTCTTGAAATTATAAATCAATGTACCCTTATCCAAAGTTGTTGGATAACATACTATTTGGGTTAAATAATTTACTAATTGGTACTTGTATTGTTTCAAGTTTTTTTTCCACAGAATTTTGATTGTTAAAGAATGTATAATTATCTTATACTTTCTTATAATTGTACTCTAATTAGTAAGATTCTATATTTTTCAGTTACAATCATTGTTCTTGTAATCTTTTGTTAAGTTTCATTTCATGATCATTATTTCTATAATCAAGAATGTTTGTAGAACTAAGAGGTCTTGTGAATTTACCTTGTTTAACCTTGTTAAAAATTTCTATATTTAAAAGATCCAAAGGAAAATTTTAAATTTTAAAATTAACACCCCTTGTTATATATTGAGCATCTACATCATTATTTCTATCCTAAAATTGTGATCAAAAGAGGTCTCTGAAATACTTATATTGACATATATGTTTTCTTGCTCATATTTTTTCATTGTTCACAATATTCTTGTTTACAAACTATTATTACTGACACGTTTGTGTGGAAACATATTTGAATTGATATGGAAGGAATGAATGTTGGTTTAATTTATAATCATTATCCTTATAGACCACCTATTTTTTATTGGAATGATTATGAATATTGGAGAGATTTTATGATGAATTTTTTTATTAATACAAGAGTGGGAAAAAAATTATGATTACTAGAGATTACAATATTCATGATAAAGAAGTCATAACATTTACTAATCAATAGAAGTTAAAATATCAACTAAAAAATAACGTACACAATACTTTGTTGTCTTCCATGACCAGGAATATATATAGCCATATTTCTACTTGTGAAGCTGCAAATTGTATTTGGAAGAAACTTTAAGTTACTCATTTTGGTAATTCCAATGTTATTGAAACTAGAAGAGCTATGCTTAGAACTGAGTACCATGGTTTTTTCTTTCTTTATGGAGAACCTATATGTTAGGTACATTAGAGATTAATGATGGTTGTCAACTGCTTACAATCCATGGGTGAAAAAGTTTTGGACGATGAGGAATATGTAAGAAAGATTATAAACATCATAAATAATGAGTGGGAATCCAATAGGACAACTATATATGAGAGTTGGAATGTCTCACATATTACTATTGATGATATTTTTGGAACTCTTCTTTGAAATGAGACTAAAATTAAGAGAGATGCTGACAATGTTATGTTAAAGAATACAAATTGAAGTGTTTCTTTTAAAACTATACCAAATCATATGATATCCAAGACTCCTAAGAGAGTTACAAGATCTACGTCTAATAATGTTAAAGTTTTGTCTAAATCAAGTGAAAGTGAATATTTTCAGAAATAACTAGCTAATCATACTCGAAAAATGAACAAGACAGTTGGTAAGAAATACATTCATTAAAGATACATGAAGAAAGAAAGGAAGGATAAGAAAGGCTCTGAAGTCACATGTTATGAATTCAAAAGAGTTTGGCATATAATGCTGCACTTTCCTATGCTTAAGAGAAAAGATAGAAAAGAATATAATTTTGAGAGGAATAGAAAAAAGTAATACTAAGAAAAAGATAAGAATTTTTTGAAATCTAATGACACATTGAGTGCCAGTAGTGGAGACTCTTCTGATTAATCCTCAGATTACGAATCTTATGGAAAGAAGAATCTTGGTCTAATATCTAGACTACCAATTGAAAATCATTCTTTAATGAATAAGGTACACAATACTAAATCCATCACCAATGTATCCTTGAATTATAATTATAGTGATAATTAACACTATTAATCCTTGGATGAGAAATATTCTTATAATGAAGATACTACTTTACCTACTATATTTAAGTTTCTAGGTTTTCTTTGCTCCTTGAGAATGAAAATTTTAAAGTCACGAAAAAAGATGATAAGGAAAATTCTAGGATTTATATTCTTACTAAGGAAATATCAGGTCTTTCTAATGATCGTGATATGAAAACCCGTGAATTTGAAAGTATTTTAAAAAATCATGAAGAAGTTTATTCTGAGAAGGATAAACATTCTAAGGATAAAGAAAAATTAATTTCTACGAAAAATGTTTCTTATCCTAACACTAGTGCTAAAACTAATGTTTTTACGGATTATGACTTTGTAATTAGAATAATGTTAGAAATATTTTCCTTAATCAAGTGATTATAAAACTTTACCTTAGGTAAGGAAACTTTTTATAAGATGTATTCTCAAATTCGACCTCAAAATAATAATTCTGGTTTTGGATATGCATGTTCAAAACCAATTTTTAGTAACAAATATTCTGTTTCTCAAAGTCCTCCATTACGCACTAAGTGTAACTGTGGTTGGAATTGGGAAAAAAATATTTCTTAAAATAAAACTCAGTCTTTAGGTTATCATAAAGCGTATTTTTTAATGAAAATGTGGATTCCTAAAATTTCTCTTCTTGGAGTTTTAGGATTCAAAAATGATTGCGTTCTGAAAGTCTAGCCATCTTTTTTTTAAATGAAAATAAAGATAGTACCAACAACAATACATGGTACATAGATAGTGGATGTCCCCAGCATATGACTGGTAACAAAAATTTCGTTGAAATAATTATAAAGACGAAAGGTGGAAAACTAACATTCAGAGATATTGCGAAAGGATATATCATTCTTCAATTTATCAGAACACAAGATCATCTTGTTGATATTTTCAAAAAATCATTACCATCTGATAGATTTGAATACATTATACAGATTTTTGGAATGATAACCATAAGGTAATTATCCTTATTAACTCTTTGTGGAAACCTAACTCCTTACAGCAGCAAACTCCTTTTTATAAGGGGTGTACATTTTCTTGTTATTTAGTTCAAAATATTACATAATGATGATTTTGGTAATTCCAATTTTTTAGTAAGTTTGATTTTTATAGTTTAAATTTTTTGTAATGGAAATTATTTGTAGTCTATTTTCGGAATGAAAATTTTCATACTTATATTTTTCCTAATTTTTTTTTAGTTTTAAAAAATTTCATAGTCAATGTTTTCATAATAAAATTTTCGGAATTTTAAGTTATTCAAGAACAATTTTCCTCATTATGAATAATCATCCTAGCAATCTAAAAGGTATGTTTCCTTTCATAAATTTTCGAAATAATCTTTTACTTGTTTGTATTTTCATCTGTTTTTTAAATTTTTATATTTTAATTTCCTTGAATCCGAATGATTTTATTAAAACCCTCAAAAGATCAGAATCCATCAAAATTCTACTTCGGTCACTTTTTTAAGCCGCCAGATCTGATCAAATGGTTTTTCACCAGTTGGATTGAGGATAAAAGCTGAACTATCACTTCGATTGACTATATAATAGACCCCTAATGGTTTTCCATCATCGAAACTCAAGCCTTCCCGCACTGATGCTCTGACCCCACTATATAAGCTTGTTCTAGATCTTCATGGTCTCCTCATCCTCGAACGTCTGTTGAAGCTTCGCCTCAAAAAAAAATTTCTTCTATAAAGGAAATATCTGAATAGAAGGTTTATAGAGAAAGGTTGGTTCATTTTAATTTCTTCAGTAAGTATGATTCCATTATCTCTAAGAATATAAATCTGAATGGGTGGGAGTGTGTTTGCATTTCGATATCGAAAGCACACGATCCATTGGATCTAGATTTGGTGATTGAATTCTATGAGCTAGTAATTGTCTTATAGGAAGAATGAAGGAGAAAGGTTTCCTTCAATTGTTACGGGAAGACATATAATCGTTCATATAACAAAGCTACTAGTTTGATTGTAATCTCTTATGAAGGAGGTGCAGAGTTCTGCTTACATAATCTGCCTGATGTTGAGGGATGCTTTATTAAAGAAAAAAAGAGTTTCTTGGTATTTTAATGGTAAAGATCCGAAAATTCTCCACCATTCATCAAATTTTCAGATTATTGAATTTTGGGAACAAGGATTCATCATTCTAAGAAAAGTTGATAAGGATACATTAAAGAAGAGTGACATCGACATTCTAGATTTCTTGTTAAACTTAAGAATCACAAACATGGTTAATCATATCTTGGTTATGATTGAGAACATAAGTAATTGAAATCTGAATGATTATATTATTATTTATCCATCTATTCTGTCAATGATTATTTTTTGGTGTTTATAAAACTTAAAAATTCATTAAAAATCAATTTTAAAAAATTTCATTGTCATATTACTGAGTGTTGACACAATAAAGAGGATGAAAGTTGTTTTTTACAAATAATATGAATAATTCTATGATTTCCCTGAAGAGGAAGTTGAATCTCTTTCAAAGAAAAAGGAGGTGTCTTAAACCTTTCAACAAGGTGACAGAAAGAGGAAGGTAAAGAAAGTGTAAGAGAAGGAAAAATACCAAATAGAAAATGAAACTCAATGCGCACCACCAAATCCAAAGAAAAAAAAAATCTTCTCCTGATGAGGTTGTGTATATGTGGTGGGAAGATAAGAAAAATAAGAAAGAAAGGGTGCCTATGTTCGGTAGGGACCCTCCTAAGTAAAAATAATTGAAGGAAAAGGAATATGATGATATTGAGAAACAAGATAAAGAGAAGAAGCAGAAGAAAAAGATGTCTGAGGCAGAGATAGTCCAATCACTTATGAAGGATACTGAGAAAGCATTTGAGAATATTCTTGTACCAGAATCCTTTCTAATAGAACCATTACCATAGACTCCAGGAAACAGGTTTTTGACTCTGTAAAAAGTCCATGAAAATGAATTAGATAAAAAATAAGCAGAATAATAAGAAGAATAAGGCACTAGTGATACTAAATACATGATAACAAAAGTAGAGGATCTTCATTACTAGGAAATCCCTTCTAAAAATTATCATTCTGATCTTCTCAAGAAGAGCCTTAAAAACATTATACTCTAGGGAATGATTAGAAGATTGGAGAATAAGTGAAAAATGATTCTGAAAAAGAAAGCTCCAACCATGATTTCATTCAGCCAGAGGATGCTGAGGTTGGAGCTGAGAAGGAATAGGTACATGAAAATAATATCGTGAAACTATTATATAGTGAACACAAATCACACAATCAAGAATAAGTCATTCCAAAAGATGATAAGGGAAACAATTGGTTGTTGGTACACTTAGCAGAGCAGTGGTGAAGAAGAAAAAATTGGGTGCTTTATCAAAGAGGAATGCTGCTGATATCGAAAAAGATTCCTCACAAAAAAAATCACTTATTCAGAATCAACCTCTCGGGGACATGATTTTTTAGTCCAGTATTTGATTAAGATTTTTGAGACTATTCCAATATTTCCCATTATAGACTCAAGATTTCAGATTCTTCATTACACATTAAATCAGAAATCAGATTCAGTATCCGTGGTGATGGATAAGTGTGTTAGTCTTAAGGTAGAGTTCAAGATGTTTCTAATACGCTATGAACCTCATAAAAGATCAGGCAATAAGATGAAAAGTTGGTCAAGGAAGACTGTATAAGAGATGAAAATCCGTATTGAATTACAATAAATTGTCTAGGATTCATTTGACACCGAAGATGTGAAGATCAAGGATCTCACAAATAGTTTTGAGGAATAGCTAACTCTAGAATAGAATTCTCGGTTACAAGAAGTGAAATATATGAATGTTAAATTTTATTTAGTTTCACAGTTTTGGATGAGGGAAAGGGATATCATAATTGAGAATGAAGAGAAAATTTTATAATAAAGAAGTAGTTCTAAATGGTCAGGCAGAATCTCTTAAGGCTCTAAAAAAAATCAAATCATAGAGAAGAAAACAGAAGATCTGGATCAGCTTCTCAAACCTGCATAGGAGGATCACAATGAACTCAAGAAGCAAAAAACCATAGTGATGAAGCTAATGCCGAATAAGAATTATGGATAATGCAACTCAATTCCAATATTTTTTTGTATTTATTCCGTGTATAAATTATTTAAAATCATAATTAAATTTTTGGTTTCTTCCTAAACGTTTGGTAGTTTAGTACTACTATTTCTGGTACCATATTTTATTTTTTATTCCCTTTAATTCTTTTTGAAAGTAAAAAAGGGAGAGAATGTAATATTAAGAAGAATACTGCATAAAGAATAAATTTTCCAATGTATGGGGGAGTTCATCTAAGGGGGAGTTCTTATCTATGATGATTTTCGTATGCAATAAATGATAAGTCTCAATACAGAAATTAAGAATAAGATACTTAGTATTTCCAATGCCTAATGGGGAGTTAGTTGTATTCATCATTTCCCATTTGTTAAGGGAGATATGTTTTTTTTCAAAGTCCAGAAAAATATTCTCTAAGTCCTTATATTATTTTTCATATAGATTTTTATGGTTTCCAAAAAGACGGAGATTGCTGAGTCAATAAGGTTTCATTGTGAATTTTCTATTTCTTAATGTTTTGAAAATCACAAACATTCTTTCTTAAGGAAAAATTTATTTTATCTTGATAAGGAAAGTTTTTCATCCTTAAATAAATTTTCCTTCCTCAAGAAAATTTTCCATTTACCCTATTTTTCTTTTATAAGGGAAATTTTTCTTCCCCAATGTAATTTAACTTTAACATGTTTTCATTGTTCATATGATAATCTAATTAATTTTATTTTGATGTAAAAAATTAGGTTTCATATCTAAAACCTCAAAATCATATAAATACTTAGATATAGATCATTATCTTTTTAGGATCCTAATTCAGGTTCTGAATTCTTTGAATTCAGACTCCGAGCATTATGAATTTATACATCGAATACTCTGAATTCAGACTCTAAACATTCTATTTTTAGACTCCCAATTCATTTAATTTAGACTCTGATCTTTCTGAGTTCAGACTCAAAATTATCTGAATTCAGACTCCGATCTTTCTGAGTTCAGACTCTGAATTTTTATGATTTTATACACTGAATTTCCATGAAATTATGACTTCAGAATTATATAGAACTCATGTTTAGAATACATTTGAAGACAGAATTCATATATTCATGTCTTATAAACACCGAATGGTTTTTTGGTTAGAATCTGAACTTTTATTAGACTCTGACCTTTTTCCTTACACTCTGAAAAATGGTTTTGAGTAAACAATCATATTTTTCTTATCATTGTTATAGTTATGAAATGATTTCAGACAATCAGTTTCTAAATAACCATTGTTTGAGTGGCACGTATACAGGTCCTTCCGTAATCCAAAAAAAATTTGAATTTTGAGGGAGAGAGCTGACCATTGGAAATGCACCTATAAATAGGAGCTCATTTGAAAGAGCTCACAGCTTTGATGAACTATTCTATGACTATAGAGATTACATGCTTATGAATTGATTTCTATAGAGAGAATCTCATGCATATTGTGTATTGTACATCTTGTTCAGGATTTCTTCGTGTGACTCTGATTGTTGTTGAGTACAATCAAGGGCTTCCTGAGATATAAAGACAGAGGTTCCGACTACCTTAAAGTGTGAGGTCTTGCTGGGATAACGAAACAGATTCCTATATTCGTATCAAGGGGTTACCCTGGTGTGGGTGAGACAGAATTTCATGAAATTATAAATCAAGGGACCTTTATGAAAGGTTGTTGGAAACCTTACTCATTAGGTTAAAAGATTTAATACTTGTTACTTGTATTAATTCAAGTTTGTTTTCTACTTAATTTTTATTGTTAAGGAATATATACTTATCTTATACATTATTATACTTATTCTCTGTTTTTAGTAAGTTTCTATATTCTTGGAGGTAAAATCTTTGTTCTTGTAAACTTTTGGTTTGTTTCATTTCTGGAACAATATTTCTGGAATCAAGCAATTTTTTAGAACTAAGAGTTCTTGTGAATTTACCTTGTTTAACTTTGTAAAACATTACTATCTTTAAAAGTTACAAAGCAATTATTTAAAGTCTACAATTCACCACCACCCCTGACTCATGTATATTCAGTATCTACATCATTATTTCGATACTATACTGTGTGCCATCCATGTCAAATCCCATTTTATAATTACACATGGTTCTATAATACTGGCCACCTGGTTTTTAAACTGTGAGCCTTAACCATACACCAACACCCCTACATCTTCTTCAATATGTATGGTTTCCTATACGGATTGCACTATTTTCACTAACCATTATCAAACTGTCTCCGCTTATAAAATTACTAAAATCTTTCTAAGAACCATAAAAACGCTCCTATGGTTTACCAAACATCATTATATATAATAAAAGAATATATAAGGGTCACATTACTCAAATAAAGGGGATTTAAAAAATTTATGTAATGGTCTTAGAGGAAATTTCTTGGTCACTATATTTTCTATCACATTATAGCTTAGTTAATTTGGATATTATGATTAGAAAATGTCAGTGAAATATATCATTATATGACTATTAATATATTAAAATCCATGAAAAAACCCATTTCACAAAAAGAAAAAATATTCCCTTCCAATATGACTGAATTTATAATTAGATTGAACATAATAATAAATTATTTATTAATGCATTGCTATCTTATTTTTTATATAATTTTTATTTTAGAAACTTTTGTGAATTAGATGATAACAAGACAAAAAACCATGTGAGGAAACAATCAATGATTTTCTAATTGGCATATCCAATTCCATTTGATTTGGATTCTCAAAACATCATAGAAATTATTTCCCAATTGTATTAGGTTAGGAATAATATCCTGAACCATGTAGTATGTTTCCCTAACCAAAGGAGTAACTGGATATCAAGTATTTTAGATAGTAAATACCCCCAAAATTCAGTGGATCTTTTGATAAATTAGTCACTAAATAGTTTTATTATACAATGGATATTTTATTTTATATTATAAACTATTTTTAGAAGCGTTAGTTGACTATGTTCATAGACATTTTTATAGAGCTTCTGATAAATTGTGTGATTTTATAAATATCTCCAAGACCAAAGAATAAATGTAAGAGCTAGATTATGATTAATATAATAAATTATTTATTAATAAATATTTCTGTATAACTATTTATAAAATATAGGTATTTAATTCATAGAGATTATTTAAATTGATGGTGAATTGTTCTAGGCCTATGAGGTAAGCTTCACAATGCTTAAAATATATGCCTCAGAATTTTTTATTAAAAAATATTAAAATTAGATATATTCTTTTTTGATTCAAAATCACATTATGGACAGGCTCTAGGAATATGGGTCTTTCATATTTAAGAAGGTCTTATATTTTATCTTAATGTAAATATGGAATTTGAAAAATTGTCTCATGGTCATCGAAATAATAAGAGTATAATGGTTTTTCATGATTGTGGGTTGAATGAAAAAGGGAAGAAATTATCCTACCACTCTAATGTTAATATCATTGAACCAAGCATCATGGAAATTTCCTCGAAAAATTGGAAAGCTCTTCCTTTGAGTGAGATAAGGAGAAGAATATCATGAAATTCAATGATCCATATAGAATCCATCTACCATGATTGATTGAATTCATGCACCACCTAATGAATTGAAAATGGTTCAATACATCTTCTATATTGAGAAACGAAACTGTGAAAGAAAAATCACTAAAATAGAGGTCATTGAGTTTAATAAACATAATCAACCACCAAATCCAAATGATATGTAAATTTTATTTCATCACTACTACCTAGGTCTAACATATTAAAATTGAATTACATGTTTCACATCATATTAAATAAATAATGTAAATTTTTTAATTTTATTATAGTTATATGTATTCCCTTTTTCCAATAATAATACTTGAGCTATCGAATAAAATCCAAAATACCATTAAGTATATATATGTACAATGACACCATGTGGTGTGATTAATTTGACCCATCAGTTAGATTGTTTTGCATTTATTTAGTTAGATGATTCCTCTATTAAATCTATTAATTATTCACTTTTTATGATTTAATTCTAAACAAGGACTATATCGGCTCTTATTATAGGGATCACATGTCTGGTTTGTTGGAAAAGTAAATATCTTTCTTTATTCGAAACCAACTTATGAACATGTAAAAATCAAATAAATATCATGAAACTCATCTTGGTAATCTCTCAATGGTTTGGGTTATGATACAATATACACACACAAATCATTCATAATTAGTTGAGTCAATGTAATGTATCAATATTGATATGGTTTCTATTGTATGGGAATAAACTGATGTATTATTTGAATTGTTTTCTGGACTTCCACTAGTTAGTGATGTTGTGTTCTCAATAGATAATATAACTGAAGCTGCTACAATGTCAAAATAACCCAATAGGATTGACCCTATAAAATTTTAGGAGTAAAAGAATCATATATAGAATTATTTTAATAAAGGGAAAATATTTCAAACTGTATCACCTTCGAGGGAATCAATGATATTTTTAAAGAAAATATATAGACAAATTCTATTAGGAAAAAATTTTCAAGAGCACAAAAATATGACCACATTGAAAATGATTACCCTTCCTAAGATTAAATCCTTATTTTATAAACAATAACGAGCTTTGTACTTCTAAAAATAAGATCTTAATGTTAAATATTTTCAGTTAAAGTTGGATAAGGGAGATTTTCAAAAGAGCACATTCAATGCTATATATGGACATCATGAGCTCATAGTGATTACCTATAGACATACATATTCCCTTGAAATTTTAATGGGTTTTATGAATAGCGTATATAATGACAACATCCATAATTATTTTAAATTCATCATGTATGATATTCTCATTTTATCTAAGATAAATTGGGAACATTAAGATCATATAAGGATTTCACTACACAGACTAATAAATAATAAAATGTACACTATTTTTTGAATATTTGAATTTTATAAGTAGAACGTTATATTTTTATGGAACATGATCACTTGTGAAGAAATATCTCTAGACCCTTCAAATAGAACTTGAATTTTTGAATTTCCTAGACCTACTATTATTAGGTAAATATATTGTTTTTTATCTTAGCTATGCATGATAGATGTTCTTTGAGAAAATTCAAAAAATATCTGACCCTCTACTTATGTTACAATACAAAGGGTTTATGAATATATACATGGATGAGTTTGAGGAAATATTTAAGGAGTTAAAAAATATTCTAATCACTATTCATTTACTTATCATTCCATCAAGTGGAGAATGTTTTTTATATGAAATTTTCAATAAATTAATCTAGGTGTGTACTCATGAAGAATGTCAAAGTGATAGCCTATGCCTTCTGAAAAATGATGATCCATGAGAAGAAACTCTTGAAAATGATATAAATTTAGTAGTTATGAACATCAATCTGATGATTTTGTGGAACTACGTCAATATTGAGAACTGTGAAATATATATCGATCAAAAAATGGTAATATATTTAATAACGTATAAGTAAATAAATATGATTTGGTGAGTGTGATTATAGATTTTAATGGAATAAAATATATCTACTTACTACCATAAAAGAACAATGAATTAGTTAGTCAATTCTCATAGTAAAAATTAACCTACTACTTTGTCCATGATGTGGATTTTGATAGTACCTTCCTTCTTAGATATGGACTTCAAACCAATTGGGAAAAAATTCCTACCTTACCAAAATTATTTCCTATTTTTAAATCCAATAGAACATCAAGGAGGCACAAAGTGATGATATAGAACATCAAAAAACAAGGAAAGAATAAAATGATATGAATCATCATTATTTATACATTGATGATGATGGTTTCATTCATTTTGAAACCATAATTTTTGTTCATTTCCGACCTGATATCAATAATGATATATTGGAAAATGTGGATTACTCGTCTTTTTCCACCAACCTATATGTAACAACATGTACATTATTTTTTAGTGAAATTCTTGTGGGAAAACATAAATAAATATATCACTAATTATACCTCAATGTTCGTCTTATGTTATCAATGTAATACAAAATTACCGATGTCTAATGGGATTATTAATCCATTCCTATAACCATTTTGGAATGGTATAACATCACCACATAAATCGTCACTTGTATCATGATGAAATCAATGGGAAACAACGTGATATGAGTTTTACTATTTATGCTCACCAATACTCCCCACTATATCACTATTTATGAAGAATTATTAGTTTTGGAACGTATTGTGATATATGTAAAGGGTGTGGTGAGGTTTAATTGGGAACCACTAAAACAAAACTAACACCAATAACATGGATATTCTTTTTCACTTAATACATAGTAATAAATAAACTGGTCAAATAATGATATATTTATCAGTTTAGTATTTTTGTTGAACCAAATATATACATGATACCAAATTTACACATAGAATATAATATAAATAAGAATAAATAAAGAAAGAAAATTATGTTCATACATGATCACAAATCAAAATAGTTATTTGTTATATCCTTTAGAATGATAAAAAATAAGGGTCAAAAAAATTCAATGTAATGGTTATGTATAATAGAATATATAATGAATCAATATACCTAACTAACATGATAAGGAAAATACTAAAAATACATTCCATTTAATAAATGAAATTACAATGAAATGTATCCACATATAATATAATTATTCAAATATCATGGAAAATGATAAAAAAAATTATTGAAGAAGTAATTATTTTTATAATTGAATGTCATGTATATGGAAAAATATGCATATATTGCCTAAACCTTTAATAAGATACTTTAAAAATAGTATTAAGACCATTTAATTATTATAATTATTTTTCACAAAAAAACATAATGATTCATCGAGGGGGTTAATAATATCAATTCGCACCCATAACTACAATCCAAATAATTCCTCATATATTGAATGATTGATTTTAAAGGAGTCAATATTAATTATCATCAAATATATTTATTGATTAATGATTCATATAAATAAATATATATCATGCTAATAAAATAAAATTTAAAATAAAAATGTAAGTAAAAATATTATATGATTTAGGAAATAATTATATACATGAAAATAAAAGACATATTTTTATGATTAATGAATCTACTAATGGAGAATGATAAAAAAATAAAGTGATTATTTCTGGAATAAGTTAATAATCAAAAATCAAGGTGAGATCATAGAATATCTTTCACCAGATGGTAATATTCAGGTAAAATTTCATTGAATGGTGTAATTAAAACAATTACATTAAACCCCTTTAATTATTAATGAATCATTATATTACCCGTTAAAGATTAATTATATAAACCATATTATTTAAATTGGGATCATAAAAATTAAATATTTCTTGCTGATGGGATATTGGAATGAATTCCCTTACCTTGAGTTTGACACATCATCTACACTATTTATCTAAGAGAATAATAAACTTGTTTTAATTATTTAAATGATTATTAAAATTTTCCAAGCTTATTATTACTTTTATTAAAATTATAACAACTTTATATACATTTACATGGTAAAATATTGATATTATATTTTCAAAAATATATGTCAGTTTTATAAAATATGTTTTCTTAAATTTGAAAAATTAATCTTTTATTATCACTGTCATGTGTGATTAAAACCATATTTTCAAACAATATATTTGAAAACAATTGTATTTCTATTATATGATTCTTATTTTTATTTCAAATTAGTTGGTAAAAAATGAATGGCTATAAACTATATAATTTTCATAATTTATTAATTTCTTTTGATACCCACTAATTTAATTTATAGGTTATAATTGTCATGTTTAATGTATATTTAAATAGAGTATCATGTTTTATTTAAACCTAGTGTTGTGTGAATCGCATGATATCAATGAAATTAAATTTATTCCAAATGTAATAAATTAAAATTTCATATGGTTTCATATTATTTACTACTAAAATAATTTCCCTTCAAAATTTAAATGAAATTACCTTCTCAAAAGGAAGGACAATTCTTCTTCCTAACATCCACTAGTTACTATGTTGCTTCTAATATATTTTTATTTATCTGAAGTACCATTACTAGGAAATTCACCCTAATTATCAATTTTTTATATCAAGTCTTATGAATTTAGATGATTAATAAAATTAAAAAAGATGACGTTTCAATTAAATTCCATTCTAGGTGAAAACAGGGATTTTTTCTGGCATATACTTCATCAATAAGGATTTGGGGAACACATTTTTTACTTTTTAGAGATGTGGAGGAATTTTTAAGTCATAAAAAACAAAATTTATTTAAAGGATTAAAATGAAATTATTTAATTGGTGTTTAATTTCCTATTCTTATCGAGAATTTTTACACCCTTTAATTGGGATACTTTCTAGAAAACATGATCTACCACTTCTATTTTCAGATCATTCGTCTAATTATTAGCATAACTCAATTTTTTATTTTGATATTCATTAATGTGATATATAGTAAACATTACCTTTTTTGTTCTTTCAATTATATGTTGGGATCCTACATTTTCCTTTATCCATCTTCATCCCAACAAGTTTTTAATTTATCATCTCCTTCCATATAATTCTTCATACAATTCCATTTCAATACAGTAATGGAAACTATTATTATAGTAATAATATACCTAAGGTGAATAATGATCCCACAAAACATGAATGTAATTTTATCACATCATCAAGATAACCTCTATTACCTGAATATCCCTTAAATATTATCCATCCATTTGATGATAGTAGGAAGTTCCCAAAATAAGATCAATATCATGAGCCTTTTGATTACTTTTCATTAATTTTCATGTAAAATTTGCATCTTGACAGGACATAGATGAATGTTTTTTTCCTAACACCTTGAAACTTAATCCATTTAGTTCCTTTTGATGAAATAATTAGGTAATTATTAACTTATAGTGACGAATTGTAAATACTTTTTAATGAGATAAGCAATAAACCCTATTATATCATTATTCTAGGTTTCTTTGGTAGTCATTCAATGACGTCTATAAAATGTCATCAAATTTTCACATAGGTATAGGAAGTTATTCTATCACCCATCTTGGATACCACCTCACAAAATTTACTTATTGAAAATTTAAACACCATTATTCAAAATAATAAATTTTTCTCTAAATATGACCCCACCAAAAATTGTCCCTTAAATCCAAATTCATTATTTATCTAATATGGTGTAAAGAGAAATTTGATCTACAAGAGTCAACAAACAACATCCCTTTTTATTTTTTCTAATAAAAGATGTTTCAAACTCTTTTGAAAATGATTGATGTCTCTACTTCCTAAATAACTCCCATATCTATCTTTACTAAATCAAAGATCATAACACCTCGCTAAAACCTCATTAAAGTCAAAAATAAAATATCTTACCTACTCCATGCATATGCTACATGATTATTTTTCACCAAGTTATAGTGTATTGATAAATTACAATCATTGATTAGTATGATCCATATCATTTTTCTATAATTAATTTATTTCCTTAAAAATATGTATTATCGGCTTTTATGATGTGTGTATAACTCTTATCTTCCCCAATATAGTTAATTTTTATATATTATCAATGAAAATATTATAGCTACAAACTAAAGATAATTGGTTGATTTTCATATTAAAGAGTCTTTAATTTCATTGATTTATTGTAAGAAATTTACCATTTTCCAGTATGACACAACCATGTCCCTTCATCAATGCATCAATATATAACATATAACCATAATTTGAAGATATTAGAGTCAATATTAAATCGCTAACCAATATCCAAATTAATTATTTAAAAAATTATTTAGTTTCATTTTTCATTAAAAAATACCATTAATATGTAAGATTGATTAATGGGTTTGCTGGTCAATAAATCTTAAAAATGAATGACCAATAGTGAGATGTCAAAATAATGAAACCGTGTACCTCGGTTATGTTTATTGGAGTATTTCTTTTATCTGGATTCCTTTTTCATTTTAGGATCAACTAAAATCCTATTATTGGAGCTGATATGACCAAAAAAAATTAAATCTTATGAATCCATAAATTAAACATAATTAATATCACATATAATTAATTCCTTTTAAGATTATAAATAATGATCTAAATTTGATTATAATGGGCCTTGTATATTTTAGTATAAACCAAAATATCATCAAGGAATACAAAAAAAATAAATCAAGATATTCATTGAACACTCTGTTCATTAGTTTTATAAAAATAGAGGGAGAATTAGAAATTCAAAATGAAATTACTATAAAATCATAATGTACATAACACATTTTCAATATTATATAAAAAAGTTTTTTCTTATATAATCACATTTTATGATACCGAGAAGGAAGTCCAATTCTTAAAAATTATTTTCACATGTGGTATTGATTGAATAAATTATCAATGGGAGGGAGTGGATTCTTTTTAATTTTCACAATATCATTGAATTCCATATAATAAATTCACATCGACAAGGATCTGTCGTTATTATTATTGAATAGAATTGGGGCTCCCCATCGAAAAACATTAGGGAGAATAAATCCATTCTCACCCAAATCATATAATTATTTCATCAAATCAAAAATGTCAATAGTGGACATTCTACAAGGATTTTTTAGGATTGTTCTAAAAAAAGGGATTATTCAATGGAAAAAACATCATACTCAGGGTGATCAGAATGTAATTAATCATGAAATAAATCATTTCATTTATTTATAATAGTTATATCCTCTGTTTGATGATAACATTTTCAATCCCTAAATTTTATATTCTCTTTTTCTCCAAAAATATAACATAATAAAACTAGTGGTTGTTGATATATATTTGAATAAAATGATGAAATATCAAATTTACTAACCATGTAATATTATTCTTCTCCCCATGGACTCATCAATAAGAGATTATATTAAATATTAAGAAACTAGTGTGATAAATGCCTAATTTATTTACAATTGAGATATGCCCATCATTGATTTATTTATAACCCTTAAATTCATGATCTAGATGTCCCGTATCTCTAATCATATAAAATACCTTCATTCTATTGTAGTTTTTCCAAGGATTATATTTTATAGAGTTCTAAAAAGGTGAAAATTTTATTTTTATGATCTTCTTGGTTAGAAAATTAAAATTTTCATGTTGTTTGAATAACCTCCACTTATGTTGATTTCTCATCAATATGTAATATCTAGAGATATTATTCTCTATTTTTTTTGTAGATAAAACTTTTTATTCACATCATCTAAATGTTTTAGAGACCATCCTCCCTTTCTTACTTGGAATAGGTCCATCAAAAAAATTGTCAATCATGAACTATGTGTTTCATATATAAGTTATAGAATTCAAAAAAACATTTAAAGGTATATTCATACACCATAAATCATTATTCTTTCTTTTAATTTAAGATAATAAAATTTATATTCATATCATTTTGTTTCTCATGAGAGAAATATTTGGGAATAAATTTATCCTAAAATTCTATCAATTAAGGTGTTAAAATTTATCTTCTTCCCTAGATTTATGGATCAATGACCAATATTTATCTCCATATTCTTCGATAAAATTCACTCTAACTGTATTTCTATCCTTTTCACTATAACCCAAGTCCATAAATATCATTTACAGGGATTTAATATATTATTTATATTTCATTGGATTATTAATACTACAAAATGATGAGGGCTTCATTCAAATAAAGTGATCTAATATAGTATAAAATCACTAAGTAATAAATTGTTCTATCCGGATGAGGTTATTTTTCAAAATATGATTTAGATACCTTAATATATTCATAATTTATTCAGTTCCTGTACCATCTATATTGGTATCCTCAATAGATAATTAATTACATTGTTCAAAATAAAGATACCCTTATTCCTTCTTGTATCCATTTATGAACAATGTATTATACTACCATAGCATGTAGAATTATTAATTTTAATTCATAATTTATATTCCAAAAATGGTGTGACAAATAATATAAATTTATATTTATATATTATTAATCTTAAAATCCTAAACATGGTTTCCTCATGGATATCTATATTTTCAAATCTTTAATGATGGTTTGTAAAAAATATAAATTATATTAATAATATCTCCTACGAGTGTCAAACATGGTTCATAGTATGGCCCATTTTTTTGCATCAGGAGATGTGTTGGTTAACTGAAATATTCCCTCCTTGAAGTTGTTACAAATAGGTAATACTTCTCTAGAACCACATTGATATTTACTATCTTGAAAGAGATGTATTTATTGAAAAACCCATATAATATATTCCCTACAAAAAATTTAGTATTTTATTCTATTCTTATATTTAGATTCTAATAAGAGATTAAGTTCGCTTATATATTCTATCTACAATCAATTTCACATAAATTATACTATTCTTCAGTTTATAAAAACTATAATATCCTTAAATACAATTTCATATATACATGATTTAATTTCATAGATTTTTATAGATAAAACAGGTCCAATCTTGAGGAAGAGATCAAATTAGAATTTTTGTAGCACTAGATACACATATGATACTCATTTTATGTAGGGAATAGAAATAAAACATAACACATATTAAAAAAATTTATGTATCCTAGTAATCTCATAGAATGATTTAATCTTCTTATATTATGAAATGAAACAAATAAATATGAGAAAAATGATTGAAAAAGCTATGTATAGTGTACTTTATCATGAATCAATAAAAAATAATTGACATAAATTGGTAAATAATTAAAAATTAATTCAATTTAATCAATAAAATTGAGAATGAAAAGGATATAGAGTTAATTTTGTTTAAAAATCTACTAGATAATAATAATTCAACTAATAAATGAGAAAATTATAAATAATTTTTTTTCATTCATAAGGCACATGATAACTCTACCAAAATGATAATTCACAATATATTTTATAATTATATGTATAAACCCATTGAATTTGGCTAATTATTTTGGTCTCAATAGTCCTATTGATGTGTTGAAGGGATATAAAATTCTGGACCCCACCTGTCACTTCCAGTCCAAATAGATCTTTTATTGTTAAATGTTCTATTAAACTAATGAATCAGTATTCCTTATTATGAAATATTTGTATTGAGTAAGGATACATATTAATCAATAATTCAACAATTAATCCAATAACATTAAAAAGAATATGTAAAAAGGTGTATGGTTTAAAAAATAATCATATCCATTATAAAATATTACATATATTTATGAAAAAAATTAATTTAAAATGAAAAATGATAGAAATAAAGTGCATGTTTCAATTGAAATTAAAAAAATTTCAGATACAAGTGATATCACACAACAACTTTTACCAGCTAGTAATTATCATGTTAAATACCCTTGGATGAAATAATTAAATTTGAAAATTAAAATACCATGAATTATGAGTGAATCGTGATATTAAATTACAATGGGGAATTATATAAACTATATAAATGGTATTAGGTTCATAACATTACAATATGCCACAATATAGGGATATTTAAACTAAGTCCCCTACCCTAAGTATGACTTATCATATATGTTCATTATCATATAGAAAAATAAAAATATATTAATTATTTTCATACATGAAAACCTTTGTTATGTATATTATTTCTTTTTATTTCACATATTACCAGTTTATATGAATTTAATTAATAAATTGTGTTTACAATGGGTGTTTTACTGATATTTGATTTATGTGTCCAAAATGACATATGTGGTAAACAATGACTCTAATGTGTCATTATTTAAACATATATATAATAATAATAATGAAATAATTTTAATATAATAAATTGAAATTATAATTTTAATACCAATATGGAAATATTATATTGATAGTTGATGTATGCCATGATCCGGGAGATAGTGGGTCATTCGTACTCATAAGTAACATTTCAATTTTCCAGTAGCCATTTTTGAAAGGAGGTAAATAACATATTATCATAAACTAATGTTAATGAAATTATAATTAAAATATTTCATCATTACATATATTTATAAATTTCATCAATTTGTTTTGTTTCTGAAAATAGAGTCACAATGCTTCATGATAGTGGTGGTATACCAGTAATAGAACGATTTTATCATCATTCATTGACTAGAAATCTGAGAAATAAAATGATACATTATCATTTCATTTTAAAAAATATCTAATAATTATCATAATTATGTTATTTATATAAAATAAATTCATTAACATTATCCTTATAATCTTTTATGTAAATCATTAGTGAATGATGAATCACATCGCTTCATGAGGCAGTAATCCAGTGTACACATGAGCAACGTTATCATATCCCCTATATAATTGAAGGTAAAAAAGGATTGTGTGATATAGTGATTCCAGATGACTAATTATGTCATAAATATCAAAAATATACATTATATATCTCATCATACCTAATTTTTTGAGGAGGAAATGGAAACATAAATGACATCAGTTCGTGAGGTGGTAGTCCTTTGTAAATTGAAATGTTGATTTTGTTACCCATTTGATAGAAGTGGGGATTGTTTACGGTCATTTTTTATAATTAATAAATATCAAAATATGTAATATAATAGGTTTTATATATCATCTTATTTTAATAAAAATTTATGGAGTTTGAGACACGAATAATATAAAAATTCTTATTGAAGAACATTTACACTTTTTTAGGTAAACTCTTTAGGTTTACACCAATAAACATCACATGTTGTATTTCTACCCGAAATATGGATACGAATATGAGGGTAAAAAAATTGGGAAGTAATATCTCTAATAATTCATCCATCCAAAAGTTTTTGAATGTGTGAAGACGATAGTAGACAGAAGTCCTTTTTATGTCAAGTGAGTGGAACAGTTGTAGTTTTTGAATGTAAAAAGGATTACCGTTGATTTTTAGAAGACAAATTTTCCCAAAATAGAGAGTTATAAAATATTTGGAATTATAAGGGTAAAATAGGGAAATGAAATATATTTTATACCACTTTTATGTCCTTTTAAAATATATCATTTTTTATGAACCCCAAGATAAATCTCTTTTTATCATAAACATGTTAATTAATTTTTATCGATTTAAATATTCTTTTTTATCAAAAATTAATTTTACAATATTTCATAATATAAATTTTTCATATTCAAAATATGTAATCCCTTTTTCATAATTAAAATCATATAATTGAGAATTTTTAAGTTGAAATTATTCTTGTTGATGTGACGAGAAAGGGGGTTGTCAAATAGAAAATGGTCATAAGTTAACAAAGTTTTTATATCAAATTTCAAAATGAAATTGATAAAAATTACATAAATAAGATTAATAGATAAATAATGTATCTAATTTTTTGTTAAAAAAATTAAAAATACAATTTATCTTTGTAAATAATTAAAACTAAATGGTTGTTTTCACATAAGACTCAGTATTTTACATTATTTATTGAGGATTGAATCTATTCATAAAAATACAAAATTTCATCTTAAAATAATTTTGACATTATAAATTTGAAATTTATATTTATTTTATCATATTAATTATCAAAATCTGGTCAAAATAAATTATATATTATCTTCTTCAAGATCCCAAAAAACAACATTTAGAAAAACTTACATTTTCTCCTAGAAAGTATTACACTACATTTAATTGATTATTTTTTCTACATACAAAAAAGTATAAAAAATTAACATGTCTAAACAATAAATTTTTTATAATTTATTTAATTTTATTAAAACCTTCAAATTTAACTAAAATGATATAATGATAATGTTTAAATAATCTTCTAATAGAGTATTATGTTTTACATAAACATTATGTTGCATCCATTGCTGTATATTGAAAATATTAAATTTATTATAAAATAAAAAAGTTTAAACATTTTTGTGATTCACATGTAAATTCTATTATATTTTATACTGATCCAAGTCCAATATATACATTTCTTGGAAGTCTTATGCATGGTTTCTAAATATATTTAAATTTTATTACGACCTATATCCTAAATACGTTGGAATATTTGAAAGACCAATTTAAATAATTAATGAAATGATGAGATATTTCTAAACTGAATAAAAAAGTTTATTGGATAAATATATCATGTTAATTTACTAACAATAAAATAATCACCTTGATTCTTGAAATACCTTCATATTTATCTCTCTATGGGAAGTAATATAGAATTCTGATTTAATGGGATGTAGTTACCGAAGAAAAACTACAAGGAGATAATCATGTGGAGTGACAAGTGAAGATACTTGATTATAGAGACAAACTTATAAGAAATAAGGAAAATTTCAATATTAAATAATTTATGTAGAAACATAAATATTAATAGGTGACGTGGTAAACAGAAGAAACAATTAATAATATGAGCCAAAATATATTCTTAACTGATAATATTTGTTGTATTTTGATAGAGAAAAATTAACATGGGGGGATAATGTCTCAAATTATAGATTATAAATGATATTTTTCTCATTTAATAAATGTGCGTATATTTTATTATATATTAGAATACCTAAAAAACATAATGAAACTAACAATAATGTATTTTTTTACTAAATTTTGATAAATTATTCCATAACTAAACTCATGAAAATTATAAAAATTAAAATGGGAGAAAAATATAGAATATAATGAAAATAATATTCATTATGATTAATTTAGGAAAATATAAATATTATAATTACATAAATTAAATATCAAGATTTAACACCCAATGAAAATATATTCACTTTTTTAGAAAACTATATTTTATGGTATTTTGTATAAAATCATAATTTTTATATAAAATATATAAATAAACTATTATAGGTAATTATATTGATAAATTGTATGAAGGTTTTTGAAATCACCAGGTTGAAATTTTTTAAGGGTGTGTTTTCAAAAAATTTATTGAAGTACTTCCAATTTTTATGTGTGTATTAAAAATACAGTTTTTTGTAACTACTGTATTTTAAATTAAATCATTGATGAGGTAATAATGGATTAATAAAGTGTAGAAAAATTTGGTCAAACATGAAAATATTTAATCTAAAAAATTCTATATTTATATATAAATTAGTAGTTTTAAAACCAAAATATGCTATTCAAAAGTCTATAGTTTATAGTACACCATAAAAATATGAATTTTTCATTTTTCCTAAATACCATTTTAATAAAATTTTGAATTTTATTTATACAGGGGCTTAATGTTAGAAAAAAGATATAAATTTTTTCTATGGTACATTATTACCAAAATATCACTATTACATATTTTCCCTGGGATATATTATATTCCTCAATATCTTATTCTAAAATCACCCCTCTATACATATATAAATAAACCATATACCTCACATTATAAATCCACTCCTCCCTAACATACCAAATACAAATATCTACCCAACCCCCGATATTAATACTCTTATCATCCTTAGAGAATTTGTGGAGTAACAAAACCACATTATTTTAATATGTTTATATATATACGTAAGGTTCCATTTCAACAAAGAAGTATTATCCTTTAAACCTTTTATTTCATTTTTCATTTCAAATTTCATATCATTTTACTTTTTTATAATTCAATATTTCTTATAAAATTATATATTTTTTTCGAGTTATATTGATGTTGTTAATATACTACTTTTTTGTATATATGAAAATTTATATATCTTATCCCTCTTCATTGGAAAATATAATGTTAATGGTCAAATAAAATCCTATGAGGAAATTTCTAATTCTTTAATTATCAAAAATCATATATATAATTGTACTATATAATATATGATGTATAATTATATAATTTTTTTTATTTTAGTATTCTATAATTAATTCAACTTGTGCATAATTGAATTTTAAAAAATAGGGTAATCGACAAAATAACATTAATTTTTCAAAAATCGAAACTAAAATGTCATCCCTTTAAATGTGGAATAAAATAAATATAATACAAATATTATAATTGACGAATAGTGAAAAAAATTTAAATAATAAAATTCGAGTTTAATGTATTAAAAATAAATGACTATTATTTAAGAGAAGGAAAATGATAAAATATTATGAGATTTATGGTAATGGTATCTAAAAAAAATTCATTATTTTTGGGTAATCTTATATTTAACTTAAATTCAGTATGGGTATTCAATTAATTTCACTAAAAAAACTTCTCCCCATAAAATACCATTTATATTAGGGATATACATTTTTTTACTGTGAAAATGTTCTTCAGAAAAATAATAAAGATTTCTAAAAAGGCCTTATTTTTCCAAAACATGTCTTTGAATCCTCTGCATTTGTTTATTCTTCAATTAACAATAATACTTTTATTACAATGTATGATATCCATTTTGAAAATTGGAATAAAATGGTTATTCCATAATGTATGATATTCTAAATCCTTTATGAAACCGAATCATTTTAATCGTTTTATTCCATGACTAAGATTGTTATACCATATATGCAATATGAATATGTATGATCATTTATGTTGTGAAGGGTCAATCCTATATTATATAGCCCTCAAATTTATTGGTTAGTTTGATATATCTCATCAAATAATTTGTATTTTCTGTGACCATGATGATTCCTTTGTTTACACTGATTATTCTATGATATACACATATATTATATTTGTGGACATGATTATAGTTTTCTTTCACATAATTTTTTCGTATTTTACATCTATGTTATGTTTTTTCATTATTATAAATATAAAACATTTTATGAATTATGAATAGTTTCCCTCATGATTTTAAGGTGATTCTATGATTATTATATGATGATTTTGATTATTCATACCCATGTAAAATTGATTAATATCCATTTTTCCACCCCTTATATATATTTTATCATACCCCTTTCTTTTAAATATATCCTTATGTGTTAACATGTACTATTGGGATCATGAGAGATATAAAATGATAACGAAGAAGAATTTAAAATAGGACTATGTTTTATGATGTATAATGGATATTTAATCCTAATAATTAAATAAATTTAACACTTTTTATCTTGGATTGTATTATTATTATTATTTTTATATTAAAAATGATTTAATAGTATTGTATAAATAATTTGAGTAGATATAATTCACAATCCCAAGAAAGGTCATAGTATGTCGGGTTATATAAATTTGGTATCAATGATGGGTTCTCATTAGGGTAGAGTTTGATTTCAATTTCTACTGGGGATAAGTTTGAGAATTTTGGGTATTTGTGTCTATATTATTTGAGTCATACTACAATATATGGAATGAAATATTACTGTAGTGGAAAATGTATCCATTCACTAGGACACTGATAATAATTTAATGGATTAAAAAATCTGTATAATTTGTATTGAGTACCAAAAATGATGACGCAAGTTTCGTATGATAGTTGGTTTTTTATTTTTTGTCTTTCTATAGTAATATTCATATATATTGATTAATAATAATGATTTATTATGTCTAATATTGTATAATTAACAAAATATTTGTAAATATAATGTCAAGGTAATTTCTGGATTCACATATGATATAATTTGACCCCATTACCACCAAAAAACTAATCTAACATTCCTCTATTCAAGAATGGTGGAGTTTCATCACTGAAGTGCCCAGATCAGTGTGAATCACTGAGAGGGGGAGGGGGTGAATCAGTGATCCTTTAAAACTTTTTACTAATTGATTCTTAATCAATTAAACCTCTATGTCTTGTTAAGGCCTCGATCCACTCTTCTTGTATCTCTCAGCCTTTCCTCGAATGATGCAGTAAATGTAAAGGCACAGGACACAAGGATTTACAAGGTTCGACACCAAAGGCTTACGTCCTTTCCATGTTGGTTATACGCCCCAACATGGTTTCTTCCATTATAATCTGTTAGTATTACAATGGTCGATACAGCATCCCACTGTATCTCTCTTGAGTCCCACAAGAGGGTCTTTATACTGCGTCCCACAGTGTTACCAGAGTCCCACTGGCCTGCTCCAGAATCCCACGGAAGACTTCTTCCACCCTGAGTCTCACAGGGGGCTTCTCCTGGCTCCTCGAGTCACACGAGTAGCTCTTCTTCTTGTTCAGCTCTTCAAGTATCTTCAACAGCCTGGGATAAAGACTGCTGGACTTGCTCTGTACCTCTGATCACTTGAGTTGATCAGGTCTTCTCGTCTTGCTCAGAATTTATCTCCTTCTTCTAAGGATTACCTGGCCTCCTCTCTTCAAGAATCTTTAACAGCCTCTGATAAAGTCTGTTGGTCTTGCTCAGCACTTCTGATCACTTCTGTTGATCATGCTCTTCTCAATTACTGAAAACTCAGACAACTGATATCTCTAACTTCAGTCTGGCTTCAGTCTGACTTCAAAACAACTTCATGCACTGAATGCATGGAAACTCTGAATTCTCATGCACTGACTGGATGACCTTCTCAATTTCGCCAAGATCCTCTGGTCTTGGTCAAATCAAATGCACACCACTGATTTGGACTTTGATTATGTGCGCATGTGCATGCATGCATGCATGCACTTCCCCTTTACTCTTCTTAGTGCAGTAGACCCACAAAGGGTGTGACACTTTAAGCACACACCAACTTCTCAAACATCACACACTTTATTAAATTTGTCTACACACTTAGATTGTGTGTTCTACAATAGTGTGAGTTTCTTGTTCTTCTTCAAAGTGTGCACATCACTTTGTACACACTAAGGTTCGGCCTCTACTCTTTGCACACACAACTTCTTCACTTTGGCACACCCTTGAGCTTGGCCTCCTCTCTTGTGTTTAACACCCACAACCCATTTTGTTTTAGTTCATTTTGGTGTAAGCCTCGGCCTTCTTGTTTTGCACAAACACCACTAGGGTGTGTTCTTTCACTTCATACAAGGCACTAAGGCCTCAGGTCTTCTTCTCCACTTGGCACAGACACACTGCCTTCTTCTGTTTTTGCACACACAGCCCGAACACTGTAGCACACACACAAATGTGTGGTAAATTGCCTCACTCAAACTCCCTGCCAAATGAAGGCGTGCATGGGGTGCGGCCAACCTCTTCTCCACTGCCGCGCAGGGTCACAAGGCGCAAGGGTATGCGAGTGCCGCACAGGTTCCACTGCCGCGGGGTGCGCAAGTACAACACCAGCGTGAACTTCCTCCTGTCGCGCAAGTACGCAGACAGAGAGGGAATAAACAACGGGCGCGCAAGAATTCGGCCTCGGGTTCTTCCTGTCATGCAAGGGAGGCGCACAGGGGACTCCTTCGGGCCTTGGGTGGCACCGAGATCTTCAGCCGCGCAAGTACCTCGCACGGGGATTCTTTCTTCGAGAGGCAGAGAGCACTCACGGGACTTCGTATTTTCAACAAAGGATCAGCAAGCATCCATAGGTCTCAGCCTCACTTTATATAGGTAGAGGCGTCTCGTTCAATCCACATGGATATAAATTCAAACTCCCGAATATCTCAGGTTTTCAAGATTTCCAAAATCTTGTTTCTCCTCTGTTTCACGCGGCTTAACTCATTTTTAATTTCCTCTATGTGCATGCGACTTAGAACGCATGTACGACCTTCCTTCGATCCAAAACATGCAAGCATAAACACCCAAACCTCGGCAACTTCGTCTTGCCTCAGCCGGATACCAAAACTCTCCAAACATTGCATGCAAGTGTATTTTTAAACATGGATCGGTTCAGTAGGTCTAGACGAGCTCAATGGAGCCTTCGGCTTCGACAATGGTGGTCGGGATCTCAAAATCCATGCTCGGATGGCGCTTGATTCGTCGGAGGCTCGCAGGGAGGCTTCGGCATGGCTCGATGAAGGAGAGGCCTCGCAGGCCGTTGGATCAGATCTTTGGACGGCCGCGATTAGAAGATCTCGCGCGGGGTCGATCGTGCGGTCGAGATCTGGCGCGCGATCAATCGAGCGGCCAGGATGCACTCCCGGGGATTTTTCCCCATCCCACATCGAAATAGAGCACGGTTTTTCCGCGGCTTATCAAACACCGCGTGCCAACCTCAGCTCAATTGAACTTCCTCCTCCACGGTGCCGCCCCGCACCGTGTTCTCTTAGCGGGCGCACTCTTGCGCCCACCTCTGCTCCTAGCGGGTGCGCTATGTGCCCACTATGCTTGTCACGGGCGCGCTCCTCGTGCCCCTGCTGCGCAGGCCTGATCCCCTGCATGGCCCCGGATTACACACGGCCGCGGCCTCTTGGGCTGGCCGCATGGGATCCCCCTTGGGCGTGGAGACCTCGAGTCCCACATGTGCCTTGGGGTTGAACCCTTAAGGCTGGCGCTTGGTGGCTTATTTTTTGCTAGAGTAGAGAACAAGTACTTTGTTTAAAAACAAAGTAACCAGATTCAAATGCCAAATGCCACTTCCACCTCTAAGCCATTCTTATTCATCAACTCTACTTCTTCATTATAATTTCTCCATCCTCCTTAACATATATGCTAGTATTAGGAGGTGGAATTCCCGAAGGTTCTTCATCTTCAACTGAACTCCTTAATCAAATAGATTCTTCAATGTTCTTCATTGATATAATCAGATATCAAATTGGGTCTTCTTCAAATTCTCATGCACTAAGTTATAGTGCATGGACTTCTTTAATCCACTTCATCCACTTAGAACTTATGGATGGATCACTTTCAACTCCTCATGCATAGTCACTACAATGCATGGTCTTCTAATCATGTTGTGACTTTGTATCATCTTGATACAAGTTCTTTACACTTAAGGATCATCTCATCAATCGTCTGATGTTCATGGAGAATGCTTCAACCACATCATCCTATGTCACTTAGTGAATCTCCTAAGTGACATGCATCTTAGTACCATGGACAATCTCCTTTCCTCACCAACACCATCACATCCTTTGTCATTCACATATTGAAACTCCTTGACATCCATCCATTCATTCCTTGACAACAACATACCTCATTGACAACAAATGCAACACAGTGCACTTCAATCTCCCCCTTTTTATTTGTTTGCAATACACTAGAGCACATATGAATGGGTCTATATGTGTGCCAATATTTCTCCCCCTTATTGGCAATCAAATGCAAAGGTGTGGTGTGGTTCTGTTCAAAATATTTCTTCCTCCCTTTGAATAACATCTTCTTTAAAAATCACTAAGCGAGGGATGATGTCACGTGTTCTTCTTTAGCAAAGAACCTTTAGTAAATCATCTCTAAGTCTACTTGGGCTAACCCGGTGTAGAAAACAAGAGTGATGTAACCAAGGAACTCAATGCTATCCATCATTCACTGTACATGTGAGATCATGCTTCAGGGGTTTGGAATTTTTCAAATATATCAATAAATTGCAAAATCCTGCCCAACTTCACAAAACTCATTAGAAAGTTCAGGTGCAAAGATAAAGCTCCCCCTTTCATCCATTTGTCTTCAATCCATACTCCCCCTTAATTGAAAAGATAAACTCAATTAAGAAACAAGGGATGAAAGTATGATTGGAATACCATCACTTTTCTCAAGATGGTATTAAATCTCAGAATCCCATTTCTTCAGATTGGCTCCCCCTCAAGGGGTGCACTCCATTCTGTCCAAACCACTCTCTAGATGAGAATGATCATCATCTTCAATTCCCTGAAATGTTAGCACATGTAAATAAAAGTTGTTAGGGAATAAGATGGAACCTCCTTGGTTCATCAATGTGAACAACAAGGTTGAGAAGATTCTCTCAACCGAGATGTCCCATTTTCACCATTCTTCACACTTGCACATTTGATCTTCAATGATGTTGGTGCTGGTGTGGATCTCAATACATCTTCATGTGAAATATTCTTCTTTCCTTTTGCCTTAGAAATTTCCAGAACTTCATCTTCAGCTCTTTGCAGATCTTTGGCAAGTTGCAACTGATTTGGCCATATGACTAGTAAGTCACTTGGGAGTGTGGACTCAGTTCTGGAAGTTCCACATGGTTCTTTTGATGCTTTCAAGATACCTTTCTTAGGAAACTTGTTTTGAATCAATCCCTTCTGCTTCTTCTGGATTGATTGTCTTTTTCAGTCCAGTCTGCTTCTATTCAGTTCCATGGCTTGTTCACAAAGATCCATGGTATGACCTTTCTTTCCACAGTAGAAGCATGTTTTCTTGGTGGTCCTTCTGGATGCATCACCCTTCTTGGATTTAGACTCCAAGGACTTCTTCATAATCTTCTTGGGAGCATCTTCAGCTTTCTTCTGCTTGCTTCCCAAGGATTCTTTCTGAGCCAGGTTCTTTGATCATTTCTTCTTTTGAGCTCTGCATACAGTTGGAGATTGACATGTATCTTTTTGACCACTTTTGCAATCATCCCAGATGTTGTCAAGTAATCCAAATCTATTTGCAGTAAACAGATGTCTCTGGACCTGTGGAAGCTGCTTCTTTTCCTCTGGCTTGCTCCCCCTTGGCATGGGCTTCCTTTGTGCTTTTACATTCAGTGGATTGTACCAACAATCCTTTGCACAGTGCCCATACTTGTTACAACACCAACACTGACCCACAAATCTTGACCTCTTGAGTCCTTTTGATTGTAGGGTACTTTTCAAGACTTGTTGTGATGTTTCAGGAGAGCTTTCTTTCTTCACCGTCTTCATCCATACTTGTTTGGATTCATTCTTCCATCCTACACTTTTAGTAGAAACACATTTAAGAACATGAGTACAAAATGGGATGGATGGTACCTTCTTTTTAGAAGATGTTGCCCTTTCATTAGAGGATGTCTTTCTCTTAGAATCATCCTTCTCAAAGCACACTTGTGTAGCAACATTTCTACTTTCAGATGACTGGGAGGATTCATCTTTGGGTGATTGCAGATTTTTCAATATCTCCTCTAGTTCTAAGCATTTCATGTTAAGGGAGTTCTTCACATCCTCAACAGTTCTTAGCCTTCCTTCCCAATTTTCTTTCAGCTGTTCTAACTGGTCTTAATGCACATTCTTCATTTCTTGTAATGAATTGTCAAGCTCCATTACCCTATTTACTTTGTCTTCAAGTTGAGCATCTCTGACATTCATTGAAACTTTGTCCCTCTTTTCCAGTGCATGGAAAACATCTTTGACCACAGTCTTAAAGAATTCTTTCTCAGAAAGGCTTCTTTGCAATTCTTCAGTAGTGTCTTCATATCTTTTATTGCAAAGCGATACTGTTTCATCTTTAGCCTTCACCAGCTTTCTGAGAGTGTTGGTTATGCCAACCCTTTTAGCCAATTGGACTTCCAGAGAATTGGCTTCATCTTCTAGATGTAATTTTTCTTCTTGAAGATCAAGGATGCATGTAGCTATACACATTGTCACTTCCTTGGGGACTATCTTCTGATGATATTTGATTGCATTTAGAAGATCATTGTGCCTTCCATCTTCATCACAGCTAGAGCAGGCTTCATCAGAAGAATGATAAAAGGAATTGTCATCTGATGTGACTTTTACATTTCTTTCCATAGAAGGAGTTTCTCTGATTGCAACAACCTTCTTCTTCATCTTCTTTGCCTGTTTCTTCATTCTATTTTTTTGAGTCTTGGCAGATATCTCCATGTGAGGCTGGTCGCTCATATCCTCAAATCTGCACTTCATAAAGACTCCCTTGGATCTTTTAGAGGTAACTTTCCCTTTGATACCAATTGAAGTGCCCAGATCAGTGTGAATCACTGAGAGGGGGAGGGGGTGAATCAGTGATCCTTTAAAACTTTTTACTAATTGATTCTTAATCAATTAAACCTCTATGGATTGTTAAGGCCTCGATACACTCTTCTTGTATCTCTCATCCTTTCCTCGAATGATGCAGTAAATGTAAAGGCACATGACACAATGATTTACAAGGTTTGGAACCAAAGGCTTACATCCTTGCCATGTTGGTTATACGCCCCAACATGGTTTCTTCCATTATAATCTGTTAGTATTACAATGGTCGATACAGCATCCCATTGTATCTCTCCTGAGTCCCACATGAGGGTCTTTATACTGCGTCCCACAGTGTTACCAGAGTCCCACTGGCCTGCTCCAGAATCCCACTGAAGACTTCTTCCACCCTGAGTCTCACAGGGGGCTTCTCCTGGCTCCTCGAGTCACACGAGTAGCTCTTCTTCTTGTTCAGCTCTTCAAGTATCTTCAGCAGCCTGGGATAAAGACTACTGGCCTTGATCTGTACCTCTGATCACTTGAGTTGATTAGGTCTTCTTGTCTTGCTCAGGCTTTATCTCCTTCTTCTAAGGATGACCTGGCCTTCTCTCTTCATGAATATTCAACAGCCTCTGATAAGGTATGTTGGTCTTGCTCAGCACTTCTGATCACTTCTGTTGATCAGGCTCTTCTCAATTACTGAAAACTCAGACAACTGATATCTCTAACTTCAGTCTGGCTTCAGTCTGACTTCAAAACAACTTCATGCACTGAATGCAGGGCAACTCTGAATCCTCACGCACTGACTGCATGACCTTCTCAATTTCTTCAAGATCCTCTGGTCTTGGTCAACTCAAATTCACACCACTGATTTGGACTTTGATTACGTGCGCATGTGCATGCATTCATGCATGCACTTCCCCTTTCCTCTTCTTGGTGCAGTAGACCCACAAAGGGTGTAACACTTTAATCTCACACCAACTTCTCAAACTTCACACACTTTATTAAATTTTTCTACAAACTTAGATTGTGTGTTCTACAATAGTGTGAGTGTCCTTTTCTTCTTCAAAGTGTGCACATCACTTTGTACACACTAAGGTTCGGCCTCTACTCTTTGCACACACAACTTCTTCACGTTGGCACACCCTTGAGCTTGGCCTCCTCTCTTGTGTTTAACACCCACAACCCATTTTGTTTTAGTTCATTTAGGTGTAAGCCTCGACCTTCTTGTTTTTCACATACACCACTAGGGTGTGTTCTTTCACTTCATACAAGGCACTAATGCCTCGGGTCTTCTTCTCCACTTGGCACACACACACACTGCCTTCTTCTTTTTTTGCACACACAGCCCGAACACTGTAGCACACACACAAAGGTGTGGTAAATTGCCTCACTCAAACTCCCTGCCAAATGAAGGCGTGCATGGGGTGCGGCAAACCTCTTCTCCACTGCCGCGCAGGGTCACAAGGCGCAAGGGTGCGCGAGTGCCGCGCACGTGCCACTGCCGCGGGGTGCGCAAGTACAACACTCGCGTGCACTTCCTCCTGCCGCGCAAGTACGCAGGGAGAGAGGGAATCAACCACGGGCGCACAAGAATGCGGCCTCGGGTTCTCCCTGTCACGCAAGGGAGGCGCGCAGTGGACTCCTTCGGGCCTCGGGTGGCACCGAGATCTTCAGCCGTGCAAGTACCTTGCCCGGGGCTTCTTTCTTCGCGAGGCAGAGAGCACTCACGGGACTTCGGATTTTCAA
Source organism: Viscum album (assembly GCA_963277665.1). Taxonomy (NCBI): domain Eukaryota; kingdom Viridiplantae; phylum Streptophyta; class Magnoliopsida; order Santalales; family Viscaceae; genus Viscum; species Viscum album. Next base: position 2,093,761,075 of record OY728136.1, read on the forward strand.
CAAAGGATCAGCAAGAATCCAGAGTTCTCGGCCTCACTTTATATATGCAGAGGCATCTCGTTCAATCCGCGTGGATATAAATTCAAACTCCCGAATATCTCGGGTTTTCAAGATTTCCAAAATCTTGTTTCTCCTCTGTTTCACGCGGCATAACTCATTTTTAATTTCCTCTACATGCATGCGACTTAGAACGCATGCACGACCTTCCTTCGATCCAAAACATGCTAGCATAAACACCCAAACCTCGGCAACTTCGTCTTGCCTTGGCCGGATACCAAAACTCTCCAAACATTTCATGCAAGTGTATTTTTAAGCATGGATCAGTTTTGTAGGTCTAGACGAGATCAATGGAGACTTCGGCTTCGGCAATGGTGGCCGGGATCTCAAAATCCATGCTCGGATGGCGCCTGGTTCGTCGGAGGCTCGCGGGGAGGCTTCGACATGGCTCGAGGAAGGAGACGCCTCGCAGGCCGTTGGATCAGATCTTTGGACGGCCGCGATCAGAAGATCTCGCGCGGGATCGATCGTGCGGTCGAGATCTGGCGCATGATCAATCGAGCGGCCAGGATGCGCTCCCGGGGATTTTTCCGCGTCCCACATCGAAACGGAGCGCGGTTTTTCCGCGGCTTATCAAACACCGCGTGCCAACCTCAGCTCAATTGAACTTCCTCCTCCACGGTGCCGCCCCGCACCGTGTTCTCTTAGCGGGCGCGCTCTTACGCCCACCTCTTCTCCTCGCGGGCGCGCTATGCGCCCACTATGCTTGTCACGGGCGCGCTCCTCGCGCCCCTGCTGCGCAGGCCTGATCCCCTACGTGGCCCCGGCTTACACACGGCCGCGGCCTCTCGGGCTGGCCCCATGGGATCCCCCTTGGGCGTGGCGACCTCGAGTCCCACATGTGCCTTGGGGTTGAACCCTTAAGGCTGGCCCTTGGTGGCTTATTTTTTTTTTCTAGAGTAGAGAACAAGTACTTTGTTTAAAAACAAAGTAACCAGATTCAAATGCCAAATGCCACTTCCACCTCTAAGCCATTCTTATTCATCAACTCTACTTCTTCATTATAATTCCTCCATCCTCCTTAACATATATGCTAGTATTAGGAGGTGAAATTCCCGAAGGTTCTTCATCTTCAACCGAACTCTTTAATCAAATAGATTCATCAATGTTCTTCATTGATCTAATCAGAGATCAAATTCGATCTTCTTCAAATTCTCATGCACTAAGTGATAGTGCATGGACTTCTTTAATCCACTTCATCCACTTAGAACTTATGGATGGATCACTTTCAACTCCTCATGCATTGTCAATACAATGCATGGTCTTCTAATCATGTTGTGACTTTCTATCATCTTGATACAAGTTCTTTACACTTAAGGACCAGCTCATCAATCGTCTGATGTTCATGGAGAATGTTTCAACCACATCATCCTATGTCACTTAGTGAATCTCCTAAGTTACATGCATCTTAGTACCATGGCCATTCTCCTTTCCTCACCAACACCATCACATCCTTTGTCATTCACATATTGAAACTCCTTGACATCCATCCATCCATTCCTTGACAACATCATACCTCATTGACAACAAATGCAACACAGTGCACTTCAATCACTATGGTAGTGAGAAGACCCTATGTATATAGCAGGGATTTAGGATTTTCAAGAAATCAATAAGTGATAAATTATAGTATGGAGATATATATATTCACATATAAATAGTATTATTAGGGAGTTACAATGATAAAGACTACCCAGTTTCCATGGTGATTTTAACTAGTAGTTATAAAAAATATTTTATAAGGTGGTGAGTCATGGGTTTATCTTGGAACAGAACACTAACAAAATGAATTTTGTCATAGAACCATATATTATCCTGGGAATATAATGTAGTTTATAGAACATTATATTATGTACCCATGAAGATGTGAATCATCCTTTGTATGTATTTCAGAAAATCTTTTACATGGAGTACACAAAAAAGAAAATAAATATGGTTCAATTCTAGATTAAATTGAATATATAACAGAGTATTATGTAAACCATTCCTTGCCCACAAACATTGGTGTTTTTTAGAGTACATTAGTGATCATGAGCATCGATGTGGGGGTTATGCTAACAAATGTGTCGTTATTGGTATTTTAGTATTATATTCTTCTTCTATCATTGGGCAACTATTAGAACCATGATCCTGACAATAGGGGTTTATAAAATCATAATCTTATTCGATAAGTATTTTTTACTACATGTATATTTTATAGATACATTAATTAATATACTTGTCGAGGATTAGTATAAAATTAAAATGACAAACCAACATGATTATTTTATTTGGGTTTTCATAGTGGAACAATGGAAAGAGCACCGATTACAGTGGTTGAAACATAATAAGACAACTTCTTGAGGTGGATAAGGTGGTCCTCAGGGTGGACCATTTTAGAATGTAGTTGTAATTTTACAAGGAGGGGCTATAAATGGACACCATTAAAATATTTATAAAAAAACAAACAAATTGTGGGTGGAATATTGCATGTTTAGGGAGGTGGAGGATTGGGATGTATTCAAATAAATGCGATAATGTGTTGTATCTAGGTTCTTCCTAGGAATTTTTTAGAATTACCTATAAATCTACCATACATGGAAATATTCTCATCAACATAGGTTCCCTCTAATATTTTGTTACTATATCTATTATATGAGGGAAATATTTCACTATTAATACCCTAAAAACTTATGTGGTTGTAGAATCCTTGAATATATAATCTCATTCTCACCCAAATCTCATAATGATGTGAACTTTCACATAGTAGATGAAAGGGTAAAATTATTATCTTCCTCAAATATGTATTCAATTAATTATATAGGAAAATATTATATATGGATAGAAGGAATATTTAGAATGAAAAAAGTTGGTGAAAAATGATTCCGAGTAAAAAAATTATCTAATATAGTTATTAGATTTTGTAACAATGTATGTGTTACATTGATAAATTATTTTTAGGAGGAGTTTTTGAATGAATCTCATATTTTCACATTCTCTATTCATCTAGGATGTTCAATGATATATAAAGACCTAATAAATTATTTAACAAATGATAACATGTAAAGAGATATTTTATAGTATGAATGTAATTTCATGTTATATAGAAAGTCAAGAATGGGAGATGGATGTCTAATGGGATGTTACATCCCTTACCTTTACAAGAAAGGAATTGGGAAAACAAGACCAATTATTTTGTCATCAGAACCCCCAAAATTTCTGAAGTCCATTACAATATTTGGCTTATATTCATTCACCATATGAATTTATCACAATTCATTACAATTAGATATAATTTCCCTATAAGACTTATTACAGAATAATAATTGAGGAAGTTTTAAGGTTTCATATATTGGAACATTTTATTTCATTGAATATGGATTTTAGGTTTACCATGATAATCAGGGAATGTATTTTTCAAGAACAAGATTTAGAGTGGTGTTTCATTACTATATATCAATGAAATATAATTGTTTTTTAAAGAATCATTGAAGCCATAGATGATATTATGATATTTATTTTTTGATTGAAATGATTTTTGGTGTCAACACCTTACTTTAGTTAGTTTTCTTATAATAATGACATTCACATGAAAATCTATATGTATTCTAATCAAGTTATCTATAGAATGAGTTGTGAAACTACATCATAGGGAGTAAAATATTGATAAATAATGTAATTGGGACCAAATCTACATGAGTAAATATTAAATAATATTATATCATTTCAATAGAACAACATGGTAAATAAGATTCAACTGAAATGCTTTTATAATGATAATGGAAAAATATGGAATATGATATTGTTAAGAAGTTATATATTTGAAATTTCCCATGGAATAATGTTATTAGATTAATAAATAATGGAAATATAGGTCCTAAAGATATTTTCTCTTTTTAGATTCATGTATGATTATGGGTGGTAGTTTGTCACATAGTGATTCCAATGAACATATCTCTAGTTCAGGAAGTGATCTTTTTATATCTCATGATGAAGTAGATAAATGTTAATTAAGATGAAATAAAATTAGAGGTTGTATATCTATAAAATGATCATTAATATAAATAATAATAGGTATATATACATGATCTTATATACTATATTGTTGAATAAGACTACTCACCAAGATAATGTTCTCTAGAGGAATCAAACATTTGAAGTGGTTACTGGGAACTCGAGAATGTGATAAAACATAGATATCAATATTTTTTTTAGTGAAATGTAATTTCATGGTATAAATTAATTTTATGGTGGTAGAGTGTCATATACAATGATTATATTATATTTTTCTTCAAAAGATGTTTATTTCATTGAAATCATTCTTTATATGCAACACTGAATTTATCTAATCTATATAATAATATGGAAATATTAATTTTTAAAGTGGGAATTTATACCTAAATTTTGAATTGGTAGGAATGAATTTGGAATCAAAATTATAGTAAAATTTTAATACTTATACATTAATTTCATTTTTTCAACTAGTTATTAGATGAAAAAAGATAATTTTATGGTAAATAGAGATTTGATTTGAAAATATTTCTTTATGTGAAAACATATATTTTATTAAAATAAATTATATTATTAAATATATATTTATTCATTAAATTTAATTAAGATTGAATATATTTATTCGAATTGTTTAATATACATCAAATAGTTTCATTTTCATGGGATTAGAATTTATTTTCTGTTACACTTGTAAAGTGATTTTTTCTCAAAAATAGTTTTCAATTGTTTTTCAATATTATTTAAAAATTTTTTTTTCCAATTCATGTACATCAAAATTGATAAAATGATCCTATATTTGGATTCAGGTTGTTCAAATTTGATAAATAGGTCACTTTTAATTTTTTTCATTATGAATTGTTAACATGGAAAATATTTTTCATCTCAGTAAATGTAAAATATGTAAAATATGTTCTTAATATTAGGATATTCTATAAAAAATTTAGTAAAATTTTAGTTATCATATCCAATGTGTGTAGTTCTATGATTCTTATCTATTTATCAAAATTATGGAAACATGGTTACATTTTTCATTTATTATAACCATTTTAATTTAACAAAAAAAATATTCACAAAATTTCTATCTCTTGCCTTTAATGCCTGTAATTTTTTTAAAAAATGATAAAAAGTGGTTATGTTCAATTATAAATTATTATTTAAAATATAGATAAATTTTTTGTAATAATTATCTATCCTTAATTTATAGTGACTTCATAACGTTCCTAAATGTTTATGCAATTTGGGCACAATAGTTATAATATTAATAGAAAAAAATATATGATATATGAAAATATTTTTAATAATAAGATTTTGGTGACTTATTATGATCTATGAGTTTTACAGATAAATATAAAATATTATAGATATCAGAATGGTGTCTATTAAATTCCCATTAAATTCATTTTGTTTTCATGGTTAAATTAAATTAATTATTCCAAAAAATAACCGTAATTATATATTAAAATGAGAAATATTTTCAAAAAATATTTAAAATTCATAATAATCTTACATTTAGAAAACTGAATGGGATATGGTTTAAAATATCAACTATGGTCCATTTAAAGTCCACTGTTCCATTTATGGAAACATTCTCAACACATAATGTGTTGAAAACATTGGTATCACAGTAACTATCAAAAAAAGATTAATAGGGTTATAGTTATTAGTGAAAACATAAGCCCAACATTTCCAAATTTTATGAAATTAGAGTAAATACAATAACATAAATCTTATCATATAATTACATCAATAAGGATCATTTTTTCCTCAAAAACAATATTATATTTATTTATGCATAATGTAATTTCTACAGTTCCACACCCCTCACTTAAAAAAGAGAATCACTCAATTTCATTATTCACACTATTTAGCATGATATATCTTCCAATACCTAACATAGTACCCAAGATCTAGTGACTTACATTATTTGCATTGGTATAGATACATGTTTCAAATCTCAAAGGACCAATCAGTATATTAGTTTTGGAAAGTAGATTATACACATGAAATTAAATTTTCATTTGAAACCTAAGATAAATAAGTAATTTCATTGATAAAAAATTTATAACATATGAAAAACATGCATATTCAGTCATAAAACACTTCATATTATCCTGAAAAAAATAAAACAATGAAAATGGGTGAGAACAGATGCACATTAAGGGTATGGATACACTAGAATATGTCATAAATAAACATAAATAATTAAGAAAAGTGAATAACTAAAAACAAATTAAATTAAAACATATTCATGAGAACAATATGGAAGGAAATAATAAAGATAAAATAGTACCATATAAATAATAACATGTTAATTAAATGTGGGTTTTAAATAATATTTTCATAAGAGCCTTAGAACGATGGGTGGGGACCTGGAAAGTGCATCCAAGAGACATGCGTTCAAATCTAGGTAGAGACAAAATTTTATGTCACTATAAATGTATTGTGGCAGACACTGTAGTTGGCACTATAATATGTATTGTAACAGGTATTCATTGATATTTTAAGAGCTAAGAACTATTTAATAATTTGGGTTTTTGGGCCACCAGTTTGGTCTTTAGGTCCATGAAGGACTTCTGGCCACCCATGCCTTTAGGACAGTATGGTTTTCAAGAAACTGCATGTCCTTCTAGCCACCTCAAGGCCATCGGGCCAACACAAGGCTTCCAGGGGTCTAGAAATTATGCTTAACAAACAAGGAAAACTCAACAAGTAGTAGACTCCAAATGATGATTTAGAGAAGGTGCATTCACTATAGAATAAGCCAACAGATTATGATGAAATATATGGAATATCATTACCATTAGGACTATCTTGTGCATGCATAGTAAGTTTATCCAAACTAGTATGCGAAGGTGGAGAGCTCACATCACAATATTAATGTTGGGGAGGAGAAATTCCATGTAGTTATAGACTTAATATTTCCTCAAATACCTACATTGCATGTAATCTGAAATACTACAAGACTTTTAAGGGTTCCTCATTATCCCTTGAAAGGGGGTGATAAAAAATCAATAAAAATAAGTCTCTCGGTCCATTCAGGAAATAATCACATGGTAATGAAACATAACCATGCATATTATACTTGTAAAATAATAACATGTATTATAAAAATACTAATATAATAATTAAGTAATTCATAATTTGTGGGATAATAGAAATATATTTATATTCTAGGCAAATAATTTTACAATAATGGGTATGTACTTGTCCAAAAGTTGTTCTAGTTTTTCTAATAAATCCTAGCAATAAATCTTGGGGTTATACCATGCCTCTACAGACACATACTATGTCTAATGAATTCCTCATATAAAAGGGGTGAAACATAATAAATATATAAATTCAAAATTAAACTATCATAAGTAATGACAAAAATTTCCTAAATCAGTAAATATAATCATAAAACATTTAAGGTAATGTGGAAAATGGTATCCAGATAGTACATCCCCATTCAAAATAATCACAAACCACTCGATAAAATATGGTAGATGGTAATATATGAAATAAATACAAATTAGTCATAAGACTCTATATAGGGTATTTATATATATGAAAATACAATAATAAAATCACTAAGCATTTCATGATATAAATACCCTTTTATACATAGGAAATTTCTTCTTTTGGAAGAACATTTGTATTTTATGTAATATCATATTATAAATATTTATATCATTTAAATGAAAAGGGAAGGATAATGAAATTTTATTTTTGGAATATTAATGATTTTGAACAATTAAATATTTCATATAACATGATAAATACTTTTTAATTGATGTGAAATCTTGTAAGAAAAGTATCTAATAAAATTAGAAATGATCCTATTTGGTGTGGTTTAATGGAAAATATAAAATATTATTTAATGAGAAAAATGACTAACTATTTTTATAAAATAGTAAATGAAATAATATAGTTTCTTCATGATAAAATAGTGGTTTTAAAAATAATCTACTGTCTTGAAACAGCTTATGGTGTGTACATTAACATGGTTATAAAATTCGGAGGTTCCCTTCAACCATGATTTCTTTTAGAGATGAATTGAAAAAAAGTATATATAAAAAGTATATCTCTTTCTATTAAAGTGTAATTGATATAAGAAAATATTTTTTTGAACATACAATAATAATGTGTGAGGATTACATATGAAGAAATAATAATTAAATTGGGTGGTAAAGAGAGATAATTCATAGCCCGAAGGAAAAAATGGAGGTTCGAGAAGAAACACTTACCTTATGTCCAAAAGTGTTCTTAACTTATACTTAATGTTCTAGATATCAAATTATAATATTCATGTAGTTTATTAATAATCCTTACAAAATAATAATAAATTATTTAAATTTTATTGTGTTATTTCAGGTCCATTATGATGAGATATAATGTTCAATACCATTGTTTTGAGAGAATTTGTTTCATTGTTTTATGGTCTGTTTCCCTACATGTAATTATGTAAATTCTTGTAATTTTGAAGAGAAAAATTCAGATAAGAAATTATTTAGTATAAATGAACATATAAATTATTAAAATGTATCATTTTTATATTTTTTATATGGGAATGATTCATTATATAAAACATGATTGCGAAATTATTTTTTAGTTTTGGAGGTTTTTATGATTATCACAAACTTGTATTAATTTATTTAATAATATGTTTATATGTTAGTTCTAGAACATGAAATATCTTATAATATATAAATTAAAATATTATTAAACAATAATAATGGTTTCATGACATTAATTGTAGGTGGTAATAAAAAAAAACACATCATCCACGATCAAGGTAAATCTGAACAATATAGATGGTAATTTCATTTTTAGATTAAATGGGAGAGGAGAAGGAGATTGATGATTGATAAACTGTTAACATAATAAAATTTTATTTTTTATAAGATATTGGGGTAATTATTCCACTTTTTTGAGTGTATTATAGGATAGGATAAGAAAATAAATGGATTTAAAAGTAATAGAGGGAGGGGTATACCTCTTGAGTGGTGTCTCCTTGAGATCCTCTTTAAGGCATTTGGAAATGGTAATTTGGAGAGACCGGAAATACCAATATGATAGGAATATATATGGTAGAATAATAATTAAAAATAAAAGAATTATTTAATTATTAGAAGTTGTGGGGAGAACTGGTGGTGGGGTGGTACTTATTGTAGGAGGAGATAGTTGTTTTTTATTATTTTATTTTTTTTATTTTTTTATTTTCTCAAGATGATCAATAATGATGATCCTTGTAATTATGTATAGTTACTAGATCATATGCATTATATATGATGTTCACATACAACATCCATTATGCAATAATGTCTTAGGAATTCATGTATATACTTATAAATTAATATACTATAAATTTTAGTATTTTACAATTCCCCAAAAATTAAACTATTTCAGAAAAATAATAATACAGTCACCCATAAAAAATTTCAATGTGTAGATAAAAAATAGAAACCATTCTATGAAAATAATTTCCTAAATATGTAAAATAAGTTTTTTAATAAAAATCATCATTTATTTGAAAAATACTTATTTTCTTTTCACACCCAATTTTACAGCACTTTTAAAAAATTAATAATATACCCATAAAAATATTCAATAATTATAAAACAAAAAACATATTATTTAATTAATTATATTTTTAAAAAGTATATTTAATTAATAATCACTAAATTAATAATAATATTTTTAATAATATTTTGTGTTTCACAAAAATACAAAAAAAAAAAATTATCAGTTTTAACCCAGTTATTTAAAAATTAAATGATAAAATTATATCATATTTTCATTGATTAAATTACTAAATATTATTTAGGCATTCAAATGTGCCGTTTTTATTCTAATGGTCACATTATTATTCCTTATAGTCATAATAAAATCAAAAAATGAAACTTATCTGAAAAATACCAAAAAATTAACCAAAGTAGATTTTGATATTTAGATTTCAAAGATGGAGTAAATTTTCTCAAATAGAATTTATTAAGGTGTAACAATATGATATCAAAAGAGGATCTCCATTGAAAAGTGGATTTTTTTTAAATACACACCCTTTTTATGCTTAAAATTTTATTTATTCTTTTCATAATCCTATCAAACATATTGGTTGATTTTTAAAAATATTTTATTGAACAATTGAATTTATTAGTGTTGTTAATAATATTGTTTATCTCTAATTTAACTACTAGTTTATAAAAACTATAATATTTTTTTATTAAATATATTGAATAGATTTAATTTTAAATGAGAGATACCATAAAATTGTGGGGTGTCAAATTCTACCCTCCTCTAATAAATTGAATCTTTACAATTTTGAAATTGCACATTGAATGTAAATTGTGGATACTTCAAATTAATTTTTAGGAAATCAATATCATAAATTGGGATAATAATACATCCACTTAAAAAGTGGGAATGCGAAATGGGAAGGTCACCACAAAATGATTCTTTCGAATCAGATTAAATTAGTAGAAAGTGAGAAATGGAAATGGAAGTGAAATATAACTATAATGTTACAATGCAGAGTGATAGAAAACATGTTCATTAGAATGATAAGTATCACAAAACCATAAATCTGTAATTGGATAAAATAAAATTAATTTCAAATAATGAAAAGTAATCGATGAAATTTTTTTTGCTCAAAACATACTTCTCCTAGATTTGAGGGAAAATTTTACTTTATTGATAAAGATCTCAATAAATATGAAATAGTTGGTTTCTTTTCATGTCAAAATCATAATGTCACCCTTTGGTTTGGATTTGATCTATCTCTAATTCATTTCATAAATCTAGAGATAGTTATTCAAGACAATTATTTTTCATGAAAAAATTTTATGAATCAGAGGATCCACAAATATTTTCTTAATCCTCTAAATGTTTACTAAAAAAATGGATAGGAGAGTTTATCAAATATAATAATTCATACTATATTCTTAATAAATAATATCCTTAATCCATTCTGTATGTATTTAACCACAAGACTCATTCGAAATATGTCTATCCAAATTCAATGAACATGAATTTAGATTGGAGGTCCCTAAATTTACAAAATCATATTAACATGAGTTTTACCCAAAAAATGAAGATCTTAAATTCACATTCCAAATATATGAACAACTTAATAATCATTAAACATTTATGAAGATGTGCATAAATTAATGAATGAAATTCTTTTGATGTTGAATAGATTCCATAAATAAAAACATATTATAATTCTTGTAAATATAATATTGACCGTCGTATCACTACCCACCTTCATGATCACCAATATTTTCAACAAACATTGCTTTATAATTATTATCTCAACATAATGCACATATTATGATTTTTTATCCCTTAATCATGTGTTTTCCAAATGATCAACACTACACTAAATTAATTTTCTTTGTACAGTTCTAAAGGTATTTTAATATCGCAAATGTAAAATATTGTGTTACATTCTATATATATTTATCCTAATTGTTATAAAGAGAATATAAATTATTAATATAAACTTATAACATAATTTTTGAATCTAGATGAATGAATATTAATCATTCCACTTTGTCAATAGTAAAAACATATTCTTATCTTTAATTCCATATAATTGTATTATATGTATTTTATTGGTTATTAGAGAATTAATTTTTCATAATTCTTCATATCCTTATAGTTTGTAACGATCAAACCCCAGAATCCTTGAGTCTGTGTATTATTTCAATACATTGGTATTATTATAAGGAATCATATCCCGAAAGACCGACCTATTCTGTAGTATTGGAAAATAGAATACATACATGAACGTTACATTACACATTAGAAAATAAAACACAACACAAATGATTCATTGATAATCCCATTAATACCTTAGCATAACCCTTTTTATCAATTATAAAACACTTCTTGGAATCCTGGGAAAATAAAACATAAGAATGGTTGAGCTCAGATGCTCAGTATGGATAACAATATAGAGGAAACATCATAAATAAGAATAAAAATTTAAGGCAATGTATATGATTAAAACACACGCCTTTTAAACATATACTTCATTATAATATAGGGGAAGAATAATCAAATAATTTTATTTACATATTCACATGGATATTCAACTAGTCAAATAGTCACATTAATATCAATATCCAATTTCATTATGATGGAATGCATAATTCTACAATTTATTACAACATAGTCAAGGGCTTGTTCCAAGACTATAAATAAGATTTTATTGAGGCCTTGTTCCAAGACAATAGTTTGTCTCATGAGACCTATCGATTCGTCGAGGAGTTATAGCAGGTTCCACCTATCACTTACTAATTCCAATGAATTCCTCATATGAATAGGATGAAACATAACATAAAAATTCAAATTAAATCTGCAATACTAATATTTAATACGTTAACTATATACCATGAATGGTATAAAAATTAAACATCCACAATAAAACATATCTTAACTCATTGAATACAATATGGAATAATTTTTTATAATATATCTACCTCGATCATGAATAATATCTCATAAAGGATGTTGAAATAGTGAAAATGATTTGTAAAAATTGTTGAGAGAAAAATTCCATTGTCATGAAATCATTTAAAAGTCACCCAATTTATAAAGGAAGTCATTTAAAAGATATATTTGAGTCAATCTATCCCACACTACTTTGAATCTTTTTAAAGAAATTAACATTTTAAAACATTCATGTCCATATAAATAAATCCTTAAAACCATTATGAAAACAAGGACATTAAAAGAAAAGGTTTAGAAGAATAATTCATTAAAACATTTAAAATTATGTTTTAATAAAAGATTCTTTTAATAATAATTTATTTGAAAAGTATTTTATGAAACATGGACATGGATAATAAATATGTCAAAGTAAAAAATATACCCATAAAAAATATCGAATAATGATGAGATTGAGGAATTATTCATTACCTTGTACTTTTACATGGTGTATGGTACATTAAAATACTATATAATAGTTAAATAATTGGTATTAAATTATTCATGAACCATATACATAAATATGATATCATATATGTTCTTCTAATATTGGGTTGTTAATAATATTGTTGTAGTATTATCATTTCAGGTGTTAACTAATCTATTTTCATGTATATACGTGGTTATGTAACCCATGTTTTTTTTGGAATGGATATTTTTTATTCAAATCCATAATTATATTTTGTTCTTATACATTGTTTTTCATCATAAAATAAAAAATATTCTTGAATGATTACGATGGGAAATTTATCTCATCACATTCGTGGAGACGGTAATCCGTACGTACGCACGAGTAACAATATCATTATATTGATGATGAAATCATATGAAATTAAATAGTATATCATATATAAATAATAATTTACATGTTATATTTATTATTTACATCAGTTATACTCATTATTATAACCATCCCAATAATGAAGTGTTTGAATAACCATCTACACCACGACGTGGTGATGTAAGCCGTACATACACATGTATAGTGACATTATCATTTATAGGTTGGATAGAATAAAGAATATGGTTTTACAATATTTATAATAACATAACAATATATAGGAGGTAATAGAGTTATTATTTTGGTATGGAAACAAAAAATAAAGATGATTTGGAAGAAAAAACAGAACTTGAATGGGGGTGGTGTAATTATTACCTCTTCTTCGGTTTTTTCCTTTTTATTTGATCAAAATGGATCAGTAGGATGTCTTTATTATCAATGTATGGACTCTAGGTTTATTTGAGAGAAATTTTTACACTATTTGGGTAGGATTTGGCCGAGACAAATAGCTTTTGAGTTGTGATTTTGAGAGAAGGGAATGTGCCCTTTTATAAGAGGGGTGAGGGTCACTTTAGGAAAATATTAATTTAATAATTTATTATACAATAAAATTTGTTTTATAATGACTCCAAAAGAATTTATTTTCTGACTTAGGTGGTTATGGGTATAAATCCTCTCTACCAATAGGTTGTAGACAAGTTTTGGTTACCATTTTAACCCTATCTTTTAGATTTAACTCTTAATTAAATGGTTTAATGTTAACCATATCTTCCTCTATTCATACACTATATGGTTAATAAAGATACTCTAAACTTTCTAGAAAACATAAAGTGGTTCATTAATGATATATATAATATTATATATTCCCTCTTTCTGATCATTAGTTTTTTAGGAATATTATATCAACAAATAATACAATATTAGATTTAAAAATTAATTTATGACAATTTTGACACTATTTGGTATTTTGTTTTTCTAAAAATCCTAACAACCTTATCTCTTCAAAAAAAAATCTAACCAACCCAAACATGTCATATTAACCTATTAAATTATTTTATGGCATTAAAACATTTAAATTGTAATTATTTTAATATTTATAGTATAAACTATTTTAATATTTCATTAAGTAAATAATTATTGAATCATCATTGTGGAATAAATAAATTTAAATATATAATCTTTAAAAAATTTAAATAAAATGAAATTATGTATGAAATCATATTATATTCATATTTAATATTTATAATAGAATTTATCTAATGTATAACCCTATATTAAAAATAGGTTAGTTAATAAACATTGAATTTAACACTTTTAACTCTTCTATAAATACATTAATAATAAATATCCTAATGTAATAAAAGTAGACCTAAAATATCATATTTTTATCCTAACGTTTTTTTGGTCGAATTAATGTTTTCTAATTTAATTTTTACATGTTTTAGGCTAATTATAATATCATATTTATCTTTAATTACCCTATTTACATTTAATAGAGGTAAATAAAAGTCAAAAATTTCTATTCACCAAAAATTATTTTTATCTTATTGATCTGAATTTTACTTATATATGTCTACTGTGTTTCTCATATTTTCAAAATTCAAATCACTAAAGTGGTAAAAATAAATTTTTATGCAAATTTGCAAATTCTCCGAGAAGGTGGGTAAAAAATGATAAATATTTCAATAAAATTATTTACATATAATTTATTATGAAATAAATCTAATGAATTAAATTGATCTTATATAAGTATTGTATATCTATTTTAAATAAAAATAAATTTAGATAAAATAAATAATTTAAATAAAAAGTCTGTTCTAAATAATAACGCAGTTTTGTCCACTATTCCTCAAAAAATTAATGTTTTCAGAAAAAAAAATTCACCCTAAGATAATTTTTATATAATGAATTCAAAAATGAAGTCAATTTTAAAAAAAATACAAAACATATAAGTTTCATTTATTAATTTTAAATTGATTTCCATTGTCAAAACCAGAAAAGTGTTTTTTTAAATGTAAAAACTATCAAAAAAATTGACATGTATTTATGTCAATTTTAATTGTGAAATTACTTATAATGACCTTCACTATATTAAATAATAAAAATATAATATAATTATTCATCCAAACTATTAAAATGTATAACTGAACACTATAAATTATTTTTATTAAAAAAATTTAATAAAAATATAGTATTTTTCCACTATTCACCCAAATATGAAAGTTATTACAAAAACAAAAAAAAGATATCAAAACTAAATTTTTATGTCCTGATTCTAAAAAATAAGTTTTTTATTTGAAATTGAATATATAAAAGTGTCAAATATTGGATTTAAAAATGTGTTTTCATTTAATTGTGGTAAAGTAACAATTTCTGAAAAATACATCCTTTATTTGAAAAAATGAATTTGTTCTTATATTATTTCTAAGAAACGCATAATATTTATGTTAAAATTTATATGGAATACATAAATTTCAAAATTCAATTAATATTATACATAACCTCTTTTCAAAAGCTATTTTGGTAAGTTGTGGTGTGCTTGAACTTTGTGTGGCATGTAGCGCAAGTCATTAAATTACATTGAAGAAATAACGTACTAAGAAATCATTGTGTGTTAAATTCTCCCCTAATTAAATAAATTTATTCCTCCCATTTTGAAATTGTTCCTAAAAAATAAAAGGTTAAAAATAGAAAAATAAATTTGTGGAAAACTCATATTATAAATTGGGTTAATAAAATTTAGTCTTAATAAGAGGGAAAGGGAAATGAAAAAGTCGCCAAAAAATTATGATCTTGATTAAAAGAACATTGGTGGAAATTATATACACATAATAAAAGAAAAAATTATATAGTTATATAGAGTGAATGAGGTCATAAATCACTAATAAGTGTAAAATTGGGCGGCCTCAAAGACATCAATCTATGATGAATAATAATATCGTTGGTTCAACAAAGCATAAGGTATTAAAATAACACAGTTTTGGTTTTAGGATCCCTTCCCTAATATTTAAAAATTAATTTATTCATAGAATAACAAGGAAAAAAATATAATAGTCTAGTATATTTTCATCCTTCAACTACATCCTACCACAAACTCATCTTTCACTCCAAAAGATAATAGAATTTAAATATCTCTTATTTATCATAATCATATAAGGTTCAAACAATGATGAATTTATAATTCATTTTTCAGACTATTTACGATAAACTATATTATAAAAACTCGGACATCACATATGTCAGTGGGAGATGATCCACCCTTGTCGCCCTTCAGTTGCAGGTTCATGTCTCGCGGCCTTACCAGATGCGACGGGTTGTCGCCCGACCCCCGGGTTTTCCCTTTTATGAAAATCCAAAAAATAATCTCAAGAAATAATTTAATCTTAGAAATAGTATCCAATGGAAATCTTAATCGATTGTAAACTTTAGACTTATCCAAAATAAATCTATACAAACTCACAGTCCAATATTTCTAAAAAATGTAAACACAATGAAGATCCTTTTTTCCACGTAATAACATTTGAATACCTCATCGTGTATTTTTATAAAAAACTATAACACCCTAAATTACAATAAAAACATATTGATGACATTAATTCTCTCTTATTACATATAGAATAATTGATATAATCCTTCTATATAAAAAAGTTGTAAACTCCAAAAATGATGGAATATAAAAATCATTAATCTGTATCATGGTAGTCGAGAATATCCAATGTAATTGATCCAAATCAATCATATATTTTTCTGAAATCACTACCTTAGTATCAAAACCATATTATGGTGTATCTTTCTATCAACTGTATATTTTGAAAAACATTTAACCAAATATTGAGTAACTTTTCTTAGCTCCACACAATCTCATGTCCTTAATGAAATAGTACTCTAGTACAATCCTTATATACTCTATAATTATTATAACATGTACATCATTAATACATGACTCAAATGGAACAATTCATTAATACCAACATAAAAATATAATCATTCCTCTCCATCTTCTGTAGTATCATAACTTGATTATTATCCAATAACAACATTTGGGGTATACTATGATTATTTGGACATAGATTCGCGTAGTGTCCAATCTCCTTGAAGATGAAGTATTTTACATTTGAAAAAATTTTCTTACCCTTACAATAACGTAAATGGTGCCCTTTTTTCTTCACACTTATAACAAACTCTCATTTCCTTTAAGAATTTACCAAGGTGATTCTTTCTATAGTTATCACATATAGAAAAATCATTCTCTACCCTCTTCCCTTTATCCATCTCTCTCTCTTCCTTCCTTTTCTTCTCTTTCTTCCATTCAATACCATAAGACTCTGATAACTGTTTACATCTGTTATTAACACATTATAATATTTCTTAATATGATTAGAATATATAGGAGACTATTTACATTTTAAATGGGGGCCTAATATAATGAATGATATGATCCTTCTTAATCTTTCGATCATGCATACTGCTGGAATTATCATTCCTTCTACTAGGCACAATTTATAAACATTAACATACACTAGGTTAGCTTATAAATTGCAAGTAATAATTCAAAACATTTCAAATACCTAACGTAAATTGAAAATATTATGTATATAATATGTAATCATAAAATTTTTTCATAGAGGATGTACTAAATATTAAATCCATCATAATGGATTGTAATAAAAATTTTAATCATCTTATGCATATCCCCTAGGAGGGTCAAAACCATGAGTGCACCGAGGCTCATTGTAGTGTACTAGGATGCCCCGTGTCAAGCCCAAAACTGCTTGTCGGTGTTCTCACACCAAGGTACATATGTTTTAGAGCTACCTTTACCTGATCGTATCCATACATGGATGTATTTCTTGGAAAATATACAAAATATCAACATTACCAAAATTATAGGAAGTTCATCTATACTAATCCTCAAATTTAATATTAGGGTAATGTTCTATAATCAGAGTCTAACTAAATCTATTTACAGTGTTGTTGCTAATTTTCTTCTGATACCAACTTTAACTCCCCAACCCCAGAAGCCCATAGCCAGTGCATTATTTGAATACATTGTAAGGATTACAATGAATATGTCCCAAAAGATAGATCAACTTATCAGTCTTGGAAAATAGATTACATGCAAGAACATTACATTACAGAGTAGATAATAAAACACAACCTAAATGATCCTTTGAGACCACTATTAATTCCCAAGCTTATCCCTTCTTATCAATCATAAAACAATTCTCGTAATCATGGGGAAATAAAACCTAAGATTGGGTGAGCTCAGATGCTCAGTAAGGATAAAAATATAGAGGAAACATTGATAAATACGTATAAACATTTAAGGCAATGTATTTGACTAAATAAAAATCCTTTTAAACATAAACTTTATCATGATATGGAAAAGATAAATGAAATAATACTATTTTCTTATTCACATCAACATTCTATAAGTAGGATAATCACATTTAATATCAATAACCAAATTCATAATTATAGAATAAATAATGCCAATCTTCATAGCCACATAGTCAAGTATTGGTTCCAAGATAACAAATAATATTTTGTCAGGGCCTTGTGCCAAAATGATAGTTTTTCTCATGATAACTACTGATTCATCGAGGAGCTATATCGGGCTCCACCCATCACATACTAAGTCCAATTCATTCCTCATATAAAAAGTTTGAAACATAACATAAACATTCCTATTAAAACTAGCATAAAAATGTTAATATGTTAACCATAAGACAAGGATGGTATAAAAATACCACAACCACAATAAAACATATCAAAACTCATTTAAAACAATATGGAATATTTTATTATAATAAATCAACCTTGATCAAGAATAATATCCCATAAATGATGATGGAATAGTTGAAAATGATCAGTAAAATTCATGGAGAGAAATATTTATTTTTCAGGAAATCATTTAAATTACACAACATTTATAAAGTAAGTCATTTAAAATATAGTTCTGAATCAATGTGTCCCATACCACTTTGAAACATTTGATTGGAATTAAAATTTTAAAACATTCATGTCTATATAAAAGAATCATTATAACCATTTTGAAAACATGGACATTAATGAGAAATTTTTAGAAGAATAAACCATTAAAACATTTAAAATGATGTTTTAATAAAATATTCCCTGAATAATAATTCCACTGAAAACTCTTTTTTGAAATATGGACTTGGATAACAAAAATGTCCTCGTAAAAACTTACCCATAAACAATCTCGAATAATAATGAGATTGAGGAATTAACCATTAACTTGTACTATTCCTTAGACGAGGGTACATTAACATACTCTATAATAGTTAAATTATTGTTTATAAATAATACAAGAATTACATATATAAATATGATATTATCAATTATATTCTATTTTTTCTTTGATAATAATATTTTAGTAATATCATCATTTTAGGTGTTAACTAATCTTTTTTCCTTTATATGCTTGGTTACGTAATCCATGTTTTTTATGGATAGAATGTATTTGATTCATATCCATAATTATATTAAGTTCTTAATCATTATTTTTAATCATAAAATAAATTATTCTTGAATGATTATGATGGGGAATAAATCTCATCGTGTTCGTGGAGACGATAATCCGTACATACACACGAGGGAAAATATCATTATATTGTTGGTGAAATCAAATGAAATTGGGTGATATATCATATATAAAAAGTAAAAAAATGTTACATTAGTTATTTTCATTATTTATAGTAAATATTATATCAATCCAAATAATGAAGTGTTTGAATAAAAAACTACACCATGTCGTGGAGATGGTAAGTCGTACGTACGCACGTATGGTGACTTTGTCATTTATAGGATGGATAGAATAATGAATATGATTGTAACATAATTATAATAACATCACAATATGTAGAATTTATAGGATTTATTATTTTGGTTGGAAAAGAACAAAGAAAGAGGAAGTGGAAGAAGAAAAGACGTTGAATGAGAGTTGTGAAATTATTAACTCTTCTTCTGGTGATTCATATTGAGTTGATCAAAAGTTCTCCTTAGGTAGAATTTATATAAATTTAAGGACTCTAGGTTTATTTGAGGTAAATTGGTAGGATATTTGGGAAGGGGTTTTCTGAGCCAAATTGCTTTGGTGGTGTGATTTTGAGAGAATGGGAAGTGCCCTTTTAAAAGAGGGGTGAAGGTCACTTTTGGAAAATATTAAATTATTAATTTATTATACAATAATATTCGGTTTATAATTCATATAAATGAATTTATTTCAAGACTTAGGTGGTTCTGGGTCTAAATCATCTCAAACACTATATTTTGGAAAATTTTAGGTTACCATTTTAACCTTATCTTTTAGATTTAACTCTTAATTAAAAAGTTTAACATTTACCGTGTCTTCTTGTATTATTACACTATATGGTTAATAAATTTACTCTAAAAATCCAAGAAAAACTCAAGTGGTTCATTAATGGCATATATAATATTATTTAATCCATTTTTTCAAAGACTTATATTTTTTATAATGTCATATAAACCTATAATATAGTATTTGTTTTAAAAATTAATTTTTTCAATTTTGACACTATTTGGTATTTTGATATTGTGAAATTCATAACAACCTTATCAATTCGAAAAAAATAATCCAATAAACCCTAACAAGTCATGTTAACCTAGATGATTCGTGGATGACATCAAAACTTTTAAATTCTATTTTTTTAATATTTTTAATATAAATTATTTTAGTATTTCATTAAGAATGTAATTACTACATCATTACTGTGTCATAATTAAATTTAATAATTTAAAATAAAAAAACTATAAATGATATACCATTTTGTAAGAAATATTTTTATCTTTATAATGAAAATTTATAGATGAATATATATTATGTATAACTCTATAATCAAAATGGTTTAGTTAATTATCTTTGAATTTTACACTTGTAACTTTTTTTAAATAAAATAATAAAAAATTTAGTAATATAATCCATGTGGACCTAAAGTATATTATGTTATTTATATGGTTGTTTTTGGTTGAAATAAACTTATACAGTATAATTAAACCATGTGTTATGGTAATTATAATATCATTCTTACCTTTAATTTCCCTATTTTACTTTTAATCATGGTAAATAAAAGAATAAAGCTACAATTCACCAAAAATTATTTTCATCTTCTTGACCAAAATTTTACCTACTGATTTCAACCTTGTCTCTCTGATTTTATGAAATTAAACTCAAAAAAGTGGTAAAAATAATGTTTACTGCAAATTTTCAAATGCTCATAGAGGGTGGGTAAAAAACGTTAAAAAGATTAATAAATTTTTTTACATCTAATTTTATTATTAAATTAATCAAATGATTTTAATTGAACATATATATGTATTATATAACTAGTTTGACTTAAAAAAATTTAAAAAAATTAAACAATTTATATAAAAATAATGTTTTAAATATTAACGCAGTGTTTCAAAATTTTCATAAAAAATTGAACATTTTCAAAAAAATACCAAATATTAACCCTAAGATAATTTTGATATTCTGAATTCAAAATCGATGTCTATTTTGACAGATTAAAATTAGAGATGTTTCATTTGTTATTTTAATAGTTATTCCCGTTGTGAAAACCAAAAAATGTGGTTTTTAAAAAGTAAAAACTATCAAATGGTAAACATGTGTTATTATCATATTAAATGTGAAATTACATATAATGACCTACATTGTACTAAATGATTAAAAAATAATCAAATTTTACTTCCAAAAAATTCAAATTTATAATTGAACTCTATAGATTTTTTATTTAAAAAAGCTATCTTCAGTTAAAATTTAGTATTTTTCACTATACACCTAAATATGAAAGTTATTAGAAAACCACCAAAAATTTATCAGAAGTAAATGTTCATTACCCTATTTTAAAGGAGAAGTTTATTTTTCAAAATTTAACATATACAAGTGATAAATATTGGATATAAAAATGGTTCTCCATTAAAAGGCGGTAAAATAACATTTTCTGAAAAATATTTCATTTAGCTAAAAAATGGATTTTTTATTATATTATTTCTAGGAAACACATAATATAAATGTTAAAATTTATATAGAATATATGAAATTCAAAATACAGATAATAATATTCATAACCGCTTTTGAACAACTAGTTTGGTAAGTCGTGGTGTGCTCAAACTCGGTATTGTCTGTAGCGCAAGTACTAGAATTAAATTAAAAAAATAACATACTATGAAATAATATTGTGTTACAATCTCAACTCATTCAAAATATTTAATTCTCCCAATTTGAAATTAATCTTCAAAAATAAAAGGTTAAAAATAGAGAATTACGTTTGTAGAAAACAAACATTAGAAATTGGGTTAATAAATTTTATTCTTAATAAGAGGGAAAAGGGAAATGAAAAAGTCACCAAAAAATTATGATCTATATTTGGAGAATATTGTGGGTAATTAAGGACACATAATTGGAGGAAAAAAATAAATATTTATAAAGAGTTATTGAGGTCATCAATCACAAACATGTTTGAAATTAGGGGCATCAAAGCCATCAATCTAAGATGATTTAAAATATCATTGGTTCAACAAAAACATAAGGTATTAGGATGAAACATTGTGTGTTTTAATATACCTTCCTTAATGTTTAATAATTAAATTATTCATATAATAGTAGGAAAAAATATACATGACAAGTAGAGTTTCATCCTTCAACTAATTCCTACCACAAACTCATCTTTCACTCCAAAAGAACTTAGAATTTAAAAATATTCTATTTATCTGAATCTTATAAGGTTCCAAAAATTATTTATTTATAAATAAATTTTCATAATATTTAAAAACATATATTATAAAATCTTGAAGATCACGTATTCTAGTGGTAGGTGATCCACCCTTGTCGCCCTTCTGTTGCGGGCTCATGTCTTCTGGCCTTTCTGAATGCGACGGGTTGTTGCCAGACCTCTGGGTTTTCCATTTTATGATAATCCAAAAATAATATAATGAAATCATTTAGACTTAATAATAGTATCCAATTTCAATCTTAATCGATTTCAACCTCTAGACCTATCCAAAATACTTCTGTCCAAACTCACAGTCCAATGTTTATATGGAACATAAGCACAATAAAGAACCATTTTTCCACGTAATAACACGTGAATACCTTCATCTTGTATTCTTTTAAAACACTATAACACCCTGAATTAACCTAAATACTTATTAATAACATTCATTCTCCCTTATATCTTATAAAATATTGGATATAATACTTCTATTCAAAAATGTTGTAAACTCCAGCAATGATTGAATATAAAAATTATTAATCTGTTTCAAGGTAGTAAAAAATATCCAATATAATTTATCCAAATAAATCATATATTATTCCAAAATAATTGCCTCAGTATAAAAACCATATTATAGGTTATCTTTCTCGCAACCATATATTTTCCAAAAAAATTAACCTCTTAGTGAGTAACTTTTCTAGGTTCCACACAATCTTAAGTCCTTAATGAAATAGTAATGTAGTATAATCCTTATATACTCTATAATTCTTATAAAATGTACGTCATTAATAGAATACTCAAATTTCAAAATAAATTAATAACTAATAAGAAATATAATAATTCCCCTTCATCTTCCGTAGTATCATTATTTGATTATTATCGAATAGTAGCATTTGGGGTATATTCTGATGATTTGGACATTGATTCGTGTAGTGTCCCAACTCATTATAGATAAAGCATTGTAAATTTGAAACTTTTTTCTTACCCTTTCAATCACATACTTGGTGCCATTTTTCTCCACACTTATAACAAACTCTTATTCCAGTCAAACATTAACCATGGTGATTCTTTCCACAGTTATCACATATGAGAATATCCTTCTTGCCCATAATCCCTTTGTCCATCTTTCTCTCTATTATACATTTCTTATCTTGATTCCATTAAAATCCATATCACTCAAATAATTCTTTACTTATCTAATTAACACATGAAACTATTTCTTCATATGAGGTAAATACATGGAAGAATATTTCCCTCTTAAATGTAGGCTTAATACTATAAAAAAAATGTGATCATTATTAATTATTAAATCATGCATAATTCTAGAATTATCATTCCTTATACTATGTTCCATTTATAAACAATGGTATACACTAGGATAGTTTATTAATCACAATTCATAATTCCATACACATAAAATAACTAACGTAAAATGAAAACATTATGCATATAATATGTAATCAAAAACTTTTTTCTTTGAGGAACTATTTATAACTAAATTCATTATAATGGATTGTAATGAAAATATGAATTATTCTTAGAATATACCCTAGGAGTTTCGAAACCCAGAGTGCACCGAGGCCGGTTGTCATGAACCAGGATACCTAGGGTCTGGCCTAATACTCCTTGTCAAAGTTTTCACTCCTAGGTATATCTCCGCCAAAGCCACCTCTACTAGGTCGTATCTAGACAGGGATGTATTGGTTGGAAAATACACAAAATCTCTATATTACCATAATTCTAGGAAGTTATTCTATACCAATCCTCAAGTCAATCTTAGGGTAATGTTCTATAATCGTAGTTTATCTAAATCTATTTAAAAGGTTGTTGCTAAACTTTTTCCGATACCAGATGTAACGCCCATACCCTAGAAGCCCAGAGTCAATGAATTATTTAACTACATTTTTCTGATTACAATATCATGTCCTGAACGACCAATCAGTTTAGCATTCATGGAAAATTGATTACATACATGAACGTTACATTACACATTAGAAGATAAAACACAACTTATATGATCATTTTAGAACACTACTAATACCCTAGCTTAACCTTTCTTATCAATCATAAAACACATCTTGGAATCATGGGAGATTAAAACATAAAAAATGGGTGAGCTCAGATGCTCAGTAAGAATAAAAATATAGCTGAAACTTTCATAAATAAGTATAAACATTTAGGTCAATGTATATGACTCAAACTAATGCCTTTTAAACAAACATCATCATAATATGGGAATGATAAATCAAATAATTCCTTTTAATTATTCACATGGATTTTAACTATTCAAATAATCAGATGTAATATCAATATATAATTTCATGATGATGGAATGCATAATGCTATATTTCATAACCACATATTCACGACCTTGTTCCAAGACTACAAATATGATTTTGTAAAGGCCTTGCACCAAGACACTAGTTTATCTCATGAGACCTATAGATGCAATGAGGAGCTATAGCGGTCTCCACACGTCACATGTTACGTCCAATGCATTCATTATATGAAAAGTTTGAAACATGACATAACCATTCATTTTAAAAATAGCATACGAAATTCTAATATGTTAACCATAAGAAATGAATGGTATAAAAATAGCACATCCACAACAAAATATATCATAACTTATTCAATAAAATATGGATTATTTTATAATAATAAATCAAACTCGATCAAGACTAATATCCTGTAAAGGTTGTTGACATAGTTGAAAATGATGAGTAAAAATCTTTGAGAAAAATATCTGTTTTTCATAAAGTCATTTAGAAGTCACACTATTTATAAATCAAGTCATTTAAAAGTTATGTTTGAATTAAATTTTCTCGTACCACTTGGAATATTTTGAAAGGAATTTACATTTTAAAACATTCATGTCTATATAAATAAATACTAAAAATCAATTTGAAAACATAGACATTAATGAGAAAGATAAATAATAATATATCATTAAAACATTTAAAATAATAGTTTAACAACTGAGTCCATTAATATGAATCCATTTAAATACTCTTTTATAAATCATGGAAATGGATAATAAATATGTCCCAATAAAAACTTACCCATAATAAATCTCGAAAAATAGTGAGATTGAGGAATTAAACCGTACCATGTACTTTTCCTTGGTTGAGGGTATGTTAACATTTTTTATAATAGTTAAATAATTTTTATTAAATTATACATTAACCACATACATAAATATGATATCATTTATGATATTCTAATATTGATTTGTTAATAATATTTGTTTAGTATCATTGTTTCAGGTGTTAATTGATCTGTTTTCCTTTATATGCTTGGTTATTTAAGCCATGTTTGTTATGGATTTGATGTTTTTGACTCATATAAAGAATTATATTAAGTTCATAAACATTATTTTTAATCATAAAATGAAAATTTTTATTGAATTATTACAATGGAAAATTAATCTCATCGTGTTCGTGGATACATTAATCCGTACGTACGCATGAGAGACAATATCATTATATTGATGGTGAAATTGTAAGTAATTAGATGATATATAATATATAATTAATCATTAAAATTTTATAATTATTATTTACATAAGTAATATTCATTATTAGGCCCATCCAAATAATGATGTGTTTGAATAACAAACTACACCACAACATGGATACAGTAAGCCATACGTACACACATATGGTGACATTGTCATTTATAGGCCGGATAGAATAAAGAATATGGTTGTACCATATTGATAACAACTTCACTGTATTTAGGATTTAATGGAGTTATTATTTTTGTATGTAACCAAAAAATAAAGAGGAAGTATAAGAATAAAATAATTTGAAAGAGCATGATGAAATTATTACCTCTTCTTCGGCTGTTTCCATTTGAGTTTTTGAAAAGGGCTCCATAGGTTGGCATTCTGATCCTAGTAAGGACTCTAGTATGATTTAAGGGAAATTGGGAGGATATTTGGCCAGGTTTTTGTTGATCCAAATGTCTTGTGGGTGTGATTTTGAGAGAAGGGGAAGTTCCCTTTTATAAGAGGGGTGAGGGTCACTTTAAGAAATGACTAAAATATTAATTTATTATACAAACATATTTGGTTTATAATATCTAAAAATAATTTTATTTTGAGACTAGGATAGTTATGGCTCTAAATAATCACAAAAAATAAGTTTTAGACTAGTTTATATTACCATTTTAACCTTATCTTTTATATTTAACTCTTAGTTAAATAGTTTAACTTTTACAGTGTATTCTTGTATTCTAAGACTACATGGTTAATAAACATACAATAAACATCCAAAAGAACCTAAAATGGTTCATTAACGAAAAATATAACATTATTTAATCACTTTTTATGAAACATAGTTTTTTTGGAATATTATATCTACCAATAATATGGTATTTGTCATAAAAATTAATTTATGTCAATTTTGATGCTATTTGGTATTTTGTTGTTGTGAAAGTTGTATAATCATTATAAAATATAAAAATATATATATATTCAACCCTAACATTTCATATTGAACAATAAAATTCGTGGATTGAATCATGAATTTTAAATTCTACTTTTTTAATAGTTATAATATAAACTATTTTAAAATTTCATTAAAAAGGTAATTACTACCTCATCATATTGTCATTAATAAATTTAATTATTAAATCTATAAATAATATAAATAAAATTCCATTATATAAGAAATTTTTTTATATTTCTAAAGATTATTTATAGTCTATTTTTTTATTGTATAACCCTATATCAAAAAATGGTTTAGTTAATAAACATTTAATTTAACACTTTTAACTCTTCTTTAAGTAAAATAATAATAAATGTCCTAATCTAATCCAAGTGCACCTAAATGATCATATTTTAATTCAAAGGTTTTTTGGGTCAAATTAATGTTATCCAATATTATTAAGACATTTTTTGGGTAATTATAATATCATTTTTAACTTTAATTACCCTGATTACTTTTAACTCTGGTAAATAAAAGTCAAAAGATAGTATTCATAAAAAGTTGTACTAATATTATTGATAAAAATGTTATATGCAGAGTTCAACCTTGTCTATTGGATTTTTTAAATTCCACTCAAAAAAGCGATACAAATTATGTTTTATGAATATCCACAAATGCACTAAAAAGGTGTGTAAAAATGTTAAAATGTTCAATAAAATTTTATACTTCAAATTTTACTATAAAATGACTAAACTGAATTAAATTGAACTTATATAGAAAATTTATATCGATTTTGAATTAAAATTAATTTAAATAAAATAAATTATTTAAATAAAAAGTCGATTTTAAATAATAACGCAGTGTTTTTCACTACTCATCAAAAATTGAATATTTTTAGAAAAATACCAAAAATTCACCCTAAGATAATATTGATAGTATTAATTAAAACATGAAGTTTATTTTACGATATTAAAAACTTATATATTTCATTTTTTAATTAAAAATTAATTATTGTTGTCAAAACCAATAAGCGGGTTTTTTAAAAAGTATAAACTATCAAAATATTGACATGTGTTTATGTCAAATTTAAATGTGAAATTACATATAATGACCTACATTCTATTAAATGACAAAAATATAATCTAATTATACTTCCAACCCATTCAAATTTATAATTTAACACTATATATTATAATGATTAAAACTGTTGTTCTCAATTAAAATATTGTATTTTTCACTATTCACCCAAAAATGAAATATATCAGAAAAACACCAAAAAATTTATCAAAACTAAAATTTTATGTCTTGTTTATAAATAATAAGTTTATTTTGTCCAATAGAAAATATTAATGTGTCAAATATTATATTTGAAAAAAAAATTCCATTATAAGCGGGGTAAAATTGCATTTTTTGAAAAAATACATCCTTTATCTGAAGAAATAAATTTTTTCATATATTATATCTAAAAAACACATAATATGGATGTTAATATTTAAATGGAATATATAAAATTACATATTCAGATAACACTATTCATAACCAATTATAAAAATCTACTTTAATAAGTCATGGTCCGCTCAAACTCTGTATTGCGTGTAGCGAAAAATATTGAATTAAATTGATGAAATAGCATTATATGAATTATAGGGATGTTACACAGTTAAATCATTGAAGATTTTGTAATAATTTCTTTCCTATGATATCCTAATCATGGTGCCCTTATTCTATACACATGATGAGAAATCATTAACCTTTTAAGAAAGTAACGAAGTGTTTCCATCCACAATTATCATGTTTGGGTAAATACATCCTTCAATTATTTCCTTTATACCTATTTTCACTTCCATCCTCTTTATATATTTATTATTTAAGATGTTATAATATTGGGATGATTATTTCTCTTCCATGATAACACATGATATTATATCCCCGTATGACGAGAGAGATTGTTAGACTAGTTCCCTTTGAATAATTGAATTAATATCATCCAATAAATTGTTAATAATACACATTGGGTTATTTATTTAGTACGAAATATTCTTTGTATATATTTTAATGTTTGATTCATATTTATATATGCTCCCTTCATCCATTTAACTAGACTAAATAATTATATCATTAGATATTCTTGCTGTTCATGAGTGGAATATTATTTAATAAAAATATCCTTAAAATCCATCCATTCAATGTTTCTTATTTCCTCGTACTCCTTAGAATATTTAATATAAGAACACCATTTATATATATCGCCATAGATATGATAAACTACAGTGAATACCATCTCCCTTTCATTACATCCCAAAGATAGAAATATGAATTCTATGGATCTTATCTACTTCACATCTACAAATGGATTTGAAGTCCCATAAAATGTTTGAAGTTTCTAACATATAAAAATGGTCTAGTATTGTTATAAAATGTTTTATAGAAGTAATATGGTCCATATGAAAATTTATATTTCTTATAACCTAATTCCATATTCACAATATAGTTATAATCTTTTCTTATCTAGCTGCATCTCCAAATCCAATATCATTATATTTTATTGGAGGTAAATCACTATGTGTAATACATTTGTGGATATAGTTTCCAATTCATCAAATGGGGTCCATTTCTAGAAAATTCAATACAATATATTAGTTCATAACAATATGAAACATAATGTAGAATCTCAAAACTAGTGAATCGCATAATCTGAAAATTAAAATCTAGCAAAAACTACCCACAAAATAATAATCATTATTTCTCTGGGAATATTTAAACGATTAGTCATTGGTATAAGTAATCTAATAAATTTAATCCTAATCATGATTCCAGGGTTTCATCTAATCATTATCTGATACTAACTACAAACACACCAACCTCTATATCCCAAAGCTTTTGTATTAATTTTTTACATTGGCATAAATACATGTTTTTATTCCCAATCGGCTGATAATTTTATTAGTTTTGGAAACCATATTATATAAAGGAAATTAATTATATGTGTCAAACATAAAATATAATATTACATTCATTTAGAAAACCATTGTCCCATGATCAAATTCCACCACAATCAATCATAAAAAACATCATTGTATCTTGGATAGAAATAAACCATAAGAAAGGAATGAGCTCAGATTCTTGGCAAGGGAAAGAATATAGTTAAAGGTATCATATATAATCATAATAAATAAAGAAAAGTGAATAACTAAAAAATAAATTAATAAATAATCATGGTAATAATATGTATGGAATAAAAGAAGATTACATAATTACACAAAAATAATCACATGAGAATGAAACATAACCATGGTTGTGCTACACATTAAACAATAAAAAGGATTATCCATAACTAATATCACTATGAGGTAATTCAATATATGGTATGACATAAAAATACCATTATTTTCGTGGATAATATGTCTACCTAAATGTTTAATTTTTAAGCCATAACTTAGTTTTGTTTATCTCACAAGACATTCTTATGAATCGAGGGGCTATAGAGGGCTAACCCCGAAACTTACTAAGTCTAATGAATTTCTCATATAGAAGAGTAGAAGCATAATCAACATATAAATTAATGCTGAATATATAATATGAAATAAAAATAATTTCCAAAACTAGTAAAATAATATTTATCTTTCCAGAGTAATATGTAGAATGGTATCAAGATAGTAAATCCCCAGTGAAAATAATTATACACCATTTAATAAAATATGGTATATTGTAACATAATATATCAATCTAATTTGTAATAAGATTAAAAATAGGGTTTTTAAATAGATGAAAATTATTTAATAAAAAAATCAAAAAAAATCAATGAAATACTATTTTACTATTAAAAGAAGTGTTCTTTTATAAAATAATTTAATTTTATCATTAAATCTAATTATAAACTAGTATATCTCAAAAACAATCAAGGTGAGAATAACAAAATTATATTTCAGGAATATTAAAATAATATTCATATATAAATATGACATAGATCAAGAAATATTATGTCCAACTGAAGTGAAAACATGTAAAATGTGTGTTTATGAATCTTTAGAAATGATACACTTTGGTGCAGTTTAATGGAAAATACAGAAGTTCCCTTAAATATAAAAAAAGAATAATTTGTTGAATAAAAATAGAAATTAAAAAATATAGTTTTTCATATTAAAAATATTTATTTTAGATATATATATCTTTCTTCATATAGATAATGTGGTGTAAATGAGAATGGGTATGAAATTTGGGAGTTCCCTTAAATTGGGCTTTCTTATTATGAGGAATTGAAAAAGAACATTATAAAACATGTATTTCCCCATAAAAAAGGAATAATTGAGCAAGGTGATTATTTTTGGATCAAATAAATATAATTTAGGAGGATTATATAATAATAGTTAATAAATACATTTCATTAATGAGTGATAATGTATAATTTGAATGAAAAAATATAGGTTCAAGAAGAAATGCTTACATTAATTCTGAAATTGATTTAAACTTGTACTTAAGATCGTCGATAATAAAATTAGAATAATTAATCATATAATTTAAAACCTATTAAAAATATATTATTTTATTATAATATTATTATGTTCATTTATGTCCAATATGATTAGTGATAATTTTTATTTTCATTTATTTGGTAGTTCTATTTTCTGGGTTTTATGGTCTGTTCCCTTACGTATAACTATGGAAATAATAATAATATAAAATAAAAATATGATAAGTGAAATTATTCATAATTATATAAATTCAATAAAATTAAGTGGTCTCATATATCATTTGGTTATATGATATGAGGAAGAATAATTAGATAAAATGTTAATGAAAAATATTATATTATTTTGGCAGTTTTTACAACCATCAAGAACATGTACAATTTTCTAATATTATTTTTTTATGTTAGTTCCATAAGATAAAATACAATATAATTTGTATATTAAAATATCTTTAACCATAATATTTTTTGGTTACCACAATTGTATATTTTAATGGAAAATGAAAATGTATTGTCCATTATGGCGGTAAATCGACACATCATAGATGAAGATTTTATTTTTAGAATAAAAGGTAAAAAAAGACAGGGTTTGAAGATGGATACCCCATTAACATAAATATATTACAATAATAAGAATATTATATATTTCTCATTGCAGTTGGATAATAGGATCTAATAATATTATATGAAATAAAATTAATTAAAAAAAAGAAAGAGTGAGAGTTTTACCTTTTGATTTTTGTCTCCTTGAGAACCACCATAAGGAACTTAAAAAAAGTATTTTGGTTAAAACAAAAATAATATAATTTTTTATAGTTTTTGGGGAGGAATTGGGAATAATATGGCCATGATCTAAGTAAAACAAGGCGTAAGAAGAAGAGGTGGTGAGGGATTGTATTTATAGTGGGAGGAGATATGTGTTTTGATAATTTAACTCGGTTGTTTATTTTTTTGAGTCATTACTATAAGTAGTGGTGAATATAATGACTAATTATAGTAACTCGATCATTTGAGTTAATGATAATGGTCACTTAAATAATTTATTACTCAATAATGTCTTAAATAATCATTTATTTACTTACAATGTCAAATATCATAAATTTACATATTTCACTATTCACCAAAAAAATCCATTATTTCATAAAAATACCAAAAACTCACTCTAACCATTTTTCAATATGTAGATTAAAAAATTGCACTAAATTTTATAAAAATAATTTTTTATATATGTGAAATTTACTTTTTATTTAATAGAATCAATTTTTTTTGAAAATTGTCTTTTTTAATATTATATACGATTTTAAGACACTTGGAAAGATTAATTATCAACTCTAATATTTTATTATAACTATAATATAAAAAATAATAATTTATGAATTTATTTTATGAAATTAAATTATTTTTTAAATCATTATATTAATTATAATATTGTAAATAAAAAATTATGTTTCAGAAAAATAGCAACACATAATTTAACACTTTTAAAACATTTAAATAAATATATGATGATGTAAAAAATAATAATTTTATTTATTGGATACATATATTTTATTTATGATTTCATATGTCTGTTTATTATTTTAATGGACATATTATTATTCATAGTTTTCACATTACTATCAAAAAATGATACTAATAATAAAAATACTAAAAAATTAATCAATGTAAATTATTATATTTTGATTTTAAAAATAATTTTATTTAATAAAATAATATTTATAAGAGTGTAAAAAGATTATATTAATTTCGGAGCACCCATAAAAGGCATAGAAATTTTCTTTTAGAAAAATAAAGCATTTAAGCTTAAATTTAGACATATTCTTATCACATGTCAATAAATTTTATTAGATGAATTTTAAATAAATTTGATTGAATATATAAATTTCATAATGTGGTAAATACTAATCACTCTTTATAATTTAAAATCGTGTTTGTAATAGTAATAATATTTCATTTTTCATTAGATATAGAATTGATTAACTTTTAAAATAGGTATACAATAAAATCTTGAATTCAAATATCTCTTCCATTGAAAAAATTATCCTTTCATGTCTTATGTCTTAATCCAAAAAAGGATTCATAATAAAGATTTATAACACATAAATGAGATATTTTGATGTTATTTATTCTTATAGATCCTCAAATTTATATGATATTCATTTAAAAATAATAAATTTAATGTATTTGGCACTTTTAATAAATATGACCGGTAAAAAAATTATTTTACAATCTTCTTCCCCTCTCTTGGAAAAGGATAACGTCACTCATTGATACATATAGACCACCACCACCACAAAATGGTGTGATTTATTTTTCATTTTCATTTTATTGGGAAGTTAATAATTATAGATTTAATGAATATATAAGATATATATTATATTAGAATAACTCAATAATACAGAATTATTATTTGCATCTATTTCAATTAATCCATTGAAAAATGCAAAAAAACATCAATACATACATAAGAACTCCAGTATCTGTGAACAGTGTATTTCATTTTTCTATGATTAATATATATTAATTAATAAAAATATGTATACAGTGAATATAATTTATATTTATACCATGGTTAAAATTATTTATATTATTTTACCATAATCAATTTATAGTTACCCAAACAATAAAACTGAAACTTCAACTGAAAACCAAACTGTTAACGCCATGAAACAACATTTATAATAAATAATTTTTAATAAATACATTTTAGAAAAATTTAAGTGGTTCATATATTATAATTTAATTATTAAAATAATTCAATTATATAATTATAAAAAAAATATATTTATTACATATGAGGTTTTAACACTTTAAGTATGGTGGAATTAGATGTTCGAGATTTATGTTATAATAAAATATTTTATTTGGATTGTTAAGATTTATCTTTTAATAATGGAAATTATGTCATGTATTTCAAGAATTAGATGAATTAAATTATCTTATTGTTACTTCATTAGATTACATTTTTTTCATGTTTTCCTATCATTATAAAATTTTTCGAGAATATATTTAAGGTAATACTATAACTGTATAAAGTCATTTTTACAAATTATTAATTTTTTTAAATGGTGTAAAAATAATATCGTTTTCATTTTTAAAAAGATTTTATTTTAATTTTTAATGAAAATGTGAAAATAATGTTTGTTTAATTGTACACTTCATGACCATAGTTTCTTAAATCATGATCACTTATTGATTTGATGATTCTATTATAATTTCCGAAGATTATTTATCTTGAATTTGTTTAAAGAAAAAAATAAAAATAAAAACTAATATTTTAAATATCTGATTTCAGGTTGAAATGTGTATATTTTCCATGGAATGTCCTAGTAATATTTTACGGGCCTTTATCAGCTATGATAACCTCAATTGATGAAACATATTATTTACAAGGGATATGATCCAATTATACCATCCACCTTCATTTTTTGGATGTATAATGATAAAAATATAAGACTAATTCAATAAAAAATATTTTCCATATTTTTAAATTATCTTATTAGGAAACCATTATGGAATTTGTTTCCTTTCAACTGGTTATGAAATGTTTAAATGGTGAAATATTTATGAAACATATTTTACTTCTGTACGTTATAATATGATGATTGTTATATGATCTATTGGAATATATTTGTGAAATTTTAATAATCATATAAGAGGGAATGATATTTCATATCCCTTTGATGCATTGGATACTAATAGATGTATTATAAGATTATAAATGGAAAATAAGTTCAACATAGTTTATAAATGGAATCATTCAACATTGATATTCATTGGATTAAACCTTTACTATTGTTATTAGTGTGGTTAATGACTCTAATAAATTATGGTATTATAATAAGGGGTATATAAAAAGGAAATTGTTTTCCTTTTTTTCTATACCACAATCCATATTCCATACACCAATGTTTTTTTCTCACCACTCACTTCCTTTTATTCGATCATGAATAATTTCAACAGAAAAATCAAAAAACAATTCTATGACACATGATATTGATATATGATATAAATGGTATGGTTTAAAAATATTAAACACATTCCATCATATCCTTATACTTAGGTCATAAAAATGGGATCACTTATATATCTTATATTAACCATCTCTAGGAATGTCATCTGATAATTTTTTCTTTTTACTTTCCCAATGTAACACACAAGTTTTTTAGAAGAAATATTTTGTTTTCATACATCATCAAAGGAATATTTCACTACAGACAACACTAGCATGAATTTCTTTACATGCAATCGCAGCCTTCCTCGATAGCTTGCATTGTACGCAATACCGAGTTTCACTAAACAATGATATGCTATTAAAATATTATTAAAACTAGCCATTATGAATTGTAATAACAACTTTTTAAAATTTTATGAATTTTATTTTTCAAAATGGAGTTCATTTTTGGATTCGGAATATCGAAATTATCTCTGGGTGAAATTTTGGTATTTTTCTGAAAACTTTCAATTTTTGATGAACAATGAAAACATTGGGTCACTATTAAAAACTAAATTTTTATTCAAAAAATTATTTATTTTATTTAAATTTATTTTAGGTAAAAATTGATACATAATGCCTATATATGTTCAATGTAATTCATTGGAGTCATTTTATAAAAATTTTAGATATATAAAAATTTTATTGAACTTTTGACAGTCTTTTACCCACCTCCTAGGAGAATTTTCAAATTTACATTAAACTTAATTTTACCACTTTTGTGAATGGAATTTCAAAAATCCGAGAGAAAAAGTTTGTTTCAGTAAGTAAAATGTGGTTCAATGAGATTAAAATAATTTTTGGTGAAAAGTAACTTTTTATTTTTATTTACCGCCGTTAAAAGTAAATATAGTAATTATGGGTACAAATGATATTATTATTACCCTAACACATGTCCTAATTCTATTGAATAAGTGTAATTAGACCAAAAAAAACATTATGGATAAAATATTACCCTTTATGTCCACTTGGATTAGATTAAGACAATTAATATTATTTTATTTAAAGAAGAGTTAAAATAGTTAAAATTAATGTTTAATAACTAAAACATTTCAAATATAGGGTTATAGATATGATAAATTTGACTATAAATATTCATAAGAAAGATAAAAATATTTCTACTTAATGGTATTTTATTTATAATTTTTAGACATTAAATAATGTAATTTATGTATGACACAATGGTGATGCAACAATTATCTTATTAATGAAATATTAACATAATTGATGTTATAAATACTCATATAAATGTAATTTGAGACGTTTTATGAATTACACTAATTTTATAGGTTACTATGACATGTTATTGTGGATTTAATTAACATTTTTAGATCTAATATTTCTGTTTTGATTTTCACAAAAATCAATTACCAAATAGTGTAAAAATTGACATAAAATAGTTTTTAAAACAAATATTATATTATTAATTGTCATTTTATTCCTAAAAATATAACGTTCTGCCAACTGACTTAGATAATGTTATATATATTAATAATAAACAACTTGGGGTTCTTTTGGCTCGTTATAGTAAGTTCAATAACCTTATATTGTAAGAAAAAAAGAATACACGGTAAAAGTAAAATTATTGAACTTAAAGTTAAATCTAAATGATAAAGTTAAAATAGTAACCTAAACATGTCCAAATTATATTGGATGAGATTAGTTCTAAACATACCACAATTATCTTAGAAATAAATCAATTTTGAGATATTGAAAACCGAATATGACTTTATAATAAAATAATATTTTTAGTTTTTCCAAAGGTGCCCCTCTCCTCCCTTATAAAAGGGCACCTCCTCCCTCTCCTACTCACACCACTTTGAGCCATCAAACTCGGCCAAACCCAGAAAAATTATCTACTAAACATCCCTAGAAACATCTTAGAGGTTCTGTTCTACTAAAAAGACCATCCCTAGTGCCCTAAGAGGAGGTTAAGAAGAGGCGCGTCAAAGAAGAGGTAATATCCATTACTGATCCTTTCAAATTTCGTTCTTCTTCAACTTCACCTTACTTATATGTTTTATTTTGAAGTAATAACATCAGTATCACTAATATAATGATATTTTATTATAAATATGATACAAAACTATTTCACCTTCTATCCATCCTACGGAAAATGAAATCACCGCGTATGTGTACATACGGAATACCATCTCCACACCGTGGTGTAATCTGTTTTCCACCACCACATTATTTGGATGGGTACAAGGGTGTAAAGAATAAGTAAACATGATTATTTTGAAGTGATAATTATTCTTAAATAGTATACATACACATCAATACAATTCCACGATCATGGGAACGATATCATCGCTCGTGCGTACGTACGAAATATCGTCTCCACGATGTGATGCGACTCGTTCTACATGATCTTCATTTCATAATGATTATATAAATTAATTGAATGAATAAATATGATATATATAATAATAATACAATTATAGAAATGTGGTATCTATAATCTAAAAATAAGAATAAGAATTTATTCGATAAAACACGCATAAGAACAAAAAAACAATAAACACCTGAATAACAAGTAGCTATGAAATATTAATAATACGAAGCTATAAATATGACCATATATGATATCATAACAATGATTAAAATTCTGGAATAACTAAATAACATTATTTAAATCATTATACCAGAGGTTCAGACATGTACGAAGCAAATCGGACCCAAGGTAAGGGAAAATCTTGCAAATCTAAATTTTTATCCGAGATTGTTTTTACTTCAGAATTTACTGGGGAATATTTATCATCCACATCGATGATTCGTAAATATGTAATATTATTTCCATCCACCTACAATTTTTTAAATCCAATTTTACCCATTGGGGATTTCTTATTAAAATATATGAAAGGAATCTTTTTTCGTTTTTCGTACAAGGTACTTTTTGACTTTTCTGGACAAAGTACGAGAAGAATGTTTTTTAACTTATACGGCATGAATGGATTTTTAGAACATTATTTTCATGAAAAATCTTTTACAAGTATTCATGTTTATTTTTAATCAACTTATTTTAGTATAAAATTATATGACATGTGAAGAAAGGAAATTTTTTTTGAAGTAGAAAAGATATTTTCCTCAAGAATGGAGTTCAAGTGTTTTATAAAAATTATTTTCCACCTAAGATAATATAGGGTTCTGGTTATATCCCTATTTTTAAATTTATTTGATTATGTTATGATGGAATTAATTTTATGATGTCCTTTTATCTTGTATGTTTTATTTTTTGATGGTATGATGTTTAAGAATTCCATTTTTATTACATGGGTTACGCTATGATGTATGATTTATGATTTTGTGGAACACATAAGAATGGTTTCATTATGATATGGATGGGACCTACATCTCCCTCCAATTAATTGGGTAAAGATTAATATCTCATGAGATAGACATGACTGGAACAGAAAGTTAAATCGGTTCAGTGAAACAGGATTGAAACGAGGTGTGAACTGAGTTCAAAAATGGACTTTGTCCGCTAAGATAGTCTTAGAAATGAGTCTTGAGTAATATGAAATGATTCTCTATGATTATGTGTGTATGACACAAAGATTCATGTTTTATGTTATGATTATTTGGGATTAAATTTCACCAATATGATTTATCCCATGTTATGAAATTATGATCTCTTTTTCATGGTAAGTTTCCCAAAATGTTATGTTCTTATGAATATGATGTGATTGATATTTCTTTTGATTACCCTTACTGAGAATTTGAGCTCACCCTTTTGTATGTTTTCTTTCCTCAGGTCAGGATGAAGGGTACTAAGTATAATATGCCAAAAGGGACTTTAGATATGATGAAATAAATAGGGAACAACGTAGATGATTTATGAAACCAGTTGTTTATGTTTCTCACTTTCTAAAGACACAATACCTATATGGTCTTTTCATGGTTTTGTTGTATGTTGTAATAAGTGTGCGTTAATTATGAAGAAATAACAATGTATATAAAGTATAGGTCATTATACCAAAATTCATGAATAAATATTTTATGTTTGATATTCCTTATAATGGTTATAGATATCATAAACATAGTGGGAGATGACTTAGATCTCCTGTGAAATAATTTATCATGTATTAAACATTTAATAGATAGTAAACCTATAATATTTTTTCATCTATGGTACTATTTACTATTTTATATCAATCTATTATGATTTAATATTTATGTATAAAAACTATTGGTCTCTAAAGGTCTAATAATAATCATAAGGATATTATACCACTATATCGAATTATTATAAATAATTGTGGAGGTATTAATGGTAACAACCATATAAATGATTTGGAGATATCAAAAAATGATTAGCTACCTAATTAAAACAATATATACCCATGATCTATCTGTATTAATTTCATTGATGCAAGAATATTCATGTAGAAAAAATTCAGTTACCTAATGGTTGGATTGTATACATCAATGTGTTAAAAATAAAATAAATAAATAAATTTATATAAACCAATAAACTAGTCTTGATTAATTGCTTGGTTTAATATAAAATGATTTATCTTAAATTCTATATCATCCATAAATCATAAGGTCATTTTATATTATCTTTAAATTAGTTTCTTTTCGTCTACAGCTTGAAAGTTGTCCCAAGAATGGTGTAAGTATGACTCAATAGGTCCTCCTCATCTATGTACGAAATTATATCTAGTTAAAAAATTTACACTAATATGGAACAGTAAATAACAAATAATTGTAAATAAAACATTACAAGTCTTTATTTTTAATTGTTATAAATCTGATTGACCTTGTAAACATAATCTATTCTTATAAGATTATGAACAAGATAAAAACAATCAAAAAGTAGATATCTTTTTTTGGAATGGAACCCCTCTAAGGTACACCACAAATATATCAATACCATGTATAATGGATCCCCAACCTGAATCTATATCCACATTTGGGGATTGGGGATAATTATTCTAACTGAATCCACATTTTTACTAGTGTAACAAAAAACATCCCTGAACCCCCACCCATACTCGGTGTAAAGAAACCACATCAATATAGAAAATCAATGACATGGGGAATATAGACTACACCGAGTCATCAAATATATATGGATTAATGGATTATCACCACTGTTTTACATAAATACCAGTTGTAATGTGTACCCCACCCTAATCCACATCCATACGTAGGGTGAGGGAACAATTCCCTAAATTTACATTATTTCTATGGAGAATGTATCTCTACCTTGAATCCATTTCCAAACTAGGGGGAATGGGACCCCACCTGGAATCCATATCCAATCCAACGTGATTGTATCCTAACCATTAATCCATATCCATAATAATTATAATTATGGACAACCTTCAATACACATAATCATGAGATGGAATTTCCAACCAACCATGGGATTAACTCATCATAATGGGGAATGGATCCAAAAAGGGGATCAAATCTATTTTATTTTTCTATTTTACGAATTAAATAGGATATCACTATGAAATTTCAAAACATAAGGTAATCAAATTATTAATAGTTCAAAAATCCCATATTGACCATGATTTTCATCTGATGTATAATCTTATGGAACATGTATTTTACTCAGTGGGTAAAAATTTAACTAATTATATGAGAAACAAAAACTATATCAACAGTTTTAAACCGTTAGTATAGTCCCTCAAACAATTAGAATAGCCTTTTCCAATAGATTAAGGAAATTTTGGATGTAATTATAACTGAAAATAAATATTCCAATGTTTTTCCAAATTATTTGTATAGTAGGATTAATACAAAAATTCAAAAACTATTCATGTAGTTCAGTGGAAATTATATATACTAACCTCTTACTCAATCCACTGGTATAAGTAATGTAAAATAAATTCGAAAACTAAATTTTAATATTATCACTCCATATTATTCTATCAAGACATAACCACAACCATATAATATTTTTTATGCATATTGAAAAATATTTATATAATTTAAATTAAAAAATATTTATTTCTATTACTTATATTTATTTGTAATAAAAATAATAAATATTTCATGACCAAATACTCAAGGTTCTATAAAATCATTATTATATTATTGTAATAAGGATTTATAAAATAGATTGTATGGGTATAAAAAATTACATAAAAATATACAAACTCTTTCTATAAAACATTTCAATAAGTCTTTTATACAATAATTTATTTAATAACATTAGTTTAATTACCCCAAAATCATATGAGCTATAAATATTTTCTAATAGAAACTTTGGCCTATGTTTCATATACAAATGGTTATAAAAATCCATTATTATATGTGAAACCTATAATAACAGTTTGTTTCAACAATTCATATAGCTATATTACTCGTAATGATAGGGTACCAACCTTTTTTTCTTCCTAAATTCAGATATTTTTAAATTATTCTAGAAGACCTGACATGTTGGAATTTTTTTACTATACCCTAAATCACATACCACTCAGGGATTAAAAAACAAGTGTTTAATATGAAATTGAGAAATAAAATATTTAATTAGGTTTTGGGAAGGAAATCATAATGTTTGTGTGACCTCATATCATAGAAATATGAAATTATTCTTTGACAATAGTGATAGATTATAGACCAAATACCATATTGTTGATGGAATATCATCATTGAACACAAGGATATAATAAAATCATCAAAGGCGGAAATTAAATATTCATTAGAAAATCCAAAAATATATCATTACCATCCACTACCCATGTAATTTTGTAAAATAGAGAGTGACCCCAAAAAACAATATAACTATAGTCATAGTAAAAACTATCCCTATCAACAAAAATAGATAAAACATCATTATTTTGATAAAAAGTTCAGATACCCAATTTAGATGAGATGAGTTAATATTAAGATAAGAGGGGGAAAATATTAAATTAGAGGAGATTGAATCTACCTTTATTTAACTTTAATACTAAAATAATTTATTATATATATTTATATATAAAAATACTATGTAGTTAATAATTCATGTCATTAATATGTTTGCATGTCATGTAGAACCATTAAGATCATTGACATGGACAAGCATTCTAGGGACATGAAATTGAATGTTATTACACTATGTAACTACTAAATATGACACCCCGATTACATCACGACATTAACATCCAATATTATTTTGTGTTTTATCCCTTCATGAACTCTTCATTTCATGTCCCCATAAGTTACTGTGTGACACCTATGTTTTATTCCATCCCTCAACCCCATCTCCATGACTGCACAATCTGGCCTTCACCTTTACTGTAGAACCAATATCACTACAACCCCTAACATTGCATGAAACAAGGTATCAATCTCTTATAAAAATTCAATGAAAAAATTAATAAAGTAAATTTGTATTTTTTTTCATATAATGATTTATAATATTATTCATGATTAAATTTTTGAATCGTAATACATAAGAAATATTTCCATTATATTTAACTCTCCACAAATTTTTGATCCTTTCCTCATTTTGAAGAATCCATATAGGAATTGTTATGAAATTAATGTTGATATATAATATTTATTATCATATCATGATGCCCTTTTCAATATAGTGAAACCTCAAAAATAAGGTCTTTTACCTAGAAAATTAACTCACACAAGATATTTTATTGTATAAATCATATATATCATATCATTAAATTCTCATTCTATTGGAAAAATATGAATAAATTAACTCCTGACCACATTACATCGACTTTACAATGAATGAAGGCCCAAATCTAGTAGTTTCTAGCCACCTGCATAAATTATCATCCTCAAATCCTATGACAACTATGAGGACCTACACTTTGCATACATTGGTATAAAATCATTTGAGATGAATATTCATTACATAACATAATAATACATCCCATTTTTGTATAGGATTAACTATTTTTTATACGTAGACACATAAACAACTAGTTTTTAAAAGATCTACATCATCTACCACTAATTTAATCATTACTAGAACCCTTATTTGACATATCATATATCATCAACTATGGAATAGAATAATAATTATGGTTTAGCTTGA
Organism: Viscum album; assembly: GCA_963277665.1. NCBI lineage: Eukaryota > Viridiplantae > Streptophyta > Magnoliopsida > Santalales > Viscaceae > Viscum > Viscum album. Next base: position 2,093,805,018 of record OY728136.1, read on the forward strand.
TTCTTAGTAGGGTTGAACAAGTGAAATATCAATGCAAAATGACTATACGATAAAAAAATATGAATATATTAGTATAATGTTTGAAAATCAATCCTTATATATGATTATTCATAATCATGAGTCAGGGTACAAATAATACAAGATCATAATAATTTAATCATAAAATAATTATAGAACTTAAACCATTGAATTATAACATATCCATTACACGTATAATTAAGACATACACATATGTACATAAATTGTTTTCTTTGAAGTCATCTCTTTTTTCCAAGACTATCAATAATGAATGGTTTTACTCCTTGAACCATCATAGTAGTCTAGATTCAATCTTTAGTCAATGAGAGAGGATTTATTTTAATCCCCAAACTATCATAATAATCCTTATTTATTCTCATGACTATAATAGTTGGAAATGATCCATAATAAACACGTTTCACACCCTTTTCTAGCCCTAGTTATCTGAAGTGATTCCAATATCTACCCAATGTAGTAGGTGGAGTTATAACTCCCCTCTATTTCTTAATGAAAATCATACTTATGTTTTCCACAAGAACATAAAACAGTCATCATATTAGAATCCAAGAAATTATATGGCTTTCATAAACATTTCAATATTTCATATCCTATGGATAATTAATGAGCATCAAAAAAATTAGTATTATCATTATCACAAAACCCTTGTAAAAAGAAATAGTTTGGAGAACATATTTTCATTATAAAAATAATATATCTAGAGAAATAATTAGGAGTAAATCCTTGTATCATATTTCTATTAGATCATATGGGGAATCAATGGTTGTTATCCTTGAAAATTTAAATGAAATTTAAGATATTAGTTAAAGTTTATTGAGGAAAATATAATTTGATTTTTTAATTTCTACATTTACATGTAATGATATTAAATAAGCTTCAAATAATTGAGCAGTCAAGAGAGTGGTATTTTTTTCTTCTTATATATATAGAAAAACATTCATTTATAATTTTTTTTAAAATTTTAAAAATTATAAAATTCATAAATTATCAACATAATTCTATTAAAATAATTTTTTAAATGAAATTAAAACATGTTCTAAAATGTAACACCCTAAAATTATAAAATAATAAAATCTAAATATATAGAACATGTGAGACACAACAAAAACATTATAAGAGAATATTACACCGAAATAATCTACAATAGTATTATTTTATAATAAATTTATTTTATTTGATATCTCATGAAACACCAAATATTCATTTTATTCGATATAATTTTTTATACTCAAGACTATGTTTCACCGGTCGACAATATTATATTAATAATATTATATAATATGATAATTATCAACTAGGTTTTGGAATGGAAGTTATGGATATAATTAAATATATTATGATAATATTTAATTTACACATAATTATTATTCATGAATATATTATAAATTAGAAAAATAATTTAAATGAAAAATATATATTAATGAAAAAATATATTTTTTCTAAAATATGTGTCAATTGCTTCTATGAAACATAATTTATAATTACTTTTTTACAATTATAAAATTATTAATGAAAAAATAAAAAAAAATTAATATTTGGATACCAAACTTATATGTGGGTCATTTTTTTGGGTTTTTCAATAAATTTTAATTTTATTATTAGTACTGAAAAATAAAGAATAATAATTCACAACATCCATTTTATTCGAATAGTTTAATATGTAAACTTATATTTATAATTTTTTCAAAACTGAAATGAGTACTAATTTTTCTCGATATATCCAATTTTGGTTATTTAAATCAATTTAATATACAATTTAAACATTAAAATATTATACACACTCGAACATATTCATCTAAAACCATTTTCACATAGTGTATATTGGATAAATTTAAACAGAAATCCCACTTATGTTGTTTTAATTTCGTAAAATGGGTTCTATATTTATAGTTATAATAATTTATATTTTTTAATAAGTATAAATTATTATTTCAACAAAATGAATAGTGAAAAATGTAAATATTATTTACTACACTTACTGGAAGAACTATTTTACAAAGGGGTTAATCTAAGAACATAATAGTAATGAATTACATTAAAACTTTTTCAAACCTCACTATATGACCAGGTACATACTAAATATATTTTAGTATCATGGAAGGAACTTTTATTAATTGTTTAAATGATCAAATCATGGGTATGATTAACTCATTTCAAAATAATATAAGTATGTCAGTCACCTCACTTATAAAGGCCACCTCATCTCATCTATTATTCACACATTCAAACTTATTTGGTTAGGTGTAGAACTGCTAGAACCCCATCTCAGGTTCTATAATATTATCCAATAAGAATTTTTTTTTGATAAATTCCAACCAAGGAAATATTTAGTGAAAAACTAAAGAGGATACCTAAAAAAAGTTAATGTACTTCAATGACTCTTTTTATTTTATTTCATTCTACATCTCATTAAATTATTATTAAACCACGATGATATAATAAATATTATATATTAAAAATCCTATTATGTGTATATAATAGTTTTATGACTTAAAACCGTCCCCAATTCCAGCAAATGTGTTATCAAATCATCATTCATGTGTACGACGTACTATATCCTCAGAAACTGATGTCATTTAGTTTTCCATTACAACCTACAATAGTGTATTATACTGATAGATATAAAATATAAATAAAATATTTATAAAATAATTATCACTCTAGATTCATAATATTATAGAAAACATTTTTATATTTTATTCAATATGAGATAAGATAAAATTTCTTGTGTGTATGGTGTACTTGAACTACAAAAACCAATGTGATTCAAAATTCACGAATGCATTTCATGGAATGTGGTTTGTATAAATTTAAAAAATATTAGAGATATACATGAAAAAATTCTCGTTTCATGAAATATAATTAATTATGAAAAGATACTCTATAAATCATTTTATTTCTCACATTCTTATTTAATAAAATATAATAAAGTCGTTCGTTTATGTGCATACCACCATAATTAGAAAATGTTCTGAATATATTTTCATTAAAAAAATTCATGGATGATATATTTAAAAATATTTAAAAAATTATTTTTAAAAAATTCATATTAGGATCATTCTAGAATTATAAAATACTACATACCTTCTTTTAATAATTATAATTGAAAATGGAAATCTTACTCATGTGTACATACACCCTACTCTCTCCATGATCATAATGTACATAATTTTTCATGACCATTATTCAAGATTTATATTAAAAGTACATTTTATGTAATGATATAATGATTATTTAATTATATTTATTTTAGTAAATATTAAAAAATCTAATATACAAAATAATTGAATCATTCATAAGTGTTGGAAACAAAGATAATAATGAATGATTGTCAATGATTGTATGATATGATGTTTTGAATGGATGGTATATGATATTATAAATCATAATAGAATTCTAGAAAAAGTTAATAACATGTTTTAACTAATATAAATGTGGTCAAATAATGATCAACCAAACGTAAACATGAGCTATGGGATTTAATCTTAATATCATTTCATTTATGTATATTCTTATGTTATGGAGATAATTTTTATTATACAATGTATATAATTCCCAATTTCTATTTAATTTCATGAAAATTTTATTCCTCAGGGTATTTTATTTCTCAAATTGAAATATTTTGTTTATAGGGATTTCATATAAGGGTTACCATGTTGTAAACTATTTGATAACTCAATTTCTTTTCATTTGGTTATATTAAATCTTCATTATCTTTTATATTCTAATATTTTTTGTGTAATTAATTTGAATTATCATATTCTTAAATTAAATTTTTATATGTATTTATATTTGATACAAAAACTTGATTCATTAAATAATTCTTGCATCAATTTTATGGCAATTGAATGGGTTTATTTAACAATTCCATCTTCATATAGATATATTATGCAATAATTTGTACTGGTGGAATCTATTTTACCATTTTATAATATGAAAATATAATTTTATTCTCCTCTAGTTATTCAATATATTTTTCAAGTAATTTTACTATTTTCTACAATTTTTTAGTTATAAGAATTGAGTTATTTTTTTTCAAAATCTACTTTATTTATCTCGTCAGTCGGTAATCTATTTTCTTCCAAAACATTTTTTCTAAAACTACTTTCAATAATATTTTTTTCCCTCTTCTAAATGATATTTTACAAATGTTATTAAAAAAAATTAATTTTATGAAATTATCTCTGATGAATATTTTATTTCTCTTCCAAAAAAACAAATTTTCAATCTCTTTTATAGTGAAAAAATGTAATTTTTAAATTGTAGGACATGTATGGAATTCCCTATCCTCATTACCACCATTTAATTGAGATTAAAAGTTATTTTTTTGTTTTTTAATTAATTGTTTACATAATATTCTATAAATTAATACTTTTGAAAAAGTTAATTACTGATAAAATTATTTTAAAAAATATATGATTTTCAAATTGAAAAATGTATTTTCCACAACATTTTTCTACAATATTTTTATGGTATTTATTTTCATTAATGGTATTAAATAATAATTTTACTTATGAGAAATTGTGGATATGTTTTATTTATTTCATTCTTATTGTTTCATTGGATGGTTTTTGATTAGTTTGATCGTGGATTTAATATTTAGAAACAATTTATTAAAATTACATTAAATGGTTTGTGGTTATGTTTATTGATTAGGTAACATTTTGAAATTTTGTATGTGACCTTTTCAATATCTATTTTTAGGTTTTTATATTTCCCTTCATCATATGAACAATTCAACTAAACAAACTGTGTGAGGTATGGGGCCTACTGTATCCCCTCGACATATCGACATGGCTCATGAGGAAAATCAATTTTCCAAATAATATGAGTTTTTAACCATATATTTATATAGCCTTGGGGAAAAATCTTGATAGTTTCTATCATAAAGATATATCTTGACAGTTTAGATATCCTGCATTAGGTATTCCATGTTTATGAAATTAGTTATATATATTACATGTGGTTACTAAATTAGTTAAATATCTAGGGTTTTGTTTTCAATAAAATGTGATTATTTACATGGAATTACATGATTTTAATTTCATCCTATCTAATCATCTTCATGTGGTTTATTAAATTGAATTTTTTAATATTTTTTATCAATCTATATATGTTATTAATTATATATTAATAGCTTCTACATTACCCATAACATTATTGAGAATCTAAGATCACCCATTTCATATTTTATATTTTTTCAAAGATACGATGAATTATTTTATGATTTAAATGAGGGGATACCCTAAGGGGACTAATGGAATTCCAAAAAAATTAATTTGTTATTTTATGTTTCAAAATGTAATAATAAGTTTAGGTATGTATCTAGTTTACCATGACTGCAAAACGATTCATTCATTTATGATTTGATCCCTTATATCTATTGACAATTAATTAATGAAGAGATCAACGGAGGCTTACTAGGTTTTCGACTGTTATAGTTGGTATTAGTGGAATCTTAGTTTAATAATTGGGAACCATATTTAAGAAATTATTCATTAGGCAACGTAACCATATAATAAATGTTAAGGATAATTTTATATGAATATCATGAAGCTTTATTATGTAAGATATTATATTGGATGTAATAGTAATACTTCTATGTCTAGATAATAAATGTGGATGTGGTTTTGGAATACAGGTACATAGGGGTATTAAATCCAGAAGGTTTGTAGTTGGCTAGACCCTTTCATCGCCTAGTTTACAACTATAGTCCTTATTGAACACCAGGTATGACACTCTAAGGGGATATTTATTTGAATATTAAAAATTTCAACAAAAAACATTTTGAATTGTTTCAAAATAACAATATTCCAAAGAAAAGTTTTATTTATTATAAGATTTGTTAGGCACAAAATATATTTATATTAAGTATTCCACTTTTTTGGATTTTAAGTTATGTTTCAAAATCATACTATATAATTTAGTGTATTGCATCATTTAATAATTTTTATTAGTATATGAAATGATAATAAAATCTATTCACATTTTAAAAAGAGTCATAATGATTATTTATTTATTTGGATTAAGCCAATAAATCTAGGTAAACTAGTCTCTCAATAATATTCATTATATGAGGACACAGAATCATGTTCTAATAGTATTAAAAAATAGTTATCAAATTATTATGTCTTTAAAGGGAATCCATAGTAGAAGAGGATAAAAGTGAAAAATATGTATAAATGTCACAAGATAGATAAGGGTTTTTACACATGTGATAATTATGGAAAACAAAATGGTACTTAATTGAAGGGGTGATGTTTTCTGACTACTGTGGAGATAATGGAAATAATACTCATGATATTAAGGGTAATAAATAAATTACAGTGTTCAGTGATTCAATTTTAATGAGATGGGGAACTGAGAAAATGAATTCCCCCATAATTAAAGGATTAAATTTTAAATGTAGATATTGGATCATGGCCATGATTCAACTATTACCACATATGAAGTGCAATGATTAATTTTTATTGTGTTTGGATTCATAAATGATGTCATTTCTGTTATTTTTATGCGATACACTAATTATTAGGTTTATGACATTAATATATAATGTAATGTATTACGTTTTCTTTAAGTATATTAATGTGTATAACAAACGATATTGATGACCTATAAAAATGAATTGTTGGAACGTTGAACTTCATATAAAACACATGATTGAGTGAAACATATCTCTTAATGGATTCCTGGTGACGATATAATGATGATGGGATACAAAGGTAGCAGATATGGATAAAGTTAATTAGATCATACTTACTAACATTGAATTTATTAATTATCTTTTTTGATAAATTTTTTTATGGTATCATTGATTAAGGATTCAATACTTTTTGATTTTATAAATATATCAAACATTTTATATTCTAAATGCAGAATATGGAATCATGAATGTTTTCAACAAGGTTTTATCATTATTCATGTTATTAAAATTTTAAATAGAATATAGGATGAATATAATCACATGTTTGTTATGTGATAATTAAGAGATTCTTGATGTTGTTTAATGTATTAGTGAAAAGTTCATTTATAAAATTTAGTGACCTTGGTTCATAAAATTTCACAAGGGATATAAGATTTCCCATTTATAAAATAGTTTAAGATGAAAATTATTAAATGTTATAGTTATAAATGTATAATATTGGATTACTTGTGTTAAACCTATTGATTTTAGAGAATATTTAAATATAGATAGAATGATATGTCATTATTTAATGGATCTAATGATCTATCAAAATAGAATTTTAGTTCATTTGGCATTAATATATTATATATTCATTTATTATAGTAAGGGATGAAATATAAATTGACTGAATGATAAAAAAGAATAGAAAATATTCATATCGTGAAATAAAAATTTATCATTTAGATATATATTCATATATTATTAGTTTATATGGTAATGTAATTCCTCAACTCTATAGAAAGGATATTTAAACAATATTTTATACAATATACATTGATTTATGATGAATATATAGTATTTTATATAATTATATATTTATGGTTTTTAGTCCTTTATGTTTCTATTATTCATTCAACTTCTTTAGATCAATGACCTTTATAAATCTCTATAATTAGTTATGTGTTTCGTCTTTCACCACATATTCACTTTCCATAAATGTTCTCCTATATAAAAAACATGTTATATGTTATTTTATATAATCATGGTAATTCGTTTCATGTCTTATTTATAATATTTATAATATATATTTTAATGATTTGGGTTTAAAAAAATCATATTTCAATCCCCTGAGTACCAAGATCATGTTTAAATTGTGAGGACACAATTTCTTAAAGGTGGGTAAAATGAAAAACACAAAAACACTAAAATAATAACATTTTTATCGAATAGAGAATGTGACATTAAAAACCTAGAATAAAAGGTAAAATAACACTGGAAATAATTGAAATATATTTCTTTTTGAATAAATTTATTTTCGTCAATATCTAATGTTATAAGAAATGATGAGTTTCCTTGATAGAATTTATTACATGCAAGACCGAGTTTTAATGAACAATAATATACAATTAAAAATTTTATTTAACAAGATAATTATATACTATCGATTTTAATGGAGTGTATGGATATAATTAATTATGTAATCTACACACATTTTTTATTTTTTAGTTAATACAAGTTAATAATTTATATTATTTTGAAGAAAAAAATAAAATGGTTTAATTTTTTTTAAATATAGTTTACTCATGGCTTCAATACAAAATTGTAAATTAATATTTTCTAATTATATATTATTTTGTGGTTAACTAATTACATTCTGAAAAATTACTACCAAAATTAACTTATGGTGAATATTTTTTATTTTTCTGATAAGTTTCATTTTTTGATAAATTGTGAAAAATAATTAAAATTAATTGAAAATTTACTATTTGTTTGAATAATTTTTGACATCAAAATATAATTCCAATTTATTAAAAGTTATATTAGTTAAATTTTATATCATTATATCAAATTATGGTCATATTATTATTTTTCATATTGACTATATTTTTAAGAACATTGTTAAAATTATAATATTTTAATGTTAAATGCCCACCTTCTTATCGTATCTTAAGGATTATTTTAAATATAAATTTTCCACATTTGTGAATTGAATTATTAAAAATGGATTAAATATTTATAATTTGGATAATATATATTTTCTAATAAGGCCATATTAATTTTCTACTAAAATTAATAGTTAAAACAGTAAAAGGAATTTACCATAAATAATGTAAAATCTTATTTACTAGGGGTTAAACTAGGATCCTAAGAATAAAGAGTTCCTAAAATCATTTTAAAAGAGTATTAGAGTAATATATTAACCTTATATCTTCTATGTACACAAATTTACCATTATTTATGCTTGATATATGCCAAAAATATGGAGATGATTGAATCTATTCAAAAAATTACAAGTGTTGAACTCACCTAACTTGTAAAAGGCTACCAAATATCCTATACTATAAACACATTAAAACACATTTGTACTATCCAATAATAGAAGTGTTTCTTAAAAAATTACTAATATAATCATAGAGGACTATTTTGGGTAGAATTCCAACATGGGAATGCTTTTGTGAAATTATAAGGAGGATACACGAAAAAGAGGTAACATTTTTCAATGATCGTTTTTATATTATTTCATTATCCACCTCCATAAATTACGGTTAAAATATTATTATATAAAAACATAAGTATCATACATATACTTTGATGTTGTTTTAATATGATAGTAAACTTCATCCATCACCACATCAAACAAAAGAGTTACAAATTCATTATCTGTGAGTACGAATGGATACAACCTCGAAAAGCAATGTCATTCGTTTTCCCATTTCTACCTCTCAAGTACTGAAATGATGATGGATCTAAAATATATTTATTATATGTATAATATAAGTATTACTATAGATTAATTATTTCATATATAAATTGTTTCTATTTAAATACATTATGGCATATGATAATGTCAATCATGTTTACAACACAATACTACCTAATGAATTGATGTGATTCTTCTTTAACTAATGTGTTACATTTAATTTAATAATGATAAATTAAATAAATATATGTGATATATAAGAAATATTTATTATATTCATGAATTTTTTATCATTTTTAAAATATAATATACATCATTATTTTCTTACCTTCTCACTCAAGGAATTATGGCAACATCATTCTTGTCGGTGTGGACTACAACCGATACGAAACGATGTGACTCTAATTTCCTTACCACATGACAAGGATTATATATATATATATGAATATTTAATGATATAATACTTTTTTTATTATATTATAATCATTATTTAAAGAAAAAATATTAAATATCCCCATCCCTATAATGATCATTGAAATATTGATATTCTACTCATGCTTATGGGTAACCTACTGTTGCCAGAATTATAACATACATCATTTTTCATAAGCCTATTTTTCAATTTCATTTAATAGAAAAATTTATATAAAAGTATTCTAAATATTTCATGATTATTATTCTATATATTATTAAACTATTCAATATGAAAAATAAATGTATATTTCTTAATAAAAGTTGAATGAGAAAACAATGTGATTAACACCACAAAACAAAAAATAATAATGAATTACTATTTAAAAAAGGGTGATAGGAATTTATGACCGGAACTTATATGATATTATAAATATTAATATCATTATATTACAAATTATTGAACTATTTGAAACAACTATACAGGTTTTTAAATTATGTTAATTGAAAATAATTCTTAAGGTAAGGGATTTCATCTAAATTTCATTTCATTGATGCATATTTAAATTCTTTACACCTAATTTATTATTCAAGATGTACATATTTCACTTTAGACATTAATTATCATGAATAATTCAATATTTATGGTATTTTATGTTTAAATTTTAATTATTTCTTCTATGTAGATTTTAATTAAAAGCTAAAAAGTGTTAATAAATTTTAAAACTCTATTTCATTTCATTATGTTATATTGCACCTTCGTTGTCTTAGATAATATTGGAATATATGTGTAATTAAATTTAATTATATTATATTGTACATAAATTTGTTTCATTTTGAGTTATTATTGAGATACATAATTTATTTAGAAACCAATTCTCACTTCAACTTTATGATGATTATAAGGGTTTATTTCACAATCTTATTCACATATAGATTATGTATTCTTTAATTTGGGATGAGGGAAATTATTTGATCATTAGATAATAAACCAGAATAATTTCCCCCTCCTTTAGTTATTAATGTCATTTTAAATTTATATTACAATTTCCACACACATTGGTTTTTAAAATAATTACGATAATGTTTTTATGAAAATATGACTCTATTTATTTCTCAAGTGGGAAATATGTTATTTTAAAGAACCATATTTTCTAAAAATGATTTCAAAAATTTTTCTAACCCCATTCAAATAATTTATTAAATAAATTTTAATCCTTTACTTACTTTTTAATAAAATTCAAAGGAATATTCATCCCATTTTTTAAAAACATAATTTTATAACATTTTTAACGTGCAATTGGAATATTCTATTTAACGCTTACAAAATGTACATGATTACCCACCATTATGACTATAATTTCATTGAATATTCCTTTGAATTATTAAAAAGTTAATTTAATGACTTTTTCCTAATATTTTGAAATCCTTTTTTTAATGTTATTTTCAAAAAAATGGGATTCTAAAAATATTTTATGATTTTCAAAATAAAAAGGATATATTCCCCATGAATTTTTTTAATTAATTTTCATGATTTTTATATTAATGAATGATATCAAAACATTGTTTTAGTTATGTTGAATTGGGAATATGTTGTATTTATTTTATCCTCATTTATTATTTAGATGGATTATAATAAGTTTGATAGTGGATTCCCTATTTTTATATAACTCACTATATAACTCTAGATAGTTTATAATTATCTTTATTGATTGGGGAAAAATTGCCATTTCATATAATTGTATTCTAATATGAATTAAAATGTTTTTCTTATGTCTATCCCATTCATATGAATATTTAAATAGACTTGTTATATGTTCGATGTACCCTATTATACCCCCTAAATTAATTAACTGTTCTTAGGAAAAAAATTAGTTTCCCAAATCATATGGGTATCTACCCACTGATTAAAACTATCTTAGGATTTATCTGGATAGTATTTTTCTGGAGGATAGATCTCGATAGTTCAGATTTCATAACTAATTAATTCCTTCATCAATAAATCATTTATTGATATTCAATATGACTTTTATATTACTTAGAATATATTTGGTTATGTTGTCAAAATTATGTTATAATTTGTATATAATTTCTTAATTAATATTTATTACTATCTTATTTTACTCAAGAGATTAATAAATTTATTATGGTTTAGATTTTTATCTTTTGATTTTTATTATTATTTTTTTTTTAATTTTTGTATCTATTCTATTACCATTACCGATCATGTGATATCACTCATTCATTTTTTTTACTTTTCCCCTCTCATAAGATGTATTTTTTTACCGATATGTTGGTATAATCTAAGGGAATAATAGATTTCACAATGAAATTTATTAATATATTTTATGAATTAAATTTTAAATTAAATATCATTAATACATATATTTTAAAAAGACTAATAAATATTATCACATAGACCCCTAAATCCTAGAGTAAATTCCATACTTTTTTATATTTTCATTATTAAATGGAATAAAACCTGAAAGGAACAATCATTTTAGAAGTGTTAAAAAATAATATTGCATACATGTAACACATTATACATTCGGAATATAAAATAACAGAAAATTCATTATAAACCCTAATAAATTATATCTTGGAAAACATAATAGAATATATCTTCTTTGTAGCATGGGTAATATAAATAAAAAAAGGGATAGATAAAATGAATAGTAAGTGTAAGTTTTCAATGTAGGTAATCGTGAATAAATAAGAATAAACAATATAAAAAGGTAAATAATTGAACACTTGTTCCATTTAAATTTCTGTATAATTCTTAATCAATATGGAAATGTTAATAACCGAATAACAATGCCATTTATTCATTATTATGAATATAAAATGTATCTATAGATAATTTCAGTACACAAAACTCATATATAAAAAAAATAATAGAAAAATTTTAAATAATCATATTCCTTAATTATTAGATACCATGTTTTCTAGGTACATACTACCTTTACCGTCTATATATTTCATAAGACGGGTTTGGATATTAGGTAGAAACCCATCTTATTTGTCCAACTAATTCACCTCACAAGGCCAATGATGCTTCAATGGGATTAGTTTAAATGGTACCCAATCCATGTAATACCATTCCATGTAATTCATTAAATATTGAATGATTTTTTTATTCATTAAACATATGCCTTATAAAATATGCTTATTGTGTAATGTATATAGATTTATAAATATTTTCCCAGTCAATGAAATAACATTCATAGTATACACCATATGTAAAAAATTTATATAGTTTATGAAATAATTATATTAATCAATTAAGTGTATTTAAATTTATAAAAAATGTAATGTCCAATGGAAAATGGTCATATAGATGTGATTGTGTCATTATAATGTTTACCATCACAAAAGGAACAGAGATTGTAGTGATAACATTAACCACATGGTAATTTTGAATGTAAACATTGTGGGTTATATAATTCAATGTGAAAATTATAATACCATCAATTATTATTAAATCATGATATTAAATGAAAAAATCTCTGAATATATATTAAAAAAATATGTATGTGGGGAATAAGACATTTATCTCACATATGTAAAAAACTGAGAAGAAAATCCATTACCTTGTGCTTCCTCTTCAGTAAAAATCATTTAACTTACAATATAATATTTTTCATAATTTTAATAAATTATTCCAGAACAATAATCATATTAATAATATCATATATTACCTTCTTAAAATATATATTTACATTTCTGTTAATAATTATTCTTTTTTTCACTATTTTGGGAGTTAATTGCCTTGTTTTTTAGTATGTTTTGACTTATTATTTTTTCTTCTATCTAATATATCATTATATAATCATATCCAAAATTTATTAAATTATTTAAATATTATATATATTTAGTATATATTTATTAAGAGTAATTCATTATGATTGGAGATAGGAAAATGAAATTCACTATTCATTAAGAGGGTTGGTCGTACCTACCCACGAACGCGGCTACCATTTCCTATTTTAATATTAAAATAATTAGAATAAAATATATATTTATATATTATAAGGTATTAATCATATTTATTTCATATATGTCACACATTTTTATTAACATCATCCTTAATATATTCTATGTAATGCTTGGATGAATCACATCACTTTGAGGAAGAGATAATCATACATCCACAATCTATGTTATCATATTCCCAAAATATTAAATGAATGATGTTATGTGTTATAAAGTAATTAATGAATAATAAATAAATTATAATTATCATATATACAATATATAAACATCAAATATATCATTATTTCCAACATTAAAATGTGGTAATGGAACAATGAAAGATATCAGTTTTCAAGGCGGTAGTCAGTCGTACAAACGAATGATGTTTGCATATAACATTTTATGGAAGTGTTTGAAGGACTAGATCATACCCTTAATTTAAAAAAATGAATTATATTGATGGTACATACTCTATTATATCTGAAATATATAAGATTAATTGAATATGTGGTTAAAGATATATATCAAAAGTGATCTTTGAAAAATGATACCTCTTTTTCAAAAAAAATATTAGTTTCTTCCAAAATCATTAATTTTATTTATTTTTTAAAAAATATGTGATCTAGGATGATATTTCGGATTTTGGGATCCTATTTGGTAATATTTTAAAATTTTAAAACGGATTTAGAGGTGGGAAAAGTGAGGGGGTGAATGACTTTTATAGTGGAGGAGGAGTGATATTCTTGTAAATACAAAAAGATAAATAGTATTTAGAAGGATTACATACCTCATGTAGCATAAAAATTGAAAAATAATGATGTAACATGAACATATGGTCGATAAAAACTTCCAAAAGATGAAAATAATGCATTTTTTAACTCTTATGTTTCTGTAATATTAACATTTCTGTTTATATTAAGGTATCTTTTTTTGAAAAGTATGTAATTTAGCCATTAAAAATAAATTAAATTAGGATTACATAGAAAATATATACCCAATAAGGAATTAGTATTTTATAAAAATTACATAAAAAATCTCTTTTGTTTTGTAGATTAATCTTAACATCAGCACAACTAACATGAAAAAACACAATGTGAATTGTAACTATGATAACATAGTTTTTTCTATTTTATAGTCAATATATTATTTATAATTAAATTATTAGTCAATTAATTTTCCATATTTTATATTTTTTATCATTTAAAAATAACTTTTCAGAGGATAGTATTTTATTAATTACAAATATTTTTATAAAATGTTATATATTATAAAATAACATTATTATCAATGTTATAATTAATTAGTAACTATATATTAGAAAATATCAATAAAATGTTTTATTTCAAATAAATGAAGTTAAAATATATGTAAAATGACATATTTATATAAAAAATAGAATAAAATAATTCATTCAATTTTACTAAATTATATTATTTTTATATCATTTTTTATTTAATTATTAACTAAATAATAACTATGATGGATTTTCTTAAATATTTTACGTAACTAATTCATCACTAAAAATTATTAAAAAAATGTTATGAAAAAATAACTTATTTATCTTTCAATATGTTATGTATAACCAAAAAATATGAATTTTTTTTCCAGATCATAAGGCATTATAAATTTTAAAGTTAACAAACATTTATTTTTAGTCTATTCCCGTATTTAACTTAGAATATAAGTCACCTAAAGGAATTATATCTCAATAAATAATAAAATATGAACCAATATTTAATATAGTAGAAATATGGAAAGATAATGGAATTTTGATAATTTTGTATGTAAATTTCCCATTAAGATTAAATATTTACCACAATGTAAAGTAATATTTACCATAACTACTATAATTAATTCTAATTACTCTCACTAATATTTTTCTTGATAATAAATGATGATATTATTATAAAATAATTATTATAATAATTCCAAATATGTATATCCATTTTTTAAATTCAACTCCCCAAGTGGAAAAAAATAAAATTCAAGCTAGTCTCACATAAGACGTGGGAAATAGTTATTTTAATGTTAATATTATAAAAGTTCATTAGGTTTTAAATCTAAATATAAGATAAAAATGATTATAGTGACATAAATATGATTAATATATGTATAATTTACCTATTTTGACATTAAACCAATTTTAAAATATAATTTACAGTTAATAATTATTTAAATGAATGGTCAGTTTTCAACTAAAAAATATATTATTCATTATCCATCAAAAAACTAAAATTCTTCAAAAAATATTGAATAATCATCCTAAGATTATTCTGATATTATTAATTAAAAAATGGTTTTTATTTTTATAAACAAATTATATAAAGATTCCAAATTTGAGTTTTAAAATAGGTTACCCATTATAAGGCGCTAAATCTACCTTTATAAAAATATAGATTTTTTATGCGTCAAATTGGTTTTCTTATCATATGTCTATTAAATATATTGTATGATTTTAGGAAAAAATTATTTAGTATATACAAATGAAATAAATACATAATAATGTCTTTGGATGTTATATAAACATGTATGTTTTTTTTCTCTTTTCTTATATGATATCAAAGGAACTCAATATTATGTTAAACACATATCAACATAGTGTTGTTTATAAATAAAGATAGTACCAAAATTTAATTTATCCCAAAATAAAAATATTTCAAAGTATATGGGTGATACATTATACAAACAATAAATAAATTGTGTACTCAAGATTCAAACATGATCTCAGAAATCTATGGTTTTAGATTAGAAAATTTTATTATTAAAATCCCACATCATAAAAGAGAAAATAAAATACCCTCCAAATAAGACAGATAAGGATATACTAATGTCACATATCTAATATCCTATGTATAATAAAATTGGTTATAAAATAAAATTTTGACATGGAATAAAATAATAATTAAATTGTTTCAATACATATAAGATAGTAAGTGATCAATGGAATGTAAAGTGCTTCAAAACCATAAATCTGTGATGATCTAAATAACCATTTGATTCATTTGATATGAATGTAATATGATAAATTTTTTATTTAAAGATTACTTTTTCTAGAGTTAAAGATTTATTTCAATCTCTATGAATATATCAAAATATTTTTAAGTGATATAATATTGTATCCTAAGCACAATATTATACTTTGGTTGTTTCTTGGACTATTTCTACTTTATCTCATAGAACATGTTGTATCATTTGTTGAAGTAGAATATTAATATCTAAAACCTCATCCAAATATCAACATAACATGTTATATAAACATATAACTATTTCAAAATATTATTATACAAAACATAGAATTATGGCCACTATGTTTCCAGAATAATATTATTAATCATTAGTAAGTTTCTTTTAATTGTCACACACAATTAATATAAAGACATTAATCATTTGTGTTCTTAAAAAATTTAAATAACATGAATTAACAAAAAAAAACCTTGTTTTAGGCATCCATTATCCCTTATTCATTATGTAAAACACATTTTATTGGTTATAATCATTAAATCCAAAATATTTGTGAACTCAAAAAATGATAGCAAAAACTACATTGTATACAAATCATTTTTTAGTTTTAAGATAGAAAGAGTTATCAAATTTCTATCAAAAAAGACAATCATTTCTTCATTAAAACATAATTATCTCATTATTTGGAATATTGTAAGGTTTATCTTTCCCTCCACAATTAGATTTCAATACATTTTAACTTACTACTGAATAAATTTCATTGGTACCATTTGACATATGTTCTCAAATCCATAATGAGATAGTACAGACATATTATCCTTACATCTTCTAATATTCTTATTATCAGTACATCAATGATATTATACTCCAATGATGTTTTTATTTAATGTAAACACATGAATATTAATCTTTCTTATTTATATGTTATAGTATCATAATCTTGATCGTGATCCATATGCCATTTTGGGTCATAATACTTTGACTATTGAGACAATGATTTTCATAGCGTCTTAAATCCTTGTAGTTGATTAATTGTACAATGTAATATAATTTCATACCCACGATATTATAATAATTATGGAATTTATGAACATAATTTTAGAAAACTATCATTCCTTTTGAGCAAGTTCTAGGGTGTTTCTATACACAATTATCACATGTGAAAAAATAGTTATTTCCCTTCAATACATTCTCCAAATTTTTCTCTATCCCTTTATTCATATATTTCATCCCTTTCAAGAAATAATACATAGATAATTTTTTATTTTCTTTTCAACACTTGATAATATTTCCTCAAATGATGAGAATGCTTCAGATAATAGTTCCCTTCTAATGATTGGATTTAGACAATAAATTAAATGATAATTCCTGATGAATAGATCATGTACATTTGAGAGATTCACATTACTTGTACCATGTTCCATTTAAAAATTAAGACATAAAATAAACTAGATCATATCTTATGTAATCCTAATAAAAATGAAAGGCATAACTTATATTGAAAAAATTATATTTAGATAATATCATAAATATAAACACATATTCTATTGAATTTTTACTATACCTATAATTAATGAATATCTTAAATATATTTTCCATATTATATGTTTTTTTAAATATAGTATACAATTTTTCTACAAAACATCATTAAATACCTACAATATCGCTCTGATGCCATAATCCTAGAGCTAGAGCCATTCATTTATACAATGGCATGATTAAAAAGAATCAAATCTTGATAGGACATCTAGATTTATAGTTTAGGAAAAAAATCTTATATCCATTAAATCCATTTTACAATTGGAATATAATGTAAAAAACATTACATAAAAAATATAATCAACTGTATCCTTGAAAACTACTTCAAATATCTATTCTTCATAACCTATGGAAACAAAAAAAATAAGAGTGAGATAAAATAATATTAACGCATAAGAGTATAGTAGATGTAATCATGAATCAATAGAAATAAAAACTATGGAAAGGTAAATAATTGAACACACATTCCATTTAAACAACTAGATCAGACATAATCAATATAGAAATACAAATAACTAAAGAAACATTCCCTTTAATTAATTAAATGAGATTGAAATTAATTAATAGATAATTTCAAAAAACTCATAGATAATAAAAATAATAACTACATTAACAAAAATTTAAATTATCAATTATTTGACACCATGTTTCTTATGATCATGGTATATTTACTATAATTCCCACTCACAAGACGGTTTAGCATTTCAAGTAGTGACCCGTCAAATTTGGGAAACTTATTCATCTCATGAGAGTACAGATGTTTCATGGGAGATTAATTTAAATTTTCCTCAACACATGTCTTACCAAACCTAATTATTCATTATATATCAAATAATATATTCAATTCATGAAAAATTTTCATTATCAAATATCAGTATAGAGTAAATGATATACATGTATAAATATTTTCGTAGTTATTCAAATAATATTTAATGTATACTCATTATGTAAAAAATGTTCTATGGATTAGGAAATAATTATTCCAATCATATATGATTATGGATAATTGAAATAAATTAAATTTATAATGGAAAATGGTAAAATAGAAATGATTTATTCATGATAAAGTTAATAATAACAAAAAAGGTGAGATTGGAAAGATAAATTTTACAAAAAGGTAATTCTAAGTCAAACCCCTGAGATTTGGTAACTCAGAGTGAAAATTAAAATACCATTAATTATTATTTAATAATAATATTCTATAGAAAATTATAATTATATAAAATTCACAAAATAAGTAAGTAGTTAATATGGCATTCATCTCACAAATGTAAAAATTGAGAATAAAATCCCTTATATTTCATTTCCTTCTTGTTGAACATACATTGACATTCTATATATTATGGATTAGGAATTTTATAATCATATAAGAACATAATAATTATTTAAATATCATATATTATCTTTTAATAATATCTTATTACCCGTTTGTAATAATCATTCGTATTTTTCATTGTTGTAGGTGTTAATTGCCTAGTTTTTTAGTATGCTCTGACCTTTTTTCTAATCAAATAAATCTTGATTTCATCATATACAAAAAATAACCCATTATCTAAAAATTATATACATTAATTAAATATTTATTTATAGTGATAAATATATATTGGATATTGGAAAAGGATATACATCATCTTAGAGATAGTAGTTCATGCATATGCATGAACAATACTTCCATTTTTTTATCATAAAGATAAAAATAAATGTAACTTATATATTCCTATGTTATAAGATAATTATCATATTTATTTCATATATATATTAATTTTTTTAGAATCATGTTCAGTACATTCCATCTAAACCATGAACGCATTACATCACTTTGAGGAAGCGGTAGTCCATACATCCAAAAATTATTTTATCATTTTCTAAATAAATAATTCATGATGGTATGTATTATAACATAATTAAATAATAATAAACTAATTATAAATACCATATTTACCATATATTAACTATAATTCTATCATTATATATGTCCTTTAAATTTTTTAATGGAAGAACAAGTGACATCAGTTAGTGAGGTGGTAGTCCATCATACATAATAATGATGTTTGTGTATCCTTTTTGATGCACATGTGTGATGGTCTAGGTAATTACCTGAAACTAACAACACCAATGTTTAATGAGGGTAGTTATTATATTATATAAGTAAAATATACAATGAAATGTAGGGTTTAATAAAGGAATGGAACTAAAGTGATCGTTGAAGAATGTCACATCTTATTTAGGAAACTCATTTTTTATTACAAAATCGATCATTAGTTTGAATTCATCACTAATTAAAGGATTCTAGGATGAGGGGAGAGATTTTAGGAGATTATTTTTGTATGTTTTGGATGATAAAACTTATGCATATGTGTGAATAGTTGAGGGTGTGGGTGACATTTTTGAGTGGGGGATGAGTGAAATTCTTGTACAAATAAAAAGGTAAACAATATTAAGAGATTTACCTTACAATAAGGGTGTTAAAAATTTTAAAATAATTGTTTAATGTGATAATATTTTTGATCAATACATTCAGAACACAAAAAAGTTCATATTAATAATATTATTCTTTATGATTTATGTTTTCACACTATTGACATTTTTTAACGTAATAATTTTTCTAACCTATGTAATTTAAAAATTAAGAATAAATTTAGGTGATATGTGTTATAAAATATAGAATTAATGAATTTTAAAATTGTAATATAATTTAAATAATAAAAAACAAATATTTTTTTTGGAATGAAATTTAACACAAGATAATGTAACGTGCAAAAAAACCATTAAATTGAAACTGCACTAATAGAGTTTTTTCTTTTTAATTGTCAATATTGTTATTATAATAGAATAAATTGTCTAAGAGTAGAATATATTTTATAGTTATTATCATTTAAAAAACACATTTTCATAATATAGAATTTTTAATAAATTTAAATTTTTTAATAAAATGGCATTTATTATAAAATACTATTAATGTCAAATTTCCCCTTTTTTGTTAACTAAAATATATAAATATAAATAATATTATATAATAAAATTTTTTAAATTTGAAGATTTGTAACATGAAATTTTCATCTATAAAAATAACTTAATAGAATAATTAATTATATTTTATCACTTTTAATATATATTGTATCATTTATTTTATTTTTCTACTAACAAAATAATCGTTGTGTTGGTATTTTATAAGAATTTTATGTTACTAATTCTTATATAAAATTTAATGCTTAATTATTATGATATAAATAAGTCATTTATATATTAAAAGTATATTTATAATATAAAATGTTATTTTTTTCATATCTCAACACTTTATAAGGTTTAAATGATGAAAGGTTCCTTTATTCCATTTTCGTAATTAATTATATAGGTCACTTTCATTAATTGTTATTACATTAAATCAATAACATAGAACCAATCAGGGAAAATTAAATATATATTAGACAATTAATTTGGGAAATGTGTCTAAATTAATTGCTAAATATGATTAACTTTTAACAACTAAGTAAACTAATTTTTACCTTAATCGATGTAATTTTTTTTAGTTATTATCACTATTAATTTTGGTTTAAAACAATGTTGTTATTAATAGAATATAAATATTAAAATTATTAAATGTATTTAATATCTATTTTACATATTTAAAATCACTCAAAAGAGAAAAATAATTTAAAAGATAATCATGCAGACGTGGCGAGAAAGTAGGGTTTTAAAGAGAAAATGATCAAAACTCCATTACATTTTTATATCTAAAACCATGACAAAAATGATTGAAAATACCTATATTATATTACTATATATATAATTGATCAATTTTTACTTCACAAAAAATCTTAAATATAATTTAACACTAATAACTATTTCAATTGAAAGACATATCTCCAACTAGAAACCAATATTTTTCCCAACTCGTCAAAAAATAAAACTTCCCAAAAAATACAAAAAATCACAATATGATAATTTTTACATTACAAAATCAAATATGATGCTTAAATTAAAATATAAAATGTATAAAATGGTCGAATTTTATTTTTTTACATTTGTTCAACATTAAAAGGATGTAGAACTACCATGGAAAGAATAAATTTTTAAAATAAAATTTTATTTGTTCACATCATATGTCTTTATAATTAATTAGATTAATGTTAAAACCATTTATTGAATATATAATATAAAATAAAATCATATTTCTTCATGATTTATATAAACAACTAATCTTGGTCATTTTGGCCTTATAATCTATTTAAGGAGCTTAGTATTGTGTGTAAAAGAAACCAAAAAAGTTTACCGTAAAAAATTAACAAAAACATTAAATTTATTATAAAAATAAAATATTGTCATGTATTGGGGTGTTATTTAAACATTTAGGAAAGTAGAAATGTGATTACATCTATCTTATACAACAATAGTACAACATACACTGACTCTGGGTTACTGGGGTTGGGGATGTTACAAAAATGTTTTCACAAAAACAGAGGAAAATTGTAAATAAATTATTTAAAAAATATATAGAAAAAAAGATGGAAGGAAAGTAATTTTCAATCAATGGTACAAATATATTATAAATTCCATAATGACATATTATTATTTTCATGATTAATTATGGTGAGAGAATAATAATTACAATGTTTATTTTTAATAAAAGAACTATTTAAAATAAATTACATTATTTTCATTGGATTTTGATCATAATTTTTCATAATTTGAATCATAATAACAAAAAAACCTACTAATTATTGATATTAAAGAATAAAACACAATACTTATTAGGAACCATTTGAATCATTATCTAGTGAATGAATGAACCATAGATCAATGTTGTAATAAAAAAAATTTATGAGAATGATTATTATTAATTTTAGTGATTTCTTGTGTTGTATGCTAAACCAAGATTATCTAGCAGTATATGCAACAATGTATTAGCTTTAAGTATATGCAACACTATTCTTGGCTTCTATTTCAAGTTAGAGAGACCTTCCTCAATAGCTTGTGTTGTATGCAATACAGATTTTCAATAAACAACGATATACTGTTATTATAAACTAGTCGTTATGAATAGTAGTAACTAAATTTTTAATATTATGACATTATAATTCATCTTCCACATTTTATATAACATGATATGAGAACAAAATAAATTTTTTGGGAAAAATATTTATTTTTCAAAAATATGTAGTTTTTCCACCTTTTGATTGCACACCCACATTAATTCTTGTTTTTGACAGGTTTATAAGTTCAGTTAGACAAAATATACATATTCATTTAAATAAGGATATAAAAATTTACTTTAGATAAATTTTTTATATTTTTCTGTTTACTTTCATATTTTGATGAATACTAAAAACACGCTAAATTTTACTTAAACTAACTTTTTTCATTGAGATAATTTATATGGTTAAATTATAATAGTAAATTGTTTTAAGGTATAAATAGAAGATATTTTTACCATTTAATATATTTTATGTCATTATCATTAATTTTACATTGAATTCATGGGTAAAAAATTTCAATCTTTGACAATGTTTTAACTTTTAAAACCCATTTTCTTAACAACAGGATTAATTTTAAATTAATTACTACAACTTATGCGTTTTTTATTTTGAAAAATGGATTCCATATTTGGATTAATTGGGTCCAAATTATGTTAAACGGTTACTTTTATTTTTTTTGATGTTATGAATAGTAACTTCGTTAATTTTTATTTACTACAGTTAAAGGTAAATCTGGTAATTAAGAATAAAAATAAGATTATAAAATTACCCTAAGACCTTCCAAAATTCTATTGGATGAATCAAAGTCGAGTAATATCATTTAAGGGTAGGAATAGATTCATTTCATGGACTTTTGACCATGAAAAGGATATAATTATTGTTAAAACCAAAAAAATTGACAACACGCAACTCTCTTATATATTATAAGTCTATTAATTTTAATTTAGTGAAAACCCACATAATACATAGAATATAAATAGTCTCCATAAATATAATAAAGTTATATGCATCATGAAAATTTATTTATAATTTTTAGGAATTAAATAATAATTAGTAATGATGACACAATAGTGTTGTAGAAATTATTTAATTGATTGAAATATCAAATAAATGTTTTTAAAAATATTAAAATAAATATTAAATGAAATAATTAATGTTATCCACAAATTTCATAGATTTATATGATATGTTATATGTCTATTAAATATTTTGGTTTGAATATATCCTCTATGGGGATTTTATTTATATTTAAATAAATGAATAGTGTCAAAATTGACACAATTGTTATTTTATAAAAATAACATATTATAAAATTGACAAAAAATCAGAAAAATATTTAAAATTTATAAATTGAAATTTATATGGTCTAAAATGACATAACGTATCCAATTATGGAAAATTCATAACACATAAGTAATTATTTATAACAATTTCAAATTTAGAATATTATTACCTTTTAAATTAAGTTAAATAGATTAAATAAGGGTAAATCAAGTTGATATGATTAAAATAAATTATAAACATGTATAAATCTTATTGAATGATTATATTACAGTCCTATCTCATAAATTATTCTGATTTTAGTAATTTTTGGAGGTTTTTATGTGGGGTTTGATTGTATTATAAATTAATATTTTAGAGGTTTCCAAAAGTTCCCCTCTCATCTCTTATAAAAGGGAACCTCTTCCCTATCCTCCTGACAACAATTTGAGCCTTAAATCTCGGCAAAAATGTTCCCATTTATCTTTTACACATTCCTATAAACATACTATTGGTCCTGGTATTCTTTATAGACCATCTTTAGGGCCCTAAGTGGGGGTTTAGAAGAGGTGCATCGAAGAAGATGAAATATTTTTTACTGATTATTTCAAGTTCATTTCTTCTTCTACTTAAATTTATTTTTGTTTGTTTCATAATAAATTAATAAAATATGTATCACTAATATATTCATATGTTATTATAAATATAAACCAACCCAATTTCATCTTCTATCCTTCCTACGGAAAACGAAATCATTGCACGTGCGTACGTACGGAATACCGTCTCCACATAATGGTGTTATCTTTTTTTCCACCACCACCTTACTTGTACGGTTATAATGGTGTAAATAATAACTATATACTATTATTATAACATTGGACTTATTCTGAGATATTATATCATCCACTCTAATTCCATTGAATAATTATGGGAACGATATCATCGCTCATGCGTACGTACGGATTACCATCTCCACGACGCGATGAGATTAATTCTCCATGCTAACGATTCTAGAATGATTATAAAGTATATATATTAAATAATCATGAAATATATGACTTATTCATGATAATGGATTTAGGTATATGATATTTACTAACTTCCATTCAATTTGATAAGTAAACGAAAACAGCATTTATGCGTACATAAGACCTACCGTCTCTATGAATGATGTTTTTATTTCCATTTATCTATCTATTATATATATGTATATTCTGAATATATATTAAATATAAATCATTTTTTACATTATGGAAGTAAGTAATCACGATCTAAGTAATCATATGAATAATTACAAGTCAAAACATGTATGACAAATGAAACTATTCTACCCAAAATGCTGCTTTAACATGGAATTGAAAAATGAACGGGTTATACAATGTCTTAAGTGAATCATATATGATATCATAAAAATTATTATGGTTCTATTACATGTTAATTATATGTTTAAAGCCACTATACAAGAGTCTTAGACTCATATGGAATAAAATGGACATAAGGTAATGGATAAATTGAAAACTCATTTTTATCTGAGATTGCTTATACGTAAGTATTTACTGAGGTTATATTTTTCATCAATGTCCATATAAATGTTTTTCACAAAGTTTTTAATATTATTACATAAATTTTAAAAGTCATTTTTACCCTTATTTTAATTTTACATTATGTTATGGGAGGAGTCATTCGTTTGTTTTCCATACGAGGAACATTTTGACTTTTCCTGGAAAAGTATGAGGAGAATTTTTTTTACTTATATGACATGAATGGATTTTTACGGTTTCATATCGCCTAAATTTCATTATGTAACCTCTAAAATATTTCATGATTATTTTCAAAAAAATAATTTTCTTTTAAAATTTCATGGAATTTTGTGAAAAGAAAATTATTTTGAAGAAGAAAGGATATTTTCCTCAAGAATTCATTTTATGTGTTTTATCAAGACTATTTTCCATCTAAGATAACATTATTTAATATGGCCATGTTTCATGTATAATTTCCATATTAATTACATGGTTTGATTTTGTTTTTGATGAAATGATATCCTTTTTTTATATGGATTATGTTATGATGGGATGATGTTTATCAAACCCATTTTATTCGTTGGGTTATGATGAATGATTTATGTTTATTTTGTGTCACATGAAAAAAATGATTTCATTATGAGATTGGTGAGACCTAGATCTCCCTCCAATGCATTGGTTAATGATTTATATCTCATGAGATATACATGGCTGGAAGGGGATGTAAATCAGGCTCATTAATATAGGGCTGGAATGGCAAGTAAACCTGGTTCAGTAAGGGACTTTATCCTCTACGATGGTCTTAGAAGAAATACCTTGGGTACTATGGAAATCATATCATGTTCTTAATGGTTTTCCACGTTTACATGTTTTATTACCATGTTATTTTATCATTATTAATGTTCCATTATGATATATTCCATACATACTGCCATGTTTTATTTCATTGGTCAAGATTTTGATGTTTAAACATTATATTCATGTTTGTAAATTCAAAGGTATATGGATTGTTTTATTTTCTCCATTATTACCCTTACTGAGAATTTGAGCTCATCCTTTATATGTTTTATTTTCCCCAGGATATAAATAAAGTATTTAGGTAAGAAATCAAAAGGGGAATATCTTTATGGGAGATTTTGAAGAGCTTTTACCATGTTTAGAATATTATGTTCCAAATTTTCCAAAGGAACTAAACTATTACGATCCTTGGCTGTCTGTTTTTGTTATGTATTAGGTATTATATAGAAGTAATTTA
This sequence comes from Viscum album, assembly GCA_963277665.1. Lineage (NCBI taxonomy): Eukaryota > Viridiplantae > Streptophyta > Magnoliopsida > Santalales > Viscaceae > Viscum > Viscum album. The sequence continues at coordinate 2,093,832,274 of OY728136.1, forward strand.
ATGACTATGTACGTCAATCTTTTGTCTCTATAGTTGGTATCAGAGCGAAGGATTAGTTATCCTTTTGAAACTAGGATGTGAAATGTTTAGTGAGATCCCTATAGATATTTCTAAGGTATGTCTAGGGATGTCCCTAAGGTTTGGTAGAACTATAGGTTACAGTCTTATAATTATGTTTACTATCATTAATAAACTAAGGTGAACCTAAGGTTTCATGGATTAATGAATTTGTGATAAGTTAGACTTTTTATGATTATGTGGTTCCTTGTTATTATAACTATTTATTACCCCATGGTATTTGGTTTTATTCAATGGAGGGAACTAGAAGCAGTTGGGTAAACATTGAATCCAATGGAAAAATTGGTGACTACGAGGAAAAAAAAATTTTAATACCTAGAAACAATGATATTGTGATTATTCTGAATCAGTCATCATGATATTTTATTAACAAGGTGAACCATAGTGGTATTCCTAATTCATCAAAAAAGAGGAAGATGGGTTTTTATCCATGTTCGCATGGTGAGGAGCATATAGAAAGGAAGATTGAGATTTCTAAAGAAGTGAAGAAGAACCTTGATGGATACATCAAATGGAGGGGTATATGTTATCTGTGTGGGGAGAAGGGTCATAAAGTGACAGATTGTTATGGAGTTCAATGTCTTATCTGTGGAGAACAAGGGCATTACCCAACTTAATTCCCTGAGCTAATAGGATACTTTTAAATCATGGAAGGACTTGTTATATGTCAATAATTGAAGAAGATGGATTGAAGTTTTTATGTATTGGTATTCAATAATAACGTTTTTGAGGTACTTTTATAGTATATTGGAAGATCTATGTATTGGTCCATTGTGGTTTTCCATAAGAATATGGTACTGGTAACAATGAAAAGTGATTTAAATATTTTTGGAAAGTAGATGATTTGTGTAAAATGAAGCGATAACGATAAAATAATATGTTTTATAGTATTAATGAGCTCATATAAGGACAATGTGACATCATGGATGGAGTATATAGAAATTATGGGATTTTGGTATCTGGAAAGAGTTTACTTTTAACAGCATTAATGTTTTCACAATGATTATATGGTAATTCATGTTTCCAGAGAATACGTGATTATGGTATTCACATGTTTGGAATGTGACCAAAAAGATATATCTTATGATATACAAATGATAAATGATGGTATTCACATGCTTTTCTTGATAACACATCTTGTAATCATTTTCATTATACTATGATCTTGGATAGAAGTATTCTGGATAAGCCTAAATATTTCAAATGGATTATGTTGGACATAAGATAATATTGTTTAAGTATAGAATATTTTTTTGATATTATTCCTTGAATGTTATAATAGTGTAGTTTTAGAAAAAGGACAACCTGTAAGAGGGCCGACAACTCATCGCGTCAGACACGTTTGCAGGAATAGAACCCACAACCGAAGTGTGGCAGGACTTTATCGCCTGCCAATGGCCTATGGGATGTCCCTAGTTTGTAGAAATTTGTTTTATTTTATTAATTGGTGTGATATATGAAGTATAAGTCCATTTTTGGAACTAGAGACGATTTATCTCACCATAGATGGACTTATGTATATTTAATAACTTTTGTTATCTTTATGTTTGACACACCTGGGATGACCTATCATTCTATCACATTATCTTCTCACACTTCATGAATGATAAATTCTTCTTCATTTCTTTAAATAAAAGATGAAGTGGAAATTATTCATGGAATAACCAAAAATGATATTACACTAAAATCAATTATGTATTTATACTTATTCTAAAATTAATCAACTTTAGGGAAATGATCTTGAAAACCAAAAATGTTGTCCCAGTACTCTCATATCCAATGATTTAAATGGTACCTTAGATCATCACAAATTTATGTCTTTGTGATTGTGGGGTTTTTCCTAGCCATGTTTTCTACCGCTCTCCAAGAGAACTTGATGGTTAGATTTCTCTTCCATATCCATGTTTTCACCTATGTTCTATCATGTGGAAACCCAATGCTGTCTTAATTTGGGTAACTATTACATTTCTTAAATTACTTTTTAAAATTATGTTTTAGTATTCAATTTTACGATGTGGGTTTCTATGAATGAAACTATCAAGATGAAAACCATTTATAACCCCAATGAACTTCGAGGGAGAAATTCATTTTAAGGGGGGTAGAATGTAACACCCTGAAATTTTATGAGAATGATTATTTTTAATTTTAGTTATGCATTTTGTTATATGCTACACCATGATTAGCTTGTTCTATATGAAACACTGTATTATCTTGTAGTATACTAAACACTATTCTTGGCTTGTGTTGCATGCAAGAGCGACCTTCTTCATTAGCTTGTGTTGTACGCAACACTGAGTTTCACTAAACAATGATATATTTTTATTATGAACTAGCCATTATGAATATTAGTAACTAAATTTTGAATTTATTGACATTATAATTCATATTAAATATTTTTTAGAACATGGTATGAGAACAAAATAATTTTTTTAGGTAAAATATGTATTTTTCAAAAAATGCAGTTTTTCCGCCTTTTGATGGTGCACCAACATTAAATCTAGTTTTTTACATGTTAATAAGTTTAATTAGACAAAATAAACATACTCATTGAAATAAGGATATAAAAATTTACTTTGAAGGATATTTTTATATTTTTCTCTTAACTTTCATATTTTGATGAATAGTAAAAACATGCTAAAATTTACTTAAATTATTTATCCACCATGATAATTTTTATGGTTAAATTATAATAGTAAATTTTTTTAAATTAAAATAGAATATATTATTACCATTTAATATAATTTATAACATTATCATTAATTTTATATTGAATTCATGGGTAAAAACAATTTAATCTTTGACAATGTTTTAACTTTTAAAACCCGATTTCTTAACAACAGGATTAATATTAAATTAATTACTACAAATTCAGTGTTTTGAATTTTGAAAAATGGATTCCATGTAAAGACCCATAAAATTCAAGGAAAATATTTCTTAATTTCCTTTGGGGTTTTACAAGAATGTAGTTTCTGACGGCACCAGATTCCGAGGCCTGTTGTGCCCGGAATTTCTTTCTGAAGTTTAGCTCGGGTACGTTCAGTGAACGAACGAGCGCTATTTTCTAACTTTTGAACCGGTGCTCGGAATAGAATTCTGAGGGCACCGATGGAACCGTAGTGCCAGGAATTTCTTAGGAACACCATTTCTAGAGTTTTGTTTTCACAAGAGAAGTTGATAAAAATTGTGGAAGTTAAAATAAGAAATTTATCTACAATTTTTATTTTCTTTAAGTGGTTTTATGATTGGGGTAGAAGTTGGGTAACTACCCAACTTCCCATGGAAGGGTATAAGGGTGGTGGGGCCCACACGAACCCCACCCCTTAACATTCTAAAACCCCCTCAACTCACCATTATGGATGACAACTTGTCATGAATTAATTATGTGGAATTAATTAAAACATTGAAATTCAAACTCATGTATAGTTAATAAATTAAGTGAGGGATTATTTTATTTTGGGGTTAGTTTCTTGTGGTAGAGTCTTGGGAGAAAAGGATAAGGACTTGAGAAACTTCTTCATCTTCGACGAAGAATGCGAAGAACATATTGGTCTCTGACAAAGAACGCTGAGTTCTCGGAAAACGATTACGTGACGTCGTGTACCGCGACGCCGACAACGTCTTCTTTCGCGACATCTCTTTCCGCGACGAATCCTCGTTCGATGAACCTCCGTTCAAGCTATGCTCGAGGTATGGGTTGTTTCTTTTAAAATCATTGTGATTTATACCCATGGTGTATGATTATTAAATAATTGTTGTGAGACTTTTAAAACCGCTAACGTGGTGGGTGCGGACTAATGAACAAGTATGAACCCACCACCACTTTCATTCTTGGTGTGCAAAATGGAAGAAGTCGACAAAGCAGGCCACACGGGCAACGCGGGGTCCTCGCAGTGAAGGACGAACCCCGGAAGGGCCGTCGGAGAAGATGACATGTTTTTCTGACCACCGGAACGCGTCCGGTGGTCCGCGGAGAAAACCGCTGGCGCGCCACGTCGGTAAGGCAGTGCCGGCGGCGGAGGGCGACGGCGCCCAGCTTGCCGCTGGGAAGAGCTGTCGCGGCTGAAGCCGCCGTTGCGGGTCGGTCGTCCTGCGACCACGCGGGACCGACGAAGGAGGGACGCGGCCTTGCCGCGTCCTTTCGCGATAGGTGCCATCCCCATGCGGGGCCGCAGAACAATCAAGGCGGTGACGCCCCCCTTGCACCCGCTCGGCCGTTACGGCCGAGCCGCCAGGCGACCAGGCCGCGCCCACACCGACCGCGGCCAGGTCGGGCCGCGCCGGGCCGCACCAGCTCAAGTGGGCCGGACCCGGACCCGGGTCGGGTCGACCCGGTTCGGGCCGACCCAGGGGGTCTCGGGCCAGGTCGGTCCGGGCCTGAAACCCCATTTTCGGACCTTATCGGTCTTTTACTCATAACTAGAGCTGCGGACCTCCGATCGATGCACCGTCAGCGGCAATGTGATCCTTGGATCGACACGGTTGTTTCGTTATATCACACTCAATGTTTTGGAGTAATTTTCATTCGGCCGGGTTGGTTCGTACACGAAACAAACCGGGCCCTCAAAGCGGAAACGCTCATATCTGATCCTTTGTGGGTCTGAAGGCTTAGATGAATTAGTGGAAATATCTGATCATCTCTATCGTCATACGAAGAAGTATACCTGTGTGAGCTGAATCCTGTTTTTCTTTCCTATGTGTATTGTGTTGTGCTATCCTGTGTGGATTTACGTTTTTCTTTCCTATGTGGATTGTGTTGTGATATCCTATGTGGATTTACGTTTTTCTTTCTAGTGTGGACTGGGATGTACTTGGGACCGGATGTTAGAGCCGAACAAGAATTTATGACTTAGGTATATGTATGGGCATATACCTAAGCGGTATCGTATGTTACTTCATGATTTTATCTTCCCTTTGTGGATTTTGGGAGACCTTCGGGGGTCTCGGGGTCCCTATTGAGTATCTTATACTCACCCCTGCATGGGCTATGCCCGCACTACATTCTGTTGGTTGCAGACGACGGACAACGCTGATCGAGGTTGAGGCTTGCAGAGCAGGACGGTACCTTGAGGTGGACCACTGGGTGGGGCGTACTCAGAGCAGTCGGATGGACCTGAGGAGTAGAGGAGGATATCTTTACTCACCCTTCAAGTGGGATTTCTAGTGGACAGCTCGGCGTTGCGGCTTTACTTTTCAGTTGTTGTTTTCTGTTTCCAGTTGTACTTTACTTTCAGTTTGGGTTTGTATTCTGGCCTACATACTTTTCCGCACTTACTATTGTACCAGCTTTTACTTAGTGTTTACTACTACTACTTGCTTGCTCTGTTGTGTTTGTTTACTTTACAAAAGTAATTCCTTCCCTTTTTATCTGGAATTTATGCCTTGGTGCTAGTCACCAGCCCCTGGACTATGGACGGTGGGCTTGGGGTAGTCACGGCACGGGCCCCGAGGACGGGTCGTGACAAATTAGTATCAGAGGAGTTCGATTCTACCACAGAACATGGGACTGTAAACTTTTTCTATTTGAAGCAATAGTGTTAAGCATATTGGGTGTGGTTATCAGTCCAGGGAGTCCAGTGTTGGTGTGGCGGCCGTCATATCCGTACACCAGGACCCTAACTTCTGGTTTCCGACTTAATGCACGAAAACATTGATTGCATGTGTGTTTCATGTTTTCATTGTGATTACTTTGTGTCAGCTCACTAGGTATACTGTTCTGACCATGGCGAACCTGTTTCCTTTTTAGGATGGCCCCACGATGGCATCCAACTAGGGTTTCGAGAGTTGTGTGTGATGACAGCCCACCGAGCGATGAGGCGTCGGTGCAAGGCCCTTTGACAGCTGAGGCTACGGCGGTACCTCTACCCACCGAGCCACCGATGCTTCCATCCCCAGCCGCTGACGATGCATGTTACCTTAGTGCACGGCATGAGGTCCATCGCCAGTGACCGCCCAGGTTCAGCTGGGAGACAGACCCCCAGGCAGCCGAGGACTGGCTGGAGGCAGTGGTGAGAGTTTTCCGGTTAGTGAGGACACCAACAGACCTCATGGTGATCCTCGTAGCGAGCCTACTGCATGCGGAAGCGGGCCGAAGGTGGAGCTTGATGCTCCAGGTGCACGATGAGGTATCTCTTCTCTGGACGTACTTTGAGATCCTCTTTCGCTCGGAGTTCGTCCCAGCCACCCTCCGTGCGGTGCGCATCCAGGAGCTTCTACAGCTGCGGCATGGCAGCTTGATGATGGCCCAGTACTCAGCGTGATTTACCGATCTCTCACGCTACTCGATAGACATGGTACGGGACCCATTCTTTTGGGCTCAGACCTTTGAGTAGGGATTGAGGCATCAGATCAGGGCATCACTGATCTCCCTCAGCATTCCGACTCAGACAGGAGTACTGGAGTGAGCTCTTTTCATCGAGAGTTTTCTTGCTGAGTCTACACCAGCAGTGAGACCTACTGCAGGGCGACACGTGGTGGAGTCTTCTGCAGCTGGCAGTAGACAGATGTTGCAGAGGTCCAAGCGGGCCAGGCCAACGGGCGGACGACCACAGGATACTGGCTCGGAGGTGCGGGGAACACGCAGCAGAACCAGTCTTACGAGTGGAAGACAGTGCTATGCATGCGGTGGGCAGGGCCACATGGCTCGTGACTGCCCGACCCACCATGCAGAGGGGCAACAGACGGTTGAGGAACCACCTAGGCAGTGGCAGAGGTTCGACCGTGGCGGTCCGCATGGAGCAGGTGGACGAGGCCGAGGAGATGGTCGAGCGACAGGTGGTAGAAAACGTTTTGAGGCTCTACCACCACCACCACCAGGAGGTCCACCCCTACCTCAGGGGAGAGCACACCTTCAGGGAGCTGAAGCATACGATCATGGAGCTCCGGAAGTAGGTGGATTAGTGCGGGACTAGCTCTAGGCATAGAGGCCTTTGCCAATAATTCCTCTAGCTTCGTAGTTTGTGTTTCCTTGTGTCCCTGTACATTGAGTGGAAGTAATAAAAGACACTTTCAATGGTGGCATTTGATTTCTAGTCTTTTGTTTTTTATAATTAACAGGTGCCAGTTAAAAACTGTTGACTTGACCCTCACTTGCGATATTCTTACTGGAGGAGACCCAGTGACCACACACTGATGCCGACAGTGTGACTCAACCGTTGGAGGCGAGAGTAAAGGTTGGATCTCTTGGTAGCAGCGTCGAGGCCTTACGATGTCATCCATGCCATGAATTAACTAATCATGACAGGATTGACTGTATTAGGAAAGGAACATGGTTTATCCAGTGGATGAGACCAGATTTCTCTTTTTGGAAAAGGAGAAATCTTTACAGCTTTGCAGAACGATGAGGAAGGGGAAACCCTTCATGTGGTCAGATAGATTCCAGTAGAGCATCCAGGAGATGAGACAGATATTGACCAGTGCCCCTATCTTGATGTTGCGAGATGAGGGAGTAGGGTATGTAGTCTACTACGATGCATCAGGGACCGGACTCAGATGTGTCCTGATGCATGAGTGGGCCGTGATCGCCTATGGATCATGTCAGTTGAGGCCGCATGAGCAGAACTACGCTACCCATGACCTGGAGTTAGCAGCGGTGGTATTTTCTCTGAAGACATGGTCATACTACCTGATGGGAGAGCGTATTATAGTCTTTTATGACTATCAAAGTCTCAGATACATCTTCTCTCAGAAGGACCTGAATCTGAGACAACGACGATGGCTTGAGTTCCTCCAGGACTATGACTTTGAGATAGTCTATACTCCGGGGAAGGGGAATGTGGTAGCCGATTCTCTCAGCAGGAGGATGAGCATTCAACTACTTGAGGAGGCGACAGAGCAGCTAGCCTCTTTCCAGATATCCTTCATGGATAAAGATGGGGCATCCTTCCTTCAGTATCTCACAGTCACACCTCCACTACTGCAGTGGTTCAGAGAGGCACAACGTGGGGACGCAGACTATGAGACGCGGCGTGTGCAGATATCCTCAGTACAGACACCTAATGGTTTCTCGTTTGGAGTAGAGCACGACGTCCTTTTCAGAGGATGTACCTTGGTACCAGTTTCATTACGGGAGGATGTGTTGAGAGAGTTTCACACTTATCCCTTGGCGGTACATCCCAGAGTGGCGAGGATGTACCAGGACCTCAGACGACAGCACTGGTGGCCGGGCATGAAGAAGGCTATGGTGGAGTTCGTTTCTCGATGTCTCACCTGCCAGTAGGTGAAGGCAGAGAATCTGGTACCAGCAAGCTTGGTACAGCCCTTGGAGGTCCCGGAGTGGAAGTGGGATGGGATATCTATGGATTTCATGACTGGACATCCACACACTTCTAGAGGTCACGACTCCATTTGGGTGATTTTCGACCGACTCACCAAGTTGGCACACTTCTTACCCATCAAAGAGTAGGGATCAGTGGAGAGTTTGGGACGTCTCTACGTTCATGAGATTGTATGGCTTCACGGTGTGCCATCATCTATCATCTCTGATTGAGATTATTTCTTCACTTCCCGGCTTTGGAAGGGGTTGGAGGAGGCGTTCGGGACGCTGCTACGTCTGAGCACCGCCTTTCACCCTCAGACAGATGGTCAGACGGAGAGGACCATTCAGACCCTCGAGGACATGCTCTGCGCATGTGTCCTCGACTTTGGTCATAACTGGGAGGACCACCTACCCTTGGTGGTGTTCGCATACAACAAAAGCTAACACTCCACCATTGGGATGACACCATATGAGGTATTGTACGTCCAACCATGTAGATCTCCTTTGTGCTTGACAGACGCTGGGGAGTCAGCACTTGTGGGACCGGAGATGGTCCATGACATGAAAGAGAAGGTCCAGGTCATCTAGGAGCGGATGAGGACAGCTCAGAGCCGGTAGAAGTCTTATGCTGACAGGATGCGGAGGCCACTACAGTTCGAGGATGGTGACCACGTCTTCTTGCGTGTCTCACCTCGACATGAATTACAGAGATTTGGTCGAGGCAGCAAGTTGTCTCCATGCTTTATCGGACCGTTCCTGGACCTCAGCAGGATTGGTGAGGTAGCTTATCGCCAAGCTCTACCACCTAAGTTGCACCGGGTGCACGACGCCTTCCATGTATCTCAGCTGCGGAGATACGTGCACAACCCTACGCATATCATTGAACATGGGTAACTAGACATTGAAGATGGGGTGAATTTTACGGAGGTCCCAGTGGAGATCGAGGATCGATAGGAGCGGGTCCTATGCAGAAGATCGATTCCTCTAGTGCACATCAGATGGCAGCACGAGAATCTCAAGGAGAGCACTTGGGAGAGGGAGACTCAGATATGTGGTCAGTACCCACATTTATTTCCCTACATTATGATTTATCTTTATGGGGACGTAAATCCCTGAGATGGGAGTAATTTAATGACCCGTATAATTCAAAGAATATTTTTTCTTAATTTTCTTTCGGGATTTTACAAGAACGCAGTTTTTGACGGCACCTGATTCTGAGGCCTGGTGTGCCCCGAATTTCTATCTGAAGTTTAGCTCGGGTACATTCAGTGAAAGAATGAGCGGGATTTTCTACCTTTTGAACCGGTGCTCGGAAACGAATTCTGAGGGCACCGATGGAACCGTAGCGCCAGTAAATGATTAGGAATTCCATTTCCGGAGTTGCGTTTGCACGAGAGAAGTAGATAAAAAATGTGGAAGTTAAAATAAAAATTTAACTACAATTTTTATTTTCATTAAGTGGTTTTATGCTTGGGGTGGAAGTTGGGTAACTACCCAACAACCCATGGAAGGTTCTGAGGGTGGTGGAGCCCACACGAACCCCACCCCTTCACATTCTTAAACCCCCTCAACTCAACATTATGGATGACAACTTGTCATGAATTAATTATGTGGAATAAATTAAAACATTGAAATTCAAACTCATGTCTAGTTAATAAATTAAGTGAGGGATTATTTTATTTTTTGGTTAGTTTCTTGTGGTAGATTCTTGGGAGAAAAGTCTAAGGACTTGAGGAACTTCTTCATCTTCGATGAAGAACACGAAGAATATATCGGTCTCCGACAAAGAACGTCGAGCCCTCAGAAACCGATTACGAGACGCCGTGTACCGTGATGCCGACGACGTCTCCTTTCACGACTTCTCTTTCCACGACGAATCCTCGTTCGACGAACCTCCGTTCAAGCTACGCTCGAGGTAGGGATTGTTTCTTGTAAAATATTTTTGATTTATACCCGCGGTGTATCATTATTAAATAATTGTTTTGAGACTTTTAAAACCGCTAACGCGGTGGGTGCGGACTAATGAACAAGTCCGAACCCACCGCCCCTTTTGTTCTTGGAGTGAGAAATGGCAGACGTCGAAAAAGCAGGCTGCACAGGCAACGCGAGGTCCTCACAGTGAAGGAAGGACCCCAGGAGGGCTGTTGGCGAAGACAGTGTGTTTTTCCGACCACAGGAACGCGTCCGGCGGTAAGTGGAGCAAACCGCCGGCGCGCCTCGCCGGCATGGAGGCGCCGTCGGTGGACGGCGGAGGTGCCCGACATGCCACCGGGAAGAACCTGCCGTGGCTTCAGCCATGACGGCAGGCCGGTCGTCCCGCGACCGCGCGGGACCGGCGAAGGAGGGACGCCGCCTTGCCGCGTCCGTTGACGAGAGGTGGTCCCCCACGCAGGGCCGCGGAACAATCAAGGGGGCGGCGCCACCCTTGCACCCGCTCGGCCGTTACGATCGAGCTGCTAGGCGACCGGGCCACGCCCAAGCGGGCCGGAACCGGGCCTGGGTCGGGTCGACCCTATTTAGGCCGACCCTGGGGGTCTCGGGCCGGGTCGGTCCGGGCTCGAAACCCCGTTTTCGTACCTTTTTGATCTTTTGATCATAACCTGATATGTGGGACTCTGATCGATGCATCGTCAGCGAAGATGTGATCCTTGGATCGAGACGGTCGTTTCGGTATATCGCACCCAAGGTTTCGGAGTACTTTGGGTTCGGCCGGGTTGGTTCGTACACGAAACCAACCTTACCCTCGGAGCGGAAACGTTCATATCTTAAGCTCCGGACGTCCGATTGACGTGACGTCGACTTTTATGGATTCCTCTAAGTGAGACAGATCTTTTGGCTTACTCCACATGAGGTTTGGACGTTGGTGGAGTACGGTCGGATTGGTTTTTCCTTAAAAACCAACCGGCCCCTGAGACCAAAAAGCAAATAACTCTCAGACCGGGCGTCCAATTGACGCGTCGTCTGCGACGTTGAGTTCGTATTAATGATACAGAACTTTTGGATACATCAACTCTGGACTATGTGTTAGTTGATATATCAGCCTCTCGGCTCGTGGAGTGGACCCTCCCGAACGAGCTTGCTGTGTGTGTGAACCCTAGTGCTCGCTGCGTTTGCGACTGTGACGATGACGACGACTGTACAGAGATCCTCAGTGGATTCGTCGGCGACGACTACAGCACTTAGTGATCCTACGTGGATCAGTGCTACCGATACTGTGTGGTCCCCATCCTGTGTGGGTTAGTGCTCAGCGGTTCTGTGTCAGCCAGCGCCTACAGATCCTGTGTGGGTCCGATCCTGTGTGGGTCTTTGTGGGGGTTAGTTACCTATCGATCCTTTGTGGGTCAGATCCTATGTGGGTCATTGCGGGGGTCAGTTACCTATCGATCCTATGTGGGTAAGATCCTTTGTTGGTCATTGCAGGGGTTAGTACCTATCGATCCTTTGTGGGTCTGAAGGCTTAGATGAATTAGTGGCAATATCTGATCATCTCTATCGTCATACGAAGAAGTATACCTGTGTGAGCTGAATCTTGTTTTCCTTTCCTATGTGGATTGTGTTGTGTTATCCTATGTGGATTTACATTTTTCTTACCTATGTGGATTGTGTTGTGCTATACTATGTGGATTTATGTTTTTCTTTCCAGTGTGGACTGGGTTGTACTTGGGCTCGGATGTTGGAGTCGAACGAGAATTGATGACTTAGGTATATGTATGGAAATATACCTAGGCGGTGTCGTATGTTACATCGTGATTGTATCTTTTATTTTTAGATTTTGGGAGACTTTCGGGGGTATTAGGGTCCCTACTGAGTAGCTTATACTCACCCCTGCATGGGCTTTTCCCACACTACGTTGTGTTGGTTGCAGACGACAGACAGCGCAGATTGAGGTTGAGGCTTGCAGAGTAGGACCGTACCTGGAGGTGGACCACTGGGTGGGACGTACTCAGAGCGGTCGGCTGGACCCGGGGAGCAGAGGATGCTATCTGTACTCACCATTCAGGTGGGATTTCCAGTGGACAGCTCGGCGTTGCGGCTTTACTTTTCACTTGTTGTTTTCCCTTTCCCATTGTACTTTACTTTCAGTTTGGGTTTGTATACTGACCCACTTTCTTTTCCGCACTTACTGCTGTACCAGCTTTTATATAGTGTTTAATACTACTGCTTGCTTGCTCTGTGGTGTTTTTTTACTTTACAAAGGAAATGCATACCCTTTTATTCGGGAATTTACGCCTTGGTGCTAGTCGCCACCCCTGGCCTATGGAAGGTGGGCTTGGGGTAGTCACGGCACGGGCCCCAAGGACGGGTTGTGACATTCCATATTTGGATTTATTAGGTACACATTATGTTAATATGTTACTTTAATTTTTTTGATGTTATGAATAACAACTACTGTAATTTTTATTTACTAATGTTAATGGTAAATCGGCTAATTAAGGGTAAAAATAACATTATAAAATTACCCTAAGACAAGAAAAAATTCAATTGGATGAATAAAAGTAGATCCATATCACATAAGAGTCAGAATATATTCATTTAATAGATTATTTACCATGAAAATGATATAATTATTCATAAAACCAAAGAAAGTGACAACATGTCACTCTATTATATATTATAAGTGTATGAATATTAATTTAGTGATATACCTCATAATAAATCGAATATAAATAGTTTCCAATAATTTAATAAAATTATCAACATCATGATAATTTATTTATAATTTTTTGTAATTAAATAATTATTATTAATGATGACACAATAATGATGTTGAAATTTTTTAATTGATTGAAATATCAAATAAATAGTTTTAAAAATTTTACAATAAATATTATATGAACTAATTAATGATCACAACAAATTTACTAGATGAATATTATATGGTAGAAGTCTATTAAATATTTTTTTTGAATATATCTGTTTGGATTTTATTTAAATTCAAATGAATGAATAGGTTCAAAATAGACACTATTGTTATTTTATGAAAATTACATATTATAAAATTGTTTAAAATCCACAAAAATATTAAAAAATTATAAACTAAAATTTATATGGTCTAAAATTTCATTATGTACCAAATTATAGAAAATTCACAACACATATGTAATTATTTATAACAATTTAAAATTTAGAATATAATTACTACAAATAAAATAATACAGATTAAATAAGAGAAAATCAAGTTCATAAGGTTTAAAATAAATTACCATCATGTATAAATCTTATTGGTTGATGCGATTAAAACACTATATCATTTAATATTCTGATTTGAGTCATTTTTGAGGTTTTTATGTGGTGTTTGAGTTTATTATAAATTAAAATTTTAGAGGATTTCAAAACTGACCCTATCCTCTCTTATAAAAGGGCACCTCCTCCCTCTCCTCCTCAAACCACATTGAGCCTTCAATATCATCCAAAACCTGCCCATATTTCTTCTCCACATACCTAGAAACATACTAGAGGTTTTGGTCTTCTTCAAAGGCCAACATTATTTTCCTTCGAGGAGGTTTAGAAGAGGCACGTCGAAGAAGAGGTAATATACATTACCGATTCAATCAAGTTCATTACTTCTTATACATCCTCATATTTTATTGTTTAGTAATAAATTAATAACATAAGTGTCAAGAATATACTGATATGTTATTATAAATATGAACCAACCCTATTTCACTTTCAATCCATCCTATGGAAAAAGAAATCATCGCGAGTGCGTACGTACAGAATATCGTCTCTATGACGTGGTGTAATCTTTTTTTCCACCACCAGCTTACTTGGATGGGTATAATGGAGTAAAGAATAAATATATAATGTTATAATAACATTATAATAATTATGATATACAATATCATCCACTCTAATTAAATTCAATAATTATGGGAACAATATCATCGCTCGTGTGTACATACGGATTACTGTCACACCGACGCGATGAGATTCATTCTCCATGTTAACCATCCAAAAATTATTATAAACTATATATATTAAATAATTATGACATATATGAAATATTAATGAAACTAGATTTATTTATATGTTATTTACTTAATTCCATTCAATTAAATAAGGAAATGAAAACAACGTTCATGCATACATACGGCCTATCGTCTCAATGAATGGTGTATTTATTTCCATTTATCGATCAATTATATATATTTATATTATGAATATATATTATATATAAATCATGTTTTACATTCTGGGAGTAATTAATCATGATCTAAGTAATCATATTAATAATTAAAAGTCATAACACAGACGTTAAATGAAACAATTTTACCCAAAACACTGCTTTAACATGTAATTGACAAATGAACGGGTAATATAATGTCTTCAGTGAATCATATAAGATATCATAAATATTATTATAGTTATATTAAAAGTTAATAATATGTTTAAACCAAATATAGAGGATTCTTGGACACATATGTAAGAAATTAGACATAAGGTAAGGGATAATTTTTCAAATCTCATTTTTATCCGAGATTGCTTATACGTAATTATTTACTGGGGATATATTTTTCATTCACGTCCATAAAAATGGTTTTCATAAAGTGTTTAATATTATTCAATTTATCTTCAATTTCATTTTTATACCTATTTTACTTTTACATTTTTGTTATTTAAGGAATTATTCTTTTTTTACCATAAAAGGAACTTTTTGACTTTTTCGGCAAAAGTCTGGTGATAATGTTTTTTTAACATATACGGAATGAAAAAATTTGTACGGTTACATAAAACCTAATTTTCATGAAGATTAATCTATAATATCTAATTATTATTTTCAACAAAATCCTTTTCAATTAAAATTTCAAGGCATTTTGTGGAAAGAAAATTATTTTGAAGAAGAAAGGATATTTTCCTCAAGAATTTATTACAAGTGTTTTATCAAAAATATTTTCCATCTATGATTAAATTATTTAATATAGTCATGTTTCAAGTTTAATTTCCATATTATTTACAATGTTTTATTTTGTTTATGATGAAATTTTATCTATTTTTTTATATGGATTATTTTGTGATGGGATGATGATTACGAAACCCATTTTTTCGTTGGGTTATGATGAATGATTTATTATTATTTTTTGGAACACAAAAATATAATTTCATTATAAGAATGGTGGGACCAATATCCCCATAAAATGCATTGGGTAATGATTTATATCTTATGATATAGACATGTCTAGAATGGTATGTAAATATGGTTCAGTAATACAAGGCGAGAACGGCAAGTAAACCCGGTTCATTAAGGGACTTTGTCCACTATGATGGTCTTGGCAGAAAAACCTTAGCTAATATGGAAATCATATCATGTATTTAATGGTATTCCACATTTAAATGTTTTACTCCCATGTTATTTTATCATTATAGATCTTCCATTATGATCTATTCCTTATGTGCTTCCATGATTTATGTCGTTGCTCAAGATGTTCATTTTTAAACATTATGTTCATGTTTTCAAAATAAAATGTATATGGTTTGTTTTATTTTTTCTATGCATACCTTTTCTGAGAATTTTATCTCACCCTTTATATTTTTTATATTCCCCAGGAAATAAATAACGGTTTTAGGTAAAAAAAGGTGAATATCTTTATGGGAGATGTTGAAGATCATTCATCATGATTAGAAGATTATGTTCCGAGTTTCCAAAGACACTAAACTATTACGGACCTTGGGTGTCTGTTTTTGTTATGTATTATGTATTCCGCACAATTAATGTAATTTCCTTGTACATCAAGCTTGGGTCTCTACAAATATGTAAAATCACATAAGATTAATAATATTAATATTAATAAACATTAATTGGTATAATATATACCATATAAAACAATCAAGTGGCTAATATAGAATATATCTAGCATAAATAAAAATGATTCCAACATGTGATAACATTGGACCAAATTTATTCATCTGGTTTCAAAATAGTATAAAATTAAAATCTATTTATTATACATATATTAAATAAACACAATAATATTCATCATTCCATATAATATTTACTTGTAAAACCTTATCACTTGATCATTAAAATTTCATTTCTAAAATCACGCTTTTAAGTGATATTTGTTTCTTTTTTTAGGTATGTTATAGTTAAGAAGTCTTCATACTTGTATTAATATCAAAGACAAATTATATTGAAACTTTTAATAATGATATAAATAGTTTATATATTTATTATATAAAAGTATGGATATATTAATAAAATATATAGATGCAAAATGAATTACACTATTCATGGAGATGGTAGGCGGTATATATGCATGTGTGCTATTTTTATTTATTTGAGAGATAGAATGAAAAAAAATTAAATAAGAAATCACCCATCCATAAAATTTTTTATATACAATATGTAATATATATTCCATAAACAAATCCTTATAACCATATTATTAATATTGAAATGAAAAATTATTTTTTTTATCTTTGTGGAGATGGTAGTCCACATGTACAAAGGATAACCGCTATCATTTTCCAACAGTCTGTAAGGTAAAAATATAGATATGATATTATCATTACTAAACTATCATTACATCATATATATCATATATATATTATTTTAACTCATAATAATACACATTCTTAATACATGGTGGTGTGAAATGAATTGTTCCACTATGAGGAGGTGATAAGCCATACAAATACATGAGATATATCTTCACTTTGCATTGGAAGAATATAGGGTAAAAAAGGTGGTTTTATAATCATAATAAAATTTTATTATATTGATTATATTTTTTTAATATTTTAGGAATAATATTATATATGTTTCTGAGGTAAAATAATAAATTCAAATAAAGTGATTGATTATGTTGATTATCTCTTCATTCAAATATACCCAATAAATATTATTTTAAGGAATATATGATTTGAATTTTTTGAAAAACCATAACCTCATTAATTTGTGTATGAGAGTATGGAATAGAACATGATTTATTTTTTCATGATTTGAGGCTCAATGTTGTGTGATGAAACAAAATGGGGGGGTATTCATTTATAACTTAGGCCAGGGGCACCCTTGACGTTTGTTAAACTATTAAACTATAAATAATTAATTCCAATAATAATTATTCCAAATGAATCATAAATGGTAAATTTATGAAATTTTACACAATATTCTATCATTCTATACTCAATTATTATTTTTATAATTCTAATGTAATATAATAAAATATAATTTTTATAAGAACAAAATATTTTCAATCCCGACCGTTTTCATTTAATTTGAATTATAAGAAATAATGGAAATTATTGATTTAGAATATAATCCTTTAATATAAAACTAATATTTCATATCAACCTAAAAAATCATGGAATACATTAAATAACTCATACTATATTATTTTTAATATTTTTAAAGACATGTATTTTATTTTAATAATTAATTGGAGAAAGACTACGTCATTGTTTAATAATAATTTAATGTCATTATATAATTAATAAATGTTCAATCTAAATTTATATAATTATTATAATTTCATTATGCTCAAAATGTAGATTTATATTCAATCATAACATTATATTTTCCATATGTTTGAAAAAGTGATATTTAATTCTAAGTGGGGACATTTTTAACTTTTTAAAATTCCAATATTAGATAGATACATTTCATAGAATGTTTTATATTAAATTTTTAAATATATAAACTAATGGGATATGGGTAAAAGTGAATTATTTTAATATGAATATGGTGCATAAAATATTTCCCCAATATTAATATTTAAACTAGATTTATCAATTATCTAGTTGATAAATTTTACCCAAGTTACTGTTTATGTTGGAAAACATTAAAAGGGTCTTATTTACCAAATTTAGAGCATAAAATTCAAAATATGGGATCAATTTAATCAAATTAAATACCAATAAGTGCAATAAATTTATTAAAAATTAAGTGTACATGTGATAATTTTTTTATAATAATTTTTTCCCCCATAAAAAACGGTTCACTCTTATCCTTTGACTAGAAGAATATAAATGCAATTTTAGAACATTATATTAAATAATATATATATATATACATATATACAACATTAAAATCATTCTAAATTAGTGAATAATTCAATTTATTATGATAATATTATAACATGCGCATAAGAACATATTTCAAAAAAAAATATCTTTTACATTCAAATGATTTTTATTTTTATTTGTAATTATTTAAAAACCAATGAGTTAATTTTATTCAATTGTGAAACATATGATTTTAAAATTTAGTTACTCTTATTCATAGATTACAATACAACGGTCATATGAAAAATATAAAATTAAATTACAATACATTAATAACATATTTTGGTTCATTTAAACTCAGTGTTATGTGTAAAGTATATAGTCAATTAAATAAAATAAATTTTAAAAAATAAATCATAAAATATATAGTTGTTATATTTTACCCACCTTAAAATTAAATTCTCCCTCAAAATTTCTCATTCTAATTCTTAATATGAGTAAATATTTTCATCATTACTTCCTCAAGTTACCATATAGCTTGATTGAATTTGTGATTGCTCTAGAGAAATTTCACTAGCTGAGTAGTCTTGTTCTGTGTCACTTGATTTACATGATTCAAGATTTCAACTATTTTTCCCTCATAAAATTTATTATGTACCAGTGGTGAAATACCTGATTTATTAAATATTATTGATAATGTTTGTACATCCTCAAGAGCGATACAAGGAACACATTGTAAATGTGGGATATGTTTGGTGGAAGCGCTTAGTGATAAGATACCATACATCCACAATCAAGAATCTAAAAACGAAAAATATACACATGTCTTGATATTTTATTATTTATGAAACTCATAACATTATTCATGGATAAAATCATTGAAAAACCTTCTCACAATCATCAAATTCCATGTCAAACTAGTTATTTTCAGCAAAACATTTCTATAAATTTTGTGTTGGATAGATTCGCTGAGGAATGAATCATTTATTCTTTTATCATTTCCTTATCTATATTAGATGAAAATATAATTATTTTTAACAATATCATCCTTTTTATGTGATCTGATCAATATAAATTTAATATATATGAAAATAATAATCATGATTACTTTTTAATATTCCAAAAACACTAAAATTATCTTTTTACCAATCATTAGACCAATAAGTCATTAATTCCACCTCTAAACACATTCCAAAACCACAATTTCTAGAATAAGTTTTATTATAGAATCCAAGGATGATTTTAAATTAATATTTAAATACTTATCCTTATATATCCTTTAAAATATGATATTCAAAAATTGACTCCCAATTATTGGAATGATTTGATCACATATGCATCCATGATAAACATAAGTGTCTTATGGAAATAATTGTAACCACACATAAAGTATCGTAATAAAATTTCTATACACTAAAAATTTATTAATATAAATTCAAGATAAAATTATATATGCTCCATTAAGATAATTCACCTTGTATTCCATAAATAATATTTTTTTTTTAAAAACCACTTCCAATGGATGTTTGGGGGGAACCGTTTACAACCAGATATTGATAAATTGATTTAGAATATCAAATTTGATTTCCTTAATCAATGTAGATAGATATACAAATTTTTAAGAATCGCATCAAATTTCAATTAAGGATGAAAAATAATATTTCCATATTGAATGTTCATATAGAATTTAACCTTAAATCCTCACCCCTTTAGTAGAGAATAAACATTCCATAATTAACATGATTCACTTATAATACTGTTATTTTATATTATTTAACTTTTCCTATGACTTCAATGGAAATATTTTCATATCCTCCACAACATAATAGGGATTTTGGAATGGATTTACATAGTTCCAAAATTCATTCATGTAAAACACTATAGGGTAGGTGTTGAATTATATGGTTCTTTCCCATTACACTAATCATCAAAAAATATATTCCCATATCTCTTGAATTTTATTGAGAAATGAACTTTTATTCCAAACATTAAAAATTATCTAGTTTCATTAAAAGATTTTCCATTAAATGAAATTTTATATTTTGTGTATAAAGGAAATCTCATCTTCTTATCTCTATGTTTTTTATAGTTTCTATTTATTTAAAATTTTCATTTCATATCAAAATAATGAGATCGATAGATAACCATAATCCCCATTTCCCCCTTGATGGAACATTGAATTATTTCTTCATAGATACAAAAGTCCCCTATGGATAATTCCATTTACAGTGGTTTTATTATAATATTGAATAATGGATCAATCTTATATTCATTTTGGATGATAATTCCAAAAATATAACTCACATATCTTGTATAATTTTCCTTATAAGTGGCAATATATTCACCATGATTTTATTTTAAGCTAAAGGTATTTATTCTCTATTTTGGAGTGAAGAATATAATGAATTTTTTATTGACAAATAACATAATAAACTCATCCCACTCCATTTAGTAAATGAATTCTTATTGCATCATGTTCATGATAAGAGTACACCATTGATCTCTATCTTCATTTATATTTTAAATAACTATTTATACTTTCTTATTTTTTGAACACTATAGAATGTAATGTATCACTTAAATTGTACTAATCCATTTCTCAGTAAATAGTGTACCATAAGAACCACTAGAAGAAGGTTGTTGATTCCTCATGAAGGAATCAATGAAATTTAGTTCCTTCATTTTCTCAATTATATTCCCCACATAATTCATTACATAAGAATTCAATGTAAGCATTGAAAAATGAGTTTCCCATTTTATATCCCCTAACATTTGTTTTCTCAATAGGAAAATCATTTACATTTATATTAAATTAAAAATAATTATTATTATTTGTTCCATAAATTGACTAATAAATAAAAACATATTGTTAGAAATAATCATCAACTTTGAAAACCAAATAATCTTGAAAAACATTTATAGTATGTCTAAACCCCAAAAACATCATCTCTGACACATATATCAAACCTGAACTTATTATATTTGTCCCAATATATAATTTATTAATTTCTTAAATGATAAAAAAAATCCCCAAGGAATTAATATTGTAGTAGACTAGGTAAACTATATAAAAATATAACTCATAGATTAGATTTGAATAAAAAAACTAAATTTTTTTTATAAAATATATTTTATCCTTATATCATGTCCTCACATTACAATCATTGTATACACTATAGAATAAATTGGAATTGAATAAATATAAGGGTGAACTCAAATTATATATGAGGGTTATGAATTGTGACATAAATCATGAACCAATAATCATAATTAATATGAAATGATAAATAACTAAGCACAGATGTTGGGTACCAATAAACTAAGATATATGTCCATCGAGAGATAAATTCAGTATGAGAATATCACATATAAATTTAGGTATGGAATGTTAAATAATTTAAAATACATAACACATATTCTATAAATTTACTATTAAAAAAATCATTTCATTGTCAATATGTAATGTTAAATTAGTGAAAACACATCCCATTTTAATAAATTACTGATAATGAAATTTATCCAAGGAGAATATCATTGAAAAATAATAATGGATAATATTAATTGAATGATTAATAAGGTAAATTAATTATTATTAGATTCCATGATATTATGAATCATGATACATATATAATCAATACCTTAAAAGAAATCATTTAAACTATACATAAAAACCTATTTAATTTTGGCTTACTGGTTTTTTGTAAGGATACATACTGATGCATTGAAAGGATATATTATACGAGGCACAACCCATCACTTTAGGACCAAAAAATTCCTCATATATTGAATAAATTATTTAATTCATGAATCAATATTTTTTATACTTAAATACCTGTATTGGGTAATGTATATAAATTTTTTAGTATTCATCTAGTTTTTCAAATTGTAGTCAAACTAAAAAAATATATGTCAAAAATTAATACGGTTTAGTAAATAATAATATACATCGGGAAAAATATTTATTTTTAAGGTAAATTTTAATTCCCCTGATAAATATTTACATGAATGTGATTTTTTGAAGATAATTGTAACAATCACAAAATAATGTGATATTGTGCTATAAATTTTACCATTAGGTAATTTTCAATTCAAATCTAGTTGGATAAAATGATTCAAAGTGAAAATAAGAATTATATAAGGTATTAATGATTCGTGCTATTTCATGTCGAAGGGGATGTATAAATAGTATATGAATGTTTATTGTTTCATAAAAAACTAATAAGTCTCATTAGAATGTATATTGGGTTGAAATCTCTTACGTTACTCATAATTTTGGTTGAACATTCATAAAACTCATTTATAGTGGTTTCTAAATTCTTTCTACTTATTATAGGACCCTATTAATATATATATTATCATTTAAGATCATTTTATAACATCTTATTTCCCTATTTTAATTATGATTAATTATTTTTATTGTTTTGGGTGTTAATTAACTTATTTCATCATCCACGTTTTTTCATGATTGATTTGTTTCTTGAACATGTAATATAGATCCCTTATCTCCATAATAATAATAATGAAATTATTATATTATTTATACATAAATTATAATTTTATGACCAGTCATGAATGATGATTATGAAAAATAAATTATGTGGTGATCATTAAGTTCATAGGTCCTTCTTACACATGAGTAACATATCCAGTTTTTTACAATCCCCATAGAATGGTTGAAATTATTGTTTTATATTTTCATAGTTATAATAATACCATGAGTAAAAATGTATTTCATTAAATATAATTACCCTTATAATCAATGTTTTTTGACGATGAAAGTAGAGTCACATTGCTTCAAAAAGGCGGTAGTCAACATGTACATGAATTATGGTGTCATAATTAAGTGAGTGAAAAGGTAATGACAAGAATTATTTATTAAAATTTAGGAACCATAAATATTTAATTAATATAATATTTATTATATGAATATCACCTATATTTTTTAACATAATCATTATCAACTTCCACTTTAAGAGTTATTGAAAGATGAATCACACTGCTTTGTGAGGTGGTAATACCCCACACACATGAGTGGTGTTATCATATCCTCTACATAATGGATGTTAAAATTGTATACATTATATAATGACTCTATATATTTAATAACATTTTAAATATCATATGCATACATTATATCTATATTCATACCAAACTGTGATATTTTCTATAGGAAAAATGAATGACCTCAGTTTGCAAGGGGTAGTTCAATGTACACTTGAATGATGATATCATAAAACATTTTATAGAAGTGGATATGGTTTTACGAAATTAAGTTATAAAAACTGATTATATTCATGATAATTAGAATATTATTTCCTCCTAGGGTAGTTATAATTGTAGATGGTGTAGAAATAAAATTAATGAAAACACTCATTGGAGAACATTTCCACTTATCTGGGTATTTTTCTTATGTTTTCACCAAATCCAGAAAAGGATTGATTTATAAAAAACAAAAATTTTTATGATGAGAATATTGATATTGGTAACTGTCTTGGTCATGTATTTTATGAGAAAACATTTTATTAATGTTTGAATCCCATAGGAGAAGGAGTGGCCACTTATAAGTGAGGTGAGGTACAAACTTGTTATTTTTTTAAAATGAACCCGTCTAATGTTTATTTCATTTTATAGAGCTATATTAATATATAATTATCTATCCAATAAAGAATAAAGTTAAAAAATTCAATATTATTTAATTTATACAAGTATATAAGTAATTTTTGACCATTATATTTTCTATTTCATCTCCCAATATAAATTTTTTTTCCTTAACCACAATAAGTAATTTTTTCTTTTTTTACTATTGATTTTGGTGAAAAATTATGTTTACATTAGTATAAATTATAATAAATTATTATGAATAAATGGAATCAATTTTTAGAAATTGAATTCATATTAGTGTAAAATTTTAGTTTGATAATATTCTCATATACTTGACGATAAATCGAGTTTTCAATGAGAATATGTTCAAAAGGTTATAATGTTTGAAAATAAAAATATAAGATGAAAATTATTTAAATGACCTAAAATTGATTAAAATTTATATATTTAAACTAATTAATCTTTAAAACAATTTTATAATATATATTTTTTACAAAAAAATTATTCTAAAGAAAAATTTCATTTAGAATTCAGTATTTTTCACTATCTACCAAAAAATGGGACTTCACAAAATAATCAAAAATATTAAATATAAAATAATTTAGATATTAAGAATGAAAAAATTATTTTTATCTATTCTAATAAATTTTATAACTGGGGTAAAATTTATTTTCAAATATTATTATGCAAAGCACGAGTAGTCCAACATTTAGAAAAAAAGTAATTTTTTTACAAAACATTAATTTTTATTTTAAATGATTGTAATATTATTTATAATAAATAGATTTCAAATAAAAATGTATAAAATAAATATATTATTAATTATATAATCCTATTCATACCTTCCATTAAAGAGGCTAGGTGATAACAACCATATTAACTATTAAGATTAATAATTACAATTTAGTCGGTGAAACATAGTTATTCCACTGCAAAAGTTTCCATTTTTTATGGATAATTGTAGATATAATCCCATATAAAATAATAATTTTCATGATATTCTGTTACTAATTCACAGTGGAAAAAATTGTTGTAAAATTATTGTTATTTGTGATGGTCCATTACTAATGGACAATAATTGTGACGAATAAAATATCTACCCCAAATAAGGATATAAATTTTTTTAAATAAAAAATTGTGATAGCTTTTCACAAATAATTTCATTTATAAAATAATAAAAAATACTTTATATTTATTAATAAAAATAAAAAACATTAAAAAAATTAATATAATAAAAAAATTGAATATTTTTAAAAATAATTAAATTAAATTATAAAGTACAAAGTATTTAGAAATAATTATGTTAATGTTAAAATATTATGAAAATTAAAAATAATTAAAAATAATTAAAAATAATTAAATATTTAAAAGTCAATTAAAGTACATAAAAAATTTAAATCAAAATTGACATAAAAGAAATATATCAATTCAAACATAATTAGTTTTCTATCCCAATGTAAAAAACAATAATAAATATTAATAAATCATCAACTATAATTAGGTGGAGGATGATCACTCATAAGATCAGTGGGATAAAAGTCAATATCAAGGACTAAGACAAGTCATCGCATATACTCAAATATCTTCTCATGTCTCCATCACTACTACTCAAGATCCTCATAACTATGTTTCTATATCTATTTTAGAATCTCATCCTACGATCTCAACCAATCCTCATATTGTACAATGGATGATTTAATCAATGAAGACTCTCGACGACCTCCCATTATGATCACTTATGACATTGTAGAAGTACATGTAATAACTCACGGGGGTCAGTTTGGAACTAATACCAATAAACTGGCCTTTCTCTACACCATGAAAACTCAAATATATCAATTTCTTCAAATAGAATGCCAAATCACCAGTGGAATCTTGTTTCCTCGTGGAATGACTCCCCCACCCATGATAAGCAAGATCCTCACACATTTCCTTTATATATAATTTCAAATTAGAACAACAAAAAAATTATAATCATGAAATTTAAAAAAATTACTAACCAAAATATAGTGTTGTCAGATGCGTATGACTTCCCTTATATGTGAATCAGTATAAATATTGTCAAAAACATGAAACTTTGTAATAATTTTGTTAGTATCGCTCATTATAATATAGAAAAAAAATTATATTTAATGTATATATACATGAATAAATAATAGAACGTACTATATTTTTTTGACGTATGGAAAATTTACATCTTTTAGCCGGATGCATAACCTCTTTCCTCCCCCAGCTCTAATGTCCAGATGATGACCTCCTCCTAAAAGTATCTCCTATCAAAAAGAGCATAATGCATCCCATACCTGACGTGAGACATAGTAAGGTCATTGTTATATGTAGGACTGGTAAAAAAATTGAATAAGATTTACCAATATTTTTATTTATGTGGTTTTGAAGAAAATAATGCTAGATATCGCATATAAACATAATATATACCCCTTATAAATAACCCCTTAGGCGATCAGAAATCAGATAAAATTAATTGTATATAAAAATTAACAACAATATTTTAGCATTTCAATAAATTTTAGTATATATTATTTAATAACTTACAAAGAATTGGTTGAACATATAGGGTTTCATGATGATGGGAACCAGGTCCTACAACCCCAATGGCTCAGAAAAATAATTTCTTTGATTGACCCTAGCCTTCCCAATAGCCAAATGAATAAAATAATGGAAAACAAAAAATAATCATAAAATTATTTCCAAAGTAATTTAACAAATTTAATTTAAGAAAAATATCTTAAAAATACATTATTTTTAGTTCCATTGGATAAAATATAGTGGGGGGGGGGGGTTAATTAGAGTATGAAATATTAAAACAAAATCCACTATTTGGTCTTATTTCATTGTTAAAAAAAACTACCTTCTATCTATATCCTATAGAAAAGGATGAACAAAAATTAAAACATGCATAAGACACAACTATTTTTACTTGTTTCTACCTCATTGGGACATGCCCAAGGAGTAAAAAATAGAAATGTATTGATGTATGAATACTACTATAAGCGCACTATGAATTATAATGTTTAGAGTTCACTTAGTTTCCCTCTTCATCTGAATACAATCACAATTTGAAAGCTCACTGCTCTCTCAACTAATGTATGCTCATAGTATCCTTGAAAAATCCAATCAGAGTATATAGACGTGTAGGTCCATTCATTGTTTATAATGAATTAATCCTCCACTGTATGTAGATTCTCTATTGATGTCCCACTTTCATATACTCATGAATCACACTTACCGAAGGATATAATGGGAATGTCCAAATCTTTTGTGCAACCCTTACTGCACCTTTTACATAATAGTAATTTCATTCCCACAAGATTTCACTATTGTAACGAAACACCTTTTTCACAAAACATCAATATTACGTGCACTCAAATCATATGAAAAATTATTTAGCTTATATGAAAATATAATGAGGGGGTCTCCTCTTATTTATTGGCATCATAGAACCTAGTGAGGAGGATTTGATGTGTTCTTCAGGATCCTCCTCGAGTGTGAAAACCCCTATTTGATGTCACCTTGTGCATGCATGGTTCTTTCACGAACACTTCCAAATCATTCATGCACGTATTTGCTTTTCCATTTTTCAATTTATGATCCTAAAACATGAATTTAATTCTTGTTTCCATCCCAACTTCAATCTTGGACGCAATATAATTTTCCAAACACACATATCTCCATTTTCTAATATTGAGGCCCAAAAAATTATCAAACACTAGAAAATGATACCACCTCGAATCTATTATTTTTTGTACTGCCTCCAGATCATCCATTACTTTTTCATGGTTCATTTACAATGTACTATGTCAATAGTATTTTTGGAACATGAATGCTCACTATGGAGACCTCTTTGTCAACAAACACAACCACCCTAATAACACTTCAATACTACCTTGAGGTATTTTTTCACTACTAAAATACCTATATAAATGGGAATCAAAATCTTTAGAACGTTGTGTCTCTAGAATAAGATCTTAAATCATCCATAAAGCAACAATATACACCCACCTAATAGGCACACCAAACTAACGATCATCTGAATCAGGATCATTATCATGAATTCTTGTATCATTGAGTGATCTAAATAGATCATCGGGCTCATATCCAGCCATATGAAAAATTCATTTTTACCCATAAGAACTTTTTAATACAGAAATTAAATATAAAAAACAAATCAATACCAAATTATAATAATATTACCTATAAGAAATTGGTATTAAAATTATAAAATATAAAAAACTAATAAATATAATAATATAATATATACCAAAAAATAAATACTTGTATATAATAGATAAATCATCATCTTCTACAACATTTTTATTGAGAAAAATGTCATCAACATTATTTAAAGCAACATCAACATCTATGGGAGTTTCAATTTCATTATCCCTTTTTACATCATCAACGTTATCAATATCATTAGCCCTTAAGAAGGGGGCTTCATCATCGACATTTATATGTCATTGAGTAAGAGAGATATTTTGGGATGATTCTTGAAAAAAATTAATATTTTTCACTTCCACATAACCATTTTCAATTTTAAAAAAATGAGTTCCCTGTGATTTCATTTCTATAAAACACCACTAGTCATTCAAATAAATTAAATACAGACAATATATTTCATAGTTAACATTATATGCTTGATGTTACAACATAAATGATTCATTTGATGCAAGAAGACTGTTATATTTAGTTTCAATGACCCTGCGTCATAGACGAACATGAAACCCCCAATCAATAAAAACCAGTTACAATTAAATTTTTAAAACAATTTTTTTCTTAGATAACATAACTCTATTACTATATGTATCATACTATAAAATTTATCTTCACTTTCTTTATGATGGAATTCTTTTGCAAGAAAACACCATTATTCGTTTATTTCATTGAGTTACCATATATGAATGTATGGGATCAAAATATATTAACCACGTGCCCATTATAATATATTACTAATTTTTATGGTGTTTTTTAAACAATAAATACTAACTTAGAGGGCTAAATATATATACAGTTCTTTCAACAACATCCAAAAGTGGTAAATTGTATGCAGTAGTGAATATAATCCAATAATAATTTTGACTGAAATACGAAAAATATAAATAAAAATATCAGTAGAATGTCCCAAACATATGTTAAAATATTTGAATAAAAATAAAGTTGGATCTGATCAATGTTTTTAATTAATCACTATCGTGTGGATGATTTAAGCTATTACTGGTGGAAATATTTGATTCATTCCTTGTCATAAAAGACCACAAACTATCCCACTACAGAACACCTCTCAAACCACATATGTTTGTATGGGATATCCTTAAATAGATTACAAAAATCCCTCCCCATAAACATAGGCCTTTATTTAGATATAATTTATTCCAATGAATCATTTTGTTACAAATCAAAATAAGTTACCTGATTAATAGGTAACATCTTCACTCAATATTTTTAGATTCATTTCCATTCTACACTACCTAAAATTTTATTATTCTATGATTACATAAAATCACTAGTATAACAAATATTTTGTGGTTTTATGTTAATATTTTTACATACACTTGAACACACCCCCGTAAAATGTGTACTAAACAAATGGTTCAAGTGAAAGAAAAACTAGTTCGTCACAAAACTATGATTGTTTGTTCATAAATAAATACCTCCCATAGTGGTAATTATGATGGAAAATATATTTATATATGATATATATGAAATTTATATTGCCTTTATGATTATTTTATTTTTATTTAGAATATACCTTTATGCTTCATATCTTGTGCAAATATGATAATTTCGTTGGGGGGAGTGTCGACTACCACCCTGTCAAAAAGATATGACTTTTTCATTCCATACAAGAAACATATAAATGATGTTTTTAATAAACCTATGAAAAATATATAACATTAATATGATTCTAGAATTATAATATACATCCGTATCAATTGTTTTTTATTCTTTTAATTTTAAAATAAAAGGATGTATTGTTCATGCATACGTACGACCTATCATATACATGAATAGTGCATATCATTTCTAATCAACATATGTTATTGAATATTATAAATCCATATATACGGAATATATATGATAATTAATTCATGTATTTCATTATTTAAATGATGAAACCAAGAATTAATTAATTATAACATCAAATAACAAGTAAAAAATTACTTGCAAAACTAGGAAATTAATACAAGAAATAGTAAAATAAATGAAAGTTGTTTACAAATGGGTTATGAGATATTATAAAGAAGTTAATATATGGTATTAAAAATATGATTATTATATTTATATTTGATATTAACATTTCTTAATACACTATTTAGTAGGATAAAGACAACTCAACCAAAAAGAAGTATTACATAAGATAATAACTTCTCAATTTACATTCCATTAAGTCTTATTTTTTATTATTCTCATATTTACCAATATTTGGTGTATATTCTATATTTTTTGTTATATATCATCAATCCCCTTATTCTCATGATATTATATGATTCATTTAAGGTCATAACTTTTTATATATTATGATTAAAATGATTTAAAGGGGCATGGTACACTTTTGGAAGTTTAATGATTATTCTCCTCTAGAATGTTCTTAATGATTATCTATTCAATATTACATAATTTCTTAATTTCTAATATTATCATGAAACAATAAATTTATTTTAATAATTTCCAATTTTAGATACCTTGAATATCCATATTCTGACACAATGGATATAATTATTTCCAAAACCATATATCATTTTACATACAGTGTTCACATTAACTGTTATTTGATTAATTGAGAGTTATTGATAAATATGTATTTCTTATTTAGTATGGATACAATTTGAAACATAATTGTGCATATTCAATATGTGTGGAATTATTTGGATATGAAATACTAGGTTTGGGGATGCTTATAGAAATCACAACTATTTGGACACTAGTTAATGAAATCCCCTTGATGAATGAGTTTTCTCATGAAGAAAATTATTTGGCAAATAGTTTAAACTATTTATTGTATATAATGGTATCATGTTTCTAGTAAAAATGAAATTTGATAATTATGAATCACCTTTATTGGTAATTCTATTATTATTTACCAAGGAGATTTTGTGTCGACACATATATGGATTCAATTCATTTTCATTTCATTGATTTAATGGAATGTGTTATTAGTTTCATAATATGCCATATTGATGTTTTCTTATCTAGTAATTTTTATGAAATTTATTATTAGTTATTTCAATTTAAATTTTATGTTATTCTAATTCATTAATTATGTATTCCTATATATGTTTCCCTTAATCATCATTTGAGCTCACCCATGTTATGTTTTTATAATTCATTAATTATTTATTCTTCTATATGTTTCCCTTACTCAGAATTTGAGCTCACCCATGTTATGTTTCCTTTCCATAATTTTTGAATATTAACTCCGTAAATAATCATTCAAGG
Source organism: Viscum album (assembly GCA_963277665.1). Lineage (NCBI taxonomy): Eukaryota > Viridiplantae > Streptophyta > Magnoliopsida > Santalales > Viscaceae > Viscum > Viscum album. The sequence continues at coordinate 2,093,863,604 of OY728136.1, forward strand.
ATGTATTTTTTTTCTTTTTTAGGTATTTTTAAGGAATTTTTTATACCCAATGTATTATAGGAATAATTTAGGTAATATGATTTTCAATGACATCTAAAATGATCTTTCATTCTAGATTTTATTCCTTATAATCATGCCAATGTAATAAAATATGACCCCGCCTTTGGGATTCTAGTGATGGTGTGTTATAGTTGGTATCAAAGGAATTTTATCTGTAACCATGGAATCTAGATTTAGAAAACATGGATTAGGGGGAAAACATTTTTTATTCATTGAGGATAACTATTCATGAACATCATTGAATTTTGGTAAGGTAGTGGTTATGTGGGTATTCCGAATAATAAATCCTTATCTGGATAGTACAAGTTGAAATAGTTCTACCATAGATGTACCTAGGTGTAATTACTCAAACAATTTGTTTAGGTCCCATGTCAGGGTAAAATGGTACACAACAACATGACTTACTACAGACCTGGTAAGACACTCCTAGTGATATTCATAGGTTAGTTCACATTTTCATTACATACCTTTTTTAAGGATTTTAATGTTTATATTTCTCCATCATAACCAATGTATATGATTCTATGATTTATTATATATAAATTTATGATATGTGTTATACCATATTTAGAGTTTTATAATTTTTCGGAGTAAATTCAGTTGTTTCCATTGTTTATAAATAGCTCTTGGAGGTAAGAAAGATATCAATACTCAATGCCAATTTATAGGTTCCCCTACTAAGAATACCCTTGAAGCAAGATTTATAATTGAACTTGTTATGGATATATTAGGGATGTTTAGTCTAGTTATAACTAATAACCATTCCCGAATGGAGAAACACATCCCATGGAGAGAATATATTATTTTGTGTCTCCTTATGCAGTTGAATCCCCCATCATTAACTAGTTCTAATAATCCAATTATTTTCAAGCAATGGATTAATTCTCTAGAGAAGAAATTTATAACCTGGGAATGTATAGAAAATTAAACGGTTACACATGAGGTATATATCTTCTAAGGACAAGCTAATTAGTGGTGCTCTCTGATCCAGAATACATTGGAAGAAGAATAAATTGAACTAATGGATTAGAGATTATTTAAGGGTATGTTATTTGATAAATAATTCTCCCATGATCATCAAATTGAGATGAAGTTGGTGATATGATCATAAAGAATATAAAAGAGGAAACTGTTGTAGATTATAAGGCTAACTATAAAATGATATCCATGTCTGTTATATATTATATATGAAACACAGAGTCCGTGATCGACCACTTATTTAAATCTCTTAAGAAAAATCATCAGGGATTTGGTTTCTATGAAATTCTTATCATATTAAGAGATAACATTATGTGCCACACAAATACAGAAGGAATTATCAAGATCTAATGTCTTCATTGGAAACCAAGAGAAGAAGAGGTCTTCTGAACACCATGTAAAAGTGAATGAGTAATTGAAGATGAAGGGAATAAAGGATTTTCTAACCTGTGATAACTAGGGACGGAATAACCCAGGTAAATGCTTGAAAGGATTGGGTGTTTGTTATATGTTTGGATAAAAAAGGTCACCAGGAAAAATGATTACAAAGGGAAAAAGAAACACAATACAATTTAATGTTACAACTATGAGGATATGGGGTGCTGCATAAAGGTATTCCCCAAGCATAGAGTTAAAATAACTATATTGAAGCTTTGCTATTATGGTCAAGAGTATGATATTGACATGACTAATGTGCACTTATTAATGTAATTTAGTATTTGGAACCATGAAATATGTTGTAAAATTATTATTTTTATGATATTAACATCATATAATTTATGAAATATGTAAGGATTATACTGCAATAAATTTTTTAAATATTTGAGAATCATATTTTGAATGGTACCACCAGAAGTTATTAACTATAGTGATAAAATTTTAATTAGACACATTATTGAGGGAATATAAACCCATGATATGTTCTTGATGCTGATATAATGGTGAAAATGATTGATTTTGATAAGTGATGACTACCTTGGTGCAAATTAATGATTAGTCAAAAAGTGTTCTACTATATCATTGATGGTGTTTATAAAAAAAATCTTTTAATAAATATTTCATATAACATCTATCTTACATAATTAATTAGGAAGAATTCATTTTTCCAATATGGTTTAATGGTGATTCATTTTATTACCATATGTCAAGAAGATACCAGATGAAGTTATTCACATGGTTGTAATATAAACATTTAGGTAAAATTCATGTTTATTATAGGCTATTGATGAGATCATTTTTGATATTTTCTAACCTCCCTTACCATTTATTGGATAATAATAATTTTTTTAAAAAAAGTTATAAAATGGATTAATATTATCCTTGGATGATATTTTAGAACTTAATTTATTATATAAAAATAGGATGCATCATGTGATAAAATATTGTGTGGATAGAGATCAAGGAATAATCCAGGAATAATATTTTGTTTAAAGAAATGTATATTTACATATATTCTTAGATATGAGAATAATTACTGAACTCTAGGAAAAATGATCTTGAAGCCCAAAATGTTATCATAGTACCTTCATTTCGAATAAATCAAATGCCCCTTAGATAATCATGGATTTAGGGAATTCTAATTGTTAACATTATAATAACAGTGATCTCTAGAACTCTCCATCAGACATGTTTTTATATTTTTCTTCTATATCCATGGTTCCATTTCCCACATGTGTTATTCTATTATTGAACTTATTTATGTGATCATTTCACATTCCAATCATTTTTATTAAGAATATGAGATGATGACCCTTTTATGATTTGGTATTTAAATAATAGATTATATTCAATCCCTCTATTGTTACGAATATGTTTAAATTTTGAGGATTAAATTTAATTCTTCTGTGGAGAATGTAACACCCCGAAATTAAAAAGTGAAAACAATATGTTTGATATCACGTCTCACATGCATCACCAAGTTAATGAGAGAATATAATATACGATGAATATAAGAATTATTTCATATTTCAATTAGATTCTTTTTATTCTAGACATTCCAATTCACTTGACACCAATATTGCATACATTAAAAGCAATAGTGAATTTCTTTAAAATATAAAATTACATGAAAGACCGAGTTTTACCAAACAATAATATATTATTAAAATATTTATATATAAATTAATAAGATATAACCTATCCATTAAATTAGAATATAGAAATTTTATTAGCTTACATAGGAATATATATTCTTTATAATTATATAATATTAAATTATAGATTAAAAATTAATTACAAATGAATATATGAACCAATTCTAAAAAAATAGAATGTTTTTATATAATTTTTTTTATAATCACAAAGATCTTTATTCCTAATAAATTATAGTAACAACAATTACTAAATTATTTTAATTAAATATATATGTTATATATTCAATAAAATATTTATGATATTAATCCCATGTATTTGATGAGAATTAGATGACAACAAACCCAATTTTATGCATAAAATATTATATTTTTGTTATAGAATTTTTACAGCCATTTAATGGATAACCAATTTTAGATCCAAATTTTAACACTTTTATAAATTTTTCTATATCAAAGTAACCTTCTTATTTTAAATAGAGACTGAAAAATTAGGTCAAGCTGAATTTTTGTTAATTTTCAACAATGATTCATATATTAATGAATTTTCAAAAATAATAAATTATATTCCTCAAATGGTATTCCATATGCTTAATTTATATGGAAAAATTTTACGTTATGTTAGTTTTAAATTTTTTTAGATTTTATTTTTATCACATAATACAATTTATGTAATTTGGATCAATTTCACATTGAAATTGAATGTACAAACTTAATCAATATTTTAGACATTTTTTCTATAAAATCCTTACATAGTCATCCCACTTGCGAGGTGATTTTTAATATAATTTTTTCCACTAATGTAATCGGAATTTTAAAAAATGGATGAAATATCTAGAATCATTATAATTTATAATGTATAAAAATGTCAACTTATTTTTAAAAAAAATATGATGTGTGAAAGTAATTAAAATTAATTAAAATTTCTAAGGAAAAAATTAAGCTTAATAACAGAATAACCCATCAACTAAAGGGCCCAAATGACCTTTCCTGTCACACCCAGATTTCATACAATAGTAATGATTTTAAATTTTATTTAATCTTAATCTTTTTATCTTAAAATTTTATCTAACTTAATTGTTTTGCTGAGGTGCGGGTTGGCCTGACGTGAGTATTTCAATTTGATGATAAATGCACACTTGGATTAACTGATTCTGACGCATGAGAAGAGCTCGGTTAAAGCCATGTCGTGCTTCACTAAATTTCTATGTGCCCCGCTCGGTACCCTGTTAATTAATTAATTAGAAGGATAAACATTAATGTAATCATAAAATAGAATAATAAACAAATAAAATAAGATTATTTAAGAATTTTCTTATTATTATTATTATTATTATTATTATTGGTATTATTATTATTATTATTTCTATTATTATTATTATTAATAATATTAATATTAATTACTGTACGATTAATTTTTTAATTAGGTTTTTATTTCCTTTTATTTTATTTTCCTCCCCCTAATTATCTCCCTCTCTCTTGCGCTCCCCACTCTCCTCGCGCGAACACCCCCCCTTTCTGTTTTTGCGCAGCAGCCACCTCTAACCCTAGCGCACCGACATGGCTACCTTGCTCCCTCCATCCTCCTCGTCGACCTCCTCTAGTGCCCCCGACCCACCGCCCAGCGCAACCTCGCCCTCCTCCTCCTCCATGCTAGGCCACACCCTCCTCCTTTCTCAAAACATCCATGTCGTGCCACACCTCCTTCGGCGCACTAAACCATCACGCGCCCCTCTTCATTCGGGTGGATACCCATGCGCATGCCGTACTTTTGTTCGGAAGGTTCCAACACCCCTTCTTTGTTCGTTCAGATATCCAACAACCCCTCCTTTAGCTGAGAATCATTTTTTTGCCGGTGTTTTGGAAACACCCACCTTTCCAGGCACCACGCAAGCTCTAGAAGCCTTCTTTGAGCTTCAGCTGGCCTCCCGCAACCCCTGCCAATGGTGCGTTTAACTTCAGATTGTTGTTCATTCATTCGATAGAGTTGCGAGTTAGTTTTTCATGTTGTATAAGTTCTTTATGTGATGATTTTGGTTCTATGTATGGTTTTTATAGTTTAATCTATGTTTTTTGCAGTGTGACTGGCGAGTGATTGGGGTTGTGCATCATGTTGCAATGTTTTTCTACATTCTAGGTAGGTGGTTCCACATACAGTTATTATTTGACTAGTTAATTTGCATGTTTAGTTAGTTAGAGTGTTATTTAATTAATTTTTGTGGTGTGAACTTCATTTTCATTGAAGTTTATTTTTCATTGAAATTGTTTAGTATACGGTTGTCATAATATGTGTACTTGATGATGAAATCATCTCTGGTTAATTGCTGTTGTTTTTTAATTTCGAGGTTAGATTTTTAATTAGTTAATTGGTGTGATTTAATTTTTACTTGAGATATAGTATCTCTTAATGTGTTTATTAGTTTTTTTAGGTGGTTTGAGCATATTTTGGCTGTGAAAATCTATGTCAGACTATTCATTAGAGTTTTATAAATTGTTCATTTACATTGTTAGGATGTGCAAGTGGTGAAATTGGTGTTTGGGTGTAGCGTCAGTATGATTTTCATCTTAAATGAGCATTTGAGTGGATCTTCTTGTTTTTTAGTCATACGGCATATTTCTAATTGGTTTGAAAAATTTCTCTGGTAGTTCATTTTATTACAGCAACGGTCTTTTTAACTGTGTGGATTGTTTTCTTTAATTGTGTGCGTAATGCAGGTTGTGTTCCTGAGGTGACATCATGTGCTTATTGTCATGAAATGGGGGTTTGGGTCAGCTAGGTGTGTAAAGTAGTGGTTTTTCTCTTTAAGAAAAATTATTTATGAAAATATGGAATTTTTATAAAATAATTATTAAAGAAGAATGTTTTTTTGAATGCATGGTGTAAAGTTTTTCGGTGTTTAATGTCATGCAACATAGGTTGAAACTGTTTAGTAAATGATTTTAATGGTTTGTTTGACATTGAAAGTGTTTTCTTTGACCAAACTGTATTTTTAATTAGTTGTGTAAGTAGTGAAAATTTAGTTTTAAAGTATTTTTAGTGTGTGTATTCTTCAAAAATGGTATTTCTGAGTAAGAGTAGCGGTTTTTGCGTGTGTGTCATCTTATTTTATTTGGGTGCATAAATATAACATGTGACATGAACTTAAAATTTGTTTGATCACAAACTGGGAAGCCCGGGTAGTTAGAAGTGTAGACTAGACTAGTGGGCTAGTGTTCTATAGGTGACTCGACCCAGTTTCACTAGCAGGATGGACGATTGCAACACTAACTAAACATATGCTATCTTGAGGGTCGTGGTCTTCTAAGACACGTTTTCTGAGGGTCCTGGCCTTCTAAGCCATGTTTTCTGAGGGTTATGGCCTTCTATGCCATGTTCCACCGAGACACGAAGATCTAGGGACCCAAGCTAGCTAAAACACATGAGACCTATCCCATATTAGTTCTTGTTGGTTAATTTATGCTCATCTGTGAGACACATTGGTAATTTTAAAAGTAAGTGTGTGTGTGTGCGTGTGTTTTAATTTAAATTGTTTCTTTTAAAAACTGTTTTCTCTAAACCTGTTTTCTCTAAATTTGTTCATGATTTTAGTTCGTTTTTATTAATGATGAAAATTTATAGGCCTTTTAATAATTGTGCATGGAACCTTTTCTTGGTGGAATCTTACTAGGATTTAAGCTCACACCCTACGAAAATCTTTGGGTGTATATAGATTCTGTTTCTTTTTTATTTCCAGGTTGAGGCATCGAGCTTAGCATTGGTGGTTCGGGTTGTCAGGGGCATCCTTGTGTTGGTTTAGTGGCGGCAGCTTGAGGATGTGACTCTTCATGTAGTGTAGTGTTTTGTGTTGGAGTTTTGGATTCCTTTGATGCAGTCTCTTTTGGGATTTTAGTTCATGTTGTAATCATTAAATCCGAACTTGGTATAAGGGTCAGTTTGGTTGTCAGTTTTTAGTTTCAATTTATTCATCTTGTTGTTTATTTTTTATTTATTCATCCGGGTAAATCGTTACCAAGTTTATTTTTGATACCAAAGAACTTGTGCTAGCCCGTGGGGATCAAGAACACCCTTGCGTTCTTGCCACGGACTGGATCGGGCACCGGGTCGGATGGAGACTCGGCCTGGTTCATGAAAAAATTGTTTCAGAGGAGGTTTTTATTCTTACTATTTATGATGTCAGGTAGATCAGAGATAGGACTCGATACTCGAGTGGTAGGTGCGGGGAGTGCATCGTGAACTCTTACTCGTTCCGACCCTAGAGTAACCCAGGGTTGTTCAGGATTTAAGTTTTTGAAATTGTTCTGTATGAATGGGGGATGAATGTAAGAGTAATCTGGTATGGCACACGGTCTCACATGGAGTAGCGACCCATGTGACGCCTGAGAGTACAGTTCATCACTCTTTGTGGTTAGTGCTTTCTAAGGGCATGTTCTGCTAAAACATGTAGTCAGGTTAGACCTGACCACTAGTCCTTTGTCCAGTTTCATTATTGTTTGTGATATCTTTCTCCAATTTTGGGATTTCCATGAGATTGTTTTCCTTTAAAAAGGGAAGCAGACTTTGGTGATTCTCCTATTTTATTTTGGTGTGCGGTTGGCATGATATTTGGTGTGCATTTCTCTTTGACCTTTTTTTTAGAAATTTGGCGCTTTATTTGTCGAAGTTGAATTTCTAAAGGAGCGTCTTGGGTTATCTGAAATTGAAGTGGGTTGTTTTAGAAATGGAGAGCATTTTGAAAATTTTTATTGAATCTTTGAAATTATTTTTGAAAAAAAATCATGTTTTTGGAATATTGAAAATTTATTATTTTTGAAAGTGGAAGAACCATGATTTTACCAGTGGTATTCCTTTGGATGCTCATGTGGGCACGTGGAAGTGATTAATGGATAGTTAGTGGATTGTGTGGATGGGTGCATGGGTGGCAGAAAAATGAAAATCTACGGGGAATCCAGGAATATCAGTGGTGAGTGACTGATATTAAAAGATGCATCTTTTTATAGATAGATTTTGTGTGTGAAAATGGTGGTTTTGGAAAGAGTAACATCTTTTTTGGTATGAATATATGATTATGAAATAAGAATTGAACTCTAGACTACTTGAGCACAAGTGATTTTTTTCTTTACGGATGAATTGATGTTTTGAATTGAAATTGTTTGATTTGTGTCTGATATATGGATATTTTATTGGTATGTGTTTGGATTTGTGGAAGGATGTTGTGTGTTTCTTGTTTCGGATATTCCACCTAGAAATGTCCAATGGGTTCCAGTAGGTCTCACGCAGTTCTTGGCCTGGCCCACACTCTTAGTGGAGTGGTAGAGTTGGGTTCCACTCGGTGGTGTCGACTATTCATAGACGTCGTGGTCGGTTGGATGTCATTGAGTGCTTTGGGAAAGTTCAAAGTATCTCTTGTTTTCGAGGAAATCCAAAAGTTGTGTTAGTGTATGTTATCTGGAGTGTGTCTGAAGGAGAGAGACTACACCAGGAAATGGTAATTGTTCCATTTTCATTTCAAATGGGAATATTGTGAGCAATCCTCAAAACTAACCACATTCTGTGGTTGTACCTAAGGAAATTAAGGTGAGAGAATTTGGTGAATCTCATAGGTGCTCAATCAATTAATAGGTAGAGATTGAGGTGTGTTCACCTTTCTGATGAGTTGGTTTCATGTTCCCCAGAAGTACTGTGGATTAATCATTCTAAAACTTGTAATAGTTTTGGTATTTCTCATATTGTGGTAATTTTAGGTGCGGCATCCGATGAGGGGTCTGAACCAAAGGGGCTTGTTCTTAGAGTGCTCCTTCTATTAGTTTGTGCTGCGTGTTTGAAGGACAGCTCAATCTCCTACCTCTAGTGTGGTTAGTCGGACACCCTAAGTTGTTCGCTGAAATTATTAGTTGGTATATTAACAGAGTGTCCACTTGGGGGACTAAGAGTAGTATGAAGGTTTCTTTTCAAGCGAAGGTGGTTCTAGTCAGAGGTGGTCATCTTATGACTGCGAGGTAGTAGATGCTTCAAACATCAGGGCCCTAGCCATAGGCCTCGGGATGAAGCTTGCGTGCAGTCAAAACTCATCGAACGTGGTACAAGTTTTGTCCGACATTAGTTTGCAATGACTGATAGGGATGACTTACATTTCATTATTGTGGTATCTCATATAAAGTGTTCATTTTTGTTGGGATAGGTATGAAGGTCATGTATCCTTGTTACAGTCTTAGATTATGGGAGTTCCTTATAGGCCTTAAAAAGGTTCGGAGAATACGTATTCTTGTAAAGCTAGTGGGTCTGCTCCATGAACCTTCTTATGGTTGGAGATGATCATGTCTTATTGAATTGTCATGATCCTATCTGGTTTTCCTCTTGGTTAGGGGATTCTATGATCAAAGCAATCCCATTGGGAAAATATTTGTCCAGTGTTGGAATCTATCATACAGGATGGCCTGTGTTGGTGGGTTCATGATGAAGGGTTCGGTTTGTATTTCTCAAAGTAAATATGGAATGCCCACATGGGATTTGTGGTGTTAGGAAATTATTTTTTAAATGTTGGGGAGACCCAATACGGGTCTCGCTGGTGTCCCCTCTTGTTTTGGTTTGGTTAAACATAGGGAGCTTTGATGGTCAAGCCAGTGTCGTAGGTTTTTCTGTGTTTGTGAGCCATCTTGGTTTAGAGAAACAGTGTTTGAAAAGAATCCTAATATAGTAGGGATACCACCATAGAAAAAACATGGGGGAAACTCTGTTTTGATAGTGCGTTTGGCGGGGCAACCGCTTTCTTCTACTCTGCCCGATCTCGAACATGCTAATTGGATAGCTCGGATAGTGGCACGTAGGCCGAGTTTTTTTGGAGATCTCGAGTAGCCTCGGTGATCCCTAAGTTGGGGGTCAGGGTGTTCCATGTTGTAGTTGTGTTTGAAGGTGAATTACTTTTTGTTGGTAATTTTTCACGGTGATTCAGGTTTTGAGATATTTGGAATTTTAAGTCATTGGTGTTTTGAATGCCCAGTATTCGGGTGATTGAGTTTTTTCTTTAAGTGTCGTCCTGGTCACGCTCAGAACCCTTGGTTGACCTAGTCTTTTTAGACATTTTGGGGGTAGAAAGTGTCATGGTGGGGAGAATTTTCACACCCTGATTTCATACATCAGTAATGATTTTAAATTATATTTTATCTTATTATTTTTATCATACAATTTCATCTGACTTATTCATTTTACAGAGGTGTGGGCTTGGCCTGACGTGAGTTTTGTGTTTTGCTGATAAATGAACGTTTGTCTTAGCTAAGTCTGACGCATGACCAAAGCCCGATCAAATCCATGTCATGCATCATTAAATTGCCATGTCCCCGCCCTGTACCATGTTGATTAATTAATTTTCAGGATAAACATTAATGTAATCATAAAATAAAATAATAAACAAAAAATTAAAATTATTTATAAATTCTCTTATTAATAAAAATAATCATATTATTTTTATTATTAATGGGATTATTATTATTATTATTATTATTATTGTTGTTTTCATTATTATTATTCTTATTATTATTAATATTAATTTTAGTTGGTTTACTTTTTTTATTTTGTTCTGTTTTTATTTCCTTTTATTTCCCCCCCCCACTCATTCACTCCCTATCTCTTTTTCGCTCCCCACTCTCCTCGCACAGACACCCCCTCACCCTTTCTGTTTTTGCGCAGCAGCCACCTCTAACCCTAGCGCACCGAACGGGCTGCCTCGCTCTGTCCATATTCCTCTTCGGCCTCCTCCAGTGCACCCGACCCATAGCCCAGTGCGACCTCTCACTCCTCGTCCTCCACGCCGGGCCACACCATCCTCCTTTCTCTGAACAGCCAAGCTGCACCAAACCTCCGTCGGCACACCGAACCATCACGCGCCCTCTTCTTTCAGCTGGATACCTAGCTGCACGTCGTACCCTTGTCCGGAAGGTTCTAACGCCCCATCTTTGTTCGGTCAGGGATCCAACAACCCCTCCGTTAGCCAAGCATCTTTTTTTCAGAGTTCTAGCAGCACCACCCTTTCATGGCACTGTGCAAGCTCCGGAAGCCTTCAATGAGCTTCGGCTGGCCTCCAGCAACCCTTGCCGTAGGTGTGTTTTACTTCGGGTAGTCGCTTCTTTATTTAGGTAGAATTACGAGTTTTTTTTTCATGTTTTTTAAGGTCATTATGTGATGATTTGGGTTCTATGTCTGGTTTTTATTGTTTAATCTATGTTTGTTGCGGTGCGAGTGGTGAGCGATAGGGGTTGCGCATCATATTGGGATGTTTTTCTACATTCCCGGTAGGTGGTTCCACGTAAAATTATTATTTGATTAGTTAATTTTCATGTTTAATTAGTTGGAGTGTTATTTAGTAAATATTTTTTGTGTGAAGTATATTTTCCATGATGTTTAATTAGCATTTAAAATGTTTTGTATCGTGTTGTCATAATATGTGTACATGATGCTAAAATCTTATCTGGTGAATTGTTAGTGTTTTTTTAATTTTGAGGTTATATTTTTAATTAGTTATTTTGTGTGATTTATTTTTTACCTGAGTTTTAGTATGTCATAATGTGTTTATTAGTGTGTTTATGCGGTATGAGCATGTTGGGGCTGTGAAAACCCATGCCGGAATATTCATTAGAGTTTTATAAATTGTGTAGTTACTTTGTTAGGATGTGCAAGGGGTGGAATTGGTGTTTTGGTATAGCATCGATATGTTTTCTATATTAAATGGTCATTTGAGTTGATCTAATTTTTGTTTTAGTTGTTTGGCGTATTTCAAAAAGGTTTGATAAATTTTTATAGTAGTTCATTTAATTATAGTAATGGTCTTATTAACTATGTGGATGGTTGTCTTTAATTGCGTCTGTAATGCAGGTTGTGTTCCTAAGGTGACGTCGTGTGATTATGGTCATGTAAGGCGTGTTTGGGTCATCTAGGTGTGTAAAGTAGTGGTTTTTCTCTTTAAAAAAATATTTATGAAAATTTGGATTGTTTTAGAAAATAATTTTTAAAGATGAAATTTTTTTTGGCTGCATGGTGTAATGGTTTTCAGTGTTTAAAGTCATGCGACATATGTTGAAACAGTTTAACATATTCTTTTAATGGTTTTTTTGACTATGAAAGTGTTTTCTTTGACCATGATGTATTTTTAATTAGTCGTGTATGTAGTTCAAATTTAGTTTTGAAATATTTTTATTGTGCGTATTCATACAAAATGGTATTTCTGAGTAAGAGTAGTGGTTTTTGGCAAATGTGTGTTTCTTGTTTTATTTTGGTGCATAAATATGACATGTGACATGAACTTGAAATTTTTTTGAGCACAAAATGGGATGCTCGGGTAGTTAGGAGGGTAGACTAGACTAGTGGGATATTGTTCTAGAGGTGACTCGACCTGGTTTCACTAGCAGGACTGATAATTGCAACACTAACTAAACATATGCTATTTTGAGAGTTGTGGTCTTCTAAGCCACATTTTCGGAGGGTCATGGCCTTTCTAAGCCACATTTTCTAAGGGTCATGGTCTTCAAAGCCATGTTTCACCGAGACACGAAGTTCTAGGGACCCAATCTAGCTAACACCCATGCGGCCTCTCCCATATTAGTGCTCATTGGTTAATTTACACTCATTAGTGTGACACTTTGGTTATTTCAAAAGTAAGTGTGTGTGTGTGTGTGTTTTAATTTAAATTTTTTCTTTTTTAAAATTGATTTCTCTAAACCTTTTTTCTCAAAAGTTGTTTAAGATTTTAGTTATTTTTTTATTAAAGTTGAAAATGTATTTGTATTTTAATAATTGTGTGTGGAACCTTTTCTCGATGGCATCTTACTGGGCATTTAGCTCACACCCTACATACAACTTTGGGTGTTTGTAGATTCTGTTTCTTTTTTTCTTTCTAGGTTGAGGCCTCGGGCTTAGCATTGGTGGTTCGGTTTGTTAGTGAAATCCTCATGTTAGTTTGGTGGCGGTGGCTTAAGGAAATAACTCCTCAAGTACCACAGAGGTTTGTGTCAGAGTTTTGGTTTCCATTGATGTAGTATCCTTTGGGTTTATTAGTTCAAGTTGTAAACTTTAAATCTGAACATGGTATAAGGGTCAGTTTGGTTGTCAGTTTTTAGTTTCAATTTATTCAGCTTATTGTCTGTTTTATATTTATTCACCCTGGTAAATCCTTCCCAAGTTTATTTTTGATACCCATGCACTTGTACCAGCCCGTGGAGATCAGGAACGCCTTTCGGGTCTTGCCACAGACCGGGTCAGGTGCTGGGTGAGATGGTGACCTGGCTTGGTTCGTGACATTTCTGCATGCCCAAACCCCATTTTAATTCCATATATCTACCATAAAACATCCATTATTGAGTTTTTTTGGTCTTTTAAGGCTTTTTTAGTCAAAAAAATGAGTAAACCTAACATGTTTGCAAAAATTCCAAGTTACACCTTTTCTATCCCTATAAAAGGCCACCACATATCGAATTTATTCACACCTCTCAAACAGCATATGTTCAACCATGCTGTATCAAATTTAATTTCCAAATTCAATCCCTGAGACCTTGAAGCATCTCTTTGGGATGAAATCCTCCCAAGGAAGTCTTTTGGTATTATCCAAAATAAGTTACCTGATTAAGATGTATCGTCTTTTCTCAAGATTTTTTGTTTCATTTCCCTTATATAGACTATAAACTATTTCTATACTACACTTAAATAAAAAATTAGAATATTCCCAATACTATTATGTTTTAATTTTATTTTTTTTACCTACATGTACACGCACCCCCATATAATGGGTAATGACCGTACTATTTATGTGAATGGTGAACTACCGCCTCATGAAATGTTGATTGTTTGTTCTTACTTTACAAACTTTCATAGTGAAAGTTATGATATAAAATATACTTATATATGACATATATGATATTTATAATTTAGTTATTCTTTGATAATTAATATTTATAACATAATTTTATGATTTTAATCTTGTATAACTACGATAATTACATTTGAGGAAGTGTGGACGACCACACCTCAAAATGATATTACTCATTCATACCATACACGGAATGTATACATAATGGTTCTAATAAGAATATTAAACAAATATAACATAAATGTGATTATTTTTTTATAATATAAATAAGTATTATTTGTTTTTCATTATTTTAATAACCCAATGAAATAGAAGTAGCATTTATGTGTACCTACGACCTATCATCTCCAAAAATGGTGCACTTATTTTTAATCTCAATGTATTATAGACTAATATATATATATATATACATATATATATTATATTATAATTATCAAATGGTTTACATTATAGAGATGATTAATCTCTGATTAATTAATGATAACAACAAATAAAAAGTTAAAACATAATCGAGAAAAATAGGCAATTGACACCTGAAATAGTAACATTAATTAATGTTTTTAACCAATGGGTAATGTGATATTAAAAGAAGTTAATATATGGAATTTTAAAAATTAGTATAGTTATGATATTAGTTAGTAACATGCCAAAATAACTATATATGTGGCTAAATACCACACACAAAAATGTAAGGATAAGGAAGGGGAATATATTATCAATTTATATTCAATGGAGGATTATTTGTTATTTTGTGCCAATTCACTTTCATTTGGTTTATATAATACCCTTTTAATATTATATAATGAATCCATTAATTATAATGATATTATAAGTTTCATTTAATTTCATAACTTTCAAGAGATTATAATTTGAATGTTTCAATGTGGTTAGGGACACTTTGGAATGTTTAAAGATTGTCCTACTCATGAATTTTATTAATAATTAACTATGAAATCCATCTTACATTTGTTATATATAACTTTCTCTTAAAACAATCACATTATAATAATAATATTTCATTTTAAGATACCTTGATTTTCTGTATTCTCAAACAATTGATATTATTTTTTTCTAATCCATATATGATTTGACATACGGTGTTATCTTTTTCAGTTATATGATTAACTTGTAATTATTAATAAATATGAATGTTCTATTAAATATGGATTCATTTTTATAAATATCATTTTTATTAATTATAGAACCATCGATTTGGACACAAAATAAATGGGTTTGGGACCATTTAAGGTTGGACCTATGAGTTAGGGACCAGTTAATGAAAGGCCCTTGATGCATCGACGGTATAATGGGGAGAACTAGTTGGCCAAATACATTAAAATTTATCTTGAGGGTTAATATATAGTATTCATGGGAAACATGATGTTTTGTAATTAAGCATTTAATTTATTGTGAATTAAGATGGTGTTAATCGTTGATATTTTTTATTATTGTATCAATGGATGGATTTCATTTTATGTTCATTGATATATTCGAATATGTTTTCAGTTTCTTACCATTAAATGTTGATATTAACTTATCTTTTGATTTATATGGAATGTGTTATCAGTTTTTTACCATACCATATTGATATTTTCTTATATAGTTATTCGTAAGATATGTGTTTACCGTTATTTACTATTCAATTTTATTTTAATCCTAATGATTGTTTATTTTTTTCACTATATATTTTCCTTAATAAACAATTGATCTCACCCTTATTATTGTTTTCTTCACCATGTTATGAAGAAAAGACATGGAATAAGCATTTAAAGATGCATTTTATTTTTTTATGCATCTTTCCTTTATTTCCTATTTATAAATGACTTTTGGGTATTGTGTGGGTAATTTGGATTTCCAATTCTACTAAATGAAATGGTCCTTAGATGTTTGATTTCATGTAATCATGCCAATGTAATAAAACAATGAACCAAGTTTGGTATTATGGGGTTGGGGAGTTACATTTAATGGATCATAAGATCCATAAAAGACTGAACAAATATATCCATCCATATCAATCTATTTTTGAAAACCACAATGTTTATAAAATGTTATCTATCATAACACATTAATCTCTAATTCTCATAATTAATTCTAGTAGTTCATTATTATTATTTTTTTTCAAATCATTTTACAAAATATAATGACTTATTAACAATTTTATCACATAGGCTTATTATGGGTAACTGTCCCTTATCATCATTCGATCTTGGGATCAGGTTTCGTGACCTTACCTAACATCAATTGTTTTTCACCCAGCATGTGGTTTCCTTTATATAAAAAATATTAATTTATTTCATATATCATACTAAAATAAGATGATAAACATCCTTGGAATAACATTAATAATTACATAACATTTTTTCTAATAATTTTAATAAAACTACTTTTTACAATGTCGAATAATATTATTTGATCATATTTTTATTCCTCAAATACATTTTCCAGTAAAACCTACTCATTGAATAAATTTTTCCTCAAATATCCACAATCATGGTAGAATCCCATCAAATAAAACCATAAAGGGTTGTTAATTAATTTGAACTTCTGATTACTCTTAAAATTATAAACCCGTGATGGTATTAATAACTATTACGTTAATAAATAAATATATGATTTTATATCCTTACACAGTCCTTAAGTATTTAAAAATTCTGACAAACAAAATACCATTGGTAATACTAATTTTTTTTCATGAATCCCCATATATAAATAATTTTTTCCTTTTTATTTCAACATTATTTCATCCTTGGTATTGGTTTTAACTATAAGTATTTATTTTACTGAACCAATTTTCATGTTCTCTACAACTAAGACAAAAATATAAATATGGATCATTAGGATGAAATTTATTTCCATTAATTATATTTTTAATTTTTACATGCAAATTATTTGCTTTCTTCTGTTCTTTTCTACACATATATCATCATACCATTCCTTTGAGAAATCCTCTTTTCAATATAAGACACCAAATGTTTAACATAAGTCATTTATTATATAAACTATTCAAATCATTCATAATTGTTTTAATGTAAATGCGATTTTTAATAATAATATACATCGAGAGTAGAAAACCATATGTAAGATTAGGATATTTTTTATAAACCATGTGATGATTGTTTCAATCCCAATCCACCATTTTCGGTGTTATTTACCCTGGTTTCATATCTTATAGAACCAAGTCCACTTTTACTATCTAGACATAAGTTAATTTTTGGAAAACCGAATAAACATTCCCTCACAAAAACATTAAGATATTCTTCTTTACTTATCATCAAAGTATATAGTATGTTTAATTTTCCTAATATATTTTTTCCGAAATCCATTTACCATGATTTATAATAAACTCCCTAAGATACAATCATTATAAGACCTAACTCTAGTAGACAATAGATAGTGACTTCATTATTAAATTGGAATATGATACATGGAATCACATCCCAATATACCATATAGTTTAGTATTAAATAAAAACTAGATGTATACATGAGTCTTACATTACATTTGAACAAAAAATAACCACATATTTCTTCCGTAATATCATTATTCCATCAAGTATATCCTTAAATATCAATCATAACACAATTCAAGGAATAATGGGGAAATGAAACAAAATAATGGTAATATATAATGATCAATATGGGTTTTGTATAGTATATGTTATCATGAATCAATAAAAATAATCACAATGGAATGTGAACTAAAAAACAAACCAGAAATGTAATGAATTAATTGATAACAAGGTGCATTTAGATACAATATCATTGTGAAAATATCATAGAAAATAGATAATAAGGAAAGTTAATAAACTGAAAACACATTCCATTGAATCACTAACATGTCTATCATAATTGGATAAGGAATAATAAATATAGAATCATAAATATCCAAAAAAAATATTGCATTTAACAAATAACATAGAATGAAATGAATTAATATATTACATTGTTTCAACAATCACAAAGATGTTGCTAATTGAATTCACAGTAAATGTTATTCTTGCATAATAGATTCCATGATCTTATGAATCATGATACATTTTTCATTAAGAATAATCAGAATAATTTATAAACTACTGTTAAAAACCTATTTAATGATCGCTAATTGATTTTCCTAGTTATACCTATCAATAAATCAAGGGGCTAAACTATATAGGGCCCACCCATCACAATAGATACAAAAAATTCCTTATATTTCATATAATTTTTTTAATTCATGAATCAATTTTCTTTGTCATCAAATATTTATATTGATTAGAGGATGCATATTTATCATGATTTACCTAGTTTAGATAACAATGTTCATGAAAACCACTATTTGTAATAATTGTATAATGTTTATTATATAATCATAAGTATAATTAAATATACTATTTTGTAAGGGAAATATAATTTCCAATGAAATATAATTGCAATAAAGTTATTGTTTCAATAGAAATTATTAATAAGAAAAAAATTAAAGATTGTAATTTAACTTCTACCACATGGTAAAATTATATTTAGATAACCATAGATGAAATTATTCCAACTAAAACATAAAATACCATGGAATATAAATGAATCATTATATTTCATATAAATGTTTTAGTACATAAACCACATAAATTTGAATATGTTCATAATAACAATGTAATCCCAATGGAATGTAAATTGAGATGGAATCTTTTACCTTACAGTTAATTTTGGATTAACAATATTTATCCTCATAAATTGTTGGTTTTATCATTAAATTAACGTATTCCCAGAAAATATTATTATTTATAATATCATATATTATCTTTTTATAACAAATTATCATTCATTCATTAATAATCACTCAATTTTTTTTTCTTTTTTTCCTCTTATTTTCCTTGTTTCTCATATGGGATTTGTCATGAATGATCCAGTTCATATGTATATTATATACTTATATTATATTTAAGATAATTATAAATAAACATTTATCTTATTTATACATCAATAATACATTCCAAACTAATCATGAATGATGGTTATGAAAACTTAAGTATATTGTGATCTTAGAGATAGTTGGTTGTATGTACGCATAAGTAATGTTTTCATTTTTCAATGATCACTACATCAATGTGATAAGTAATGATTTATATTCATAGATAATCATAGAATCATAATTAGATTATTATTTTTCTAAATATACTTATATATTTGTCAACCATGAGATGTGGTCATGAAAATAGAGGTATGTCACATCATGAAGGTGGTAGTTCACACGTAATAGTGACTAACGTTATCATATCTCCTAGTTAATCAAAAGTAAAATATATATATATATATATATGATTAAATGAATTTATAGGATTACTTATGTTATAGATATCATATATATTGTTTTTAATAACAATGAAACCAAAATGTAAGATGTGGTAATTGAATAATGATGACATCTGTTCGAGAGGTTGTTGTCCACTATACACACAAATTATGATTTCATAACTGATTTAATGGAAGTGGAGACGGTTGTAGGTCATGACCATAACATAAACAAACCTAATTATATTGTTATTATAATATATTTTTGTGATAATAATTGAATTATTTGTATTAAAAATTAAAAAATATAATCGTGTTAAGAGCACGACAACTTCCTGGGGGTATCCTCCTTAGGTTTTCACCAATGCCTTCCTAAGGTGGATTTATGTAGAAATAAGGATTATTGTATGATTTTAGTTAATTATAGAATATATTTAGTTAGAAAAATTAATAACTGGTGTACTGTTAATTTGAGAATAATAGAAGAGAGTAGTGTAGTTTTATAAGCAAGGTGTGCGACATAGTTGTAATTTTTAAAAAATGAGCTCCAACCACATTTTTACGTCACAAATCCCTAATAATGGGTAATTATCGATTCTATAAGGGATAAATTCAAAATATATCCATATAAAGTATTTTGAAAAAAAATTATGTTATTTTAATTCCTATCCATTTAGTTTAAACCCCGATAGTCCCATTTTTACTATAATTGAAGTAATTCATTTTTATTATATTCACTGTTTATTTTGGTCAATATTAAGATAAAATTTGTAGACATTATAATGTACTATGATTAAAAATTTGGAATCAATTTTTACATTTTATATTCACATTATTAGGAATTTTTAATTGAAAATTAATCACACATATGTGATGAGAAAACAAGTCTCAAAGATAAAATATTCAAAAAAATATTAAACTTTTAATATAAATACTCAATATGATAATTTTTCCAATGAAATAAATTTTAATAGTAAATATATACTTTAACTATTTTTAATTTAAAACGAGTTTATTTTTTATTTTTTATTTATTTATATTTTAGATGAAAATTTAGTTTTGAATTAATACTCAGTATTTTCAACTATTCATTGAGAAATGAAAACTATTAAAAAATCCAAAATATTCTACCTAATAAATATTTAATATTATAAAACGATATATTATTTAATTTTATTTAATAAATTTTCTATATGTGGTAACAATTATTTTCAATTTTTTTCGCCATCCACTATTAATCTGTATTTTACATAACATACTGTTTTCATAATACATTTCTTTTTATTTTAAAGCATTCATATTTTTGTAACATAGAAATAAAAAAATAATTTTTTTTATCAACTATATAAATTTCTAATATGGTTAAACCTATTCCTTCACACCATGCATACTTCTATTTGTTAACTATAATATTAATTTATAATATTTATAAAATATTGTTATTTGTTAAAACATGGTCTTATATATAACGCAACCTATCAAAATACTAAATATTAGGCGTAACATAATATAAAATAAATATATCATGTAATTATATCTATTTAAAAGAATGAATTTATTTAAAAATAAATATATCGTAATCCCATTGGGTGAGATATTTTCATCAAATATTGGTATTTCATGTCATGTACATTATTGAAAACAATGTTTATATTTTTGAATTTTATGTTGTTACAACACCGTAATGTTAACCTGGGTCAGACATGATCATTATACAAAAATCATGTCATCTTATACATAAACATATACCCAGGATTCTCACCAAAGAAATATTATTCTATTTTCTGAAGGTTAAAAAAACATTGCTCTGATACCATCTACTGAGACACATTGTTTTCTTACATATATATCAAATCATATTAGATGGATATTCATTTGATAAACTAAAACTCCATTTCAAAATAACATAGCTAATGTTCCTTTATAAACTTGGACACATAAACAACTCATTAATATAAGTATAAATCATCAACTAAAAGTCTTATCCTAACTAAAACCCTTCATAAACATATCTTAATTCATAACTAAGGGTAGGAAAATATTTGAAAGGGTGATATTATATTATCAATAAGAGTAAATAATTGAGATATCAATGATCACATGTGAATTAAATGAATATAAGTGTGTGAGAACAAGAGAATAAAATATTAAAATCATACCCTATATATTAAAAATCATTATGCAGACTCATATAAAAAAACATGATAGTATATAATACATTAATCATAATATAATAAAGGAATATAAGCCATGTAAATATTAAATTCGTATAAAATATGTAATATTGGAATACTTATAAGTTTGGGAAATCATTTCATTAATAACCGAGTCTCATTGAAAAAATTATCATAGTAGATTGGGTTCACTCCCTAAGTAATTTTGGAAGTAATAGTCCACTCAAAAGTATATGTTATTGGATTGGGCTCACTCCCGAAAACATTATAGTTGGCATTGTTCAATCCCATGACTATCAAAGTGGAAAACTTCCCACAATGAATTTTGTTCATATCCAATTCCATTCCTTTTTATATCATGAGACAAAATAATTTACCTAATAAATTTGAGGGAGATATAGTAAAAACCAAACACATAATTAAAATAATAAATTTTTATCCAAAAGTTCCTAAAATATTCATCATATTAGAACACATCAAGTGAAATGGGTTTAATATAAAATTCATCATAACAAAACACATGGAAATTGAATGAGTTTGATAAAAATTTAATTATATCGTCATAAAATAACCAATGAAAAATTAATAGGTTGATTATCAAATTTTTATCAAACATATTTACCATATAAAAAAATAATTACCGGTGAACAATTGGATTATGTCCCTAGAATATATTATAATAAATTAAGTGTCATCATCTTTGGTTAATATAAATACCATTAACTAATCATTAATCATTCATGAAGAAAATATCCATTCAATTTTAAAATTCAAATCTCTAAAATAAATATTTTTTAAAAATATTATTGTACAAATTTATTTCAAAATAACTATGGAAATATCTAAAGAAAACGTCAAAGAATTGATCATTAATTAATGTGGTAAATTCAGCTCAGGTAATATAAGTTAAAATAGCCATTTTTTATATTTCTGCAATTTCAAAAAGCACATCATTCAAAAAAAGAAAAAAATGATTACTTTTAAAAGAATTAATTAAAAATTTAAAAATGTGTAAAATTTACTATAAAAATAATAATATAATATCAAACACATTCTCTATAAAATTTTTCAAAAATAAGAAAATAAAATAAATGTGTTTTTGACTAAAGAATGACATAAGGACAATTTTACATAAAATAAATTTCGGTATCTTAAGTATTTAAGGAAAATAAAAAATAAAAAAAACATTATTATCATAAAATAAATGAATGAAAAGAAAATTCATAAGATTATTGAGAGTAATATCATATTAATTCATTATTGGAATCATAATAACAAATATAAAAATAATGATTGAAACTGTAATATAAAATGATTTGATATAGTAGTAAAATTTGAATCATTAGCCCCATGAAATAAAAATAAAAAGAGGAATATTTAAATCCCCATTAAACAAATATTAATATTTCTAAAACTCATTCATGAGAAATATATACATCAAATAAAACAAGAATTAGGGGAATATGTCTTATGTCTCCCCGAAACTAAATTAAGCCAAAAATTATATGCCATAAGTTATATTTTTTTCATTATAATGGGATCCTCCTATATAATAAATATATATTAATTATAAATCAATAATATAATTATAAATATATATTTCATATCATATTTTATTTATTTATATGCATTATTACACTCGTTTGTTAACACTTATTTATTAAAGTCCCTGTTTCGGGTGATATCTATATCATTTTTCATATATCTTCTGGTTGATAATTTTTTATGAATTAATATATTTCATGTTTATATAATAGAATGAATTTTAAAAATTATATAAATTACATATATATTCAATTTATACATGGTTAGATACATTTATAAATTTTAGATATAGAAAAAGTAATTATATCATTCACGGAGTGGGTAGGTCGTACATACACACGAAAAATATTTTCATACAGTTGAAGGATAGAAAAGAATAATGATAAATAATAAAAAAACATTAAAAATAAATATTATATCATTTATATAATTTATATTCATTTAAACCATCAGTATTACTATCCAATGATAATTTGAAAAAAAATCATCACCTCACAGAGGTGGTAGTCTATAGGTATGCACGATGGACATAATCATTTTATAATAGATTTGAATATAAGATGGTAGATATTATATTATCAATTAGGAAGTATAATAATTTCAAAAGAACCATATATAATAATTAACACCTTCATAATGTCCTTTCATAAATTATGTTTATGAAAAATTAATCATATCGATACATGATGATGGTAAGCCATACGAACAAATTAGCAATATCTTCACCAATCATACGAATGGGAGAGAATGAATAAATGTTCTTTCATAGACATAAAAAAATTATTTATTATAGTGAAGTTATTATTCCATGAATATAATAACATGTATAGAAGAGTTTAATGAATAATTTAAAATATAGTGATCAATTAATGCGATTACCTCTCCTTAAAAAAACTCAAATTGGTCACCTACTAAGGGAACTATGGTTGGTATATTGGAAATAATAAAAACACTAGAATTTATGTATGGGGGTGGAAAATAAATCTTTTAAGAGGTTGGTAATTCTATAATAATCAATGTCGTGATAAGAATATAAAGGATGTGTTAAATATTATAACTGGGAGGAGGGAACCCTTGGAATTTCATAAAATATTAAGATATATTAAATTTACTATCAATAAAAAAGGATCAAAATGGCCTATAAATAGTCAATATATGATATTTTAGAAAATATATTTTTCCCTAATGTACCCATTTTATATTTTTATTATTATAATATAATATTGTAAAATATAATTTTCATAAAAAAATATTACTTTCAATTTAGACATTATTAAATTAGGTTAACATTAATGACAAAAATATGAAGTTGTAATTAGAATATAATCCTTTAAAATTATAATAATATTCCATATTCATATAAATGTTTCACAGTATACATTAACTCAATTAAATAATATTCCCTTTTATATTTATAATGGAATTGATTTTATTTGTTTTATTAATTGGATAAATACTCAGTTAGTGTAACATATGAATTTAATGAAATTATATAAATAATAAAAATTAGAAATAAATTTAAATCATTGAATTTATTTTATTAAGCTCAATATAACGACATATATAAATATATAACATTCTTTTGTACCTATGTTGAAACATAATATATATTTCAAACATAGTGACATTTTTGTAACATTCGTTGATTTAAATAGTATATACATAATTTTTTGGGAAAAGTTTCTATTAAACAATGAAATATTTAGTCTTATGTCATAATGTTAAACGAGATTTAGAAAATAATAATTTTTATGAAAACATATGGAATTAAAATTATTATTTTTAATAGATTTATCTAATTTAACTTATACATATTTAATACATTTTAGCACTGTTAATATTCATATTGACCGAAAATAAAAGTCTTATATTCCCAATTTTAAGGATTTTGTAAAAAAATATCAAATCCATATTTTTAAATTAGATTACTATTTGTTATTTAATTTAATATTAATGTTATTGTGAAACAAAATATGAAACATATTTTTATAAAAAATACATTTTTTAGTATAAAACACTGTTTATTATTATGTCATACTGAGAAAAATATAAAATTAATTTTAAAAGAACTATGATTAAAAATATAATATATATATATACACACTTCATGAAAAAAAATTCCAATAGTTAATAAATTTATTTATATAGATTAAAGAACATTATGATCAATTTTTTTTTTAAAAAAATATCACTTTTATATTAAAATGATTTTTATTTTCATTTATAATCAATATATATCCAATTAATTGTTTTTAATTATTTTAAAACATATTATTTTTTATATTTATTTCTACAAATTTATAATTTCCGAACTAATATATATGAAACAATTTGTAACATTCTGTCCTGGATGCCAGTAAATCTGTGCTCTTAGTTGGTGGGACAGTAGGCCTCAACTGTGCCTCCCCATATCCATAGGCCATCAAATAGTTGTTAGATACTAAGAGGTGATAGTGGCGATAAAATTCCCTCATATCAGAGTAATAAAATAATATAAAATCCCTAGGTATCATAAAAAATATAAAATTAAATAGTGTGGAAATAGTAATCAACTGAAATAGAACCTGCTGTAATAGTAAAAAGCTAAAAAAAGTGTGAACAACTATTTCAGAAAACACAACACATGTCCCCCATAGGTCCAACCCTATAGATACAATAGTACCAAAAAACTAAAGGTAAAGTACATGGCATAAATACTAACTCTCAGGAAAACCATGTACCAGATATAAAGACAATATTGAATTATAGCATTCTGATCATTAGAACATCTTAAGAAGCACTACTCGGTCTTGAAACTATGGGCCTCAGCCCTACCCCCATGAATCTCATTATCAACCTAACAAGTTGTCAAATGGTCTACATGTGCATTTGGGTGCATGTGTAGGGGTTAGAAAGAATCTCAATAGGCCACCACGACAAGAAACCTATAACTATTGTGCTATAAGTGTATGAAAAAAACATGATCAATCTCACTGAGACGCAACAAAAGGCAGTAAAAACATAGGTGCAACCACATTTGAACTTAGGCTCTAAAAACCCTATCTACTAATCATGTTCCACCATGGATGTCCATGACCATATACATACATATGTATAGTCCCATACCTATACATATATACATATTTTTTAATACTCACTATTATCTAAATCAAATAACATGAATCCACACCAGCAGTCGGTCTGTGGATCCATAATCCCAATCTCCTGAACATCCTATACAAGGGCATTGAGTTGGACGTTGTGCCACTCAAGATGTGTGTCATTATGTTAGTTGTCATTTCTGTAATCCCATCAACATGTACCTGCTTCTTCAAATGCATGCTTTTTATTTTGGAGCATGATACGCCACTACATGGGGATACTCATCTTACACCTGGTTCACCCATACTCACCACAAATCACTGAAACAATGATACCATATACAGGCAGTCAATCGTATAAATAATGATACCATATCCCAATGGTCAATAATATAAGTAAGGATCTCATACAACAATGGTTAGTCCTATAATGAATGATACCATATACTGACGGTCAATCCTATAAAGAACAATTATATGGAGTACATCGAAACATTATATAAAAGGTTGTTGAGTTAGTCACCATGATTCATATGCATGCAAATCTAGTCCAATATTTGAGGCCTAGGTCTCGGTCTATAGGTGGACATAACATTCATAAATCGGATGATCTCTATGGGGATTACCCTTAGGTGGACTGTAAGAGAGAACTCATCAATGAGACAACATCCTACCCCCTCAAGTCTCAAAATTGATCACTAAGAGCATAACCATTCTGATCAAACAATGATATTGTAATCCTACCACTACTCTAGAGTGCTTAATCTACCACAATTCTTGGCTCAGCATCCCTTATAAAGAGATAAATCACCGGTGAGACGTCATGTTACACACATCAAGTCTCGTAATAGATCCCAAAGAGAATAATAATTTTGATCATAGGTTGAGGAGATCATAATCATCTTCACCACTCATAAGTGTGTAATCTTCAATGAATATTGGGTCTATATGACGGAAATTGAAGAGTGTTAATTAATCCTCATCATATATCATCCATCCTATGAGTTCTTCCAAGTCATTCCTACTATAGGAATCCATATATCCCTCATAAAATACAACTCAACACATAAGGCTAAATAGCCAAAAACCAGGAATCACCTCTT
This sequence comes from Viscum album, assembly GCA_963277665.1. Classification (NCBI taxonomy): domain Eukaryota; kingdom Viridiplantae; phylum Streptophyta; class Magnoliopsida; order Santalales; family Viscaceae; genus Viscum; species Viscum album. The sequence goes on from OY728136.1 coordinate 2,093,890,751, forward strand.
GAAATCCCAAAAATATATATATAACTTTATATATATATATAAACACAAAAACCATGTCCTGGTTAGAACATCTTGGTATACCAGCAAAATATCTTAAATAACATGGCTTATATGATGGATCTTCGGAAAGCACCTCTGACCATCTCAATATGAAATACGAATCCCATGATGAACATCTAGGCATCCTAAAAAATGAAAGATTCCTCATTTCAGGCTGAATATCCAATAATTTGAAAACACCTCTGGTAAACACTACTGCATCAGAAAAACAAAGAAAGATATAAACAAATGATTGCGGGTGTCCTGGATGCCCAACGCTTCACTCTATCCATACACTCATGGGCTTAACAGTTCGACAAAGGTTCTAGGTCACACATGAAAACCATCAATACACAAACATGACGTAGCATTTTAGGGTTGATCTTACAAAGGGTACTTGCTAGGTCCCTCAATCCAATAACAGAAATCCATCATACATGGTATCATTTAGATAAATTAAAGAAAATTGCATCCTACTCAAGGTCATTAGCTAGAATGTAATGGAGGAATCATACACCAGATCCAATAATGATAATCAATTTTGAAATAATATAACAAGGATCCTATAAGCATTACACAAGCAAGGGATCCTACTTGGAACTCCCTAGATCATCATATTATAAAAGGCATCCCTCTGCAGATCCTTAGAAAAAACTTGTCTCACGACTTCATAGGCCAGAAGGGCATGTCTCAAAAGGGGAATGACCTCAAATCCAAGGTGACGAGAGATATCTCATAGCACATCATAGATCAATATATCAACATGGTTTGACCCAAAACCCTAAAGATCACTCACACAATGTCAAAAAAAATGAGACAACTGATGTTAATAATATGAGGGAGAACTTCTCCATATAGATAAAATCCACAAACACCCATTATGACTCCCCAAATTTCTCCATGGGTTCAACCATCAAAATATACATTGAAAAATAATAAATAAAACTAATATTAGGGTCTAAAATGGAATCATGGAAATGAAAATAAAAAATCATCAAAGTGTTGCAAGCGATAGTGCACGGTGTTTCCCCATGGGTACACAGTGTGTACTCTTGAAGCCTCACCCGGGTGTGTACATTCACTGACATGGGCACGTACAAGCCCCAGGTACATGACATGTGAAATGGGTACATGGAATGTACCCGAAATGGGTTATATATAGGAGTCACTCAGACGACTTGTTCATTTACATAGCTTTGTCGTGTATGTATACACAGCGTTTTACCTTACACGGTGTCTGTCTATGTACTCCCCATGTTTATGTACCCCTACATGGGTAGATAATCCATAGTACTCAGCCACACAACAAAGTTCAATTACATGACGTGTATATCAAATACATGATGTTTACTCCATAAAACATAATCATACCTAAATAGGAAGAACATAAGGGCTGACACCCTATACTATGCATTGTTTCACCTGGTTTCCCCAAACCGGGAACCATCAAAATGCCCAAAACCCCCCACTATCACCCCAGAATCAACAGATCCAACCTCAAGAGGCCACAAGTAAACATAAACAAGATTTAAAAACATGAAACAACATAATTAAAGGGAATTTATGGAGAAAATGATAATGGTTTTTCCTTTTGAAGGAAACTTCTCAAACATCTATTGATTTAAGAATCCACGGTTGCCATGTGCCAACTCAGGGCATCGAAGGATTTGTAACGGCACCACCCTCTTCTTCCCTCTCCATTTTTTCCCATTAACCATTACCTCCCATATTCAACGTCGTATAAGGAGGAGTGTCAATGAACATAAGAAGGGATATGGATTAATTAAAATAAAAATAATAGAAGAAAATAAAAAAATGAAAAAAGAAGAAAAATGGGTCTGGGCTGGCCAAGATGCCCTACTCGAGTTTATGCCTCTCCAAGGATAAAATAATCATTCATGACTCAATATTAGAGATAAAATCACAGTCTCAAACTCTTTACAAATTTATCACTGAATGAACCTTCATGAATAAATTAATATCTAATTTAAAAATATTAATTATTAATTATTCCACTAAAATTCAAATAGCTCGGATTTCCACCTAACTCGTGTCTTGAGGTTAAAATCCTATTATAGAACCTACAGTGGGGTTATAAAATTTATTTGAGATTATGTACTAGGATAAAATATCATTTCACCCATTTATAGGCATCGATAATCAAAAATTTAAATTTATGCTCATAACTGAATTCTAAAAAACATAGCTTCATACAAACTGGCCACCACAATCCTTTTCTTCCCTAAGAAGCCTAGTGAAAGGAAAAGGATACATGCTTTTAACCCAAGTATCGACAAGAACAAGAAACAAGGACTATCTAATGACCAAAATCATAGAGACAACAACTGCCTTATATAATAAATACATTCAACTATGATCGATCATGTACTCCCCGCCCTAAGAATACCATTATCTCCATCTCAAGACCATACTCCAAACACAACATCTTAGGGATAATGAAAAAGATAAAATGGAAATGAATGTAACCACCCTCAAATGAAAATAGGTGCACTACCCACCATATTACATTCCTTACATCACTCCCAGAGTGAAACCATAGTAGTTTTATTCCTCAACGAAGAATAACAACTAGAATAAAAAAGGATATCAGTGTAGGGCCAATTCTCTCTCATCATACTCACTGAAAATCAAGATAGTTCATGATCATCTCTAACAAGAGTATATTATATTCCACCAATGTCCTGTATAGCTCCCTCCAAGCCACACACAAATTTTTTCATATACTGATAAGGATTCAACCACTGGTCAACCATCTCCTAGTAACCCAGCAATTCATTATGTAGCCTCTACCACAAAGGGACATTTCAGCATAACTTCCTATATCCAATGGCATGATGTTTCTTGAAACATCGGTCCTCTTCTCACACTTGGCCTCTCAAGATTTTAAATTTAAACAATAACACACACAAACATGATGTATCTTAATCACCTGACCTATACTCCAGGGATTTATTCCTTTCATGAGAATCTTCCCATGCTCTGAATACATTTGAAACAATGAAAACAATGGTTTATTAGGCCAGGAACCTGAATATTTATTCCCATCACATCACTCATGAAAAAAACCAGGCTAGGTGCTTCATTATAACCTAAGTCATCAACATGACTATAATAGAAACTTGAGTGCATATAGTGTGTCATTAAAAACTCAGCCATAAAACCAAGATCACATCAAAAAAGGCACCAAAAAACATGATCCAACCTCTCACATAAGTTTCCCTTGATCAAAATAGATGTTTAACTACAATGTTTTCAGTCAAACCGTGGGTATCTAAGTCCCTCATCTAGACCTACAAAACAATACTCACAATTGGGTCACAGGGTCAAACCACATATCCAAAAATATCCAAACTCCCAAAAGTTTGTAAAGATTACAATGAACTATGATGGTAAAAACTGAGAACACATCCTAACAAGGCCCCTGATCCACTTTTTTCATCCTTACAAGGAATGGATCACTAGAGGTCCAGTTCACATGAAATGTTGTGGTATCTATCGTCATTATATCCATCGACCAGACTAGATAACTATAGGCATGAAAAACAACATCCAAAAATGGGTCACAACCAAAGTGGAATCACATGCCATGTCAATCTACTAGGTTATCTACACCTCATTTTCACGAGGACTTAGTCATCATCCTCAAAAACATATGCCTCAATGTAGATTGATATAACCATCCATAAAAATGAAATATATATGTAATCAGGCCCAACGGCCATAATATTCAGTAAAATCACACACTAGTGGGCCAATATGTTTTTAATATTAAATGTAAAATATGATGCATGAGACACCTCCTATCATTTGCTACCAAGAGTCAAATTCCATCATTTGCGTCATTCCAATGTCCAAGAGATAGATATCCATTGTAAATTATTTATCCACACACAACAAGTGTGTTTCTCAAAGAAAAAATCATATAATACTATATCATCACAAATCATAAAAATAATCCCATGCCCTAGAAATAAGGACTTCATACCAGGAAAATTGTTCTCAACACACCATTCAAATATCCAATAAATCTTCCAACACATTCCTAATACTTATTTATACCATATCTCAAATAGTAATGACTTTGAAATTAAAAATCCTCTAATACCACTTTATAACATCTTGACATGGATTCCACTAGAACAATACTCTGAGTTTGTGGGTCGCTAGTCCTCAAGGGAACATCCTAGTATGCCAGAGGCTACCGAATAGTAATGAGGGACTAAGAGGTGATAGTGGGGTAACAATTCACTCTTATTAGAGTATGAAAATAGTTTAAAACACATAAATAACAAATCCAATGGAAATTAAAATAGAAAGTGGAAGCAGTAAACAACTAAAATAGGAAAATTTTCAATAGTAAAAATCTGTAAAAATCCCAAAAACGTATATCATAAAATACAACACTGGTCACCTAGTATGACTAACATATAGATAAAAGAGTAAAAAAATTAAAATTAATGTAATGCACATGGATAAAATAATAACCTTGATGAAAACCGCATACCCAATCTCTAGATATTGGCAAAATGCATCAACCCGATCAGAATATCCTTTCGAGCTTCTATGCTTGGTCATGCAACTCTGGGCCTCAACCCTATCCACCATTAAACTTGTTATTTGTGAAAAAGAATACATAAGATCTACACATGCACTGATGTAAATGTGAATGGGTGAGAATTAATTTTAGTAGGTCACCCTGATAAGAAACTTGTAATTGTACTGCTGTAACTATATGAAAAAGTATTGTTCTCATCCTTGATGAGACAAAACAAAAGGCTGTAAAACCACATGTTCTACAAAAGTTTAAACTAGTGTCCATAATCCCTATAATATAGAAAAGATATAACATTGATGTCTATAACTATATAAATAGAAATATATAGTCCATTATTATAAATATATACCTATATATGAATATTCACTGGTATGTGAATCCAATAAAATGAAACCACATCAGTTATCGATGCATGTGTCCATAAAAAACATCCTAGACATCCTATGAAATAGAAATGAGATGGTTATCATTCATCTCCAACCATGTATCAGTAAGTTGAAATATGTGTTCGTAATCCCATCAACATGTACCTGCTTCAGCCAATGGATGAATTTTATCTTTGAGAAAGCTATATCACCACAAGGGGATACTCGTCCTGCACCTGGTTCACCCATACTCACTTCAAATCCCTAATACAAATATACTTTATAATTGTGGTAAATTATATAATGTAGAATAAATTATATTTATATTCGATCCTATTTGAATGGATATCATATATCGACAATCAATCCTGTAAAATGGATACCATATACCGACAGTCAATCACGTTAAGGACTCTAGAGTGTACGCCTGGACATCATAAAAAAGATCACTGATATTGTCTCCATGCTACACATTCCCATAAATAATGTCTAATGTCTAATACATTGATCTTGATTTGTAGACAGTAATGAAATTTGGATGTCGGAAGATCCATGTGGGGCTTTCCCTTAACCGTTTTGTAAGAGAGAACCCATTAGTGAGATGCCATGCTCCAACCCTCGAGTATCACAACTAACTAAAAATAGAATAATCATTTCGGTCAAAATCCAATGAGACCATAGTCATCCCCAAAACTCATGAGTGTGTAAACTACCATGAGTCTTGAATATCCATGCCCATACAAAGAGATAACCCACCAGTGAGTCTTCATGAAATACCCATTTAGTCATGTAACTGATCTGGAAGAGTTTCATCATTTCGATCACAGGATGATGAAATCGTAATCATCCCCACCACTTGGGAGTGTGTAATAGGCCATGAGTATTTGTTATCCATGCCAAAAATCTAGGAGATCATAATAATACTCATCATATATTATCCATCCTGTGATTTCGTCCAAGGAATTCCTAATACATGAATCCAAGTATCACTCAAGGCGTACAAGTCAACACAAAAGGCTCAATAGCTGGATACCATGAAACAACTATGGATGACCCAAAAAAATATATATCACTATATATATATACATTTATCCGCAATAGCCATTTCCAAGGTAGGTCCCATGGGTATAGCTGCAGAAAATTGCAAAATAACATGACTCATATGTCAGATCTTAGGAAAGCGCATCTGAGCATCCCAATGAGCAATATGGATCCTAGGAAAAACATATGATAATCCCAAAAAAATTAAGACACATCATATATAGCTGAAAATCCAACAACAATGAATCAGTAATGGTAAAAAATGACACATCATAAAAACCATGACAGATATTAACAAACGAGTGAGGGTGGCCTGAATTCCCAACCCATCACTCCATCCCCTTCCTCTGGGGATTACCAAATTGGTATGAGTTTGAGGTGAAACCATAACACTATATATACACAAAACCAATATAATAGCACATGGTTAGTCAAGAAATGGGCACCTACTAGGTTCTTCTTATCATGCAATAGAATACATCATACAACCGATCCTTATGATAAATGATAGTGAAGGAATCCTATTCAAGGTTCTTAGCTGGATAGTTAATGAAGGAATCCTACATGAGATCCTTGAATGATAAACAACATATAAATCCTATAAAAAATATCCTCCAAATATTATAAAAGTGAGGGATCCTACAAAGAACACCCTTTATTATTATGTAGTAAAAGGAATCTCTCATGTGATTAATAGTAGCAATGTGTCTCACAGCCTCATAGGCCTGAATGTAATATCTTTAAAGGGGATCATCCTCACATAATATGTTAAGGGAGATATCAAATATATCATCTCAGATCAAGATATCTACTAGGATGGTCCTAAAACCCAAAAAATCAATAACCCCATGTCTTCACTCCTAGGAGGAAACTAAAGTTAATAACTGGAGGAAGAACTTCTATAATATGTTAAAAGCCCCAAAACACCCATTTGGGGAACTCAGATCACTCCACAGGTTACACCGCCATGATCTATGTGGAAAGGAACTCAAAATGGACTACTCTCAGGTCTAATTCTGATATCATTCCAAGAAAACACAGAAAATCGCAATGGGTTACAAGGGGAAAGTACACTACATGTCCTTGTGGATACATGGAATGTAATCCCGAAGCCCCACCAGGGTGTGTACCTCTGTCAGACTAGGCATGTACAATCCTCAGGTACAGTGTGTACAATAGGTACATGGTGTGTGCCCCAAAAGGGGTATATTCCAGAGTCCCTCATCCAGCTTGGTTGTTTACCTAGCCAAGATGTGTACATATATATGGCATGTCACCCACACAGGGTCTGGTAGTGTTGTCCAGAAACCTGTGTACCCCTAAACGATTAGACATGCCCGGGTACTCGGCCACACATCCAAGTACAAGTTCATAGTATTAATACCCCATACATGTAATGTACTCCATAAAACATCATATTAACTATATAGAAAGAACACCTAGCATGTCACCCTGTACTACATGTCGTGTCACTAGGTTTCCCAAAACCGGAAATCCTCGGATCCCGCAAAACCCTTGTTTTCTCCCCTCATATCAATAGATCCACCCTCAAGAGGCCACAATAAATCATAAATAGGATTTAAAAACATGAAACCACATATTTAAATGGGATATATGGAGAAAACATAAAAGGGACTGCATTCGGGAAGAAACATCCAATGCCTCACTTGATCTCACTATCCACGATCGCCATACGTCGACTAAGCCCATCGGGAGGCTTCAAAATGGTACCACCATCTCCTTCCCTCTATTTATTTTCTCTCATTACCACTTTTCCCCCTATGACGAATGAAATAATAGGAGGCATCGTGGTGTATGAAAAAAATTAGAAGGAAGAAAGAAAATAAAATTAAAAGAATAAGAGAATATGAAAAATGGAGAAAAAGAAAAAAGGGCTCATACCATCCCCAGTGCCCGAGTAGATTTTACGCCTATCATATGCTAAAATCCATATTCCAAAATCAATTTAGGAGACTAAATCTCATTCTATAACTCCATTTAAATTTTATCTCCGAATGAAGTAATGAGAATAAATTAATATTTAATTTTAAAAAATTTAATAACAATTATACCGTTAATATTCCACCAGCTTATATTTCCACAAACATCTGTCCTAAGTTAAAAACCTAATTTCATGATCAATGAAGTGATCTTAAAAATTATATAAGATCATATACTAGGGGAAAAAGTTCATTTTTCTCCATTACAGGCATCCAAATGTAACAAATTACATTTTTTCTCGAAAATGCATCCTGAAAAAACATGGGTTCATAAAAAATTTTAATTTTAATAACAATATATTAATTGCATGTTGTGGTTTGTTTAAACATAGTGTTTCAATTATCATCGAAATATCAAAGAAAATAAATCTATTTAATAAATATTTCATAAAATCTCATGGAGTTTATTTATACATATCTAAAAATAAACTTCTCCTAAGAAATTCATTATTGGGTTAAAAAATAATGTGGATATATTTTCATTATTACTTACTAATGTTCCTATATAGGTTCTTTGAATTTGGGATTTCTCAAGAAAACATTCACCAGATGAGTGGTATTCTTCCATGTCACATTATCTCTATGGTACATGATTTATACTTGCTATTCAACACAATAAAGATCATGTTTCACTGGTATGACCTATGTGTTTAGTATATTTAAATTTTTAAGTAGGTACTTTCTCAAGAGAGATATATGGAACACACCATGAGATTAAAATAGGTTCAATGGAAGTACCATGTGATAAGAAACCCTCCCATCTCGATCAAGAACAGTGAATTGTATAAGACACATAGGGCTCAACTATCCCTTAATTATAAATTTCAAAATACAATTCCAATTATATATTTTAAGAAAAACATTATCTCGAACTTCAAATTTAATGTCACATGGCTGATTGATAGTATTATTTTTCTATAAACATAGAGATTACTTGATATGATAAAGAATATATTTATCATTGTCTATTATTTTCTCATATTGAACAAATCCGAATATATTTATTTCAATAATCACATAATTTGGATGTGATTTCATCAATTAACACTTCATCACTGACACAATATAAAGAATATTCAATATTAATTTTTATTAGTTCTATAACCACAATAATTAAGTTTTAAAAATTTTTATAATCTATATGAAAATACATCTACCTCCAAATATTTACCAAAACCCAAATGAAGAGAACATATTTTCCAATGAAATGTAGTTTCATATTATAATAGTCATTAAATATTTCACATTAAGGATTTTTCAATATATGAATTACAAAAATAGAATAAAAAATATTTGAATGATATGATCTCATATTCTTCCATGATCAACTTAACATTCATGTTGAAATAATTTTAATCAGTCATAATGTGTCACAAAAAAATTATATACCCTTGTAATTTTAAAAAATATATATCAAAAAATAGGATTGTATTCAGAAAGAAAATTCATTATTAATTCCATAAAAAATATTATTTCTTAACAATAAAAATTTAAAATGGAAGTATAGGTTTGTAATTACAATAATATATGATCATAAAATTATTTAAATTATAAATTTTTTTATTCTATGTAGATAGAGAAATTAAACTCATAGAACCACATCATGATTCCCTAAAAGGTGAAGAATAAAATTTTCATATGGTGAATTCATACACTCATCAATATGAAATATCTAACACTGTATTGGAGGGTAATTGTTCCCTAATTATCACGATTCACATAAACTATTATGGTTTCAAAAAAATTTCCTTTGAAAATTTACATTAGATATTTTTGTAGCATATTATACTTAATATCCCTTAAGTTAGTGAATTGATTAATAAATTATGAACTCCCTGAATTTAAAACACCTGAGTGTGGTTGGTGGATTTTTTAGTGATTTATCAATATTCATATCATTATCTAACTAATTACCATTAAAATATAATTAAATATTTTGATGACCATCTTTTCCACACGTGATCATTTACTAGTTACCATATCAAAATGTCTTATGGGTTTCCTGTCAAACTTTGTTCATATAAGAAATCTCATCTTCATCTCTCTATGATTTTTAGAATCTCCGTTGATGTAAATATTTGGTTTCTTATCAAAACCATGAGATTGATGGGTAACAAAAATATTCTTCCCTATATATATAAAATAAAATAATTTCTTTATATGTATAATGGTCTCATATGGGTTACACCTTTTGGTGACTTGGTTTTATTCCATTGTAGAATTGGTCGAACTTACTTTTTGGATAAATGATAATGCCAAAACCATACATCAAAATTATTGTAAATGTTTCATCCTATAAAATGACCAATTAAAAATCCATCTATTAATCCTAAATTAATCAATTATATATTTTTAATCAAAGAAGACAATGGAAATAATTATTAAGAAAAGAACACTTAAACACATTCCACTCCTGTGAGTTAATTTCATCTAGTCACCTTCTATTCATGATTGGATTCTACCAATAATCCACATCAGCATTTTAATTAAAAATATCATTAAAAAATTATCATGTTAACAAAATAGAATAATAGATATTTATTTTTAATGGTTCCAATCCACTACACATCAACTAGTGGATTAACATACTCAACAATAGAATGTGTATTTTGACTAAAAAAAGACTGAATATAGAATTTTTTGTTATTTTATATTATTGAAGCTCAACATGATTCATAGCATGAGAAATGAATTTAATCATAGTAATGATTTTTTCAATCCAAGTCCCATATCATTCTATTCTTCATGAGGAAAATTATTTCATTTTCAATCAGATTCAATATTTAAACGATTCTGTTGCATTGCATCCATATACTAAAACGAAAAAAAAAACGTAATTTAGAAATAATGATGATTTTTTAAAACAAAATAATCCAAAAAAAATTATAAAATCTCAAATGAATGATAACATATCCTATAAAACTATATTTTTAACCTATTCCATCCCAGATATTTATCATAACAATGTTATAACATCTAATAATTAGAAATATGCTCAAGAATCTCACTAAATTCATCTCATCCTAGATTCCAAAGGCTCAAATAAATTTTATCTTATAATAACTATAGTTACCCATAATTTTCATTTATATATATGACACCATATTATATGAAAATTCATTACATAACATAATGATCCACACATGAATCTTATAGTTCTAGTAGAATTTAATCTAAGAACACATAAAAAAACTGGTTCAGAAAATATCCACACCATCTCACAACATGTTCTTCATAAATTGAACCCTTTTACAAATATCATATATCTTCACTCAGTGAAAGGAAGCATAAGGAATAGCAAGATCATGTTCTATATAAGGGTTAATAATCGAAACATCATTAATCAATAGAGTATAACATGAATAATAGATTATGAGAACATGGGAATAATATTTGAAAATCATATATTTCATATCATAAATCATAATCCCGAGTCATGTCAGAAATTTTGATAGTTCATAAGACACAAATCATAAATATTATAATAAAATGAGACTTAGAAGCAAAAAACTACTATATTATCTATAATTTTTAAAATAAATATCTATATAAAATCATTTACTTATTATTCAATGATAATTTTAAATACTATCCTTATTGTTTGGGTTCAATCCCCAAACATTAATATTATTCATGGTTCACTCCCAAGATTATAAAAGTTGTTGGGTTTCCCTCTATAAAATATTTTTGAATTCATGGTCCACCTACATAACAATCATATTGGAATATTTACATTACTGAACTAAGTACATTCCCCATTAAAATCATATTTACTGTTGAGATATCTATAATAACCCAATTCATTGGAGGGAGATAATGGTCCCAACCATCACATAAATTAAATTATTAATATGTGTGTCATATGATCATAAATGATTCATAATATGGTATCCCATGAATAAAAATAGATTATATATATATATATATTTAATCATAGAATAAATCATGGAAAAGGAAAGAGTTCCATTTACATTTCATCATTTAATAACCCATAGAAAATGAACGGGTTTCCCAAAAAAAATTCATAAAAAACAAAAACCATTCCAATATATAATAAGGATGGTATCCATGGTTCATCTACCCTAGGGAGTATATATAAAATTAATGGTTATTTTATTTGATAAATTGACATACCATTAAGATATCATTAAAACTATGTAAAGGATATTATATTTTCCTTTTTTTAAATGACATATTTTAAATCATAAAATATATAAAACATGATGGAAAATGTTTTCATGAAAAATAACCATGGAAACATTTAAAGAACTATTAAAACATATGAGTTTATTATTTTATGAAATTCATCTCTTGTTTTATATGTTTGAAAACATTAATTTTAATATTTTGTAAAAAAATTAAAAAGTATCATTCTCCAAAAAATGAGGACTTCATTTAAAATTTTTTATAAATAATAATACATGGTTAAAAATAAGTTTATGATATAATATTATAATATTAGAAACCTAATTTAAAACAGTTTTCAAAAAAATTGATATAAAATAAAATCATTTCTCAATTGAAGAGGGAAATAAGGTTGATTTTCAGTAAAACACATTATTGTTCTCTTGAATAAATAAGATGGGGAAAATGAAAAAAATATATATTTGAAATAAATAAATTAAGGATAATAAAATTAATGTGTTTCTTGATAGGTATATTAAAATAATTCATTATTTAAAACTCAATCATAAATTATTTGACAAAACATTGAGGCTGTATCATAAACCCCCTTACTACATTGGGGACATTTGAATCGTTATCCCCATGAAAGGAAGAACCATATATGTGTATGTAAACAACAATAAAAACTTCAATAAGAATCATATAATAAATTCATGTGTTTTATAAAAACCACATAAAAGAAACATGTGGTTAATATTGCATGTGTCAGAGAGAAATAGAAATAAGACAAAAATCACATTCCCAATGTCAACATTTCTGCGTATGAATTGGAACATGTAATATGAAAAACATTGAAATATTATAAATATATTATAGAATATTAATAATATATAAATCATACCAAATATGATTTACAAATTACCTTTTATCAAATTTTTAACACTTTATTGAAATCACTCTTCAAGGGGATATATGGTTCATTTTTCAATTATGTTCTGGTTTGGTAGTTTTGATCCTTGTATATTAATAATGATTCAATAATATATAAAATATTAATCAGGATATAAATATCACTTATATTAATTTTATAAATGTTTATAAAATTCCTAAAATATAGAGATGAAAATATGAATTACACTTTTCAAGGAGATGGTTGGTCGTATGCATGCATGAATATCATTTACATTTTTTATATGGATGAAATATAATGAAGGTAAATAATAAATAATATTTAAACATGATTTATTATATTATATAAATAATAAATGTTCATTAAATATATATTTATTACTATCTGAGAAAATTAAAAACTAAAAACGAATCACATGACATCATAGAGGTGCAAGTCCACATGTATGCACTATATACATTTTTATCTTATAACAGATTGTACAGTAAAAGTTATTCTAAAATAATATGATTATATATGTTTATATATTTCATAATAAATATTTATAATCACTAAACCCATAATAATACACATTCATAACATATGGTGATGAGATTTTAATTGTATCACTATATGGGGAGGGTATGTCGTATGTACCCATGAGTGAAATTATCCCACAAAATTTATTTGAGGGTAAATAATGGTGGTTTAATAATCATAATAACATATCAATATATACGTACGATTTTTAAGAAAATTTTTTATGTATAATATAACATATTTTTATATAGTGAATGATTATATATAAATAAAGTGACACATTAAGGCTATTACATCTCATTTGTAGTAACTTCATTACATGTCCTTATAATGGCTCTACAGTTGGTCATTCTAGAAGAAAAAAAATTAATGTGTAAAGGAGAGGGTATAAGTGAAATTTTTTGAAATTTTGTGTGCTATGAGGCTCAATGTTATGCATAGTGGGGAATTTTTGTACTCTGTTTTATAATTGAGTGGTGGGGAACTTCTATAATTTCCTAAAGGATAAAAATATATTATAGTCAATATGATAATAAATGATTTCAAATAGACAATAAATGGTACTGTGATGAAATTATATAAAATATCTTATCTCATTTTTCTATTTTAATATTTTGGTGTTCTTTTTTTAATTTAATGAAACATTATTTACATAAAATAATATTATGTCTAATCTAGAAACTATTCCTTTAATTGGAATTTAAATAAATAAATATAATGTAAGAATTTAAAAATAATCCTTTAAAATAACACAATTATGAGTTATCAATATAAAACATTTGGTTCTCATAATAACTCACAAAAATTATATTACATATAAATATTGTAAAATTATATAATTTTAAAATGGAGAAAAAATACATTTCCGTTTCAAATGAATTTAAGGTTATAATATGATAACTAAAACTGATAAATAATTTTTAATCAAAAAATAATTTCATTTAATCCAAAATAGACTCTTATATTAATTGATATGAATTTTTTATCCATAGGTGGACACATAATAGATATCTTAAACAAAGAGAGTGTCAGTTTTTCAACTTTCTTTGTTATAAATATTCAATCAGAAATTTTCTTAGATTTGTTTCGATTGACAACACAATTCTAAGCCTATTCTTATAAGGATAAAATTAAATTCATCCAATAATTATTTAGAAGAAAAATTATGGCCTTATCACTTATTTTAAACCAATATTAAATACATTTACCCATTACTAAATTGATAAATATTTCCACAATTTCACTTCACATTTATCATAATTAAAAGGGGAACATATAACAAATTTTAAAATATTGATTCCAAATATTGAAACCTTTATATCAAATTAAATACCATTAATTGGATGAAATTTACATTTAAATTATCTAATAAACAGTTAAAACCCAATTTATTAGAAAAATACATTTATTATGTATAAAACACGGTTTATTTCGATCCCATGATTATAAAATAGTAAATAAATGTTCAAAAAATTTATTAACTATAAAATATATATTTCATTTAAAACATTAACCAATAGTGAATAATTTAATTTATTAATAGAAAGCTTAATTATGTTCATAATTTTTTTAAAAGAAGATTCTCTTTTATTTTCATTTTTAATCCATTTATAACTAATGTTAAAAAATGAATTGATTTTACTAATATGTAAACCATTTATATTTCAATATTTATTTATTCTTATTCATATAGGTCAATCCATAATCTAGTTAATTACATTATCTTCAAATAATAATATTTTAATAGTATGTTGTTTTTTAAAACATGGTGGTCTGTACAATGCTAGTTATCATAGAAATCAGATCTAATTTAAAAAAATTGTTCAAAATATATTAGTTTGTGAAACTAATTCCAATAAAAAATAGTTATAACCCATTATAATACCTTAAAAATCTATAAATTAAAAAAACATTATGTTTGGAAAATTTAAACAATTTTTTTCTTTAGCATAATATGAGGAGTTACAACCTCCCAACATTATAGCCTCTCATCCTAGAGTTATATTCTAAAAAATCATTGTGAATAATTTTTGGAAAAAATATTTCCACTATTCCTACATTTATATATCAAGATCATATGTCTCCATTAGGTTATGAATATGATTCCAAAACACCCATACTCAGGAAAATGTATTTCATCTTATAAACTTCCCACTAAGATCCATAATCCAAATTATTCATTCCACAACCAATGAATAAATATAAATATAGATATCATTGATAAAAATAATGTTATAAGTGTAGTTAAAATATCACCAAATATGTAATATGTGAAAAACATCTTTAATAAGACTGAAACATATTGTAATTCCTAATCAATAAATTATTGAATGTCTCTTACCACACTCTCAAACAACCCCATTAACATGAATCTTAATTTTCCATACATAGAAATATGATAATTTCCTAATATAGGTTATAAATATTAATATAATATTTCACCCATGTAAAACTCCAGAGCATGGTTCTTCTAGTCAGCATATGATCTCCTCCTACTCTGAACAATAATAAATTAAATCTACACAAGAAAAATATAATTATATGAATCCAACATATATGTTCAACCAATAATCAATTATTCGACAAAATCTATCTAAAAAAGAGTGAAAGACATCGAATACCATTTAAATACTGAAAATGTTTCATGTAAATTGATTATCAGTATCTATTATTGTATGTAAATAAAAATGTGACAATTAATCCTTCCATGAATCACAACCATCAAAGGAAGAAAATCCCAACAAATCCTATAATTTTTATATAATACATTAATAGTTCATTTCTATTCAACTATGATGAGATGTTATTCGTTTAAATTATAAACAAAGTTACTTATATTACCCTCTCCATAATATTAATGTAAAATAAACAGCCCTATAATAAAAAATTCACTAATGCACCATATGTTGATGTACTACATACTATACATAGGTGGTAAAAAAATTCATCAATATATAAATTCATTGGGATTAATATGTAATGAGAACTTTTATTCACATGATACATTATAACCCATGTTATATCACTTCCTAGAGGTTACCTAAAAACAATATTACATAATCTATATCTACATCATTTAACGTCAACTCAAGAATCATATATTAAAGTTAAAACTTGTATCCAACTAGTTATTAATATTATCCTACTAATAGTGGGTGAACTGTATGATGAAATTTATAATATCCTTCCATATCCCATATCACTAATTTTTACCATGATTATCAAAGTCCCACTTTTTATATTTTCATCTGAAATAAAAACATAATAAATTTGATTCCTTTATGAAAAATTCTTGTCTTCTTGTAGGAACAAAAAAATAAAAAAAGACATATATAACCTCTTTAGTTTCAATAATAGATTCTAGAGGAATCATCCCCACATATATTCCATTCATCATTACTAAGAATTTCAAATATTGTTGGTGAATAATCATCACTATCATAATTTTTTGAGAAAGTGAATTATATGGGAATACAGATCATTTTTCCTTGAAACACTACAAATAAATATTCATAACTAAAAACGGATATAATATTCCATTCACAACTCGAATTCAATTTCATAAGTGTTAGTGTCTTCCTAGAATGTGTATTAGAAATAAATTCTTCTCCCCATGTGTAGGAAGATGTTGAAAATCAAATGAATCTACGTACAAGATCCACCTCCACTATACAATATTCATGTCCTGGATTAAAAATATATATTTTACTATAATACAGTTAGTCTTTAACAAAAAAATATCACTCAGTGATATTATAGAATATACCTTGTAACATCTATATATAATAGTTACTCTAAATCATACATGGGGTACTTCTTATCACCCAACCTCAACGTTAGGTATCATGAACAAACAATCCAACCATCCTATGTTATAAATTCTCCAAATCAGATTCAAGATGCATTATATCATATGGAATGTTCCTTACATGTCTCTGGTAAGATAGTGTTGACATCAACCTCTCATTCTATTCTGTGAAAAAAAATTCATATGTATCTAACAAAATTAACCTCAACCTTATCAGGGATAGTCCCATAATCAGTTCATTCAAGAGGATATATCCCTGTAAAACCCATTAGTAAATACATTATAAAATCAATAATCTACATATCTCAATTTAAATGATGTGACTCTCCTACGTAAACACTATCATGACCAACCCAAATTCAAAAAATAATCTAAATAGTAATATCACATGTACCATTAATCACACCACATTGATCAAAAAATATATCATTGAAAGAATAACATATATTCAATGACCATTACATTTACCCAAAATGATATACAAATGACTCAGATTCTCCATCCTCGATCAATATTATATAGGGGTATTAATGTTGAATATGACTTATGTAAAAAATAATAATGATGGTAGAACTGATTCACGATGGCTATATACAACATCAGAGTTTTCATCTCTATAAAAATAATCACTAAGTATGTTTATAGAATATGAAATCTCATGAATATAGTTAATTGTATTTTATAATACCTAAACCATAGATAATGATATATTGATCTCAAAATAGACTCATAGAATATAATGGCTCGTAAAAACCATTAATATAAATCACCAAAACAAAGATGTTTATATTGGTTCTTATATATCACTTAGTATAACCTCTAATAATCTGTACACAATATCATATCTTATTCCATAATCGTAGTAAACATTATTAGTGTAAACAAATGTTACATAATCAGTTGTATGGATCCATTAAACACGATGACCACTTGAAGAGCTATGAACTCTTAGATATAACCAAGAACCATAATATTAGGTGGAATAGATATGGGTCCCATAATGAAAAAGATCCTTATAATGATTCAAGTCTCATGATCAAGAGGAAAACATTAGATTTCATCTGTAAAAAACCATCATGCACCTAGCCAATTATATGTTAAATTATCCACAAATACATAAACCTGCCATTAAAAACAACACCAAAAACCTTTTTAGTGGTCCCACATAACTACTAATTGTTTGGTTCTATAAATACTACCTATATACCCCAAAACCTAATTGAATAATAAATATCACAATTTTAATATATATATATATATATGAAATTCATCGAGGATTTTAGTTTGTGTGGTTTTAGGGCCAAACAAACAAATAAAACCCAAAGATCTAGTGAAACACTTGAATCTATAGTGTGGGAAAAAATGAATTTTTTTAATACTAATCCCCATGTTAAAATACATGCATTTATGAATTCCACTAAATCACACCTATAAAGTTGTATCCATAAATGTAACCCACTACTGATACTCAATGATTTTCTGGAATCTATATAATTACTAAGAAAAAAACATTAAAATGATACTCCTATATAAAATAAATAATCTACCAATGTAAATGTTAATAAAAGCTTAAATCAAATCATATATGTTTTTTTATCGACATAAATAATAGTGGGATCCACAGTATAGAACAACCCTAATACTATTGCCTAAGGACCAAGACAACTATACAGAAATAAAATATCTAATTTCATCTACATCCCATGACCCTGGAAAATGTTTCCTACACCCCAAACAAAATGTTTTGAGGAAATACAACCACCCTCATTATTTGGTGACATTGATATAGCCTCTGAAAATTTGTCACCATGTATCACCTAACACAGTAAGATTCTTGGGTTATCCAATATTACTATTATTGGAGCCTTATCATCCTATATATTTATTACTCAACATAAGGTCTATGATATTGTTTAGGAATATTATTATCCACTAAACATTGGTAAAACTATATTGATTTTCTTCTCTGAGTATGAAGAGATATTCTGCCATTTTAACTTGTTTTTCCATTACTACCCAAATTTTAATGGTCCAATCGTTTCTTCATAATCGTTGATGAAACAATTATAAATGCTATAGTATAATACATAGACACTAAACATACTTCAATGTTCATCATACTTGTGGTGGTGAGGTGATAGTTAATGACCTTTGGAATAGTTTTCTGGAAAAAAATATTCACCTCTAAATGTATTTTATATCTTTGACTATCCTCAAAATGCATCGATCTAGTCATTACACCCTCATTGTTTATCCAAGAAGTGTTTTAAAACTTAATAATGAACACAACATACTCTATCCTTTAATAATTCCTAAATATATTTGTAGAAACACTCAACCCCAATCAACCATCATCGTTGTTATATTAATTTAATGAAGAACCAAACCATGAAATTATATTCATTAAACCCATTACATTGTTTTATTCATATTAAATGATCCTGCTAGTTAAAGGTTGGGTTTCATAACATATAAATCCCAAATTTATTCCTATTCTCATAGGATACCTTGTTATTCCCGAAAATATGCAACACTAACTCCAATCAAAGCTAAATACCTAGGGAAAAATAAGAAATAAAAAAATATATAAATTCCATTAGTAAATCTATTTTATTTTCTAATATGGTAGTAACCATCCATATGGGATCCCTCTCTATAAAATGTTGAATTCCTATAAATATCTATTTGTGATACTCCTCTATTATCTATCCTGATATTGTATGGGGATCTCTCACAACTCATCATGGGGATTTATTATCCCCATAATCCATGTACTCTACTATATCATTATGTGGGCTAATATATCCATAAAATCCAATAATATCTTAGAGAATTCATTTATTACAAATATTTATATATTATAATCTTAATGGAAAACTTTAATAGACCTAACAACAAGATATCCTACAAAACCCACATCATAATAATCATAACAAATATGTTTCATCTCAAAACTATTTAACTATACAGTTGGAACTCAAAAAATTCTTATAGGATTCACACTATTCCTCTTACGATTTTCTTCATAACATCTATATCACATTTTTCATGTTAAATGATTTTTTTTACGATGTTGTGGTGGAAATAGCCTATATAAAAATTCAAAATTATTATATTATCTAATAAATTTGAAAATTGATATTTAATAAAAAATAAAAAGTATATAACATATAATGTATTTGTTATATAGGATTCAAAATTGAAATTATATCAGAAAACATTATATATATTATTGTCGACACATTAAACGACACACCCATTTGACGTATCTAAGGAAAAATCACAAGAATGTATAATAATTAATTGTGTATGTTAAATTATTGATATGATTCATTAAGTCACTTAATATTTCAATTTGAGGCCAATAAATAAATC
Source organism: Viscum album (assembly GCA_963277665.1). Taxonomy (NCBI): domain Eukaryota; kingdom Viridiplantae; phylum Streptophyta; class Magnoliopsida; order Santalales; family Viscaceae; genus Viscum; species Viscum album. Next base: position 2,093,911,509 of record OY728136.1, read on the forward strand.
TCATAAATACTAATTTCAAAATAAAATTTCATCAATCACTGTGATGTAAATGATTCATAAAATAAAAAAACAATAGAAACAGTACCATATATAAACACATGAAGTTCCCTCAAACCTTGGTTATTATCTCCTAGGAACAAGTTTAATGAAATTATCTAATAATATTTTATATAATCTAAAAATTGGAAAAAAAAAGTCATTCAAAGGAAATAGAAGGAGTCTATGGTTTCAATATTTAACATCTTTGATAGACAAACTATACCATAATGAGACTAGTTAAATGTATGAACTCAAGCATGAATACTCACCTACTATAGGATTTTGATATTTAACATTGTTTAAATATAAATCATGGGTATAATAACCCCTTATATCAAATAACCATAAATAATAATGTATTTAGTAATAATATAAACTATCATGATGAGTATGAGATAATATATATCACCAAAACACCCAATAACTACAATACATACAAGTATTATCTAAATATTAGTATTATAATAGATAATAAATTCACTTGACAAAATTTAAGGACAAATATTTTTATATCACATACATTAATTTCCCCAATGATGAAATAAATAAACAAGACATGAGAAATCGGAAACCTTCCCACGAGTAGTAACCTATCTCTATCTCCCATGCTCTATTTGAATCCTTTCCATGCTCTAAGGACCCCTAATCTCATATTCTCTTGATATAATCCTTTTATATTGGTCTATATTATTCTCTATTCGGATTATATGTGTATATCATTTGTTCTTGATGGTTCATCTCATGGTATATTATGTTCCTGGTCTTTTTTTCATTTTCAATATAGATCATTGCGAGATTTCATCTACCTTGCCTCGTTGAAACCAAAATGTGATGTGTATTTAGGATCTATTAGGCCATTAAAATATTGAATATTTTCTTTTGGATCTAGGGTCATGAAGACCTGATCTAATCATTTATGTTCTTCATTGTCAATGGCATATAAATTGAACTCCATTTTGTAGGTATGTGTTTTAATACAATTGTTTATTTCAATAAATTGAATTACTTTATTGTAAAAGTCATTTGGTTTTTTAATTGAATTGAATTAATTTTTTCTTTTGAGTTATTTCATAGAATTATACATGTTTTCATATGGGTTTTCCATTTAATAACAAGTTTATTCAAACAATGTCATTGATTAAATGACTAAATTGTGGTGTGGGTTCAGAAATGGGTTTTTCAAACATATATGAAGAGTATATTTGATTTGAATTTTTTTATATAATTTGAGAATGGTTTTGAAATGGATTTTGATAACCACGGTAAAATGGGACCCTTGGTTTCATCAATAATTTACATGTCACTCTTAGTGTTCACACAACCACTAGAGGATTTGTGACATCAACAGACTATTGAAGGACTCTATATTTATTGGTTCTAATATATTCCTAGTTTGGATTCCTGAATGTCTATTATATAATCCCATGTTATTGGTCCAAATACAGTGTGTTTTTCAATTTATATTATTCTTATTGAATGATTTATTTTCCATGGATTATTTTGCAAATGTTTTCATTTGAGGTTTTATCACATGATAGATTGTTTCATGGATGTGTGTATACATGATTTCCTCATAGGGTATGTATATCAATTCATAATTTTTACAGTATAATTTTCTTATTACTATCATTTTGAATATGAAAAACATTTATCAAAACCATAGGAAATGATTTACAAATGGGTTTTTATTTTTTGAAAATTCATTATAATATTGTTTTAATTTTGAAATCATGAACTATAGATTTCAAGTTATTCGGCCTTGTATAGACTCTATGGTTGTATCTTACTGGAAATTTTTTATCACATCATAATCTTTATTTTGGGAATTATAGATGTCAATTTACAGGTTCTATGTAATGGCAAGGTAATCATGTATCATGTTGGTTCTCCAATTGTCACAACCTTTTAAGGGGGATTGTTTAGTGTCGATTATTGGTTAATTAAAGACTTGTTGGTTTGGAATGGTTATAATTATTCATTTATCTTATATGTCATGGATTTTATGTATATTTTATCTATTTCATTAAACATTTAACATTTTATTATGTCTTATATTTTATATATTCATGATTGTTTCATTTACCATTGATATAACACAAAATTTGATAGCCATATCGGGTGGCTAGTTTATATGACCAGGATTTGTTCATTAAAAATTTGTATCAATGTGATGGTTCCAAAAAAACTTTGTTAAAAACAAATTATATTGGTTATGAATCACTTGTAGGAAAGACATAGGAACATTGAAATTCGGCTAGTATGTGTGCGAGGGTTCCTGGTGATCTCACTTATGTGTCTAAACTCGAGTTACCATGGGTCTCTTGAAACATTTTACCAGATTTGAGACTTGATGATTAATTTTATTTTAATGAATTTTGTGTGGAATTATTTTTAATGGACATATAGATCATAAAATTTTTCTTTTTTTATTTTGGAATTCATTTTTTGATTTAATTTCTTGATTTTTTTTGTTGTTGACACAAATTTTTGATGAATGACCAAGGATTTTTGAAATTATCTAAATATGGTTAGTCGTTGTCTTTTCATTACATGATTATGCATCTGAGAAGATATCCTCCAAATAATATAGATGGAACAAAGAGATATGATCTCCAATGGAAAACCCCAATGGAAAATTCTTTGGTAGAATCTGTAATATGTATAATTTAGAATCTAGTTCACTTGGGTGTCATGAACCCCGGATAAGAAGTTGATCGTAGTCCAAAATTTAAAAATCTACATACAAATGTATTCCTTTGTGACATGGGGAAAAGTAATTTGAGGAGTTTCTTTAGTAGATGGAGAGTATCATCAACTCATTAAATATTACTAATGACTCTATGTTGGGTTTCACTATTCATATTCTCAAAAGACTGGTAAAGTGATGGTGGGAGTATATCATGATTGATATGATGCATGAAGGCCTTACCTAGACATCAATTATAAAAAATAATTCATTATATTTAACCTAATATTTTATCTGTATCGATATCCCTAGTGTATCTATCGTTTTATCATTGAGATCATACCTTTAAGTAGAATTACAATCATTTTTCTGAGTTGGTGATACTTGCTCCATAGAATCTCACTAATGGGTATCAAAAGGATTTAGGGATTCAGTTGGTATTGAGGAAACATATTAAGTCAATATTGATACTCGTCCATCTTCTGGCCATCATAGAGATATATGTCAATGTATCTTGGGATGAGGTATACATAGTTGGAATGATAGGTTTGGTTTGGAAATCAGTTGTTGTTGTTGTTATCCATGGATTTTATTATTTTTAGAAAAGAATGTGAAAGGGTGTTTAGTTTCAATCAATCCTTGTTTCAGTGGATTTCTCAAGGAAACAACAAGATCTATATTCGATGTTCATGTGGCTAAAACTGGATGGATTTTTGAGATAGGTTATGTTTTATAATAATGTGCATTAGAAAAACATACTTTTATTGGTATGGTGTTTATTTCATGTTATATAGAGATAGTTTTTTTGGTATATGTGTAACACGATATTTTTTATTATTTTCAATGATAGTTGAAAATATTGGTTTATATCATAACATATTTCATAATACTTGGATATTTCTCTTCCATTTACAATTTGTCTAAACAATGTTAAATGTATCAAACATGTCAGGTGAATATAACTTATTATGAGGTTATATGGGAAATTTTTATTTCACTATTGTTGCATTTTCTACCTAAAATGTGAAATTGATATGACAATTAGCATTAGAGAATTGATTTATTTTTACAATTTTAAGGTTCAGTTTTAATCTTTCAGTGGGTCCACTAATTTTTTTAGGTTAATTAAGACTCTAGATCAGTAAGAGTAGGACCTTTTAATCATTATTATAGGGAAATATCATTATTTTTTTTTATATTTTTGTATATGTTTTTGACCCTTCATTGGGAAGTACAATTCCTAATATGTTGTGTTATAACATGATGTCTCATTGGATTATTTTTACTATTTACCACCACAGAGAGGGGTAAAATTTACTATTTATGTTCTCCCTACAAAAACTACAGATTATATTCCCACTTATCACAAGGCACCTCCTTAGTTGATCAAACAAAAATTCCATCTTTCAGACCTTTTGGTGAAGGAATTTACTCATCCTAACATGTCACCATGGGTATCACATTTTCTATTTTATATGAGGGTAGAAACAATTTGTATAATATTCTAGAATTTCCAAATGTTAAATCACGATACTGTGAACAACATGTATCCATTTACTAGGATTGATGATCTTTTTTACCATCTTATATGGTTATGTTGGTTTTCAAACATTTATCATCGATTTGGGTACCACTAGTTGAGAGTATGAGATGTGGAAATACCAATTAAATTTATTTGGATATAGCATGAGTACTTTTATTATTCTCATTATGCCTATACTATAGTGATTATAGATATCTTTAATTGAATCATTCATCAATTCATCAAATTTATTGTTGTTGTGTTAGAGGAAAATATTTTTGTGTACTCTAAGATATAGGGTGAGTAGATAGACCTTTTCAATATCATTATTTACAATTTAAAGGAAAATCATATATATGTTTTTCATTCCATATCTTTATTTTCAATTTGGGAAATGAAATTTATAGAGTCTTTGAAATCTAAGATAGAAGTGTCATGGGATCCTTCAATGATATGAGAATCTATATCCTATGAGTATAATTGAATGAGTTTTGATATCTGTAAATTCTTGGGTTTGGTTTGTTACAATAGGGAGTTTGTTTAGGATTTATCAAATAGCTCATCTTCGATGATGGATTTATCTCATAAGGGTGAAAAAATTAAATGTAATAAATAATTTCATAGATAATTTGAGGTATTTAAGGGGAGTATGACTATAACATCAGTTTGGATTAATTCTGATTTTTTTTTGGTTTGTGATATTTTTCCGATACTTCCTGTATGGTTTAGGGCTGTGTCATAATGTTAGGGAAATGTAGTTAGGCTATGGATCACTCTAGTTACCCGTCTTGAAAAAAATACAAATCCTATGATATTAATTTGGAAATAGTAATGATTCTCTCAAAACATGGTTCTGTTATCTCAATAGGTAGTTGTATACATTTTATTTCTATAATAAAAGAATGAAGTATATTTTCAATCGTAAGAATATGAAATTGTGATAGAGAGGAAAGGTTGTGCATATTTAGACATTATGTTTTTATATTTTATATACTCTATGGAAAGGTAATGTGGTACCCAATGCATTGAGTGTAAAATTACCAACACAAAACATGATGGGATCAGTTGAAGGGTGGTCTCTATTATTTTTTTTACTGATACCATCTTGGGAGTGCAAACAAAGTTTTGAATATGATTTCTTGGTTTTGAGGAAATCTAACATGGCTATTTATGAGTGATTTCATCTCGATCAGGTGAAAAATACCAATTGACACCACATTTGTAAAATTCATTATTATTGGGAGACCATGGGTGAGTGGTCCCAGTCTCCTAGTAAAGAATTATGATTCTGGGAATGCATGGTTGACCCATTTTCTCTTCTGTGGGAGTTGATGGATAGTGGAAACCGGTATTATTGTCATAGAAAACATTGGAATAAAAATATGTATCATGAATTGGGATGTGAGTATTTCTAGATGAGGATAAGGTATTTGATTGAAAATTTCTCTCATGGTGTCTCACTTATGAGAAAAATAAATGACGAACACTGGAGACCTACATGGTTTCTTTCAACCATTAACATTTTGATTTTAAATTGATGTGATATTTTATATGAACATCATTACTAGTCAAATGATATAAGTTTATTTCATACATATTAAGGATATGAAAAACATAGAATATCTTATAGGATTGTATGTACACTAGATTACAAGGCCTTATGGGGTTCCCTTTACAATCTATATATGATATGGACTCACGGTTAAAATCCATGTTCGAGAGAGGATTCCATGATTCAATTGGTTCTAATATGAAATTGATCAAGAATTATCATCCATAGGTGGACATGTGTAAATAGAAATATGTTTAGGTTTATAATGGTATTATCTAGTGTTACGTTATTAAATTTAAATGATATTTCAAAAATAAATTTCTTCTACCTAAATATTCCTATAAAATTAGTTATCATGCTTGAATAACGATGAAACACTTTAAAGCGTTGTATAGGTGGATATCTAATTATTCCTTTTGATGGATAGTGTTGGGAGGGAGTTCTGTGTGTGAGTGGAGTCTTGTTCAAGAGATGATATAACATGTGAAATTAATCCTGAGGAGGTAGGTGAAAGAATATAGCCATCATAAATATGTTGTAAACGATCATAATCATAAACAATATTTTATGATAGTGATAAATTTTTCATATACATTCATCTTTTTTATGACATCATCGATTAGGTATATAGGGAAAGTTGGCGCTGAGTATTGTTGTCCCATTTGAGATCACTGAGAGACTCAGAAAAATTGAATATCTATTGGAATCATCATCTCATTTTAATATTATCCATGAACTATTTAACATGTCCCATCTGAGAAGGTGTCTCTGAAATACTTTACATCTGATTTAATGTTATGATTATAGTATTGAATCTGATAGCACTATTTTTTAGAAAATTGTTCTTATTGTTGATTACTAGGATAATGAATTTTATGGTAAATTTATTACCTTAGTATGGGTATTGTTGTAGTTCATATGGTAATTTCATGAGAAGTGGGAGTGGGAATCTTTATTTTGGTTGTAGTAGCCTTCTCTTATTGTAAGTCTAAAATCCTGACAATTTTATTGGTGTAGAAACACTTTATGATAGGGTGATAGTAATTTGCCTATACATTCATATAGGTAATTCATACCAATTCCTAGACCATGCCTTAGTTGGGGATTTATTAGTGGTGTTTAGTGAGTATTATCAAAATATTGTATTCCATTAAGGATTTCCATGATTGGGAAATGTTTAAGGAAAACCATACATTTTGGTTGAGAAAACAATATAGAAAAGAATGCTCTACTTGAGGGGACACACAATTTTCCAAAACCATGTGGACTCCCAACAAAAAATTAGCTCCTTATTATAGTTATATTCTAGATTAGATCATGATTATAGAGAAAATGTGGCCTAACCATACGTCCCAAATAAGAGCTCTTTTTTGGGTGAATAGATAATGTACATGGTTAATCGTAACTCTACAACCTCCCTAGTAAAACATGTTCATGATTATCAATACAACTATTTTTTATATTTTAAAGGACCTAGGTTTATCCTATAATGACTCAATAATATCACATTGTCTTGAACAAATACTTCTATAGTTGTATAACAGCTTCTCTATTGGGATTATTGGTGGATTTACATCATTCATGATACATCACCTAAAGGTATGTTGTCTTCATGATCTAGTTTACCTTTGTTCAATAATGATCCTTTATAGATATCTTATCTTCTTATATCATTGCATCCTAAAGGGTCTATGTATTCTGAATAAACTTTATTTGAGATAGGATTGATGTGTTTGATGTGGATTTTGGATCTTGAGGACCTGGTCTACTCTTAACCAGTATCTTCCATCAAAGAAAGATAATTCCTTTATGATTCATAAGGAAGGTGTCTCAATGCAACAAATTATTTACAGTCATTTCATATCATTCCTATAATTTTTTTTATTCATTGAATTGAGATTATTTTGGATTCAAGGTATTCTGTGAAAAAATATATGTTTGTAAAGTGGTTTTTCATTAAAATTTGTTTTTTATTCGCCGTGTTCATGATTAAATTCTTAAATGGATATTTTTTTCGAAATAGTTCTTAAAACATCATAGAATTATTTATTGGATATACAAATGATTTATATTTTGTGAGCTTGGTATTTAAATGGGGTTTTTAAATCATGGAACATTTGGAACCATAGGTGTGCTAGGAAAAAACTTGTCACTCATGGTGTGTGTAATTCTACAATTGGTTTTTTTATATCAAAAATATATAGTCTAACTAAACATCAATTGATACAAATATATTCTTGGTTTAAGATGTCTTTATTTCTAGTAAATATTATTATAGTCTATGGACCAATAAGGTGTGATTTTTCATTTATGGTTTGTTAATCTCATGTTGTATTATTCAAGGATTTTTTCCCACATTTATTCACATTAGATTGTACCACATGGTTTCAAATGATATATTATTTCAGGGATATGTTTTTACATGCTTCCATTATGTTTTATAAATATTAATTTATAATTTATCAAATATATGTTTTGTATTCATAGATTTATTAATATGAATTTTTTTTATGATAACTCAATAAAAATATTTACAAATGGCGGAGGATGTATGAAAATGATTGATAAAAATACTTTCTTTTAAAAATATATAACCAATATATTTTTGTTACTAGACCCTGTAATTAATATATGGTGGTATCCTACTATGAGTTGTTCTCACGCCCTACTTTTCCCATTATATAGTTATAAATTATTATATCATGATCCATGTACAGGGAAGGAAATATTGTAGCATGTTGGTTATTCTAATTATAATATCTTTTAGAGTGGTTATTTTTGGTAGGGATTGTTTTTAACAAGGTTACTTTTTGGTTTCATTTGGTTATAATTTATGTACTTTTTATTTTGGATTTAGTTTTATAGACGTTTTTTATTGATATATTCCCCATTGTACCATGGTTTCATTTTTTTAGTAATATTCAAGACTTATTTCTATGGAAATTTGTATACCTAACCATGTGATGGTAGGATTTGGATGATAGTTTAGATGAATGGGTTCTGTTCTTTGAAATTGAATTATATTATTTTATTGACAACTAAGATTGACCCAATGTGTATCATGATATCTGTGATGTCTTTGATAATTACTTAGAGACAAAAAAACATATATCATTATAGGGAATTATTCCATTGCCTACTTCAACATATTAAGCTCAATAATATGATGTGTGGAACCCACCCATTGTATAGGTTCATTTTAGGTGAAATTTTTATCTACCCTAAATCCTCATCCATATATGGGGGAATGAATCCCCACCCTGAATTAAAACTTATTTTAGGTGGAATTAAACCCCAGTCGGAATTGAGATCTATTATAAGGGGAAAAACCCCCACCAATAATCCCCCTTATATAAGGGAGATGTCTTCCCATCCATAATTTTAATACATTCAAGGGTTGAAAGTTACATTACCCAAAATCCAATTACATACCTTTTGGAAGGGCATGCTTCCTTGAAGACAAAACAAAGACAAGAAGAATGGAATCCCACTTGGAATCAATATCACTAAAATAGATAAGAAACCCCACCCTAAATAAATATACAATCAATGAGTAATTATGTCTCACTAAAATTATTATCCATTCTATGGGGAATGTAATGCCACCCTAATTAAAAATCATCATCAGACGATAATCACAATCCTGTATATATTTAAATCACAATAATGGTGGATTGGATCCCCATCTAGGATTCAACTCAAATATATTTTACAGTTATTAATATTTAACCAGAGGTAATAATTATATGTAACCTCATAACACAAAAAAATTATAATGCATATCATAAAACACATTCATCATGATTTTAATTACCAGAATTTCCACATACCATATGTGTTATTCATTGGAGGCTATCCTTAAATTTCACACATTTTTCATGATGCCTTTATAAATTCCTATTTTTCTTTATAAACATAGAACAACTCACTTGGTGACCAATTATTTTGATATATAATTTCAAATAGACCTTTACAGGTCAAAATAAAATTAAATTAACATTACATAGAGACATTAATTATTTAATTATATATTTGGTGAGGTTCCCATTGGGTTTTTAACACCACATATAATTAACATGGGAAAAACAAATATTATGGAAATCTTATGAACACTTACCTACTAATTGAAAGAAGTTAGTCAATGAACGCTAGTGAAAAACACAATCTCAAATTGGTAAAATTAATTATTTGGGTGAAAATCCTATAATATGGTATACCATGACATAATCGGTGAAAAGATGTGAATCTAAGAGATAAATTTAAAAATAGCCTAATTGAAGTGATAATAATGACATTAGATATCAAAAAACAAAAAAACCATTATTTTGTGATAAATGCATGGCATTCACACATAGAAAGATAAAATATCTCAAGTTGAACAGCGGGAGTGAACACGTTCATAAGATTTTAGGGAACCCTATATTTATACATTTACATTAATTAAATTTTATTAATATTATAATTTCATAAAAAAAATATCTCATTTCATATATCATAGTGTGAGTTGGGTTTTAAGGTAATTAAATTCTATTTGGGTTGTCTGAACTATGTGGCCCTCTGTATCTGTGGCATTAAAATCAAATCCAATATAGAAAATGAAAATATAGATCCCCAATACATCATATAATGGTCATCCCCTCCCATGAAATGACCCCTGCCCCTTTATAAAATTATCATGGAATGGATCATTGGGTAATATCTGAGAACCCTATTTCCTTGTGGAACCAAAAATCTAATGGTTAGACCATCATTCCATGGAATTCAACACCATTAAATATATCAACATGTCACGTCCTCCATCATGAAATTACATTAGGGGTCGTGAATGAAAAATAAAATTAATGATTGAAATTAAACAATATATATAATATGATCTCATGGAAGTACATAACTGTTTTAAAAAAATAAATATATGGTTTTCAGAGAATATATAATATCTTAATTATGTGGCACCCACCCCCATTACATGACCCTGACACCCTTTATAAAGTCTAGAAAATGGATGAAAACTAAATTCTAATTGATATATATGATTCATTTCTACGGAATATTTCTATTCAATATGAAATAACCCCCCATACTTATATTTTATTTCTTGACTACATAATTCAATAAAAAACCTATATTCTATGAATCATACTGTTCATAGAATCTCATAATCCAGAAATTAAAAAATAAACATAATACCACCAATCAAAATGTGTCCTCTACATGATATGATGTTGATATCAATATATAGCTGCTTCATGGAACCTATTGAAATTACCAAAATCATGTCCTATTAAAACTCATAAAAACAACTCAACACCAACGCATCACACATCTACGAAATAAAAAAAATACAAATATTAATGAAAATTAGAATGGGTTCTTTTCATATTAAAATATGAGTTGATATAAAAATACATATATTCATTCCATAATAGTTTCTGGTTAAATGTGAATGTTTTATGTCTCATTGGATTTTTACAATGTTCAAATTTATAAATAATAAAATGTATTTAAATTTTATTACCTTGCTAGATGGTTTGTCATCACACTATTATTTATTGAGGTATTTAAAAATAGTTTCTTTTTAATGGTGTTTAAATAAAAAATCATTGAGATATTTTGGCTAAAATAAATACATAATTCTAAAATGGATTTATCAAGGATTCTAATGAAGAAAAAAGGTCCTTACATGACTAGACATCATAATGAACATGAGGAGGATGAAAAGTATAGTAATTTTTTATTCTATTTGTTTTAATTATTAAACAAGGATTTCATTATCATATTCATACCTTATTCATTATTCTTATTGATAACTATATATGAATTTTTTTATTATAATTGCAACTATTTGATATACATGATTAGTCACCCAATAAAAACTATGGGTAAAACATAAAATAGAATCATTTCATATGTGTTCTACCTACATATTCATTTATATCTATTTTATTAATTCAATCCCTAATACAGTAAATATATACATATATTATTTTTTGATAATACAGTTATTAGTAGAACCAATTCACCATAAAATAATCATTTTACCTTATCCCATGTGATAAATTACTTATTTTTTATTTGATTTAGATTACACATGCATTTTAAATATTTCATTGAAGGACTAAACTTTTATAAATGAAGGTTTTTTTGATAGATCCTTCAAGGATATGAAATAGATTGTATCCCAACTAATATAATAACCACCCTAAATAGATATTCATTTTTCAATTAAAAAATTGTTCATTGACCTTTTCCCTGGGTGCAATGTTTAATTAATAAAATGAAAATAGTTTTAAATTTGAATATATATATATATATATAATTATATATTAATCTGTAGATAACTATATACCTAAAGATGTTATTTCCACTGTCATTATATAGGAATAGATTTGGTGTAACATAGTTTGTTAATAATATATAGTGTCCATTGATCACTCTATAGTGAGATGTCATACATGTATATAATAAGCATAATTAGGGATTCATAGACAGATTTTAAATTATTAGTAATTTAATATTTAATATCCATATATAATAAGAAGTGTCATATTAATTTATGTTTTTTTAATTAGGCTAAAAAGTATTCCATGAAAAGAGAAAAAATTATTATACACTTTTATAAATATTATGTATATAATAATTAATTGATTCATGGAAAATACCATGGTTTTATGACCATTTACATTAGTTATAATCTCATGATATACCTCATTATTTTTTTGATGAATTATGTTTTTACATTATTTAGTGATATAATAAAATAAATATGGGGTGATACATACTTTTGTATCCTATATAGTTGTGAATTGTTTTGAGTTGTTTTTAGTTTTTATATATAATTAATGATGAAATCGTAACAATATTTATGATGTGGTTTTAATTTTATGAGATAATGAAAAACTAGGAGAATCTGGGTCACATAATTATTTTAGATTACATGATTTAATGATTCCATAGATAATTTTAAATCATGTAAAAACATCTAGTTTCATGGAAACATTGCAATAGAAATTAAATTGAAGAACAACCACAATTTCCCAATGATTTTTTATATATGGGGGTATTTACTTCATTGATTTATTTTAATTTTTTATTTAAAATATAAATATATTATTATATTTATATATGTTCTATGTTATTATAATTCATTTTCTTCAGAACTGGTGATGAAAAGGTAGTTTTTTGGTTTTTTAAAATCAATATATTTAGTTTATTTAAACAATATTTTATTGTTTATATAGATGATATATGTAATTTATTTTGATGAAAATTATACATAGTTTCAAAAAAAGTATCATTTTTCTCATAATGTGGCCCCAAATTACTATAAAACCACATTGTAAGGGAATATGTTTCAAATAAACAATATTAACATATTTAACAAAAAAAATTGATATCCAAATAAAAGGGGTTCTAATATATATTATGTAATGTTCTATTAGCATAAATGAAAATAAAAATTCTAGTTGTATTGCTAAAATACATTCTAGTGTATGTGAGTTACATCGACATGCTTATGTATTTAGAGTAACATACCTTCAATTTAGTAAATTAATATAATCTGAATTTGTTTAATATGTTGAAAGAATGTTATTCCAATATATATGATTGTAAAAAATATAAGAAACAATGATTAAGTAAATTGAAGTTTATATAATGATAAAATAAAATACACCAATAAATAATTTATCATGAATGTGGTGTTCAGAAATAGGGGTAAGGGGTTTCTATAATATTCTTAACTAAAGATAATTAATTTTATTAATTATTTTATGAATTATAAACCTTTTAAATTAAATATTTTATTTCCATTTGGGGATGTTCAATTTCAAAATTTGTTGAATACATTATGATTTATTGAAAATTGAAAAATGATGGATTTATTATGAGAAGGATGGTAAGATCCTATAGGTTTATAGGTTATATATAAATATGTTATGTATGACTATATTTCCTAGTTTGTTTATTTCATCCATTATTATTTTAAATTATTAATTGTTTTAATTTAAATTGAATATGTGTAATTTCATTATATTGAATACATTTCAAAAAATATACCGAGGATGTGGTAACCATTTTCAAATAATGTAATATGATATCATTTAAATTTTTTCTATTTTATTTATATATTTGATATTAATTATTTTCAATATTAACATATTTATATTGATAAGATCTATTTTCACTGTCAATTAATTTTTATGTTTATAATTTATTGATTTTTTATACTTAATTATAAAATTAATATGATGTTTAATAATACAATATTAGGTTTAATAAGTTGTTTTTAATATAATTTTTTATATGTTTGAGAAACCCTTGATTATGAACATATTGGACTGTAAAATAAGTCAATCAAATTTCCTTATATTTGTTTAAATACACATTTTATTAAGTAAAAAATTACTCATGATAAAACAGGCTAAAATATTCTACTCTACCCTTCTATAGTCTATGATATTAGAATTATTAAAATGATAATTTCCATTTTTCTTTAAATTATCACTCTTCATTTTCGTATTTAATCCACATATTTTTTTAAATTATAATTAATAGAGACTATAAATTCATTTGATAGGAGGTACAATAGAAATAAAATAGTATTCTAATATTCTAGTTCGATTAATGTGTATTGATTATAAAAACTATTTGGATAGCAATATACAAAATTAATTGTTTAAATTGATGTAGTATGTTTAAAATATTGTTTTTTTTAAGAGAATAGGCTAATAAAAACTTATTTTCATCATTCCCTTTTAAAATAAAATAAAATGAAATTAAAATTTATTTAATAAACTATTTAAACAGAGGCAAGGTATGTTAAATGAAAATGAAATTTTTGTTAATCTAAAATATTTAAATATATCATAATAATATCTAATTATTAATTTATACAATCATAAGTAATACAGAGAAAGATAAGGTTTCAGGATTTCAATATTCTAAATAGATAACCATACTGTTTAGTTAAATTTCTAATAAAACAGAACTAGCTACCTAATAATTTTATAAATTTCATTTAAAAAATTTCATAATCTTTTAAAAAGTTTTACTAATATAAATTGGTGAATAATAGAAGTATAAAGCCAAATAATATTTGTTTATATAAAAAATAATTTTAGGAAATTAAGGTACCACAATTTTAGAATGTTCTAAAATAATTTCAAAAAATAGTAATAAAAATGAAAATATCTATTGAAAATGGTTTTATTGAATTAAATTAATAAATATATAAATTTAAAGGAATCATAATTATATATTGATGAAAATTTATATGAACTTTTTTTAAGAAAATAAATTAATATTCATAGATTATACTAGACTACGATATTAATATTTTATTTGGGATGACAAAATACAACCATGGTAGAATTAATTGATCATTATATAATAATTATATTAATTATTATTCATTATGAATAACTCCTTATATTTCATAAAATAAGGTAATGTATATATTTTCAATACTCAATGCTATTCTTTTGAGAAAAATTATGATTAATTATAAATATAAAATATTAATAAATTGAATGAATTTTTGATATGCTATTACCACATATTTTCTTCATGTATCTATATTTATAATTAAAGTATATTTTATATATATGTGTTAGAATTTGAAATCATTCATTTAGGGATAATATTTTTCTATTAACATTCATTTTTTCTCTCTAAACATTGATTTTAAGGGATAAGCCTCAGACAATCAGAATGATAGGTCACCAGAGAATTTTTTTCCTTTTATTATATGGTGAATATTAATAAAAACGTGTTGTACAACCATTAAATATATCATCAATGGATTAATTATTTCATTAATATCCTGGAATGAAATAGATGAGATAATGTGAGGTCAATCTATATTTAAAAATAATTAAATATCACCAGTTGTTTTGAGAGAATTCATCCCATAAAAATATGGTGGAATATCATATCTATGCTCATGTAAAATTATTGAATGTCATTTAAAAAAATTATAATGTTTACTATATTTAGAATATAAACTAACCCTTAAATCTAGTAATCATCTTCTCTTACTTAGAGTTTTATCTAAGGAGTCTTTTGGTTGTTTCTATGTGGTCAACATTACAATAGAGAATTATTGAAATAAAAAAGACATTAAAAATAAAGAGAAGAATGATGTGATATATTGTTAGAGCTATACCAAGGATTATTATTTAAGTGATGTATTTTTAAATTAAAAAGGAACACCAAAATATGTGCCTCATAGATAAAGTAAATATGGTTGGTGATTTAGAAGATTATAATAAATAATGAAAATTTTAAATAGCACATATTAACGAGATATATTATGCTATAAAATTATTATGAAATTATATAATTAATATTTTAGAACTATAAAAAGATAATATAGAAAAAAATAATTAGAAGGATGAATAAAAAAAAATAATAAAGATGATTAAAATGAAAATATATTATTTCAAAGAATATTTATGTTCAGTTATAGATGTTCAATGACTAATGTGATGCCATTAAAATTTTATAAAATTAAGATAAATGGCTCAAAAATGAAATTGAGTAATTTAATCATGATCTCCTAACTTTTAATCAAGGTAAATAATGTAATTATAAAATGGTGAAAAAAATATAACTAATAAGGAGTACTATAAAATAAAATAAAATTTAAAAATATTTATTTGTAAAATGTTATAATGAAAATTTACCTATGTATATATTTTTTAGATGATGTATGGATGTTTTTTATGAAATTAAATATTTATTAACATTTATATCATATCACAAGAAATAAAAACATTACAATAATATATCATAATAAACAATATTACAATTTAATACAGTTTTTAATCTTGTATGGGTTCTACAAAATGTAACTTTTGAATCCAATTAGAGATTAAGTATCCTATGTACCAAAACTATCAACTATTAGGTTTTTTAAAAAATATTACTTGGATAAAACAAGAAAATAACATGATATGTGGATAAAAGATATTATAGACACATGACTAATGATCTATATAGTTTTATATCTTATTATGACTATTATAGAGTTATTATTGAAATTAGGGACATTTCAAAATGAAAAGTTAATGGAAAAAATAATATATTTTTCTTAGAATCTATAATTATTTATAATGATTTTTTTTGAAGGTTTAAAAAATTAAATTTTAATTTCATAGTTATAAAATTAAGGTATGTTTCTAAAATTTCAAAATAATGAGTATATTTTATATATATAATAAATTCTTCTATTTTATAATATTTTAACAATAATAATTCATTTTATTACATTATCTAAACTAACAGATCAACGTGTTATGTTTTTTAATTTTATATATTCACACAACATTTTATTGAATAAGAGACTCGATCATTAAATATTAATAATGGAACAAAAGAAATATAAACATGAAAACAATTATAGCTTCATGGAATAAAACGGTATAGTGGTCAAATATGTGAGTCTACAATAACAATAATAAAAAGTAATCATTAATATCACTTTAATATGTCAATATGGTAAGGACCATAAAACTATTTCATTTAGATTTATTTATCTAAATGATAATTTATATTTATGGGAACATTTAATTCCACATAAATAATAATATTTAGTAATTTTCCTTTATTATTTTTAATTAATAAAATAATAAATTGTTTATGTTGGTATATCATATTGAACCCATTTATTATGAGAATTACTCATTATGTAATAAAAAAATTGGGAATAAAAAAATTATTTCATTTCTATTTTTGCTCATAAACCACTAAAACAAAATGGCATATTTGATAAAAAATTTAAAATTATAGAAAATTTAAAAATATTGTTACATGAATTTTAAACACATTAATATTTCATGGATGCATTTTTAAGGAATATGTCTAAGAATTCAAATATATTTCTTGTAAGGCCGATTTGAAGAAAACATATTATGAACTACAGAATGGAATGAATCCTAAGGTGGGTTATTTCAGAGTTCATAAAGTTTGTATTCGTTAAATTAAATAATATTTAAATTCTTTCAATATAATATCAATATCACTGAATACCCACATTCATTAAATGCATAATGATTAAAAACCTTCTCTATATACTATATTTTAAATCAAGTAGAGATATTTCACTATAACAATCAATAATTTTATTCTCAATAAAAAATACTAATTCACATTCATCCAAATTAACATTTTTTAGATTTATAATTATTTATAAAAAAATGACTTCAAATACCATTCCTTTATAATTAAATCAAAATTTTATTCATTATATAATAAACTATTTATCCCATAATAATTCAAAAAAATCTTCCATAACAATATATTCTTGTGTTACTATTTTATACATTTCATATTAAATATATTTCATTATAATAGGGAGAAATAGAAATATAAGAAGGGTGATATCAAATTCTCTATAAGTGAAAACGTATATCTGAAGAGATCATATAATGGTAATTATAGAAGGAATTAAAAAGAGTCCATTAATTTTATGTAACAAAAAAAATGATATGTGATTAAATCCATCGATGAACAAATTATATAAATAATCACATAGACAACATTAACGGAATTCATTATGATGTGATTCAAAATGATAAATATATTTTACAATTAAGGAATCACAATATAATTTATTCTTCTCATCATGACTAAAATTATGAATCATGATTCCCATCAATGTTTCATCCAAGATCTTATGAAAATGTTTTCTAAGAATGAACGAAGTACACAATATTTTTCTCCCATGTGTTGAACTGATGGTTTGAGGTCCAATATAATATTGGGCCCCACCCACCACTTCTTTTTGTGCCATTAGTTCACCATATAAATGATATGAATTCCAATATAGTGAATAATTATTTTACCATAGTATTTGAAAAAAATAAATTATTTTGATGAAAACACATATAATTCCAATACATTTCCCATCAACAAAAGAACATAAGCCATCTGGGAATGTGAGTGGCCTAAAAAAATACCTGATAAAAAATATAGAGTAACAATTAAAAATCCGTATTATAATAATTAGTATATGGAGTTTTAATATTTTTCTAGTATTTTGATTCATCAAATATAGGTTAACAACCATCAATGAAAGGAATAATAATAGGTTATTTACACAGGAATGAAATTGGTACAAGAATTATGAATTTTCAAATTGTATAGTAGAGAATGAAAATGGTTGTATTGTATCACATCATTGATAGGAAATAACATTCATTAATTCATATATATATATATAATATCAATGGTAATATTATATGACTATCCTTTAACAATAATAATAATATATGTTTAATGAAAATGAAAAATATAAAAAACAATTTTTAATAGTTTTGGAAAAAAATAAAATTATATTTAAGAAATATACTTGATCTTTAGAAAATGTTTAAAAAATATATTTTACTAAACTATAAAAAATGTAATTTCATTTAAAAATATTTGGAAAATAGTGTTAGAGACATTCATTTAGAATAAAAAATGAGCTAAAAGATATATTCTCTTTGAAACACTAAAAGATAATCTATTAAAAAATAAATTAAATGAAAAATATTCGATTAATTTTTATAAAAAATATTATTATACAATATAATATGCTTTAAAATGAAAAAATATATTTTAAATATAAAAATAAATATATTAAAAAAAATCATTCGATGAGAAAAATATTTCATGGAATAAAATTATTTTTTTTAACTTTTAATAATATTTTTTTAAAAACCCTATCATTTTAGAAGAGTATAAAAAATATAATTTATAAAATACATTTAATGGGGGGGAAATATCACCAAGGATAACCAGAGTGTTGGATAATAATACTGATATTGTAATGGATGACTATAAAAAATTACCTAAATGGGTGATCACATCTGACAGTTATGAAATTTTATATATGGTTGGAAAAAGAATCCTTATGGATTGTGTATGATTTAAAACAAGGCCCTATAAGGAGAATGATTTTGGAAATTTATGCACAATACCTTGAATGAAATATAATTAATGATATAATATAATAATTAATATTTTTATATAGAAAACGCGATCTATTAAACATAACATAATATGATTTTATGTATGATTAAAACCAATTTACAAGCCAAGGATTGTAATTTCAAGTGTCTTGGTAGAGTAGGTACATAATATTAAAAACACTAGACTCAGTTAAAAAAATTCATTATTTATTCTTCACATGTATCTTATAGCTTAAAATTTTCTCATAAATCTTCATTGCATAATAGGTGGGTAACATGAACAAAGGGATGAGATAAAAATCCAAGTAAGGGAACAAACATAATAATAAAAATTTAGAATATTGGTTAGAAGGCATGACATAATGATATAAATAAAACATGGAACATATGAAATCCTTAAATTTAATCATATGATCATATAAACATAGAGTCATAGTAATATGGACCCACTATAAAACATTACATTACTATGATTCAAGGCTCGTTTCAGGTAGTGGTGGACAAGAAAATGTTGACTATGAAGACTGTTGCACATGGTATCAGGAGTTGAGGATAACTGCAATGATCTTATCACATTACTTCTCTTGAGACTCAACATAACCCAATGAAATGGAGAGATATTTGGTTGAACCCATATTAAATTGTTCAGGAATAGTTTTTTCACATAAAGAATCATACATGATCAATCATACATGAACATAAGTGTACCCAAGGATGGAAATGGGTTTCATAGTCATGGAATAAATCATAATAAATGTGTGTATCATACAAGTTTCATTCAATGAAATGAATTAAAAATGTACATGTACATAAAAAATGGAAAATGGACATATATCATGGTATGTGATATCAAATATAAGTAATAACATGTAAGATTTTTATTTATGAAATTTTGGCATTAAATAATATTGGTGCTGTATTAAGGAAAATAATAAAGAGCCATTAAAATATAAAAATTCATAATATTTTATATTAAAATATGAGTGATCCTAGAAGGTTTTAATAAAAAAAATATTTTATAAGAAAAATTGTGACTTAAAATAGATGATAGATATCATTTTTAATTATGGTATGATTTTAGAATGTTCCCTAAAATGGGCTTGCATATCGACAAAGATTGAGAATGGATCCACTTAAAAATATGTATATCCACAAATGAAAATGAATAATGGACCTTGATAACTGAAGTTTATGAATTTGAACATAATTTTCATGATGTACTTAAAAAAAGATAACATAATTTTCGTAAAAGGAAATATAGAGCAACATGATGGAATAATGGACGTTCATGTTGAATCCCATACCTTATTTCTAATGGTGTTTTTTGAATTATATTAATGTCCTAGATAACCAAATTACAGTAATTATTTACTATGCACAGAACCATTTATTGATGTAATTTAATTATTATAGCCTCATTATGTTAATTCCTGACATTTTTGATGTGTTAAGAGGTTTAAATTTTTTGTTTTGGAGTGTTTGTTTCGTTGGTTTTCATGATTGGTTTACATTTATACATGTAAAGATAAAAATGTAATATTAGAATGGTTTTAGATAATTGAAATTATATTTTATTACTAAAAATCATGATGATTACATGGTTATAAAATTAATTTGTTAATTTTTAGTGAAGATGAATCATTATATAAAACTTTAATACTAACAATTTTTCTTAATTTGTGGGTTTTAATCACAATGAGCTCATTCTTTTTATAAATTAATATATTCTGTAAAAAAGAATAAATAACATTAAATAAGATATAATACATATATCAATGTCTATTTAAATGAAAAAAATGGTTTTATGACCATAATTGATGATGGTAAAAGAATTTGAATAGTCTTCATCGTTGATAATTATAAATTAACACATCCCGAATAGTGTTTTCATTTCTAGTATAAAATGAGGGGAAAAGAAAGATTATGATGAAATATTACATTATCATAAAAAATTATGTAACATGTAATTTGCTATAATTATAATAACATTTAGATAAAAAGAGGTGAGTAATTAAACAGAAAGTGATGAACTTGAAAGAAAATAAAGTAAAATAAAATAAGAATTTACCTATTTAATTAATCTTCGTTTAGATCCTCTTTATGTGGGAGTATTTGGTCCGTTCAAGATACCATGGACTGATAGACTTGTAAAGGGTCTTGGTATGATATTTTAGTAGAATTTAAAAAAAAAGTTACAAGTCATGATAGGAATGAAGAGAGGAGGTAAAGAGGGGTAGTATTAATAGTGTAGGAGAGGTGGTGTTTCTAGTTATTTTAATAATTAGTTGAATATTTGTTCTAAATACTATGAATATCATTGATATTTGTTAGCCAATATAGTAAATATAGCTTCTTATTTTGAACCAATGCACATTTATATCATCCCTAACTCCAGAATTATGTAAAAGGTCATTTAATTAGCATTTCTCATAAATAATCATATTTTACTATCCACAAAAAATTAATGTCTTTTAGAAAAATAAAAAAAATTCACCCTATCCTTTTTTCAAAGTGTATAATCCATAATTGAAATCCATTTTTAGAAAATAATTTTCAAATATGAGAAGTTCAATTTTTAATGATAATCCTAAGTTACATGAAAAATACAAATTTTAAAATTAAAACTGCATTTATAACAAATTGAAAAATTAATGAAGATCTTTTAAAAATATCATTTAATCATAATTCCTCAAAAACATTATTTATTAATACATTTTTCGAAATAAAATTTTCTTCTAAACAAATAATTCAATCATAAAATGTTAATCAATTATACATGACTTACAAAAATTCAAAAAATTAATTAATAATTTTTAAAATATTTTTTTATGTATACAATGATATAATTATACCATTTATCACTTAAAAGATGGAAAAATTTTAGTTATGATTTTATCGGTTATTTTTCTATTATTTACTGGTTTACTATTCATAATGGTCACATTACTATTCCAAATGTGAAGTTATTATTTCAGTAGTATATGTTCCATAACATCAAAAGAACCCCTTTTATTTCACTCATTACTTATTTATAAGGGATGTATTGTGTTCTATATATAAAATTATATGATAATTGTTTATGAAATAATAATAATAAAAGAATTTTATTGATAAAGCATCGGGTCATTATATTCGTTCCCACCTAAAACGTTTCACTTTTAAATTATTGTTTTAAATTATAAGACAAAATTAGGTGTGGGTATTTTTACATCATTTATTCATTTATTTTCCATGTTTACTCTAAAAAATTATGGTTCCTCAATAGTATATTGACCATGTTTGTAGTCTTGTTAAGTAGAAAATTATCTCTACCATTTGAGATCTTCACTAGCTACTTTTCGTAAGAAAGATCATTCTCCAACTATACCACCTCTGGAGACAGTACATGTAAAGGACCATGTATGTATTTCGTTAAGAGGAAAACACGAAAGACATCATGTACATTAGACATGGTAGGTGGAAGTCCTAGTCGATAAGATAAAGCACTAACATGATCAAGAATCATGAGGGGACTTATGTACCTAGGGCGTATCTTTCCTTCCATCCCAAATCTCATGACCTTCTTCCTTGGATATATGAAGGGAAATACCATGTCAAAAAAAATAAAACTCAATTTCTCATTGATGATTTTATGCATAACTATTTGGTCGACATTGGGCATTCCTAATGTGCTGCTAAATGTTTTCCACATTATCCTCAATTTCATTGACAATATCATGTCCTAGAATCTTATGCTCATAGAATTAATCCAAATGCGCCATTTTTCTGCACATTGTCCCATAGTTGTCTTCATATGGTGTCATTCATATGATAGAGTAGAAACTATTATTGTAATTGAATTATACCAATGATAAATATTGAACTCATCCTATTTTTAGGTACATAGAACATTATATCAATATATCTTCTAGTTTTTGAATAGTTCACTCAGATTTGACATCACTTTGAGGCTGATATGACATACTAAAGTTCACCTCAGTTCTTAGAGCATGTTTGATACTTTTCCAAAATATTGAGGTGAATCATGGATATTAATAAAATAAAATAGATATTTGTAATCTATGTAGCATTACCCCTTATTTGATATGTATCTGTGCAGTTAGATCTACTGTGAAGACCTATTAAATTGTGATATAGTGAGATGTCATTGTATAATGATCCACAATGACCCATATAGAATTGTTTCCTCTGGATGTTCGTGGAAGCCCAATAACAATTTCCATAGTAATTTTCTCCCACTTCCATGTCAGTATAGGCAGTGGTTTCTCCTTCCCCATCGAAAATTGTCTAGCAGACATAACTTATGGATATTCAAGGGACTTTTATGTTTACCCAGTGAAAAAATTCTTCATATTATCCCACCAATGGTTCTCGTAGATATATTGATAAATTTTTGTGCTCCCTAGGTGAATATAAAATTTTAAGCTATGTGCGTCACTCAAAAGTTCATTTTTCATCTTTTTATCTCGTGGTACACATAATCGTAAACCAAATATTTCTACTTCTCCTTTATCAACCTCAAACTCGGAGGATTTCTTATTTCTGATAAATTTCACCTTTTTCTAATATTCCACATAATTTCTCTGAGAATCCATTATTTTCTCCATGAGGGATGTTTGAGAAATCATTTGGGAATGGATTGAGGATGATCCTATAGTGATTATAACAATTTATATCCTTTTCATATCTATATAGATTGAATACTTTTCATTTCTCAACAGTGATAAAGATACATGATCCTTTCTACCTAGACCATCTTCCACCTTATTTTCACTACTATAATGGTAGTGGATTGATAATTCATAATCCACGATGAGATCCAACTATCTTCATGGACACATATTAATCTATTTCTATTTGAATATATATTTGATACAATTGTAATTATTATATATCTCACACTTATCCCCAAGGAGAAAATTCCATTAGATTTTCATAGAAAAGATAAGAGTTTCCCACTTCCACTCATGCATAAGATAACATTTTCCAGTGATTTTTAGCTACCATAAGGCATGAGAAATCAATTAATAATTTTCTATTAGTACATTGTCTAAGCCTTTTTTTGATGAATCATTGTACATGATAATGAGTTTTTGAATTAAAGGGAGTTTGAGTACTGGAAAAGTGATAAATGTTTTTTAGATCCTTAAATCATTCCTCACATTATTAAGTCAAGAAAAAATTCACCCCCATTTATGCCATATTTTACATTTTGTTTTAAAATATTTACAATTTCATCAAAAATAATTTTCAATACCTAGTTAGACCAAGGAATCTATAGATCACGGTTACATATGTTGTTTTGTTCCACTCTTCAATTGATTTTCTCATTGAATAGACTAATTATGTCCCATTTCTAGTAATAAAATACCCATAAATGATGCATACTCTATCCAAAACTCACATTTACCATACATTGCATATATTTTCTCCATTCGGAATGTCTTTAAAATAGTTTTGAAATACTCTTCATGTTCCTCCTTCTTTTATGAAGTACAACAGAATATCATTGATAATGACTACAAAAAATTAATCTATGTAATCTCTAAAGACACTATTCATTAAATCCCTGAAAATTTATGGAGCATTGATTAGCCTGAAGGTAATCTCTAAGAACTCATAGGGTTTATACCTCGTTTAAAAACAATGTTCGGAATATCTTCCATCCTTGCCTTTAATTGGGGATATCCCATTGGAATCTCCAACATAGAAAAATAAATGCCCCCTGAAAATGATCAAATATGTAATCTATCCGAGGAAGGGGATAGTTTTTCTTTATCATAATTTTACTTATGTCATGATAGTTAAAGCAGAGGGGCGTTGAACTGTCTTTCATTATGAAATAGAGGACTTGTTCCCCTTTGGTGAAGTACATGGGCATATAAAACTCTTGTGTTGATTCACATGTAACTAATTCATTATGTCTTCTTGCATAATTGTGGACATTCTATAACGTTCCTTTGATATAGATAGAGATTTGGGAATATGTTCATCTGAGAACACAACCTCCCTATCAAGAGGGAGACCAGGAAATTCCTCTGAAAATACATCAGTGTATTCCCTCACTATGGGCATGTCTTCGAGTAGTATTTACTCTTTTGTATCAATCATTTGAGATTGATATGGTGTCTCATATGGTATTAATATCCAATCATGAGAAAATTATCCTAAATAAGATTCATCTTCCTCCTTACAGATGAAAATAATTAGAGAATGCTTCAGATTGTGAAGAGTGACCTCCATTTCCTGACAGTTGATGTTAGCTTTGTATAAATATATTCAATACATGGACAAGATAAAAAAAACACTACTAAATGAAGTATTATGGTAATTTTTGGGAGGTTCAAATGTCAAACGTTAACTAAGGAGGAGTAATATAAATTAGATGCAATAATTTCCCCATTTTTTTGTTCTCACGGATAACTCAATCTCCAAATTTTGAGGTTATGTTTGAGTAGTTCTAATAAACATTCATGATATTAATGAATGTGTAGCACCAGAATCCATTAGTATTTTTACTATAGATTAATTAATTACTTGAGTAATTTCCACCACATTGTTTTTCAGCTCCACCTTAATAGTAGTGATAGAACAATCCCTTCCTTGTTTCATTAGAGGATGTTATTGATTGACTCCATGAACCCATGGCTTACGGATATTATTTTCATAGTGCCAATGTTTCTTGTTTTTGGAACATTACACTGGTGGATTAGTCTTGATATGAACCTTCCTTTCCTCATCCACATTTGTGGGATTATTGATATTCCATTGGTATTTTATAGTAATATGTCTCATTCTTCCACATTTGAAACAATTCCTTATTCCCTTTAGATAATTTCTAGGATGCTTATTTGTACAATTTGGACATAAGGGATGTTTGATCATATTTCCATCATGGGATTTATTTTCCAAACCACCCATAGTAGACTTCATTTTCCTTTTTTCACTAGGCCTACGAGACCACTACGAGTCTCTGATCTCCATTTCAACATTATGCGAAGAATGGAAAATCTATTCATAAATGTCGAGGTCACCAAACATCAAAACATTTCATAAGATCTTCTTTAGTCGACTAAAGAATATATTCACAGGGAATTCGGTGTTCATGACAATGTTGGATGAATATCATGCATTCCTTGTGATGTTTTCTTCATACTCCCTGAAAGAAAACATATTCCTTCTACTTGAGTCTATAGAAATATCTTCCTATCGTGAGGTAGAGGGTTCAGGGAGAATATTTATTGAAAAACATTATCTTGAATTCCTCATAATACAAGGAATCAATTTTTTCAAGGGACATTGTGTTCTTGTTCAGTTTCCACCACTGATCAGCTTCCCCTTCAAAATTATAGACCACCAGCACAACTTTCTCTTCTACTGAGCACTGGAGGACAGATAATATATTTTCAATGTTGTTAATCCACTCTTTCATGAAGTGGGATCAAACGATCCACTAATCATTGGAGGCCTTTCCATGTGATGAATTCTATGGAAATGTGATCTTTTCTTGGAGGATGATGGCATTCCACGTGATTCACATTATTATTTGTGACTTGAGACAGCTAATCAAGTACTATAATAATTTTTTGAGAACACATTCTCTTCATATGAGGCAAGTAATTTGGGACATTATTACAAATCTTATAAAATTGATTAGTGTCACATGTTCTTTTATTTCTAACCATTAACTATGAAAAAGAACATTTACCTATAGGGCTTCATTACATATGGAATAAGCATAAAAATGAAACTTCAAAACATAAACGGATAAAAACATAAATGAAATGTATATCCTAACTCTTGATTCCCAAGGATTAAATCTTGGTTATCAATGATCTATTTCCAAACATTTATTCTTATTGGATTATTTGTTTTTTCCCATATTAATGGTTTATATTAAGCTTATTAACATATCAAAGCATATCCTTGAGGAGTGTAAAACTATGAGTTCAGCAAGGACCGTTTTTTTGCACCAGTTTTCATTCATGTCTAGATAAATGTGGTATTTTAGGGTTTTAACCTTATAGAAATCTATGCATGAGCCATGTCCACTTGTCTGTATCTAAACTGGGATGTATTTTCTTGTTAAATCACATACACTATAGTTAATGAAATTTTGATATGTTTCATTATACTTAGTATCATACCTAATGTTCTTACTATAAAATTCTATTCCTAATATCTTTAAATAACTAGACCATGATTTGATAACAAATATAGATACCCTAGACTTTTACACATCACATTACCTGATTTTATGAAAAATTAAACATCAAATTACCATCCAAGGATCGAACAGTCTAGTGTCAGGAAGACTAGGTTCATAAAAATGTTAACATGGGACTAAATAAAAAATTTCATTATTTAATATTCACATGGAGTTCCAAACATCCATTATGATCATAAATCTTCATAAGATTACCTATGGATAACATAAACAAATGGATGAGATAAAATCAATGTAAAGGAATAAACATAATAATAATGCTTTGGAATATATGTTAGAAGGAAATACATAATGAAATAAAAACATGGACATATAGATTCATAAAATATAAACAATGGATCATATAATCCTGGAGATGTAATAATATGGAAGCAACATAAAACATGACTTTAACATGATTCTAGGGTCGTTTCACATAGAATATTACATGTCAAGGTTAACCACCGTGACTGTTGCACAAGGTAGAACGAGTCAAGGCTAATCACCCAAACTATGAAACATAAATTCTCATGACCCTCAACTTTACCCAAATGAATTGGATAAATATCTGGGTTCACTAATTGTAACATGTTCCTAAATATTTTTTCCACATAAAGAATCATACAACATCAATCATGCTTAAACATAAAGGTTCCCATTGAAGGAAATCTGTATCATAATAATGATATAATTCATAATAAATGGGTGTATCATACAAGTATACATAAAAAATGAATTAAATCATATATGAAAATTCACAAGTAAAAACAGAAATATATCATGGTATGTGATTTAAAATAGAAGTGATAAAATGTATTAAGTTTATTTATGAAATATTAGCTTTAAAATATTTTGGTGCAGTTTTAATGAAATTACTAGAGAGACATTAAAATAAAAAAGAGAATAATATTTAAATATAAAACTAGAAGTGAAACAAAATGTTTTTAATAATAAATAATCATATATTATATGAACAATGAATTCATAAAATGATGATAGAGTGTACTTGAAATTGGGTAAGATTTTGAGAAGTTCCCTTAAATGGGATTATTTATCTGGAAGAGTTGAGAGGGGAACCATTTAAAAATATGAATATCCCTGAAAGAGAATGATTAATGGAACTTGATAGGTGAGTTTGGAGAATGTACATATAATTTATAATATTTTCATAAAAGTAATAGATTACTTAATTTGGGTAAAAACAAAGATAGAGCAACCTGAAAGAATAGTGGAGGTTCGGGTAGAATCCCCTAACTTATGTCTGGTGGTGTCCTTCACTTTATTTTAATGTCCTGGATAAACAAATTTGAATAAATTATTTGTATTTATAGAACCACTTATTCATTTCATTGGATTGTTATAGCCTCATTATGTTCATTCTTGTCCATTTTAGGGGTTCAAAGGTTCACTTTCATTGTTTGGTTGTGTTTGTTTCCTTATATTTCATGATGGGATTACTTATATACATGAAAGGATAAAGCATTAAAGGTTATAATTGTTTTCTATAATTGGAATTATTTGTTATTAGTGAAAATACATAAGATTATATTGCATTAATTTTTTTTTGATATTTGGGGTGAAGATTAATCATTATATAAAACTTTAATGATATCTTTTTTGGTTAATTTGTGGTTTTCAATCACCACAAACACCTTTTTCTTTATAAATTAATTTTATGTGGAAAGAATATCCCATAACCTTAAATAATAAGTAATAAATTTATTACCTCTAGGTTAAAATATTAAAATAGTTTCATTACCATAATTAATCATGGTGAAAGAAATTTAAAACATGTCATCCTTGAATTTGATAAATTAACACATATCGAATAGTGTATTCATTTCTAGAATAAAAGGATAGAAAATGAGTAATGATGATGTATTATTCCATTAACATAAAAAAATTATTGTACATGTATGTTAATTTAGTTATCATTACATTTGGATGAATTTAGTTGATGGAAAAAAAGAAATTCCATTAGAAGAAAATAAATGAAAAGAATAGAGGAATCTACCTCTCAGTTAATATTTTTTGAGATCCTCTTTAGGGGAAAATATTTGGACTTTTGAAGAGTCAAAGGGATTATGGACATGGGTAATTGCATTGGAGTTGATTTTTTTTATAATTTAGGCATGACACAAGGCTAGACAGGAGTGCAGAGAAGAGGTAAAAGGGGTGATGTTTATAGTGGAGAGGAGGATGAGTTTCCAATTATCTTAATCATTAGATTAATATTTTTTTCTCGCGACATTGAAAAGTATTTATTCTTGTGAGGAAAAAAAATAAATAGAGAATGTGAGTTCAAATCAATGGCCATTTATATAATCCATGACTGAATCATGATGTATAAATTCATTTATTTATCATTTACCATAAATTATCATATTTTACTATTCAAAAAAATTCAATTATTTTAGAAAAATCTCAAAACAATCTCCCTGACCATTTTTTGACATGTAGAATCAAAAAAATAACTCCATTTTAAAAATGAATTTTCTAAACATTAGAAATAAATTTTTTAATTAAAATCAGAATTTGCATGATATATTGAAATTTTTAAAATAAAAAATCTTTTCTAAGGCTTTGAAAAATTAACTATGGTCTTCTAAAATTATCAAATAATCATAAGTCACCAAAATAATTATTTCATAATAAATTTTATGGAAATTAACTTTCTTTTAAATTATTAAATTAATGAAAAAATTAATTTAATATACATGACATATAAAAATACGAACACTTAATTAATAATTTTTTAAATATTTATTTACTTACACAATGATATAATTATTCTATATTTCCACATAAAATATGAATACTTTTTATTTATGGTTACATTGGTTAAGTTACTATTACATTTCTTGGTTTACTTTTCAAAAGGGTTACATTTCTATTCAAAAGGTCATGTTATGTTTTATTTCATATATATTCCTCAACATCAAGAGATGCCGTTTTATTTCACACATTTCATATTTTTAAGGTTTTTATTATGTTATCTATGTTATCTTATATATTTATAATTTAAGACATAATTTTAATAAGAAAATTTCATTGATTAGACATTTGACCGTTACAATTTATAAACCATATAAAACTATATTATTACATAAATAGAAGTGTTTTTTAAACCAAATTAATTTATACCTAGAATCCCTTTTAAGTTACATAATAATTTGGGTTGAATAATTTGATGATGAGTTTTTAATTTTAGATCCCTATAAAATCTGTAGGAAATAAAATATAATTTATTCATTTGGTATAAAAATTATATATGGAACTGTAATTTTCGATAAGAATTTTTGCAACTCAATGAAAGATAATTGTGTTAATACGTACCCATAAATGTTAACAATAGTAAAATCGGAAGACACAGAATGGTGATGTTTAAAATGAATTATTGGATACCATGAATAATTATAGGATAATAAAACAAAATATTATAGGTCAGTATATGTACAATTCTTGTGAGAGTAATGGTGTATAATAAGAAATATTAACATGAAATTTAATTTGAGAAAATCCCAGCTCCTCATTTATTTTTTACATGATCCTAAATTCCAAATATATCATAATATATTTTTTATTTACCTTACTAGGAACCTTATTAATATTTATTTT
The DNA here is from genome assembly GCA_963277665.1 of Viscum album. NCBI lineage: Eukaryota > Viridiplantae > Streptophyta > Magnoliopsida > Santalales > Viscaceae > Viscum > Viscum album. The sequence continues at coordinate 2,093,943,081 of OY728136.1, forward strand.
ATTTATAATTGACCATTTTTCATAATATTTTATTTATTTGAAATAAATATTTTAATTATGTTTATATAATATTTTAATCTATATTCTCTGTGTATAATCTAAATATATATGAACATGGTCACATACAAGAGTGGATGAATTGAAAATTTAAAAACATTCGTTATTAACATTAGGGAAATAATTGTTTAACAATGTCAAACTAATCGGATTTACTAAACACTCAATTTTAAGGTTAATAAAAATCACATTATGTTTGATAAATATGTGTAATTAAATAAACACATATGTATAATTAAATAGGATTCTATTTTATGTTATATATAATCTTATAACATATTTATAATAAAAGTGAATGTATAGTAGGTACTTTCTATTTGTAACAAGTTGTACTGTAAATTTGAAGTACATGTAAAAGAGTATAATTCTATTTACCCAAAAAGAACAGTATCCCATCACCTTGGATAATGGTATTTTTATTTATACGTTCATGAAATTATATCTTACTAAAATTATGGTAATCCATCTTTCAACAAAATATTGTATATGGCTTCATTCTTTCTATCCCAACAATCCATCAATTAACAAGGTAAAGAACACATATATCATCCATTACCTAGAAGCCCTTGATTTAGAAAGTAATCGCCACCTCTTCTGTCCTTGATCATGGAATCACTCAATCATAATCACCAACCATTGTTATTGAACAACGAAAAATGAATATTTATTAAGATTTCAAGTATATTGAACAATATTTCCACAACATAATGACTTCAAGGCTTTCACAGAATGAAATTATTTCAAATATATCTTATGTATCAAATTCCAAAAGTGTTTATGTGTTGCGAACTCATCCAAATGACCAGGTATTTGTAGGGGATGTCTTTAACATTCGAATTTTCTTCTAACAATCAACTTTTAGTTGAAATTTTGGAGGGACCTATAAAACTGTCACTTATAATGGTCAACAAAAAACTAATTAGATGACATCCTCTAGCATAAGAAAAAATATTATGTGAAGAATTAATTATGCAATAATTGGTATGAAACCAATTAAATGTATAAGAAAATTAGGGTAAGGAATTATCTATATAAGAATCAGATTCACATGATAATGAAAAGATGGATTCTACTAAAAATGAGAATTAGATTCTAAATTTTTTGGAGAATCTGAATTGAGAAAGATTATAAATCAGATTTTCAGAATTGTTAGAATAAGATTATGGATTCTGAGAAAATCAGATACAAACTTTTAATCGAATCAAAATTAAAGGACATTGAGAATTAGATTCACAATTCATAGAAAACCTAATTTAAAAAATATAGTGAATTGGATTCATAAATATGAGTGATTCATAATTGAAAAACACAGTGAATCAGATTCCAAAATCTGAATGACTTGGATATAAAAGACTTGGTGAATTTGATTCAATCAAATGTGATTATTGGAATTTAAGAAATTTGATTATCAGATTCAATGAAACAATGTATCTTATTTTCTGAGTATCGAACTGATTTTCAGAGGTTACAGAATCTAATCGTTCTTAAGATAAAATATGTTAGGCATAAATATAATGTATCATAAAAAAATTATGGAGAATTAGTCTAATTATATTAAATCATAAATAATCTTTAATTAATTACACTTATAGAAAGAAATTATAATTAAAGAAGAAGTGTTTATGATTTACAAAAAATGAAAAAAATGAAAAAGTCATAAATAAACTTTTGACGCAAAATTCATCCCCCTATAAGAATTCTCAAACAACATTTTTTGAAAATAAGATTAGCATTTTATTATTAAATATTTTTACATAAAAAAATACTTATCCCCCGCTAGGAATTTGATTCAAATTTATACAACAAACTCTCCATTATGTTACAAAATTACCAAAGGATCATATTTCTATATTTATGTAATCCGCTTCCTTTTTAATGAATTATATCACCCTTACATATAACATTTATTCTTAAATCCTTTCAATTCTTATATATACATTCCTAACCTCAGTCTAATAATATTTCTAGAACATCCCCCCCCCTTATGATCTATAAAAATAAATGGGGGAAATGTAATTTACTTGAAACATTTTGAAGCAAAATATACAAAACGAATAATAATAATACATTGACATTGAAATTTTTTTTACAACAAATGATCATAAATACAAGAAACATTGATCCTTATATAGAGTTATTTTTTTACCATAACCTTTAATTTATATGACTATTTGTGATAACCCTGAAACTTTTCTTTGATCTCTTATTAATTTGGATTTTTCCTCTCAAGATACTGAATCTTTTCTTCCTGTCTCATAATGATTTATTCTTATTTCATAAGTTCTTAAACCACCAAATGTTGGTAAGAATTCACCCATTTAACCTCCTCTACCAGAGAATTATGTTTCACATACAAATCATTATCTTCTTTTAATTGAATTAATTTCTCCTCCTTCATCTTATCTTACGAACAATTAAATTATTATTTCAGAGAGCCATAAGATTCTTAGAAAGAATTCTTTATTGAATAAAACATATCATCAAAAAACATAAGATCAATATTTATATATTTTTACCACATTTTAATATCTCTGCACGATTTTCAATGAGGATCATAATTTAGCACAATGATTTTTAATTCAGATTCAAGGATTGTCAACATCTCCATAAAAAGGGTTATTGACTCCAATTTCTGATTTGTAGATTCTTCATTAAGAAGAATCCTAGAATTAATGTTTGGGAAGTAGGGTATGGAACATACTAACATCTTCAATGATTGAATGAGAAATTATTTTACTAATTAGGTTGAATACTTTTCTAGTTCTGAAGCTACCTATTTAGATTTTTAAACATCAACCTGTATGCCTTTATCTTTCTTAGATTCAAATTTCTATGAACTTTGAATTACATTCATATCTTCAAAAACATGAAAAATTTTGTCATCATAATCATTATTTTTATTACAATCAGAACCATCATTTCCATCATCACATTCTTTACCATTATCACCACTTTCAGGACCATCATCAGATATAATATTATTCACTTTAGTATCATCAACATTTTCATTCTATGTATCATATTTGTAAACTAATTTCCCTTTTGAGGAAATATAAAAATATAAGTATTGACAAGTAAACATTGAGCTCTTTTTGGATTGACTATATACTTTGGTATGAATGATTGCTTTTATCTCACCATGACATTATTTTTCTTGGATATTTTCTTTCTCTTCTCCTTGATATTGTTCATAAGCTGTCAGAGCTGAATCAAAAAACATCTTCTTTTCCTTTTCCTATTTGGATAACCTCTATATCCACTAATTCTGATTGTTGGGGATGATCAGTTTCTTGTAGAGACAATTTCAATTCGGAAATATTTTCTATTCCATTTTTTATCTTTCAAGAGGTCTTGAATTTTCTTTGTTTCAGTTAGTTTTTTATATTTTATTATTTTCATGTTCATCATCTTCTTGAATTTTTAAATCTTTAACTTCAGCCATATCTTACCAAAACACTGGATCTCCATCAATTATTTTATCTTTATCTTTTCTTCACATTATTACTACTTCATCTGGGTGGGGAATCTACTTCTTTCTCTTTGGTGGTTTAGAATATTGAGTTATTTTCCACGGTTCTGATACATGATATTTTCCTTTCTTCAGTTAAAACATAGAACTCTCTCCCACATGGCATACCTTTCCCTATAAATAAATATGCTCATTTTTATTATCACTCAATGATTATTTCATTATTTCAAGTGTTTCATCACATAATAGAAGAATCATGAACTTTATTATCTTTTTCTTGCAATATATATTGAATGAGTTCAATAAGTTTACCAACAACTATGTTAAGATAGATGAAAACATAATAATAATTGACCTGATTGAAAAATATTTTATCATAATGATTTAATGAAATATATAATTCCCTATGTTAATAAATATTATATTAACAATAAAATATAAAATTAAGATTTATATATTGTTAGAGTGTCTTTATCACCTTTTCTTGGAATCCACACACCATGTATCTATAATTCAATAATCTGGTAGTTATCTAGTAGGTGCAAAATCATGTGATTATTTACTCAATAAAGTCCAAATCAATCAATAAACTTATATATAATAATCATCCCTTCATGATCTGAAATCTTATGGGAAAGATATGCTTCACCATAACAATGAATTGATAAGATATATCCATCTTTATTATAATATATAAAATATATTGTTTGATATCCCTTCAACTTAAAATTTCAATTCCACCATCAATGACAAACTAAAATAATTAATATAAAAAAATAAGATCCTTATACACTGGATATTATTCTATTTCATTCATCATAATGAATAAATTTTCTCATCCATGTAATTTATTGATCATTATTATTAATGAATAATAAATAAGGAAGAATTTGTGATCATATAACCTCTCTCTAAAACTAAATCAACCATTAATATCTTTATGCACATGCATTGAAGTGAGATGATACTAAAAAAGGAATTTAAAACACTAAGAAAGAGAAATGAAAATCAAAATAGATACTTTAACATGCAGTATCAACTCAGGTAAAAATATTTGTAGATTTATGTGGGACATAGGGGAACCCCTCCCTTATATAACTGTTGAGTTTTCAGTTCTTCCTCCATGATAAATTCAATGGTTGAAAAAATGTATATAATTTTATTATTATGATTAAGATGAATATGGTCTTATATGTTCTGATCTTTTGTGGTTTTAGGAAAAAAAACAGATTTAAGGAATGATGAATTCGATAAAAAATTTAAAACAGGTTTGAAAATACCAACATACATAAATGTAATTAAGAGATAATCATAAGGAATATATACCTTTTGGTTTTATCTAAAGGTTTGTTATTATTTGATAATATTTTTCTTAGAATACATAGATTATAAAAAATGATGACATTAATAAAAAATTTAACTATATGAAAAATATTTTACGAAGATTAAGATCCTTATAAGATTTTAAAATGAAATTTTTTGTTCTGAAACTTTTTATTTATAAAATCATGTGTACTCCTCCATAGAAACGTAGATCATAATGTTGAGAGACATTTTACTCATATTTGTATATGAATTATTACCATACAATTATCATTCATAAATTTTGTTAATTGGATTCAAATAAATTAAAAGGTAATTAATAGTTTTCAAAAATCAACACGTTGTTCTTGCATTCTGATGAATTGTAAAATAATGTCTCATTTTAGAGTGTGATCCCTAAGGAAGTGATGTTTAACATCTATGTTTATTTCCTGAGAGTTATATGTAGGGTTCCTTCTTATGGATATGAAACTAGTGTTATCACATATTTTTTTAGTTTTAGTAAAAATCATGCATCAATTAGTGAGTGTGGGTTTTATCCACAATACAAGAGCACAACATCCTCCAACAACTACATATTTTTCTTCAAAAGTAGAATGTGATATAGAATTCTGTTTCATATATGTACAAGAAACTAATGAATCTCTTAAAAATTAAAAGTTCCAAATGTTCTCCTTTAATATATTCAACAAACAACAATGTCTACATCTGAAAATAATTTTAGTTCAAAATCATTTCATGATAATTAAAAAGTCCAAAACCCATTGATCCTTTTAAAAGTATAAGAATTATTTTCATTTATTTTAAATGGGATTATTTTGTATTTTTCTGATATCTTGTACATAGTCATAATTAATATATTATGTCTAGATGACTAGCCTTTAAATATAGTAAACTTACTCAAATACCTATAAATGTTTTTTCATTCCTTGATTGTCCTGCTTCATCAGGATGAAGAGTATTAGTTGAACTGATTAGAGTACATATAATCTTAGAGTGATCATTTACATTCTCTTTTTGAAGATATTTTATATACTTATGTTTTGATATATAGAATCCTTCTAGTTTTTTTAAAATGTGAAAACCATGGAAAAATTTTAACTCACCCATCATTCTCATATCAAAGTCATATTTTTTAAGATTCAAAAATTAAACACTTATGGATTATTGAGTACATCTAAATATAATGACATCAACATAAATTTGAACAATCAATTTTTTTCATTCTTTATAAAAAGGTTTTGATCGGATGTTCCATAAACATAATTTTTTTGTAACAAAAATCTTGTAAGTATATTATATGAGGATCTAGGGTCTTGATTAAGGCCATATAAATATTTGGTATGTTTAAAAACATATTCATAATGTTTTTGGACTCCAAAACCTAGATATTTGTCAACAAAAATATTTTATTGAACATATCTATTAATGAAATAATATTTTATATCCAATTAATTTTTTTTAAAGATAACCAATGTTGTAAAATATAGAATTATTATAATAGATTTAAGTCTTACTACTAGAGAATAAGTTTCTTCATAGTCAATTACTTCTTCTGTGTTATATAATTTAGCAACTAGTCATTCTTTATTTCTATCAATAATCCTATTTTCATCACATTTATTTTTGAAAACCCACTTTACTCCAATTAATTAATTGTCATTGGGTATTTCAGACAAGGTCCATACATTGTACCATTCAAAATAATTTAGTTCACCTTGCATATATTTAATCCAATCTTCATCACTCAAAGCCTCAACAGGATGTTTGGGATCGAATTGGGAATGAAATGCAAGATTCTCTACTCCATTTATTAAATAACTTATGGTTTTTATGGGGTGATTTACATCAACAATGATATTATCACTGGGATGATTCCTTATAAACAACTAAAATGGGTTCTGTAAAACATATTCAACAACATATGGTATAAATTATTAAGGAGGAAACACATTAGAAACATTTTCTTCATTTTTTCTTTATAATAATAGGCTTCTAATATAGACTAATAATCAGTTTTGGGAAATGCATCAGAAGTTGTAGGTTAAAGTATTTTAAGAAAAAAAGGATCTATTTCATCAAATTTAACATGTATTGTTTCCCAAATATTACAAGAATTTTTATTGAAAACTCTATTAATCTTTGAGGTAGTGGAATAGGCCAAGAATAATTCTTCATCAAATTTGGTTGTGAATTTGTGTAGTTATGTTTTTTATTCAGAATGAATACTTTTCATCCAAATACATTTAAGTATGAAATTTTTGTTATTATCATATCCATAACTCATAAGGAGTTTTAGGGTAAAATTCTCTGATTAAACACAACATATATATATATATAATAATTAATAAGAGATTCATCCAAAAAGTGTTTTTAAATTAAGTATTTACTCAACATGGTTCTTGTTTTCTCAAGAATAGTTTTGTTTTATCTTTCACCAACACTATTTTACTGAGGAGTTCATGGATGAGAGAATTTATGATTAATTCCTTTATTACTACAAAAAGATTCAAATTCTGAATTTTCAAATACTCAACATTGAACACAATAAATAGTTATCAATTGAAGGTTTTTATAATTTCTCACTTAGGTTTAAAATGATTTGAAATAAAAAAGGATTCGGATTTTGTTGCTATAAAATAGAACTATTTAAATTTCGTGTAATCATCGACTATAACATATATATAGTATTTTACTCTAATACTTCATGTTTTTTTGAACAAACAAGTCCATGTGCACCAACTGTAATTAATCAGATGTTGAGACTTCACTTATAGACTTGAATCATGGCTTATGTTACATTCTATATTGACATGGGTTACATATATTTTGTGAATCAAATCTATGATTTGGAAGAACCTTAACAATTCATTTTCATTTATAGCTGGAAGAAGTTCCTAAATTTATAGTGTCCTATCTTTCTATTCCATAACAAAGACTGGTCTTCTTTTTCACTAAGGTAGAGTAATTATTAGGTCCAATGGTCTTATATTTTATCTCTATAAACATTCTAAGGTTAATGGATAGAAATAATGAATTTATCCTTCGTATTGTATACAAATAATTTATCATTCCTAAAATTCACATTGTAACCTTTATCGCATAATTTTATTATTCATATAAGGTTATCCTTAAGAAATTTCGCAAGTGAAACAATTGAAATTAACGCTTTTCCAAGAAGAACAATGTCGCTTATACTGACTATTTCACATTGATCATTATCTCCAAAAGTGGCTCATCTAACATTTATTTTAATAATCTTTTCCAAGAAGTTTTTGTTACCATTCATGTTCAAAGAATATACACTATCTATGTGGCATGTATTTTTTAGTACTCCCTTTGTCTTATTGAAAATAAAATAGTTATATATTTAGAATCGAATCATTATTGCATTAAAAATTGTTTGAAAATAAAATCATAACAATCCAAATCCATTTTGAAAAATGAGAATTATGAAAACCTAAGTACTGGATTTTGTTTAATGAAAAATATTTCTTCTAATGTCCACCATGATGGCACTTAGTATATTATAAGTAACTTTTAGGAAAAAAATAATTGTAACGAAACACATATTTTTAGTAAGAACAACTAATTCCAGAACTATTTATCATAGGGTTAATTTGTTTGTAGGTATAATCAAATTCTTCCATATCAAATGTAAAGTTGGAAAAAAATTTCTTAACAGAAAATATTTAATATTTTTTTCTAATTAATAAATTATTATCCCCATTAGAATTAGTTTTAGAATTATATTTCGTCTATATATCATTTAACTCAGAAACAAAATTTTCAAGATTCATTAAATTTTTTTCATTTTCCAAATTTACTTCCACAAGTTTGTTAAAATAGAAGCAATTTAAAAACAATTCATCAACGTCTTTATAATGATCTGATACTTATTTTTTAAAATCATTAATTCTAAATTTTTTCTTATCATGTTTCCTTTTTATCCAACAATATTCAATTTCAACAAACATGTAAAACAAAGAAACATATTCATAATAAGGTAATGCATTATCTTGTTCTATGAAATATTCATCATCTAATTCAATATTTCTAGTCTCATTAGGATAGTTAGCATTTAAAAACATATTAATAATGTTTTCGGAAGAGTGTACCTTCTCCATGGAACAATGGTTCTTAGAAGGTATTATAGAAATAAGACCAATATTATTCTATCTAGAAGATTCATTATCTGATATTCATTAGAAGAGACTCCACAACATACACTCCATGAATCACATTCCTTCAATAAACTTTTACTTCTAGTCTTGTGATAAAAGTTTTTATTCCTCTCAAAATGTTTATCTATATAGTCATTTCTTTTAAATATTGGACAATCAGGTCTAATAAATCCAGATTTATGACAGTCATATCATTTGAATTTAGTTTCATTATTATATTTATTATCATTTATATATATATGTATTGGAAATAATTCTTTCCAATAATCTTATTCTTCTATCTTGGAATATTTTCTAACTCATTTTCTAAGTTATTTGTTTCACGTGAATCTGATTAAATAACATCTTACATATACTTTTTGACTCAACAACATTCATAGGTGTTTTTCCTTTTGTTTGATTTGAAGAAGTTGTAAAAGAAACACTAAAATTATTTTTTTATATTTTCAACATATTTCATTAATATATTCTCATGTTTCAATAGAAATCTAAATAACTCATCATGAGTAACATTTATTACTTCCCTTTACTCATCAATAACTATTCTATTAGATTCCCATTCATTAGGCATGATGTCTATAATATTTTCTACAATAATATAATCCATTATCCATTTTTATCCAATTTATTATAAAATATTTTCAATAGTTATAAATCTCTATTGAACTATAAATATAGCTTCACTATTGGAAGAAACCTTGATAATCATCTCTAATCATGGCTCTACAAGTTTCAATAACTTTAGAACGACCAAAATGTGTAATCTCTAGTTTTTTCCATGTTCGGTTAGATGATTAACAAGAAGATATCTTGTTGTATATATCTATGTTAATAGAATAATGGAATGTATTTTGTACAATATATTTTAGCTGATATTTTGACTTCTCTTGGTTTGTAAAATTTCTAACTTCTTCGCCTAGAATTTTATAATATCTAGTGAGTATTACAAAATTGTCAACACCAATTGTAACATCCCAAGTATGTAATGAATAATAGATATTTTTATCTATGTCTATTAATGATTAAGATACTGTTTTAGAGGCTTAAAATTAAAATAAATACAATCATATGCATGGAATGCACTAATATTCTTAAAAGATTGTTTTACTGCCTTTTGATGGAAAAAATTTTTAATTCTATATTCTGACAATTTTCTAAGATATGTCTGTCAAAATAAACTTATTTTTTATTATTGGGACATCAAAATTTACTTTGTGTGAATTTTTGGTTTTTTTCAGACGATGTTCATTTTTTAATGAATAGTGAAAAATACTGCATTTTAAATCAAAACTATTTTTTAATCTTATTTATTTATATGATTATATTATCTTTTGAATTGGTTTTGAAGTGAAATTAGAATATATTTTTACCATTTAATCCAATGGTGGTATTTGGAATAAATTTTACTTTGAAATTGGACTTAAACTGGTATCAATCTTTTGATACTTATTGTTTCATAAAAACACGCTATTTTCTCTGACAGCGGGAATTAATTATTAAATTTATTAATGTGACTTATATGTTTTGAATTTTGTAAAATAGAAATCATTTTTTAATCCGTAATATCAAATATATCTTAGGGTGAATTTTTGGTAATTTTCTAAAAAACATCAATTTTTTATGAATAGCGAAACCATTAAGTGGTACTTATAAAAACTGAATTTTCATTTAAATGAAATTTTGCCATCATTGTGTTTTGATTTTCAAAAATCCGACATACATGGTTGTCATTAAGAAGTAAAATGTGGTTCAATGAGATTAAAATAATTTTTTGGTGAATAGTAACTTATTAAGTTTTTAATCGCCATTAGTGGTAATTAGTGTAGTTTAAGGTAAAAATAATGTTTTAATAATATGAGATGAGCTTGACACATGTCCTACCCTCATTGGATGTGTCATGTCCGACCAAGACAAGCCATGGGTCAACTTGGGGACCCCATGGAGCCACTTTGTTTGGGAAATGACATAAATAACTTTTTATTTAATGTAAAAGTACATATGACACAAACATAATATGTTTTACGAAAAGAATTTGTACATGGGGTTATAAAGATCATATTTTTTATTATAAATAGTCATTGGAAAGATAAAATGATTTAATACATCATATTATTTTTGTTATAATTTTTAGACATTAAATAAATTAAATTATTTATGACATCATGATGATGCAGCGATGACCTCATTATTTAACGATTTAAATAAAATGGAAAGATAATGTAATATCCAAAACCTAAACATGTCCAAAACCTATTGGATGGGAATATTTCTAATCCTTATCATCTTATATTCTTAATATATCAATGTGGGACCTTATAAATTCGAAACACTTTTGAGAATAAAATAATAGTTTCATGATTTCCAAAAGTGCCCCTCCTCTCCTCTTATAAAAGGCCCCCACCTCTACCTCATTTCACACACTCCTCAAGCCTTTGGCTCGGCCATCCCCTACCCATTTACTCTCTACACATCCCTCTCCTCATACTAGAGGATTACCTTTGGCAGAATCCTTTCAAAGGAAGCCTTTATGCTCAAATCAAAAGGAGTTACACTTTTAAAGGTAATTCATTCTCTCATGTTCATTTGTTTTATTTTGCTTCTCCAACCCCCTAAACTCTTTTTATTTACTTCTTTTGTAACAACAACATTATCTTCAATATACTAGGATGTTGTTATAGTATTTATTCGAGCTAAACTCTCACACAACTACATCGAATGATTAAAGAACATACGGTTTCTGTGGATAGCGAAATTCTGCCTCCCGAAACAATGATTGTTCAATACTCATTTAACACCTTCAAAGGTGGCCATTATGATGTCACTATTTTTATATATGATATATAATATGTTTATTCTTTCCTTAATAATCTTTATTTTTCATTTATGGCATACCACTATTGTTTCCATTATGGGTAAACACGATATCTTCATTTTAGGTAGTGTGGACTACCGCCCCCAGAAAGTGATTTGATTCGTTAATACCATATGTGGGATGTGTAAAGGATAAAGTTAATGATATTATATATGTTATTATTCTGGAATTATAATATACTCTTATATCATTATTATTCCATTCCAGAAAATATGAAATAGAAATGGAAGTAGCGTTCATGCGTACGTACGACTTACCGTCTCCATGAACGGTGCATTTCATTTCATACCTCTAAATGTGATGTAATATTATAAATACATGTATATTCTGAATATATATGATATATATGTTATAAAAATCATTAATATCATTCTGGTTATAACAAACCTTTGACCAAATTAACAACATGTAGGTGTAAGAAGTCTATTTTTGACTTAAGAACCAAATACCAACAAAATGAACATTATTAACATAAATGATTACATGATGTTCATAACATGGTATAAAAGGAATAATGAACTTGAAAAAGGTTCTTAAGCAAGTAGAGATTAACTCAAGTTTATTATTCAGGATATTAAAGAACGGTCGGGTCAAGTCGGATACGAGGTATGGGACTTCGTCTCAATCTCCTTTCATTGAGGCATATTTTGTTTTATACACAACCTTCTTTTATACGGTGTATAAACCCCTTTGACTTTTACGTTAATCCAAAATTAATCTTTTTTATACGAAGCGTTTTACTAAACGACAAAAGGGAATGTTTTTTTTCGTACGTATGCGGTGACAACGACTTCTCCGCCGCCGTGACCGTTATTTGAGTTTCGGCTTCATCTACAAGCCATACCTTCTTTTTAAAAGAAAAATAAATAACATGTTTTAATTTTCTTTTATTTTGGTATTAAAAATTATTTTCATAATGTTTTTATATCAATGTTTTGTATTGATATCTTGTGATTGAAAGGTGGAAATGTTATGTTTCCTTTATGCATGTTTTATGTGATACGATTATGTTGAGGTTCTTGGGCATTATTATGAAGACAGGTGGTTCCGTGATAGACTAAGGTCAGGTGAGCCAGATATAGCTCTCCAATGCATTGGGTAACAAGATGGAGTGAAACGTTAAGGTTTCTCCGAAGAGATTTTAGTGAATATACTATGATGGGTATTCCAAATGTAACTAAGAGGGTTACTCCCTACGTAAGAATGTTATGAATGACTCAAGTTACCTTTATGTATTATGATTTCTATGATTTATTCATGATTTGATGAGGTATGTTAAGGTGCTTATGTTTTATGGGTAAAGTATGATCTCATCCTTATGTATATATGTACCCATGTTTCCTTTCCATATTTTTATATCCCATACTGAGCTTTTTATGCTCATCCAAAGTTTTTTGAAATGTTTTTCACAGGTCAAGGGAAAGGTACATGATATGATGATAGTGTCAAGGAAGTGTCAAGAAAGAATCCATGTTTATTTTAAATATTATTCCATTGATGGGAATGAAGAATACTATCTTTATGAAACCACTTTGTTTATATGTGGAATGTAATGCATGTTTTATGATCTAATTCGCTAAAACTGTAAACCCGAAAAGATCCTCAATGTGTAATCTTGTAATAACTCAAGATTAAGTATGGTTTAAGGATGGGGCCTTATATTTGGTATCAAAGGTCGGTATAGATAACTTTAGGAGTTAGAATTCTATTAAATGATTATCCAAAAATATTTTTTTTATGGTCAAATTGAAGTGATATAGAATTTGATGATTACCATGTTGATTCATCTAAGACATGTTTGTTCAGAATGGTTTTCCGAAGAAGAAATAGGGAAGTAGTGCTAGGAAGGCATACAGAAGGAAATAACCTTCTGAATCAGCATCCTGAGATGGTCGGAATTGGAACTGAACAGTTTTTTGCAGTAATGGCGCAGTTGACTCAGGATTTAAATGGAGGTGGTATCCATGCACGAGATCAGCCTGACCAACCACAGAGGAATGTTGTACCCCACTCTCTTGGATTTTAATGATCACAATCACTCTCATAGTGATCTAATATTGTTTCAAGTGTTTTTGATGATAGGAAATAGGGTGCCTAGAAGCTGGCCCAAGAAGAATTCGGAATGGACTGTTTAAGTCCACCGGCCAGCCGGTGTGAGACCACCGGCTCGCCGGTAAGGGCACCGGCCAGCCGGTGTGAGACCACCGGCTAGCCGGTAAGGGCACCGGCCAGCCGGATCCATCCCATCGGCCAGCCGGTGGACCAGGCAGAAGGCCTTGCCCTCTGCCAGGTGCCACCGGTTAGCCGGTGTCTGGACACCGGCCAACCGGTGGTTCCAGACAGAATGGGATGCCTTCTGTCCAGACCACCGGCCAGCCGGTGGACTCCTCACCGGCCAGCCGGTGGAACTCCTTCAAATAGTGAGACCTACTGTCTCACCACCGGCCAGCCGGTGGCCTTCTCACCGGCCAGCCGGTGGCTCCTGGGTAGAAGCACTCTCCACCTTCCAAGGCACTGGCCAGCCGGTGGACAAGCATCGGTCAGCCGGTAAGCAAAGTCAAACTAGCCGTTGGAGCTTGACCAGACTTGTCTACTTGATCCCCAACGGCTCCGAAAGCCCTCCAACGGCCATATTGAAGTATTTGGGAGTATTTCTCCTATAAATAGACATCCATGGATGCCGGGAAGACCACCGATCATATACCGAAGCATACCAAAGCTATTTTGATCATTTGAGGCTCCTACGACAATTCTCAAAGGCCACTTGAGATCCAATTGCCATCCTTGAAGCTTGGGCTTCCTCTACATCAACTACACTCACCTCTTGGCACTCAAGGCTTCCTCTAGTTTGTTCTAACTTATTTACTTCAATTGTTTAGTTCTTAATTGGGTTTGTATTAAAACAAACCACCCTTTTTCTTCCTTCTTTCAATTTGGGTTTCTTGGTACAACCATAATAAAAAAGCAAGCTGTAAGAAGGTGATCTAGCCTACCTTAAAACGGCTAGTGGGTTTCTTGCTATAACCATTAAAAAGCAAGCGGTCGTATAAATCTCCCAACGGTTGAGTTGGGAGCGGAGACGTAGGCTTGAGTTTAAAGCCGAACTCCGTTATCAATTGTGTCTTGCCTTTTTACTTTCCGCTGCATTTAAATTTGTTTTAAAATGTTAATTAATTTTAAAAAGGCAATTCACCCCCCCTCTTGCCATCACCTCCGACCCAACATTTGGTATCAGAGGGTGCGTTTGTGTAATACCTTAACCGGTTACAAACGAAAAATCCATAGTGATGGCTTCTTTCTCACAAGCACCCGAAGGGTATTCCATGACTCGGGCTCCATACTTCGATGGAACCGATTACACATATTGGAAAACACGAATGATTACTTTTCTTAGAAGTATTGGCTATCCTATATATAGAATTGTTATGCAAGGCTACACTCTTTCTAGTAAGGATGAATCTAAATGGACCCCCGAAGACATTGCCAATTTTGAGCTTGATGGCAAAGCCATGAATGCTCTTCATTGTGGGTTAGACCGTAATGAGTTTAATCGTATTTCTACTTGCACCACCTCACACGAAATTTGGAAACTTTTGGAAGTGACCCATGAGGGCACTAACAAAGTCAAAGACACTAGGTTAGATATGTATCGTCAAGACTTTGAGAGTTTCACAATGCACCCACACGAGTCAATCACTGAAATGTTTACTCGTTTTACTGATGTTTGCAATGGGAGAAAGTCCCTTGGTGATGATGTTTCAGCAGAAACAATGGTGATGAAAATTCTTTGGGTCCTACCAAGCTCTTGGGCACCAAAGGTGACGGCAATCCAAGAAGCGAAAGATGTCAAGAAGATGTCGGTTGAAGAACTCATAGGGTCACTCATGACTTATGAGATTACCATGAAGAGGCAAGCCGATAAAGAAGGAAAGATCTTCAAGGAGAAAAAGAACATTGCTTTCAAGGAAAAGGAAGAAAGCTCCTCCGATGATAGTGAATCCGAGATGGCTCAACTAGTAAGGAAAATGAGCAAGTTCATGAAGAAAAAGAAGAAATTTCAAAAGGCACGAAAGGAAGAGCCAAAGGCGGAGAAAGAAATCACTTCCTTTGAATGTGGAAAGAAAGGCCACATCAAACCGGAGTGCTCCATTTTCAAGAAAAGGTTAAAAGAAAAGAAAAACAAGAAGGCCTTCAAAGCATCAACATGGAGTGCAAGTGATGACTCCATGTCTTCAAGCGACTCAAGCGATGAAGATGGAAAATGCCTAATGGCATTTGATGAGGTATCCTCTTCTCACTCTTCTTCTCACTCTTCTTCCTCATCTTCTTCTTTTGATAATAATATGTCTTATGAAGAACTCCAAAATGCAAGAGATCAATTAGAGGAAGGTTTTCACGAACTTACCTCTAAATTTTTGACCTTGAAAAAGAAAAACAAAACTCTTATTTCCGAAAAAGACAAACTTCTCAAAGAGAATGAGGAGCTTGCCCTTAAAGTCAAAAATATTCCAAATGTAGATTCTTTATATTCTACCATTAAGGATTTGAAGGAATCTCTTGCCAAGTTCACCCAAGGTGAACAAAACCTAACTAAATTACTAGGTTCTCAGCGTTCGGCTAGAACCACACATGGACTTGGCTATAACAAGCAATCCACTTTTACTAGGGCACCAACTACTTTTGTAAGGGGGAGCTCTCAATACAAATTTTGTAATTATTGTAAAAAGACCGGTCACATGATTTATGAATGTGATTGTAAAAATGCTAGGTATGGAAGACCCAAATCCATTACCTACTCGGATGAGTATCATAGAAGGAATCCCTCTAGAACATTATGGGTTCAAAAGTCTCTTTTTGCTAATCTTTCCGGACCCAAACTTATATGGGTACCAAAATCTCTTCTTTCTTGATTTTGTAAGATAAACGCCAAAAGAGTAGGACCTCTAAAGGGTCGTGGTATCATGACAGCGGTTGCTCAAGGCACATGTGTGGCGATCCCTCCGAGTTCAACTCACTTGAAGAATTCGATGGAGGATATGTCACCTTTGGTGATAACTCAAAAAGCAAGATCGTCGGAATAGGTACCATTGGTTTTGGTAGCTCCTCTTTTATTAAAGATGTTTTATTAGTTAAAGGTTTAAAGCATAATTTAATTAGCATTAGTCAACTTTGTTATAGTGGTTTTTCAGTCAATTTTCAAAATGATTTATGCAATGTGTTAGATTTTCAAAACAAGTTGATATTTTCTGCTTCCCGTTTTCAAAATGTTTATATTATTGATTTAAAATCTCTAGCTAGCCAAAATGTTAAATGTTTAAGTGCTCTGGACAATGATTCTTGGCTTTGGCATAGAAGATTGGGGCATTGTAGCTCTCATTCACTTCTAAAGCTTAATAAGAACAAGCTCATTCGTGACCTTCCTAAACTTAAATTTAAGAAAGATTTGATTTGTGAGCCATGCCAACTTGGTAAGCAACACAAGTCTTCTTTAAAATCTAAGAAGGAAGTGTCCACCTCAAAATCTCTTGAACTCCTTCATCTTGATCTTTTTGGTCCTACTCCCGTAGCAAGCTTAGGTGGAAAATCCTATACCTTATTTATTGTTGATGAATTTTCTCGTTTTACTTGGGTTTTCTTTTTAGCCCATAAGAATAATGCTTGTAAAACCTTTTTGAAATTCTCTAGGAAAGTAGAAAACGAAAAAGATATAAAATCATATCTCTTCGTAGTGATCATGGTGGTGAATTCGAGAACAAAGAATTTGATGAATTGTGTTCCACTCAAGGATACAATCACACCTTCTCTGCCCCTAGGACTCCTCAACAAAATGGAGTGGTTGAAAGGAGAAACCGAACTCTCCAAGAAATCGCTCGAACCCTCCTTAGTGAATTCGACCTCCCTCAATATTTTTGGGCCGAGGCGGTAAACACTGCTTGTTATACTATTAATAGAGTCCTTGTAAGACCCCTTCTTAAGAAAACCCCCTATGAACTTTGGAAAGGCAAATTGCCCAAAGTTGGTTATTTTAAAGTGTTTGGTTGTAAATGCTTTATCCTTAACACAAAAGATAACCTAGGGAAATTTGATGCCAAATCCGATGAAGGTATTTTTCATGGGTACTCCAACTCAAGAAAAGCCTATCGTGTCTTCAATAAATGTTCAAAAACCATCGAAGAATCATCTCATGTCAAATTTGATGAAACTCTTCCAAAACCTCACCCGGTCATTGAGGATGTTGAAGATAAGCTTGATAAGCTTCATTTGAATGATTCCTCTTCTCCTCCCAAGGAGGATGACCATCTAGAACCCTCTTCACCTTCTTCGCCTTCCACCTTGCCTAAGGTTTGGAAACCTTCTAGAGACCATCCTTTAGAAAATGTCATAGGTGACCTTCAAGCCGGTACTCGAACTAGAAGATCTATCCTCAATGAAGATGAACATCAAGCCTTCATTTCTCACCTAGAACCTCAAACCATTAATGATGCCATTAATGATGAGAATTGGGTTCTTGCAATGCAAGAGGAACTAAATCAATTCTCTCGAAATAATGTTTGGACTCTTTGTGAAAGACCCAATGATCATCCAATTATTGGCACTAAATGGGTTTTTAGGAACAAACTTGATGATCAAGGAAACATAACCCGGAACAAGGCTCGCCTAGTAGCTAAGGGCTATAATCAAGAAAAAGGAATTGATTATGGTGAAACCTTTGCCCTCGTTGCTAGGTTAGAATCCATTAGGATCTTGTTGGAATTCGCCGCCCACTTAAATTTTAAGCTTTTTCAAATGGATGTTAAAAGTGCTTTTTTAAATGGTTTTATTTCTGAAAAAATCTTTGTTGAACAACCTCCCGGTTTTGAAGATCCAAAATTTCCAAATCATGTTTTTAAGTTAACCAAGGCTCTTTATGGCTTAAAGCAAGCCCCTCGGGCTTGGTATGAGCGGTTAACAAAATTTCTTTTAGAAAATGATTTTAAAATGGGTCAAGCCGATTGTACCCTCTTTTTAAAACACACTTCAAAAGATCTTTTAATAGTCCAAATTTATGTTGATGATGTTATCTTTGGTTCTACCAAAGAATCTCTTTGTACTGATTTTTCAGGTTTAATGAGAAAAGAATTTGAAATGAGTTTTATGGGAGAATTGAAATTTTTTCTTGGTTTTCAAATCTTTCAAAATTCAAAAGGTATTTCTCTAATCCAAAGCAAATACACAAACGAGCTTCTAAGTCGTTTTGGTATGGATCAAGTAAAGGAAATTAGTACACCCATGAGTACTTCATGTAAGCTTACGTTAGACGAAGCCGGGAAACCGGTGGATAACAAGCTTTATAGGAGTATGATCGGGAGTCTACTTTACCTAACTGCGACCCGTCCTGACATCATGTTTAGTGTTTTTCTTTGTGCTCGTTTTCAAGCCAATCCTAAAGAATCCCATCTTAAATCGGTCAAAAGAATTTTTAAGTATTTAAAAGGATCAAAAAATCTTGGTTTATTTTATCCCTCAAATACTTCTTTTGAACTATCTTCTTATTCGGATGCTGATTTTGGCGGATGTCAATTAGATCGTAAGAGTACTAGTGGAACCTGTCATCTGCTAGGCAAGTCCCTTGTTTCGTGGAGTAGCAAGAAGCAAAATTGTGTTACTCTTTCTACTGCCGAGGCCGAGTATGTAGCCGCTGGCAATTGTTGTGCCCAAATTATTTGGATGCAACACACTCTCTTGGATTATGGTCTTTCCTATGATCATGTCCCTATTCGGTGTGACAACACTAGTGCCATTAGTATCTCTAAGAATCCAATACAACATTCTAGGACAAAGCACATAGACTTAAGGCATCATTTCCTTCGTGACCATTTTCAAAAAGGAGATATCACTTTGGACTTCATTCCTACTGATTTCCAATTAGCTGATATTTTTACCAAACCGCTCCCGGTTGACCGTTTTGATTTTATTAAAGGGGAGTTAGGAATGATTCGTCAATGAGCACTATTAAATATTTGAATTTCTTGGCTTGCTTATATTTTATTTTTATTATAATTTTTTAAACACCTTTTTTTAATTCTCTTTTTTATATTTTTTATGACTTTTAGTACCACCGGTCAACCGGTGGTACATCACCGGTTAACCGGTGGTGTCAGGTTTCTGTTCTTTGGGCCGACCCGAGGAAGGGTTAAAATTAATTTTAAAACCCTTCCTCCCTCATTTCTCTTTTCTCTCTCGGGCTGCTCCTCCTAAAACCGCAGGTCCTCCAAACCCTAGCCTCCCTTCTTGGTTTTTGACCTCTCAAACCTCCTTTCTTCTCTTAATCTCTTTCTTCTTTTTTCCCTTTGCCATCATGGGACCTCGCTCTACACGCAAAGGCAAGGGAATCGCTCAAGAAGCTCCTCCTCCTCCTTCAATCCCTCAACTCCCGGACATTTGGCATGACAAAGTCATTTTGCCGGGTAGAGTAATTGATTATTCTTGGCTGTCTACTGCTCGTCTTGAGCTTTTCTCGATTATTGAGTATCAACATTGGCATTCTTTTTTTGAGCCACCCGAAAAGGATGTCATTTATCCTCTTCTTGTCAAATATTTCTATGCTCATTTGACGTGGTCCGTTTCTGATGACATTGATACCATCTCCTCCACTGCTCTTGGGCAACCCATCACTATCACCTCTTTGGAGATTGCCAGGATGCTGGGGGTTCCTCATGTTGGACCCCATGCTTTTGCTCAGGGGGAGTTTCCACGGGACCGTGAGTTTGATATAGTCGTAGCCCTTGAGCATCTCACAGGGCAACCCACAAATCCTATTGTCAAGCTCTCCCAGTTCTCTCCTAACCATCGTATTATTGAGCGCCTCATTCAAACTTCCCTTGCGCCCCGTATCGGGGATCATGATAATGTCAAATTCATTGATATTTATCTTCTCTCATTTATCACCTGAGGCATACATTTCAATTTGGTCCGGTTTCTGTTCCGGGCCATGACTTATGTGGCTGAGCACCCTTGCCGGTCCAAAACTCTACCCTACGGACGCCTCTTGACTAAAATCTTTTCCTTTCTTGATGTGCCTCTTCATGCTACTTCCTTCGAGCAGCCAACGAAGGATAGCATAGTGAATTTTATGATGGTGCAACGAATGAACATCCGTTGGCACCCTTGGCGTCTGGAATGGATTGTGGACAAGGACGGTCTTCTCAAGGCCTACTCTCCTCAGACTCATTCCCATCCTCCTGCCAATGCCATGCCTCCTGCTATTGCCGCTGCCTACCCTCTTTCAGACAGTGAGGATAGTGATGATGATGAAGAGGAAGGAAGTGGTGACAGCGAAGGTGAGGCTGATGCTGCTGCTGATGAGGAGGCTGGAGAGGGTGATGATGCACCTGAGCCTGCTGAGGCTGTGCCCCCTCCTGCTGATGCTGGTGGCTTGCCGGTGACGGCTGATCAGTTCCTACGCTTCCAGGATCAGATTGAGACCCGGCTAGACTTGCAGTTTTCCTACATCAGCTCTCAGTTTGATCAACTCCACTCACGGATCAATTCTCTTGATCGTCGCTTTGAGGCGGTCCAGGCTCCTCCGGCTCCTCCGACCTTCAGGCGTCGCCGTCACTCTCGGCCCTCTAGGAGTGAATAGAGCCGTTCCTGTTTTTTGGCTTGTATTTGTATTTGTTTTTTTTGAACTTCCTATGTATCGTTTCATCTTTTATGGAATTCAAGTTATCTTTTCTATCCATCCTTTTTGTCATTACTTATTAGTATTTTTCTTTCATACTTTTCCTCCTATTTTGATAATCCCAAAGGGGGAGAAAACCTCTCTATTACATATTTATTTATTAAAATGCTCTTTTTACATAGTTATCTATTAAAATGCTCTTTTTACAAGTTCCATTTTAAGTTATTGATGTCATCCAAATCTGTTTTAAATGGTTAAGTTATTATTTTCAATTTATTTCTTTAAAAAATGGCATTTGGTTGCAATTTCAAAAAATGACCATTTCTCAGTATTTCAATGCTTTCAAGATCATTATATTTGGCACATCTCTACGTTTTCCAAGTTCAAATTGTTTACCCTTTTTTAAAGCTTTCATACCTTTTTTTAAGATTTTTTTTTTGTGATTGTGATCATCAAAATAGGGGGAGATTGTTGTACCCCACTCTCTTGGATTTTAATGATCACAATCACTCTCATCGTGATCTAATATTGTTTCAAGTGTTTTTTATGATAGGAAATAGGGTGCCTAGAAGCTGGCCCAAGAAGAATTCGGAATGGACTGTTTAAGTCCACCGGC
Organism: Viscum album; assembly: GCA_963277665.1. Classification (NCBI taxonomy): domain Eukaryota; kingdom Viridiplantae; phylum Streptophyta; class Magnoliopsida; order Santalales; family Viscaceae; genus Viscum; species Viscum album. The sequence goes on from OY728136.1 coordinate 2,093,965,263, forward strand.
CAGCCGGTGTGAGACCACCGGCCAGCCGGTAAGGGCACCGGCCAGCCGGATCCAGCCCATCGGCCAGCCGGTGGACCAGGCAGAAGGCCTTGCCCTCTGCCAGGTTCCACCGGTCAGCCGGTGTCTGGACACCGGCCAACCGGTGGTTCCACACAGAATGGGATGCCTTCTGTCCAGACCACCGGCCAGCCGGTGGACTCCTCACCGGCCAGCTGGTGGAAGTCCTTCAAATAGTGAGACCTACTGTCTCACCACCGGCCAGCCGGTGGCCTTCTCACCGGCCAGCCGGTGGCTCCTGGGCAGAAGCACTCTCCACCTTCCAAGGCACCGGCCAGCCGGTGGACAAGCACCGGTCAGCCGGTAAGCAAAGTCAAACTAGCCGTTGGAGCTTGACCAGACTTGTCTACTTGATCCCCAACGGCTCCGAAAGCCCTCCAACGGCCATATTGAAGTATTTGGGAGTATTTCTCCTATAAATAGACATCCATGGATGCCGGGAAGACCACCGATCATATACCGAAGCATACCAAAGCTATTTTGATCATTTGAGGCTCCTACGACAATTCTCAAAGGCCACTTGAGATCCAATTGCCATCCTTGAAGCTTGGGCTGCCTCTACATCAACTACACTCACCTCTTGGCGCTCAAGGCTTCCTCTAGTTTGTTCTAACTTATTTACTTCAATTGTTTAGTTCTTAATTGGGTTTGTATTAAAACAAACCACCCTTTTTCTTCCTTCTTTCAATTTGGGTTTCTTGCTACAACCATAATAAAAAAGCAAGCTGTAAGAAGGTGATCTAGCCTACCTTAAAACGGCTAGTGGGTTTCTTGCTATAACCATTAAAAAGCAAGCGGTCGTATAAATCTCCCAACGGTTGAGTTGGGAGCGGAGACGTAGGCTTGAGTTTAAAGCCGAACTCCTTTATCAATTGTGTCTTGCCTTTTTACTTTCCGCTGCATTTAAATTTGTTTTAAATTGTTAATTAATTTTAAAAAGGCAATTCACCCCCCCTCTTGCCATCACCTCCGACCCAACAAGGAACATGTCAGTGGTATAACATTTCATGAGGCAACATCCCCGATCATTCAGAGGATCATCTGACCCTGTGCTAGCTGAGGGGTGGATTAAAGCACTGGAGAAGATTTTTGATGTCATGGGGTGTTTAGAAAATCAAAAGGTTAGTCTTTCTATTTACCGTTTGGAGGGTGAGACAGATCAGTGGTGGTCGATGGTTAAAAATATCAGGGACGGTGATGAGATTGATGCTCTCGACTGGGATGAATTCAAAGGTATGTTTCTTGAGAAGTATTTTCCCAAGGCTGTTCGTCTTAGGATGGAAAAGTAATTTTTGGAATTGAGTCAAGAGGAAGACTCAGTGGCTACCTATGAATAAAGGTTCACTCGATTGGCAAGGTATGATCCAAATTTTATCTGAGACCTTGATAGTAAAATCAATCGTTTTTACTCATGATTAAAGCCAAAATATCGAAGGGCATTAGCTTCTCGTGTGTTTAAATGTTATAAAAAACTTGTTCGATGTGCTGAGAAGGTGGAAATGGAGTTTTCCGATGACCAAGTGTTCTATAAAAACCAGCAGAAGAAGAGACCGAGGTGGCAGGAGAAAGGTAAGAATTCTTCAAAAAAGTCTGATGGTAAGAAAATTAAGTTTCTAGTTTGTGATAAATGTGGCAAAAGGCATGCTGGGGAATGTCTTCTGAATTCTGGAAAGTTCTACTAATGGGGTAATATGGGACATAAGGCTCGTGATTGCAATGTAAAGGATCAAGGTGAAGGTATGACAAAATTCGATTTACAGTTAGTGAAATGTTATAAGTGAAATGAGATGGGTCACTATGCAAATGACTGTCCGACAAATAGCTTGAGTGATGGGAAGCAGTTATACTACAAGCAGAAAGGGGTGGTGATATCCTTTGCAACTACTTCAGCAGATGTCGGTCCATCAAATGAAGTTGTATCGGGTACTTTGTTTGTTTTTTCAGATTATGACAGTGTGTTGTTTGATTCGGGGTCTACACATTCTTTCATGTCTAAAACCTTTTCTAGGAAAATGTGAATACCAACTCAAGAAATGACTCCTGAACTTTTGGTAAAAACACCTTGGGGAAATGTTGAGGCAAAAAGAATTTATAAGAATCTTCCTATCCTTATCTGTGGAAAGAACCTACTTGCAAACCTTATTGTTCTACCTCTAGTAGAGTTTGATGTTATCCTGGGTATGGATTGGCTCTCTATTTACCATGCTAAGATTGACTGTAGATCTAAAAAAGTTTTTTTCAGAAAGACTTTCAGTTTGTGTACATGAATGAACCCTTCCTGTTGATAACTTATCAAGAGGCCAAGAAACTTGTAAAAGATGGAAATGAATGTTATCTTGAACACATCTATGAAAATAAAGGAACTATTCATATTAATGATGTGACAGTGGTAAATGAGTATCCTGATGTTTTTCCTGATGAGTTGCCTGAAATAATACCAGATCGGGAAGTTGAGTTTATTGTTGACTTAGTTCCTGGTGCTAAGCCAATTTCAAAACCCCCTTATCGAATTGCTCAAATTGAACTGTTAGAGTTGAAGGAGAAATTGCAAGATTTATTAGAGAAAGGTTTCATTCGACCTAGCAGATAATCTTGGGGTGCTCCTGTCTTGTTTTTTAAAAAGAATGATTGTTCAATGAGACTTTGCATTGATTATAGGGCCTTGAATAATATCACTGTTAAGAAAAAATATCCTTTGCCTCATATCGATGATTTTTTTGATCAGCTCTAGGGAGCTCAGTTTTTTTCAAAGATTGACCTGAGATCGGGGTACCATCAGCTGAAGTTAAAGGATGAAGATATTCCAAAGACCGCGTTCCGTACGAGATATGTCCATTATGAATTTTTAGTAATGCCTTTTGGGCTAACCAATGCACCTGCTGTTTTCATGGACTTAATGAATAGAATTTTCTAGGAGTTCTTGGATAAGTTTGTTGTGGTTTTCATTGATGATATTTTGGTGTTTTATAAAAGTAAAGAGGAGCATGAAAGACATTTAAGGGTTATCTTGCAAACCTTAAAAGAAAAGAAAATTTATGGGAAATTCAGAAAGTGTGAGTTTTGGTTGCAAAAAATTTCTTTCCTTGGTCATATTGTTTCTAAAGATGGAATAACTATTGATCCTGCAAAAACAAAAGTTGGGGAAGAATGGCCAAGACCCACAAATGTAACCGAGATTCGTAGCTTCCTTGGTTTGGCAGGCTATTACCGAAGGTTTGTTAGAAATTTTTCACGGTTATCTAGTCCAATGTCTAAGCTAACTCGGAAGGGTGTTAAGTTTATCTGGACAAAAGAATGTGATGATTGTTTTCAAAAATTGAAAAGAAGATTGGTGAATGCTCCAGTTTTGGCACTACCTTCCAGGAATGGTGAGTTTGTTATTTACAGTGATGCTTTATTAAAAGGACTTGGTTGCATCCTAATGCAGAATGATCAGGTAATTGCTTATGCTTCACGACAGTTGAAGACTCATGGGGTAAATTACCCTACACATGATCTGGAATTAGCTGTTGTTGTTTTCGCTTTAAAAATTTGGAGGCATCATTTGTATGGAGTAATGTGTGAAATATATACCGATCACAAAAGTTTAAAGTATATATTCACTCAGAATGAATTGAACATGAGACAAAGGAGATGGCTAGAATTAATCAAGGATTATGATTATACAATTCATTTCCATCCAGGAAAAGCAAATAAAGTGGCTGGTGCCTTGAGTCGAAAACGTAATGCTTCATTAGCAATGTTTCATTTGGAACGTGATCCTTTGGTTAAGGATTTGATGAACTTTGGAATAGAAGTTGTTGGTGCAGGATGTTCTTCTGTTTTGTTTCAGGTATCAGTGATATCATCTCTATCAGACAGAATCAAGCAAGCACAGAAGCAAGACAGTGAGTTGCAGAAAAAGGTAGAGCTGGTTCAGAAAGGTAAGTTGCCTAAATTCAACATTGATAATGATTGTGTTTTGAGATTTGGGAAGAGATTGTGTGTGATTTGAGATTCACAGTTGAAGAGAGAGTTGTTGTGTGAAGCTCATAGTTCTCCGTTTTCAGTTCATCCTGGCAGTAATAAGATGTACAGAGATCTGCGGGAGTATTACTAGTGGGATGGAATGAAAAGAGATATTGCTGATTTTACTGTGAAGTGTTTGACATGTCAACAGGTTAAAGCAGAGAGGCAGTTTCTGAAAGGGATGCTTCGGTCTTTACCAGTGCCAGAGTGGAAATGGGAGAATATATCCATGGACTTTGTTGTGGGATTACCGAAGACATCTCGAGGTAATAATGCAATCTGGGTTATTATTGATCGCTTGACCAAATCTGCTCATTTCCTTACTATACGAGATACTTTTTCCCTATATCAACTTTCCCGTTTGTATCTTAAAGAGATAGTCAGGTTACATGGAGTTCTTCTCTCCATTGTATCTAATCGTGATCCCAGGTTCACTTCTAACTTTTGGAAAGGCCTTCAGAATTCGTTGGGTAATGAATTAAATTTTAGCACATCTTTTCATCCTCAATCAGATGGGCAGTCGGAACGAACAATTCAGACGATGGAGGATATGCTATGTTATTGCTCTATGGATTATCAGGGACGTTGGGACCAACATCTTTCATTGGTTGAATTTTCATATAATAACAGTTTTCATTCCAGTATACAGATGGCACCATTTCAGGCATTATATGGGAAGCGGTGTCGAACTCCAGCTTTCTGGGATGAAGTGGGTGAAAGGATGTTGATGGGACCAGAATTGGTAGAGGAGATGGCAGAAAAAGTTCAGGTGATTCAGAAACACATGAGAACAGCTCAGAGCAAGCAGAAGAGTTATGCGGACAACAGGAGGAAGGATATCTCTTTTGAGGTAGGTGATCATGTTTTTCTCAAAGTATCACCATGGAAAAGTGTGATGCAATTTGGTAAGAAAGGAAAGTTGAGACCTAGTTTTATTGGACCATATGAAGTTCTGGAGAGAGTTGGATTAGTTTCTTACCGAGTGGATTTACCTCCGAGTTTATCTCAGGTACACAATGTTTTTCATGTTTCGATGTTGAGAAAGTATATGCCAGATCCATCTCATGTTTTGAGTCCAGAGGTAGTTCAACTGGAAGAGAACCTATCTTATGAGGAACAACCGGTCCAGATTATTGACCACAGGGAGCAAGTGTTACGAAATAAGGTGATTAATCAGGTAAAGGTTTTGTGGAAAAACCACATGATGGAAGAGGCAACATGGGAATCTTAAAATGAAATATGGGATAAGTACCCCCATTTATTCGATAAGTAAATAAATTGCGGGGATGCTATTTTCAAAAGGGGGGAAGCATGTAACATCCCAAGTAAGTAATGAATAATTGATATTTTTATCTATGTCTATTAATGATTAAGATAGTGTTTTAGAGGCATAAAATTAAAATAACTACAATCTTATGCATGGAATACAATAATATTTTTAAAAGATTGTTTTACTGCCTTTTGATGGAAAACATTTTTTAGATCTATCTTTTGACAATTTTATAAGCTATGTTTGTCAAAATAAACTTATTTTTTATGATTGGGACATCAAAATTTACTTTGTGCGAATTTGTGGTATTTTTTAGACGATGTTCATTTTTAAATGAATAGTGAAAAATACTGCATTTTACATCAAAACTATTTTTTAATCTAATTTATTTATATTATTAGATTATCTTTTGAATTGGTTTTGAAGTGAAATTAGAATATATTTTTACCATTTAATCCATTGGTGGTCATTGGAATAAATTTTACTTTGAAATTGGACTTAAACTGGTATCAATCTTTTGATACTTATTGTTTCATAAAAACACGCTATTTGCTTTGATAGCGGGAATTAATTATTAAATTAATTAATGTGACTTATATGTTTCTAATTTTTTAAAATAGACTTCATTTTTGAATTCGTAATATCAAATATAGCTTAGGGTGAATTTTTGGTAATTTTCTGAAAAACCTCAATTTTTTATGAATAGTGAAACCACTAAGTGGTACTTATAAAAACTGATTTTCCGTTTAAATGAAATTTTGCCATCATTTTGTTTTGATTTTCAAAAATATGACATACATGGTTTTCATTAAGAAGTAAAATGTGGTTCAATGAGATTAAAATAATTTTTTGGTGAATAGTAACTTATTAAGTTTTTAATCGCGATTAGTGGAAATTAGTGTAGTTTAAGGTAAAAATAATGTTTTAATAATATGAGATGAGCTTGAAACATGACCTACCCTCATTGGATGTGTCATTGCTGACCAGTAAAAGCCATGGGTCAACTTGGGGACCCCATGGAGCCTCTTTGGTTGGGAAATAACAAAAATAACTTTTTATTTAATGTAAAAGTAAAAATGACACAAACATAATATGTTTTAAGAAAACAATTTTTAAATGGGGTTATAAAGATCAGATTTTTGATTATAAATAATAATTGGAAAGCTAAAAGGATTTCCTACATCATAGTATTTGTTTTATAATTTTTAGACTTTAAATAAATTAAATTATTTATGACATCAGGATGATGCAACGATGACCTCATTATTTAACGATTTAAATAAAATGGAAAGATAATGTAATATCTAAAACCTACACATGTCCAAAACCTATTGTATGGGAATATTTATAAGCCTTATAATCGTATCTTTGAAATATATCAATTTGGTACCTTATAAATTCGAAACACTTTTGAAAATAAAATAATAGTTTCATGATTTCCAAAAGTACCCCTTCTCTCCTCTTATAAAAGGCCCCCACCTCTACCTCATTTCACACACTCCTAAAGACTTTGGCTCGGCCATCCCCTACCCATTTACTCTCTCCACATCCCTCTCCTCATACTAAAGGATTACCTTTGGCAGAATCCTTTCAAAAGAAGCCTTTATGCTCAAATCAAAAGAAGTTACACTTTTAAAGGTAATTCATTCTCTCATGTTCATTTGTTTTATTTTGCTTCTCCAACCCCCTAAACTCTTTTTATTTACTTCTTTTGTAACAACACCAGTATCTTCAATATACTAGGATTTTTTTATAATATTTATTCGAGCTACACTCTCACACAACTACATCAAATGGTTAATGAACATACGGTTTCTGTGGATGGCAAAATTCTGCCTCCCGAAACGATGATTGTTCAATACTCATTTAACACCTTCAAAGGTGGACATTATGATGTCACTATTTTTATATATGATATATAATATGTTTATTCATTCCTTAAGCTTCTGTATTTTTCATTTATAGCATACCACTATTGTTTTCATTATGGGTAAACACGATATCATCATTTTAGGAAGTGCGGACTACCGCCCCCTGAAAGTGATTTGATTCGTTAATACCATATGTGGGATGTGTAAAGGATAAAGTTAATGATATTATTTATGTTATTATACTGGAATTATAATATGCTCTTATATCATTATGATTCCATTCCAGAAAATATGAAATAGAAATAGAAGTAGCGTTCATGCGTACGTACGGCTTACCGTCTCCATGAACGGTGAATTTCATTTCTTACCTCTAAATGTGATGTAATATTATAAATACATATATATGCTGAATATATATGATATATATGTTATACAAATCATTAATATCATTCTGGATATAATGAAACTTTGACCAAATTAAAAACATGTAAGTGTAAGAAGTCTATTTTTGACTTAAGAACCAAATACCGACAAAATGAACATTATTAACATAAATGATTACATGATGTTCATAACATGGTATAAAATGAATAATGAACTTGAAAAAGGTTTTTAAGAAAGTAGAGATTAACTGAAGTTTATTATTCATGTGATTAAAGAACGGTCGTGTCAAGTCGGATACGAGGTATGGGACATCGTCTCAATATCCTTTCATTGAGGCATATGTTGTTTTATACACAACCTTCTTTTATACGGTGTATAAACCTCTTTGACTTTTACGTTTATCCAAAAGGAATATTTTTTAAACGAAGCGTTTTACTAAACGACAAAAGGGAATGTTTTTTTCGTACGTATGCGGCTACAATGACTTCTCCGCCGCCATGACTGTTATTTGAGTTTCGGCTTCCTCTACAATCCATACATTCTTTTTAAAAGAAAAATAAATACCATGTTTTAATTTTCTTTTATTTTTGTATTGAAAATTGTTTTCATAATATTTTTATATCAATGTGTTGTATTGATATCTTGTGATTGAAAGGTGGAAATTTTATGTTTCCTTTATGCATGTTTTATATGATATGATTATGTTGAGGTTCTTGGGCATTATTATGAAGACGGGTGGTTCCGTGATAGACTAAGGGCGGGTGAGCCCGATATAGCTCTCCAATGCATTGGGTAACGCGAAGGAGTAAAAATTTAAGGTTTCTCCGATGAGATTTTAGGGAATATACTGTGATGGGTATTCCAAATGTAACCAAGAGGGTTACTCCCTACGTAAAAATGTTATGAATGCCTCAAGTTACCTTTATGTCTTATGATTTCTATGATTTATTCATGATTTGATGAGGTATGTTAAAGTGCATATGTTTTATGGGTAAAGTATGATCTCATCATTATGTATATATGTACCCATGTTTCCTTTCCATATTTTTATATCCCTTACTGAGCTTTTTATGCTCATCCCAAGTATTTTGAAATATTTTTCACAGTTCAAGGGAAAGGTACATGATATGATGATAGTGTCAAGGAAGTGTCAAGAAAGAATCCATGTTTATTTTAAATATCTTTCCATTGATGGGAATGAAGAATACTATCTTTATGTAACCACTTTGTTTATATGTGGAATGTAATGCATGTTTTATGATCTAATTCTCTAAAACTCTAAACCCGAAAAGATCCTCAATGTGTAATCTTGTAATAACTCAAGATTAAGTAAGGTTTAAGGCTGGGGCCTTATACCAATATTAATAACAAATGTCCTCATTATATCTCTCGAGTATTAATAATAATTTCTATCAATGATAGGTGGATTAGTAGGGTTTGTATTGTATATGGATCATAAATTAATTCCTCCTATTTATAAATAATACAAAAATTCCTTTTTACACAACACAAGTTACTGTAGGTAATATTTATAAAAAAATTATAAAAGAAATTATAAACCACATACAGAAGTAATGAAGAAGTAAGTAAACTGAGGTGTGGAAATAATTATTTCATACCATGTATACTTACCAATTTCTCATTGACCTTCTATAATACCAATTACTGGATCGAAATATGTATGAGGATGCTCAAATATAAGTGGGGGTGAATTTTATGATTAAGGACATTGATTTTTACCATTATGTAAATCGTTTTTAACAAATTTAAACAAATTTGATTCACTAAACCATCTTTTATAAGGATATAAAGTCACCATATGTTTTAAAAATATTTGTAATTAAATAATCACATAGGTATACATAAACCATATTAAACATAAATCATGTATAATCATATATTATATTTATTAAAAAGTGATTGTATAAGAAACACATTCTATTTGTAACAAATTGAAATGGAAATTTAAATTAAATGTAAAAGAGTACAATTATTTTAACCCAATGTTTAGGGTATAAAAATCCCTAGGATAAAGGTATCTTTATTTATAAATTGAATCTAGTCTATCATACCCTCACCAGGTAAGGCCTCGATCCGTGAAAGATAAGATGCATCCTCTATCTTATTATATCAGAAATCCCTCAATTGATCATATTATCATTACTTCAGTATTTCATTAGTTGCAATCCTATTATTAAGAAGGTAATCAGAACCTCTATCTTCCTTCATCATGGATTGGAAACTATTAATCATAACCACCAATGATTAGTGTTTTAAAAAGAAAAACAAATCTTATTGAATATATCTTGTTTGTTGAACAATATATTCACAACATAATCACTTGAAGGCTTTCACACAAAGAATTTTTGGCTGAGATCCATTATATCTAGAATTACAAAATTGTGTATATGTTATGAACTTGTCAAAATGACTGGTAATTTATTAGTTATATCTTTAATGGTCAAATTTTCCTCAAATGGTCATATTTTCCCTTTAATTTTAGAGGGATATATATAGTAGTTACATACAATAGTTATAAAATTAATAATTAGATGAAATAATTTATTATAAGGAAAAATATTATGAGAATAATTTTCATTGAAAACATATTTAACAAACTGATTAAATGTATAATGAAAATAGAGTAACGGATATGCTATATAATAAATCATATTCTTATGATGATAAAAAATTGGATTTTAGTAAAACTGAGAATTATATTCTAAAAAATATTGATAATCAAAATTGAGAAGGGGCATGAATCAGATCTATAGAACTATGAGAATTAGATTCTAATTTATACACAATAAGATTCAAAATCTTAGGTGAATCATAATTAAGGAATAATACGAATCAAATTCATGGTTCGTAGAAAATCAAAATTGAGAAACATGGTGAATCAAATTCAATAATCATAGTGATTCAGAACTGAGAAATGTGATGAATGTTTTTAATGAATATGAATTAGTCATAATTAAGGAACATAATGATTATTATTCAATGAAAATTGTAATTTGATTCTAAAGAATGTGATAGATAGATTTTAAGAAATAGTGTATCCAATTTTATTATTATGGAACTGATTTTCATATTTACCAAGATTAATCAGTCTTATGAAAAACTATAATAGACCTTGCTAAAAAGTAGCACACAAAATTATGGAACATAACTCTAAATATTTTCAAACATACATAAAGTTACTTATATAAAACTTATACAAAGAAAATATTGTTAGAGGAAATGTGTTTGTGAATTCCATAACATAAATAAATGAACAAGTCATAATGAAATTTTTGAATCAACATTCTTATTAAGTTATTTTGTTAATCGAATATGATATTTTAATAATAAGTTACATAAAAATTGAAATTATTCCAAAAACATAAAATAATAAATATTTTTTAATTTTCATATATTAATAATTTATAAATTATCCTATAGTCATTAATGATAGTGTTTTATTAGATTGTTTAAGTGTGTGGTTAATCTATACTCAAACATGAACATAGTTTATCTCAAGGGTATATATAGTAATGGTAACACATTTTTTAATAAATAATATCAATATTTTTTATATTCCTTGGGTTGTTGTATCATATTTTTCATGGTTTTGATAATTAATAAAAATCATGATGAAAGAAACAAATTACTTCATAGATGCGAAAGGATGCACAATTCAAACATAACATTATTTTGTTCAAAGTTCATGGAATTTAAAATGTTATGTTTATACATTATTATAACAAAAATTAAGTATAACAAGGATAGTAATTTCATTATATAAATATTTGTATATTAATTATTTAATGGAATTAATAAGAATAAAAAGGTAAGGATTAAGTAATACTCACTCGGGGACCTTAACCATTCCTTAAAAAGTATCCATGGAAATGAGGAAAATATTCTACCTTTTTGTGAATAGAGGATAATGGTCATGATAGGTTATTCTATATGTTAAAAAAAATTAGATTTTAATTAATTAATTTTATTTAATGTGTGCGACATTATGGGGTCTAAATAACTTTTTTTATAAGTGAATAAATGGGGGATTTTGTGAACAACCAATACTTTAAGATAATATAATTACACTATTAATGTGGAAATTGTTTAATAATTGATAAATATTATAGTGTGAAGTGATACTGATTTGATAAATCCTCAACAATTTATTTTCAAATATAATTTACACAAATGGAATGTTATTTGTTCTTATAATTTTTATTATCCATTTTTTTTTACTTTTGTAACTAAATATTTACCAAGTAACAATTATTTTACATAAAATTTAAAATAACCCCTAAAAATAAATCTGGGTATTTAGAACCTAAATTTATTCTCTATTTAATTTAATTAATATTTTAATAACTATAATTTAAAATTTTATTTTAAATAAGATCGTTTAAAAACCAATTTTATAAGAAAATTGCATTCTTTCCATTTTATATTCTTAATCATATTTATTATTGACCACCAATTGAATGCATGGGTGCTTATTTAAAAATTTGTTTAAAATTATAATCAATAATATTTTTATAAGATATTAATTTATCTTCTTGGGTAAATATAAAAAATTGTTAATAAAATAATTCATTTTAAATAATAATTTTCTATTGTTATGGTCTATAACTTTAATCATATAAATGTTAATTTTATTCCTAAAAAGAAAATTATACTTATTACAAAATATTATTATTTTAATCTAAATTTTTAAATCCAATTTTTTGATTTATTTTTTACAATTTCCAAAAACTAATTTTTTAATAACATTGAATAATTTCATTTTTCAAGTAAAATATGAATTACCTACCAAAATAGTGTTTATATGTATTATAAATAACAAAATAAAATTTTAGATGATTTATTTTAAATATCAATATTTTTATTTTTTATTGAAAATGGTTTTAATATCATTTGAGTCATACTACTGTCACAAAAGTGACATTATTAACAAAATCAGTATATCATTTTTATTTACCTAAAACATATATTCTAATTGAAAAATAAAAAAAGATAAACATTAAATAATTTTTCCAAATAAAAATAAATTTATGAATGTAATTTTAAAACATTAAAATCTTACATTTATATGCATACCTTTTAAATTCAAAATATAATTAAAATATATTTTATAATGCCAAACAGTTATATTTTAAAAGATAAAAATTGAAATGGGAAAAGTACATGTAATAAATAACATATTTTATTAATAATTACCAGATTATATCATCCAAATTTATACTTATAGAGCCCCAATATATTTCCATGTTATATCTAAGAATAAGGTATGCTTTGTTGGTAGTCAAGTGTTGAGAATCTTCTAACATAGATCTCATGTAATCATATATGATATTAAATTTCTAACACATAAACACACTTGTAGCCTGATTTTATATGTTTTTATTTGGATTGGACTAAGAAAAATCCAAATGACTCTAATTCCTTTTTATAATAAGACAAATAATCTTTATAAGGGTGAAATCTACTACTCTATAATTTCATTATTATTTTACTGATTTTAAAATTTTTTATTCTTCAATTTATAACTAAAAATATAATTAATATATTATAATCTTAATTTTTTATTTTAGAATATCAATATTATATTATTTAGTATTATTTTTAGATAAATATATTAACATAATATTTATTTAAGGAAAATAAATTGTGAATCTTTGGGTTGTTATTCCCCGTCCCCACATAAAAAAATTATTCCCTAAAAAATTTAATTATTCATAACTGATAAAATAATGTGATAATATATTTAAAATATTCATCATTCAGAATATAACAAGAATTATAACATCTATATTTTTACCGTTAGATATATCATGTTACATAAAGTTTCTCAAACAACATTAATCATTTATAAAATAATATACCATTTTATGTATATGCTCTAAATATAAATTCCTCAGAACATAACTTTACTAACACCATTTAATTCAACAATACATAAAAAATATATATTTCTCATATATTAACTCAATCATTAACCCTAAAAGGTATTAATTTACTTTTTAAAATTGTATTAACATTTCAATTTAAATTATAGTCCTGTAATTTCGATGAAATTCAAGAAAAAATTATGGATGATTTTCCATTAAATTAATATCAAATTACATGATTATATGTTATATTTAGCTATCGTCTATCAAAATAACCAGTCCATTATTATGTAATCCTTAATGATATATTAAACATAAAATCCATCCTAACCAAATTCATGTTTTCTTGAATAGTTATCACAATAAAATAAATTTGTTAAATAATTACTTTATAAGGTTTTTAAAAATAGTTAATATATATTTCAAAACATTTTAAAAAAGAACTAATACAGAATAATTTAAATATGTTTCACATAATCAACATAACATTTACAATATACCACAATGACATCAACAAATATCACTTAGTAATGGAAATAGATTAGAGTTTCAAAATTTAATTGTTATTAAATTATTAATCTCACTCTCATCTGAGTGACTAGAAAACAAACCTATTACATCATAATATGGATACACTAAATTTATCGACCGTCTATGTATGTTAGTATTGATCAGTTTTAAGACATAGTGGATTCCTGATACAAGAATTTCTCAGCATCATTGTTATGATGATGTCTCAATAAAATACTAAAATAAAAAAATGATATGATAATATTCAAACATGAATTTTAAAACTTCCAAATTATGATTCCTTTGCCTATGAACTTTTCATATATAATTTTCGATACTTTTGGATTAACCTATGACATTAATTTTTAAATATTTTATTATATATAATTATTTTCATATTATATTCTCTAACCGTATTATTTAACATCACACTCATGTATTTAATAATATTTTGTGGAGTATGTGTCTAACAAATAATTACCTCATGTGGAATCAAAATATGAGTGTTGTTTTGGATTCATTTTAATTAACTATGTGGTGATGGTGTTAATACTCAATCCATCCTTTTATTTGATTTGTCCCTTAGTGTCATCAATGCTAGACTCTAAATCCACATATCAAATCCAATAATGGACATACATACACGGAGAACCAGAAAATATAAATTTTTAAAAAATAGTGGGATTATGTCATATTATTAAACATATCAATTATCTTTATCTAAGGTATAATTTTATCCAAACTAAATCTGAAAACAATATTAAAATTTTTAACACAACCCTAATAATAAATAAATTTTTTTCTATACATTCAAATTATGATCCGACATAATTTATCAAACCTTATATAATATTAAAATACAATCATAAACTATAACGTAACCAAAAACATCCTATAAAAACAAATATAATTTTCCTTACCCACAATCCTTGAACCTAGATTGAGAAAATCCTAGACCAACTCCTTATCTACTATTGTTAATGAACAAGAATGAAACAGAAACACTTTCTCTTTCCTCTTACCAAGGGGTGTCACTAACTCCATAATAAAGGGGGAAAGCACAATTAGTGTATTAAGCATATCGACAAAACAGGAATATATAAATGAGTGGGAGGCACCCATATCAAATAAATCAATCTCTATAAAATATGAAATAAAGATTGTAACTTTCACCGTCACTAGACATGCATCGACTTCCATTGGATACTCATCTACTATGTGATAGTGATTCACTACTATGGCCTATGGATGGAGCTATGTATTCTTTAATGCATCTAAATTCCGAAAATATCCATTTAGATGAAGAAACCATTCCATAAATAGGTTTTTTCATTTCCTAATAGAATCATTGTAAATGATAAACATGTTCATAGTTATTGCACGTCTTAGTGGGAATAAGACAAAAACATCATGTGTGTCTGATTATTTCACAATGGTATTAAGTTAGATATACACTACTAGATATAGGAGGGGGTTTAGAGGAGGCTAACTACTGATACCCACCTCCACCACTCCTAATATAATCCTAACACTTCCACCCCCTCCCATGTGTCCCACTAAAGCTGTTACTAGATGAAATAGAAAAGGAGGAAAATCCAACATTACGGGCCATATTCATCTATGCCATCACTGATCTCTCTACTGTGTCTAAATAAGTAGAAATTTTTAATATTAATAACCCTATGGGTACATCTAATCCATTTAATGGTTATTTGTTACCACTTATAGAGAAAAACTGATAGACATAGATTACAAGATGGTATATATCGACATTTACTTCCCTCCATAATACAAAGAGAAAAACTATACAGAATTTTCTATCATCTATGACATAGGAATATACTATTAGAGTAATAGGGTTTTGAAACTCTTTCAATCAAATTACACTTTTCTAAATTCATGTACTATGGAATCCGACCATCTTTTATTGGAATTCTTGAGCCTAAACACTTCACACTTCATTATAATATTTTCTTGTGTCACTAGAATGTTGAATATATAATCAATTATATCTAACTAGTCATAAAACTATTTAGGATCATTCATTTCGTTAAAGGATGGTTTCTTCAAATTCAAGAACATCTCATGATCAATATCTCTCTCATCCAGATCATCGTTGTACCTCAAAGACTAAATATTGAACTTGTGGTATGTTCTTATTAACTAAAATAACATCCCATACTAAAGCATCGATGAGATTCTAATATAATACTATATTCCATTGAGGATAATAAATTTCACTGTCATTATGAACTCATGGAAGATTTATCATAAGCATAATACCTCACACCAAAATAGAAGGAATGGTCAGATAAATGATTAAATTTTAATTCAACCCCGAAAACCAATAATAAGAAAATGAGATTTAAATAGAAAACCGGACACTAGAGATGCATATCATAAAACCCCATGGCCTAGTGACAAGCACCTTGGCATCAAAAAAACAGACCAAGTGAACAATTTTTTCCAACATGAACAAATAACATGGAATGATATACATAATAAAAGTTAAATGACATAGTAGAAGACTAATGTATATTTGTTCCATAACTATAGGAAGATAACTAAAATAAAAACCAACAATGTATATACCATATCAAATATAAAATTCCAACTAAAACGTCCAAAAAACATTAAACTACACTATTTTATAGTGTTGTAAACCTCCCACCACCACAAAACAAGTTACCCAAATCAGCTAAGACAAAAACCCACCAACTTACTAGAGAACCTATCCATTCCATGCATCAAAAGACAAAAAATGATCTGTGAACCCAAAAAGTGGTGCATCATGTATGAGCTAAAAGTTTTAGTAGTATCCCACCCAAGTTCTTTATAACATTTTTATGTATAAAAATTAATGAATGCTCATTTTAAATAAAATTGGGCATGATAAATAGTAAAGTAGTTTTTTATAAAACAACGCAAAAATATTTATTTTTCAATAGGTCAAAAATAAAATCAGGTATATCAATTTAATATATCATTTTAATTATAATATTTTATAAGAATAAATATGTATATAAAAGTAACATTAGAAAATGGGCAAGAATTTCTAAACAAACAGTAGCAGCATAGGCATCACAACACCAACAAATAAAACTGGTTAGAAGATATATTAATCTAACCCATTAATCTATAAACAATACATTGTGGCCCCTAAGGCCAATTATCTACACTATAAGAACATGGTGACATAACAATGTGTGAAACCATGACATCTTATATGTACCTATAGCCATTAATCTACAGTCTAGTATAAGTGGAAGACCTAGAATGTGAACCCCCACAATAGATGATGGCCTCAAGCTAAACATTCCACTTATTACCCAAGGTAACCCATGTGATAATTTTCACAATCATGTTAATGTTTTGAAAACCATTTGAAAACTATTAATTCATTTAAACATTTATTTGGGTAAAAATTCCTACTTCTTTTTCAAATGAAGTTCATTCCATTGGAAATACATCTTTTTTACTTTTATCAAAAACCAAATGAAACCCACTTTTATCCAAATCCCGTACCAATCACACCCAAAAAATAATGCTAATTTTATACCAAAATATATATGTGGGTTAATTTATAAGAAAAACTAAAATATATGGTTTACCAAACATATTCTAGAGATGAAACCACCAATGTCAAAACATGTGTCGCACACGCCCACAATAGGATCCACTAAAAAACCCAAAAACATTAATATAGACCCTAGAATCGAATCCACATAACAATATATATTCAATTTAGAAAATGGGGTTTTTATAATGTAGTAAATTCACATACGTCAATAATGTACACTCGACGTCCCAAAATCAATAGATAAAAACTAGAATGATGATCAATCGATGAAATAAAAAGACCAATAGGTGTTGGAGAGCTTCCAAAAGCATAGAGGGATGGCTCTAGGGTGTGATATAGAATGTATGGAGGAAGATAAAAAGATGAATCATCTGTATTTATGGCTAAATAAATTTCACGAGGACATTACATGATGTGTAACACAATTATATGTAATGTAATTGTCCATTCCCATAATCATTGATAAATTAGTCTCTTTCTGATTAAAATTGATTTAATTTCATCAATGATTTTCACATTGTGTGAACCTTTTATATGTAGATTAATCCTCTAATACGCTACAGAATCAACATGTTTCATGCCAGAAATTTGAAATAAAAAATCTCTATCATCACTATTACTGGTCTCCTCCCATTTCCTTCTCATCCCAACCCTAACAAAGAAGAAAGGAAAATCATGGCATGTTTAAAAATATACCTGTCAGAAGTGTAACAAGATGTTACAATTCCCCCATTGTTTATCCTAGGATTGTGGGGGTTAGTTTGGTTAAATAGAAGTTAAAAATAAAAATACATCCATAGAGAACTCATGGTCCACATACAATAGTGGCACATGGTTATATAACATGATTAGTATAATAGTGAGGCCCATAAAAGAAGTTTTTTTATAGAAATTTGAAACCAAGAAATTTTATTTAAAAATATCTAGAACACTTGTTTTTATTCATAATACAGTGCACTTGATTTAAATAGAAACCCCAAATTTTGGAGACACTTGTGTGGATTCCAAGGCTCCATGAACATATTCTCTTGTGAATTAATGATCTAATGGAAAAAATCATCACCCCTCTAATATGTGATATCTTCTATGATTCTGTTTCCCTCTCCCATGTATTTCCCTACCTTTAGATATGAATAAATCCTCCCATTTTTATGGTATTGAAATATATTATAATAGATATTATTTCATTGGATCTTGATCAAATATTTTGATCGAATTTCATCTTCCCAGTCATTTATTCAACCATTCATTCTCGAATAAGGGACTTTTAATGGTTAATATTCATCAATGACACAAATGTAGGTTATATATACTGTAATTCCCATATTCTCGATGATGTTATTGTATTTTAGTTGTATCATTGTGTATCCACATTGTAAAATTTTGATTACATTTAGAAAAATGAAATTATTCCTTATGAATTTGTGAGATTCTTCATGGATTACATTGGATATTATGAGAGTTGGTTTAAAGGCTAACCATATGGTGTCCAAATTTCATTAAACTGATAATTATGGAATGAAAATGGTGTATTTTAGGTATTATGAAATTAAACCATTTTTTAATGTGTTTATATCGTTAAAATGTTATAAATGACTGTTTTCCTTACCATGTTACTATTAATGTGATGTGAGATGATCGATGGTAAATGGGTTAAATGGTTAAAGATTACAAATTCATATTTCTAAATGGTTAGAATGATGTAAAATGGATATACATTAAATGATATGGTTCCATGATATATATTTGATAAAATGTCATTGATGTAGATCCTTGAAATGTGTGAAAATAGAATAGAATCAGTTCTAAAATAATTCTATTAGTTTCCATGATAATATTCATATTGTGATGCTTTCTGTACCCAGGATTTTGGTTTTTGAGTATACATCCATGTACCAATGATAATGATATACGACTTATGCTCAAGGATTTTCTGATATGCTACATGGAGTGAAACTCTAGGGTATTAAAATGAAATTTTTCCAATACTATAATTGAATCTATTGTTAATTATAGTTTTTATATAATGAAATATGATTCAGACATCATTATGGGCGGATGAAGGAGAAATTGACTCTATTGACAATATGAATGAGAGGTACAATGTTTTTAATTAGTTAATATTAAAAAAAATTAAAATAATTTTACTTCTCTCTAACCAATATATTTTTCTTTATACTACTATAAGCATAGTAACATATTATATATTTTATTACCCACTATTTTTAGTGTCCAATTGAGATGAAATCACCCACTACTCGTTCACCTAATTGGTACTTGGGTAGAGTTCATGTTTTATGGTTTAGATAAGGTCAACGACGATATGTATGATGGATGAGTGGGGATTCAGGAAAGAAAATGGATGAGGGGACCTGACATGATATTGGGACTCGTTTGGGTGTTTTTTTGTATTTTTTTAATTTTTGGGTTTTAGTCAAAACTCGATAGTTACATGGAATGATATATTTACTATTTGGGATTATGGTCAATATTTGTATTTTGAAATTTTATTATGTGATTCAAGGACCATGTTAGTTATTTATTATTATTATCTTGACACTATATATATTGATTTACATTATATTATTTAATTCTTAAAGAGGGTATACTCTACAAAAATTTTCTTTTAGAGCCTCTCTAGTAGTCAACATCCTCTGGAATACAAGTAGGGGAACATGCGGTTATGTGGATAACTAGATCAGTGAACCAATATGAGGCACCTAGGTCATGATGATACAAAGTGTTTTCATAGGAATGATTTCTTTCCAAAAATTTTACAATGTGTTAATAGTTTAATCAAGAAAAATATGATTCAGGTACTAGAAATAATATTTTTTATGGTGTTAAACCCATATATGAGGGAAAACACAAGTTATAATGGTGGGATTGTTGTTCTTCTTGTTTTTTGTAACTTTTTATTGTTATTAATTCTTAGTAGGTTCACTTTTTGTGGGGTGATTGTTTTTGGGGAGATTTTATTTGTCACCCAGTATGGAATGATAGGTAAGTACTTATGGATAATTCATAGAACTAAAGGATATATGTATCATGCATCATTTTCGGCATGGATGGAAAAGATGGTTATGAGTATTTTATGGGATAAGAAAAATACGTTCATTTATTCTGTGATTTAAAAATAATGTTTTATATTATTGAAACTCTTATTTGAAAAATATTTTTTAACCTTCTAATTTGAAATTGATTAAAAATATAGCTAATGGAAAATTTATAATTTTGAAATGTTCTTTATCATCTCATATACATTTACCTAGATACGGATGGTTTAGGGTAACGATAGTGCCATGAAATTGACAATAAGACATTGTCTAGAAGAATTCATGATGTTGATTTATGTGATTCTTTATTGGTAAAATATGTTAATTATTTGGAATTTTATTGATGACATGTTCATGTAATTTTGCATATATTCTTCCACAATGATGTTTATTATAGAGATGAAAGGAAGAAAATGCTATAAGTGTGCCTCCAGCATTCATAAAGTATTCCATGATTGTTCTAGTGGAAGGGGAGGAATAGAAGTTTTGATATATCTTTAGGCACTTAAATTTGATCATTGAAAGTGACCTAATAAAGGCTATGTAGAACATGGATGACCGAACCTAGGAATTTGGTTTGGATAACCCGACATTGTTTACTGGATATGGTGGAACAAGGGGATATATGGACTTCGATGATTTTAAACAATAAATAATTTATCATTTAGAGACTCCATGATAGAAAAGAGTAATATTACCGACTTATATGTTATGAGGGCTAGTGCAGAACTTGTGGGATATTATTAATTAGCAGGATTATCTGGAGGTAATAGAATGGATGGAATTCCAATACATGTTCCTTGAACACATTTTCTAAGATATACAATGATGGGAGAGGGAGTTAGAGTTCATACTATTGACCCGGCGAATTATTTTGATGATGGATTATGCTAGGTTATTCATTGACTTACAGTTCTAGTAGGAGATGAGTATACATTGGATATACATTTTTATGATGGGAATAATTTTGAAACTAGTTTACAAGTTACTATATTTATATTGAGGATTTTTACTAAGCTATTGAATCAAAATCTCCATTATTAAGGGAACCTGATGGACCCATCCAATGTTGTACAAGGGGATTTATCAGGAATGACATGTCGTTTGTCTTTTGGGGGTAGGAACCATCATTATTAGAATTTTAACTAGATCGGTCATAGAAAAAGAAGGTAGGGGGAATGATCCCTTACTAAAAATGGTGAATGAGTGTTTTCTCATTGATATGGCAGATTGAGTTACATTCATACCCCATGACCTTCACCATGGGTGGAGTCCCAATCACGAATCAGGATGGAAAACACACAAAGGATCTACTGAAGCCCTGAATAGATGGGAAGTGGCGCAGGACAAAGAAAAACATGGAGAAATTAGAGGGGATAATCTACCCCATATTAGATGGGTTGTTGGTGTCCTACATTCCATGTAAGTCTTCATTTCTGATGAACTAATTCACTGTTGGATTTTTTGTGTTTTCAATGTTGTGAAACACGGGGGAATGTGACTTGATAATAGGGTATATGGGAATGCCTGTTGTATTCAGTGAAATCTATTATTTTTGATAGTGTGGTTAGTGTTTCGATGGTCAGTGGTACAATTATTATAGATTATATTATTTATAGTTCATTATCTTATATATGAGATCCTTGTTATTTTTAATGGTCTTCATTTATGGATGGTTAGGTTAAGATAGTTGAGTATGTGTATGGGTTTATGATAAGAAACTCCCAATTCAGTGTATGAGTTATGGATATCAATATATAATATTGGTGTTCCATTTATATTGTGAGTATTATTTACTTTGGGGTTTTTAAATACCTGAAATTTCATGATTTGGATTTTTTTCAGTATGGACCATTTGGTATTATACCAATCCCAAATTAATTATTACCATATGAGTGTATCCTTAAAATCTCTTGCGAGAGACTGATATATTACTCATAGATAATGGAATATCCAAATAGGTTATATGAGACTATTTCATCAGTAAATATGGGGATCTCACCACACATATTATGAGATTTGTTTTGATGATGGTGGCATAAAGAATAATATCATTCTAACAATGGAGGATTAGTTTCAGGACATATTTCCTGAAGTCTTTTTTTGAATACCACATTAATGATATATTGAGTTTGTAATTTATCTAATCAATTTATCTCATCTGATTTCCATTAAACCATACATAATATCACCATCAAAACATCAATATCTTATGACTCTGTTGGAAGAATCGATTGGATAAGATAATTATCCATCATAGTAAATCACAATAAGGTTAACCACTCTTTTTTTCTCTGAAATATTATTGAACATATCACTTTTTAATCTACTATTAGATGTTAAATATGATGAAATGAAATACCTGGTATCCTCTCCAACATATTGACTATCTATTTAACCATATAAAGGGTGATAATGTGAGCTCCAATACCATATTGAAGTCTTGGTATCATGAGAATAGAAGGCCATATTATATACCTTGAATTTTTTTTATAAGTATGTATAACCTACATGAGTTGACAATATTGACATTCAGATTGAAAAAAATTCATTCCATAGTTATGTACCTAATTATTTGAATTATCCACCAGTTTATGGATCAGTTTGTGGTTGATTTTATTAATGACATGTCGATCAACTCCTAGAATCATGATGATCATGACAATCTTATTGAAATAATATTAAGTATACTAAGAGATCATCTACTGTATTCTATGAAATAAAAACATATATTAGATATAGATAGAGTTAACTTGTTGGGTACCATCATCCCAAAGGATCATGTGTCAGTGGACCAATAAAAAGTTCAATTTGATATTTCATAGGAGCATCTTAATAATTATTTTTAGATAAATTTTATTTCTATTTTGTGTGTTATTACAAAATTTTAATCAATTAATATTTGTATATTCCAACACCAATTTCAAGAAAATCTAAAAAAAGAATCATTTTTAATGGTTTGTAACATGTGGGAATGTCTCCCTAGAGTTAGGAAGCATTTGAAAACTATAATAATTTTGATCTTACCCGAGTCATGTGAGGAGTAGAACTTGTTTTTTGATGTGTCTATGATTATATATGGGATAGTGTTTATATATACATATTTAATCTTGGATTCTATATCTTAATTGTTGAGTCCATAAGAATGGAATTATCCTGCGCTTGATCTTGAGTTAGAAGTAATAGATTATTCCATTAATAAATTTCAATATTACATTCAAAGTAATAAATTATTTAATTAAACTTAAGAAAAATCCACTAATACATATTTTTATCAGAAGAATTTAAATCTATGAAATCAATGATGGTTTGAGTTTATTATATTATTGTATTTTGAGATAGCCAATACACCTTGGAAAGGAAACAATGTTGTTGACTGTTTGTGCCATAATACACTGACTCAACATGTCTAGGTGTCCAACTTAGAATATAAGATAATATATATTCTAGCCGATTTGTATACGGATGGTCAAATATTATTACATATAAATTAAATGTATTTGATCTATTGACTATACAGTCTTGTATAGAATAAATTAATGTAAGTATGTTGATATAGTGTCTCTAGTGTTGAGGGATAGTTTTAAAGGTGGGGAGACGCATCCTGATTGACCTTTATATGAGGATAAAATCATCTATGTTCAGGCCCCTATTGTTGTGAATAACTATATGTGATAATATGTAATGCATTGGTATGTTACATTAAAGTGGATGATCCACCCTAGATTAACCATGATATCTTACCATATCTAGAGATAGTATTGGATGATCTGAATATATAATGGGATTTTGGTTTTTATGACATGATTCCACACCTATTAGATTTTGAATTATGAAAATCAAAGACTTGATAGAATTCTACAATATTTTCCCCTTATATAGTGGAAATAGGATGATTCCATCACAAACCTTGTGTTTTTTATTCTGAGGAACCCTCAATTGAAGGATGTGATATGGTTGAATATGAACAATTTAACAAATGTGTCCCATTTTATTCCAATCAGAGAAACAATCATGGTTGACAAACATTGTGACTAATATTTTTTCTATATAGATCATTTTCGTGGTTTTTTTGAAGATTAATTTCAAATTATAATACATATTTCACTATGTGCTTCTATTAATTTTGTCCAAGGTGTTTGGAACTCATGTTTTTCAATGTAATATTTTCACCAAATGAAAACATGAAATCATAACATACTATTGAGGAGTGGGAGGGATAGTTTGGGACATGAGTTTTACAATATGGTATATCTTTTGAGAATCATGGAACATTTTTTGAGTTATCCTGCAACAATAAAAACCAGGATATTATTTAAATAGATCCACATGAGACACTTTATATTAGACCATTCATATTACTTTTATGTTTGACGGAGATCGGGGATTCAGAGTGGTCTAGAATGATTCTCATACAAGATTTGTAATAAATATAGAATGTTTTTATTCTAGTTGAAATTCGTTAACTGTTGAGTTTAAAGTGGTTGACAGTGTATTTCATTGGGTTTCATCGATATTTTTTCACAATCAGATTAGGAAGGTGGGAATGTTGGCGCCAGCGTTTATTAGACCATTTTTTATCATGGAGAGGATCATACTAGTGGAATTTAAATTGACTCTTAAAAAGTGTAAAATTATACAAAATTTGACTTCCACATGACACAACATCGATAGTTCCACCAAAACTCTTATCATGTGATCGATGATGATTATTTTGTGCTTGACGGTGATACTACCTTTGCGGAGACCAAATTTATTTTATGCATCACGTTGATAATTTTTTATGGTGAAATAATATTCGATTAGTTTGAGTCTGGTTTCACCATGTTGTTGTTTAAGAGGTAATGTGGGAAAGGTAATCAGATGTGCAGAACTCATGTCCTGAATTTTTCACCATGAAATCTCAGTGGTTATTAAGAGAAAAACTCCATGAACATATATTATAATGTAGAGATATAATTAGATATATACCTTTTAGGGGGACCTTCAATTACTAATTTTTATGTATATATCTTCCATTATTCAAATAATTTTTTTTCATGGGTTTTCCTCTGGTGTGTTTTGGTGAGTTTTCGATGTTTGGGGGGGTGGGAAGTGCACTATTGGTGAACATTTTTTCCAAACAATATGGAATATCCCAAAAAGTTATGAACCCTATAATAATGGGTGTTTTCACCATTGGAACATGGTTTTGAAATTATGGTGCCTCCCTAGAAGAAAATGTCCACCCTAGACAGTATGAGAATATTGTTTGGATTAAAAGTTTTTATAACGGTGTGACCCATCAAGGAAACCATGTGGGTTACTTTTCAACCCCCTGAATTTTTAACTAAAAATTCATGGACCACCCATTTCTAATCCTAATCAAACCCACATATACAAAATTTAATTAATATTCCTAAAACGAATTGAAGAGGATTCCTAGGATCGTTTAACCAAATCACTTTTTAATCGAATATCTAGTGGAAGAAATCAACCCTATTCCTTTTTGTGATCACTTCATTTATTTAGATTCTCTCTCTACAATATTTCCATTTGTTTGGATAGGAATTAATGATCCTTTTATTGAAATCATAGATCAAGGTTTTAATGATTATTTTTTCATTGTATATCGATCCACAATTTTGATCCTAGATCGTATTCATCGTTTTGTATTCTTTCATTATAAAAGTAATTAAGGGCCATGGTTTGGTGACTTTTCTTCAACAACTATAGTGTAGGTTATCAAGATTATAATTTAAATAGTATTGAAGATAATATGTTTCTTTATTTGAATCATTTCATAACTACAATGTGAAATTATTTTTATATTTTGAAAAATGAATTGAATGCATGTTAATTTTTAACACTCTCCTTGCATCCTATTTGATCTATTGGATAATATTAGACTTGGTTTAATATCTACCCAAATGGGTGTTCTAATTTCCTTTAGTTGATAATTGTAGACTTAAAAAGGGATTTATATGGTTTATGAAATTCATATATTGTTGAATGTTTTTAGCATGTTAACTACTCATAAAAAATTATTTTGTTTATCACGGAATTTTTAATTAGATTTCAGATAATCACCCAAATATAAATTTTTATTTGTCCACTTTAAATGAATGTGGGAAACCATATTTTTCAAAACCAGGACCATTACGTGATGAAAGAGCTCCGAAAATTATTAAACACCAAACTACGATTATATAAATCAGACAATCTATATAATTCCCAGTGTAGAGTATTAACATGGGTGTCTGGATTCTCCCTGAGGAGTTCTTCAAGGTGAGAAACCATTCTATCCATTATTTGGATGAATTCTTCCAGGGTGATTTTTCTTGGTTGAAGCCCCGGGCGATGATCCGGTCTTGTATGTCTATCCATACCTCTATCTATTTAGTGGCCTCAACCTACAACCTTAATTCATAAATACTAATTATATCCTCATCTGAAGCGTTGGGCCGAATGAATTTTTCAGTTATTTCTTCCTTGCAGTGGAATATGTGCCTCAAACATTCCTTTACATCTTCTTCCATCACTCTTGGTTCTCTGCTTTGATTTCCGTGTTCCCCTCCATGTGGGTCTTTGCTTTCCTTACATTGACTTTTCATAGTTTACCTAGTTTCCATCAGTTTAGATGTGAGATTATTGATGGTAATTTGGTCAAATGGTAAAAAAACACTTGTTTAAGTAAATAATGAGTTGTAATGACATTAAACGTTTATGTTGTAAATTAAATGGAATTGTGTTGTATATTTGATAAATGGTCATCTATGATGCTCTCGTACATGTATGAATAGTGCATTGGAATTAGTGTTAGATTAATATTTTATGTACACATGATAATAGAGTTAGAATGGTGCTCAATATACCTTTGTTTTTTGTGCCATAAATATGATCTATGTACTCATGATAATGATGTTGGATTGCCACTATATGCATACAAGATACAGTACCTCGAATGACATAGTAAGGTATTGAAATTAAAATTTAATAGAATTATAAGGAAATATCATATATACTAATGTTTTGATCCAATGATATATGGTTCATAATCCATCATGGGCCAAGTCAGAATGATGTCTATGGAGTAACTGAGAACCGAAGAGCCATTGGGTTAATTAGATAATATTAAAAGAGTGTGAAACCAACTCACTTATTTTGAGCCGATTTATTTTTTCATTATAGTAATATATACACTATTATTAACTGGATATGGATTTATACACTATTGGTGTTTTCCAACTAATTTTTAATCACACCCTACATGGGCCACCTATTTGTACCAAAATATACATAATGTTTGTATGTCACAATAAGGTAAAAGGCCACATGTTAGATGGATGATTTGGGAATTACGAAGGGTCATGTATAAGGTGACAATAATTGTTTTTAGGACACATTTCAATGTTTTCAATGTATATTTATTTTGTGTTTTCAATTAACAATTTTCACTTATATGGAACAACACATTTACTATTTTGGTTTATAATTACTTTTTCTATTTTGGTATTTTATTATGTGATTCATGGTCCTAGTTGGTTATTTTTTATTACTATCTTATATGTTGATATATTTATTTCTTATAATCTATTGTTATGATTAAGTGGGTATATTATATAAAATATTCATGTTAAACACTTAATTCTAGTCTATAGCCTATGGGGTGTGGGGAGATGCACTTGAGGTTATGTGGAGAACCGTATAAGGGCACTAGTATGTAGATCTAGGGTCAGGACATCACACGAACCTTTAATGTCATAAATTTAACTGATGCATCAAGGGGATATGTAATACTTTACCTCAAAAAACACTTCTTTATGTACAACATATTCACTATATGAAGGATTTGAAGATAAATAAACTATAAAATAACATTTTATTGGGATTTAGTAAAAATATATTTTGAGATAAAAAAATATTAAATGCCAATACATTTCTTTTCTATAAATGAACATAATACATACATAGAAACAAAGGGAATGACTAAATAATAAATATTCAACATTATTGAGTAATAAATAAGTAAATAAATTAAAATAATATGATTAAAGATTATTAATATTTTCTAAATAATTAAATGTATAAAATCATGGCTGATTCCCCTCAAATGAATAAAAGAAACCAGGGTATTTATAAAATTATTTTGGAAACAAATTTCATTCTCACTATAGATGGATCTAAATAAAAAATTGTGTGACGTTTCATATCTTTGAAATAAAATGGCAACACATAATTAATCAAGAGATAGAATGTGAATGATAATATTTTAAGTATATCTTTAATAAAAAATTAGATATGTCAAAGGAAAATTTCTTATATGAAACAAATTAAGAGATTCAAAAAATAATTTTAGAGTTATGAAATACCCTTAAAATCTTGAAATCATTTATAATGGATAATTTTCAAAAATTAAGAGAAAAATAAATTCATTTATAAAACATGAAAACAAAGAGGGGTAGATTCTTATAAATTTAAAATTGTAGTTTAATTGTATTTTAATAATGAAATTCTAAAATGATTTCATGTTTATAAAAACTACAAATAAAAAAACAGTAAAATGAATTTTTAAATCAATTTTCAAAAAAATAGATTTGATATTCTAAAATCAAAATGGGTATATACAAAAAAATTGATGTTTAATATAAAAAAATGAGAATGAAAATAAATTATCTTTTTTATATATTTAAATTATTTTTCTTGAAAACCATTGTATTTCAAAATATAATAGATCTTCAAATATAAAACATGATAAAGGGGAATGAAATATCACCAATTATTAAAATTATGGAAGAAAATGGCCATTATATTGGAATTAAAGATTATATGTGTTGTCACATTAAAGAGACCACGATTAGAAAATGTGTTTCAGAAAAAAAATCCTTATATAATGAGTAAATATTAAATAAATACAAATGAAAAATGGTGATCCTGATATATAACATCATTAACATGAGTAAAAGTTAAATAATTATATTTAATAATAAATATGGTGTATATTAACATTATAAAATAAATTTGTGTATAAAAAGATTAATGTTTAATGAAATGGGATTGACACTAGGAAACCATTTCATTTGACTTTCTCATTGATGTAATAATAATTTAATGTTATGGATATAATGAATATTTTTATAATACTATAATATTAAAAAGAAAATATAGTAAAAATTATTAATTACATTTAATAAATCAATGTATAACTATAGAGTTCAGTGTAAAATTTAAAACTCAATTAAAAATATTCAGTTCAAACAAACCCATTTTAGGTTGAATATATTCGAATGAAACCTCCATGAAGGATTTTGTATCAATAAAACATTAGGTTCCATAAATAATTAGTGTATCATGACATAGAATATAAATTCCATTTTATAAATACCACAATAATGAAGATATGTGGTATAATAAGATATAAATATCATGTCATTAAATTTGAGACAATAACCCCTTACATTGTTCATGATTCATTCGACAAATGTGAATAGAATTATTAAAAATAAAAATTAAATTATTATATACCTTCATATTAACCATAATAGTCTATATTTATTTTATTATATACAATTTATCATCATATTTTATTTAAATTTTATATTGTTTTTCCATTTATTTTTTTAATAATTGAATTTGTGAGGGCTAATTTTGATATTATTAATGATAGAATGTAATATTTTAATAATAATTAAAATGAATAATATATAAATTCTATAATCATAAACCAATAAGTGTATTAATATAAAATAATATTTATATTGGTTTTTATATTCCCATAGTAATCTATGAAATTTTTTTATTGATTTGTTTCTGTATATGATTTAATTAGCCCGAAAAATTGAAACAATATATCTCATAGAGTGTGTATGAATTAGGCAGTGTAAAAATTAATTATAAAATTATTTTAAATATGATATTATTTATATGTTTTTTATTTTTTAAATCATTTCTAATGAGCTTTGGATAAATAATAAAAATTAATATGAATAACGAATAACATTACTATGTGGACGTGGTAGTCTCCACAACACATAGTTAGCATTATTCTCTTTTTATAATGAGATGGAAAGGATTGATTTTTTTATTTTTAACACCCTAATCTTTAATATTTTATTCATTTTTGAAAAAATGTATCTCTTATTTATTTTTTGTTGCTTGAAATAGTATGTGTCAATATAAATACACTTTTAAAATATTATTTAAACATGACCATTATAATGTAGAAGTTATGCTGGCAGGTATGAATATTACTAACAAAATTTTGAATGTTATATGGTTTATAAATTCATAAAATAAATTAAATAGATATCTAATTATTATAAATAAAAAATAACATTCATCTAAATGAGAAAAAATATTTTCTGATATTCCTTATTTTTTCCAATAAAATATTTTGGTCACTTTTTATGAAATTGTGATTAAATTAATTAAAGTAATTTTTTAAAACCTTCCTTGAAGAAATTAACATCACTTTTTATAGTGTAAAATAAATATTATGATACGTTTAATGTTTTAGTTTTTTAAAATGATTTATTTTTTTTATTAGAATTGAAAAACCATATTTTTATTGTAAGCATCATTTTTGATAAAATTATTTACAAAGTAAAATTAAATCATAAATTTGTTTTAAAGTCAAATTATATAAATTTAATTGAAAGTTAAATAATTTTTATCATTTATATCTATTTTTGAATCAATTTTCTATAAAAACGTTCCATACTTATGAGAGTTTTCCAATTTTGAAAACATCATTTTCATCAAGTTTGTGGAAATAATGTTAAATTGGATGCTTCTACATATTGGAATTCAAATTAGAATTATATAATCAATATTTTGATTAGTATTTGTGTATCTTATTGTATATGGTAAACATAACTTTTAACAATTATTAATTGTAAAATAATTAAAACATATTTATCATTTTTATGGTTAAAAGTGATCTGTCGATGGGTGAAGTTAAGAATATAAGTCTTAAAATAAAGTACCAACTTGTTCAAAAACCATTTTATGACCATATTTTGATATTATCACCTATTATGTTCTTTAATTTATATTTTTGGACTATTTTAGATGATAAAAATTTTGGACTAATTGATTCTTTTCAAAACATCCATCTATATCCTCTCATACACATATAAAAAGAAACCCCCTCCCTCACCTATTCTCAAAACCAAAAAAAAATTGGTTCAGATAATCCCTGAAAATATAAATTCCCTAATCCTATAAAATAATAATATAATAAATTTTTTGATTATAAATACTTCTTAAGAAGGATTCCTTTGTAATCATAAGGAGGTTTTATAAAGAATAAGTAACGTTCCAAAACAAGAGTTTTTATTTTATTTCTTTTTCCACCTTTTTCATATCAAATTCATAAACAATGATATTATGAAAGTAGTATATAAAAATTAATGATATTTTTTATTTTAATTTCAAAACATATATCCATATATTTTTAATAAAATGGGAGAAGAAATAATTTATCATGTGTGCGATGGACTACTACCCCGTGAACCGATGTAATTAATATTCCATTACCACTTATCATGGTTGTGAATAATGATGGGTTTAACATATATATATATATAATAATTATAATAATGTAATTATAAATCATATATGCCTTATTACATTTTACTGTATTTAAATTAAGTTAATATATCTTGTGTGGATGTTGGACTACCGTCTCATGAAGAGATGTGATCCATTTTTTATAATTGTTTTAAATATAATTGAATAAGTGTAAATTTAATGAAAATATATGATATATATGAAATTATTTTTATTATGAAAAATTATTATATCACCCACTTCCTGAACCTTTCACTCGTTAAGGGAATGATATCGTTGCTCATAAATACATATAACCTACAATCTCCACAAAGAAATTTAATTTATTTTCTATATCCTACATACATAAATGGTTCTAAAAATGTATCCAATGAAATCAATATCATTTTCAAATATATTTATATATATAACCTATACAAAAAAATAAAAAATAAATGAAAAAACGAACATGGGAAAACAAGATAGTTAATACCAATCATAATGAGAATAATGGAATATAATTAACATGTTTGTGTTAAAAATAAATAATAAAATCATATTATTGGAATATATATTATTTTTATAAATTGATTAAAATCAAAAAACAATTATACATGGAGGTTAAATAAACTTAAACAAAATTAAATCATTAGATAAGGGACTTTATCTCAATATTCTGTTAATGGTACATATTCAATTATTTTGAATATTATTTAGTTCATATAGTGTATAAACGTCCCCCTTTTACCAGAAATATCCTAAATATTGCATACTTCGTGGTATTTTAATTTCTAATTTGAATTGTTTCATCAAAATGTAATTTTCTTTATAATTTCCAAGTGGTTAAAAATATCAAATATTGAATTATTTTCATTTTGTTATTTTTCAGATTCAATTTATTTTAAATTATATGATTATGTTTGTAATTTATTATAGATGTCTAATTTTTTATTTTCATATTTTTTATTTATATTTACATTTGATACTATTTACTGATTCAGTGTTTATCACTTCAATGAAATGATTTGTTTAAGGAGTTTTTTCCAAATTTTTATTTGTGTGGGAGATATTTATAATATGGATCTCTTCACTTTTATGTCGTGTATATACTAACCATTTGATTTATTTGAAATTAATTCATATTTATTCATTATGTTTAAGGTTTAAATTCACATTTATCCACATTCTTTGATTAATGGGAATGAAAATTACCCAAAACAAATAACATTATTAAATATAGTTATTACTTTGGGTGTTTTTTATTATCCATGGAAACATTGATAAGCTTTTGTTCCTTACTCAATTTAAATATTTTTGATAGTCCATGTAATTAATTATTTAAATTAATTACTTTATATATGAGTAATGCTTTGAACATGAATTGATGGGTGGGGAATATAATTATATTTCGCCTCTATAAATAGACATTTCTTAAGAGAATATTCGTTTTGAGAAATTAAATGAAGTAAATAACTATTGTTTTATCCTGCCTTGTGAATGTTTATGATGGTAGATGATTCGCGTACCAATTGAAAGTTGAAAATAATAACAATGTATTCAAATGCATATATGATAGAAAACACAATGATCGAAAGAATATATTACACCGTGAGAATTAATGATATATTTATTTTTAAATAAATTCATTATCTAATGTATATCATGTTGGAAAAGACACAATGTTTTTTATTTTTCCACCCACAAAAATGAATTTCTTCAATTTATTGTTTTAAATGTAAGATCTTGATTTATCGAACAGAAATATACTATTAATATTATTATTTAATATAACAGTTCACACCAAGTCATTTGAAGGGAGAGTATGAATATGATTAAATAACTTATAAACTATATATATTTGAACCATTATTTTTTTTATATTTATAAAAATAAAATAATAATTATTTTTAAAGAAAATTAAATGTTTTTTATAACAATAATTATTCTAAAATATGGATTACTAGAGCTTTGTGCACATAATTTAATATTAATTTTTTCCAATTTTAAAAAACTAATTTTAAAAAATAAAAATAATTTTTAAATAGAAAATATCTAAATTATCAATGTGTGAATTTTCTAGGTTTTTCTATGGAATTTTAATCATTGATGAATCATGAAATAAATATCGAATTTTAATGAAAACTACCTTTTCATCAAAATTATTTATAAATTTAATATATATTATATATTCATTATAATGTAACATTATTTAAATTATATATCTATTAATATAATTTATTTCATTGGTATCGTTTTCATTGATAATATTTTTATAGAAGATTTTATAAAATTTTGAACATTTTATCTTTGAATTCCCAATTTCTCATCACGCATGCGGGGTTAATTTTAAATAAAAAATGTTATTCCTATTTGAATTGAATATTTTAAAATTTATTTCATATTTCTAATAATAATAATTTATAATTTATGAAAATTTTAACATATTTTTTATCCAAATGTATAATAAAAACATTAAAAAGTAAGTATTGTTGTTAGGGAAAAAATATGTTTACTAGGAGTTAAACTAAAAATATAATGGTTAAAATAACCAAAAAAATTAGAATATATTTTATATTCATAAATTTACCTTATTCGTTCTTGGATCTATAATGGTCCATTATTCAATCCCTGTGATATGAAACAAATGTGGGTGGAATTTATTCTTTTTAAATGATAAAATAATATCACTCACCTCACATATGAAAGAATTCCCACTATATTTTCCTCACACGAAAAATCTTCAATAGAATGGAAATGTCCTAACAAAATAAATTAATAAATTTTGTTGTATCATCATATAATTTATATTTTGGGAGAAAACTAAACCTAGGTATTCGTTGGTGCAACCATAAGGTGGATACTCGAATAAGAGGTAACATTCTTTGACAAGCTTTTTAATTATTTTATTCCTTCTATCTCATTAAATTATTATTTAGACATTAATATATAATAACCAAAATGTGTTAATTATAATATATTTTTTAATTTTAACTTAACAGCCTATAATCATCTCTATAACCATTAAATAGGTTATGAAATCACCATTCATATATATGATAGACTACCACCTTGGGAACTGATGTCATCCATTCATCAATTACAACCACTAATGGTTGTGTATGATGAAGGCTATAAAGTTTATATATGATATTAATAACGAAATCATACAAATTTTTTCATGGTATATTATATACCTATTTACATTCTATTTCGTATGGGGAATGATAACATTACTTGTCTATACAGTAGACCACCACCCCATGAAGTGAGGTGATTCACCTTTCAATTACTCTTAACTTGGAGGGTGATAAGGATAATTTTAATAAATATATAAGATATAAATTATAAAATTTTTATATTTATAACATATTTATCATTGTTAAAAGGTAATAAATCATTTTATTTCTTAACGTTTCACCAACTTAATTATGGTATCACTATTTATGTACATGTGGATTGTTGCCTTCATGAAACATTGTGAATCTATTTACATCACCACACGACATTGATTATATATATGTATATTTAAATAAATAATATATTAATTATTATAGTATTATAATTATTTATGGACAAAACATTACTTAACACCTTTCTATTGCGATCTTTAAAAAATGGAAGTGTTACACATGTGTACGGATAGCCTACCAAATCCATGATCATAACATACATTGATTTTCAAAACCATATATCATTAATTTTGTATAATTTATAATTAATATATAAATATGATAATTTTTTCATGAATAATATTATAAAATATATAATGAAACTGTATAATATGTGAAATAATCCTATCACTTATGAAAACTAACTCATAAAAAACAATAAAGTTAATAACCAAATCAGTATAAATAATGAATTATTTTTATCAAATTGGAGATAATATCATATAAATGGATCATATAAGATGTTATAAATATCAATATGGTAATGCAATAGAGAATAATATTTTTAAACACACTATTAAATATTATAATGCATATTTAACCAAAAATAATTGTAAGGAAAATACTTTTGTCTCAATTTTATTCTTTTGAGGCATATTTTAATGTTATTCAATATGTTTCTTTTATATGGAATATAAAATTCCCAATTTAAATTTACTATCATGTATAAAATATTAGTAAAGGTATTTTTAAGTCTCAGTTTTAATAATTTCAACTAAGTGGTTCAGAAATTAAACTTTTCATGTGGTAAATAATTTCAATACTCAATTTTTTCATTGGGTTATAATAGTTCTTCATCGTCTATTATATTTTATGAGTATTTATGAAATTAAATATTAACATATTATTATATGTTTAAAATTTTTATATGGGGATTTAAATTTTATAGACTTAATAATTTTATTTATTATTTCTTACATAAATTTTATGTTCTTTTTGAGGTTTTATTCCATAATATATTTGTAGTTGAGACTGTTTATACATGTTTTTCAATTATAGAAATTAATTTTTAATTATCTATTAAACCCATTTAATTTTATAATCCTCTATTTATTTATAATATATTGATGTAGTAGTACCATTTTTCTAGACATTGGTATATAAAAGTTTCATGAAATTGATTTAATGAAAATGAGACTTCATTTGTCTTTTTTTTATGGAATTTGATTTTCTTCGAAAACTATGATTTATGAAATGATATAAAAAAAATTAACCTCCTAAAAGTAATTTATTAGACCAATTTTTACCCATTTTATAATTGAAATAATTTTTTAAAAGGAATCTTTTTTTCATTTTCTAAATAAAGAACTTTTCAAACTTTTTTCCATGAAAAATGAATATTCTTTTAAACATGTACAAAATGTAAGAAATTACGCACTATCATGATTGTTATATCATTTAATATTTATGTTCAAATTTATTTGGTTATATTAAAGGAATATTTTCATCGTACATTAATGGAATTTATTAGTTTTTAAATGTGATTTTATTAACATTAACTTACATATTTCTCTTTTTGTAGTCACTAACATCAATTTTAAGTATTCAAATTCATGTGATCATTAGAATTTAAATTTACCCTACGTATCCATATTATTTATCATGAATTTTTTTTAACCGATATCTGATTTCTAAATATGGTGTTTTACTTAGAAATTTATTGGATTAAATGAATATATATTGATAAATTTGTATCCATCACTATATTCAGATATATCATAATATATTATATTGATTAGTGATTTAAATAAATTATTTTATATAATAGGATTGATTTGGAAAAAAATTGTTAAGAGTTTTATAGTATTGTATATACCATAAATAAAATAGTAGGTCCCATTAGAGAAATTAGTATTCTAGCATTAAACTAGGTTTCATGACATGTATAACCTATATTTTAAAAGTTCCGGATGGTAGAGGTATAATGAATATATAGATCATGACATCTAATAATTATGTATTTCGATAATTTAGAATTAAAATAAAATTATGTGTGATATTTTTTCAAATATATTTTTGATGAATTTATTTCATTATCAATTATTGATTAAAGGGAATGTTATTTCAGATATTTAACTACCCATAATGATTATTCTATATCAGTTTATCATAGTCATGTTATTGATTAAATCTAAAATATGTTTATTTATTAACCTTTCCATATTGATTATTATCTAAGAGATTATATCATTTATATTATCTATGCATGGAATTTCATTACCATTTTATTTACTACATGGAATGTGAATTGAGTTATTTACCTTTCTATATTAATTATTCTTATTGAATTGTGATTTATTCCATTGTACATAACCATTTGTGAGCATTTGAGATCACACATATTTTTTTCTTTTCAAAAGGATTCAATTATATATACTATGATTGGTATTCATGGATATTCTATAGATAATTATTATATTTTTTAATATTATAACATTGTATAATTTTTGTATTAAAATTTAATATAATAATAATTTATGTATCTTCTTTCACAATACTACTAAACTTTGTAGTCACTTATGATGTAATTCCTTGTATCTTATTCAAATTTATTGAAGAATATAGAATCCCATGCCAACTCGGCTTGGGGTTTCTGTTGTTAGTATAAGAGGTAGTATAGTCGGAACCATGAGAAATAGATTTAGTATATCCCAAATTAGGGAACATAACCCTATGATAATTATTGAGGATAAGTATACAATAGCATCTTGATTATTAGGAATGTAAATATTTGGTGTATTTTTAGTAATTCATCCTTTTATTGATACTAAAAGTGGTCGTCTTTATAAAATAGTTGTACCTAGGGGTAATAACCATTAAAAAGGTGCATTGGGAATGACATAATCATCACATGGAACTAAAAAACTAAACTTATTTCAATCTTAGCTTCACACGCTAGTGGGATATTCATAGGATAACATAAATACTCATCAAAAATAATTATAGTGAATTAGAATGGGTGGCGACATTGAATAGCCTAGGTAAAAACTAAGGTCTCATTGATTGGAGTGAAGGTGACTAAAAGAAATAGAAAAATATTTTATGTGGGAAAAAGAATTTCAAAAAGCTATTAATATCCATGGAAAAATTAAGACTGTGATAGAGGAAATAGATTTCAACATAAATATCCATTAATAATTTGCATTCATAAATGTGGAGAACCAGGTAATTATCCAAGTCAATTCCCTATTGTAAAGGTAAAACCCTAGTCCATGGAGGGACTTATGTTGAAGCAAATAGATGATATATTTAGTAATGAATTCTATAATTAAAACTAAAAACTGTTTTTATAAATTGTACTTTGGTTATAAGAATCATGGTACATCTAAAGGTTGTGTAAAATTTAAGAAGAATATTTTTCATCACAAAATATAATTTTATAGATACCATCATGATTTTATTTGATTCATATTTATCAAAAGATCAATTCATAAACACCTCTTTTGAGGTTTTATGTGATGGGAGCCTTCTAAGATGAAAGATATTTTTGGAAATATTAATGGAAAAATTATTTTTATTGGAAATTTTATTTAATGATTAACTCCATAACATTTTTTTGACACAGGATTCAGTTACTGATAACATTTAGGTTCATTATGATCAATATTTAATTTTTTATAATAGTTATATAATGTTATTATATTTCATAAAAAATGGTTGTATTTTAAAACTTATTAAATGTTTATTTAATGATTACATTTATTTGAAAGATTTCCATCATTTTTTTCTTCAAATTTATTACAATTAAATTAAAAAAATTACAAAATACATATATTCTTTCTTAGTTAAAAACACATCACATCCGAAAAGGATGTGTCTCTTGAACCCATTATATAATGATGATAAATTTTTATTGACTACCACAGATTCCATGTCCTAGTTTATATATCATTGTTGACAGTTAATATATTTGAAATATAAATATTAATGATTAAATAGTCATATTAATTCTGATGTTTATAGATTAATGTATTATATTGGATATCTTTTTCTCACCATACTAGTTTTGAATATAACATAGGTAATGATTGAAGTACATCTCACTATTTTATAGATCATACAGTCCATTAAAATTAAATTATTGTGATTCGTGAAAAATGAATTAAATTTTTTATAATAATTTATTTGAGTATTGTATGATATAGAAATTAATCAAAGAACAACCAATTGATGAAATTGTTCTTATTAAATAATAACATATCAAGTAGGTATATTTCCATATATTCATAGATAGTAAAATAATTAGTTAACTGTAGGAAAAGAATATCACAGTTAAAATATTATCTTATTACCTTCATATCTGATGAATTAGATGGTATTCCAAATAATTACAGTTTTTTTATTTTGAGGAACCTATAATTCCCTTGATCATTTACTTCCATATGATTAATTTTCATAATGACTCTATATAATTATGTAAGATTTTATTCCTTGTCCATATCATCACATTCCACCAATTTTATCCTACATAGAAAACTAGTGATATTTTATTACATTTGACCTTTATACTTCAATTATAATCTAATTAAGATGATAGTTTGTAAATCCTTTTTATGATGTGGGGTTTTACAAAAAATAAATTTCGAAATGAAAAATCATGTATTTCCATCATCATGTTCAAATTGTGAAGAAAAAATTTATTTATGGAGGGTAAAATGAAATGCCCATAATTTCTAAAATAAGAAAATTTGATTTGGTAGACTAAAGGACATGAAAAACCATGATTATAAGAAAATATAACAAATTAAAAACATACAATATAATTATTTTTAAATAATTTTAATCTCATCACTATATTTCATTATATGAAACAGTGATTTTACCTTGTATTATATGCAAATATTAATTCTGTCAATATATTGTGTTAAACGCCATGCCAAGTTTTACTAAACAATATTATATGATTAATAATATTATTTAATATAATAGTTATCTCTTAGAAATAAAAAAAATGGTTATAATAAGAATGAAAAAATTTCCCTAGTATATTTTTTACATATTATTATAATGAATATATTGATTAAAAACAATTTAAAGAGAAATAAATGTTCTATGAAAAATAGTATTTTCTGTAAATGATAGATCATTCGTGATTAGATAAAATAATTTAAAATTAATGATTTCAATATTTTGAAATGTTTTTTTGATAAATATAATAAATTATTTAATTAATCATATCAATAGTTTATTTGGGTTACTTTTATGGATTTTCTAAAAAGTGTCAGTTTTTATTAATGGTGATAATAATACTAAATATTAATTGAAAAATAAATTTTACTATAATGAAGTTACGATATATTATGTTTTTATTTTATACTCGCATTACATCAATTATATGTCTATTAATAAAATTGAGGACATTGGAATCATTTTCATACCTAATTGTTATATAAATAACATTCTTGATTTCTGAAGATTTTCTCATTAGTAACTCCTCTTCTAATTAGGTATGTGGGATTCATTTTAAAATAAATTTTACCGAAAATTTTAATTGGATTCAGAAAAATATATTTCTTGTTTGGAATTATAATAATTTATTAGTTTTAATTAATTCATCATATTTTATTTCAACATTAATAGATAAAATGTGGATAATTCTTTAACACAGTTATGTAAAAAATGGTTTTATCAGGGGATAATAAAATAATGGATAAATTGACAATAAAACATGTTTCAAATATATTTATTAGACATCTTTCTACATTATATTCTCTAAAATAGATAATGGCCCATTAGGGGATTCATGTTTCCTAAAAACTATTGTTCGGAATTCAATCTTCTAATAATTTACAGTTGTATCACTCACCTCAATTAATAAATTCTGCCACTCCTATTTTATTTTCACCTTAAATAAACATTGTTTTAGACATTAACTACCTAAATAAATTCCCAAATTCACTCCTACCATCCTATAATCCTTATTTTAGTCTGAAATAAAACTCGATATAGCTTTGAAGAACACCTAAAGAGGACACCTGAATTAGAGGTAACGTTCTGCAACGATCAATTTTTATTTATTCAATAACCTCTTTGAATAATTATTAAAACGTAATTACATATAAAACACATTTTATTCCACTACATATATGTTTTCATGTTATTTTAATGACCTAAAACCATATCCAATTCCATCAAATGAGTTACAAAATCACCATTCAGTTGTATGACGTACTACTACCTCGTGACCCAATGACATTCATTCATCACTTACCACATCTAATAATTGGGAATGATAATTAATATAAATTATATATATTATTTTAATAAAAAAATTAATTATTTTAATCCATTAAATATTATATTCCGTTTTTATATTTCTTTCTATATATGGTATTATTACATGACTCGTTTGTACGGAGAATTACAACCACGTGAAGTGATGTGGTTCGTCATTCACTAAAGAATTAAATGGAATGTGATAAGAATAATTTTAATAAATATATTAGATATAAATTATATAGTTATTATATTCATTACATTATTTTCATTATAAAAAATAATAAATCATTTTCCTTATTTGTTTTTCACTCACATAAAGAGGATAACATCATTCATGCACATGTAGTATACCCCATTCACAAAGCGAAACAAATCTATTTTCATCACCACACCACATGGATGATATATATATAATATATTTTATTAAATACTATGTTATTTATGATATTAGTATCAATATGGAATGATAAAACACTAATTACCACATTTTCATAATGATCATTGAAAATTAGAATCATTTCTTAAGTGTATGTTCGACAAACCATCTCTATGATCGCACTATACTTCATTTTTCATACCAATATTTCACGATTGGTATTAAAATTATAATTTATGTTATTATATGATAATTATTTCATGAATTTATTTCAGATATAATTGAAATATATTATATGTGAACAAACATGATCATTCCATATAAAACAAGAATGGAAGAAAAGGAAATTAACACCCAGAATAATAATTTTATTAAATGATTATAAAAAAGTGAGAGATACAATTTAAAAAAAAGATAGTCTATATTATATTATAAAAATAAGTATTTTTTATTAATAATTTATGAACACATTTAAAACCACTATAATATATGTTAACTAATTTTCAACCCAAAAGAATGACATGGTAAAGGACTTCATCTGAATTTCATTCCCTTGATGAATATTTCAATGTTATGAACATAGATTATTTTATATGGTGTATTTACCTATCCATTGATATTTAATATCATGAATTATAAATAATTCATGGTATTTCAAATTTCAATTTTAATTATTTCATCTAATAAGAATTGAATTAAAATTTATTTTGTAGTAT
Organism: Viscum album; assembly: GCA_963277665.1. NCBI lineage: Eukaryota > Viridiplantae > Streptophyta > Magnoliopsida > Santalales > Viscaceae > Viscum > Viscum album. The sequence goes on from OY728136.1 coordinate 2,094,008,173, forward strand.
TGAATTTCATAACAAAATATATTTTCATCGGGATATATTAATTATTCATTGTCATTTATTAATAAGGTTATATAAATAATTAATTTTGGACATATTATTTTTGAATTACAATTGTTTTATATGGATTTATTTTCCATAAACATAACTTTTTTTATTAATTATCACTTCACTATTATGATTTTTCTGAGGGTTTATTTCACAATTCAATTCTAATCAACATTGTTTATACATGTATATCAATTAAAATGAAGTATTTTATAATTGTTTAATAAAATAATTTAATTATCACTTCCACAGAATGTTCATTATAATTTCATGTAATATTTTAATTTTCCACTATTAATTACTTAAAATTGTTGAGAAAATGTATCTTAAAAATACAACATCATTTCTCTCTTTGGTAAGAAATTAATTTTCAATAAAAAAAATGTTATCTAAAAATGTTTTCAAAAATAGTATTAACATATTAAAAAGTATTTATTAAATAAATTTTCAACCATTTATAATTATAAAAACAATTAATGTGATTTTATAGTAATTTTTTGAACCAAGTACTTTTTTAACATTATTAGAGTGTAAAAGGAATGTTATTTTCAACCCGTACATCATGTAAATAATTAACTACCATCATGACCATCATTTAGTTTATGCTTTCCTTTCATGATTACAAGTTTCATTTCAAATAAAATTTTCTCCTAATAATTTATAAATTCATAGTTTTTGAAATTGAATATTTAAGACAATTATTTTAAAAATGTTAAAAGTTTTTAAAAGTAATTTTCAAATTGAATAGTATTTTTTATAGAGAAATAATTTTTAAATTTATATTTATGGTGATTATATTAAAAGGTGAAAAAAAAGTTGTTATCACACTATTTATTAAATTAACAATGAAATATTAAAAATCTTATTATCATTAGACATTAAATTTCACCTAAATATCCATATTATTTTTCTTAGATATGGTAATTGTTTGAATGGTATCTCATTTCTAAATATGTTATTTTAAATTGAAAATTACTTCATTTAAAAAAGAAATATATATAAATCTATATCTGTTATTCAATATAAAAATTTTATGTCAATGTATATTGATTCAAGAATTAAATCATTATTTATTGTATGAGGAATGTTTTGGACCTATAGTTAAGGGTGGTTCCTTGTATTATATATCCCTAATATAAATCATTATGTCCCATTAAAAAAGTAATTAAGTTATAATTAATTTTATTTAAATGTTTTTTAAATATCTTTTGAATGTTCTTGATAGTAGTGGTATCGTGTGTCCTAAGGTCATGGTATAAAATAATTTATTATTTTCATTAGTAATAATTTAGTTAATACTATGCCTGGTATTTTGAAAATTATAATATATTTGGAATCATTCAATTCTTAGTTATTTATTATATGGAATGAGAATTTAGTTAATTAAATTTCCCTAATGATTATGAATTATCAATTTCTGATAGTCATGTAGTTGATTAAATGGAGTGTGTTTTCTTTTTTTTCATATTGATTAGTTTTAATGAAAGTATTATATGGATATTATCTTTTGATGTAGTTCTTTTTAAGTATATTTATTTTATAGAATGTGTGCTCAGGTATTAACCATTCCATATTGATTATTCTTATTGATTCTTGATTCCTTCCGATGTAATTAACCCTGATAGAGAATTTAATGCCCCCATTATTTTATTTAATTTCCCTAGAATTCCATTAAGTGTACTGTGATTTATATGAAAGAATATTTTATAGGGAAAAACAATATTCTTGAAAAAAATATCCATTAATTTCTATAATAAAATTTAATGAATGAATCAAATGTTTATATCGATTAAAAAACTATTAAAACATTCATTCCTTTTGGATGTGATTCATTGTATCACATGACAATGTAACAAATAAAACAATGGCTTTGGGATACTATCATTGTGGTCACTATATATCATCATTCCAAAAATCATGAATTCCAATAAATAAGAACTTCCATTATAAAGAATATAATTATTTTTTATCATCACTGAGATTTTAATGATGATATAATCTATGGATTCGTTTCATTGTTTGTTTTTGAATAAATGGGGTTTTTTAATGTTATTCACGTTTCCATATTGATTTAGGCTTATCTGATCATCACATCAACGTAATTTATTAAATATGTTGTCTGCTGATTTATTTAACATTTCATTTTTACTATGCTTTATTTATCAAATATGTATTATAGTATGTATAAACCTTATTGAGATTTTAATATCACCATTATTTTGTTTCATTCCCCTTGGATATGATGAAGTAATTTTTGAATGAGTTTTCATGGATTTAGATCATTATACATTGTTATGTATATTTTTATTTTTCCCAAATATAAAATGGGTATCTTGTATATATAGGGTTCCTAAAAACTTATATAACAATATTTTTTTTTGGTATTTCACCGTCAATATCTATCCTTCTGTAATTATTTTTATATTGGATAAGGGCTACTCACGTCGGGGTTTATATAGTAGGTAAGAGCGTATTTTGATATAATCATTTGGTACTAGATGTAGAAAATCATCGATTATATAACATAAACTGTTCATAAAAAATAAGGATATGTATATAATAACATCCTAAATTTTTGTTAAGGTTGAGATTATTTTGGATTTTTAAGAATAAATCCTTTCATGTATACTACGATTTTAGGTGGTTCTAGAATAGATGTACCAAGGGGGAATAATTATGAAAAAAAGGATTTTGGGATTGAATAAATAATTAACTAGTACGTAATAATGTGCCATAATATGCACATTGTTCGATAATGTTTGGAATTATAAATAGAATATTTCAAAATCTATTTTCAACCATTATAAAGGATTTGAAAAAATAATAATTTGATGATATAATCAAAGAAACAATTATTCAAATTTCAATATTAATTATTCAGAGATTTGTAATTTATTTTTTGTGTTACACAATGTTTTAAATTTATGCTTTATGAATTAAAATTCAAAATTTCATAAAGTAAATCAATATATAACATTATTTAGAAATTTATCCTAGAATGATAATTTGTATCAACAGTAATAGCCAATGTTGATAATTCCATATGGATCAAGTCAATATTGCTTGTGTTTGAAGAAGTATATCATCACTATATTATGTCACCTAATTTAGCTTTTCAGAAATAGAACATCCTGAATAGAGCAACATGTTGATCCATATTGTCATTATCCTATGTTTGATTATTACATGAGATATAATCCCCCGTCCTTAATTGGGACTAATAATCTGGTGGTAGCTGTGCAATTGATTATGTCCCTAGAAAATATAATCATGGCCTTTTGATGTGATGAAAAATAAATAGTTTTTCTTGATGTTTACATTATCGAGGCTGATATTGATTAAAGGTGGTTATTTTCTAGAATATTATGGATGATAATAAAATAAAACTCATGGAATGTAGATCATTTAATTATTCTTATATAAAAAAATTTCCCCTATGAGAAACAAAATGGAATGAAGATAAATTTATATTGAATAATTTTAAAATAATTAAAAATTATATTGGATTTTATGGCTACCTATAAAAGGATGAACATGTATTCTATATATTACATTTGCAATATTTAATGCATGATTGAGTATTTCATGGAAGGTATTAAAAATATTCTATGAAGGGAACTTTTTTATTAGTAATTTTCATAATATTAATTGTTAATTTAATGTACCATGAAAAAATAAGGTGTTATTTGTATCTTACATATTCCTATGATGTTGAGACAAAAAGAGGTTGTCTGAACACTGTGAAAATGGAATGAGTAATAGAAGAATAAGATTATGAATTAAATGGTATGAAACAAATCAATGATTTATAATGCTTAATTTCTAAATTAATTGGCCATTATTAACACCAATTTCATGTGAATCAAGATAATTTTCTATAAAATAGGCTACGGTGAGAAGGCCAAGCTTATACAATCACATCAACTGAGGTGGATCAAACACCCTGAGTTTTTATGAAATTTTTTTGTTTAAATTATGTTTTTGATGGATTTATTTCATTTTAATCTACACCATGTTAATATTCCATTATATATTATACCAAGCTAAGAATACACTACATGCACCACCAACTTGGCTTACGTTACACGCAACAGAATGTTTCTACGAAACAAAATTATATTACTATACTTATTTAAAAGATATTTTTATAAAATCTATATTAAAATTATTAATATACAAATTAATCACTCATTTTAAAAAATTAATTTAAAAATGCATTAAATAAAAAAAACATATGTACAACGAAATATATAATTATTTGAAATGTTTGTTTTCTTAATTTGATTAATTTTCTATGTTGTTCTGTGCACAATGAAAAAATAATAATTTTATAAACTTTTATAAATTTAATTTCATAAAATAATATTAATTTTAAAATTAATTATTGACAAATAATATTCAGGTGGATATTTTGGTTTTTTCTAAAATTCATCATTTTTTGGAAGAATATTGAAAAATACTAAATTTTAATTCAAAAAAAATTTATTCTTATTTATTTTTATTTTCAAATTAAAATTAAATTTTTTTTACATTTAATTACATCATTTTTGAAACAGATCATTCAATTTATTTTAATATAAACTATTATAAATGGAAATTAGATATAAAAATAGTTTAAACTTTTAATCATTTTCGCTTAAAAATCCACTTTCATAATTCATTAGTGGGATTATATTTAAATTATTTTCTTCCACATATTTTTTGATAATTGGGAAAAAATTCCATAATTGGAAAATTATAATTTATGTTGTTTATTAAATTAAAATAATGTTTTAAATAGAGATTTTACTAAAATTAATTAAATTAAATTATTTTGATGAGGGAAAAAATTATTTTACAGAGTGGTTCAACAAAATCATAGGGGAGAAAAAAAACTAGAAACTTTTCCAAAATCTATTGGATGATAATATTTTGACCATAACCCCTATTTCTTAAAATTGTATGAGTTTTTACACTCTTTTTCCAAGAATGATACTTATATATTTTGTCATGTAATGAAAAGGATAGAAAAAGTAAATTTCCTTAACTTTTATATTTATAATGCCTTGAAATATTGTCCAAAAACTACATTACATAGAATTTAAACCTTATTTGAAATGTTACATGTTTTTTTTTTCATCCTATTAAATTATATATTGCTTTTATATTTTATTTATTTAGAATAAATTATTAAATAATTCTAAATGTGGGTAATAATTTTTTTAGAATTACTGAAAATAAATTGGACGAAAAATATTAAATGTGAATAAAATTTATTGAATTTTTTATTTAATTTTATAGATTATTATATAATCATAAAAATTATTCAGCTTATTATATTAAAATTATAGCATTGTATTGATATTTTTTATATTTAATTTTGGTAAATAATATCAAGATGGATATTAATGTTATTTTTTAATAAATGAAATTTTATTTCATGAAATAAATTTTACAAAAAAATCCTATATTAATCATGATTTTTTTAATATTTCAATAAATATAAATTATAGTTTATTAATGTAACAATTTATCTTTTATAATTAATATATTATCACTTAAATACAATAAAATTACTGACATGGTTCGTGTAAAAGGGGTGTTTTTTCACGTCACATGTGATTGTTTTAAAATCAATTTACAACACACATGGAATTTATTTTTTTATAAATTACATCACATAATAATAAATAATATTTTCAATATTTTCTAATAAATCTCACAATAAATTATATTTAATTGTAAAATTACTTATGTTAGAAAACTAATTTCCTTACTATAGAAAAATGAATAATTTAAAGGAACATATATGTTTTGAAAAAAATATTAAAGTACACACATTCCAGCTATTGGGAGGTATAAGGTGACCTTATTTCCTCATTACTCCATTATAAGTCCATTTTTGATGCACATGTGGTATTAAAGACCACCCAACATTATTTACCTTTTAGTATTTACCATAATGTAACTCATCAACCTCAATAAAAAGGAATCCAATATTCCTCTTCCTTACACCTCAAATAACAATTTTTTTCATCCATTATCTACAATAATTAGCGCCCAAAATCCCTAATATCAACCTATAATCCTCAATTTGGGAATAAATATATCCATGGAATCCATTTGTTGCAAACCAAAAGGAGTTACTCAATGAAGAGGTAATATCCTTCTACAAGAAATTTTGGTTTTTTTTGTCTCCACCATCTAAATTATTCTTATTACATGTCTATATAATAAACAAAATATTTTCAATAAATTATTTTTATTATAAACGTTATACAATAAGATTATGTGCATTTTCTTGGTATGTTTTCCTTTGAGTTATTTACTCTTATAAATTATAATTATATTGTTCGAAAAAATGTTTTATGGGAGAAATTACTTAATAAATGGTATAAAGGAAAAACATAAGAGAAAATTCATTGTCAAGGCTTTTTAATTTTTTATAAAATATTTATGAAGACATGCACGAAGTAGTGTTAGTTTCCAAGGCATGAAAATCCTTGGCAAAGGAAAAAATAAAAATATTAATTATATTATAGTAAGGACAGACAATTTATTCAAAATAACGGAATTACAATAAAATGGTGCATCATATGAAAAATAAAAGATAACAATTAAATATGAAATATAGATTTTACAATATAAACGGAATAACATATTTAAGGGTCAGAATTTCAGAATCCTATCAAGCAATATAATGTTTAAAAAAAACTATATATTTACTTTTATTGAGAAAAAATATTATCTCCCAAACCACGCATCGTACGAGAAATATGAGACCATAGATGGGTCTGTATTGGGGGTTTTCCATATGTGGGATTAATTCATATACACAATGGACATATTAGTATGTTCATCAATCAATATGACCATATTAAATTATGTAATTAAATTAAATAATTGATAAAACATGAAAACTATTCATTCATCTTCTCCAATGAATTAGAAAATTATTTTACTATAGAAGATTTTAGAAATATCATTTATGGAACATTTTTATTTTAATAAATCTGGAAATGTATTCTAGGGTGAAAGAAATCACACCACCAACAAAAACCTGTTGAAAGAGACATCAAATGATGAGTTTTAGTTTAAGGTTATGGTTGAAGATAAATGATTTGATATCTCTTCATTAAATAAACCATCTTTTGTGATTAGGGTTAGATTAGTTCAAGTGTGAAAATTTCTGGTTATTCATTCTATAATATGAGATTTCCTATTTTTCCTACGTGTAAAACCTGTGTGAAAAGCAAACTACTGCACTTGTTTTTCTTGTGCGCCTCCACATAGTGCACATCAACCATGGTTTTTTTTTAATTTTCATTTACTTCCATTAAATATCTCTATTTTCCCTCCCTTATCAAAAGTATATTTACTAATATTAAGTTTGATTTTTTTATAAATTATAGTTTTATTTTTTAAAAATGATAATTTCCTGGATTTTGAAAATAATTTATCAAAGAATGATTTGATAAAATAATATTTAAATAAATTATCCATTCCTCATTTGTCTTCAATAATATCAAATATAATTATAAATAAATACTATGGAATTATCATATGATAATTATATATGATATTATGATAATATATTTATCAGTAGATGCCATGCATTTTTTATGTTCGTTTGTGCTTCATTTTTTCTCAAACCAAACCATACCACCTCTCATGTTTTTACATGTGGATCATATTTGGAATAAGGAAGGTGGTCTAATTTAAAAACCCCATAGTCATGATTTTTTATTTTGTATAAATGTTGTAGGATTACTAGGTTTATTATGAAATTAATACATCTTATTATATTAATTAATGTTGTTAATTAATTAATTTTCAATTAAATGAAATTGTGGTATTTGTTGATAGAAGAATAATATAATTAATAAAAAGAATTCATTACTTTTTCGATATGTTTATTTAATGAAAAATATATATATTTAACTGGTTACTTAATTATCAATGTAAATGATCGAGAAATTGGGACAATTAAATGTTGTGTTATTTATTTTAGTTGTCTATCTATGAAAATGAATAATTAATAGGTTTTTTTATTATTGATTTTTGATGTTCATAAGGTTTAATTAATTGTAGACTTTATTAACATGAAATTGATTTTGTTAATTAGTTATTGAATTACTTAACGAACTATATTAATTAATTTTATAAATTATTTAATGTATGGGATTTATAGTGTTATAAACCAATAATATAAATAAAGTAATGGGATATTGGGTATTATAAATTGTGTTCTTTACCAATGGGATTTTGGGTGTTAGACATAGCGTTTACACCCCTGATAGATCTATCTGTATTTTTGGTTATTGGGGTGTTAGAAATGGATTTCTATATAAATGAGAATTTAAAAAAATGAGATTTTTGGTGTTAGACATTGCATTCTTCACCAATGGGGTTTTGAGTGCAAGACATTGGTTTCTACACTAATTATAAATATGTAGATAAAATTTTAAATTAAATGTGTGACATTATATAAACATGATTTTTATATGTTGTTAATAATGATTATTTAATAATGTCATAATTGTAAAATTATTCACTCTAAATATTTTCTTTATACAGCTGTGAAAACTTGTTGTTGAATATATTTGTTTTAGACAACATTGGTGGTGGCCTACAAATTCGTACTCACACCATATTTAGGCTTCATGAACAATACCTTAATATACTTTGTTGTTCTATAGCATGTTAATGTAAAGGGCCCTATATTAGATTTTTGATATAGGGATGCATCATTTTCTAGGATCGCAGACACGGTTCGGGACCCGCATGGGATTAAATAGAAACTTTTCATCTAGTTTTAGTTTTTCTCACCTGATACCTATATAGGTATTGCATTATTCCTTTTTAGATGAGTTTTGGTTTCCCTCTCATCGTTATTAATGGTAAATTATTCTATTATGGTCATAAATATGCTTCTTCTATTACATGTTTACATAAACTGTTGTTTTTTGCTGATAAAATTGGGTATAGTCTCCCCACAACTGATTTCTCAAACCCTCAATGCTATTCGGCAACATCTGGAAAATAAGGAGGCATGCCTGAGGTAATGTGACGAACTAGATTAGGGCATTGTTACGTGACACCCAGACTGGGACATTACAATGTGGCATCACAGGGTATATTTTTCATTCCTCATCATTTTTATTACTATTAAGGGAAAGGTAGATATGAGACTCTAAAGTTTCCAAGCATGGTAATGAGCTCATTCATGGGATTTGCAAACCCATATATGGGGTAAAACCAAAAAACATAGTGTGATATTGTTTTTATTTATTCTTTTTTGTTACAGTTGAATATTATTTCACCTTGGGTGGCACACTTGATTTGTGATGTGATTGTTATTTCTATAATTTCATGAGTATTGATTAATGGCCCAAAATGGAAACAGTGGTTTGTTTGCATGTTTCATTCTAGGCACTCTAAAATATTGTGTCATGCATCATTTTAGACATGCATTGGAAAATGGGATATGGTTATGTTGTTTAACATAAATTATTTTCCTTTCCTATGAAATTTAAATGAAAATAGTGCCTAACATGAAATTAAAAAAAACATGAAATGATGTAAAAAATTTTGTGTTAATTAATTTTTATAGATTTGTGATCTATTACATAAGGTTCTTTTTTGTATTTGTAGATTTATTCCTCCACAAGGATTGTTGAGAGGACAAATGAGGGGCAAGTCTGGGAATGGTCCCCTAGTAGTTGAACTCAAGGCATCAATAGTGATTGCTGAGGAAGTAAAGGAGAATTTTTTAGATAACATCATTCACTTCATGAAATTCATAGATAGAGACCTAGGGTGGGTTGTGAAAAGCTTGTATGATCTAATGAGGGTGTTTCATTTGAAAAAGCCTGAGGCGTTAACTGGATAAGGTGGACTGGAGGTAAAAATGTTTTGTTTTGAGTCGACCTAGACTATACATGACCACATGAAGACTAATATATATAAGAGAGTTAATCAGGATAAATAAATGTTGTGTGGTTATGTGAAACGTTTGTGGGATATCTAGACTCAAGATGGTTAAATAGAAGCTATAGATTGGAATGAAATTTTAGAGATGATCTTTGAGCCCTTTTACTTAGAGATGATTATGTAGGAGAAAGTAACTGACTTCATAAGAATGACATATGGGGATTTAACCTTGATGGACTCCATTGGATGTTGTACAATCCTACAATGTTTAGATCTATCATTGGAAGAAGATGAAGTTACATCAGCAAGATGATTTTAGGATGGACATAACTGTGTAATTCAGCCTTATGGGAATACCTTCAGGATAGATAATTTAATTAAAGTGGTAAATATGACACACATTTCTGATGGGAACCTAAAATAGGCTTCATGTATTGACAAGTGATTCCCATTGGATGGTCAAGTGGTATGCCTAGTGAGAATTGGAATTGACGTAATGAGAATTTCATCTAGAGTATTAGGAAACACAGTGGATAGTTAGGGGATCAGTTATGCAATATCATACCCATATTCATTACAGCTAGTGTCATAGGTCTGCAAACATTCAAAAACATTGTTACAAAAAACTATTCTAGTAGTGAGTCTATGGTAAGATGAGACACCTACAGATGTTGTGTTGGAATCAAAGGCAATTAGGTAGTGATGGAGGAGCTATACGGAAGAAAAGTGATGGAAGAGTGTCTTGTATACCATACTAGTCTTGCAGTTGGATTTTTACTGGCCAGGGTAGCATAGGTAGTAGACATGGTACTTCTAGGAAAGAACATCCATATCAACAAATAATTTCCAGTCAAGAAAGTTAGAAAACATCACAAGGAAGAGTCACAAGATAGTTATATGTAGTGAAACCTACACTTATGGATAGTGAGAGTGGACCATCGATATAGAGAGAAAGAATTCATGTAGCTTATACCATAGCAGGTGCCTTATTTTAAATAGGTACCTCTAATTAATTTATATCTATAAAAAATGTTGATGGCTTTAGCATGGAAGTGGATTTTTTATCAGGTTTATGATGATAGATAAACCATTATAAGTACAGTCTACAGGCATCTGTATGTGAAACAGATGTTCTCTTTAGATCGGAGAGTACCATTTTTTGTGGGATATCTATATCCCTAACATGATAGGCTTCAACCTAATTTTGGGTATGGAATGTCTGGTTGTATATTGAGCCTACATTGATTTTTACCACCATAGGGTGACATTTACATCTCATGTGGGTTACCATTACATCCACCATGGGGAGTCCGATATCCAAGTAGGCTGAGGATGGACAATTACTCAGCAACAAGGATAAATCACAACCCATGATTCCAGTCATTTATTAGATGAATAATGTGTAAAGAAATATATCCCTCCAAAAATGGTGGAACTGTTTTTTGATTTCCTTTCGAATGACATATTTTGGAAGCCACGTGAGAGAGAGGTGGAATTTACTATTGATCTCATGTTGCGGTATGAGCCTGTATCTATTCCACTATAAATAATAGAATTGAAAAAGCATCAAGAACTAAAATAATAGATAGAAGACTTGAAGGATAATGGATTTATCTATCCTAGTACATCACTTAAAGAATTATATATTCTATTTTCAAATAATAATTACGGGAGTTTATGTCTGTGCGTCGATTATCAGAGGTTGAACAATATGACTATGAAGAACCGATATCATCTTCTATATATTGATGATATGTTTGATAAGTTGAATGGAGCTTGTGTTTTCTCAAAAATCATCTTATATTCTGGGTAACATTAGTTGAGAGTTTATACTTCTAATATACTAAGGACATATTTTAGGATTAGGGATAGGATTTGTATGTATGATGTAATTCCATTTTGGTTGACAAATAATCTAGTATAGTTTATGGCCATGATTAATATGATCATCAATCTCTATGTAGATATGTTTTGGGGGTGTTTTTTGATGAAATCATGGTGTACTGTAAGACTCATGACAATCATTCCCAATATCATTACATCATCTTGAGTGCATTGAGACAGAATAATATATATTCCAATAAAACTATGTGTAATTTTTGGATTGACTTGGTACACTTCTTGGGACACATCATCTCAGATGAAAATATGTTAGTAGACCCTGAGAATGTTCATCTAGTGGAATCATGGGAGTATCCCAATAATGTTTCGATATTAGAATCTTTCTGGGGTAAGTGGAATTTTATAAGAGATTCATCCAAGAATTTTCTGATTTGTCATCACCACATTCAGGCTTGAAAAAAAGGAGTAACAATTAATTGGATTGAGGCATTAGAAAATGGTTTTCATGAGTTGAATAATCATTTGATGTCAACATCAATTTTGGTCCAACGGGATTTAGGTGAAGTGTACACGGTGTATTGTGATTCTTCTGGGATAAGACTCTAATATGTGTTTATTCAAAGGGATAATGTTCTGGAATACAGGTCTTGACAATTGAGGCCACAATAATCTAATTACCCTATGCATGACCTTGAGTTAGAAGTAGTGGATTATACATTGAATTGTAGGAAAAACTACCTATTTGGTGAAAATTGTACAGTTTATAATAACCACAATTGATTGCGGTATATCGTTTCATAAGGAGATTTGACTCATCGTCAGTTTAGATGGGTTGATTATATGCATTCTTCTGATTTTGAGCTGGCATATTACCCCGAAAAAGAAAACTATGTGGATGGTTCTTTGAGTTGGAAAACTCAGATGCTGATGGTTCCTGAACTAGTGATGAGTGTAACATAATGATGTTGTTAGATGAGATACATGTTGTGGTTTATAAGCGTCAATATAATATGATACATGTGGTAATTTCAGTGCATTATAAACATTTAAGATAGATCTAGGCTATGTAATATGGGGACCCATTGTGCTTGTCCTTAAGGAATATAATTGATGGTGGGTGAGACATCATCATACTGAAAGATAGATGAGGATGAGATCATCTATGTGAATAATTGTGTTTTTATGCCTAAGTTCATGCGATATGATGTCATGCAAGAATTTGATGCCCCAAAGTGGGTGGTGAATCCAGGTGTGAACAAAATGTACCATGATCTATGATGATAGTTTTGGTGTCCATGCATGAAAATATAGGTAGCAGGTTATGAGAAATGATACAACACCTATCATCTAGTGAAGGCATAAAATCAATAACCTGGAGGTTTATCACAACCTTTTCATATGCTAGAATGGAAGGGGGATGATGTGACCATGGACATTGTGGTAGGTCATCCAAATACACATAGTAACAATGACACTATTTTGGAAATTATGGATTGACTGAAAAATGTATCACACTTCTTTCCTATAAGGGAAATTATTTTAGTAGAGTAGATGGGAGAGCTATATATACAAGATATAGTTCAATTGTATAGATTTCCATGGATTATAGTTTTAAATCACAATTCACAATTTACATCACAGTTCTGTATGTTTTGGAAAAACTTCACATGGTATACATGTTTTATTTATTATGAATTTGCACCCACAAATAAATGGATAGCTCGAGCATACTATAATAGTGTGTTGACGCCAAAATATGTTTTGTGGAAACAATTTTCAAAGAGAACACCAATGCCAAAAATGATTCTTTGTGAAGCCCCTCCACAGAGCCCCTCATCACCATCGTGGGTGCAAAGCTAGGGCCCCTTTGCAACTTCCACAGATTAAAGGAGGAGGAGAATCTGTGGCGGTGATGCAATTAAAAAATCAATGCACCACGAAAGGAACCAGATAGCCTAAACGATCCCTTAAAAATTTATAGAAGCCTCCATAAGTGTCGTAGAGGGAATAAAGGGGGCCTCTATGCTGAGGATGGAACTACAGTCGACTCCATGGTTACGATGAACTTGAAAAAATCCTCTCCGAATATCAAAGAGACATATTTCTTTGCAGTGAGCCTTCAACACTTCGTGCTGCCTATTACATATAAATAATGGGCTTCCCTCCGACCCAAAGGATGGATACACTGACATTTTTCTTTCTCATCTCTCAAATCACGAAGCTCCTTCTGCTCTGTAAAATCATTGAGAAGATAATCACATCATGATACTTGAGAATTGTGAAATACCTTTTCCTCAGATCAAAAACATCCCCTATTAAATCAAGGATTCCTTTCATAGAGCCCACATGCCATCGTAATGGAAAGAGCTTTCTATGGGGACTCGAGTCTTCTCCAATCACTCCTTCTTCGCCTAGTACCTTCCATACAAATCTGAATACAATTTAATTGCATGGTCACTATGCTTTGAAAAGTAAAACTCTTTGTCACGTAGTCCTTTTCAAGGAACCCCAACTCAATGAAGTCCAAATTCATGAAATCCATAGCACTTTTCGAACAACCCTTTATATGAATTTATACTCCATGTATAGGCTAGTCCTATCCACATTGTGAAGCATACCCATTCATAGAGTCTCTTCACATTGTGGGTCAACACAGCCTCACATGGTTTCTTTTTGTGAACCCCTTTTCTTTGAAAAATCTTCTCTCGTATGACCCCCCACGCTTGTACGATGTGATTTCAAGGTCCCCTCAGTGGTGCGTCATATTGTGTTGCATAGCCTCATGCTTCATCACATAGGTATGATATCATCTATTTCTATTTCACAAAGCCCTTATAATGTGATCCCCTCAATGGATCACTCGAAAACACCGCCTCACCATGGAATTGTTGATTCCATCCCTTCCCCATGGGTGGGTGGGTAATAGTAATGTATATTCTAGGGGTGCAGAGTGAACCTTCCTAGTCTGAGCTGCAAGATGTTAAACAGTCATGCACTATCATACTCAACAAATGATGTCAAATTGGGGCCTAACCCAATGAAATATATGTGTGGTTTTGTATCTCGGACATTCCCCATGCCCACTGATCTCCACAAGAGTGATATCCTCCCCACATGGAATGAGATACTTTTTGCTGGATTTGATTCTATCCACGGGGAAGGGAAACAATCCTGGTGTAATACCATAGTCTTTCTTTTCATATGTATCATCCCTGCTCATCCTCTCTTATTCCATTCCAAAATATTACAAGAGATATGGGATCATAGATCTTTTTACCCATCCTTCACCCTATGGGATTTTTCTCATGAGGCCTCCATCTCAGAGTATGTCCCAATATCCATCTTCATGGGGAACTAATAAAGATTAAGACTTAGTTTCCACATTTGGCCGCCAATCATTCATAATCCCCACTTTATTCTTCATGGGCACATCATTCGCGATGTTGTGGTCAGGTCTTTTCTACCTCTTGTTTCTCACACCGAGAATGACTCGTGTGGGCTTAGAGTAAGCACTGACCATGGAATCCTCCTTGGGCCACTGTAGTGTGTATTCCCCAAACACCCATACTGAACTATGTGGACTTTGATCCTTTCCACATTCTCATCTTTGAATGAAGGAAACCACCCTGAGGTTCAAGCCCATTACCCATCGGTCCTGACCACTTCACGTCTGTCCACCTTCGTCCTGCATGACATTAAATTGTATGCTTAATAAATACATGGGTTTGGTCCACGTATCCTATAAATGGTATGTATTAGGCCTCCCTATGTTTTATCCCCATCCAACGGTAAGCCGTTCTAGTCCCAAACAGATGGTTATCCGTTTTTTTTCCTAAATGACGGTAAGCCATTGTAGTCCCCAACCGACGGTAATCTGTTGTACTCCTCAACTGATGGTAAGCTGTTGTAATCCCCACCCAGCTATAAGACTATGTAATCCCCAAACGATGGTAATCCATTGAAATGTAAACTCAATGGTAATCCATTTTACTCCCCAACTAATGGTAAGTCATTGTAATTTCCAATCAATGTTAATCTGTTGTAGTCCCCAATTTCATATGAACTATGTGGGTTTGATCCAGGTCTCATAAATAGGGTACGTGGGAAGCTTCCAGGAGGCTCAACCCCAAACATAGGTAAAATTCCTTGTCCCCCCTATTAGGATCCACATTTTGGTTCATCCTAGAGACTTTAGACCAACTCATAGGCTGCCAACCACATGTAAGCCCCCACATGTCATCGGGTCACTGTCCTCTGCACAAACCCCGATTCCATGCCCCATTCTGAACTATGTGGACTTCGATTCCCTGCCATTAGGATATGTATATTTCATCCCTAAGGATCAATCCCACGACCTATGTCTCATCCTAGTCTCTCCCTTGTGCCTTTTTGTTTTGGTATGTCCATGCCCTGGCCCACATGTTATACTTCCTTCATGTCCCTTCCAGGAGTCCATCCTCATGGTCCTCCTCCTTAGGCATCCCATCGCCCCCACCGAACTATTTGGACTTTGATTTTATACCATGTGGGTAAGTATGCATCCTTTATGTGGTTCACTCCCATCATCAACACCTTATTTACGTCGGTTCCATCCCATTCCTCCCATCTACTTCACCCAACCATCTGTCATCCATCTTAAATCTTACTTAGGCCACCACATCCCAATGAGATCGTGACATCCATATCATCGCTTCACCTTGTAGCACCTGGGTAGCTAACCATATGTGAGTCCCACACAATTCATAACCATCCAACCAAGAGTTCCCCAGTTGCATGGTCCGCTAACAATGCATTATCCCCAACATGTATCCAGGTTATCGTCCTTTGTGTAAACACCGATTCATCACCCACATAAAACTACATGTGTTTGATACCTATCTCCCAGGATACGGTATGTAGGAAAACTCGATGAGTTTCAATACTAGCTAATGTAAATAATTGGTGTCCCTTTCATAGGAAACCAAGAACCCTTGGATCCTTCTTCAATTTTCATCTTGATTTTCCCATCTAGTATGACTCTCGGGTGCTCCCTCCTAGGTCTTCACCAATCGGATCCACTCCCATTAGTGTTCTGGTCTATCTGATCTATCTCCAAAAAATGCTAAAATCAGGACATACCCTGTGTAAAACATTAAATGTGGAAGAAAACCCTAGATACATGCCTATGGCATAAAATTCCTCACACTCGACATGGATGCATTGTGTAACACCCCGAGCTTCCACGATACGCTTCTCATTCAATAATGCAATAGCTTTCATTATAGGCAACTTCGAGTTCTAAAACACCGCGACTATTCAAAGTATCCATTATGAATAGTAATAACCACTTTTTAAAATTATAGAAATTTTATATTTCAAAATGGACTTCATTTTTGTATTCGTAATATCGAAATTATCCTAAGGTGAATTTTTTGTAACTTTCTGAGAATATCCAATTTTTTATGAATAGTGAAAAATACTTAAAACAACTTTTTTAATCAAAATAATTTATTGTGATAAATTATACTATTTAGTGGTTTTAAAGTATAATTATAATATATTTTTACCATTTTATCCGATGGTGGTCATTAAATTAATTTAACATTGAAATTGGACATAAACAATTGCCAATCTTTTGATATAAATTGTTCCTTAAAAACACGCTATTTGTTGTGACAGCGGGAATTAATTATAAAATTAATTAATGAGACTTATATGTTTAGAATTTTTTAAAATAGACATCATTTTTGAATTTGGAATATCAATTATAGCTTAGGGTGAAATTTTGGAATTATTCTGAAAAACTTCAATTTTTGATGAATAGTGAAACCACTAAGTGGTAGTTAAATAACTGATTTTTCATTTAAATGAAATATGACCACTTCTGTGATTTGATTTTCAAAAATCTAACATACATGGTTGTAATTAAGAAGTAAAATGTGGTTCAATGAGATTAAAATAATTTTTGGTGAATAGTAACTTTTAAGTTCTTAATCACGATTAGAGGTAATTAGTGTATCTTAAGGTAAAAATAATGTTTTAATAATATGAGATGAGCTTGACACTTGTCCTACTCCTATTGGATGAGTCATGGCCTACCAAGACAACCCATGGGTCAACTTGGGGACCCCATGGATCCACTTTAGTTGGAAAATGACATTAATATATATTTATTTAATGTTAAAATTAAATTGACACAAACATGAGTTGTTTTTACACAAGTCCAAATTTTGACTATAAATATTCATTAGAAAGATAAAAATATTTCCTACATCATATTATTTTTTTTTATAATTTTTAGACATTATATAAATTAAATTATTTATAACATCATTATGATGCAGCGATGACCTCATTATTTAACGATTTAAATAAAATGAGAAGATAATGCAAAATCCAAGGCTTACACTTGTACAAAGCCTATTGGATGAGGAGATTTCGAACCCTTATCACCTTATCCACGAATTTGACAAGTGTGGGACCTTTAGAATCCGAAAAGCATTGTATAATAGAATAACATTTCTTTACTTTCCAAAAGTGCCCCTCCTCTCCACTTATAAAAGGCCCCCACCTCTCCCACCTTATTCACACCTTCAAGCCATTTGGCTCGGAAAACCTCTGACCAAATACTCTCCCAACTTCCCCCTATTACTCCTAGAAGCCTCACTTTGGGCAGAACTCTTCTCAGGGAAGCCTTTGGCTCAAATCAAAAAGAGTTACCCGATTTTGAGGTAATGTCTTCTCTAATGTTGGTTTGTTTTATTTTTCTTCTCAAACCCCCTAAACTCTTTTTATTAATTTATTTTGTAACAACACCAGTATCCTAAATATACTAGGGTGTTGTTATAAGAAGGATTCAAGCTACACTTACACACACCTACATCTAATGGTTAAAGAACATACGGTTTCTGTGGATTGCGAATTTCTGCCTCACGAAACGATGATTGTTCAACACTCATATAACACCATAAAAGGTGGCAATTAAGATGTCACTATATTTATATATGATATAAAATATGTTTATGTTTTACTTATGCTTCTGTATTTCTCATTTATGGCATACTTTATGATTTCCATTATGGGTAAAATGCGATAATTTCATTTTAGGAAGTGCGGACTACCGCCCCCTCAAAGTGATTTGAATCGTTAATGCCATATGTGGGATGTATAAAGGATGGATTAAATGGTATTATACAATATATTATACTGTAATTATATTATAAATTTATATCATTATTATTTCATTCCATTAAATACGAAATATAAATGAAAGTAGCGTTCATGCGTACGTACGGCTTACCGTCTCCATGAACGGTGCATTTCATTTCTTACCTCTAAATGTTACGTGACATTATGAATGAATGTATATACTGTATATATATGATATATATGATATCTACATCATTAATATAATTCTGGATATAATGGATATTTCACCACATGAACAACTTGTAATTATAAGAAGTTTATTTTTAACTCAAGTACCAAAGATCGAAAAAACGACCGTTATTAACTCAAATAATTAAATAATGTTCATAACATGGTAATAAAGGGTTATAAAAGGAATAATGAACATGAAAAAGGTTCTTAAGTAAATATAAATTAACTCTAGTTTATTATTCAGGAGGTTAAATAACGGTCAAGTCAGGTCAGGACGCAAGGTAAGGGAACTTCTTAACCCAACGTCCATTCTTTGGGTTAATCTCCTACTTTCAAATTATGTCATGATATTATTATGTCCTATATTTTATTTGTACAT
This sequence comes from Viscum album, assembly GCA_963277665.1. Lineage (NCBI taxonomy): Eukaryota > Viridiplantae > Streptophyta > Magnoliopsida > Santalales > Viscaceae > Viscum > Viscum album. The sequence goes on from OY728136.1 coordinate 2,094,027,710, forward strand.
TATTTATGTGTACTTATAGTGAATACACATTATAGATGTACTTTATTTAAAAAATATCTTTTTAAGGACTTCGTCTCAATCCCCTTTCATTGAGTCATATTTGGTTTTATACAAAACTTTCTTTTATATGGTGTATAATACCCTTTGACTTTTACGATTATTCAAAAGGAATCTTTTTTATACGAAGCGTTTTTCTAAATGACAAAAGGGAATGTTTTTCTTTCGATACTTATGCGGCGACAACGACTTCTCCGCCGCCGTGACCATTATTTGAGTTTCGGCTTCCTCTACAAGCCATCATTTTTTTAATGAAAAATAAATACAAAGTTTTAACTTTCTTTTATTTTGGTATAGAAAATGGTTTTGAAGGCGTTTTTATTATATCAATGTTTTGTATTGATATCTTGTGATTGAAATGTGGAAATGTTATGTTTCCTTTATGCATGTTTTATGTGATACGATTATGATATGGTTTATGATATGTTTAAACCTATTCATACGAGGAATGTATTGGACTTAATAAGTGACGGGTGGAGCCCTCTATAGCTCCTCGATGCATCGGTAGGACTCATGAGACAACTAGATGTGGAATTGGCCGAGGCCCTTTCCCAATTTGATTTATGATTTTGGCCAAGGCCTTAATCATTTTAGACGTCTTGGCCGAGGCCTTGACAAAATGTTTCAGAATGTCTGGCATTATGCATTCCCCCATTATGAAATTGGTTATTGATATTGCATGTGATTATTCGACCAGTAGAATATCCATGTGATGAAGTAAATGGAATTATCTCATTTTACTTTTTCCATATTATGTTGATGTTCAAGTTTAAAAGGCTTTTGTTTTAGTTATACATTGCCTTAAATGTTTATGTTTATTTATGAAAGCTTCCGCAATATTGTTATCCTTACTGAGCATCTGAGCTCACCCCTTTCAATGTTTTAATATTTTCCAGGATGTGAAGAAGTATTTTATGAATGACCTGCAGGGATAGTCAGAAGAGGATATGAGTGTGAACTATGGAGACTTTTTTTATTGTAGTTTTTCACTTTATGATGTAATGTAACATTTATGAATGTATCTAGTGTTTCCAAGGCTACTAAACTAATTGGTCTTTCGAGACTTGATCTTTTGTGATCATGCCAATGTTACGAAGTAATGCACCGACTCTGGGTAGCTGGAGTCGGAGCGTTACACATTGGGCTACTGTGCCCTCAAGAGGCCTGATCATAATGGAAAGAAACCCGGATGCTATTGTGTTTCTTCACCCAGACATGCTATCGATGTCTAATGTGACTACTCCCCCAATCAAAGTTTTCATCCTTAACATGACCCCTTGAAATTTACTAATAGAAGAAGTGTAATTAACCAACAACCACAAAGATATGGCACTATGTATAGTTTCATGAACAACGTCTTAATATATGAGGTTGACCAAGACTAGGTGAGGAATTCTAAAAAGTAATCCATGGAAAGAGTAACTGACATCCCTTCATCTCGTTTCTATCATAATTCAAACAACCCTAGATAAGAAATGTATGTCTCCTACCTTTGGAAAGTAGGAATGCATGGAATTAGACAGTGTGTCCTCAAAAGACGGATGTGCACCCCAACAAAAGCGTCAGAAACACAAATGGTGAAATTGATGTGAATATCTTCTGCTCAATTTAGAGATTAGCAGCATTTGAGACATTAGAGGACAAGTATATCATCGTATCGAGCTATCCAGAGATAGGTCTAGCTATGAAAATAGTGGGATTTGTGTGAATTTCACCAGAGATTGGGGTAATTAGACATTAGACATCCTGGTTTATGACATTGTCAGCATGGTTCCTTCTTACCATCAATGGGAGACAGGATGACAATGGGGCAATGGATGTCACATTCCTTCTTTTAGAATTAATGGTTGAATCTCCATACTTTGTAGTACCCAAGATGTTATGAAGTAAACTGATCACCACCCACCCAACTACAGAAGGGTTTGGGGAAAACCAACACTGCAATCCCGTGTGGACCCATCTCTTCTACAACAACCTCCACATCCATGGTTGTTGGGTGTCCAAGCCCTATTTCAAAATCAGAATTTGTTTAGAGGCGGGTGATTAATGACCTCATTCAACAATATGAGGAAGAATCGATTACCTCAACTAGCATACGTCCTGATAATACCTTGATGATTCTTCACCTCGTTGTCGCCGCACCAATGGTCTGTGTAGCGAACCACTTCCCCCCATATCGTCCTACAACAACTTCATGAGCCTCCCCCATGAACGATTTTATGACTCACTCTCCTACACTAATGAGGTGAGGGAAGTCTGGGCCAGTCCTTTTATGATCTCTTCCCAGGGGAATCTAAGGAGGGATCCCACCAAAGCACATCTGCACCACCACCTGTCCCCGCAGGCTGTGGAGCATGTGAGATATGGACCTACCCCACCGGCCCCAGTTCGGTTAACTTGATGCCAATATCAGCGCAAGGTGAGGGGGACACCCACCAGGGGGAGTAATCATCAATCTCTACCATGTCTCGTTCCATCACCGATGTATACCAGAAATTCCCAATTTATACTAAATAGGGGCACTCATAAAACTGACTTGAATTAATGCCCCAACTGCCCCACGAGCTGGTTGAAACAACTATCCTGGTCATCGACACAGGCAGCTCCCATCGTAGACCAACCAGTGGAAATGAAATCTAGCACAGAATTCCTCCTATTTCCACCACCAATGAGAGAATAGGTCCTCTCTTCTCCCATTATCAGCATGGAGGTCCTCCCCATGAACCCATCAGTCTGTGTGAAGGTCCACCCCATAGCACATAAATCTAGCACAAAAACTTTTCTATGCCCGTGACATTAGGTAAGGAGTCATTCCACCTTTTATAGGTCACCAATGAAATTTTCCACCTCCTATAGTCAACCAAAGGTGTGGGGGTATTCAATATGTTCTTACTGAAACTCACTAATGTTCTCTTCATCCCAAAATTTATAGAAGTAGATGTCGGCCTCGCTTCATTGGCACCCAACTTGTAGGTCTTCCCTGTGTTATGATTACTAGTACTAAGGCCCCCATAATGCCATAAATACAAAGGGACGTAGACATGGAAATATTTCCCTTGATACTACCATTTATAGTAGAGGTCCTACCTAATCCAACACATCTTTCATAGATTCCCTCCGCAGGTTAGCTAGTGGACACTGAGGCCCTCCTCGTGTTCCTTATGACATATTTTCTGGTGCCCCTCCAACACCGGATCACCTAGTCAGATGTCCTCTCCACCCCAGCATCAGTTCGGACAAAGGTCCTACTCATGTCAAAAAATTACCTTCCCCTGAATAACCATCCAGGGGTAGGAGGTTGGGTCGCTGCCGCCAAAGCAAGAATACTGAGAAGACTCAGACTAGGATTAAACCCATTTTCTTTTCAGACTCCGGGGTCGAGTGAAATTCAATGAAGGAACCCTAAGCATGATCCTATGTATCAGGTACTAGGACATAAATTAGGCAAATAAACCTCATCATTCCAAAATGCGAGTTTCATGGGATTCCCACCTCCCTCTAAATATTCATATAGGTAGAGGAAGAATTGGCCTTTTTTCTAGGTAAGGGTTGTGCAATCCTCTCTATTGTCAACAGGGTCATTATATAACTCAACCAAAGTTCATGGAGAGCTTTTCTAGTGACCATTGGAAGAATAGAAACATAATGTCCCACCATTAGTAAGCATATATCATGCATCGAAATCAGTGGTTTCCAATCCATCTTGAGGGGATGTGGTGGCTCAGTCGTTGCATTCTTCGCAAGATAGCCCAAGATGCGGCAGCTTTTCAGCCCATTTGTTGTATTCCCCACCATCCAACAAACCATATCTGGGGTAATCATTAGTTCTATCACAATTCTTGTATCCAGCCCCAATTGAAGAATGGGGAAACCAAGGGCTAGATCTCGAGTCTAATCCAAGGATATTGTAGAACATACTTGCAGTGGGCCATTTCCCAGAGTTCTTTTGGCCAGTTGCCACCACGAACGTCAGTTCCACAAAATCTATTACTAAAGAGGAAGTCACATGTTATTGATAAACCATGTGGTGGACGCACTTACTTTATCGTTATAAGCAACTGGATTACCCCAAGAGTCATGTACACTATGACGGTACTGGCTAATAATTCTGCATGGTCGACTTGGATGTGATCCGTCTGGATAGTATTCTTGAGTCACCCAATCATCATTAGACCCTCCAATAGTGGGGTGTCCAGAAGATTAATGTGCTCTACAAAATTATTAAGGAGGCTTCCCCACATGTTCAGGTGCATGGTTGGGTGTAGTATGTTACCCTTAATTTTTGTTCTATTTGGTGCTAGCCCAATATTCTAGGAAGTACTGAGGATACGCTTTAAAGTATAGTTGATGTTAACATGGCCAACCTATCAGAGGGATAGAATGATCTAGATCTTCTAGAAGATAACTTACCCACTGATGGAATGTCAATATTATTGGATCCATTGGTTGGGATTACTCACCAAAAAATATATTTAGTGGGTCTTTCCATACCTACCGTGTAATTATCCCTTGGTCAGAATCCCAAAATGAGAAGATAGAATATTAGGGCCATCAAACCCTCTGACCCATCTAGCATAATACAGAAGATATAGGATGATCTCGAAAAGGTCGTGTATTTTCAACAGCTCATGGAACCAAAAAACGTGTTCGATGACCTCCTCGCTGAAAGTGCTGTTGAATGGTGAAATGATTATGGTAACAATTAGTCTAGGTAATAGGGGAAGGTGCAACATCCACCCAGTGAATTTTCTCCAAGTAATCTTGACCATAAATTCCATATAGATATGGTGGATTATAGATTTTATCGAAACAGGGCGAGATGTGTATAACTAAACCATCCTGAGCAGTGTGATAATCCCCTGTACTCGACTTCGGTTCCCCCAGTAATTATATAGGTCCTTCTTTCAGTTGTCCTTTGGGTCAGCCCACCAGCCGCTCCACGAGCCGCTGGGAATAAATATCATTTTGAAGGACCTTCCAATGCACCGGTGGTTAGGGACCCTCTCCATGATAGGAATACACATCCATATGATCCAATAGTACCACTCAATACCTGTCTTGAAGAATTGGAAACTCGACTGGTGGCAATTACAACTGACGGCAAGACATATCTACAATGGTGGATGATATGCCAACACCCCCTTGTTTCAGAAACACTAACTTTTTCCATTTAATTGGATAAGTGATCCGTTGTAGCACTTGGAAAACTTCATCTCAAGGTGTGGACCCATGCTAGAACTCCAGTGTAGCAAGAGGCCTCCATACTCTGGTGTTTCATATAAACATTGGAAGGGACTGCGTTCGTCTAGTACAACCAGTTTCCCATTGGGTTAGTAGCCAATTGGTAATATCTGTATAGGCATTTTCTTTACCAGTTCAACTATACCACCCAATGTTTGAGTATTAAAGCCCTCTTCATGAGCAAGTAGAGACATGATGAGCACGTTACAGACTTTTTCACCCAGTAGAAATGCCTCAAATAATCCCTAGATATTCCACTGACTCAGAAACATCAGCTAACAATGTGTGTGGGGAATGTCAAAAATGAACATTTACCTAGCCTCATCACCCAGAATTAGCCTATGGGATTATAATATTTTTCTCATAAACCCTAGCATCTAGAGGAAGCCTTGTAATTGGAAAATAAGGCACGTATGTTTCCACTTGTAGTTCCCTTGAGAAGACCACTAAGGTTGAACCCACCATAGTATTATAAGTAGTGGCCCCATGTAGCTAGAGTCATTACCAATGGAGACACCTCCATAGCCTCACAGAGGCCCGTCACCTCATGTTCCACATTTGGACCAACATCAGCCACCTCAGAATCAGTAGGTTCCCCCATTTAATGTGTTTCCACTTACTAGGAGAGATAACCATGTTACACCTCCTCGACATGATTCTACATACCCTCATAAATTCCTAGATCCTAGAGTCCCATTCCTAGATAGAAGGAATCATACCTATTCATTTAATTAATATCACTCCCTTGGTTATTTTCAAAGTGCATTGGAATAGAGAATTATGCATTTACTTGAGTGCATGAGGCCTGAGAAGTCTGATCTCATGAATCTCCCCAATTACTGCACCTATCATGAGATCCTGGGGAATACCCTCATGTAGTTCAATGTGTTTAAGACTATAACCATGGCCAAATTGATGAAATCATAGGCATGTTAGGGGTGAAACCAACGTAGGTGGCATGTGTATTCATACAGCCTGACATTGACAATGACAGTGAGGGTTAGTGGCAGTAGGTTCCTAAATATGGGTCCTGAAAATAGAGCATCTCAATGTCTTATATGGAAGTCACTCATTCCCATGGAATTATCATTGAATTTATGAATCGAACCAAGCCTTCAAAAGTCACAGTGTCACCCACATCCACTACTTCTGATTCAACATCCCAATCTTCCTCCTCCTGGAAGGGAAAGCATCAATAACGCAAGGGAAACCATAGTCCCCCACGCATGCAATCATCATCCCATAATCATAGGGATTTAATGCCCTAGGAGATGAAAATTACCCCTAGAATCAATCCAGTGGTGAATTATTCTTCAAGTGGCATCCAAGGGTATGCTTTGGTTAACAGTGTAGAGTGGGTAAACCCCATCAAGATTCTCAATGATGAGGAGAGGTAGGTGAATGCTACCAACACCCCCAGCCTTTTCCAGTGTCAATTTTTTCATGGTTATGTGAGTCATTAGAATACCTCAATAAATGCTTCCATATAGACTGTGCATTCCAATGAAGCTAGAAAACAAGCCTCACATGGATCTCAACACACATAGCCTTTTCATTCTATTACACATGGTCTTCCTTCACCAACGTTTGTGCTACTTGATCAGGAAGAGCAACCACGATCATGCTACAAGAACCCAACTTCTATCTCGGATCAACAAGAGTAATCTTGACCTCATACAGTAGTTGCACCATGTGTTTTGACTAGAGAGAAATGAGACATTCCCAATACCAGTCGGTTGCCGATCCGACTAGAAGGGATCGTCATACATTTTATTAATGAATGAAATTTTATCAGTCGAAGTTCATGCTTGGAACATAAGTATGATATTTTTTATATAATACAATAATTATTGCATGTCTCTCTATCCTCAAGGCCCTTCATGTTGTACCCCACACTATTTGATTTTCATGATCACAATCACTTTCATATATGTTTAACTTTGTTTTTAAGTGTTGTGGATGATAGGCAAAAGATTGCCAAAGGATTGGCCCAAGAATGGACAAGAAATGGACTGAAATTCAGTCCACCGGCCAACCGGTGTGATAGCACCGGCCAGCCGGTGGAACTGGCAGAGGGATTTCCCACTGCCAGGTTCCACCGGTCGACCGGTGGCTCTGTCACCGGTCGACCTGTGGCACCCATCCCAAATAGTATTTGCTACTGTCTTGCCACCGGCCAGCCGGTGGCTCCTCCACCGGTCGACCGGTGGAGCCTGGACCAAGACTCTTCTTCTCTGCCAAGGCACCGGCCAGCCGGTGGCCCTGCACCGGCCAGCCAGTAGCCCAGTCAAACTAGCCGTTGCAGTTTGACCAGGCTGGCCCACTTGGCTCCCAACGGCTCTTTTAGCCTCTCCAACGGCTCCGAAGCCTCCCCAAGGGTTCCATGCCTATAAATAAAGGCCAAGGAAGCCCCAGACACCTACCGGAACACTTGTGAAGCCAACGTACACAATTCTCATCATTTGGCCAACCTCCGGTGCATTCCTCCAAGGGAACCCCAAGTGCTCCATCCAATTCCACATCCAAGGAGCTCCTTCAAAGAAGCTTGGAAGCGGCCTTCAACATCTCCATCCAATCAAAGGCGCCCAAGACTTCCTCATATACGGTTTTGCTTGTTTATTTATTTTGAGCTTAAAATTGGGTTTGTGCCTACAAACCCCAACCCTTTTCTCATCTCCCTTTCTTTTGGGTTTCACACCACCATTAAGGTGTGAAGAGGTTTCTTCAAGCCTTTCCTTTTAAAAGGCTTGTGTTTCGGTGAGCTAGCCTTCACCCGTTAAAAAGGCTAGTGGGTTCTTACTTAACCATTAAAAGTAAGTGGGTTCTTGCTTAACCAATAAAAGCAAGCTGTAATAGGTCCTAGTGCTACCTCAAAGCCTAGTGGGTTTCTTGCTAAAACCATTGAAAAGCAAGCGGTAGGAATCTCTCAACGGTTGAGTTGGGAGCGGAGACGTAGGCCGGGTTTTGGCCGAACTCCGTTATCAATTTTGTGTGTCTTGCCTCTTTATTTCCGCTGCATTTATACTTTGATTTTTAATTTGTTAATCATTTTTTAAAAGGCAATTCACCCCCCTCTTGCCATCATTCCCCGTTTCTTCCGACCCAACAATTGGTATCAGAGGGATAATTTGAGTAATACCTTAAAAGGTTTCAAATTCAAAGATCTATTTTTTGATGGCATCTACCTCTTTCGCCCCCGAGGGCTACTCATTGGGTCGGGCTCCATTTTTTGATGGGTCCGACTATAATTATTGGAAAACCCGCATGACTACTTTTCTTAGAAGTATTGGTTATCCCATTTACAAAATTGTCATGCAAGGTTATACTTTGTCTACCCCCGACGAATCCAAATGGACCCCCGCCGACATTAGAAATTTTGAGCTTGATGGCAAAGCCATGAATGCTCTTCATTGCGGCCTTGACCGAAACGAGTTCAATCGAGTTTCCACATGCACCTCCGCACATGAAATCTGGAAACTTTTGGAGGTTACCCATGAGGGGACCAACAAAGTAAAGGATACTCGATTGGACATGTACCGTCAGGATTTTGAGTCTTTTTCCATGCACCCAAATGAATCAATTTCTGAAATGTTTACTCGATTTACTGATGTGTGCAATGGTAGAAAATCTCTTGGAGATGACATTTCTGCAGAAACAATGGTCAAGAAGATCCTATGGATCCTACCAAGAAAATGGGCACCAAAGGTGACGGCGATCCAAGAAGCTAAGGATGTCAAAAATATGCCGGTAGAGGAGCTCATCGGATCCCTTATGACGTACGAGATCACAATGAGGAGGCAAGCTCAAAAGGAGGGCACACCAATCAAGACACCAAAGAACATTGCCCTCAAGGTACAAAAAGAAGTAAGCTCGTCCTCCTCATCATCATCTTCATCTTCCTCATCATCAAGCGGCGACTCGGAAATGGAGAATCTCGCCCGCCAAATGCACAAGTTTATGAAGAAGCACAAGAAGAAGAAGAAATCTCGCAAGGCGCGAAAGCAAGAACCAACCGCAAGATCCGAGCCCAAGGTAAAATGCTACGGGTGCGGCGAAAAGGGCCATTACAAGCCCGATTGCCCACTCAACAAAAAACGGGCCACGCAAAAGGAAAAAGGAAAGAAAAAGGTCCTCAAGGAAACATGGAGTGACACCTCCTCATCCTCCTCCTCCTCCTCCTCAAGAAACAACGGTAACAAATGCCTAATGGCATTCCATGAGGTAACTTCTTCCGATTCCTCTTCCTCATGTTCTTCAAATTCAAATTCTTTAAATCACCTTTCTTATGAAGAACTCTCACATGCTAGAGACCAACTAGAAAAAGGTTTTCATACTTTATCGTCAAAATTTGTTGCTTTAAAAAAGTCTTTCAAAAAACTTTCCTCCGAAAAAGACCAACTTCTCAAAGAGAAGGAGGAACTCTCCCTAAAAATCCAAAATTTTCCAAATGTTGATTCCATGGAATCAACCATCAAAGACCTAAGGGAATCCCTAGCCAAGTTCACCCAAGGTGAACAAAATTTTTCCAAACTCTGAGGTTCTCAACGAGTATCTAGAACCACCAATGGACTTGGCTACACCAATATAGCTTCCTCCTCCCATGCTCCAACTGTTTTTGTAAGGGGGAGCTCTTGTTATAAATTTTGTAACTATTGTAAGAAATCCGGGCACCTCATTTATGAGTGTAATTGCAAAAATGCCCGGTACGGCCAACCAAAGTCTATTTTCTTTTCCGATGAATTTTATAGGAGAAGAACCACTATGAGACAAGTATGGATTGAAAAATCCCTTCTTGCAAGTCTCTCCGGGCCAAAATTTACTTCCTTTCCCCGGTGATTTATTGTTTTTATTTAGGGGGAGTTGAGTTTGTTTAAGAATTTTTTCAAACTTTCAATTTCAACTTTTGGTTTCAAATTTCAAATTTCAATTGGTTTTTGATTCAAAACTTTCAATTCAAACTGTTATTCAAATTTTCATTTCAATTTCAAAAATTTCAATTGATTTTTCAATTCTCATATCTAGTTTTTCAAACCCTTTCCCTCAATCAAGTTTTATGCCCCATTCTATTTTGATAATCACAAAGGGGGAGAATTTCTTGATTGATTGGGGGAGAATCTTTTCTCTCATGCATAGTATTTATTTTCAATTTATCATTTAGGCATGCCTTTCATTTAAGTTTTTACATTGCTTTGATAAGTGATTGTGATCATCAAAATAGGGGGAGATTGTTGTACCGCACACTATTTTATTTTCATGATCACAATCACTTTCATATATGTTTAACTTTGTTTTTAAGTGTTGTGGATGATAGGCAAAAGATTTCCAAAGGATTGGCCCAAGAATGGACAAGAAATGGACTGAAATTCAGTCCACCGGCCAACCGGTGTGATAGCAAATGCCAGCCGGTGGAACTGGCAGAGGGATTGCCCACTGCCAGGTTCCACCGGTCGACCGGTGGCTCTGTCACCGGTCGACCTGTGGCACCCAGCCCAAATAGTATTTGCTACTGTCTTGCCACCGGCCAGCCGGTGGCTCCTCCACCGGTCGACCGGTGGAGCCTGGACCAAGACTCTTCTTCTCTGCCAAGGCACCGGCCAGCCGGTGGCCCTGCACCGGCCAGACGGTAGCCCAGTCAAACTAGCCGTTGCAGTTTGACCAGGCTGGCCCACTTGGCTCCCAACGGCTCTTTTAGCCTCTCCAACGGCTCCGAAGCCTCCCCAAGGGTTCCATGCCTATAAATAAAGGCCAAGGAAGCCCCGGACACCTACCGGAACACTTGTGAAGCCAACGTACACAATTCTCATCATTTGGCCAACCTCCGGTGCATTCCTCCAAGGGAACCCCAAGTGCTCCATCCAATTCCACATCCAAGGAGCTCCTTCAAAGAAGCTTGGAAGCGGCCTTCAACATCTCCATCCAATCAAAGGCGCCCAAGACTTCCTCATATACTGTTTTGCTTGTTTATTTATTTTGAGCTTAAAATTGGGTTTGTGCCTACAAACCCCAACCCTTTTCTCATCTCCCTTTCTTTTGGGTTTCACACCACCATTAAGGTGTGAAGAGGTTTCTTCAAGCCTTTCCTTTTAAAAGGCTTGTGTTTCGGTGAGCTAGCCTTCACCCGTTAAAAAGGCTAGTGGGTTCTTACTTAACCATTAAAAGTAAGTGGGTTCTTGCTTAACCAATAAAAGCAAGTTGTAATAGGTCCTAGTGCTACCTCAAAGCCTAGTGGGTTTCTTGCTAAAACCATTGAAAAGCAAGCGGTAGGAATCTCTCAACGGTTGAGTTGGGAGTGGAGACGTAGGCCGGGTTTTGGCCGAACTCTGTTATCAATTTTGTGTGTCTTGCCTCTTTATTTCCGCTGCATTTATACATTGATTTTTAATTTGTTAATCATTTTTTAAAAGGCAATTCACCCCCCTCTTGCCATCATTCCCCGTTTCTTCCGACCCAACACTTCACATGTCGGGAATTATGCATGATGTCCTTGTAGAGGTCTTAAGAAGCCCCCTGCAATTTGAGGCAGAGGTAGCAGCCGCAGAAGCCTTCTATGATGAGGCAACCAAGCATGAAAAATTTCAGACCATTTACTCTTTCGCTGGAGAAGATTACCAAAAAGTGGATCGTCCGCCCAATATACATCACTAACCATTTCAATGCCATGGAGGTTAGCCATTTTCTTTTCGAAACAGGGTCTGTGATCAACCATATCTTTACCCAAGAACTTTGAATGATGGGGTTATTTGAGGATGATCTGACTCCCTATAACCTAAAAAATCAATATTTTGATAGGAAGGAATAGAAAATTGTTGGAATGATCCAACTGAAAACCCAGTTAAGTGGCCTAGTATCCATCACTGAGTTCAAGGTTTTCACATAGGACACGGCCTAAAATGTGTTGATGGGTAGGCCATGGCTCCACCTGGACGTGCTAGTCCCCTCGTCATATCACCAATTCCTTATGTACTCTGTTAATGGTCATGTAGGAATACTCTAAGGTGATGTTTACCCATTTTACTATTTTGATGCCTACTATCTAGATTTTGGGTATTACAAGATCAAGGATAAACAGATTGAAGCTAGCGAGATTGAACCCAATACGGCTGTGACTGACCCGGGGACATACCAAGATGTTGCCTACATCTTCCCAGTCCACCGATTGGAGTCAACAACTATAGATTTGAAGAAATTATTTTTTTCTCTAGAAGCATGGGGAAGAAAATTCCCATGTCTAAGGTTCATCTGATGATCACTTCCTTTTTTATATAAATCAGGCGCAAGTGATCCCAGAGACCCATACTCCCATAAGGTATTGGGATGTCCACCCCATGTCAATAAAAATATGACCTACTTTCCAGTTTCTCTGGGCTAGGATAAATGTGTTGAAGTGAACATGATAATATTACTTTGATATCATCATGTAAGGCCCCTTAGGTTGAAGTTTAGATGGGATCTGGTCAACAACTTTCTTCGATATGGTTTCTATGATATATGAGTCCCCAGTTGAGGTTTCCATCCCTGTTTAGGCTAGCACCAGGGTCCCATCCGAATCTGTCGACTAGGAAGAATCACCTCCTAAAAAGGATACCTTCATTGTGAATGAAGAAGATGATTGGTAGGAATCCCCTCCAACATTCGAAGAGGGTGTCTCCCTCAAGGTTGATGAATTGGTACAAGTGAAACTTGGTAACAAGATGGATCTAAACCCCACATTGATCAATGCTTCTATGCCTGTTGAAGAGGAACAGAAATATGTGGACATCCTAAAACAATATCATGATGAATTTTGTTAGAGTTATGATGAAATGGTAGGACTAGATCCTCTGGTCATCATCCACCACCTCAGACTTCCAACAAATAATCGCGGGTTCAAACAGCCTCCCAAAAATATGCACTCATTTCATGGTTCCATTGTCAAGGCTGAGTTTGATAACCTCTTCAGAGACAACTTCATCAAGGATGTCTAGTACCATATATATTTGGCTAACATTGTGCCTTTTAGTATTAAGAACAAACAGATCAGAGTCTGCATCGACTTTCGGGATCTAAATTGTCACTATCCAAATGATGAATTTCCACTTCCTGTAATAGAAATGGTGATTGATCCCACTACTGGGTTCCATTCTATCTCCTTAATTGATGGGTATTCCGAGTATAACCCAATTCGAATGGCCTCAGAAGATGAAGATTATATAACTTTCAAGGCACCACAAGGAACTTTTTCTTTCCATGTAATGCCCTTCAGACTAAAGAATGAAGGTGCCACCTACCAACATTCCATGCATCACATATTTGAGGTTATCCTAAGGATATTGGTGGAAATATACATGGATGATATGGTGATAAAATAATAGCAGCACCAAGACCATCTCAAAGATCTCAATAAAGTGTTTGGCTTCCAATGTTCTCGCCTGATAAAGATTATCCCCTTGAATTTTGCCTTTGGGGTCACCTCCAGAATGTTTCTTAGATTCATTCATAGATATAGAGGCAACAAGATTGATTTGAAGAATATCAAGGTCATCCATCAGATGTATCCCCCATGGAAAATTTAGGGGATGCAAGGTTATAAAGGCCACATAGCTTTTAGATGATGATTCATATTGAATATGGCTAGAATGTGTAAGAACTATTCCCAGATCATGAATAATGTGTCAATTATCTGTGGGATGAAGAGTTTCAGAATACTTTTGAGGGAATCATGCAATGCCTATTACAACCTCTGGTACAAATTCCACACATTTCCTTAAATCTGATGGCCCATTATGTGACCTATCTAAAACGATCTCTCCGTAACCTTCTCACCCCAAAGAACAATTAGTGAATGAAGAACAATTTATACAATCTCATCTACATGATACTTGATAAAGAGACAATATATTATTCTATCGAGAAGATATTCCTTTCCCTGGTATTCGCAGTGAAGAAATTAAGACACTACTTGCTACATCATGAGATACAGCTAGTGTCCTCAGTAGAGCTACTTAAGTTAATCTCAAATCACCCCATATTTCCAAGCTGTCTATCCCAATGAAAAGTGATCCTCTAGTAGTTTAACATCAGTTTTATCCCCTGGAATTCCATTAAAGGACATGAATTTTATGACTTCCTTACCTCCCATCCATCTTTTGCAGACCAGTCTCTGGATATTGATTTTCATGATGAGGCAATCTTATAGGTAGACCAATCCATTCAATGATGGAAAATACACTTTGATGGTGATTCCCAAATCCCATCTTACTAATGACTCAATGACCCCAAACTCAATAGAGTGGGACTGGGTATCATCATCATCAAGAAAACAAAAGTTGTTATACCATATTCATTCGTGTTTTCATAAGGTTGTACCAACAATGAGGCAGACTGTTAAGCTCTCGTTACTATTCTCACGCTGGCCCTCAAGATTTATGTTCCCCACTTACATGTTATAGGGACCTCATAACAAGTCATCAAAAAGATCAATAGTGACTATATCTCCCGGAGGCTGGAGCTCATACTACTTTTGGAATGTACTATCTAGTTGATGGCCCTATTACCATATCGACCAAAAGTTACTCATGTCCCTTGATCATAGAATGGTCGAGACAACACCTTCTCCATCTTGGCCGCATATCTTATAGATCCTGACCAAGATGATTTGATTATTTATGTGATGCACCGGAGATTCATCGGTCCCATCACTCTGGAAAGTGATGATAGACCAAATTTAAGCCACCATACCATTGTATCCTACATGCCAAGACCTCCAGGTCCCCCTTTCGGCGTGTTCGAAATGACTCCTGACTGGAGGACACCCTTTATTGAGTATCTTCAGGATAGAAATCTCCAAGAATATCAAGACACATGTGAGTGAATCTGATCCAGTTCATTCAAGATTATCCTTCAGGGTTTTCCAGGTCTGTAGTAGATCCCTTACAAGTGAGATTTTTATGGGGTTATCATCAGTTGTATTCATGGATGTGAGATTCTTTATGGAATGAAAATGGTTCTTGTCGGTTCCTATAGGGCTCATCAAATTTAGCTGCAACTCTCAAGACAGATCTGGATATTGGGATATTTTTTCCCTCCATGATCCGCGACTATACCATGTTTCCCAAGAGGTTTCATGCGTGTCAAATCAATACTAATTTTGTGAATCAGAAACCAGTAAATCCCCACACTACTAAGTACTTCTAGCCCATTGTAGTTTGGGACTCAATGTCATGGGACCATATCCACTAGTGACAGACTGCCAGTGGAGGTTCATCTTGATTGCTACTAATTTATTTTCTAAGTAGTAATTGGTAGTGCCGATCATGGAATTCAAGGCCCATTAGGTCATTAAATTTGATATCTCTTGTATCATTTTCCAATTTAGAGTCCATCATGTCGTCCTCATCAATAACAACACTAACATCCATGCATCCAAACTAAAGAAGTTTTATGCTATTTATGATCTCATTTCTAACCATACCTCCCACTATCATGCACAAGAAAATGGGTAAATTGAGGCATTCAATAAAACCCTCTCTAAAATTATAGAAAATATGGTTGGTCTGAACAATAAGAGGGGGCCAAAAAAACTCCCCAACACTCGCTAAGATTATCAAATGAAGACTCGTAATTCAGATTAGGTGACCCCATATTCTCTTCTGTACAGAAGGGAGGAATTCCTTCCCCTTAATATTTAGTTTCCATTGTTTCTCATAGCTATCTATGATTACCCAACACCATATAAGGTAGTTGGGATCCATCTAGCGTAATTGGAAACACTCTACGAGAACATGCTTTGTGCCCTACACAATCTGGAGAGGCTTCAGAGCAAGATAACAGGGGATTTAAATAATAAATTCGGCATCTTCTCATCTTTCAATCTTACATGGTGGTGGCCATGTGAACTGAAATGATACCTAGTAGGAAACCACCCAAATTAGCGTCCAAATAGGAATGACCTCACATCATTTTCAAGGTTTACCTAAATGGAGCGTACTCCATAGGTACCATGGATGGTGAGTGTATCACCCCTCCCGCCAATGCTAAATTACTCAAGAATTACATTGCATGAAAACATTCCACAATTATAAATGACTTTAAACTATTCCATCTTTAACGAATGACATTAAACATTGTGTTTTGTCTAAGAAGAAGGATTTAAAACTACTCAACACCATTCCTGCAAGACGTTAAAAAAAAATTTAGTTCAGAATGGAATTAAATAGTGAGTGGAAGTTATATTGTTGTGGTCTGATCTATATGACTATAAAAAATGATCTATAACTTTCAGATCTCCCATGGTCCCGCGTGACCTTAAATTGTGTCATCTTCACCGCACGAAATTAAAATGCGCAATCCATCTTGGCTAAAGGATGTAATACTACCTAGCAATTTCCGTGAATGAATGTAAACTAAAAATCATCTCATGGACTATGTATGGATTGATTATCATCCTTCTGGGATATGTAGGAACAATCATACACTTCATCTTAGATCCTATCCCCCAAATTCATTCTTTGACTTCGCCTAGGAATAGTTCTCTTGGAGGATCACACAAAGTGTAGTGTATAATTATTTGGATACATGGTTTACGATGAACGAACCATGATCCCCTCCCATTCTTCTATTCTCCCATGTCCTCGCCACATGATGTTAAACTGCATTTTCCTTTTAGAACTACATGTGGCTTGATTTCCATCCTCATGGAATACGTAAGAACGCCCAAAAAACATCAATAGTTCCATCCCGAAACATCAGTATCACCCCTGGGTCCGGCCCCATGGCCTAGATCCCCCTCAAAACACATTGTGTTGTGTAGGTTTTTCTTTGCTCCATTTACGTCGGGTTTTTCATGAATGCACCATGTATTCCCATTCTTGGAGATCTACACTTTTATTTCCCCACACATATGATAGTAAACTAAGATTTACGGTCTGAGCTTTACTTTCATAAAATAAGATCTAACACATATTTGTTGCATTATATTAAACTTCAAATGATATCCCAAACTACATATTCCATTATTCCCATCCTCATCAGATACGATGGAACACATAGAAATTTCATCTTTGGGTATAGCTCCCTTTCTTAAAAACCATCCCTCTCTTCTAGCCATTTGGCCCATGTCCTATGAGGGGGGTTTGTGGAGTGGGGTGGGATTATGCCCCCATTAACGTCATATTTCAAATATCCACACTATGTACCTCTCTCATGAGATCCCTTTTCCCTATCCTCCACTCATATTCTCAAGTATTTTGTGCTCAAATTGGGTCCCTCGACCCTCTTTGGCAACTCACCAACATTCCTATAACCACTCGGGCATATGACCTATATTTTTGGATTCTAAGTGGAAAAAGCTTCTCCCACATTTATGGTTGTTCCAATTTAATTGGTCTTTCAACATATTTCACTTTCAAAAGGACCCCCGAACAGTATGGATGCTACACATCAGTGATATCCTACCATCTCGGTCCAACATCCCCATGAATTTTTGAACGATAATTTTATACAACTATCATGTGGAGAATTTGGTCAACAGTCAATCCTAAATTGTTTGTTTCCATTTTAGGACACATTATATGGATTTTTTGTTTCAATCATGGTCAAATGTCATCCCCTATCATTACTCCACCCCCAATAAACCGTAAATATTGGTTGTGTGATTCACATCCTCTTCCACTCCATCATGTCCAAGTTGAATTTCGACACTCCTGGTGAAAACCCTTAGTGTGTGTTTTTGCATTAGGGGGACGAATCCACGGTGTGGTGTCATTAGTTACTCAACACCACTTCTCCACTCTCTGGGTTTCATGTGTTGTTAAGACCCTCTAGGTCACTGTTTCCCACACCGATCATGGATCGCATGGTCATAGGGATTTGTTCAGGGTTTACACCTGTTAGGATGAGTCTTACTTCTATGGTCTGAGTTCTATTACCTTAAAATAAGATCTCCTTAAATCCTTGTCATATGAAATTAAACTATAAGACATCATCCATAACTATTTATGAATTGATTCCCATCCTCATGGGATACATGTGAATGCCTAGACATTTTTTATTCGAGTCTATATAGAGTAACACTTATCACCTCTTCTGTTCATCCTTTTGGCCCCGACTCATTTAGTATTGCATGGTGTGACATATGTGGGATTATTTCCTCATTCACGTCGTGTTTGCAATAGCTACACCATGTAATCCCCTTTTAGATCTAGTCTCTCCTACCACTCAACCTGTATGACTATTAAAGTACACTCTCAGAACTATGTGTGGTTTGATTCCCATACTCATGTGATAAATAGGAACACCCAGATGTTTCATCTTCGGGTTCATCCCCATATCATATGATCTGTTCCCCCCCCACTCATCCTAAGGTTTATCTTCTGGAGTTGCACGCATTGTAGTGTGAACCTGGTCCTCATTCACATTGGGTATGCTTTATCAGACCTCCTAAATCCCTTCTAAAACCTCAATTTTATGTATTCATCATAAACCCATGATGTTAAACATCATTCCCCTTTTATAACTATGTATGGATTGATTTCCATCTTGATAGGATATGTAAGAACACCCAGACATTTTTTCTTCAAGTCCAGCCCTAGGAATCCTAAATCTTTTTTTCTTTGTGGAACCTCGTCATGAACTCTGTAGGGAGCATGTGGTCGTCAGTACCTATTCAGTCCTCATTCATGTAGGTGTTTTTGAAAAAAATGGACCATGTGTCTTTCTTTTCATTATAGAGGGATTCATCTCCCTCAATATAACACAACTCAGGGGAATACATAAATGGTCGTGGAAAAGAGCCAAAATTGCTGAATTCTCACGCGGAAAATCCCAAACATCATGTCCTTTATTAATGAGTCCTTTATTTGGATTTCCATCCTCATGCATGTCTAAAGGGGACCCTTATATGGCTTGGTCTCATGCCTCATTAGCTCACATACCTCTTTGGGCCAACACCCTGGAAGACCATAGATGACTTTTTGCGATAGGTCCCGGGTTTCGAACATGGTTAGTAGTGGCCCCTCATTTTTCTGTCCCCATACCAGGAAAACATGAAACAGATGTTATGTTTTAAACATGGTAAATAGTTATCCATTATCTTCATGCCACTATTGTTGAGATCCATATCTTTGGAGCCATGATTCACATTATTTCTCTCCATTATGTTCATGTGGAATTACAACACAATTGGTTATATACCTGCGTGCATCGATGTGAATTAATAAAGAAGGTTAATAATTTTATGGCATCATTCACCTAGAATTCCATTTCCCCTAATTCATGCCTCTGCATTCCAAGAATGTCCTACCACTACTCCTTATTTCCCACATCAAACATGACTCATTTGGGTTTATCGTTTTGGAAGGACGTGTACCGGTGCAGCCGAACTGCACATGCCTTTCATCCTACATGACATTAAACTAAAATCTGAGAACTACATGTGGAAGGATTCCCATCTTCATGGGATATGTATGAATGAATAGACCCTTTGTCTAGGGACCATCCCTAATTTTTCTGTCTTCAGTCTCTCGACCTATGATTTTCCCTAGGGTTACGTGATGGGGTATGTAATATTGTGGTCCTCATTCACATCGGGTATATAATGGTCACGTAGCTTAATCCCTCTATGGGATAACCCCATCTAATCTCTATCATACTGTATGATATTAAACTACATGGGTCCCCCGAAACTATATATGGATTGATTCCCATCCTCATGGGATACATAGGAATTCCCAAAAATGATCCCTTGAGCCCAACCCCATGTGACGCCACCTCTAGTCTATGGTGTAAAGAATCACATTGGAACATGTGGTGTGTTTTGGACTCTTACAGAACTCATTGATGTCCAGATATGAACAACACCGCACAATTTTTATCTAGGTAACCATCTTATCGACAGATGAAATTAAAATGTGATCCTACCAAAAACAAGTTCAGTATGCACCATGATAATTATAGGATGTGTAGATCTCTTCACTAGAGATTAATTACCCTTCCAGAATTTATTTATAACCACATTGTTCTCAAGAACTACATTTTTTTATTCTCATCCTTATGCGATACATAGGTACATGCATGAATTTCTCCTTAGGCCCATCCCCATGGTCATTAACCCTACATTCCCCTTGGACCGGATCAAGGTCTGGCCTCTGGGACCTTAAACTATGGGCGTACAGTATGTGCAACATGACTTCAAAATTTTATCCATGGTCCAGGCAGTATGACCATAAAACTATGTGTAACTTTCTGATTATATGACGTTAAAATATTCCATGAATCATCCTCACTGTAAGACATTAATATACATTTCTATCATCCTCCTTAGCATGCAGTAAAACTACAAGTCATTCTAGGTACCCACCAGAGAGGTCCTTTCTAGAAATGTGTATGACCCCTGATTAGACCGATGTCCTCACCAAATGTTCTTTCATCAAGGGTGTGTAATTTCATTAGTTTTGGACTCCATTTGAACAATACTTCACTCCACCCTCCTCACATTGTGTTCCCCTTATTTGGAACCTCTTCCTCTTTCATGCCTAAAGGAACCCCTTAAAAGTACGGATGTGTGGCCTATGGATCATCTGTTATCCTAGTATAAGGTTTTATAAGACTAACAGATGACATTTTGAGGCTGACCCTGCGTCTCGAACATGGTTAGCAGTCGACCCTCAATTTGTATCCTCATCCTTGGAAAACGTAATGGGGGTACTATGTTTTGAACACTATAAATAGTTATCCTTCATTGTCACACCATCCCTATAGTGTTCCAAATTTCAGTTATCATGATTCCTATTCTCCACACTTTTATGTTAGGATAAATTTGAACACCCTAGAAATTTCCCCACTCATGCACTAGGGAACATTGGGAAAATAAAAAAATTTCTTTTATGTGAACTTTATTCTCCAGTTATGCCCCTATATTTCGTTACTGAAATCTGAACCAGTTGTTCTGACGCATATTTCCGAAGCCTGGTTGTCACTCTAATATTCTAGAGTAATAACGAGATGGTTACCCATTATTTCTCACATCAAACATGACCCATGTGAGCTTAGGGATCGATAGAAGGATATTTCATAGATGTGAAGAAAATATGGAAAACCAAACCAAATAATGGGACTCATTCCTATAACCAACATAAATTATATTTATGTGTTCACACAAATTAAATTGACCAATTATTTGGTCCTTCCATAGATTGGTTGACCTCTTGAATGGAGCATCACATCTCTGCCACTCTTTGGTTTGTGGCGTCCAGGATGCACTGTCCCCAGTTCATCTCTTGCGCCTCCTTGATGTCAATCGTTCATAATTCATTATCCTTAACATGGTATCGACCCTCTTCTACTTGTATAATATCCATATCTTCAACGGATCCCCTCACCAGTTCTTCAACCTCTACCAGTTGGGACTTCAGTCTTGATGTGAGCCCTAATTTCACATCATGTAAATCATAGTGCTCATTACCCTACTCCCTCAACCATTAAATCTCATTTTCAGCCTCCTAGAGTCTCTTGATTTTTAGAAAATTCCTTATCAACCATCACACACCAAGGCCTCAGTCATGTTCTCTTATCTTCTCATCCATGATGTATCATATAAGCATGTGATGATGTTAGGCATCCACTCCACCAATGCATAGTTCGCACAGCTGAGAAAATACTCTCCATCAGGTTTATCCATTGTTCTTATTGGGTATCACCCACAATGTGGTTGATCAGATTTCATTAATGGCGATGGAAAAATTTCTTATCCTCTTCATTAAGAAGTTGTCTTGTCTTAGACCATGGGTATATTGTCTTCGTATGCAGGTAATGCCTCCAGGAACTCATTATCAAGTTCCTCATCTGGTTTCTATTCTAGAAGGTTAGGTATCATGTCATCTGATTGATCCCCATCATTGGATTCCACCTACATGACTTCAGGTTCCGTCCTGGTGACGGTACCAAATGGGATCATGAGCACTATATCCTGGTCAGTATAGGCTCCCACATCAATGGCCACCAGTGTACCCCTATGAAATGCAGCACCAGGATCCCCAATATTCCTTTACCATACAACCCACTCCATTTTAAGAACTGTTCATATAAGAAGATATAGATGTCAGTTATCCTGATTCAATGGATGGTAGTTTCAAATTCTATTTAGAAGACTTATAAATATCGAATATTCAGTCTCATACCTAAGATGTTATCGCTAGAAATGTGATACCCTTCATATATGATGGGAAATTTAAATGCTTTGATAAAACCACCATGGGTGCCCCAACCCAGCTTGGTGTGGTAAGAACCATCATCATATGTGATGATCCCCAAACAGCATATACTGTTTCATAAGAGTGGTTTTTTCATATTATACCCTTCGGAATTGGCCAAATTTTAGTTGAGAAATCCTAAGAATCCGAAATTATGTTCATAATAAAATGGTTTAAGGTTTACCTCAAGAGCCTCCGCAAAAATCTTCTGGCTCTGAGTCCCTGTTGGTGAACTCTCCTTCCTCAAGATGGCTCTCCCTACCAGCCTCTTCCACGTAAGTGTACCCTTAAAATTATTCCGGTAAGGGGAGGACCTCCCTTAAATCTGTAGCTAAGAACCGTGGAGGATTTTTGATTGAGAAAAACATTCACTTGATCTGTCATAGGATGCATGGCACCCTGAGAATGCACAAAGTGCTCCATCTCAATAATGTAATTCTCCCCAATGGCCTGAGATACTGCAAATCCAACCCTAGCGGGACCAATCAATGACATATCCATTTTGAGGTGGTTTATATGGTTCCACATTAGGGAATGGTTGAGAAATTTTCTATTGAAATCCCTTATATCCAAATCCTCTAAGAAAAAATAATCATCAGGCATATCTATGTGGTGTATCTGCTTCCAGGAAGATTCAGTAAATATACTACAGAACCCCTTGCGGGGCCTCCCTTCTGGATGAAGTTGGTCCTCTGGGACTGCCGGGACTACCACTGCCACCTGCCCCTTGGTTGGTGTGGGTCTTACCACTACTGCAGCCCTGCCATCGTGGGATGTTCTTTCCACCTTCTGGCCCCAACCTCATGGTTGAGGAGGCGCCAAATCACTAGCACAAATGGTCCGCTGCTTCAGTATCCCCCAAGTATGCTACCTCCAAATTGTTGGTGTACTCTTTCACCAGCCCATATATGGATGTGTGTGAAGGAAGTTCATTCCTCATCATCCTATCCTCCCATGTAAAGATTAGTAACATCTTCCACATCACTCATGGATGGTCCTCTTGGAACACTCCCACGTAAGAATGTGGGGTTAGCCTCTTAAGGTACTGAAATTGCATCGCGAAGCAGTGCAGTGTGTACGGCCCACATAGAAGCTCGCAGTCAACTCGTGCAACTAGGACACCATCCTGAATGGCCTAGAGTTAGGACAGATGCTCCTCCATTACCTGTCTATTATCAATGAGCACACCTGTTGGCAATGAAAATGGATAAATGTTGAAGTCATCCTTTTTCTAGAATATGTTTAGCACCATCAGTGTGGCCATCTTGGTCTGAAAACTCACCCCGACTTTCAGAATGACCGATCAGAAATCAAACCCATAGGGTAAATGTGCTTTAGGTATACATAAATGACCGTAATATGTTCCTCTATCCACCCATACAACATATTATGCGGCCAACACACCCTATGTGGAATATTCCCTTCACTGATATACCACATTACTTTGTATAACATAGCTTGAACCGGGATCCACAAATTAACCTCTTCACCAATCTCCAATATGGATGTTGTGATGAAAATTATCGACTATACACGCATATTCATAATCCTTACAGGAATAAACTAGCTACAAATGAGTGAAGAGAGAAATGATTCCATCCTAAGCACGAGTTATTGCTCGGTGTTGACACTGAAACCCCATGTATTCCACTGGATTTCCTTAATCAGTCGCCATTAGTAGTGCTATTTGCTATGCTGAACCCCCTTTAAGAAAGTGGGATACCTCATAGGAAACTTATCATATGTAGGGAAATTCAGAAACGTATTAAACCACAACATAAAGTGGACATATCTTACCGGCTATTTGACTCTCTCCTAAAACTAATCCCATCAATTCCTTTGCCAGAAGTGACATCTACTCCAGGTCATCCAATGTATTTGTGGTGGGAGGGAACCTTTCATACATGTTCTCCAATATCAGAATCATAGATATTTTGTGAAGTTCCAATAGGATGATATTGACCTCCCCATGGTGCATATCAAAAGTTTTGGTCCTCGATGACCACTTACTCGACAACTCCAACATCAATTGTTATAGCTGGTAGATATGGACTTCGGAGGCCCAAGATGCCTAATACAGGCCCACTAACCATAGATCTACCTAGAACTCCTCTTAGGAGGAACCACCCTAGTAAGAATAGGCCCAGTCATTCATGTAATATTAGCCTTGGTGAAAATCCCACTAATCAGTCCACCCCATCTCCGAGTTTCGCAAGGCTTCCTTCAAAATGGTGTGGTATTGTGGGGGAGATACTTTTGGCTATAGAAAATTCCATGAGACCTTGTTAATGATATAATACAAGAATTTGGTAATGGAAGGTGAATAATCCTCCCATGTATCACTATCAGCTCTCCTAAACCACTGACGTTGGCACGATATACTCCTTAACCAATAGGCTAGTTCATCTCTTGTCACATCCAGAATGAAAACATCGTCCCTGAGACCAAATCCATATAGAGGAAAACTTTTTATAGATGTTAGTTCTTTTGGGGTTTTAAAAGTAGCTCCACTAGGGACTCATTTTCCAAATGTCTCAATCCATATTCCTTGATACCTTGGTTATCCTCCACTACATCCCTCTGCGCAGCATCCACAAGGACCCCATAACAGCCTCTTGGTGAGCCATTTCATCTCAAAAAACATTGTAATTTTTTCCTAGATCACAGAGCTCGATCACAGAGCTAGAGTACAGAGAATGATCATAGAGATAGGTCAGAGAGCCCTTCCACAGATCTTGTAGGAACAAGTCACGGTGTTCACAATCGTAGAGTCGGAAGACTCAATGTGTGCATCCAAGCAATGATGGTCTAATTTTCAACGAACTGTTGTAGAGTGTAATGAGCATGATGAATTGAGAGCCCAAGCACTGGAATACAAAGATGAGTAAGAAAAAAATAAGGATATACACATATTTATATGCAAAGACCTATAGGAATTGCAGTGTGGTTGTCCAAGGTGAGCTTCATGGCTTTCCCAACACTTGCATCGCCTCTCCGCATCACGATATTCATTTTCTATTTCCCTAAAAATTTGGGCGGCCTACCCTCAGACTTCAGCACTTGCTTTATCCTCTCCTCTAAGACTATGGGGGGAATTTTTTTGGTTCCAATATATTTGTATAAAAAAAAATCTCAATGAGAACACCGATGTCTAATAGGCTACGTCTCGAAACTTCTTCGAAAAGCACCTCATCACCACGACAGTGCAAGGTCGGGGCCCCTCTGTGACCTCCATAGAGTAAAATAGGCAGAGACTACGTAGTGATGATGCAAATTACTGAATGCTTCTTGCTATGGTGGGCACTATATTGTCTCTATGATCCTATGGAAACTGATGGAATCCTCTATGAGCATCGTAGAGGGGATAAATGAGGCCTCTGGGCCGAGGAGGGGATGACAGTAAAATCCATGTTTATGAGGATCATGATGCAATCTTATCCTGATCGAAAAGTGACACATGGCATCATAGATTGCCATCAACACTCCATGCTCCCTCTTTCATATAAATAATAGGCTTCACTTAGACCCATATGATGGATACCATGACCTTTTTTCTTTCTCAGCTCTCAAATCAGGAAGCACCTTAAGCTTTGCAAAATATTTAGAAAATGAGCCCTTCAAGGTACATTATCATTGTAAAATACCTTTTAATTAACTCAAATATCACCCCTATTTAAGAAGGTATGCCCTTTGTAGAGCCTACATACCATCACAAAGGAATGAGCTCCCTAAAAGGGAATGTAGTCTTTGTCAAGAAATTATGCTTCGTGAAGTACCATATATACACATGAGAATCCCATTCCAAGGTAGGATCATTGTGCATCAAAAAGTACGTCTCTTTGTAGTGCTACGCTTTTCAAGGCACCCCTATTCTGTGATGTCGTACATCACGAAATGCCTTGAACTTCATGAAGAACCCATTATATGCATGTATACTCCAAGCCAAGGAAAGTCCACTCCACTCCACGACGTATACCCCTTTGCGGAGTGTTTCCACTTTTTGGGGCACCAGAGCCTCACACGGTCCCCTCGTTTGAACCCCTATTCTTCACAAACCCTTCTCTCGTATGAACCTCC
Organism: Viscum album; assembly: GCA_963277665.1. Classification (NCBI taxonomy): domain Eukaryota; kingdom Viridiplantae; phylum Streptophyta; class Magnoliopsida; order Santalales; family Viscaceae; genus Viscum; species Viscum album. The sequence continues at coordinate 2,094,054,310 of OY728136.1, forward strand.
AGGATTCTACGAAGTGATTTCAAGGTCTATTGGGTGGTGCCTCATATTGTGGTGCCTAGTGTCATGCTTCTTCACAATGTCATACTAAAGACTATTGCTTTTTCTCATACCCACGCTAATGTGATCCCCTCAATGGATCACTCCATAGCACCTCTTCACAATGGAATGTTGATTCCACCACTTCACCAATTATTCGTGGGTATCAGTTATGTATGTCCTAGGGGTGTAGAGTGAACCTGCCTTGTCTGAGTTGCATAACGTTAAACTGTCAAGCGCCATTGTCCTCAAAAACTAATGTTAAACTGTGTCGTCGAACCATGCAATATTCATGGGGTTCCCCATCATGGATATTATCTATGACAACAGATCTCCACAAGAGTGAGATCTACCTCACATGGAATGAGATCCTTTTTACTAGAGTGACATCTATCAATGGGGAGGGGAAACAATATAGGTGTAATCCACATTCCATTATTTTTTGGTGTAGCATTGCTGCTGATCCTATCTTATTCCATTCCAAAATACTATAGGAGATATGGTCACATGGACCTTCGTTTTCCCAATCCATGTCCCTCTGGGCTTTGTCCCCATTATACCTCCATCAATGAGTAAATCAAAATCTCCTTCTCCCTATGCTCCTAATCAAGCGTTAGCCCCTTTTTCATCTTTGTCACACCAATCACGCATAAGATTCTCGTCATTACTCATGGATACACCTTTTGTGAAGCAGTTGATAGGTCATTGCTGCCTCTTATTTCTAACATGGATAATGACTCACATAGGATTTGAGTAAGCACCATCCATGGAATCCTCCCTGGGATTCCTTAGCATCTATGCCCCATACACCCATACTGAACTATGTGGACATTGATCCTTTCTTTTTTCTGGGAAAGTTACATAGGAATCCCCCTAAGTTTCATGCCCATAACCCATCGATCTCGACCACTTCACGTTATTTCACCCTCCTCAAAAATGATGTTAAACTGTATTCTTATGAACTACATGGGTTTGATCCCTGTCTCCATGACATGTCACATAAGAGGGCTCTCTGGGGTTCAACACCATCCAATGGTATGTCGGTGTAGTCCCCATCCGACGGTAAGATATTTCATTCCCCAACTAATGGTATGTCATTGTATTCCCCAACTGATGGTAAGTTGCTGTAGTAATGAACTGACGGTAAACTGTTGTACTCCCAAACCGATGGTAAGCTGTTGTAATACCCAACCAACTGTAAGTCATTGTTATCCCCAAACGAAGTTAAGAAATTGAAATCCCCAATCAATGGTAAGCCGTTGTAGTCCCGAACCAGCGGTAATATATGATATTCCCCAATTAATTGTAAGCTGGTGTAGACCCAAATTACATATGAACTATGTGGGTTTGATCCCTTAATCCATGATAGGGTGTGTAAGAAGCATCCCTGAGGTTCGACCCCAAAACTGGTAAAATTTGGTGTCCCACCTTATGGGACCCAAATATTTGGTCCATTCTAGAGATGTCAGGCCAAATCTTGGGCCGCCAACCACGTGTAAGCCCCAACATGTCACCGGGTCACTGTCCTCTCTGCAGATCCCGATTCCATGTCCCATTATGAACATCGTGGACTTTGATTCCTTACCCCGGGGAAATTTAGGATGCCTCCATAATGGTCAAGACCACAAACCATGAATCATCATGGTCTATCCCATGAGAAAATACATTTCACGAATTTCATGCCCCAACCCAGAGGTTTTTAAATCCTCTGTGTCCTATCCATGTGTTGATCCACACAAGCCTCCTCCTCGGGTGTTCCATCACCCCACCAAACTATGTTGACCTACATTCCCTACCATGGGGATACAAAGAAATCCTTTATAATGTTAATGATCGTCATCATCATCATCTCTACATTGGTTCCATCCCATTACTCAAATACACAACACTGAACCATCTATCATCCATCTTAGTTCTTACCTAGGACACCACATCCTGATGTGATCATGACAACCATCTCATCACTTCTCTATACGAAACCCGTCCAGGTAACCACGCATGAGCCCCACACAATTCATAACAATCCAACTAAGAGTTAGCCTCTTGGGATGGTCCACTAACCATGCATAAGCCCCATCATAACTCCGAGTTCTTGTCCATTGTGTACTCCCCAATTCATCTCCGCTTTCTAACTACATGGGTTTGATCCCAGTCTCTCAGGATAGGGTACGTAGGAAGCCTTCTTGAGGTTCAATATCAACTAATGGAAAACCATGGAATCCCCTTTATAGGAACCCAAGAATCCTAAGATTTTTCTCCATTACATGTCTTGATCCACCCATCTAGTATGACTCTCAGGTGCGCCCTCTTATGGAAGAACCCATCCAATCCACTCCCATCAGTGTTCTGATCAGTCCAATTCATCTTAGTAATATGCTAAACTCGTGTCATACCCCATGTTAAACATGAGAAGCTGTGGAAAATCCTAATTACATGCATATGACATAAAATTCCACACACTCAATGTCAGTTACCTCAATCTTCCATGCCCTCAAGAAGCCCTATAATATGGTGAGGAAACCTAGACACATCATTGTTTCAGCATCCAGAGACGCTAGAAATGTCCAACGTGTCTACTCCCCCGATTGAATTTTTCTCCCCTAACATAAACCCTTGGAATGTCCTGGATGAAGAAGTGTAGATAACAAGCATCCACAATGATATGGAACCGAGAAGAGTTTAATGCATAACTTTTTAATCTACAAGGGTGACCCCGACTAGGAGACATATTTTGAGGTGGAATCAACAGACGAGGAACTGGAATCCCATCATCCATTTTCAATTAAAGAGAAAATGTTCCGGAATAACTGACTAATTCCGACCTCCTATAATGAGCAGGAATGCGGGGAAACTACCAGCACGTCCTCTATAGATTAATTCACACCCTAGAGAAAGCATCAAAAACAGTGTTCTTGAGGATATACTAATGACATTTTTTCTTAACATTGATGGGTTATTGGAAAAGAACATTGATTTTTTCAAGTTTTCCTATTCCAATATTTATCAAAAAAAATTTAGATGGAACCATATAAGGCTCCTTATGGTAGTCCATGAATATCACTGCTATACTGGATAGAAGTAGCTGAGTTGTAGTTGTTGGGACTGAGTCTCATGTTAGTGAATACAAATAAGGTTTAGCTGATTCAGAAACATATGGCTATGGGCGCAGAGTAGGAGAAAGTCATACGTTGACAAACATAGAAGAGAATTATAGTTTATCGAGGGTGATAGTGTATTCCTTATGGTTTCTCCAAGGTTGGATCCTATAATGATACATAGTTAGGGAATGTGGGATCCCTTGATTTTGGACCTTTGAGATCATAGATATATTCAGACCACCACCATACTGAATAGCTCTTATGAAAAAATACAGTGATATGAATGATTTTATCCATGCGTTACAACAATGACAATATAACCCCGACCATTCTCATGTGATCGATATGGATGATGTCAACCTCGAGATAGATGCGTCCTTTGAAGATCATTTGATACATGTGTTAGATCGTAGTGGAATGTGTTGAGGGGAAAGATTGTATCAATAGATCATGTATTTTGGAAACATGGAGGTGTGGAAGAAGAGACAAGGGATAAAGAGGAAAATATTTGTGATCAATGGCCATATCTTTTTTTATTGAATATTATGTAGTATTAAGAGTGAATATCAAGGATGATATATTATATATTGGAGAGGTTTTATGATTCCATCCTTTTTTAAGGTATGTTTTCTATTGAGTTATATAATTTTATAAATTATAAAATCTTTATGTGGAAAACATGTATTATTAGAGAAAAAAATTTATGTTTTAAATGATTCACATATAAGAAAATACCAAGTTCATCCTATAAAAAAAATTTGGTATTTTTTACAAATCAATCATTAAGTAGTGTGAGGTTCTAAGGCTCGAAAAGTCTCATTAAATGAGAAATAAAAATATTAATTTTATTATAGAAACCATATATTTTTTTTAAAATAATTGAATAACTCAAAAATGGTATATTATATGAATAATATGTGATCTCTATTAAATTTAAAATTTAGTTTATACCCCAGAAAGTTAATGACATATTTATGCATCTGGTGTTTGTATTCCTCGCATGCAAGATAATTTTTTAAATATTATTCTATTTATTTATTTTTAATTCTTTAAAATTTTAACTCACAAATAGTGCATCGTACGAGAAATCTGAGACCCCTGATGGTTATGGAATTATGGGATTAGCTTAGATGTGGAATAATTATTTAATAGAATGAACATATAAGTATGTTCACCAATTAATATTATTTATATTAGATTAATAAATTAAGTTAAACAATTGATAAGAAGTGGGATTTGTTCATTCGTCATCTCCAATAGAAGGAAACCCTTTTAGACCACTTAAGAATCTAGAAACATTATTTATGCACCATTTTCACAACAATAAATCTTTTAACATCTTCTTGCAATGAAATAAATCACTAAACCAATAAAAACCAGTTAAAAGAGACATAAAATGTGGAGTTTCATGATAGGGGATTTATTAAAGATAAATAGATTGAGGTCACGTATTTAAATAAACCATTTTTTCTATTTCGGTTTAGGTTTGGTTAAGTGATTTTTTTTAGTTTTTCCTCTTATAGTCCATGATTTCCTCTTTTTCCCCCGTGGAGACTGAGTGCATGAAACCCCATAATGCACATTTTTCACTTGTGCACCTATACACGGTGCACATTAACCGACTATTCTTTTTATTTTTTATTCATTTTAATTTATTTAAATATCCATATTTTATCTTGCATTATAATTATTATTTTAAAAAAGTATATGTAAAAAAAGTAAAAAAGGAGGATTGTTTTAAAAACAATAATTTTATTTAAAATATAATTGCATGGATCACTAAAATAAATTATCAATGAATGATTTGATGAAATAATCATTAAATAAATTATCACTTTTTAGTCTTTGTGAAATAGTATCAAATATATATATAATGAAATATAATGTAATTATCACATGATAATTATATATTATATTATTAAAAGATATTTATCAGTGGATAACATAAATTATTAGGGTGTTCGTCCGTACATCATTTCCACTCAAACCAAACCATTCCACACATTGATTTTTGACAAGTTGATCATATTTGAAATATTGTTAGTGGCCTAATTTATAAATTCCACTATCATTATTTTTTCAAATATTTGAATGTTCTAGAATTTCAAGATTTTGTTTGTAATATAGACCTTTTATTGAATTAATTAATGTCAAAAATTAATTAATTGATAATGTTGTGGAATTGTGGAATTTAGGGATTTTACGAATAATATAATTAAGTGGGATGATTAATTTTGTTTTTTGAGTTTTTTATTTGAACATAAAATAATGATAATTAACTAAAAGATTAATTATAAAAGTAAATGGTCAATAATCTAGTATAATTAATTGTTGATTTAGTTATCAAGTTCTTCTTTTGTGATCGATTATAATTAATTGGTTAATGAGATATTGAATGTTGAATTTTTGAAGGGATAATTGATTGTAGAATTAATAAACCTGAAATTAATGTTTAAAATTATTTATTGAATTAATTAATAGGCTTGATTAATTAATTTATGAATTAAGTAATGGAAGAGATTAAGGGTGTAAAAATGGTGTTCTTAACCAATGGGATTTTCGATGTTAGACATGGAATTATACATAGATGATATTTCTATCTATAATATTCTGAATTGGGGTATTGAAATGGAATTTTAAACCAATGATATGTAATAATAAATTAGATTTGTGTGTTAGACAAGTAGTTTATCACCAATGATATTTAGATTTTTAGACACAGTGTTCTACACTGAGAATAAATATGTATATGAAATTATAAATTCAATGTGTGACATGATTCAAAACCAATTTGTCTATATGGATAATAAAGATTAATTGATAATGTGATAACTATTAAATTATGAATTGTAATTATTTTATTTATAATGAAACATACTCTTGTTGTTTTCTAGATTTGTTTTAGACAACATTAGTGGTGTCCTACTGAGTCGTACTCAAACATTATTCGGGTTGCCTGGTTTGTACCTGAATAGATTTTTCTATTGCGGGACAGGTTTATGGAAATTTCCCTACATTAGATTGATGATTGGGTATTGTACTTGGTTTTGGGTACCAAACTTGGTTTAGGACCTAATTGGGATTTCCCAGTATATTTTCTCTCAGAATAATTTTTAGACAGTTGATACCTATATAGGCATTGTGTGTTTCCTTTTCAATTGAGTATTATATTTCTTTTCCCAGTTATTTTTATTAAATTGTAATGTATGGTAATATATAATCTTTATTTATTTCTTTTTTTAAATTATTCTACTGTTTTACTCTTTTAAAAGAGGTTATAGACTCCCCATGACAAACTTAAAAGGCCCTCTCTACTAGTCAGCAGCCTCTAGCCTATGAGGAGGTGTGCCAGAGGGCATGTGGAAAACCATATCGGGGAATCATAGCATCACTCCCAGAATGGGATGTTACATATACTTATACCTACACTCACTTCTAGTTAATGGGTAATGAAATTATATTTCATGTGTATTGCATACAACCACCTCATGAAATTGTATTATTCATTTTTCCTTTACCACCACTCATTGTTGGGAATTATGATAAATATATATTTTATATATTTTATATATGATATTAATTATTTATATATTATTTTTTAATTATTATATAAAAATAATTATTACTTTCCATATTTGGAAATATGATAACTTCACTTTTGGAACAATGGACTACCACCAACTCCAAGAAACATGATTCATTCAACCATTACAGTGAATATATGAAGGATGAGTTTACTAAATGTATATGATATATATGGAATAATAATTGAATCAATTGGTAACACACAGACACACATATTTAATTTACATTATATCTATCAATATGATAATAAATCAGAAACTACATTTATGTGTATGTAAAACCTACCGCATCCATGAATGGTGACGTCCATTTATTATTTATATATTTTATAGATTATATATATATATAATATATGATATTTACACCCTAGTTTACAATCATGAAATATGTAAAACATTATCTTTGTAAAAATACCTTGTCTAACAAGTCAAATCATGTAGGAAAAACAATGTGGTCTTTACCCGATACATAAACAAATGTTATTTTTAGATGGGTAATTTAAGTATGTAATAATATAACATATGGTATGATATAAAATAATATTTTTTATTGTAGATGTATAATAAACATATATTTATTATACAATAGGTTTGAACATGTATGAAGAAATTCAAGACTTATGGTAAGGGTTTTGTCATCCCACTTTTATTTTTGTGAGACTTATGCCTTATTCACCACTCATTTATATTTTGTGGTGTATATACTCCCCATGAATTTATTATATAATTATATTAAATAAATTTTTAGTTATTTTAATATCCTTTTTATGATCATTACTTCACGTGGTTTATGGTTCAAAAGTTAACTAATTTGTATAGTAAATTTTTATCATTTTTCTTTCTTTGAGATTCATGTCGTGTTATGCACCAATATATTTTTGTGAGGTTCGTATACAACCCTTTGACATGTTATTTCATGAATCGAGATATTTAATTATATTTTATGAATTATCTAAATTTAATCTCTTGTGTTTATTATGAGTCAAAAATAACAATGTTTTTATAGTTTATTTCAATAAAATTATCATTTATTAGGATTATTTATGATTATGCTTCCATTGATGAAATTTTCTGAACCGTATCTCAAGATAAATCATTAATTTTCTTCTACTATATATATTCATGATGAATTAAGGTAATGGTTCCATTTTTTAATCTTTTGTACTTAGGATTAATAAGAATGTGTTTTTATTAAAATTCATCTTTATGTCTCCATTCGGCCAAAAAACTGTTTTTTTTTCAAGACCACCTATTGTAAATAGGTTTTCAAAAAATGATTTCTATTTATAAAGTGTTTTAATTTTTTCAATATTATTTTATAATTTCACAATGAAGAAGGTTTTAAAAATATTTTTAATAATTCTTTTTATGTTTTTAAGGTTATTTTCAGAGGATAACTATTTTCAAACTGTTCTTGTTTTTTAAAAATATTTTCCAAAATGGAAAATATATTATCCATAGGATAATTTATAATATATTTTTAATGATTAATTTATATTTTTTCTTAAAAGGGTTTTAATGAAAAGAAATTTAAAAATGTTACGTGTTTTAAAATTTTACATTAAAATATAATTTTTTTCCATGTGAACATTCAATATACATATCCATCTAAAATTTCATCATTTGATATTGTTTATGCTTTGTTAGGGATATGATTTAATGATAAAATTCATATTATTTCTATGAATATTGTATGTTTCGATGGTATAATTTTTAAAGAACGTGTTTCTTTTCCATGGGTAAATCACGTTTCAATGAGATTGTTATGAAATCTATTTCTTTTTCCTGAGATAATTAAATTTCATGAAGGTCAACATGAAACCCATTTCCTTTAAATGGTTAAATCATTTTATGAGAGAAAAAATTTTATAATGTGTTTTTATTATGATATAAATGCTCTATGTGCATTATTCATGTTGTGGTACGTGGACATATAATGTGTTGTTTTGATTATATAAATTCTCATTGTGAATATTCATGTTCTGGTTCATGGACATGACCTATATGATTGGTTGGACTAGATAGTGCTGAGTAAGCCTGTTATAACAAATATGATGATGAAGCCCATATTGTGTTGGGTAATCCCATTACAGTTTATCTGATGGGGTGGCCCAAATTATGATGGGTGAGCCTATTATAAAGTACATGATGGGACATACATATATATATCTCCAATTATATATATATATATATAATGATATAATAATGGGAAATAATACAATGGTATTGATACAATATGGGAAGAAGTGAACACATGATCAAATATGGGACGATTCGGAAACCCGATCCAATTTGGGATGACAGGGAATCCCAGTTTCATATAAGAAAATCACCACGACATGAGAAAGTGGTGTGTCATACCAAGTATGTTTAGTCTTTATTAAATTCCAACAAATGTTTTGGAAAGTTCCTTGTCATTAGGTATGTTTTCATAGGTTAATTATTCTACCAAAAATTTCATGTCATACTACAATTTATAATTTCATTGATTATGATCATGATTACATTATGATTGGTGAATTATAAACTACCAATAATTATTCCCTCATAATGTATAAAGATATTTGATACGAAAAGTATGATATTATAATGTTATGATCATGTTCTCATACCCTTAGTCTCATGATAAGATTACATATCTCCCTTATTTACCCTTAATGAGTATCTGATTTGACACATTTCTTAAATTTCCTTTCCCTAGGTTATGAACAATGATTATAAGTAGGATTACTAAAGTAAACATATTTATAGGATATGTTGATGATTTTTCACCAAGTTCAAAGATAACATTTCAATTTATCCCAATACAATAAATTATTACGATCCTCATATATTTTTTATAATGTTAGGAATATTCTTCTAAAACTATTTAATATCCATGCATGTTAATCTGGGGCTGATATAGCTGATATCAAATGAACTCTTTAGCCAACATTTATAAAATATGACTATAAAACATTAGTAATATATCTAGGGTTATTCGAATGGATATTTCTAGAGATTTATCTAAGGTTAAACCTATGGTTTCATATATTTTAAAAAATGTGTCATAATTTAGGAATCATATAAGTAAATTTTCATGGATAGGTGGTTTTATTCTATTATAATTGTTTCCCACCATATTCTTTCTGCTTTTAGTTAATGGAATAAACAATATGGAACCTAGATAACAATGAATTATTTATATGTGGATTGAATGGGAATTATGAATATATATTTCCCCATTAAAAATATCATAAATATAATTAGGAAGGTGGTACATGTATTGGTTATACTATAGATGATAAAGGGACTAGAAATGAAATGTGAATGTTATGGGATGTTATAAGAGTATTCATTAAATTAAACATTGTAAACATGATTATATTGATGTTTTGAAACCATTATACATGATTCATATTTCTTATTATAAGAAAGGGGTGTTAAGGAATAAGATGACAATGTTTGACTAATGTGTTATGAATAAGCTTTTTTATTGAAGTTTATATGTTGTGGAATTCAAATTTTATGTTATATGAATCAATAAATATATTTGTATTTAATGCATAAGTTTTTCATTAAGGATTGAAATTGATACCTTGAATGGATATGAAGACTTTGAAAAGTGACTTAATCGAATGGTGATATTTTAATCAAGGTACTCTAACCCTTAAAGTGTACAAAATATTAAGAAAATTGTGTTTATATTGGATAAAGAGATGATTGATATTGATGAATAATGATGGATTATACTGATTATCCATGAATTGATATTTGTTTTATTGAAAAAGAGTTCTATGATATCATGGATGAAGTTTAAAAAAAATTTGTTTTAAAGAACATATCATGTAATATTTTAAATAAGGAATTAAAAATTATTTTCAAAAGGATTTATGGAAATTCATGTTATTGTCATGTTTCATGAGAATATATGATGAGGGTATTCACATGTTTGGAATGTTACAAAAAAACCTATATTGTAATATATAGGGGAACAATGTTAAGCTGATTTGCTGACCTCATTTCTAAAGTTCTGTAATATAATTATTCAATAGAGTTTAAAGGTTATCCATTTTTTTAAATTTTAATTTAAACTATGGTTTATGTTTGTCAGATTAAATAATTATCTCACCATATGAGGATTTATTTATATTGGATAGAATGTTCTGACTATTTTATTGTGGAGTTATGTCATGAAATATGGAATGATCTATCAATCGATTTATGGATCTCATGAAATTATAATTTTTAAGTAATAAAAAATTATCCGTCATTTATTTCAATATTAGATCACATTGAAATTGATAAATAATCAATAAAGCGTGATATTGTTCTAAAATCAAGCAAGTATAACATCTAATGAAAATTATTCAATATTAGAAAAGGGTCATGAAATAATATATTATCCCATTCATGTTTTATTTGATGATATAAAATATATTTTTAGGAATATTTGGTTTCGGGATTCTTGATCACAAACTTTCACTCAACCATTTTTATATCACTATCCATCAGAACATAATAGTTAATGTTCACTTCCATATCCAATTATTAATTTCCATTATTGTTATACTATGTGTAAACCAAGTTATGAGTTAATTTGAGTAAATATTATTTTTATAATATCCTCATTTTAAATTATGTTATATTATTCATTTTTAGAATGTGAGTTTCCATGAATAAAACTATCAAATATTAGACCATTGATAATTGAGACAAAGTTCGAGGGTGAAATTAATTTTATAAGGGGTACAATGTAACACCCAAAATTTTATTGAAGTTTATTTTTTGAATATTTTTTTTAATTTCTTGAATTTCGTTTCACTATACATCATGTTATTATTTCTATATATTCTTCTTCAAGAAAATCTTGCACTACATGCGAAACCTCATTGTTTTTCATTACACCCAACATTAAGTTTCTATGAAATATCATTTCAATATTATATTTACTAAAATTAGGTGGTTATAACGTACCCAATAAAAATAGTGATATAAATATAAATAAATAATTTTTAAATATTATTTATAATGATTCCATATAAATAAAACCTATTGTTAATAAATCATAAATTTGTTTTGTTATGTATTTATATGTTTTGTAAAATTTACTTTTTTTGCATCCTTCTGTCAAAAAAATTTAAATTATTTTTAGACACCATTAGAAAAGAAAATATAAAATAAAATTAATTTTCGAATTAATAATGTAAAAAATTAGATTATGGTAATGTTTTTGACTTTTCTAAAAAACAATATTTACAAATGAATAGTGCAAATAGTAAATTACAATTCAGATATGTTTTTTCATCTAATTTATTTATATTGTTAAATTGAATATCATGTTTTTTTAAGGTTTAATTTTTGAAATATTACATAAATTAATAAAATATAGGTCATTGGAACCAATTCAACATTGAAACATGATATAAAAATAGCTCAATCTTTTAAACATTTTCATACAAAATCCATCTTTCCCAAGACATCTACATGATTAATATAAAATTAATTTATCACACTTTTGTGTTTATAAATTTGGAAAAATTGAATTCTATATTTGGGATGAGAATAAATTATAATATAAATTGAGGTAAAATTAGTTTTCAATCAAAAATATTGGTAAAATTAATTAAAATTATTATAATGATAATGGTAAATATTAGTTTACATAGTGGTTAAAGTTTATCACATGTGGGAAATGACTTAGATAATTTTCCAAAATCTATTAGATGAGCATATTTTTACCATATAATATTTTTTTTATAATTTTAGGAGTTATTGTGACACATGTTTCTGAATGTGACCTATATAATAAGTTCTGTATGAAAAAATACATAAAAAGGAAACTTCCTTACCTTAACAAAAATAAATCATTGTGATATGAATAGAATACTTCCTTAGATATATTTTACACGTTATTTTTAATGTTATAAAATACTATTAATCATATTAATTTATATATAATTATTTATAGATCAATTACTTAGTTTGACTACTTAAATAATGCCAAAAGTTTTAGTTATTTATTAGTTAATTAACTAAAATAAATAATACTAAAAATACTAAAACTGAATTAAAATTATTTATTTGTTCTAATTAATTTTTTATATATGAATATATCATTATAAAAATGTGTAATCATAATATTTTCAAATCATATATTTTTCTTGATATCTTTTAAATTTAAATTGAATAAATAATGTCAAAATCGACATTAATGGTATTTTATAATAAATGATATATTTAAAAAGATTATAAATTTAATAAAAACATTATTATAACAAAAAAGATATTAAAAAAATATCAATTATTGTCTATTAATGGACCAATTTATCTTTTATATTGACCATATTGACCCTTAAATAGATAACACATTGTTAGCACGGTTTTGGTTAAATGTGTGTTTTTCACATTACATGAGTTTGTATTAAAATTATAATCCAATACAGATGTGATTTAATTTTTTTATATTAGAGAACATATTTCTAATTATTTGTTTCCATATTTTCTAATAAATATCAATTTAATTTATTCTTAATTGTTAATTTACTTAGGTTTTAAAACTAGTTTTGTTAAGAAAACTAAAATGATAAAAGTTGAGAAACATTGATGTTAGAGAAAAAAATTAAAAAAATACATTTATTGTAATTTAGTGTTGGTTTTAATACATATAAATTCCAATTTAAACCATTGTAATTCAATTTTGGAATCTCTTGATGTAAGGGAGACCTCTCAATGCTCATTAACATTTTGTGTTTATGAGAATGCCACTCCACCTCTTTCAAAACACATTCAATATTCTACTTCTATACACCTATAAAGACACTTTGGATCATTAAATACATTATAAAATATTATACTAATATATCTAACCTCAATATAGAATCCTCACTTTGGGAATAAATACAACCAATGAATCCCTCTGGTGTGAAATAAAATGAGTTACTCAAAGAAGAGGTAACATCCTTCCACAATCCATTTTGTTTTATCTTCATTAACTAATACTATAATTATAATTATTACATAATTATATAATAATATTAGTATCGTAAATATAATGACATGTTTTTATTCTATATTTTCCACAAACACCTGGAAACACTTCTTTAAAATGGATATGATTTTTTTTCGTGTGCATAGCCGATTACCGCCTAGTAAAACGATGTTGTATGTTTTCCCTTTTCCACCATTAATGGTTGGAAAATATGATTGAAAAACTATTTTTATATATAATATGTGATATTTATAATGAATTAATTTTTATTTTTAAATATTATATAAATCATAACTTCATACTTTCTACATTTTGAAAATACGATAACATCGTTTATATATTTGTGGACTACCGCCTCTTTAATGAGGTATGATTCGTTCAGACTTTACATGGAATGTAATAAGGATGGGTTTATTAATATGATATTATATATATTAAATATTAACAAAACTATAATGATAGTATATATATAAACATATATGTACTTTACTTTCATTCATTCAATACGACTGTAAAACAGAAATAACATCCATGCGTACATATGACCGACCGTCTCCATGGATAGTGCATTTCATTTATTATATGAATATTTTATAGATTTTTATAAATACATATATATTGAATATATATTATATTCAGTCCATTCCTTAAAAACAAGAAATAATTAAAACCATATCTATGTAAAATGACCATGAATAGAATGTGAAATACTCTATAATAAACAAAGTGGTTGTTACCCAAGAAATATCATAAAATTATTAATAAAAGGATAAAATAAATATATAATAAAATGAATATATGTAATTGTATATGGGAATATGATTATTTGGAATATTTATAATAAATTTATAGTTACTATAAATGATATTTGAAAACATACAACAAATTTCAAGACTTAAGGTAATGGTATTGTCGTCTCACATTAAATTATGTGAGACATATGACTTATTCACCAATAATTTATTTTATGTGGTGTATATACTAAAAAATAATGTATTATCAAATTATTATAAATAAAATTTTGTTTATTTACCAATTCATTTGATGATATTTATTCCATTGGATTCCTGGTTCAAAGGTTACAAGATCGGTAATGTAGTTTTGTCATGATTTCCCTTCTTTGAGATACATGTCATGTTATGATACTAAATCTTTCAATGAGATGTATATATTTATGATTTACATGTTATATAATTACAATCATTATTTCATGAATTTTTTTTCTTCATATAATTATATTCTCTCTTGTTTATTATGATTCAATGATACCAAATTGGTAAAACATTATTTCTATGGTATTGTTGTTTATCAGGACTATTTACGATGAAACTTTCATGGAAAAAAAATTTATGGTCCATCTCTCAATAAAACTAATGATTTTTTCTCTGGTTACTGATGATATAGTCATGTATTGTTACCATTTTACACTCCTTCTCACTAATGATAATTATGAAATGTTTTTATGAAAAACTAACATTACCTCCCTTTAGACAGAAATCTGTCTTTATACAAAACCATGTTTTCTAAAATGGTATTCATAAATATTTTATTTTTAAATTTTTTTAATATTTTTCAATGCTTAATTTGTAGCTTTTCATGAATAAATGATTTCCATAGTTTTTCAAAATTTCATTTTATCATTTCTAGTTCGATTTAATGTTATAAAAGTGTTTATCAAATATAAAATTATATTTTAATAAAGAAATGATTTTAATTAATTTTTAATATTATATTATATGTTTTCAAGGTGGTTTTTTAAATAAAATTATTTTGAGAAATTTTTATGTTTTAAAAAGTAATTTTTAAATAAATGTTATGTTTAATGTGGTCTTTAAAAATCCTTCTCAATCTAGGATACTATATTTTTAAATTGATTATACTTTACTATGGATATGATCCAAGGGAACCGTTAATTTTATTTCTATAAATGGTTTCTATTTTTATGGTTTAATTTTTCGGTAATATGTTTCTTTCCCATGGGTAGAAATTTATTTAAGGATATTTTTGTGAAACTCATTTTATTCCCATGGGATAATCATATTTCAAGTAGATCAACATAAAACCCATTTCCATTACATGGGTAAATAATTTTAAGAAAGAATAATTATTTTAATTTTTTTATGATGATGTTCAATATTTTTTTTCTTTATTCATGTTTTGGTTCATAGAAATGGATTATATGATGGGGTTTCCCAGATATAATTGTGTACGTCAATTACAATATATACAATGGGTCATCCCTTATTATATTGGGTGATCCCATTACTACTTATATGATGGGGTGGCCCATATCGCACCGAGTGATGCCATATATCATACTTGATGTGTGGGGACTATATATCACTCCAATTCATTGGTTAAATATTTATATATCATTAGAGAGTGACATGAAACCAGATGAAAAGATTGATCCACTATGGAATGACGGGGAAACCAGATCCCTTATAAGAAAAGCGGAAACAAAGTCTAAAATGGGGAGATGCAGAAACCCGATCACTTATAAGGAATGAACTTTTACTGGGGATGGTTATTTTTTCCCACATATTAGGTGTAGTCCTTATGATGTTCCCAGATAAAATGTGCCAATGAGCCTTAGCTTAATGAATGTTATTTCTTGTTTATGCTTCGGCCAAAAAAATTTATTTCTTACCCCTATGTCATGATTCCATGACATATTTTCTTTATTACACTCTGATAGATGCCTTCTGAACTGATAATAATTATTACATGACTCTTGATTATGATCATTGATATGAATTTAATGATCATAATATGTTATGATTATGTTCTTATACCATTATTCTCACGTTATTCTTACAAAGCACCCTTGTTTACCCTTACTAAGCATTAATCCAACACTATTATTGTGTTTCCTTTCCCTTGGATTAGAAGAATGTTTTTAATTTGGTTTATTAAAGGTTAATTTTTTAATCGTAAATGATAAATATTTTTTCACATGTTTGTTTATTATGTTTTCATGTTTCCATACACATTAAACTATTACGGTACACATGCACATATTTTTTTAAGGTGATAAACAATCCTCCAAAATGGTGTAATATTCATATATGTTAAGAAAGGGTCACTATAGTGGATGTTATTAATAAATTATTCATAGTTGTATTAATAATATAATAAAATTTATCTGGGGATTTATTTGATTTTGGATCCTCGCACTCATTTTTGTCTAATCAATTTTCCCAAAAAATGTTGTCATTTCTCTTTTACCATAATATGGGAATTTGTAGTCAAAGCAGCCAATGAACATCTCATTACCACAAGGACGTGTTAAGAACATCCCATAAAGAAAAAAACACTATATTTTCAAATATTATTATTTTACCAATTTTTAACATTTATATAATCCTTTGTATGGACTGTATTTTAAAAAAATAAAAAAACAATTTATTTCAAGGTGAAGGAAAATATGATTCATGATTAATATGTTATGTTAATTATCATTACAGTTAATATTTCATCATTTGAGTCATGTATATATCCACTGATGTTAATTTTAATGAATAAGATTCTTCGAGAAGAAGATAAAACACAATCTATGGTTGGATAAGGAAATCATGAAATTAAGGATGTACCAATTATATATCAATTCATTGATGTATTTCCTTATGAATTACATAGAAATACAGTGGAGTGTAATGTCATGTTTTATATCGATTAGTCCAAACTGCATGACCAATATCAAATACCCCCCTGTTGAATGGCCATTGGGGAGTTAGTGGAGTTGAGGAATCAACTTGGTGATTTGGGTGATAAGGTATTTATATGCCATATTGTTTCATCATGGAGACCCATTTTATCTTCATTATAAAGAAATATGTGACCTTTTAGCTATTCAATGATTATATGGAAATTAATTTCATTATGATAAATAATAAGTACCATCTACCTCACATTAACAAATTAATTGACCAACTTCACAGAGCTAAATGTTTTTCAAAATTCAACATTTTTCATTGATATCAGATATTATGAGAAATAACGGAAGACACATTGAAGATAGATTTTTGAATTAGGTATGGACATTAGTAATTCCATTTGGATTAAAAAATTGGCTTCTATTTTTTGAATATAATAAACAAAGTATTTACAAACCATCTTGAAGATTTTTTTTAGAAGTCATTAATGATATGACAGTGTATTGATAATTCTATGAGGACCATGCAAATAATGTGAGTATCATTATAGGGAATCTTATATGAGAAATGTTATATGGGAGATTTGGTATGTTTCATTTATGGATATATGATATTTCCATTCATATCCATATAGTCAACAAGAATATAATCTCAGTTGATCCCATGAAGACAAAGACAATGATTGGATGGACTACAATAACCAAAATAACTGTGGTAAATAGTTTAATTAGATTTTTGGATAAAATCATTTATTTTTTCATAATTTTCCCTGATTGGATAACTTGTTAACCAAGACTACACGTAAATGGGTTAATTTCATTTGGAAAAGGGTATTTGGATAATATTTTGATGAATTGAGGATGATATTTGTTAATGAACCAATACGGAATTTACCATTATGAAATGATGTGTTTAATATATAAATATATATAGTGGTGTATGAAATAATAAAATAGGTTATATACTTATGAATCATGATAAATTTACTTCATGTGCATCATGGTAGTAGAATACGCGTGATTAGAACTATCTGAATCATGATCTTGAATTGGAATCTAAAGCATTTTCTTTGAATATATGGTGACATTATGTCAATAGTAAAATAGATGATATATATATATAGAAAATAAAATCCTAAAAGAAATATTTTGACCTAAATAGATCATCATGAGGAAAATTTTATGGCTTTCTCTACTCAAGGATTGTTATTTCAAATTTCACTACCTCATAGGGAAATCAAATAATGCATTAGAGGAATTAAGTAGGAATAATCATACATTTCTAAACTAAATGTGGATTGAGATAGATCATATGTTTGTGGATCTTGTAAATATGGATATTGAAATTATTTATAATGGATATTGGAAACCAATTTTTTAAATTATTTCTAAACAATATTTACAAGGAAATTCAAAACAATCGCAATTTTATGATGATAATTTTTTGGATTATAAATAGATATGTGAATGATGGGAAGTGTAAGGCCCAAACCTTAAAAATTTATATGATATTGAGTTAAATCATGAATTTATATTGAGGATATTTTTAGGTTTAGAGATTTATATAATTAGTCCATAACTGTTACATATCAACTTGAATATTACGTATAGACACTACTACTTAGTATCCATTTTTTTAATAAAAAATCAAAAAAGAAACATGTCTTGTTCCATGTTTTAGACAACATAACATTTCTATGATCCCATCATTGACCCAATTCTACATTATGTATTGTTAAAAACATTTCAAAAACGTGGGATAAGCAAAAAATATCACTTAGGGAAACACAAAGAGGGAAAACAATTTGTTTCTTTAGAACAATAAGTAAACCTTGAATAGTTTATCATAAGAAATACTTTTCACCTTTATGAAGAAGAAAATACTCTTCACTGAAAAAAAGATCACTACATACCCTTTTGTAAAAAAAATATT
The DNA here is from genome assembly GCA_963277665.1 of Viscum album. Classification (NCBI taxonomy): domain Eukaryota; kingdom Viridiplantae; phylum Streptophyta; class Magnoliopsida; order Santalales; family Viscaceae; genus Viscum; species Viscum album. The sequence continues at coordinate 2,094,073,586 of OY728136.1, forward strand.
ACCATTAATCCCATAGAAATAACACATAAAATATAATGTTTACTTAGGACACAAACATACATAAATGGACTAACCATACAATTGACTTATACACGTATCTCTAAATGGAATATCCATATGGCCGACTTCCATACCCAATGCATTAGAGGTTATAACATAACCACCCATCTTGGTTTATCACGACACCACACGTCATTTGGTTTATCACGTAACCACCCATCAGATTTCAATATACCAATATAAATCATAACACGTGAAAAAATCAAGAAGGAAAGATAACATTTCCATATTGAAATCACAATATATCATTTCAAGATAGTGACATAATCCATGCTTTATCAATCCATTTTCAAAACCATTTAAAACATTTAATAAATTCATTTTTGAATCAAAGTGTCTCATAGCTCTTTGAAACTTTTAAAGGAATTAAAATTTAAAAACATTAATGTTCATATAAATAAATCATTAAAATCATTTTGAAAACTAGGTCATTAAGGATAAATATTTTTATGAATTAATATTTAAAACATTTTAAACAATGTTTTAGTTAAAGAGTCTCATAACACATTATATAAACATGAATAAACATAATTAATGAATAAAATAAAAAAACCTATGATATTATTTGAATATGTATATTCATGATATAATATTTAAAAGGGAAGTATATACACCATATAAAATTGAATTGGTGTATAACATCAAATAAGTCTCAAAAGAATATAAATTGAGACAACGTCACTTACAAAGATCGTATCCTTATATTAATGAAAAATCAATGACATAATTACGTGTGAAAAATATAAATACAACCAATATAAGTGGATATTATGTATAAAAAAATCAGTGTTCATTCACACATATTTAATTAACTTCCTAATCAATAAGTATATGTTTTAACCAACTAATTGAAATTGAGTTAAGAAAATCCCTTACCGAAATTCGAATACCTAACGATGTAACATTAAAATTAAGAAAATGATTCGATGGGAGAGAAAAGGTTGTCTCATCACATGGACATAAAATTTACATTAATAAGGATATAAAAGAATAAATTCCAAAATGATAATATTTAAATTGCAATACATTACAAAAAGAAGTCATTTAAAAATAGGAGGGTGAAAGGTTCCATTACCGATTTTGTATCATATGAAACATACACCCCATGAAAGTGGTTCATAAAATGAAGATTTAAATACCATTAAAATAAAGTATATTTCAAATTGAATAAAATCATATGCAATACATAAACCTAAAAAATAAAATAGTGGCAAATATAGAATGAATCTCATAGGAATAAAAATTGAGATGGAAACCCCTTACCATGTTGTAATCAATCGAGTTGTTTGACCAAAAGTTAATAACCACAAAATTAATCATATAATACAAGGAATACAAAGGGAATAATAATAATATATATCAAATTTCAGTAAAGATTACACCAAATGCAATAAATAATTGGCTAATAATGGAAATTTCTCAGCATTAAATGTGTTATAAGAAACCCCTTACCTCATGTCGGACATGACTAGTATGTTCTGTGTTCATACTGAATAATAAAACTATGTTAATTACTAATTCCTTAATAAACATTTTCATGTTTTTTATTCATTTTATATTACTTATTACCTTGTTATAACCATTAGTTAATTATTTGAGTTCATTTTGGACATTTTGTCGATGTTTGGAACATTTGTCAAAAATATGAACTTGTTATAATTACAAATTGTCCATGTGGTCAAAAGTACAATAAAACCAAAATTATATTCATGATTTAGATATCATATAAATCATATATATCTAGTATATATTTATATATAATATTCCATAACATTTGGATAGTATAAATGAAATGCACCGTTCATGGATACAGAAAGACATACGTACGAATGAACGCTACTTCAATTTCCTTTATTTACATTTTTAAAGGTATAAAAACCAAATGATACATATGTATATTATAATTAAACTATTATATAACTTTTTATACATATTTAGAATGTTTATTAACACCATCTTTTATATGTACCATGTTTTCTATGGATGAGTCATATCACATTGAGGGGGTCGTAGTCCACACTTCTCAAATTAAATTATCGTATATATACAACATGTAGCCCATTAAGGTATGTTATAATAGATAATTACATAGAATATATATATAATAAATATTATAAATATAATATATAATTATATTTCCATAATAATGGCCACTATGATAGGCATTGGTAGATAATTGAATAATCATCATTTCATGAGGTAGTAGTTCGCCATCCACTGAAACAATATGTTATTATATGTTTGATGGAGGTGTGTGTCAGTGTAGTTCAAATAATTCTCATTACAAAAAAATTATATTGAATAATTTGGTGTTTTTATATAATAAAGTAATAAAATTATTTTAGGGGTTGGAGAATTAAAATAAATGAAAATAACTTAAGAGAAGACGTTGCCATTAAATCGAGTAACTCTCTTTGGTATGACCAAAAAAGATTTCTTGAAGTTCCTTCTACCTAAGGTAAGGATTCTTGGTAGAAGAGAGGGTTCTAGAGAGATTATTTTTGCAGAGGTTGGACGAGCTAAGGGGCTTGAGAGGTGTAAATAATAGGTTAGAGTTTAGGGCTTTTAATAAGGGGGAGGGGCTCTTTAGGAAAGTATGAAAATAATATTTTAATATTAACTGAACTTCTCGTTCAAAAGGTCCCAAACATATTCAATTATTATATAAGATGTTTATTATTATAAATCCCATAAACCAATAGGCTTTAGAAATGTTTTGGATACACATTTAACCTTATCATATAGCTTTAACCCTTAGTTAACTCATTTGACTCTTACCATGTCTTCTTGTATATTCACTTTATAAGGTTAATATAGTTACTATAAAATGCCAATAAACCCACAAGTTGTTAACTAATGAAATTTTAAACCTTATAGAAGTCATTTGGGAAAATAATTTATTTTTATGTTTATAATACTATTTAATAAAATAATATTGTTTTTAAAAACTCATTTATATCAATTTCAATAGTCTTCATATCATGACTTTTTTTTATGAAAACAAAAAAAATTACTCTTAAGAAAATGCTTAATTATTTCAAATATAACACTTCATACTAATCTATAAAATTCAAGAATGGAATAAAGAAGTTTTTAAATAATTTTTTTATATTTATAATCTCATTTATTTAAAACATTCATTTTTTAGTTAATCATTACATCCTCATTGTGTTATAAATAAATTTACTTATTTGATGTCTAAATATTATAAATAACAAATGATGATGTAGGAAATATTTTTAGATCTGTATTGAATATTTATAGTCAAATATATCTATTATATAAACCCACAATAAAATTGTTTTAGTAAAATTATACATGTTTATGATATTTTTATTTTTTACATTAAATAAAAAGTTATTAATGTAATTATCTTACCCAAGTGGAATTAAAGTGCCGAAAGTTTCACCAACAGATTTTATTGGTCATCAAAGTGAAATTATTTCCAATTACCAACATTGGATTAAATGGTAAAAAAATATAATTACAATTTAAAACCAATTTAAAAGATAATTTAAAAACATAATTGAATTATATTAAATGACATTTGTGAATTAGTATACATTATTTTTCAAAATTAATTAAATAAATGAAATTTATCAAAAAAATTCCAAAAAATTTTCCAAAGTAAAATTTTATGGCCCCATTATAAAAACTAAATTTAGAACATATAGAAGTGAAAAAATAGAATTAATGATGGTTATCCATCATAAATCAGCAAATCAAACATTTAAATATTATTAGAGTATTAATGTTTAAAATTAGATTCCATCGTATTTTAAGCCTGTAACTTTTGTTAGATAATTGTAAAGAAATTTAAGAGACATGTTTAATAATAATATGGGATGCTCTGTTCATTCCCACATATTAAACGTCTTGGAGATAACTACAATTTAAATTAATAATAATATATTATTATTTTTTAGTATAATTAAATGTTGTGTGAAACATTAGACTTCAGAGAAACCCATTATTGTGTATCAAGTACGCCATAGAGCATAGCAAACACTTTAAAGTAAAATTAATATTTAATTCAAAAATATTAATTAATTTGATAATTTTATATTCATTATTTACTAGGGATGTTATATCCTTCCCCCCTTTTAGGAATTGCTTCCTCACAATTTTAAAAGTGCACTAAGAGGCATTATTGAAAGTCCCACATTAGAAATAGTATAAAAAATATCACTATAAAAGAAAAAAGTTAAGTACAAAGGTCACCCGAGATAACCAATACTATGATTACATGATAACACAGATATGGAGGAGAAAATAAGTGTCATGTTTTGTTGGATAGTGGTATAAGACATGATCAGGAGAAATTTAACCACCAAAATACCACAAACTTGTGATAGGTTAAATGGTCTTTGGTTTCGCAGCATGAAAATTAAATGGACAAAAATATTAAGTTTTGTTTAGTAATTTTGGAGAATTTATTTACAAGATTAACTATGGACATATGGAAATATACTTACTTTTCAAGTAGAGTTTTATCTTTAAGTAAATTTCTACCATAAACTCATTTTTCTCCATACGATGAGTATTCATGATGACATGATCACACCTATTGTGCTAAAATCTACATCTTGAGAATGTTAAAATCCCCAAAAGATATAAGATATATTTTCACTGACTTTAGACATTATCCAAATACAAAATTGTTAGTACAAGATCAGATAATCTCCAAAAAGGATAATCCCTCAAAAACTATACTACTCCTAATATCCAAAATTCAATAAATAGTACCCTGATTTCAACAAAGACCATTGGATAAACAATTTTTATTAAATTTATTCAATATAATCCAAACTAATATTGAATCCCAGAACTCTAAAGGATTTAATCATAGTCTTACATAGTAAATCATAATATTTTTCTCCAAATAAAAACGAATATTCTTAAAGTCTCACACTAAAGAGTAATTAAAATAATAAAATATTTTCTATGATAGGTTAATCATTTCAATAAATATCCCAAATATTAAATAACCATAGATTATTACAAAATAAAATTTCAATAATTATTCCACAAATGAAATTCCATAGTATCTTATTTTCATTAACCATATAGTGTTTCCAAAAGAGAGAATGTCTTCAAAAATAACATTTATCACTTAATCACAAAATCATTTTCCTATAATAAGGAATCTCATTTAATAAATCATAAGATCTCAAATCAACTTATTATTGATCCATAAAATCATTTAAAAAAAAGAATAGGTCATACAAAATAGGGACTTCACGTAGTATAATGGTAAGTGTTGCGCTCGTGTCGCCCTTCAGTTATGGGTTCAATTCATGTGTCCTTACCGGAAGCGATGAGTTGTCACCCTTCCTGTAGGTTTTAATTTTTATAAAACCATATAATTTATTATCATTACAAACAAATGAGACAAAATCCTCAAAAATAATGATAAAAAATTTAATCATCAAATGTTATCAAATGAATTTCATTTTTCACCAAAAAATGTAATAAACATTTATCACATCTAAAATAATTATAACTATATCAAATATGATAACCATTATGTTTATGATAATAAATCTAAAACAACACCCTAGCCTCTAATTTTATCTAAACCTAACTCTGATACCAACTATAAGCCCCATCCTTAAAACATTATATAATCATGAGTTTAATCAAGAATTTAGAATGAGGATCTTTCTAGGTTTTTTGTTTTAGAGAATTAGGCCATAACTATTACATTTTAAATTTAATATTCCGGGTAGTCACTACTACACATTATCAATTTGTTGATAAAATAAAACTCATGAATAGAAACATGTTTAGTTCCATTTTTTTGAAAACATGACATTTTAATGATCTAAGCCTTGTCCTTATTCCACTTTATGTCCTGTGAAAAACATTTCAAAAACACAGGATGAGCAAAAAATCTCTATAAGGGATACACAAAGAAGGAAATATTTTACTTTTTTTAAACGAACAAGTAAACCATGAATACATTATCCTAAGTATTAGTTTTCACCATTATGAATAAGTAAATACTCTTCACCGAATAGAAGTTAACTACTTACCCTTTTGTAACCAAAAGATTACAATAAAACTAATAAAAAGAACACATAAAATATAAAGGGAACATGGGACCTAAACATACTAAAATGGAATAACCATTCAGTCGACTTACACACATATCACTAAATGAAATAGACATATGACCGTCTTCTATAACCATTGCATTAGAGGTTATAACGTAACCACTCGTCCTTGTTTATAACGACACCACTCGTCATTTGGTTTATCACGTAAACACTCGTCAAATGTCTAACTAACATTATAAATCATAACAAATAAAACAATCATGAATAAAAGATAACATTTCCACATTGAATTAAAAATATATCCTTTCATGATATTGACAAAATCAATACTTTTGTAAACCATTTTAAAATCCATTTAAAACATTTAATAAAGATATTTTTTAATCAATGTGTCCCATACCACTTTGTAGATTTAAAAGGAAGCAAAATTTTAAATCATTAATGCCCATATAAATAAATAATTAAAATCAATTTTTAAATATGGTAATTAATGACAAATATATTTAAGAATAAATAATTAAAACATTTAAAACATTATTTAATTAAAGTATCTTGTAACACATGAAAAACACATGGCTAAACATAACTAAATAATAAAATAAATCAAAACTTATAATATCATGAGAATAAGTATATTCATGAAATAATATTTATAAGCGCATTATATATACCATATAAAAGTAAATTAGTATATAACATCAAATAAGTCTCAATGGAATATATATTGAGACCAATTCCCTTACAAAGAACGTATCGTTAGATTAAAGACAAATCAATGGCATAATTATGTGTGAAAAAAATATACACACCCAATATAAGTGGATTTTACTTGTAAAAAAATATGATTTCAGTCACAGATATTTATTTCAAGACATAATCAAAAAGTATAAGTTTAACTCAAAGAATTGAAATTAGGTTATGCTGTTCCCTTAGAGAAATTCGTCAGCCTAACGACAACACAATAAAATTCCGAAAATGATTTAATGATAGAGAAAATGTTATCTCGTCACTTGGAAATAAAATATACATCAATAAGGATATAGATTAACATATCCCAACATATTAATAGGTAAATTAAAATATATGACAAAAATAAGTCTTTTAAAAATTGGTGGGTGAACGGTTCCCTTACTGATTGGTATCATACGAAACAAACAGCCCATGAAAGATGGTTCACACAATGAAGATGTAAATTCTCATAAATTAAAGTATATTACCCAATGAATACAATCATAGTTAGTACATAAACCTCACAAAAGAAAATAGTGTCAAATATAGCATGAATCTTACGGGGAATAAAAAGTGAGATGAAAACCCCTTACCACGTTGTAATCAATCAAGTCATATGATCAAAAGTTATTAATCACCAAAAGAATCATATAATACCATTAATATAAAGATAATAAAGATAATATATATATATAATGGTACTAAAAAATACACCACATTCAATAAAGAAGTGGCGATCAAGGGAAATCTCTTGGAATTAAAAGTGAGATAAGAAACTGCTTACCTCGTGTCCGACATGACTCGTATATTTTGTTATCTTCCGGAATAATAACATTAAGTGAATTTATACATCCTTAAAGACATTTTTTATGTTTATTATTCATTTTATTTCACTTATTACCTTCTTATAGTTATTACTTCATTATTTCTGTTCATATCAGACATTTTGTCGATGTTCGGAACTTTAGTCATAAAAATGAACTTGTTATAATTACAAATTGTCCATGTGGTAAAAAATAAATTATCTAAAGAATTATATTCATGATTTAGATATCATATAAATCATATATATACATTATTTATTTATTTATAATAGTCCATAACATTTGGACATAAGAAATGAAATGAACCGTTCACGGAGATGGTAAGTCGTACGTACACATGAACACCACTTTCAATTAATTTTATTCATTTTAAAGGTATAAAAACCAAATGATACATATATATATTATAACTAATGTAGCATATAATATTTTATATTTGTTACATAATTTTATTAACTACATCCTTTATACTTTCCACTTATGTTATGGATGATTCATATAACATTGAGGGGGTGGTAGTCCGCACTTCCTCAAATGAAATTATTGTACATACACAAACTAAAAAAAATAATTGTATGCTGTAAAATATAATTAAAGAACAAAAGATATAAAAATAATATAATAAATATCATTTATAATTTCAGTTCCATAATAATGATCAGCATTAGTTTTGGTAGGAGATAATTGAATAATTATCATTTCATGAGGCAGTTGTTTGTTGTCCACAAAAACAGTATGTTCGTATCCATTAGATTGAGGTGTGTGTATTTTTAGTTCGAATAATTCACATTAAAACAACCTAGTATGTTTATTATAATGTTTTTTTATAAAATATTGGAAAAAAAGAGTATAGGGGGTTGGAGAAATAAAATAATAGAAAAGAACTTCAGAGAATATGTTTGCATTAAATCGGGTAACTCCCTATATTTGATCCAATTGGATTTCATGAAGTATTTTATTCCTAAGGTAATTCTTTTAAGTGGAATAGAGGGATATTTCTAGGATATTTGTGAAAATTTTGGACAAGCCTATGGGCTTGAGAGGTGTGAGTAATGGGTTTGAGGTTATTGATTTTTATAAGTGGGTGGAGGGGCTCTTTAGAAATGTATGAAGATATTATTTTATTATAAACTAAATTTTGGTTTTAAAAGGTCACAATCTTATTCAATTCTGAGATAAGATGAATATTATTCGAAATCCTATCAAAAAATTGGTTTTATAAATGTTTTGGATTCACATTTAACCTTATTATTTAGCTTTAACCCTTAGATAACTAATTTGACTCTTACCATGCCTTCTTCTGTATTCACACTATAAGGTTAATATAGTTACTATAAAATGCCAATAGCCCCACTAGTGGTTCATTAGTGAAATTTTAAACGTTATCTAAGTCATTTGGCCAAATATTATATTTTAGGAGTATTATAACATTTAATAAAATAATATTTTTTTAAATACTCATTTATATCAATTTAAATACTATTCATATTAGAACTTTTTAAAAGATATAAAACAACAGGATTATTTAGTAAAACATTCATTAATTCAAACATTAAATGTCATACTAATCAATAAAATTCATTGATGCCATAAAAAAGTTTCAAAAAAATTAATTTTATATTTATAATCTCATTTATTTCGAACATTTATTATTTAGGTAATCATTACATCATCATTGTGTCATAAATAAATTAATTTATTTGATTTATAAAAATTATAAATAAAATATCATGTTGTATGAAATATTATTATATTTATAATGAATATTAATAGTCAAATATATCAATTATATAACCCCACATTAAAATTGTTTTAGAAAAACAATATATGTTTATGATATTTTTTTTACTTTAAATAAAATGTTATTAATGTAATTATCTTACCAATGTAGATTTAAAGTGCCAAATGTTTCACCTAAAGACTTTATTGGACTGCCATGACTCATTAAATAATGTTAAGACATGTTTAAAGGTAATATTTTGTTATTATAATATTAGTTTTACCATGAATTACCTTATTTACTTTTAACCATGGTAAATAAATTTCAAAATTTATTATTCACCAAAAATTATATTCATATAATTGAATCACATTTTACATTATGATGACAACCATGTATCTCAGATTTTTAAAAATCAATTCTGAAAAATGGTAAAATTTTATTTAAATGAAAACGTTGATTTCTGAATTACTACTCAGTGTTTTCACTATTCATAAAAAAATTGATGGTTTTCAGAAAAATAGCAATAATTCATCCTAAGATATATATGATATTACAAATTCAAAAATGGAATCTATTTTAAAAAATTGAAAACATATAAGTTTCATTAATTAATTTGACATTAATTCCCATTGTCAAAGAAACAAACGTGTTTTTTAGAAATAATAACTATCCAAAGATTGACACTTGTTTATGTCCAATTTCAAAGTGAAATTACTTCCAATGACCAAAATTGGATTAAATAGTAAAAATATAATCTAATTAAACATTAAAAAAAATTAAAAAGACAATATACCAATATAAATAATTTAGATTAAAAGGATGTTTTGAATTAAAATAAAGAATTTTTCACTATTCTTTAAAAAATGAATTTTATAAGAAAAATACAAAAAAATTTCCCAATGTGTATTCTAAGGTCCCTATTATAAAGAAAAAATATAGAATATATAAAAACGACCAAAACAATATTTAAAGAGGGTTCATCATCAAAAGGCCATGAATAGTCTTATAAATAATATTAGAGTACTTATTCGTAAAATTAGATTCATTCATATATTAAGCCTCTAATATTTATTGGATTAATGTAAAAAAAATTCGTAAACATGTTTAACCATAATATGGGTAGCTATGTTCACTCCCAGCAATACAATGTCTAGGAGTTAACTAGCATTTAAAATAAAAAAAATATATTTTTAATTTCCAGTATAACTCAATGTTGTGTGGAACATTTGACTTCAGAGGAACCAATTGCTGTGTATAGGGTAGGCCATAAAACATAGCATCCCATTTAAAGTAAAATTATTATTTAATTCATAAATATTAGTAAATATAAAAATGTTATTTTCTTTATTTACATGGTATGTTACAGAAAGTTGGGTTAATTTTTTCTAATGATAGAATCATTACACTTAGAAGGTTATTATGTTATCCGTATATACTTGATCTGAAATAAGAACTTTTAGATGATTCTCCTAGATCTAATTTATCTATACACACTAGTAGAACAATCTTTCATAAGGATTTTAGGGAAAATTTTTGGTGGGATAACATGAACTAAGAAATTGTGATCAATGTATCGGAATGATTTTTTTAATATCCCAAGGATTAGAGATAATATATTTTTTGATCTATGCAACCTATTCCCATTACAATGTACAAATTAAATGCCATTACTATGAAATTTTTTACAGGACATCCAAATATTCCAAGAAAGAATGATTAAATGTGGGATATTATTGAGCGCCTAAAAAAATCTACACATTTTTTAACTATAAGATAATTCCTATCTTCTATGATAATCATAGGTCTCTATATGAATGAAGTTTTAAAACATTATAGTATAGCTATTTTATTTGCTTCTAATTTTGATCATGTTTTGAAACCTGATTCTAAAATATTATTTCGAAGGCTCTTGAAACCAAGATTTATTTGAGTACTATTATCATTAATAATGTGATGGATAGTATAAAAATAATATTCCTATAAGGAATAAAATAATGATTTCATCACAATCGATCTTCATAATATGTGGGACCATTATTTATCTTTGGTAGTATTATCTAAAGACAATAGTTTTCATTAATGTATTCAAATAGTTCAATATGATGTATTATATGGAATGACATGTCAAAATTCAACTTGATGGATTATAGTTGGTGAATGGAAACATATAGAACTAGTACATGATGATGAGAAAAAAAGATAAAGACTATTCAGGCTCACATTAAAGAATCTTAATTTATGAAAATTGTATATGCTGATAATAAGATATAGGATTCATAATTTCTTGTGGGAGATCATCTTTCCTTAATGTATTTTCTATTATTTGGTTTAATAATGTTTGGTAAGAAGGGAATATCGGGCCCCCGATACATCAAACCCTTTAAAATCCATTAATTAATTGGATTGGTGAATAATAATTATGTAATTACACAAAGTCTATCAAAAGTACAAGATTTTTTCAATATATCACTCTTAGGGATACATATGCAAGAACAAATTCATGTTTAAGTACTCTACTCTAATAGTCCTATTTTTTCCGCTTCATCCTACCTATACCCCCACAATTCGGGCTCATCGTACGAGTGGGACGTTCTACCACCTCAGTACTATGCCAACTGAGGCCCCATATCCAACTCTGGTGAAATATAATTGGACCATGATCAATCTCAATATGAAAGTATTATATATATTATTTATATTAGTGTGAAATTATTGAGAAACCATATGACTCTACATGTATGGTTCATTGTATAAATCAGAAAATGGATAAAGGAAAATGGGTACCATAGGTTGTTATGAAGAAAAAATACCCTCATTTGTTTAGAATGTAATATCCATTAAATTTCAAGGATGAGATTTTTCATGGATATTAGAATAAATCACCCAGATTTAGTATGATTTATTTTCATTTTAACAAAACTCAATCTAAACAATATCTTGTGACTCACACAACACTGTGTATAAAAGAAAATACCTAATAAAATATTATTTAAACATGGCCATTTTAACATAAACATTAAATTGAAGTGTGTGTATAGTGGTATCTAAATTATGAAAATTAAACAGTTTATAATTTTATAAAATAAGATATATAGATATCTATTTGTAATAATTAAAAATAAATTTCATAATAAAGTAAAACAATTTTTTTGAGAAAATGTATTTTTTCAATAAAAACAATTCCATCGCTTCTTTCACACATGTGATAAAATTATCTTCTTAAATATTTTGATATCTTATTTTATAATATTATCTATATTCTGTAAAAATGTTTTTTTTAAAAAAATATCTTAGGGTTATTTATTGGTATTTTCTTTTAGATTTTCATTTTTCGATAAATCATAAAAAATATGGATTTATATTGAAAAATAAATATTTATTTAAAATTATTTACAATGTTGAATTATATTTTAAAATGGTTTTATAGTAACAGTAGATAAAATATTGTTATATTTAATTAAATTTTTCAATCGAGGTTATGTTTATGTATAATTTCAATAGAAACCCTCTATACTTATGAGATATTTTTCGTTGGAAACCCAATTTTTTATTACTCATATGTTTATTACTTTAAATTTTTTTCAACATTTTTTAATTGAATTTGAAAAAAAATGACTCTATATTTGAAATGTCATAAATTTTCAATAATTACTATTTCAACTTAATTTTTTATCATTATTAATTGTAATATATTTAAATATTAATTATCGAGGTTAAGGTAAACACTTATTTAATCGAGGTCAAACTATGAAAATTGGATTATAATGTTCTAAAAACATGTATCAGAAAAACTTTATAGAAATAAATCAATAATATAACTGATATGGGATGATAAAGAACTAGGTTTGTATTATTTTGGAATGATAAAACCATGCTTTTAAATAATTCTTCTCAAAAATTTCATGCATGCCTACTTCCCCAATAATGAAATGACACATACCCCTCTCCCCTCTTCACACATAAAAAATCTATTTATTTCAGCCTCTCCTATGGTAAATATATTATATTTCCCATTCAATAATACAATGATAATTATTTTTTCCATTAGTTCATTATAAGAATTGTTTTCGTTTAATCCTTAAAAAAATTTCTGAATTAGATGTAACATTCACAAACAAGTATTTTTATTTTATTTTTTTCTTTAGCCACTTCCAAATCATATATAATCATTATAATTAAATAAAACCAGTATCAACCCTATACATATATTATTTTATTTTAATTGAATAACCTATATCCATATTATCTTCCATCAAATGGGAAACTTAATAGTCAATCATGTCTACTACAAACTATAACTCCATTAATCGATGTAATTCTTTTCCCAGCCTGACCTCTGACTATTAAATATAATTATTGATTTAATATATATAAATATATATCAATAATAATTGAATTAATCTTATATAATTATAATATCATATATCAAATTTTTAACTTTATATTCTCTTTAAAATATGATAGTGTCTCTTGTGTGTAGGATTGACTAACTCCCAATAAAGCATCACATTTCATCTTTCACAACACATTAAATGTAAGGTAATAAGGATAAAATTTACTTAATATATTATAAATACATGAAATGATATTGATACTATAAAATTACTATATCACTCTCTTTATTACACTTTCACTCGTTAATGGAATGATAATGTTGATGCTGCATATGTACGGTCTACCATCTCCATGAAGTGATATGATTAATTTTCAATGAAAAATGATCATAAATGGTTATAAAAATGTATTTAAGGAGTAAATATGATATCTATAACCTTAATATAATTAAGGTTCTGATTTATATATCCTAATAATAAAAACTAGAACATTCTTGACACATAGTACACGAAAAAACAATGCAATTAACATAAAAAATAATTAAAATAAAAAAATATAATCAATAAGTGTGTAATAAAATGTAATACTAATATAATATATGATAATAAAAGTATGAATTTGATTATTATATAACTTAATTAAAAGATTAAAAAATTTCTACAGTGGAGATCGATCATGTTCAATTAAATGAAATCATGATGTAAGGGACATCATCAAAAAATTTCTTCATTAAGGAATTTTATATTATAGTGAACATAATATAATTTATATTGTGTACATAAATCCCCTATTAAATTTAATATTATTAATATTTAATAATTAAATGTATTTTATGATTATATTTGTTCCATATCATCTAAAGGTATTTGATGTGAAAATTATCATGTTGTTAAAAATTTCATAACATATTTTTTAATTATTATGTCATATTATTTATGCGTTGCCTCTGAAATAATAAGATAATGTGTGTAAATTATTTGTCTCTCTTAGATTTTACTTACACATATTTTATTTATATTTACAATTGATAAAAAAATTGATTCATTTATTATCATATAATCATTATGATCATTTTATGGTATTTTGTCTCTATTTCCATTTCAATAATACATATATGTTAATATTAACTTATTTTAATTTATGAACTGTATATACTATCACATTGATGAATTTAATATGAATACCTATTTACTCAAGATTTTAAATGTTTTAGTTGGACTTTTATCATGTTTTCTTTTCCTCGATAAGAATATTTCGAATACCATATACTATTCATACTTATGATATTTATATTAGAAATTATTTGATTAACTAGGGAAATATTGTTAAATACGTGTTCTAAATTAAATGTGGATATTTTTTTAATAAAACCTATTAATAATGAATTGTGTTAATTATTCTGTATATGAGGAACACTTTGGACATGAAAATATGGTCGGGATCAAAATTATATATCCCCACTTTGAATCAAAAAGTCTTATAAGAAAAATTTGTTTTCCTAATTAAATGGGTCTCAAGGAATAATTATCAACCATCATATTAATTTTATTGATGGTAGAGTTATCTTGATGCATGAGATCATGAAATCCAGTAATTAATAATTAATATCCTTGAGTATTACATTATAATTATTAGCCAAGAAATCCTCACAATGATATTATCTATGGATGCATTTAATGGTTAGTTTTTTCATTAATTGATTTGTGTTTTTAGTTTTTAACCTTGATATATTGATGAAACCTTATTTAATAATGATAAAAAAGTTTTTTTTTAAATTGTATATTTTTCTAGGATGATTATGATTTATTGATTTGGGATATCTTCTTTAAATACATAAACCTTAATGATCAACTAAGTCAACCCTTATTTTGATTCCTTTGACTATGATATAAGGAATATATCATTAACTGAGGTTCCAAGGAGGAATATATTTATCTATTATTATGTACAACATTTTATTTTATATTCCCAATCTATAATGGGAATCATGTATGTATCTGGTTCCCTAAAACTGATCAATTAGTCAGTAATTTGGGATTTTACCAATTGTAACTATGATGATGTAATAATGATGACCCAAATTCTGTCTATTAGGGTCGGGGATGATAATTTTATAATTAACATAAAATAAACATAATATTACAATTCTATTGATGTAATTTTATATATATAATTGTGAATTTTTTTATAAATTAATGAATAATAATTAAAAGATAAGGATTGATAAATACTCACTTTTGGAACATGAAAATTATATTTAAAATTCTATTTAATAGGAAGGAATATGCTAACACATAAATACAATACAAAAATGAAAATGAGAGGGGATATTTGGTTAGTAAATAAGAAAGTATTTTTAAAATTAATTCTAAAGGAATTGTATTCCATAATGGGGTAGAAATATTTAATATTATAAGTGATGCAAACAAAACATTAATGAATGCCCAGATTTTTTCAATAATGTAATGACATAAAATTACTATCCTCTTGTATTTTTAGAGTAAATTATTACTTATGTTTCCAAAAAATAATATATGTGAGTTTTAGAAATCATTTTATTGATTCCCCTCAAATTATCATTGTAAAATCCAAAAATGAATAAATAATCCCACATGGGTATTATTTCCACTAAAAAGGAATTGTTAAGGTGGCCAAAATCACATGGACCATGTGATGCCCCCGAAGACAAACAATCACTTAACCTTTAAGAGGGAATGCTGATTGTATTGTGCTACACATCACATATAATATAAATCACATAACCCATTTTACAAGTCCATCTATTCTATATATGTATTCTTGGACAATTTAGGATCATGTGGTAGCATCCATATGGGATCCCCTAATTAATGAGAATTGTATACTAGTAGTCTCCTAACAACCATCTAAATGTCCTTGTAAAATAAGGGAGAAATAATCAAAAAAGTGGGAGCCTCTTGTGGTCATAAACATCATGATTCATGCCCCATGTGTTTCATAATATGTGTTGAAAGGCTCGGTGACATTCCCGCATTATCACAGAAGAGATCTCGGATGTTTCACCCTCATCACATGATGTGGTTATAAAATGTCGAGTCAGTCATGTATTACCCATTCAACTCTATAATGAAACTATAAGGAATTTTCCATGAGAAGATCAGACACCACCATAGGGACCTTATTTTTGTCACATAATTCATCACTAATGGGGATGTTTTTTGTGATCCACAATACATTAGAATTCTCAGAAGACCCCAGGACTTTGTTAAATAAAAAATAAAATGGTTGGAGCCTCTTTTGTATATAATATTAATGAAACACACTGATATACTCTAAATAACACATAACATCCCTATGTTGTGGTTTTATGATATTGAAAATGATTCCAAAAAATTCATCATTGTCTCATTAAATATCTCAGACAAGTAACCCTTCATATCGCAAAATAATTTCAACTAAAACCCTGATCTTGCAAATTCCCTTAGACATATCTCCCTGCCAATTATAAAGGCCATTGGAATTACAATATGATTAGAAAATTACCAATTAATTGGCTATAGTCTAAAAAAAATTATGGGATGGTCTAAATGTAATTGAATATAATGTGATTCCTCTAGAAGAACATATAATAGGATCTCACAAAAAGCATGATAATAAAGCCCTCCACCTACTCTATCCTGGATTTTTGAAATATGTTCAATTATAATAAAAATATAATCAAGATGTAAAGGCCTATAAATACCCCCAACCCATCAGGGAAAAAAATTATAATTGGATCCTCAAACCAGTATACCCATGTAGTGGAGTAGATATGTTTGAGTGGTTGATCTTTCAATCAGAATAGTTTTTCATCTATAAATGGTCAGGAAAATTCCCAAGAGATCATTTGATATTCATAGGGACATCTCATTCTCACTCATAGATCTTGTTAAGGTCTTCTGATTGGTTATTTGAAGAAAATCCCACACATCTTGTGAATCAAAAAAGACATAAACAAGATAAAACTGAACTAATCAATGTAATATTTGATAAAAGGATTGAATAAGGAATATAAAATATGATATTCTTATGAAAGGAATATATAATTTGATCCTCATCTACATATCTTGAAACTCCTTGGTCATGTGAATTCACTGGGGCATGTTTCCAAGTTCACTCGATACTCTGTTGGTATAACATTTTGATCATGAAATATCCCCTATAAATTTCATATAAATCCACATGGTTCCCCCCATTCATACCACTTGAGTCTCAGAAATCCATCTGGGATCACCATATATAAATTTTAATGTCATTCAAAATTGTCACCAAATTCATGTGGTGACACAAGTACATGTCAAATGAGTCCTCTAATATAACTAGGGAATATAAACTATCTCTGGTAATTTCCAATAGAAAATCCTACCAAATCATTGGATGTCCTCTTGAAATGACATCTGTCATTCCCGATGACATCTATTAAAGTCAGCCTGGACAAGAACCTCCCTCTTGAAAATCCACACTAACTCTTCTATAACCCTCTGTGTGTCTCCCAGCTTTTGTGATGATACTAGGGAATGTCAGCAAGATCAAAATACTCCCATCAAGCGTGTTGAATAAGATCATGTGAATCCCTATAGGATCATCCAACATTTTTTCAATGGCCTATAGAAAATTCAACATTGGACAAGTGATGGCCTTGAAACAAGTCATCCTTATTAAGAGACACAACTTGGACTCATCAACACGTTTGTTCTTTTTTTTTAAAAAAATTTTATATATGTATCTTCTAACATGTCATGAAATTAATCAATTCATGTTTGGAGGATAATTAGGCCAGGTCAATAAGGAATCTTGGGAATTGATAACCTTTTCCATCTTCCATAGTAATGTAAAACTCGGTGTGTAATCCATGATCTATAGAACTAAAAAATATATGATTCATACTAAAACTAAGATATGTGGGACACCTTTAAAATAAATTTCAATATGATTAGAATCTAAAAGGAAACCACAATGTGTAAGACCCTCTCTATTAAACTATAAAATCTATGATTCCTGTAACAAATAGGTTATATAGGACTCCTTCATAATACTTGATCTACATATCAATAATATAAATGGAATCATCATTGTGTCACCCCTCTTCTACAGAAAAATTATTATTTTAATTCTTATTATATCTTGGATACATAGAAGTCATTCTTAATGGTCGAGCTCCATATTTATCATCAAAAGGAAATCCTCAGTGTGTATACCCAAGTCTAATGAAAATAAAAGAATATGATTCCATCTATAACTATGGTATTTATGAGTCCTTCCTAAGGCTTGATCTCCATATTATGAATCTCAATGGAAACAGTAGTTTGTAGGACCTAATATACCATACTATGAGAACTATGATTTCATGAATAAAAATGATTTGTATGATGCCTTCCTATATACTGAACTCAAATTGTATACCTTTTTTGTTTATTTCTCACCATATATCTGAAATTTTAATCTTTAGGACCCAATAATTCATATGGTATGGTCATTCTACATCATACATTAGTGGATGGAAAAGTGAATTGAACTATGATGAATTTTATTCATGTAATAATCAGGATATGTAGGATGCCTCTCTATGGTTTGAGTTTCATATTAAACATACAATGGGATTCCCTAGTACATAATTAACACATCTATATGCAGTGATACAGACGACATTCTTTCCCTTATTTCTCAAATCGGGCATGGATCATATGGTCTTTAGGAGTGATATTGCTCCTTTTCATCATGAATACCCACCATTTAGTGAATCCTAAATGTATAATCCCTAATGAGTTGTATGATAGGGATTATTTATTATTAGAACAGCTACTTTGGGTTTAGTCATGAGGGTGATATCAAAATATAATAAATCTAAATCATTCTGTAACCTAGATACTTAGGATGTGTCCTTGAGACTCATGCTCAAATACATGATTCCTATGTGACAAAAAATATTCCACATCAATATAAAGATAAAATCCAAGAGTACAATAAACTATGTGGACTTTGATTCCATCTATAAATAGTATACATGGGATGCCTCATATAATATCAATCCCATCGTTGATATATTAAACTCTTCTATGTGTTGCAATAATAATTTATGCACCCGAGTATACAGATCCAACATTTAATAATCCACTAATCATTGGAAAATGGTGAATATAGTTGGACACATATTGATGTATTATCGACCCCCCCCCCCCCGTGTATAGAAGATATTTAGTATATTTTAAATTTATGGGACAAAATTATTGAGTATTCGGAAAGGGAGGTGGTTTAACATATGGTCATTTTGTTACAGTACCTGATCATGTGTCTATTTTAGTAAGGGACTTGTGAACCTATCTGAAATCAATAAAATAGTCCCATAGTAGAAACACCCCCCCCCCCGAATTTTTGTCATGATCTTGACCTCCCATCCTCTTGACCAATGTGACTTCCTATTATCCATTGGGTCTAAAACCCCAACTCACAAACCACCATTGTAATTTAATTCAATACCTAGTTATCAATGTTGGAACCAATATTAAATAGGTATAATTCACCCATCATTATAAAAAAACAAAATATGGAGAACCTATTACTAACTCATTTAACCACGACATCTCTTTCACATAAGAAAGGGATAGGATTCCCAGTTATCATCATACCATCTTTTCCTTTTCAAAAGGATTTCCCAAGAAGGTCATCACAATTATTTTTCATAAAAAAAATTTAACCTGGTGTTAATCTATCATATAACATAGAGATTAGTTTACCATGAAATGGGAAATCTTGTTTTCATATCTACACGAATAAAATTTGTCAACAATACATAAATCTCTCAACTAATAGAACTATTAGTTGATGATTCATCTGTCCATTTTTTCACATGGATAAAATAAAAATGGTGAACATAACATTAATCTCCAAAATAATGAACTTACTGATTGACCATGCATGGGACCATTTGGTTTTCACATCCACACAAACAAAAACTGTGACCCAAGGTGAATATCTCAAAAAATAGAATGATTGGTTGCACATGCATGAAGTCATATTATTTCATATATATGTAATGATAGAAAAACCTACTGTAAATCATACAACTAATCACATTTTTTAATGTTTTCTATGAAATATGTTTATCTTATGTTAAAAAAATTAATTTGAGAATAATGGCCATATTGGTGATAAAAGGACAATTGTGTTACCCGTGCATATTTTTTGAGAATATATTATGCCTACAATGATGCACTGATCAGTAGACTTGTTCTTTTCATCCTTAAGGACAAAATATCCAACTACAGAAACTACATCTTAATCTGACATGTCATTATCCAACGATAGTTCTTAAAATTTAGCTACAGCCCTTAACAGCCTCAAAAAGGAAAAACATACACAAAATCATTTTTTAGGATGGATAATTCATTGATCCAAAAGTACCATCAACCTAGTATGATCTGGATATAGGAGGATTCCTATATGTGTATGCAAGCATTAAAAATAATGAATTTCTCTCATCTGGGGAATTCTATAGAAAATCGTGTGGCACTCATCTCCACACCAAACAAAATTCAAAGATTATCAACGATGCATAAGAATCACAACCTTAAGTATCTAATGATTGTTTAAAAATGAGTAAACTATATATCCCATCTGGTTCAGGGGTCATCAAGGAGGGACCCTATCAACCACCATCGCCATCATGACCCATAGGTACCCTTCAGTCTGTAAAAAAGGGAAACATCTAAAACAAATTCACCTTTTCTACCCATGAATGGAAAATATAGAAGAAAAATTATGAGGGGACAAATATATTAAATCATGATTGGTCTCATATCCTCACTCCAGTTGATGATATATTTCAGCATATTATTATAGTAACCAGTGAGTATGCCCATATCCTTAATCAATAATAATATGTTTATGCACATATTTCTTGTAATAGAAAGGGTACAGGAACATATATTTACCCCTATGTAGGAATTCCATCAACATATTCTTGTTGAACAAGGAGGAGAAAACATTCCTCATATTCCATTATCAATTGAATATATTTTCTAGTATTTAGTGGAGACGGAAATTGTGTAGGATTACATCACTACTCACGCATTGCTAAAGTGTCATTACATTTTACCAATAGTTAGAGAAGTTAATTTTCATATCCTGAAAATGGTACAAATATAGGGGTTGGCACAAATTCATATCCCTACATCTAGGGCAGCCCTACATTATGATACTTTTGAAAAATTCATTTCCCTATATAAAGTTCAAATTTTAGTCCCCCTTGTCGAGGATTGGAATCATAGTTCAATAATGGATAAGGAATTGAAATAGAATCACATTCATTTACCAACTAGATCTTACCAAGTGGGTTCTATGAATTCCTCTATTTAGTGTTACATTACTATCCAAAAACACTGTTTAAATAGTCTAATTTTGAGGATCAACCTCATATAACTATTTTGGATGTGGATTAATAAGTGAGAGTAAAATAAGCCTCATGAAAGGAAGATATTATTATCATAGAATACTAGCTACATACTAAAAATTCCTAGGATCGGGCTCATATCCTCTTTATGTCATGGGCCCACCAATTGAAAATGACACATGCCTCGTGACATGCACATAATCATATCTAGTATACTTTCTTAAATATTCTAGTAGGATATGAAAGCCATGTTCATATACCTACCATGTTTGAAAACGATATATTCTGATAGCTATGACCATATTCCTTCTCCAATTCGATTGGTCCTTTGAGATATTTTCATGGTGGATTTGTTTTCAGATATGAATCATATTCCAACTCCAAATTGGGCTAACCATGTACGATTGGAACATAAATTGGTACAAGCTCATATACCTCTCAATAATGAAAAATGATATATTATAAAGGCTAGAATCAGGATCAAATTCCTTTTTTGACTATTTCTCACCATGTGAGAGAGGTACAAGCCTTAGAAAATGATCAAATTCATAACAATAACATAGAATATCATAGTCTTACTCTAGAATCTCCTCCAATATATTATAATATTCCTAGAAAAATGTATGGATATAAATAATGTCTAAAAACTCTCATATATTAGGCTCATATCCTTGAAAAAGTTTAGAAATAATGTCATAATTTTATTCCATGACACAGAAAGAGGATAATATCCCTAATATGATAAATTATAGTTTCTCTTAAGGTTATTTGAGATACACTCTCAATTCCACAAGGGTACTTCAACTCTTCAAAAAAAGAATAAGGTGACTTGTACCATGATTTTCCACCTATTGTTTCTTTGGATATGGATCACATAGACTCTACTCCAAATATTGTGGTCAACACCCCATGGTAAAATATCCCACAGATAAAAAAATACACCCATTTCCAATAAATCGACTTATAGAGAGTTGTTAAAAAATTGAATCCTTAGTATTTAAAGGATTGAATAAATCATGGTCAAGAAAATATAGTTCCCCAATAACATCTAGTAATATTATACTACAGTCAGTAGGTTACCCCCTTAAGAATCTTATGCATTATAATTAGATGGAATCATATAAGTATGATAAAGCATATTTCAACATTGAAATTTAGATAGTGTTAGAATTAAACAACCTCCTTGCCATGTTTCAGACACTCTCCACATCTGACTATGAGTTCATAGTATGACAAAATATTTAAGCTGCTCGTCGAAGAATAACGACTACAAATATACATTA
The DNA here is from genome assembly GCA_963277665.1 of Viscum album. Lineage (NCBI taxonomy): Eukaryota > Viridiplantae > Streptophyta > Magnoliopsida > Santalales > Viscaceae > Viscum > Viscum album. The sequence goes on from OY728136.1 coordinate 2,094,097,006, forward strand.
TCTGGGTGTGAGTATCAACTTCAGATCATTAATATATACTGTTATTAGTATGATAGGGATTCATTTTTTGTATACTTAAACTAAGGATTGGAGGATCATGAAAAACACATATGTAGTGTTTTAAATTCATCATGGAACTCTCTACTAAATATTTTCCAAATCATCACCAAATGTATGTATATAGGGATGTGAAATGTATGAAAAATATCACTTCAAAATGTACCTAGAAAAGTATAACCCCCCAGAAATGGAATTTTGTAATTTTATATCCTCTGGATAAATATGAAGAACATATACTAATTGAACTAGTTGGTCACTAAAATAGAAAACCCCCACATCAAAGGCACCAATATATAATGAATGAGGGAAGGGTAAATACAACATAGCTATGAATTTGGACCCTCTAAGGCATGTGAATGCATTTCAGACATGGATTTTGAATGATCAATCAACATTAAAACTTGACATAGAAAATGACTCATTTCTTGGGATACAAATTCACCCAACTCCAACAACCTTACATCTTGTCAACATCTAATAGGTATTAGTAGTAACTACCATAGCATCCATCCAAGATCATACTTGACCCCCAGTCCATTGGAATGATATAATGGACATTACATTACATATAGATATTAATCCAACATTGATGAAAATTTATTACACAACATAACAAAAACCACACCATGAAAATGTAGGTTTATCGTCTTTAGAAATTGTGAAATATAAACAACTGGTTTATAAAACATCTACATTTTCTATGGATTATTTCTACAAAACTATATTCCTTCTTTATGTGTCTTAATTAATACCCTTATTCATGACCTGGGTAAAAGAATCACATGAAAGGGAGAGGTAAAATTCATAGTAAGGGTAAACAAGGGAAATATAAATCTTATAATAATTATAAAAACATATCATTTGAAAATCATATCATGCATTTAAAAATTCAGAATATCGTGTCATAGGATAAATCATAAATGTGAAATGTAATACTAGTATTCATAAAATAAGACAAAAGGTTTCATGGTATACACACAAAATAATATAAAATCATTTCATATTATTAAAGTCTAATTTCCAAGATGATCATAATATACAAAGTCCACTTATGAACGGTGTTCACTCCCCATTCCAACCTTGTGTTACTAAACAAGATTAACATATTGTTCGAGTATTATCTATATCATGAGATATTAATCTTTTCCAACTTAATTTGAGTTAGATATATTTCCCATCCATCTCATAATGAAACCATTATCACATTTCCACAATAACATAAAACCATTCACCATAGCAAAACCCATGAAATAAAATGTGTTTCTTAAACATTAATCCAGCATAATTGGTATAAAACTGATGGATTTACAAAATAAAATTCCACCACAAACACAATAAAAACCTTTTAATAACATGTATATAAATGTAACCTTATTTATATAGTTTCATCTTATATGGAAAGCAATTTTTGGAAAACACTTGAAATTAATTCTTGTCGAAAATATTTGTTCTTTGACTAAAACATTTTCTTTATTCAAAATAACCCAAATTTTTTTATGAAATCATTTTATGTGAAAATAAACATGTCATATTGTTGGGTAATATTCATGGAAATGTAGAATTATAATAGTATAAATGTATATTCATGCAGTACATGTTAAAAATAAACATTCTTCTCATACGTTTTCCATAAAAAGTCAACAAGTACCACATACCAAAAACAACAAAATATTCCATCAATACAATTTTATTAAAATTCACCATGTGTAAAATTAACAATAATTTTTTTAAGAATATAAATAATTATACATAATTAGAAATCATGAATTTTAATGAAAAATATACCTTAGTAAATACCTACACATATACAATCTCATAGAAAAATTAGATTGCAAAATTATCACTTAATTTAGTTCTGATATGATTCATTTGTATTTGAACCTCCAGTATAATGATTTAAATAATTTTAAATATTTATTCTAGAATCATAATCATATTTATGACAAAAATTATTATTACAATTTCATCTATTTGTTAGTAACGTTTCATTGTTACTCATTTTTCGGGTATTTACTTCTTTATGTTCTAATGCATGTTTTGTCGGATAAGCTCGTATTCCTCTTTTTAGGATATATCTATATCAGTTAAATAATGGAATCAGTAAAATATATATCATATTTATTAATTCAATTAATTTATATAATCATTCTTTAATAATGATTATGTAGAACGAATTGCATCACACCGTGGAGACGGTAAGCCATACGTACGCACGAGCGACGATATCATTCCCATAATAGTTGAATGGTATAGAAGTGAATGGTGTATAATATTTAATAATTAGTTACATTTTATAATAATCATATATAGTTATTATTTCCATCATTATACCGATAAAACTAAGGCGGCGGTGAAAAATAGATTACACCACGGCGTGGAGATGGTAAGTTGTATGTACGCATGTGTAGTGACTTCGATTTTCATAGGATGGATAGAAGGTGAAATATGGTTGTTTAATATTTAAAATAACATATATTTATATGAGGGATATTTATTTTTTTACTTTATAATGATAAATTGATTAATAGAAAGTATAATAAGAAAAATGTTTGAAATAATCGGTAGAAGATATTACCTCTTCCTTGATGTGCTTCCTCTAAACCACTTCTTATATCACTAGAGTTGGTTATTGAAGATGACATAATCCTATAGATTAAAATAGGTATTTTGATAAGGAAAATGTGTATTGTATGGCCGATCATGAAGGCTCAAAATGATGTGAAGAGGTGAGTGAGGAGGTTCCCCTTTATTGTTGATTTTGGGCAACTTTTGGAAACTCCAAAAATTATAATTTATAAGAAAATCAAACCCTTCCATAAAACTCCAAAATAACCCAATTTAAAATATGAGATGAGATAATGTTGTAATATCATAAACTAATAAATTTTGGAAAATTTACTTTGTCAATTTAAACCATATCGTTTTAATTGGCACTTAGTTTTTCTATTTAATTATAATAGTTGTAATAACATTCTAAATATTTAATGGTTATAAATATTTACTAATATACTGTTAATTGACCATAAATTGATATTTACTGAAATTTTAGATCTTCAAACTATCACTTTGTATTATTAAAATATAATTAAGATTTTTATATAATTTAATAATATGTTATTTTTAAAAAATACCAATAGTGTCAATTTTGACAATATTCATTTATCTGACATTAAATAAAATCAAAATAGATGTAAAATTAAAAAAAAATTATTACAATTAAAATATGTCATAATTACCTATAAAATTTATTTATTACCTTAATTATTTTATAGGATATTTTTATAAAAAATTAAAACAATTTTTTTATATGTCCATTAATAAAATAATTTTTACATCACAATTGGGTCAACATTGATATTAATTATTTAATTTATAAAAAATATAAATAAATTTTTATGATATATGTAATTATTACAGATTTCCAGAGACCATCTATTTTCAATATTATCTCATATTTATCCATATATTAAAATTAATATACTTATATAAAATGAGATTGTGAAATTTTGTCACATTTATTAGTTTTCATCATATTCATGTCATATTCATAGGTAAGTGGCCATTAAGTTATTAAATTTCAATATATAGATGATAAGGGTTAAATTTTTTCATCTAATAATATTTTTATAGGTGTTATAGTAATTTAACAAAATTATTTTTACCATTAATTACCATATTTACCTTTTACCATGGTAATAAAAATAATTACCAAAGATACAATTTGTTATGCCCAAACATAAAAGTAGCCTATTAACATAATTTCTACCTAGTTATTCCAAAAATGGGATACATTTTTCAAAACTAAGCACAAATAATTTGAATTAATTAATTTAAAATTAATCCCATTGTTGAAATGATAGAATGGGTTTTAAATGTAAAAATATTGAAAAAGATTGAAATGTTTTTACATCTAAATTAAATTTAAAATTAATTCCAATGACCTAAGTTATATTAAATTGTAAAAATATATTCTATTTATACACTTAAACCAATCAATAATATATTAAAATATATAAATTCTTTAAATAAAAAAAATAGCTTGAATTAAAATTTACCATATTTTTAATACCCATAAAAACATGAAAGATATCAGAAAAATATATAAAATTAATAAAAAGTAAATTTTTATATACCTATTAAAAATAACATGTTCTTATTATAATATATAACTTATTAATATATGTTAAATATATTACATGATATTTATCGCATTACATTTTTCACATACAAATTAAATGTAAGGTAAAAAGAATAAATTTTATTAATATACAATAAATATATGACATGATATTGATCCTGTAAAATTAATATACCCCTCACTTCATTACACATTCATATGTTAATGGAATGTTAATTTCGCTTGTGCATACGTATGGTCTACCATCTCCATGAAGTGATGCAAATAATTTTCAATGAACAATGTTCATAAATGGTTATAAAATTTAATATAAGGTGTGAATATGATATTTATAAAATTAATATAATTAAGGTTATGAATAACATATCCTAATCACAACAACAAGAACATTCGTTACAAAATGCATTTGAGAAAACAAGGTAATTAAAACATAAAATAAATAAATTAATGAAATATTATTAATAAGTGTGTAATAAAATGTAATAGGGGGATAATCTGTGATACTATATGTATTATTGGGTTTATTATATAAATTAATTAAATTATTAAAACATTTCTAAATGGGGATAAATCAGGTTCAATTAAATGAGATCATGATGTAAGGGATATCATCTATATTTTCCTTCATTGATTCATTTTCGATTATAGTGCACATAATATCATTTATGTTGTCTGCATAAATCCAATATTACATTTAATATTATAAATATTTAATAATTAAATGTATTTTATGTTTATATTAGTTATATATCATCTGATGGGACTTTTTGTGGAAATTACTGAGTTTGTTAAAAATTTCGTAACATAATTTCTAATTATTGGGTCATATTATACATGCATTTTCATTGAAATTATATGGTAATGTGTGTAAAATTTTGTACTCTCTTATATTGTACTTACACATGTCTTATTTTTATTTACAATTGATAAACAAATTTGATTCATTAATACTCACATTATAATTAAGATCATTGTATGGGATTTTGTCTTTATTTCCATTTCAGAGAGACATATATGTTAACATACACTTATTTAAATTTATTTTTTGTATATAATAGAACATTGATTCATTTATTATGAATACCTATTTAGTTAGTATTTTAAATGTTTTAGTTGTAGTTTATCCATATTTGTTTAATCATGGATTTAAATATTTCATAAACCATATATATTTCATACATATGGTTTTTATATTATAATTTAGATGATTAACTAGGAAAATATTGTTAAATATGTGTTCTCTATTAAATGGTAATATTTTTTGATAAAACATATTATTAATTAATTATGTTAATTATTCCATATATAAAAAAAAATTGGACATGAAAAGATGTGTGGGGTGCGAAATTAAATTCCCCACTGTGAATCGACATGTCTTATAATAAAAATTATTTGGCCAAACAAAATTGGTCTCCATGAATAATTTTCAATAATCATATAAATTGTATTAATGGAAGAGGTATCATTATGTGTGTGATCATGAAATACAGTAATTAATAATTTCTATCATTGATAATTCAGTTATAATTATTAGCCATGAGATCATTACAATGAAATTATTTATGGATGCATTTAATTCTTAGTTTTCTAATTAAATGGTATGAGTTTTTTATTTTTTAACTTTGATATATTGATGAAACCTTATTTTTTTATGATAAATTTTTTTTATTAAATAAAATTTGTTTTTAATTTTTTATTTTATCAGGTTCATTGTGATTTATTGATTTGGGATATATTCTTATAATTCATAAACCATAATCATCAACTTAGTTAACCCTTATTTTGTTTCCTTTGACTATGATATTAAGAAGAAATATTTTACTGAGGATCAAAGGATGCAAATATTTCTCTATTAATATTTACTATTATTTATTTTATATTCACAATGTATAATGGGTATCGTGTATGTTTCTGGTTCTCTAAAACTGATAAATTAATAGTTTAGTTGGGATTTTATCAATTGTATATATGCTGGTGTAATAACATTGACCGAATTCTGGCTATTGGGGCCAGGGTTGACAATTTAAACATTAAAATAATATCACCTTAGTATTAAAATTATATTGATGTTATTATATAAATATTTTTATGGTTTTTTATAATGTAATGAAAGAAAAAAGGTAAATATTAAGAATTGAACACACAAGGAAACTGAAATTTGTCATGAAAGAATCCATTAAAGAGGAAGGAATTGGAAAACATATGGTTACAATAGAAAAATAATCATGATAGGGGATAATAGGAGAAGAAATAAGAAAGTGTTTTCAGAATTAATTCTAAAGGAATTGCTATCCCCGATGGGGTAGAAACATTTAATTTTATAAGTGAAGAAAAAAATACTTTTATGAATGGCCATATTTTTCAATAATGGAATGACACAATTTAATAGATAATTATTCCTAAGGTGATATATAATAAATTTCAGGATATAATTAATTAAATAAATTCTCAACCATGTATTTCCAATAATTTTTAATCAACATGGAAGTAAATTTTCCTTATAGTTATACATTTAAGGGGATTATTATTGTTGTAATTAGTTTTCACAGAAATATCAGATATTTTAATATAAATATAAAATAATTAAATTTTTTGTATTTTAGTGTTAAGAACATAAATATAATATCATTTTAATGTAATTAAATTTCCAAATTTTTTTAAAAAAAATCAACTAACAGTGAAATATTCATAGAAAGGAAAAAAAATCTAGAAAAATAATGCATTCAAAATAGTGTAATTTAATACATCTAGAATTAATAAATAAATGAATGAGTGATAATTTATTAAATTATAGGAATTAAATTTGCATTGATGTTTCTTTTTGGATGTTATTTTTTATTTCATTACATAAATCTTTCACAATTTTAATAAAAGTATTCTTTAAATATAAGAGTTTTACAATTATCTTGGACAGTGACATTAACCATTGTAATTGTAATTTTATTAATAAAATCCAAATAGACCTTATTACAGAGTATGATCATTTTGATGTAAAATATAATATTAATTTTTTATGAAATTATTTTTTTAATGAAACAGAAATTTCATTTTTTTTATATATATGTCGATATATCTGTTTTTAGATATAATTATTACATATGATTCCAAAAATAATATATTATTTTTTTAGAAATAAATGTTTTGATTCCCTTCAAATTATCATTGTAAAAAATAATAAATAATCATATATGTGCATTATTTTCTCCCAAAATGGAATTATTAAGGTGGTCATGATTAAATGGATAGTGTGATCCCCTAAAAGACACGCAATCACATAACCATCGAAAGGGAATGCAGATTTTCCAGAGAAACAGATCACCTTTAAAAGATATCAGATATTACCTTTGAAAAATCCATATATTATATATATATTTTCTTGGAAACATTAAGGTTTTGTCGTAGCATCCATATAGGATCCCTGAAGTCATGTGACTTTTATACTAGTTGGCTCCTAACAACCATATAAAAGTCCTTGTAAAATAAAAAGGGAATTATCAAAAAAGGTGGGTGCCACTTGAATTTTTAAACATCATGAGACATACCCCATGCAGTTTATAATATGTTGTTAAAGTAGAGGTGACATGTACACATTATCACACAAGAGATCGCGGATGTGTCACCCTCATCACATGATGTTTTTAAGACATGTCTAGTCAGTCTTGTGTTACCCATTCAACTCCATAAATAAAACAGAAGTCTTTGTCCATGAGATTCTCTGACACCACCATCATAACCCTGTTTTTCACACATAAATCATCACTAATGTTGATTTTTTTTGTGTTCCATAACACATAAGAAATCTTAGAAGACCATAGGCCCTTGTTAAATAGTAAATAATATAAAAAATTAAAAAGTCAGAGACTCATATGGTTATAAAATTCATGAAACACACTCATGTACTCTAAAGACCTTATAAAATTCCCTTTTCATGAAGTTATGATATTGAAAATTATTCCAATGAATTCATCATTGTCATAGGGAAGATCCTATACATGAATCCCGAGATCATGCAAAGGGATTTCAACAGGCAGCCTGATGTCACAAATTCCCTTTGACATATCGCCCTACCAATGTTAAAGTCCTTTATATTGATAATAGGATTATGAAATTAACTATTAAATGTATAAAATATAAAACAATTGGAATTGATGGGATGGTCTCATGGTCATTGAAAATCAGGCGATTACCCTGGAATGACCTATAATAGGATCTCCCAAAAATTGTGACAATAAAGCCCTCCACAAACTCCATCATGGATTTTTAAATATGTTCAATGAAAATAGAAATATAATTGGGTGTAAAGTCTTAAAAATCCCCAAACCATCATGAAATAATTTAAGGATAGGATCATCAGACCTATACACCTATATAGTATAGTGGACATGTTAGAGTGGATGATCATTCCATCAGAATGGTTTTCAATCTTTTAACGGTGGAGAAATATTCCAATATATCATCTAATATTCCTAAGGAAATATCATTCTCACTCAAGGATCATGTGAATGACTTTTGATGGGTTATTTTAAGGAAATCCCATACATCATGTGTATCACACAAGACTTAAACAAGATAAAACTGAACCTATCTATGGAATATGTGATTAAAGGTTTTCTGAAGGGAAAAAGGATGATATACATATGAAAAGAAAATATAAGTTGATCCTCATGTGCCTATTAGGAAACACCAAGGTCAGGTGAAATCACCAGGGCATGTTTCCCAAGTCACATGATGCTCTATTGGTATAACATTTGGATCATGAAATATCCCCTAAATATGTAATAAAAATTCACATGGTTCCCCCATGTATGCCACCTAAGTCTCTCAAATCCATATGGGGTCACTATCCAGACATTTCAATGTCCTTTTTTCATGTCACCAAAATCATATGGAATAATTATAACATGTCAAATGAGTCATGTAATGTAACTAGATAATATAAAATAACTCTTGTGATGTCCACTAGAAAATCCGACAAAATCTTTAGATGTCCTCTAGACTTGTTATCCGACATTCAAGATGACACCCATACAAGTCAGATGAGACATTAAAATCCCTCTTGAAAATCCACAATACCTTTAACAAAACCCTCTAAGTGTATCTTCCCGCTTTCATGATGATACAAGGGAAAGTTAACTAGATCATAAGACTCACTTCATGCATGTCAGCTAAGATCATGTGATGTACTCTAGGATCATCCCCCCTTGTTTTTCAATATCCTATAGAAAAATAACATGGTACATGTGATGGCCTTAAAACATGACATCCACATTATGAGACACAACTTGAACACATCAATGGGAGAATTCTATTTTCCATTAACATTACATGTAAATAGCCTCTGACATGTCAGGATGTTAGTCAATGCATGTCAGGAATATATGCAGGCTAGGTCAAGAAGTCATCTTGGTAATGATAACCTTTTCCATCAACTATTGTAATAGAAACCTAAATGTGTAGTCCATGATCTACATAAGTAAAAAAATATATGATTCCTACTATAACTAGGATATATAGGACACCTTTAAAATACATTTCCCCATAATAAAAATATTAAAGGTAAACAAGGTCTGTAATACCATCTCTATTTAATTATTAAAACTATGATTTCTATGATAGCTAGGATATATAGGACTCCTTCATGATACTTGATCTCTATATCATAAATCTAAAGAGAAACAATAGTGTGTCACCCCTCATCTACTAAACCATTAATATATTGATTCCTATTATAACTAGGATACGTAGGAGGAATTCTTAAGGCATGATCTCCACATTAACCATCCAAAGGGAATCCTCAGTGTTTATACACTACGCTAATAAATGAAAAGAATCGGAGTCCTACTATAAAAAAAGATATGTATGAGTCCTTCACAAGGCTTGAGTTCCATATGACGAATCCAAATGGAAACATCAGTGTGTAAACCACGATCTACCAAACTATGAGAACTATGATTTCCTCAATAACAATGATTTGTAGGATGCATTCCTATGGACTAAACTCAAATGGGAATCCATCTTCATTTACGTCTCTTCATATCTCTTACTTTTCTACCATTAGGACCCAATCTTTCATACGATATGTTTATTCTATGACATACATCAATGGATTGAGAACTAAATTGATTTATGAGGACTCTTATTCATGAAACAATTAGGATCTGCATTATTCCTCCCTATGGTATGAGCTCCATATTAAACAAACAATGGGCTTCCCTGGTACAAAAGTCACACATCTATATTCAGTGAGACTAACTACATTTTTTTCCTTATTTCTCACATTGGGCATGGATCACATGGTCTTTGAGAGTGGTATTGATATTATCATTTGAATCGTGAATATCCATCATCTAGTGAAACATTTTTTTATGATCCCCGATGAGTTTTATTATAGGGATCCATCTTTAATAGGACATATACTTTGGGTTTAGTGATGAGGATGTGATCAAACTACAATATATCTAAATCTTTCTATATCCCAAATATGTAGGATGTTTCCCTGAGACTCATGCTCAAATACCTGACGCCTATATGACTTAACGTATGGAATATCCAAATGAAATTAAAATACATGAGTTGAATAAACTATGTGGACTATAATTCCATTTATAAATAGTATACATGGGACTCCTCATATAATATCAATTCCATACATGACATATTAAAATCCATTATGTGTTTCCATAAACCTTGAAGTGCCTGAATATATGACTCAACATATAATAATCCAAAAATAAATGAAAATTGGTAAATATACACGGACACATATTAATTTATTCTATAACCCCCCCCCCCTCTTGTATACAATATATTTTGTATACAACCATTTTAGTGGAATAACCAATTCAGTATTCAGAAAGGGAAGTCGTTTAACAAATGGTCATTTTGGTAGGGTAGTCGATCATGTATCTATAATATAATATGACTCATGAACATATCTGAAATCAATAATATAGTCTCAGATTAGGAAACACCCTCCCAATGGATGTAAAAAGCCTGACCTCCCATCCTCTCGACCAATGTGAGCTCCTAAGGGACATTGGGTCTGAAAACCCAACTCAGAAACTACCATTGTAATTTAATTATATATCTAGTTATATATGTAAGAACCATTAATAAAGATACCTAATAAAGCAATGTTTCTATAATAAAAATATGGATATTGTGGTACAAACTCATTTATCCACGACATCACTTTCACATAAGAAAGGGATAGGATGCCCATTTATCAGGAGACCATGATTTCCTTTTCTTAAGGATTCCCCAAAAAGTTCATCATAATTATTTTCTATCAAAAAAATATTTATCCCGATGTGAATCTCTCAAATATCATAATTATTAGTTGAAAATTAATTGAGACATTTGGTTTTCAAATATACAAAAAATAAATTTTTTCAACAAGACATGAATTTCTCAACTAATAGAATTATCAGTTGATGATTCATTAGTCTATTTTTTTAACACATATTAAAATAAAAATGGTGAAAATGACATAATTCTACAAAATAAATAAATTATTGATTGACCATGCATGGGACCGTTTGGTTTTCACATCTACATAAACAAAAATGATTAACCCAAAGTGAATCCATTAAATAATAGAATGATTGGTAGAACATGCATCGGTGCATATTTTTTGGAAGATACATAAAGATAGAAAAACCTACCATAAATCATACAACTAATCCCCATTATTATAGTATTATAGGAAGAATGTTTGTCATATCTTTGAAAAAATAATGTGGGAAGAATGGTCATAGTGGGGATAAATAGAAAATTGTGTTACCCATGAATATTTGATTGAGAATATATTATGCCTACAATGATGCGCTTATTAGTCGATATTCTATTTCCATCCTTAAGGAAAATAGATCATGCTCCACAAACAGCATCTTGATCTGACTAGTCATTATCCAAAAAAGGTTATGAAAATTTAGCTACAACCCGTATGGGCCTCAGAAATGAAAAATATACCCTAAACCGATGAGCTTGTATAATCTGTGGAAATATGCAAGAAAATCCAATGACACTCATAGACACACCAATCCACATTTAAGGATAAGATATTATGCATAACAATCACCACCTTATATATATAATTATGGTGTAAAAATGAATCAACTACATATCCCATCTGATTCAGGGGTCATCGAAGAGGGTTCCTATCAACCACCATCACCATCACCACCCACAGGTACCAATCAGTCTCCAACAAAGGGTACCATCTAAAACACATCCACCTTTTCTGCACATGAATGTAAAATATGGAAGAAACATTCGGTGTGGACTAATATAGTTAATCATGAGTGGTCTCATATCCTAACTCCGGATGATGATATCATTCATAATATTATTGTAGTAACCTGTGAGCAGGATCATATCCCTGCTCAATAAGAACATGTTATTGCACATTTTCCTGCAATATGATGTGAATAGGAACATATCCCTACCCCTATGTAGGGTTCCCATCAGCATATTTTGCTGTCACAATGAGGAGAAATGATATCTCATATTTATTCTTCAACCGAATATATTTTATTGTATTTATTGGAGATGGAAAATGTGTTTTATTAAATTCCTACTCACACATTGGTAAAGTGTCGTTACATCTTACCAATATATGGAGAACTCTATCGGCATATCATGACAGTGGTACATATATAGGTCCAAGCACATATTCTTATCCTTACATATGGGGAATCCCAAAACTCTGATCCTTATGAACAATTGGTTTCTCCAGATCATGTTCATATTTAGTTCCCTAGAGAGGGATTATCAGCGTATATGGATAATGAATAAGGAACTGGACCTGAATTGCATTCATGTTCCAAGTAGATCATTCCATGTGGGATCAGATCATTCCTTTATATTTGGTCACATTCTTATCAAACAACACTGGAAAAATAATCCAATTTTGAGGATCAGCCTCATATAACTGTATTTGATGTGGATCAATAAGTTAGAGGGGAACAAGCCTTATGAATGGAACATATTATTTTTATTGAAGACCATCTACATATTAAAAATTTATAGGATTGAGATCATATCCTCTTTATGTCATGGGATAACCAAGTGATAATGACACATGCCTCATGATATAGACATAATCCTATCGAGGAACCTGTCTTACATATTCTAGTGGATTATGAAAGCCATGTTCATATACCTACAGAGTTTGACAAATGATATATTCTGATAATTATGATCATATTCCATTTCCCATTCCATAGGTCCTTTGGGATATTTCCAAAGTAGGTTAACATTCGAATATGACACCTATTCCAACTCCAACTATGGCTGGCCATGTGAAAGTGCAATATGAATGGGGACAAGCTCATATCCCACTCAATAATGACCAATGATATATTCTAAAGGCCTAAATCATGATCAAATCCCTATTTGGAATGTGGCTCATCATGTTAGAGGGGAAAAATCCTTATTAAAGGAATATATTCATACCAATATCAAAGAATATCATTTTCATACACCAATATCATGTCAAAAATGTGATAATATTCCAAGAACGTTAGATGTTTATAAAAAAGTTCCCAAAACTATCATACATTAGGATCATATCCTTGAACAATTCATGAAGGAAGGTCGGAATATTCTGTCCATGACATAGACTGATGACAATATCCTAAATATTCCCAATTTTAGTGTCCTTGAGGTTATTTGAGATTCACTCTCAATGCCCTAAGGGTACATCAACTCTTTAAAAAAAGAATAAGGTGACTAGTACCTTTATTTTCCTCCTCATGTTAGTTCAGATATTGATCACATAGACTCTACTCCTTTAATTGTGGTCAAATTCCCCATAGTGAAATCTCCCACAAATAAAAAATACAATATTTTCCTAGAAACCTATATACAGTGAGTTGTTAAAATCAATGATTCCTTAGTATATAAAGCTTCTTAAAAAATCATGGTCAACCAAATATAGTTCCCCAGTAACATCTAGTAATACTCTACTCTAGTCAGATGGTGACCTCATGAAGCATATTATCTGGACTGATTAGTTGGAGGCATGTATATATGATAATGTGGATGTTGACATTGGAATATAGATAGTGATAGAGTGAAGAAATCTCCCCACACTGTTATAAACACTTGCCAAATTTGACTATGAGGTCCTATATGAGAAATAAATTGATTGAATAATTTATATATGACAAAATATTTACAATATTGTATGTGACTAAAGGATAGAAATATACCTTATCTAAGTATGAGTATCACCTTTATATAACAAATACACTCTATTATTAGTATGATATGGATTCATTTTCTATATCCTAAAACTAAGGATTGGAGGATCATGAAAAATTCATAAGTAGTGTTTTTCTATGCATCATGGTAACTCTCTACTAAATATTTTCCAGAGCATCGCCAAATATTTGTATATAGGTATGGGAAATTTACAGAACATTTCACTTCACTATATTCCCAGATTTTTAGTAACCCCTTAAAAATGACATCCTATAATTTTGTAGCCTCCGATGAAATTATAGGACCAGTTCATGCTTGAACTAGTTGGTCACTAAAATAGAAAACCCCCACATCAAAGGCACCAATATATCATTATTGAGGGAAGGGTAAAGACCATATAACATTGATTATGGCCCCTCGAAGGCATGTGAATGTATTTCATACATGGAAGATGAATATTCAATCAACCTAAAAACATCCTATAGAAAATGAATCATGTCTTGGGAGACCAATTCAACCAACTCCAACATGACTACATCTGGTCCACATTAAATATGTATTAGTAGTAACAACCATATCATCCATCCATGATCGTACCCAACCCTTAGTCTCAAATATTGTTAAAATGTACTTTAAAATTCATGTAGATATTATTTCAAAATTGATGAATATTTATTAAATAACATAAAAAAACCATGAAAAGATAGTATAGGTTTAGTGTCTTTAGAAACTGGGAATCAAAAACAACTTGTTTATAAAACATTTACGTTGTCTTCAGGTTATTTCTTCAAAAGTTGATTATTTTTTAAGTATCTTCCTTGAAAACCTTATTAATAACCTGGGGAAAAATAACATAAAAGTCTGAGGTCAAATTTTGAGTAAGGTTATAGAAGGTAAATATCAATAATGTCACAATCATATCGTTTGAAAATCTTATCAATCATATAAAAGATCAGAATATCATGTCATGGGATAAATCATAAAAGAAAAATATAATACTGTTAGTCATAACATAAGACATAATTTTTGATTTCATACACACATAACAATAGAAAATATTTTCATATGAGTTACGTCTCATTACCAAGACCATCATTTCAGATAATTTCCATTACTAAACGGAGTTTACTCCTCATTCCAGCCCTGTATTACTGAACCTGATTTACATATTGTCCCAGTAATGTATATCTCATCAGATATAAATTATTACCCAAGACATCGGAGGGAGATAGAGTTTCAACCAATCTTATAATGATAATATTCTCACATGTTTCATAATAACATAAAAACATTCACCATAGCATAACCTATGAAATAAAATTTGTTTCTTAAACATTAATCCATCATAACTGATATAAAATAGATGGATTTAAAAAATAACACCCAACCATAGACACAATCAAATCATATTAATAATAGGGATATAAATATAACCCTATTTTAATTATTTCATCTTATAAGGAATATAATTTTCAGAAAATACTTGAAGTTATTTCTTGATAAAAATATCATTTCTTCTTAATAAATGTTTTATTTCATAAAAATGCCACACAATTTTATAAGAAATAATTTTATGTGAAAAAAAATCTGTAATATTTTAGGGGATTATTCAAGGAAATAAATAATTATAAATGCATAAATGTCCATTCATGCAGTACAAGTTAAAAACAAACATTCTTCTTGTAATTTTTCTAGAAAAGTTAAAAAGTACCTAGTGCCAAAAATGACAACATATTATATTCATACCATTTTATAAGAATTCACCAAAGTATAAAATTATCTTTAAATTTATTTATAAGAATATAAATTATATTACTTAATTCGGAAACATTAATTTTGATGGTAAATATACCATAGTAAATAAATACACACAAACTATCATAGATAAATATGAGATTGCGAAATTATCACATACCCTCGGTCTGATATGATTTGTATGTATCCAAATAACTTGTATAATGATTTAAATAATATTATTTATTTATTATAGAATCATAAAAACTTTTATGATAAATTTTTTTAAAACATTTTATCCATCTGTTAGTAACGTTTCATTATTACTCATTTTTTGGTCTTTACTTCTTTATGTTCTTATGCATGTTTTGTCGGATAAGATCGTATTACTCATTTTAGGTTATAGTTATATCATTTAAAGTATGGTATTTATATAATATATATAATATTTATTAATTAAATTAATTTATATAATTATTCTTTAAGAAATATTATGTTGAACGAATCACCTCCCACCATTGAGACGTTAATATGTATGTACGCACAAGTGATGATATCATTCTTATAATTGTTGAATGGTATTGAAGAGGATAGTTTATAGTATTTCATAATTTTCAAAATGGTATAATAATAATATATAGTTATTATTTCCATCAGTATACCCATCCAACTAAGGTGGTGGTGAAAAACAGATTACACCACTGTGTGAAGACGGTAAGCCATATGTACGAATGTTCAGTGATTTAAATTTTCATAGGATGGATAGAAGGTGAAATATGGTTGTTTAATATTTATAATAACATATTTTTATACGATTGATACTGGTGTTATTAATTTATAATGAAACCAAAAATGAATAGTAAGTAGAAGAAGAAAGATTTTTGAAATAATCAGTAGAAGATATTACCTCTTCCTCAATGTGCTTCCTCTAAACCACTTCATAGAGCGGTAGAGATGATCATTGAAGATAACCAGAACATAATAATTGAAAATTGGTTATTTAATAAGGAAAAAGGGTACGGTATGGGTGATATTGAATTCTCAAAATGAAGTGAAGAGGTCGGGGAGGAGTTTCTTTTTTATAATTGAGTTGTGGGGCACTTTTGGAAACTCCATAAATAACAATTTATAATAAAATCAATCCTTTCCCAAAAACCTCAAAAATGTCCAAATTTAGAGGATGAGATGAGATAGGCTTGTAATATCATAATCCAATAATTTTTTGACTATTTATTTTTTCAATTTAAACCACATATTTTTAATTGGCACATATTTATTCTATTTAATTTTAATATGGTAAAAACATTCTAAATATTTAATTGTTATAAATATTTAATTATATGGTGTTAATTGACCATAAATTAATATTTAATGACATTTTAGACCTTATAATTATCACTATGTATTTTTTATTTATTTTTATGATTTTATATAATTTAATAAAATTTTATTTTTAGAAAATATTAATAGTGTTAATATTGACAGTATTCATTTATTTGGCTTTAAATAAAATTTACATAGAAGATAAATTAATAATAATATTTAATACACTCCTAACATATAATAGTCTCCTAAAAAATAAATGGATTACATTAATTATATTATATGTTATTTTTTTCATATTTTTAAAACCATTTTTTAGATATATCTATTAATAAAATAACTTCTTCAACATTATTGTTTCATCGTTAATGGTAATTATTTAATCTATTAAAATTATAAATAAATTTATATGATATTACTAAATCTATTATATTTCCATAGAATATATATAGTTGATATGATCACCATGTTTTCTAAATATTAAAATTAATATACTTATAGAAAATGAAATTTTGACATTTTGTCACACTTATTAGTTTTTATTATATTCATGCCATATTCATAGGTAAGTGGCCATTAAGATATTATATTTCGAAATATTTATGATAAGGGTAAAATTTAGTCATCATATAATATTTTTATAGTTGTTAATTTAATTTTATTATATTATTTTTACAAATAATTACCTGATTTACCTTTAAGCATGGTAATACAAATAATTACCAAAGTTACTATTCATACTGCCCAAAAATAAACTAATCCTATTAAGATAATAATGAATTAATAATTATAAAAATGGTATCCAAATTTCAAAACTCAAAACATAGATTTTTAATTAAATAATTTAAAAATAATCATGTTGTTGAAATGAGAAATTTGGTTTTAAAAGATAAAATATTGCAAAATATTGAAATGTTTTTACTTATGAATTTAATGCAATATTTATTACAACAAACTACATTATATTATATTTTAATAATATATTATATTTATACATTGAAACCATTCAATAATATAATTTAACAATATAATTTATTTTAATGAAAAATTTTATTTTCAATTAAAATTTAGTGTATTTTTACTATTCATCAAAACAAGAATTATAAGAGACAAATATCAGAAATTCATACAAAAGAAAATTTTATACCCCTCATCCAAATAACATGTTTATGTTTCATATAAAATATATTAATGTGTCAGAATCATAATTTCAAAGGGGTTATCCATTCAAAACTGTAAAATTAAACATCTTTAAAAAATAGGTTCTTATAGATCAAATTGGGTTTTATTCATACCTTATGACTAAAATATATATTGGATGAATAATAAATATTGATGTGTAAAGGTATAATTTTTGGTAAATTCTTTAAATATTTAAAAATACTATTTTTAATATGAACATCTTTTAATATCCATTGAAAAATAATAAAATTAATTTTATAAAAATTTAGAAATTTATTTCGTTAATATAAATATCATTTTGGAATTTATAATTCCTAAATTTTCTTAGGGATATTGTTTGGGATTTTTATGGAATACAATTTTTTGTATAAATAGTAAAAAATACAAGATTTTAATTCAAAACTACATTTTCATCTAATATATTTATAATTTTAGATTATATTTAAATTGTTTTAAAATGTTGAATTATATAATATTATTGTAAAAGTATCTAATTTACTTCATTGGAATAAATTCAATTGGAAATTGTTTATTACAACTCGGAAAAAGTTTGGTTGTTTTGAATTTAAAACCCCACAGTGTTGTCCCATCAGCAGGATCAATTTTAACTTAATTTCTTCCACTTAAATGATTATAATTTTGAATAATGGATTAAATACTTGTGATAAGAATAATTTTCATTTTATAATAATGTCATCATTGTTTTTGGAAAAAAATAATAGTGAAATTGATAAAGAATAATTACATGGGTAAAGTGAAAAATCACATTCATAAAGTACAAAAAAATAATTTCAAGACCCAATAATGGCCTAAAAACTTTTCAAATTTCCATTGGATAGAAATTACACTTCCATTATCCTTATATTCGCGATTTTTTTATTTTTATGACCATTTTAGGTAAAAACGTGGGTATTCCAAACTTGTTTTAAAAAATTCAATGTGTTTCATCCCCATATAAAAGGACTCCACCACTCCCTCTTATTCAAAACAATCAAAACAAATTGTTTAAGCCATGATCAATCCAATAAAATTCACAAAATCCCACCCTTCCTCCTTTAATTATCAGGTTAGTTATAAATCAATCCAAGGAATCCTTTTGGAAAAAATCAAAAGGAGTTACCTGATTAAAAGGTAACATCTTCTATCAAGCTCATTTATTTTGTATTCTTTCTCAACCCACTCCACTGTCTATAGTCCATGATTGTATAAAAAAAGTATCTTCAATATACTAGGATATTTTAATTCAATTATTTCAACCTAGACATACACAGAAGTCCATCTAGAGGATAATGAACATACTATTTATTTGTACGACGAACTACCTCTCTACTAAACGATGATTGTTCATTTATTATTTTCCCCCTCTCATGGTGGAAATTATGATAGAAACTATATTTATATCTATAATATATTATATTTATTATATATTTATTATTTATTATTACTTTTCAAACATATATCTTATTTACATTACATTTGGAGTAAATATAATAATTTCATTTGAGGAAATGTAGACTACCACCCTCTCAAAGCGATGTGATTCCTTCATGCACTACATGGAATGTATTAAGAATAATTTTAGTGAACTTATCTGATATATATGACATAATAATTCTATTTTAATAAATATATTATATATATATACACATATATTTCATTTTTTTCTTTCTTTCAATAGGACAATAAAAACAGAAACAATGTTCATGCGTATGTACAACTTACCATTTCCATGAATGGGGTATTCAACTTATTACAACTATATTCTATGGATTATATTAATAAAAATATACTGAATATATATGATATTTATATCTGGGTTTAAATTTTATGATCATTATATAATTATAAGGACCGAAGATATAACAAATTAAGACACAAGCAAAGAACAAAGTATATATTAGTCGAAGTGAAACCATAATAAAGGAAAGGTAATATGGTAAGGGAATTTCATCACACATGTTATTTACATGAGATACATACCTTATTCACCACTCACTTCTTTTCGGGGGTGTATATAATTACCATGAATTTATTCTATTATTATTATACATAAATTTATTGTAAATTAAATAACCATTTTATAATCTTTATTTCATGGGGTTTAAGTTTCAAATGTAACCAAATTAGTAAATTAATTTTGTCTCAATTTTCCTTAATTGAGATACATGACATGTTATACACCTATATTATTATATGAGGTTTATAAATTAACATTGAAATGATATATCATTCATCTAATTAATTTCATGATATTTTATTCTTCTTGTTATTTTATTTTCCTACATGGGGAGTATGATTCAATGTTACCATGTGGTAAGAGTTTATTTAAACAATATCATTGTTTATCAAGATTGTTTATGATCATGTTTTTAGTAGTGAAATATTATGATCTTTAATTCATGAACACACATGAATTTTTATTCTACTATGGTGAGTCTTTATGAATTCTTCTATTAGTACTATTTTTTCTACTCTTTGGAACGTAATAAAAATAAGAAAATATTTTTATGAAATTATGACCTTACCACTCTCTTGTTTAGTAAATAATTTTTTTTCAAAACAATTCCTTCAAAATATGGCTTCTAATAATATTATACTACTATAATATGATCAATAGAAGAAAAAATTACCCTTTTTTCTTTAACAATTTTTCTACAGGATTATTCTTATTTTATTCTCAATGAGGAATTTTTCTAAGCATTTTACCATGAAAAAAGAATATTCTTTACCTTTTAAAAATGTACATATTAACCACCCTTTAATTTGTTGAAGAATTATTTTTATGTTTAAGGGTTTATTTTTATGAAAATTATTTTAATACTATTATCACAAAAATTGATCTCAAAAATTGTTTAGGCTTATATTTAATGTTTCAAGACAAAAGAGCGATTTTCAAACATTTTCAAGCATCATGAATATATTTTTATGTAAATTAATTTTAAAACATTTTCAAAACTTCATTATACATTTAAAATTTTATTTTACAATAAATTCTTTTCCAAAATAACCATGATTTCATTATAAGTTTTAAAATTATTATAAATGAAACTGTTTTCCAAATATATTTAATAGCTTCTTTTAATATTTTCAAGGTATTTAAAAATGAAAAATGTTTTCAAAATGATTTGATTCATATTTTATAATTTTTCAAGGAATATGTTTTTCATAATGGTTTCATGATTATTTTATATGTTTTGAGGAAAATGTTTTTCAAAATGCCTTCAATTCATATCTATAATTTTTCATTTCATTTTCAATGTAAATGGTATTCAAATTGGTTTATGTAATAATTTTTTTTCAATGATGAATGGTTATTTTCTCAAAGAAATTTTTTTTAAATATATTCCAAAATTATTTTCTATTTATGTTGAAATCCTTTGATGTTACTCATGCGTCTCTAGGAAATGATCTAAAGGATCCATCAAAATTTTTTCTCTGAATGAGTTGTTCTTAATTACAAGGTCCCCGTGAAACCCAATTCTGTATCAGGGGTTATTTTTTTATGAAATACATTTATCTTTCACATGTTATATGATTTTGAAAGCGAATAATTTTCACAAGTTATGCTTTTGGATTATATGATTATGGAACTTGTCTTCATCCACATGTTATGATATGACTACATGTTTATAATACCCATCTCATATCATAGGTTATGATATAATTTTTTTTAATATTTTTTAATGGGTATTTATGATATAATTATGATATGGGTGGGACATATATCTCCATCTAATAAATTGGGTAAAAATTTATATCTCATGAGATAAAATAAAATGATCTTCGAAGAAAATCGTGAATACTATTATTTACATAGGAGTGAATCACGAATATAAAGATGGTATGATGAGTGCAATAATTATAATAATATGGAAATGGGAGTGTACTATGAGTAAAAATATAGTTTGGTGAGTGAAGATGTACTACTAAGATACTATTGGCAGTGATTCCTTGGCTACTATGGAAATCATATTATATTTCTACATGTTCACCATAATTCCATATTCTATTACTATGTTATGATTCCATGTCTTATGTTCTTCGTTTCATTATTATATAGGACTTATGAAAATCCATTATTGATATAATGATTCTTTTATATGATATTTGATATGTGGGGTATGA
This sequence comes from Viscum album, assembly GCA_963277665.1. Lineage (NCBI taxonomy): Eukaryota > Viridiplantae > Streptophyta > Magnoliopsida > Santalales > Viscaceae > Viscum > Viscum album. The sequence continues at coordinate 2,094,119,774 of OY728136.1, forward strand.
TCGTCAATATTCATAGTCTTGTTCCCATACCCATATGATAAATATTGTGCTTAGAAATTTCTCTTGTTTACCCTTACTGAGCATATGTGATCACCCATTTTTATGTTTTATTCAACTAGTTTATTATGATTTTTGTATTTTTTATGTATCTATGAAGGTGTTATTGAATAAAAACCTAGTGGGAGAAGATGTAGCTCATTTATTTACTAGTGTTTATAATTCCTTATTTTCGAACCCAATATACTAATATGGTATTTGGGATACTGTTTTTATAATGTTTTATATATTCCAAAAAAAGTTATGTAATGTTAATGTTTTAAATGTGGGGTTCTATATAGTTTTTATTGAATAAAAGGTTTAGTTACACTTTGGAATCATGGATGATAAAACCTTAGTGACAACCATAAGTACATGTATAAGGATACATTTATAGATTAAAAAATGTATAGGAAAAATACCAAGAATTTTGGTTGTGGATAAAGTGAGTGGATTATTAGTAATAAATCAATTTTTTTATAATACAAGTGGATGTGTCTCTAATAAAAATGTACCTAGGTGTAACAACTCCTACAAGATGTTTCGAGCCTAACTCAGGGTAATCTGGTATGTCATAATGGTCCTTACAGTACACTTGGTTTGACACTCATGGGGGTATGCCTTGGGAAATTACAAAATCTTCACAAACTTTGATGATGTATTTATATATATGTTGTCTATTAATTACCAATTATGAACCTTATTTTCTATATATTTAGGTTGTTTTAATTAATTAGATATCATATAAAAAATTAGTTTCTTAACTATGTGGTTTTCTACTATGAAAAGTAATTTTTTCACTAGGTATCTTGTTTTTGTCAATGGAGAAAACTGGAAGGAACTTTATTAACATTTAATGTGGTGGATTATTTTCTTCATGAAAATTTAATTGGGATGATCAATGGAGTGAAGGATTTTGTGATAACTCTTAATCAGTTTTTATATAACATGGTAAACAATGTGTACCTTAACAAAATCTCTAACTCACCATCGAAGGGAAAGAAGAAGTTCCTTGAGATTTCAGGAAATGGGGACCATGGAGAAAAAATATTTAGTTTTCTTTATGTAATGAATCTATAAAAAATTACCTAAGAGAATGTGTTATAGTAATAAGATTATGTGTTGACTGTGGAAAATAAGGACATGATAAAAGTTACTACAATGGAAAAATTAAGAGTTCAGTTAACAAATTGGATGACAATATTGACCCTTATAAGTCTTCTTTGAATGTTAAATGTTTTATGTGTGTATTAAATTGTCATTATAACACTCAATGTCCCGAGAGTAATGCTCCTAAAGGGAATCAGTAATGTGGTGTGAGTAATGGTTATATTGTTTAAAATAATGATACAATAGATGAAATGTGAAAGGAAAGTGGTAATAAGTGATATGATGAGTTATTTTTCTTATTTATTAAGTATGAACTTTAATTATAAATGATTTTATGTATTTAGGATTCATGAATTATGTTATATAAATTCTAAAATAAACAAGGATTGTTTAGTTTAGGTTTTTTCTAAGGATTTAAATGACTGTGTTGAATGTTTGGGAAGGACATTGGAAGTGATTTAATTAATTAGAGATATTTTTTATAAGGGAAGAGAACCCATAATATGTTCCTTATGTTACGTATTGTTGTTTGGATAAAGATTTGTGGGACACGAATAAGTAAATTGGAGGGTATTGATCACCTTGGAAGTAATTAAAGACTTGTTGACAAGTAGTTTAATCTTTCATGGATGATGTTTACAACATCTTGTAATTATTGAATATATCCACTAATATATGGAATATTAAAGCATGCATGTTTTCTAACAGATTTATTGTAATTTAGGTTATTACCTGGTTTCAAGAGAATTTACTACGTGGTCATTCACAACATTATAATGTGGAAACAAAGAGATACTTTATAAAATAAAATTGAGTAAATGAAAATATTATTTCATGACTTTCTTTCTAATTTTCTTATTTTAATTATTACGACGGGTTATAAGATTAACCACTCATGAATATATTAATTTAAACATCCTAGATGTATTTAAGAACTAAATATATATTAAAAACCATAGTTAGATGGATATTTTTTAATTAAAATTATTTAAACTATGTATATTATATTATTTTTTAAATTATATCAGGGTGGTTTTAGAAAAGAACATTATGTATTTCAGGTGACAACCAATCAATCCCAACAATTATGTGGGTCTTGAACCCATGACCGATGAATGATAAGGGTTCCATGCCTACAACTAGCCTATGTGATGTCCTGGTTAACATGTAATTTATTTAAGTAAACTATTATTAATGATTCACCTGTATTTTTTCTTTTTATGTTTATTGATTAATGTATTATCCATTTTGTTTTTGGAGAATATTTTTGGATAAATATGTTTACATTTCATGATATTATGGACCATAATATCTGGTAAAAGTGTATTTTTTTCTATGAGAATCTAATTTAATTTATATACATCAATTTCTTGATCTAATGGATAACTTAGAAAAATTTAAAAGAACATCCAATGAATTACAGTTTTTATGTATATTTCAATATATTTTCTTTCAATAAAATAATTACTCAACGATATGATATTTATTAATAAAATGTTATCTGGATACCTTAATTACTTTTCGAACTAATGTCCTTATAAATATTCACAAATGTATGAAATTGAGGCCATGAACATTTCTTTGATCATTCACTTGTTTGTGATTTATGACCTCAATCAATCCCTATAAAAATATAATTTTTCCTCCATGTGCAATCTCTACTCCCAACCAATTTTCTCCTTTGTGGGGACCTAGATATCTTTTACTTTGGGTAAACATTATGGTTAAAAATTTCTATCTTTATAGGTTGTTTTAGTAGTCATTTTTATGATTTGGGTTTCAACGAACTATAATTGTAATTATAACACCTTTGATAATAATGAGGAATTTTGACTTTGAAATTAATTTTAAGAAATTATAATATAAGACACTGAGTTTTTCAAATGTTTTTCATTGAATTAATTTATTTTTTTTATTTTCATTTCAAAAAACACTAAAAATATTTTTTTATTTAATAATTAACTTAAACATTCCTTTCACATGTAACCAACTTGTAATGTTCTACACGCAACAATGACTTAGTGTACGTTACATGTAACAATTATTTTCTATTTAGCATCGTTATATTGTTATAATTATTAAAATGAAATAATTGAATCCTAGACATTAATCATATTAAAATTAATAGTCATAACTACTTTTAAAATATTTTTTATAATTGTTTTATATAAATAAAATATATTGATGATGAATGATATAATTTTGGGAAAAGTGTATATATGTTTCAAAATACTATTTTCTCAATTGTACTTCTTTTCATATATTTATGTGAAAAAAAATTAAATAAAATTTTAGACAGATATATAAATTAAATTTTATAAATAATAATTAATCTTTAAATTTTTTTTAAGAAATTATCTTAGGGTGATTTTTTTGGGTTTTTTCTTAGGATCACCATTTTTGTATGTATGGTCAAAAATAGCAGATTTTAATTCAAAACTACATTTCATCTAATTAATTAATAATATTAAACTATATTTTACTTTGGTTTCAATGTTTTAATTAGGCCATATTTTTTACATTAACTAAATTTATGTCTTTGAAATGATTTTTACATTGAAATTTGGTATAAAAACATAGCAAGATTTTGGATGTTTTTAACCAAAAAATGGTGTGTTACCTCATCAACGGGATTAATTTTGAATTAATTTCTAATAATTATATGATAATAATTTAAAAATGAATTCCATATCAGGAATCAAAATAACTTCTAATTTCTTATAAGTTCAACTTTTTTTTTACAACAAATATAAGTGAATTTGATTAAAATTATTTACAACAATTTAATGAAAAAATAGGTTATTAAAGTACTACACCATACATTTTAGAACAAAATAGACCTAAAAACATGTCAAAATACCATTTTATGTCCATTAATCTTCCTTTAACCTTCATTTATTGATTTTGGTTTATTTTTTATTATATGTTTTGGGTAAAACCTTGGTAAACCTAACCTATTATTAAAAATTCCATGTGTGTCATTTACCTACCATATATAAAGAAACCACCCTCCATCTAATTCACACAAATCGAACCACTTTGGATAAAAAAAATATCTACCCAATACAGTTACCAAAATCCATCCCTTACTTCTATAATACTCCCCTTGGGATGAATGAAATCTAAGAAAGCCTTTTGTGACAATGTAAGAGGAGTTATCCGATTAAGAGGCATTGTCTTCTCTCAAGCCTCTTTTATTTTATTTTCATTATCAACCCCCTCCAATATATTTATACCATACTCATATAATAACAAAATTATCTTAAATATACTATACTATTTTTATTATAATGTTTAAATATAAACATATACACACTTCCATGTAATTTGTAACAAATATACTGTTTATGTGTATGACGAACTACAATTTCTCTAAATAATGATTTTCATTATTCCTTTACCACATCTCATGGTGTACATTATTATAGATACTATATATATAAATTTCATATGTTATATTTATTATTTACTCAAGCTTTTTTATTCTTTTTACAGAACATATCTATATTAAAAACGTATTTCTTGTTAAGATGATAATTTAGTTTGAGGATGTGCGGACTACCTCCCCCTAAATGTTATATGATTCATTCACACCCTACATGGAAGTAATTAAAGTTTATTTACGTTAAATTATATAATATTTATGATATATTCATTCTACTGTAATAATGATATAATATGTATATATATATATATAATATAATTATTTTTATATCTTTCCTTTAGTAGGAAAATAAAAATAAACACACCCTTATTGTGTGTGTAAGGCTTACCATATCCATGAATAGTTTCTTACATCATGTATTAATATATTATATAGATTATTATAATACAAATATATTTAATATTAATGATATTTATATCATGGTTTAAATTATGGAATAATTACATATGTATATGGACTACTGATATAACAAGTTAAAAGACATGAAAATAACAAAGCGGATATTACCTGATGTGAAACCACAACATAAGATTGTAAACAATAGGGTAATATATGGTCATAATAAAACAATATATATTATTTTATATAATAATATGGCTCAATTAATGATTTCAAATAAATTTATATTTATTATAAAAGTGTTTTGAATGAGAATGATGAAATTCAAGACACATAGTATGGGAATTTCATCTCACTCTCAACTTCCATGAGAAACATTCCTTATTCACCACTCAATTATTTTTTTTGGTTTATTTAATTCCCATTAATGTATTCTATGACACTTATATTGAAATATTTGGGCATTTAAATAACCTATTTATGATCATTCTATCATGGACTTTATGTTTCAAAAGTTTACAAATCGGTAAATTAATTTTGCTCAATTTGCCTCCGTTGAGACACATGTTATGATATAGACCTTTATTTTTATATAAGGTTTATAAAATGAAATAGAAATATTATATCATGAATATACTTACTTTCATGGTATCATAATATTTATAAAATTTTATTTTCCTATATGGGGAGTATGATTCAAAGATGTCATATGGTAAGAGTTTATTGAATCAATCTCATTATTTATCAAGATTTTTTATGATTAAATGTAGAGAACCGAAGCCTGACATACATTTATATTACATTACTTTTGCGGACTACATAGTACATAACAAAAACACACAGACAAGGACCGTAATAGTTTAGTGTCTTTGGAAACTTGGAACGTAATCTTCTAATCATGGTGAAAGATCTTCAACATCTCCCACAAATATCTTCTTTTTTTAACCTAAATCTGTTCTTTATATCCTGGGGAAAAGAAAACATAAAAGGGTGGGCTCAAATTCCCAGTAAGGGTAAACAAAAGAAATATCAATCACATCATATTCATAAGAACATAACATTTTGGAAATCTTAACCTGCAAAAGAAAGCATAATTTCATAACATGGGATAAATCATAGTAGTGAAATGAAATCCCAATAATAATAAATTAAAACATGAAACTTTTTGGCATACACACACAATCATAGAGAATCATTTCTTATTAGTCAAGACTCATTAGAAAGACTATCTTAGTGGAAAAAGTCCATTTCTGAACCGAGTCACCCTCATTTCAGTCCTGTTTCACTGAACCGGTATAACATACCATTCCAGACATGTCTATCTCATGAGATATAAAATCTTTACCCAATGCATTTGAGGGAGATATAGGTCCCACCCATCTCAAAATGATACCATTCTTATGTGTGCCACAAAATCATAAATCACACATCATAGCATAACCCATGTAATAAAAATGGGAATCTTAATCATCGTGACATCATAAAACAATTCATATAAGATAAAATAATTCATAAAAATAATTCCATCAAATTAATGAAATAATAGGGATAGAAACAAAACCCTTTATTATCTTAGATGGAAAATAATTTTGATAAAATACTTGAACTCCATTCTTGAGGAAAATATCCTTTCTACTTCAAAAACAATTTCCTTTATTTAACATGTCATTCAATTTTAAAACTAAAAGAAGTTGATTAAAAATAAAATTGAAATATTGTAAAGGATTCTTCTTGGAAATAATTTTTTTAAAATCCATTCATGCCGTATAAGTTAAAAACATTCTTCTCATACTTTTGTCAGAAAAGTAAAAAAGTACCTCGTATGAAAAACGAAAAAAGATTCCTTTCATAGCTTTTACTAAAAACTCACCGAAGGGTAAAATTGGATTTAAAAAATTTTAGGTGGATGGAAATAATATTAAATATTGAGGAAACATGGATGTGGATGATAAAATACACCCCAGTAAATACCGAAGTATAAACAATCTCGGATAAAAATGAGATTGTGATATTTCTCTTACCTTAGGTCCGATTTGCTTCATCAGTGACCGAACCTCCTGTATAATGATGTAAATAATGTCATTAACTTATTCCATAATCAAACTCATTATTATGATATCATATATGGTTCAGTTATGACTTTATATTACCCGTTCTTTTGTAAATTCCATGTTAATGAGCGTTTTGGATAAAATTGTTTCATTTGTCATCCGTGTTTTGACTTGTAATTATTCATATGATTACTTAGATCATGATTACGTAATTCCAGAATATAAAACATGATTTATATATAATATATATTCATAATATACATATATATAATAAATCAGTAAATGGAAATAAATACGCCGTTCATGGAGATGGTAGACCGTACGTACGCATGAACGCTGTTTTCTATTCCTTATTAAGTTGAATGGAATTAAGTAGATGACATACATATATATACACATAAATACAGAATCATTATTATTTCAGAAATTTAATTATTAATTATTATATATACTTTATAATTATTCATGAATGGTTAACGTGGAGAATTAATCTCATCGCGTCGTGGAGACGGTAGTCCCTACATACGCACGAGCGATGATATCGTTCTCATAATCGTGGAATTGTATTGGAGTGTATGTATACTATTTCAGAATCAATATCACTTTACAATAATAATATATAGTTATTATGTACACCATTATACCCATCCAAGTAAGGTGGTGGTGGAAAATAGATTACACCACGGCGTGGAGACTGTATTCCGTACGTACGCACACGCGGTGATTTCATTTTCTGTAGGATGGATAGATGGTGAAATAAGTTTGTTTCATAATTATAATAACATATCAGTATATAAGTGATACTTATGTTATTAATTCATAATGAAACAACCTAATAAGAAGAAGTTGAAGAAGAAATAAAGATGAAAGAATCGGTAACAGACATTACCTCTTCTTTGAAGCGCCTCTTTGAGATCTCCTTTTAGGGAACTAAAATTGGTCTTTGAGGAAGACCAGAACCTCTAGGATGATTCTAGGGAAGGTGGGATGTGAAATGTGCAGGGTTTGGCCGAGCTTGAATGCTCAAATTGGTGTGAGGAGGATAGGGAGGAGGTGCCCTTTTATAAGGGAGGAGAGAGGCACCTTAGGAAAATCTCAAAATATTATTTTATATTAAGGTCAAATTCTGTTTATAATGGTTCCAAAGAGTCTTATTTTGAAGATAAAGTGGGAATGGGTCGAAATACTCTCTTCCAATAGGATTTAGACAAGTTTAGGTAATTATGTTAACCTTATCAATTAGATTTAACTCTAAGTTAAATAATTTAACTTTTACCGTTTCTTTTTGTTTTCTTACACTATATGGTTAATAAACTTACCATAACAAGCCAAACGAACCTCAAGTTTTTTATTATAAATATATATATCCTTATCTAAGTAATTTGGCCGAACCTTAGATTTTTAGGAATTAAATAACATTTAATAATATAATATTTTTTTTAAAAACTAATTTATGACAATTTTGACACTATTTGGTACATGATTTTTATGAAATTCATTACAGAATGATATGTTCGAACCAAGTTACTTATATCAACAATAAAATGTCATATTAACCTATAAAATTAATTTAAGTCATAAAAAGTCTCAAATTACAATCATTTGGGCATTTATAACCTCAATTATGTCAGTATTTCATTAATAAGACAATTACTGTATCATCTTTGTGTCATAATATATGATAACTATTTAATCCCTAAAAATTATAAATAAATTCCTATGATGTAGATAATTGTATTCTATTTCTGGATACTATTCATTTTTGAAGTTTCATGAAGTTTATCACTAAAATAAAATTATTATACTTATAAGATTTAAGAAAGTGACATGTTGTCACATTCTTTGGTTTTAATAATAATTAAATTATTTTCATGGAAAAAAGTCAATAAAATGAATCTAATCATACCCTTAGGTTATATGGGTCTACTTTTATCCATCCAATAGGATTTCTCCAAGTGTTAGAGTAATTTTATAATCTTATATTTACCCTTAATTACCCGATTTACATTTAACTATAGTAAATAAAATTTACCGTAGTTACTATTCACAATGCCCAAAAATAAAAAGTATATTATTAACATATTTTGGACCCACTGATTCCAAATATGGAATCCATTTTTTTCAAATTCAATACACAAAAGATTCATAAATTAAATTAAAATTAATCCCTTTGTTGAAAGAAAACGGGATTTTCTTTAAAACATTGCAAAAGATTGAATTGATTTAACCAACGAATTCAAGGTAAAATCAATGCTAATGACATACATTATATTAAATGGTAAAAAAATATTCCATTTATACTTTAAAACCATTAAATATTATAATTTAACCACATAAGATATTATCATGAAAAAAGTTGTTTTTAATTAAAATATAGCGTGTTTTTACTATTCATTAAAATATGAAAGTTATTGGAAAAATATCAGAACATTATCTAATGTAAATTTTTATATCCTGATTCAAAAGAAGAATTTATATTTTGTCAAATTTAACTTATAAACATGTCAAAAACTATATTTAATGTGGGTGCGCTATCAAATGGCGGCAAAACTGTATTTTTTGAAAATTTCTTATTTTACCCAAAAAATTTATTTTGTTTTTATAACATGTTCTAGAAAATGTGTAAGATGAATATTAATGTTATAAAATTCAAAATTTAGTTAATAATATCCATAATGTCTACTTCATAATAATATTATAATAATATATCGTTGTTTAGTAAAACCCGGTATTGCGTACAACACACCCTATCGAGGAAGGTCGCGATTGCGTGTAATGCAAGCCAAGTCAGGGTTGCGTGTAGTTCACAACTCCTTTATTGTTGCATATAACAGAATCCAACCATATTTTATTTATACATTGAATATATATATATATATATACACACACACACTCAATGTTGCGTAGAATAACTTCTATCAAACGAACTTGAAATTGTGTGTAACAAGAGCCAAGAAAAGTGTTGCGTATACTGCAAGATAATATAGTGTTGCGTATAGCGTAAGATAATCTTGGTGTGTCATACAATAGAAGATATGAATGAAATTAAAAAGAATGTATCTTATAAAATATCGGGTTGTTACATTCTACCCCCCTTAAAATGAATTTAGCCCTCGAAATTCGTCGGGGTTATAAATCATTTACTATTCATAAAAACCCACATCGTAAAAAGAAATACAAAAACTGAACTTTAAAAACTAAAGTATTAAATATAACGGTTACCCAAATGAACTCATCATTGCGTTTCCATATAGGAGAAAATATGGAAATGGAAGGAAAATCTAACCATCATGTTCTGATGGAGTGTGGTAGAGAACATGGCTATGGAAAAGCCAGCAATCACAAAGCCATAAATTTGTGACGATCTAAGATACCATCTTATTCATCATATATAAGAGAACTAGGACTACATTTTTCGTATTCAAGATCATTTCCCTAAAGTTGATGAAATTTGAATTTGAATAAATACTTTCGTGATTTTTGTATAGTCTCACCGTTAGTCATTCATTGGACAATTTCCACTTCATATCTTAAATAAATGAAGTTGAATTTTTCATTCACGATGTGTTAGAAGATCATGTGATAGAATGATGGGTCATTCCATCTGTCTCAAACAAAAGGTTAGAAAAGTTATCAAAAAATACATAAGTCCATCTATAGTGAGATTAATCATATATGGTTCCTAAAATGGACTTATACTTAATATATCATACTTCTTAATATAATAAAACTAGTTTCTACTAAACAGGGACTTCCTGTAGGCCAATGGTAGGTGATAAAGGCCAGTCGCACTTCGGTTGTGGGTTCGATTCCCACGGCCTTGTCTGACGCGATGGGCTGTCGCCCGTCCTGCAGGTTGTCCTTTTTCAAAAACTATATTACTATAACATCCCATCAATAATATCAAAAAAACTTCTATCCTTAAACAATACTAACTTATGTCCAATATAATCCATTCCAATATTTAGGCTTATCCATAATACTGCAGTCCACTCTCATAATATAGTGAAAATGATTACCAGCGATTTAATACCATCGTTGATCCCCATATATCATAAGATATGTCTTGTTGGTCACATTCCAAACATTCAAATGCCTTAATAATGTATTCTCTTGAATACCCATTGAACCTTAGTGAAAACATGAATGCTGTTAAAAGTTAACTCTTTCCACATACCAAAATCCTCAAAATTCAATATACTCTAACCATGATATCACTTAGTCCTTATATCAATCATGAGCTCATGAATACTGCCAAACATTTCATTTTCTCCTTATCCCTTCATTATTCACATATCATCTACTTTCCAAAATATTTGAATCACTTTTCATGGTTACCAGTACCTTAAAATTATTGAAAACCACAATAGACCAATACATAAATATTTCAATACACCGTAAAAGTACCTCAAAAACATTATTCTTGAAGACCAATACATAAACACTTTAGTCCATCCAATTCAATGATTGTCCTGGAATAATTCCTTCCTTGATTTAGAAATTACTTTTTAGGTCAGGGCATTGAGTTGGGTAATGCCCATGTTCTCCACAAATAAGATATTGAACTCCATAACAGTCTGTCACTCGATGACCCTTTTCTCCACACAGATAACACCAGTCCCTCCATTTGAGGTATTCCTCAAGGTTCTTCTTCCCTTCTTTAGAAATCTCAATCTTCCTTTCCTTATGCTTCTCAACATGCGAACATGCATAATAGTTTATCTTCCTCTTCTTTGATGAATTAGGCATACCACTAAATTTCACCTTGTTAATCATATATCGTGATGACTGATTTGGAATAATCACAATATCTTTCTCTCTAGGAATTACACAATTTTGTTGCTCATAGTCACCAATTTGTCCATTGGATTCAATGTTAACCTAATTCCATTTGGTTCCCTCCATAAACTAAAACACAAAAAGAATATTGTGAGAGGAAAAAATCATGCTAGAGAAAACAACCTAGTAAAGGGGAGTACCCTCAATATCTAACATCTTAGGTTAAATTCTAAGATCGTTAGCGCAATTCTAGTACTATAACCTATACGTATACTTATCCTTAGAGACATCCCTAGACATACCATAGAAATATCTCTAGGGATCTCACTAATGTTTTCGCATCCTAGTTTCCAAAGGCTGACTAAACCTTTCCTCTGATACCAAATGTAGAGACCCGAAGCCTGACGTACATGGACATTACATTACTTTTGTGGAATACTTAGTACATAACAAAAACACACACACAAGGACCGTAGTAGTTTAGTGTCTTTGGAAACTCGGAACGTAATCTTCTAATCATGGTGAAAGATCTTCAACATCTCCCATAAATATCTTCTTATTTTTTAACCTAAATCCCTTCTTTATATCCTGGGGAAAAGAAAAAATAAAAGGGTGAGCTCAAATGCTCAGTAAGGTTAAACAAAAGAAATATCAATCACATCATATTCATAAGAACATAACATTTTGGAAATCTTAACCTACAAAAGAGAGCATAATTTCATAACATGTGATAAATCATAGTAGTGAAATGAAATCCCAATAATCATAACTTAAAACATGAAACTTTGTGTCATACAAACACAATCATATAGAATCATTTATTATTAGTCAAGACTCATTGCCAAGACTATCTTAGTGGACAAAGTCCATTTCTGAACCGAGTCACCCTCGTTTTAGTCCTGTTTCACTGAACCGGTATAACCTATCGTTCCAGCCATGTCTATCTCATGAGATATAAAATCTTTACCCAATGCATTAGAGGGAGATATAGGTCCCACCCATCTCAAAATGATTCCATTCTTATGTGTGCCACAAAATCATAAATCATACATCATAGCATAACCCATGTAATAAAAATGGGAATCTTAAACATCATGACATCATAAAAAAATTCATATAAGATAAAAGAATTCATAAAAATAATTCTTTAAAATCAATGTAATAATAGGTATAGAAACAGAACCCTTTATTATCTTAGATGGAAAATAATTTTGATAAAACACTTGAACTCCATTCTTGAGGAAAATATCCTTTCTACTTCAAAAACACTTTCCTTTATTTAATATGTAATACAATTTTAAACTAAAAGAAGTTGATTAAAAAAATCATGAAATCTTGTAAAGTATGCTTTTGGAAATAATATTTTAAAAATCCATTCATGCCGTAGAAGTTAAAAAAACATTCTTCTCATACTTTTGTCAGAAAAGTAAAAAAGTACCTCGTACGAAAAACGAAAAAAGATTCCTTTCATATCTTTTACTAAAAACTCACTGAAGGGTAAAATTGGATTTAAACAATTGTAGGTGGATGGAAATAATATTACATATTGAGGAAACATGGATGTGGATGATAAAATACACCCCAGTAAATACCGAAGTATAAACAATCTCAGATAAAAATGAGATTGTGATATTTCCCTTACCTTTGGTCTGATTTGCTTCGTAAGTGTCTGAACCTCCTATATAATGATTTAAATAATGTCATTAACTTATTCCAGAATCATACTCATTGTTATGATATCATATATGGTTCACTTATGACTTTATATTACCCGTTCTTTTGTAAATTCCATGTTAATGAGTGTTTTGGATGAAATTGTTTCATTTGTCGTCCGTGTTTTGACTTGTAATTATTCATATGATTACTTGGATCATGATTACTTAATTCCAGAATATAAAACATGATTTATATATAATATATATTCATAATATACATATATATAATAAATGAGTAAATGGAAAGAAATACACCGTTCATGGAGACGGTAGACCGTACGTACGCATGAACGCTGTTTTCTTTTCCTTATTAAGTTGAATGGGATTAAGTATATGACATACATATATATACACATAAATCCAGAATCATTATTATTTCATATATTTCATTATTAATTATTATATATACTTTATAATTATTCATGAATGGTTAACGTGGAGAATGAATCTAATCGCGTCGTGGAGACGGTAGTCCGTACGTACGCACGAGCGATGACAAGGTTCTCATAATCGTGGAATTGTATGGGAGTGTATGTATACTATTTCAGAATCAATATAACATTACAATAATCATATATATTTATTATGTACACCATTATAACCATCCAATTAAGGTGGTTCTAGAAAATAGATTACACCACGGCATGGAGACGGTATTCCGTACGTACGCACGCGCGGTGATTTCGTTTTCCATAGGATGGATAGATGGTGAAATAAGGTTGTTTCATAATTATAATAACATATCAGTATATAAGTGATACTGATGTTATTACTTCATAATGAAACAACCTATGAAGAAGAAGAGGAAAAAGATATAAAGATGAAAGAATTGGTAACGGACATTACCTCTTCTTTGAAGCGACTCTTTGAGATCTCCATTTAGGGAAATAAAATTGGTCTTTGAGGTATACCAAAACCTCTAGGATGATTCTAGGGAAGTGGGAAAGTGAAATGGGCAGGGTTCGGCCGATCTTGAATGCTCAAATTGGTGTGAGGAGGAGAGGGAGGAGGTGCCCTTTTATAAGGGAGGAGAGGGGCACCTTAGGAAAATATCAAAATATTGTTTTATATTAAGGTGAAATTCGGTTTATAATGGTTCCAAAGGGTCTTATTTCGATGATAAAGTGGGTATGGGTCGAAATCCTCTCATCCAATAGGATTTAGAGAAGTTTAGGTTATTATTTTAACCTTATCAATTAGATTTAACTCTAAGTTAAATAATTTAAATTTTACCGTGTCTTTTTGTTTTCTAACACTATATGGTTAATAAAAATACCATAACAAGTAAAAATAACACCAAGTTGTTTATTATTAATATATATATCCTTATCTAAGTCATTTGGCCGAACCATATATTTTTAAGAATTAAATAACAATTAATAATATAATATTTGTTTTAAAAACTAATTTATGTCAATTTTGACACTATTTGGTACATGATTTTTAAGAAATTCATAACAGAATGATAAGTTAGAACCATATTACTTATATCAACAATAACATGTCATATTAACCTATAAAATTAATTTAAGTCATAAAATGTCTCAAATTACATTTATTTGGGCAATTATAACATCAATTATGTCAATATTTCATTAATAAGACAATTACTGCATCATCTTTGTGTCATAATAAAAGATAATTATTTAATCCCTAAAAAATCTAAATAAATTCCTATGATGTAGATATTTGTATTAGATTTATGTATACTATTCATGTTTGAAGTTTCCTGAAGTTTATCACTAAATTAAAATTATTATACTTATAAGATTTAAGAAAGTGACATGTTGTCGCATTCTTTGGTTTTAATAATAATTAAATTATTTTCATGGAAAAAAGTCCATAAAATGAATCTAATCCGACCCTTAGGTTATATGGGTCTAATTTTATCCATCCAATAGGATTTTTCCAAGTGTTAGGGTAATTTTATAATCTTATATTTACCCTTAATTACCCAATTTACCTTTAACTATAGTAAATAAAATTTACCGTAGTTACAATTCACAATGCCCAAAAAAAAAAGTAGATTATTAACATAATTTGGACCCACTGATTCCAAATATGGAATCCATTTTTTTCAAATTCAATACACAAAAGATGCAGAAATTAAATTAAAATTAATCCCGTTGTTGAAAGAAAACGGGTTTTTCTTTAAAACATTGCAAAAGATTGAATTGATTTAACCTACGAATTCAAGGTAAAATCAATGCTAATGACATAAATTATATTAAATGGTAAAAATATATTCTATTTATACTTTAAAACCATTCAATATTATAATTTAACCACATAAGATATTACGATGAAAAAAGTTGTTTTTAATTAAAATATAGCGTGTTTTACTATTCATTAAAATATGAAAGTTATCGGAAAAATATCAAAACTTTATCTAATGTAAATTTTTATATCTTGATTCAAAAGAAGAATTTTATTTTGTCAAATTGAACTTATAAACTTGTAAAAAACTAGATTTAATGTGGGTGTGACATCAAAAGGCAGAAAAACTGTATTTTTTGAAAAATATTTATTTTACCCGAAAAATTTATTTTGTTCTTATAACATGTTCTAGAAAATGTGTAAGATTAATATTAATGTTATAAAATTCAAAATTTAGTTAATACTATTCATAATGGCTAGTTTATAATAATATTATAATAATATATCATTTTTTAGTAAAACCCGGTATTGCGTACAACACACGCTATCGAGGAAGGTCGCGATTGCGTGTAATGCAAGCCAAGTCAGGGTTGCGTGTAGTTAAAAACTCCTTTATTGTTGCGTATAACAGAATCCAACCATATTTTATTAAAACATTGAATATATATATATATACACTCAATGTTGCGTAGAATAACTTCTATAAAATGAACTTGAAATTGTGTGTAACAAGAGCCAAGAAAAGTGTTGCGTATACTGCAAGTTAATACAGTGTTGTGTATATTGCAAGATAATCTTGGTGTGTCATACAATAGAAGATATGAATGAAATTAAAAAAGAATTTATCTTATAAAATCTCGGGTTGTTACATTAACTTTTCAGTAATTATGTATTATGATACACCTTGCTTGAGAATTCAATAATTTTTCTTCTCTTATGTTTAATATTTATATCTTCTGGTAATTGTACCTTTTCCCACTCTTTAGTACATAAGATAATTATGATCATGTTATTAATAATATATAACCTTCCCTCTCTCCTTGGTCAATAATATGTGTTCTTTCCAAGCCATGTTTTTGAAAATTGTTTAAAATAATATTATAATAATCTACAATGATAACTAATGTAATTTTTTTAACCTTTTTATTTTACCAATTATTTTAAATGAATCTTATTTTCTATTTTCAAATAAGGAATTTATCTACCCTTTTTATTCAGAAAAAGGAATTTTATTTTCACATCGTACAAAATGTACAAATATACCTACCATAAAATCATTGAAGGTATCGTTTTTAAGGGCTAAATATTGATTTTTATGAAAAATAGTTTTGAGAGTATTTTCATGAAAATGGTATTGAAATTTTTTTCAAGATTCTTTTTGATGTTTCCATAATTAATGTTGGTTTCAAACGTTTTTCAAGATTCTTTCATATATTTTCCAATAAAATGATTTTGAAAACATTTTCAAGCTTTCCGTATATGTTTTCAATGTTATTTTTTAGGAAATATTTTTCAAAATATTTCCGAAACTTCATTATATGTTTTCAATTTATTTTAAATAAAATGGATTTCAAACTCTCTTCAAGATTTATTTCAATGTTTTCAATGTGGTTTTAATTAAAAATGATTTTAAAATTATTTTAATATTGTTTTATAATTTTTCATAGAAAAAGTATTTAATTTTTTTTCAACAATCATCTATATGTTTTAAGATAAAAAAATCCAAATTATTTCATGTCTTATTTATGTTTTTTCAAGGTATTTTTATGAAAATGGTTATGAAATGTTTTTTGTATTTAAAAAAAATTCAATGAAGAAAATATATTTTTCTCATGAAACACTTTTGAATAGTATTTAATAATTATTTTCCACGCCAGATGACATCTCTATAAGTCACTCATGCCTCTCTAGAAAATGATCTTAATGTCCCATTAAAATTCATTATCTGAATGAATTACAATTATTTTCAATGTTTTTATGAATCTCGTTTTCATTTCACGACATATATGTTTATAAAATCCATTTATTTTTCATTGTTTATATGCTTTAAAAGCCTATTAATTTTCATTGGTTATATTTATGATGATGTGATTATGAATCCTTTCTTTTTTCACAGGTTATGATATTATTACATGTCTGTAATACCCATTTCATTTCATGGGTTATGATATGATTATTTATTATTTCCTAGAACATGTATGTTTGATTTAATATAGAGATTGCTGGGACATATATATCCCTCTAATGAAAATTGTAAATATTTATATCTCATGAGATAGACATGGATGGTATAGAGAGTAAACCATGAATACTAAGATGGCCATAAGAGTAAACCATGAATACCATAATGGTATGAAAAGTGAACTCTTGCTACCATGATGACAATGGTAGTGAAAAATTACTACCAAGATTGTATGGGGAGTGAAGCCATACTACTAATATGGTCTGGGAAGTAGTTCATTCTCTACTATGGAAATCATATTGAATTCTTATGTGTTTGCCACAATTTTATGTTCTATTCCAATGTTATGATTTCCATACTTATGTTCTTTATTTACTTATGATTTATCTCTTATAAACTACTATTTATTATTCCATGATTCATTTATATTATATATGTTATGAAAGGTATGATATTTAATTTTCATGATCATATCTCAAACCCCTATTTTCATGATTATTCTTACATATCTCCCTGGATTACCCTTACATAGGATTTGATCTTACCCATTTATATGTTTCCTTCCCCCAGTTTATAAAGATAAGTATTATTTTTAATGTATTTAATAATTATGTTAGTCAATAAGAACCCATTGGGTGATGATATAATTCATTTATGTACGAGTGTTTATGTTTCAATGTATCAAAAAGAACCAGACTCATACAGACATTGGGCATAGGTTTTATTAATGTCTTAAGTATTCTGAAATAGTAATGGGATGCTAATGTATGTAAATATAGGGTAGTTATACATCTATATTGGACACAATAACCTTGTCCTATATAGATAGTGTACGACATTTCATCAAATGATCTTCCACTATTGGCAATGATTGGCATAGTCAGTGCAAGATAAGACATGAAATCAATGTGATCTATTTAGTTCAACACATCCGCAACCTCATAGGGATTGATGACATGAATTAAACCCATTATATTTTCCCAACTAGGGATGGAATAAAACAACAATGACTTATATGGTAGTGTAGTATCCATAGTATTTAAGATGATCCCTTATCTATCCAAATAAAAATGTAAAGGACAACTGATCCTATATTGGGTGATTACATATTGAATGTATCCCATGATCTAGTAAATGTTCTAGGTTATGTACTATCATATTGAGGCATCATCCTTCTATTATTCATGCTTTAATCATTATCATACTATATTGGATTCCCAATCATGCATTCTACATTTTAATATCTCCATTCAAGAAAATATACATAAAGCCTTCCAGCATTAGGCATGGGGATACATACATTTGCAACTACATTCCCAATATTTTATGTCCTAAAACATCCAAAATGGTCTAGTATAAACTGGAGCTATCATGAACTTGTTGATAATGGAACTGGTGAGGGATGATAATAGTCAGGCAATATTATCAATGATAAATGAAGATATTGATCAAATCCTTGAAAGAGATCAGTGAGTGCATAGTCAACACCTTATTCAACATTTCCATCATGATATTGACTATGTCCCACATTAAATACTAATCTTTTAGAAGTGTAATCCAAGGCTTATTAGTAATGAATGAACTCGTAATAAATCTCCCCAAAACGATATATCAAATCCATCTTATTGATTTCTAAGATGTTGATCACTACCCCACCAAGGATCAAAAGGAATGAGTTGGTTTTAGGGAACCAATGACTTATAAATTCCATGAGATGATCATATTGGTGATAAAAAATGTAATAGGGAGATACATACAACTTCATAGAGTAAAACACCGTATTGTTTGTGAAAAAAACTCTAAGAATTTCTACCTCACCAGGAATGGGCACACCCATTCAAGAAAAATGTATCCACTGGGTTGAAAATCCCATTATGAGATCCATCCATCACTCAGGTTACTGAGTGAAGTGACAAATATACTCGAATAGCCTAGAGAATTGTGATAGTGAGAGAATCAGAACCATCCAGAATCCATGGATAGTTTTTAAACATATAAGAAAATAACTAGGACTGATTTTCTGCCACTTATCCATCTTTATAAATTTTCATACGAATTCATTCAGGAAAATATGACACCCAGTAAGATAGAATATTGATGTTAAGAGCATGGATTGAAATATCTTCTAGCAAGCCACAACCATATAAAGGTAGAATGTGAAATGATTTATAATTTTGGAACTGTGATAGACTAATATTTTTTGGAACCAAATCCTCAGAATACACAAGATAATAATAATTTTCGTTATGATTACAAGACATCATATCTCTTAGGATAGATATGGTTCAAAAAACTTGATGATAGCGAGAATCTATCTACCAAAATGTAAGTAGAATATGTTGTATGAGTGAATTCCTATTAAAAAAGTTCAAAACATTGTATGTTTTGTGATATTTTCATGAATAATCAGATGGATTTGTGATTAGAAAAAGGAATTAATTATCTCCTTGCTCAAAAAATTCCATGGAAACATAAACACATAGAGCATCTCATGACTACTAACCCCTCAAAGAAATCATGATCAACTGGCCTTAACATAGACACATGAGACAAAAAATAGTTTGATGATCACATGTTGGAGCCAATAGATGCATAAACCCTTCAAATACAACCATCCATGACACCTTAACAAAGTCCATCCAATTTCCAATGATAGGTTCATGGTTGATTCAGACAAGTTCATGAGAAAAATATCATCAAAAATAGTTCCCATGAAACGTTATCTTGGACAGGTATCGTAATCATTTCTTGCATAAGGGTATTGTGAAGGGGTCACATGAGAGACACAAGTGAACAAGAGATATAGAGGTTGGGTAGTAAGTTAATGAGATTCCCATCATCTTTTTATTTACATGACATTCCATGGAATTCCAAATGTAACCAAAAAAGTCAAAGCATATCCCAAGATACCAATTTTTTAAATCATTAAATCTTCAAGAGGTAATTTACTTTCCTCAAATCCAAGAACATTTTAGAGTATACATTGATCTTTATGGGAGTGATTTTTATTCCTTAAAAATGGGAATTGACAAATCCACAAAGGAAGAAATTCATGAATATGGTTATTATTTTCCTAATAAAAAAAATTAAAGACAATATAGCAGAGATGATGTCGGCCATGTAAAGCTATAGAAGACAGGAGATTAAATTACCTTAAGAAGGTTTTGTAGATGTTCATGAATAGTGTATATCCTATTTGAGATCTTGCAGAGTCAATTTTAGAAGTCCTTATATTCTCGCTATGGTTTCTAAGACTATCACTGATCATGCGATGGCAGCTAGATAGTCTCCCTAAGTAACACAACTTGTATATTGGTAGGATATTGACAACTATCTAAATATTCATTTAATAGAAATAGTAAAATACCTAAAAGGATGGAGGCTCTTATGGTTATAAAATTCATGTGACACACACCATATTGTTTGAAAGACGTTAGGGATGACTTGGAAAAATTTGTGCTTTGTCGCATAAGATCTTGTAGCAATGTCACCCTTTTCATGCAAAGGGAATCAAACATGTCCATCTATAAATTATCTCCCCCTATGAGTCTATAAGTAAAACATTTTGTCTATGAAATGATCATGCATCACTATAAGACCATTTTTGGGGGACACAATGCATCACTGATGGGGAGAGTATTTGTCTTCGACAACGCATGAGAAAACATGTGACAGCCTAGGCCTTTGTAAAATTAAAATTGATATAAAAAGTGAAAATACAATAGCCTATTTTTATCTTAAAATTATTAGACATGCTCATGAACACTATAAGATCTATAATAACCCATTTATCATGATGGAATGATCTCAATAATTCCCTTGTAAATCTATATTTTCCTCAGGAAATATACTAGGCTTATCGACTTTAATCACGCGAAGGCCCCACAATAAGCTCCCTGATCTCACAAGGACCCTTGGACATGTCATCATGATAATGGGGATGCCACATTGCATGAAAATATGAATAGGATTGACCCCACTAATTGGATATAATCAAATAAATGGGTAGGGATCGATATGGTCTCCTAGTTTATGAAGATCATGAAAGGCCCCTCGAATGACCTATATTAGGATATCATGAAAGGCTTGATAAATAATCCCTCTGTTAACTCCAGCATGGAATTGTGATATACACTCCATGAACAGTTGTGTACAATTATAGTGGTGAGGTCTATAAATACCCCAAACCAACATAAAAAATGAATCCTTGGATCCTATCACCTGTAAACCAATAAAATAAAGAGTATTTCTAAGAGTGGCTAATCCTGTGATCAGAATGTTTATTCATTTGGTAATGTTCAGGGAACAATATAGGTGATAATGCGATATACATAGGTACATTGTGTTATCACTCAGATATCATGTGAAGGTATTTTCTTGGGTTATGTGAGATATAACCCATAGATATGTTGAATCAAGTGAGACATAAACAAGCTAATACTAATCAAATCTAAGGAATATGAGATAAAATGTTGGAACAATGACTTAAAAATTTTGGTAGCATATGTAAAGAACATATATGTTGATTCTCATGAACTTATCATAAACCACCAGGTCATTCGACAACACTAGGACATGTATTCCGAATCATGTGAATATCCTTTGGAATACTATTTAGATCATTTTAATTCCATAGGACATGTCCTAGCAAGCCACATGGTGCCCCTAGGAAGGACCCCTTTGTCTCATAAAGCCCTCCAGGATTTCCATCCAACCCTTGAATTGTTCCCCATACATATCACCCAAATCATACATAAGAACTATTACATGAATCTGACTCTTGTGATGGCATAATTT
This sequence comes from Viscum album, assembly GCA_963277665.1. NCBI lineage: Eukaryota > Viridiplantae > Streptophyta > Magnoliopsida > Santalales > Viscaceae > Viscum > Viscum album. The sequence goes on from OY728136.1 coordinate 2,094,142,385, forward strand.
CTTTTAAAATAGCTCTCCCAATATCCTTTAGACTAACCATCCAGATCATGCATTTTTATTTAGACATGTCAACCAGCATTCAAAATGACACCCATAGATGTCTGTCGGGATATGAATCACCCACTGGATATTTTATACTGACTCTCACTACAACCATCATGTATTTCAGTAGGATATCGTTCTCACACATGGTCATGTTAGTTGGTTCAATATATTACATCCAATGATGTTAGTTGAGATCATGTGATGTCCTCCAAAACCAGCTATCCAGGTTTTTCTATGTTCTCTAGAGAATTTTGTTGTGTTCATTCAATGACCATTAGACATTCCATCCATATTATGTGACATCCATTGAATAATTGAACTGGGTTATGAGATTATATCTGACTTGTCAAGAATATATCCTATAAAATTTCAGGTTGAAAATCAATGCATTTCAGGAAGACAAGTAGTTCAGGAAAAGCATGTATCCATATAAATTATAACCTTAGACATACTCCATAGTAAGGGAAACATTTATTTGTAATCCATAATATAATAATATATGAAATCATTTATTCCTTCTATAACTACGATACTTAATACACATTCATAAGAATTGAGCTCCATATCAGGCTTCAAAAGGGATTCCCTAGTGTGTATGCCCTAATCTATTAAACTAAAAAGACTGTAATTCTTGATGTTGCTATGATACCTAGGATGACTACTTATATCTTGAGATCAAAATTAAACATCCAAATAAAAATATCAATTTTTATCCCCCAATCATATGAACTATGTAGTATCAGATTCCTAGAATAAATAGGATACATTAGCTTCATTCTTATAGACCATGTGCGATTTTAAATATCCAATGGGAAACCACAGTGTTGAAACTCAATATACTTAACAATGAATAATCTTATTTCAACTATAACCATGCTATGTATGAAACATTTTTTAGGATCTAGCAATATATTAAGAACACAAAGGGATTCCTTAGTGTGTATACCTTGATCTACTAATATATAAGAAATTGATTCATGCAACAAAAATGATATGTAGGATTCTTTCTAAGTCTTGAGATCAAATGGGAATATATTTTAGTGTAAGTACCATCATGTATCTGAAATTGCATCCATTGTTACCCAATCATTCACATGGGATCATCCTTCTACCACATCCATCAATGGAATGGGAAGTGAATTAAACTATGATGACTCTGATTCCTATAAAAACTATGATACATTGGATCCCTTCATATGGTCTAAGATCCATATTAAGTCTCTAAAGGTTTTCCCTAATACATATGTCCCCCATATATATGCAGTGAGACTGATTACTTTCTATCCCTTGTTTATCACAGTAGACATGGATCATGTTTTTTAGAGGGGTTCAATGGTTATAAAATTCTCATCATTAATACACACTAGCCAGGGAAACCATAGTGTATAATCCTTGATCTGTGGCCTGACATTACTTTCTCTATATAATTAAAACTAAATTTTGGATAGTCTTGATGGAGTGATTGGTCTACAATGAATCTAATTCTTTTCATAACTAGGATATGTACGACACCTCCAAGAGACTTGGACTAAACTGTCCATTTCCTAACTTCCTGCAAATATGTACTTTCGACGTGACATTAAACCACATGGATTCATAAAAATATTATTGGATTTTATTCCAGCTATAAACAATATATATTGGACACATCATTGATTCTCAGTCACATCCTCCACATATTAAATATCTCAGTATGTAGAACCAATTCCCAAATAATCTGTATATATAGATCCAACATATAAGCACCCACCCATAAAGGGAATTGGGGGATGAACCTTTGATACAAGCATATTGATTCACTAAATGACCTCCCTTATAATATTAAAGAGATTTAACTAGTGTTAATTTTTTTGGAGGAACAGATTGCATATCTGGAATGGATTTAGGTTTACCTTATGGCTGTTTGGTTAGGGAAACCGATCACGTATCAGGATTTGGAAAATACTAATGAACATATCATAAATATATAAGAGAGTCGTTCAGTAAGAAAAATTACCCCTCCCCAGAGGTTCTGATGATCATGTCCCCTCATACTATCGACCTATGGGAGTTCCTAAGTTTCATTGGAACTAAAACCCAAACTAACCACTTTCCTTTGAAATATGGGTATGTACCTTGTTATGGTTTTCTAAACCAATGGGAGATTCTATTATTAATGATGAATAATTCACCCTTATTTATAAAATATCAAGAGATAGTGAATATATATCTAACTCATTTAACCACAACATCTTCTTTTCCTGAAAAATTGATAGACTACCCAGTTTCCATTAGACAATCGTGTCCATGTCATGAGGGTCCCATAAAAAGGTATTTGCCACGCTTTTTCAATGAAACAACAATATAGTAATTTAAAAAGATTAATTTTACATATAAATCCTTATATTTTTTTAAAAATGGATTACAATACATTTATGAAATAACAGAGTTATAAAATTGATGTATTTTATAAATCAGTTAATTTTTTCAATTAGTCTAGAAATATATTATTTTAGAAAAAAATTATGATAAGTTTTTTATAAAAAGGAAAATTAAGTTAATGTGTGAAACTGGTATTTTATAAAACATATAAACTGATTTTACTAGGAATTTTTTTCAAATACCCATTATTAGAAAAGTGAAAAATCACACAACCCTTTTTGTGGGAAAACAGAAAAGCCAATAGAAAACTGCAATCCTAGAGGCACATAGGCTTTACAATACAATGGCCCAAAATTCCGATGGATTAAACCCCATTAAAAAGAACATATTCGAATGACCCATAGACCGATGAAAAATTATTAAAAGAGGATCAAGGGATAGTAAATGAACTAGCTTCTACCTGTAACTATACAATCCACAGGACCTGCCATGACTGGATCTATGCACTTCCCACCTTCACCAGAAAAATCTGAACCATCCACCAACTGAGGCCGGAATCTAACTGAACACACAACCATATCTCATCCTCCACCTAGATCAAACTACACTATAAAATGTATCCATTCATTAACAGATCCCTGTATTCCCACATCCTGATCATACTGCTGCACCAGATCAGTCATATTGTTGAAACCAAGGTCTATTGTCACAGGCTCTGTCGAATCTCTAAGAGTGAACCAAATCCAACAAGATCTTTTTGATCTGGACCAGATCAAAAACTCTGAATGTCGAACCTGAGAGGTCACCTCACCAATGTGAAGCACGCTTCCATAGGATCACCATCGTCTCACTCCCTCCACAACCGGAATGCATCCCACTACCAACATCTTGAGGAACGAAATGAAACAAACCAGATATGTTGGATCTGCAATAGAATTAAAATGAAGAACATGAAATGTTGGGGCCACCTATCTCCCTTCACCCGTGAAAATGCACGCCACCGTCATTCTAAATTAAAATTACATATCCTCTATAAATCAATACATAAGATATAAGAATAAGTAAATCTTTTAGGGATGTCAATGGTGGTGATTTTATTATCACGAATCTCATGGATATTTCTTTGAGCATTAATTTATAACACAAAAGTTATATTCATTCTATAATTATTCAAATTTGGAATGGCCATGGTCTAAGGAAACCCCTAGTGGAACTATGTTACATTCCCATTCACCTCAATGGCATGAAAATGTGGGAGGATTCTACTTAGTACTAAGAGACATATGCATGTCACCAAAGGTAGGTAAAAAAGGATGAAGGGTTTCAATATATGTGGGGGATTATTTTACCATTTATAATAAAACAGATCAACCCATAAAAAACCCAAAAAATCGTTATATTATGTATGATAAAAAGAACAACAACTCAAAAAACATTTATTTCAAAACCCATCCATGTGTACTACAATAGAAGCAAAAAAACTCATATGTTAATAGCGGTAGAAGAATAATAAAAATCCAAGATGACCACAAGACTAAGTTCTATACAAGATCCATGATCCAACATCACTTAATATCCCATGTATCAGAAAGTACTTCTAAATACATGTGATACTTTACCTTTTCTCATGTATTGATAAATGACATATGTGAAATCCCTAAAGTGCCAAAGAAGGTATGTGTACTAAAACATAGTTGGTTTTCCCCAATAAAATCCCTACTCAAATCACTAGGATAAGATGGATAGAAACATTTGTAAAAAATTTATAAGAAACAATTCCCAAAAACATTATATAACAACATATAAATAACGTCAAAAAAATTATTACAAAATATAAACAAGTACCATGTCACCCTATTTATAAAGAAAAATATATTTTCCATGATGAAAACCAACCAATTATTTGAATATATTTTGAAATGACCATACCATTTCACATATCCACACATTCAACCATTCCTATAACAAAGACACCCTATACCCATGAGTGGTAAGATATCCTTTCACAAATTACTAACCCAGTGAACAATTTGACAAGGGGGTGGGGGCTAACCATTATTTATATTAATAATGATGGCGGAGAATCCATACCATTATCCTTTCCAAATTTACATGAACATACACAATGATTAATAAAAAAACAATTCCAAAAACAACATTTTGATCTTCTTCAATAAATAAATTCATTTATTGAAAACCATTAAACAAACTAAATCAAATTGAGCATCTCAAATTCATTTCAATAAAATAGTGTTTTTTATTGAATATATTTTTATTAATAACTCTTCTTCATTTTCTGAAAAATACTTAATTTAATGTCAATATTATAAAACAAACGAAAGTAATTTTTTAAGAACACCCAATTCCCATATTCCCACAAATCACCTCTCAAAATGGGCTTCAACAATCATTACATAGCCAATTAAAAATAAAATTCATACAAAATAATTAATTTTATAAAATATAAATCAGTTGTAGAAAGTGGATTGGAGGTTGATTCAAACGACATTGAGTGTTTTGCAAAAAATTATAAACGGATGAAAAACGCCAATGAAATCGTGATAAATCTTTTCCAACCACCTTAGATCTCTTCACCTAACAACATCAAGAAAAATACTAAACATAATTGGACTAAAAAAATAATATATACCTACCTTAATCATAGATCTAATAAAAAAATAGTAAGGGATAAGTATATTTAAGAAAAACATCATGAACGATCAGGAATGATGACTTACTGTGAGAAATCAGCATCAAATCACCAAGTAATATCATTAGATCACCTATAAATCAATGGAAGAAACCTAATTGATCATTGAAGAAGTTAAATCTCAATATAGGGTTTAATATGTGGTGGAATAAGGCATTAAACATTAAGGATGACCCATATTCACTTTTTATAGAGGTGGTTTCGACCCGTGCACGGCTAAGTCGCACGGTTAGACTAACCATGCGTTTACCTTGAATTGGAAAATACCATAAAGATTACCCTCAAATGGATGGATAACACGGTTAGCAAACCATGTGCCAACCATGTTATAGATCATTTTCCACAAAATCCAACACAATAATGTTTCTCCATGTCCTTAGCACGGTTTCAACAAACCATACACAGACCGTGCACCATCCATTTATCCCTTGTTTCACAGTTTATAGTTTCCTAGAGGTGTTGCATCATTTTACCAAATTATGCACCAACCATGGACCTAAATAATATACCCAAATATCACTTTACATGTTTTCTAATCTCTCTCAATAATCACCTGTATACATTGTAAACATCAAGATAATAACAAAAGGGTTAAATACCAAAAACTAAGGGTGCTACAAACTACTTCTACTCCATGATCAGACAATTGAGCAACATTTAGGAGAATTATGCATCCGAGTTTTTTTTATTCCATTTTTCAATACAAACTTCATAATTTATTTATATTATTTTATACACACTAATTAAATAGATATATTATTACCCACTAATTTTTAGTTTTATTTTTCCACTTCATTTATAACAATATAATATTATTATAATTTTTTTATAAATACATTCTAATATTTTTGGTCATTACTATATCAAACATATAAATATTATAAGGATATTTTAATGTGAGTAATTAATATATATTTAATATAAAATAAGGAATGGTTTTTAAGTACTATGTTCATGTTATGTTGTATGAAAATGATTTAAAAGGTAAATTATCTGTTGAGAATATTATTTATTATGTTTCTAATGATGTTAATTATAATGAATATAGAAATTAATTATTAAATAAACGTGTTTTGGGGTTGTATAACCCTCATGAAAACCCCTATAAAAAATTAAAAGTTTATATTATAGATAAAGTTACTTTCAATACTAAATCACAATTACAATCCTGAAATTATTCAAAGAATTTCTGCGATAATAATTATTTCATTTCTGATGTTTTTTCAAACCACAATTTTTATTCATAAAATGCTTCTATATTAAATTTATACATGAAAATATAACAAAATAGGTATTATAGATATTATATTGGGATTCAAGATAAAAACTATAATATCAATTAATTACAAGTACTCTATAGATATTCATAAATAATCATGATGAATCATGATAAATTATAATAAACATATATTTTTTACATGATCAGAGATATTATAAAGAATAAGGTATTTATTAAAATTTGAATTTACCTCATTTTCCTTGATTATAGGATATAATAATTTTACTACCATATGATTCACATATTTAATTTATAAATTATCAAATTGATGTAATTGTTTTTATTGGTATAGTTTTCGAATAAGTGTATGAGAAATAAAACATATTATAGTACTTTATGTAAAACATTTTTTTGTATTTAAAATTTAAAAATATATTTAATAAAATAAATTATAACCTAAAACATGGTATCAATATATTCTCAATTATATTATATAAATGTTTCTGAAAAATGTAATGTGGACAAAAATTTATTTTTTTTGAAGTAATATGAAACGATTTTGATTGTTCAAATATAGTTGGGTGATACATATAACAACATGAAGACACAACCATATATATGACATGTCATAATGAAAATATTTCATTATACGTAATTAACAAAATGAATTACATTTATAGTTTTAGAGAGTCAAAATAAATTAACTAATAATCATCATTCCTTTTCAGCTAACATAACATTTTTTAATTATATAACAACACTTCAGAATACATCATAAATAACCAATATCATTGACGATTTATTCAATTAAAATAATCTTCTATATATTTCATAATTTTATTATCATTATATCCTAGGGGAAATAAATCATAATAATGATGTGGTGTCATATTCGTAGTATGGGTAAACATATGGGATACTAATCAAAGTTTTTAAGATAACATACAGTGAGCATATAAGTATAATCCAGAAAAATTTGAAAGTTATAAAAAAAATATATCATAAATCAATGAATAAAATTAGAATAGATCATTAACATGTTGAAATTCATAGGAAAAATGTAATTTTGAAGAATTACATATATTAAATAAGAATATAATTTTTTACTTGTTGGATCCGATATCACAAACTTTTCCCCATAGAGGATCAAGCTTCATAAAACAATTTACTATATTAGATCATGAATCAAAAACTATTTCTTATTTTGGATTGATAATAACAAATAATTTTACCCCTAAATGAGTATATGTAAATATTTTTCAATACATTATAGTGTAATATAGGGCCCACCAATCACATTAATATTATCCATAAATATTTTTTCAAGAGGAAATCATCTAATCATCATATAATTTAAACTTAGGAACGAGAATGGATTTCACATAATATTTCACATGGTATCATATAAATAACAAAATAAAATATATTGATTGATATAATATTCCATTACCAAAAAAGAAACATCATAAAATCATTTAAAGTGGGTTTATATAACATAACATCAAAAAAAATTATTTAGATGAAGAGGAACATTTCTGTGAAATCAAGAAATTTAATTTTAGAAAACATAGTTTAACATAGTCATAAATGAAAGAGATATGTATCATTTTAAGAAGTAATTTTTTTAATTTATATTTTGAAAAAATTAAGAATTCATCTATTTTAAAAAGTATTCACTATAATTTAACCTTTAAAAAGTAATAAATTGTTACTATAAGATATATTTAGATGATAATAAAACATATTATATTTTAAGGGATGATGTTTTTTATATTTTGATACTCTTTGTTGAAAATCCAAAATATAAAAATAGTAATACAATTTGTCTTTAAAAATAGTTTAATGAAAGATGGAAGATTACAGAAATTGGAATATACATGTATTAAATAATGAATTGTGAACACAAGTAGTATGTGAAACCATCAATGTGAAATATGTATTTAATTAAGAGGTTAAGGTGTGTTCATGATAACATCACACATTTATCTGGGAATGTGATCAAGAATGAAAATTAAAATAAAAATAATTTATTTAACTTGAGGTATATTAGGGGAAAGCATATAAAATGGGAAACAATGAATATAAGTTTTTTGGTTTATATTCAACGAAAAAAATAACTCCAAGAATGAATTTTGAGTTACCGATATTTACAAAGAAAATATTTTATGAATTAAAGAACAATTGAAAGGGGTTTATGTGTTAAAAACATAATTATCTTAAATTAAAATATAAAATAACACAAAATACAACCATAGTAAATTATTCACTAAATCTATTAGAAATATGTTCAAGATGGACAATTATAACTCAATTAATGAGGATATTATTAACAAACAAATGCTTACCATTTGGAAGAATTTAAATTAAAAACTCAATATATATATATATATATATTGTATCAAAATGAACAAATTTTACCTCGAATAATGGACATATCATAATATAATATATTTAATAGGTACCATATGAAATAAATAAATTAAATAAATTGAATAATAGAAAACATGCCTCAAGGATATTAATTTGAGATGAAAACCCATACCCAGGTCTTGATTCATTTTTACATGAAAAAATTGGACTAAATTGTTAAATAACATTTCATTATAATATCTAAAATAATCATATTCACAAATTAGACAATGTTTACTAAAAATTAATAATCATTCCATACATATATATACTATTTAGTTTATACATGTTTTTTTAAATCTCGTCTTAGTAATTTTAATGGTTTATACTAGTTTCATATGATCCATTTGACTGTTCATTCTTATTAAAAATATAATATTTCTAGAATCATTAATTTCATTATAATTTATTATTTATAAATATATATTATGTTTAAATTTCCTTTAATTTGTGCCTTTTCTATTTCTCCTTGAATATTGAAACACGAACAAAAAAATTTCTGCGATTCTTAACAAAAATAGTATGATTTATTAATTAATGAATTATATATTGATATAAAACTTCTAGACCCATTAAAAATAATTATTTAAAAACTTATATTTTGTTATACCATTAATTAAGTTTTCAATACCAAGCTTGATAATGATTTATATCTTTTTTCATGAATGTGGTTAAACAGAACTGATGTCAACATTATATAATTAATAGATGATAATAAGATGGTATAGTATAAATAAAACTATAATATTAGATTATTTTTCTTATATAATTATTATAACTGTGATATATATAAATTGGAAATAATTATAAGGAGATAAAAATATAAATAATGACATTTCATATAATAGAGTGAGTTCTTCCTCATAATATTTTTATTTTAATATGGTCAATTTTATAATAAATTTTTATTGTTTGTTTAATTAATATGTTTTTGAATTAATTTTCGATAAGTATATAAAATCCATGATTTAATTTTCAAAAATAATATGACCTTTATTCGTGACAATTTATATGTGGAATCATATAATCTTCACAATTATGGACATTATATAAAATTATTATAAGTAAAAGTCACTACAGCTGATATAATTTTTCTACCATCAGTTTTAGTCCCCAATGTCAACTAAGGATATTATTTCTAATGTTTTGAGAAGACTAACACTATTAATATTTTTCCACCACATGATCATGATTACCGCTATCAGAGGATATTTTATTCCACAAGTACATGTATTGTATTTCCTATTAATATAATTTTACCATCAGTTGGATATTTCAACTATTATCTGGTCGATGTTTTCTACCATTATAATATACATACTAGAATATTCCATTACTTGGACTATCCTATGACCATTCATGTTTACCAATAAAAAGTGTATACCTACTACCACCAAATTGATCAGCTACCACTAGTTTTTGTCTATTCCTGCAAATTTAATCATGATTACAATAATTGAAACTAATATTTCCATTTTACGTATTATTATAGGACTATATATAATTAAATTCATATTATTTATTACATTTTAGTGTTTTTCAATTTATAAAACTGATTGATTTTGTATGTTTTGTAATTTAATAACGATTATTCGTCAAAAATTTACACTGATGCACTAAATATAAAGTCATACATCTATATTTACTGTAAGTATAATGTTTTACATAATTTTATTATTATAATTTAATATATAATTTTTCTTTTTAAAATGATATAAATCTAATGATCCCCTAATGTACAAGTTGTAGTTGTATTACCGATTAGATAGTTAAATAATTGAATATGGATAGTTGAGTGTGCAAACTAAATACTTTATTGTCCAATGATACATAATACAATCTATTTTTATGGAAAAATATAATCCTTTATGAAAAAATATGGATTAGTATCATCGAAACAATGAAATAATACATAACAAGTAGAATATAATTATTGATAATGACATTCCATGTCAAAAATGAGTAACCATGTATAAAATTTAATATTATTTATTTATTCTTATATATTTTATTTTAATTTTAAGTGAGTTTTCATTATTCATTAATACTTTCAGCATAAAATCATGTAGTAAATTAAATGGTTATCGTATACTCACATCCAATTTCAGTTCGATAATCTATCTCATGAAAAACTATGGATGATGTTCTTTATATCCTAGCCTACATGATTACATTTGTATACGAAAAATGATCCATCACATGTATCACTTCATTGTTTAAAAAATATTTATAATAGTAGTTTACTATTAAGTAGAGATTATTACATTTCGCTTTGAGAATGAACCCTTTTTTATTTTTTCCTTTGTGTTTTATTTAGTATTTTTATTACAGTGTTGTAATATTTACTTTTCATTCCAAAATTATTTAACAAAACAATATATTGATATCTATGTTTAATCATTGTTATAAATACTGGGTTTGATATATTCATAATTTTTTTATGTTTAAAAAATATTAAATTTGTTTTAACAAGGCTTCAATAGAACCCTTCAGGGTCATACTAAAAAATAAAATTATATAATTCTACTATTTTTTATAACAATATTGTTGCCTATATTTAAATAATTTGTTTTATGTAGTTCTTTATAAAAGAAATATTTTTTTGATACTCAATTCACCCCCATCTTAAATACACCACTCTGACCAATGTTTTGTATCAAATATGTGTTTATTATTTTCTTATAATTCATTAAAATTGATAAATTTTTTCTAAATGATGGAAATTTTAATTTATTAATTATTTCATTCTTTATGAATAAAAATTTTCTTGATGGAAATGTAACAAATTGACCTATTTTATTAAAAGTAGTAATTATGCTCAATTGAAGATTAAAAAAAATATATCTTAAAACAATGGGTTTTGATATATGGGTTTTTCTATAAGATTATTTTAAAAAACCTAAATCCTCTAAAGATCAATGTAGTGATTAGACAAAATCACCTAACATTTTATTTGTAAACATTAAATTTCACATTTTGTGATTTTGTAGAAAATAATTTTAATCAAATATATATCATTGGTAATACATTAGAAATATATAATATAATCTATGTTTGAAGAGAGGGAACATAAAATATTAATGAAATGTGTCTAAATAAATACACTATAAAATACGATTCATTTAAAATGAATCTTGACAAATCAATTTATAAAATTTAACTTATGTTAAATGAAATAATCATTACAATACATATACATGGAAGCCAATATAATCCAATTATACAATTTGTTAAATATTGGAGGTCTTAAATAATTGAGGAAGATAAAAATTCTTGACCAATTAATGTCAAAAGACAAATATAAATAGAAGGTGATGATTATAAAACTGATGATGTATAATAAATAATTAAAAGTGAATAAAGTGTATCTTATACCAAAAAGTAAAATATTTTTTTAAAGCATTTCTGTGAAAAAAGATAAAGGAATAAATCCATGAAAATATCTTAAGCTATGAAAATTAACCAATTTATTGTGATTGATATATATAATATTTCGATATGATCTAAAAAAATAAGAATAGAATCAAATTGAAACAAAACTATTGTGGAAGGAATGAATATAGAGGATGTCGAAAAATTAAATATTTAGTTGGCGAAGTAATTTACTATATATGTTAGTGAAAATGTCATATCAAAGCTAAATTCCCAAAATTAATGTCCCAAAAAAGTATGATGATAGTGTAAAAATACATATGATACCATTAAAGGAAACCAAGAGTTCTTATGAGGATAATTCCAATGAATCTGATTCATGTAGTGAGGACAGTAATGAAAGGGATAATAAGTGAATTTTGGTAAATAAATATCATGCAAAAAATTGTATTCCTTCCACTTATAATCATATTTAAGATATCTTTAAAAATAAATGTCATTATGAAAATGATATATAAAGTAAATATATATTTTAATATTTAAATATGGTATAAGAAACATTTAAAGTTTAAAAATAATAATATATGAATTTTTCGAATAGTTATAAATTAACTAATTCTACATATTAAAAAAATATTATTGAAAAATAAAAAAAAATCATGATTGTTAAAGGTGAAAAATAAAAAGAAAAAGAAAAATGAGAATCATAAAAATGGACTTTACTGATTTTAGAAGTCAAAAGAAAACTATAGCATAATTCATTGAAAATAGACCACACTGATTTACAAAACTGGCATTGGGTTCATTATAGGTTAAAAGGGAATTTATGAAAACATGTTTATTCGTAGATATATCTATTTTTTTCCTATGAATATTGAATATTCATATGGACTTTATGTGTTTTTTTTAAAAAACATAATTTCTTGTTATGGTAAATCTATTAAATAGATTTGGATTCCATGATCTATTATTTTAAACCACTCTGGATCCCAACAAAAGTGTTGTTAGAAAAATCATTGATTATTTGACCATGTTATCTGAAACATTATTGAAATATTCAAATAATATTTTATGGTATCTATAAAATGGATTTCCAATATAAATAAAAAAAAATACCCATGAATTAAGTTCCTATTATGTTTATTTGGTGGATATGACACATTTGGTAACAATTCAATATAAAAAATAATTTTACGAGATAAAATCAATAACTCAAGTTCGGTTATAATTTTTACTTATTAATTTTATTTATTTGTAAAAACATAAATTTATTAGATTATAATTAATATATTACAATTTTTATCATGTTATGTTTCAAAATAAATCTTCAAAAAATTATTATTCAAATCATCTTATAGTTTATTTATCTTTACATGATGATTATATTAATGAAGTCGATTTGGATTCATTATATTCACAAACATAATTTTTCAGTGCCTTTTATATGGAATCTTGTTCCGGTAATAGGAGAATTTGAGATTTAAACCATAAAAAATATAGAAGGATAAATTTGAATAGATTAGTTAAGAAACTACCTAAACTATATTTCCTAAGAGACAAAATATATATCCCCTCTCAAAAAGAGAAACATAATAATATTTATTTCAAGCTAATGAAAGATGGTTCAAATTATCATCCCATTATTTGGATCGATGCGATTATTATCGACCTTCTCTAGTTTTTTGCATAAGTTGGAAGCATTAAGGCTCTGTTCTTGTGGGTAAATTTCTAGATTTACCTGAGTTGTATTTTTATATAAAAAAAGTAACCTTATTCTCATTTTTTAATATATGCATAATCTATAGAAAATCATAGTAGTCTAGATATTAAGAAGATAAGGAGTGATCGTGAATGTTAGTCTGAAAATGAAGAGATTAAAATCTTTTTATCACAACATGTTAAAATAATTACTTCCCTTATTCTAAGAAACTTTAGAAAAAATAATAATTTAAATAAGATGTTTGAAAATTCAATTTATTACCTAGACCAAGATAAATTAGTATGACCTACCTATCTATTTTTAGGATTAAGATATCAATATGTCCTTCAATATCATAAATAGGGTTTTTATCAAAAAACACTTAAAAATATCCCATATGAGTTATGGAATAAAATAAATCCATTGTTTAATTACATAATAGATTCTGGTTTGAACATCATTACTTTCGACTAAAAAAAGGGCATTGATATATTTTCATCAAAAGGGTTGAAATAAATTTACTTAATTATTCATCATACAGTAAATAATATAGGGTGTATAATAATAAACCAATGTTTTTAAGGATTTAAATTTTTTCAAATTTGATGACATTGATCCACATGATAATAATGCATCAATAGAAAAACATCAGGAAGATTTTTGAAAATTTTACATAAATACCTCAACCAAGCCTTGTGATATACCTATAAATTATTTCGTATAAAAATCAACCAAAATTAAAGAAGTATTTTATCTAGATCCTGTAGAAGAAATTGAATTAACATATATTTCAATCTATAGAAATAGTAAAAAAATTGGGAGCATCCTTCATATTATTTTGTCAGAGAAATAAATAGAGGTACTTAGACAAGAGAATCTCTTAAAAAATATTATGAAAATAAATCCTACATGTTATTAAAAGAACTAAAAAATATTACTAAATACAGTCAATGATTATGTTTGGGTAATTTATATTTGTGGTAAGATAAATCAATTTCAATGAAACAAATTCGAGGAACTACTTTAAAAAAATAGGAATATCAAACCATGTACACTAAATTGTATTTTAGAATCAATTTTAATGGGGATATTGGCATAAAAAGGAATATATCTATACTGGTTTAATGAGGACATAGTTAAGAATTATTGATTGAAAATGAGTAAACCAATGTTCTTATAGAAACATTGGATTCCATTAGAATGTTTCTTACTTGTGTTTCTCCTTGGAATTTCAAACTATAGGAAATGGATTTTATGAGTTCTATTTTAAAAGGTAATATTGATAAAGTTTTTTTTGTTTAACAACCCAATTTTTTTAAAAAAACACTTTTTCCAAAAAATGTTTTCAAGTTGATAATAACATATTTTGGTCTAGTACAAGCTCTAATAACTTAGTATGATAGGCTCAACTCATTCATGATTTTTATGTAATTTTTAAATTATATAGTTTCTCCAAAATTATTTTCAGAAAGGATTTATAAATATATTTTGGTGGTCAAAATATATATCGATGATATTTTTTATTATCTAGAATTTAGTTTAGAATATTATTTTATAAAATAATGAAAAATGAATTTGAAACAATTTTTAGATGTGAGTTAAAATTCTACCATGCTTTACATTTTTCTCAATATAATGAAAGAATACTTTTAAATCATGTGAAATATGAAAATGATCTTTTGAATCAATGTTAATTATATAGAAAAAAATGATAATCTATGTTGTATGATCAGTATGTTATATTTTGAGGAATCTAGGAAGCATTCAACCAAAACCACATTTAAATGAATGATAGATAATTTTCAATAAATAAAATCTACATGCTTAATATTTTATCGGTGTTAATGTTTTCTCATTTTAATGTAAATAGAATGGAATTATCATTTGAATTATATTTATAAAATGTTTTAAAATAACGAAATAATAAAACTAATATTTGATGTTTTTAATATATTTGATATTTTATTATTCAAAAATTTATTCAGATATAGTTTCTCATGGTAGTACATTAGAAATAAAAATAACCTTTAAAACATTTCTATTTTTTATAAGACTATAGCATCATGGTTTAGTAAAAATTTATAATTACTCTAAACAATCCACTTCTAGAGAAGATTGCACTACAATAAGAAAATTATGTGCACATTATCTAAGGAGTAAACATGAATTACTAGATTTTGTATATCAATTTAGACATTTCCCTTTAAATTGTGTCAATATAGGTTCTCTTTTTCCTTATAATAATATGGAATACCATTCTAGAAGATACCCCATGATATAATAGATCACATTTTCCGATGTAATTTTCAAAAATGTAATGTAATTTATGAATTCATTAGAACTAAACATCATCTTTCAGAAATAATTACAATGACATTGAATTTTGATAGAATAATTTATTTCCTACATGATATTTTAAGGGTATATTCACTTTATTATTTTATTTCCCTAGTCAATTTTTCTTTAAAAGTTATTTCAAATGTTTTGTGATAGTGGTGAATACTCTCACTATATGATATCATTATGATGATACCATTTTGTTCTACCACTAGCCTACTACCATTGGCATACAACTATTAGTATGGTAAAATTTAGTGATACCAACATGTTATAACATTTAATTTTACAATTAGGTACAATAAATCATTTCTACAATTATCATACTATGATTGGTTTATTTCATTGAGTAATACCATTACAATGCCCTGGGATGGTACCTCTTCAAAAGAAACACTAAATTGACTCTTTAATACATTTTTTAATTTTTAAAATTTGACAATAAAATACCTTCTCACATTCAAATTGAAAATATTTTACATTAAATAATATTTTTATTCCATAAATTACTAAAAACATGTTAAGATTCATAATTTATTATCACTTATTCACACAACATCAAAACATTTCTCCCTTTCTCTCTTGAACCCAAAACATTGACATTCATCACCACCCCTGACATATATTATGAAATTGTGAAGATGAAATGTGATTATGTTTCCATAAATGAGATGTGACCATGTTAAAAATTGGAATGAGATTCCTGTAAACTTTTCCGGAAAAAATCATCTTCTTTCATCAATTGTCATTGTTGATGAGATGGAAATAGATAAATATTTGATTGATTCATATAATTCACTGGTTTTAATATTATTCAACATACAATAATGGTTCTATGTATCACTAAATATATTAAATCATTCTATAATATTTTTATTTTTATTTTTATCTCTATTTTGAGTTCATGATAAGGTATGAGAAATATTTCATTTGGATGATGGTAGATGGGAAGTAACTCTAATTAAATTAGAAAAAATGGGAAAACTACTTAAATGATTTCTATAATAAAATATATGAGGAATGTGAATTCTGTTATCCAACTAACTATGAGTATTTCATTTTTGAAGATACCATTTAATATATTATAGTGGATGATATTGTAAATCGACCAGTACAATATAATGTGATGGGTTATTTCAGCATATCTTCATATTTCTCTGACATATATTTATTCTTATAGAGGGGGACTCATATGTGAAGAGTCATTCTGATAAAATCATTTTCCATATATTCAAAATAGGTTATATGATAATAATATTTAGATAAATCATGGTTTATGTGATGTAGTTATGATATCCTTTTTCTTGTTTAAATTATCTCTTACATCCCATTATTATTTCAACTAGACTAAAATCCATAGTGATTATCCTTGATTAATGAATAGAGTGAAATATTTTAATTATTTAATAATCTATTGTATATGAATATTGACAAAAGATAATTGAAATATATTATTAAATAATTTGGTGGTAGATAGTAAGAAAAATGATAAAATTTTAAAAAAATTGTGGAATCTATCAAGTTCAATGGAATGGCTTCATACCAGTTTACATCCATATGATGTGGTGTTTTATATTTTTGTTCAAGACATATCCAATATTTGTAATGATGTTAAGGAGGATGTTGTGGATAAATAAGAATAATCAATTTCATTTTCAATTTAATTAATAAGATATCCTAATGCTATCATAATTTAGAATGTTTCATATATGACGCTTATCATTCATATTTCATTACCCAAAATGGAGGACCTATTAAAATATAATGATATTTCAAACATTATATTTTCCATTACTAATAAGTTTAATGATTCAACTTCAGATATTATTGAGGATATAATTTTCCAATATGATGAATCATTATATGACTTTTATAATGTGGATGGGGATGAATAAATCAATCCCTTTATATCTATCGTAGTTTTATAGAGCTATTTGGGGAGATTAGGATATTAACTCCAAGATTTTATCAGAGAGCCATTTTGATGAAAGAATATTAGAGGCTATAGATGATGGCGATGTCCCATCAATTTGGGATAAAGTCCCTAGGGGCATCAATTATTTGACAAGATTATTTAGATTCCAATTTTGTCGATGATATTGATTTTTTCTACCATTACTTGGGGGAAAAACCATTTTTATTAGTTAAAGGGTCCCAAATAGATATTTGGTTGAAATATTATAACAAAAAATATAATATTAATTCATTAATTTTAGTGTTTTCTTTAATATATGTGGTGGAATTTATTTTTACTATTGCACTTATTAAGGAACCATGTCATGAGGATGTTCCCTTGCTAAGATAAGAGTGTTCTCATTCTCTTTTTCCTCAGACTAATTCCTCGACATGGACTGATTTATATTCCATTAATAAAAACAGTTTATCAATACTTTATACTTTTATTATTTTTTCAAAATTACATGTTAATAAAATTAAATAAGATTATATATATTTTATTAAATCATTTTTGTTCCATATCTTCTGTCAATGTTATTTCAAGGAATATAATATTTAGAAGGGGAAAACATGGAGTTGGATTAATAGATTGGTGTTATCCATTCAACATTGGAAGACCTGAGGATGTAATTGACATATATAAATTTTTTATTTTATGTAAGGCTATAATATCCTTCTCCTATTGTATCTTCTTCTCTTATATTCTCACTTATTTCTATTCCTTATATTATATAATCTGATCTTATTAGAGGTATTTTTTGTGAATAAATTTATTACGTGTTAGTTGATTTGTCAATTTCTCACCAGGATTTTCATATATAGTGAAAATATCATTCAAATAATATTTTCAATCTTTTTGAAGAATTATTTTCAAAATAAAGATGTTTCTTAGAAGCTATAACAAAATTCATAAAGTGTTACCTCTGTATGTTTTTAGGAAAATGGATCTCAATTCTCATTTCATGTTTTTGAAAAAAA
Source organism: Viscum album (assembly GCA_963277665.1). Lineage (NCBI taxonomy): Eukaryota > Viridiplantae > Streptophyta > Magnoliopsida > Santalales > Viscaceae > Viscum > Viscum album. The sequence continues at coordinate 2,094,161,471 of OY728136.1, forward strand.
AACTAAGGCTTCCACATTTAAGTAGGTCTATCAAGGATATGGGGATGTAGAAAATTTATTTATCTCCATTTTTAGTGTTTTTTATTCAATTTATGACTGGTATGACACGGAATATAGTGGTTTGTGTAAGAATCATCACCCAGTTTGTATTATTGGTATATCATTTATTCTACACATTTAAGACAGTTATCACTTCTACTCATGTTATACATTTTACAACTATAAAATTTGTACATATTTTATAATTTCGTCATAGTACCAATATTAAATAATTTTATTTTATTCCATTTCTCATTAGTTTAATCCGGTATTAAAGGTTCATGTCATACAAATATTTTTAGACCTCCTTTCCCTCAATCTTCCCCAACTCCTTATCTATTTTATATTGGAATAATAAAGGACCTATTTGATCATACCATGATTTAATATATGGATAACTGAAAATCGTACTAGGATCTAATAATGAATTTTTTAAAATATAATGATTTAATTATACTAAATTAATAGTAAATATGAATTATTACTCTTTATCCAATTTCTCTTCACACTCCCACATTTTCACCATTTTTTATTATTCCAGTAGGGAAGAATGAGAATGGGTAGTATAATCTGATATGCTTGTGATCTAATTTTATAAAATCTATGATTTTTATGTATTTTATTTAATTATAGACTTCCTTAAAATATATAATTCATTGAAAATCCATAATTTTGAAATTCATTTTCAACAACAGTTTTGGATCATCAAAGCGGAGAGATTGTTCGATCAGTATATCCATTATTTATTTAAAAGGAAAATAAATTATTTCTAGTATTACTAAAAATAAATGTGTTAAATTATTGGGCATCAATAGTTCTACCCTTTCTATAAAATTTTACAAACTCATTGTTTTAATAGTAGAAATATGTGAGTTATATTTAGTTTTAGTTTTTTATCACAAGTAATGATCATTATTTTGGATGTTAAAGACTTATCAATAATCATATTTAGATTCTACTAGTTCATGTCAACTATCATTATAATAGATGTTATACTACTAGTACACATATCCAAGAGCCAATTCAAACATGTACTATTATCAACTGAGGTTCGATATAGCCATAATAATTCTACAACCATTTGATGAATTTTTCTATCATCAGTTAAATATTTCTTCAAAAATTATTATTATTTAAATGTTAGTTCATTTGTGCAACTGATATCAAACAATGAAACCTCTAGTATAAATCTCCTAGAACAATGTGAATACTCTACCACCATTATTTTCCTCTGTTGGAAAACAAAACATGCTACCTGGAAATGAAACCACTACCACCGAATGACTTTTAATTTTAAAACTATATAGAATTAAATTAAAACAATTTATTCCAATAACTAGATTTTTAATTTAATTATCATGATATATTTGGTATGTATGACAATTTATTAATGATTATTCTTATAATGTCAACTTATATTCGTTGAATACAACATTATACAATACATTGCTTATTCCAATAAAATTATTTACTATATATTATTAGAATCCTAATATGGATAATTATTTTTTCCAAATATATATAAATTTATAGAACCCCCCATATATAAGGGATGGTTTGATGACACTCTGGACAAGTTGATGCATGAAAATTAAAAATTCAGTGTTCTCAATGAGAAGAGTATTTCTTAGTTATCTATATAACAGTCTATTTATGAAAACAATTTCTAAAATAAAATGTTCGATGAAACCCCAAGGAAATATTTAGTGAAAATCCAAAATAATAATAAGATAATTTCTAATTATCTCATTATTAATTATAGATTGGATAACTATATAAACACATTAAAATTATTTCTATCTTCTCCTATGATTTCTTTACATTCAATTTGTTCTTTATTTATTTATTCCCCAAATAGAATATCACATATGATATTAAAGTGTTCTATTACACAGTCATCATATTTCATTTAAAATTTATATCCAATGAATTAATAGGTAAGAGGCTATGTTTATTATGGACACCATCTATGATATCGTCTGTAAGATATGAAGAATGTGGGAGATTAATTAATTTTAAAGAAACCTTCTTGGAAGTATAACACTATCTAGTTGATATGAATTTAGACTTCAAAGAGACACAACATATTGTATTAATTTTTATTGCATGTTATATTTATTTTATTTTCACATATATAAAATGAACAAATCGATTAGAAAGTTATTTATAAAAAATAATTTGAATGTTAACATTAATATTTGTTATATATATTTGTGTTTCATATGATTAGATTTGTTTTGAAAAGTTAATGTGATATTAATTTTTTTAAATTTTGTTATGATAAAACCATTGAGAAATGTTTTCAAAATAGAAAATTATATATTTTATATTAGTTTATTTATATGGTGTTTTTATAAATTATTAGAAATTTTTTTACAGTCCGTAAATAGAATCTTTTATTTGATAAAAAATTCATCCCCTCTAGATTATTCTATTATAACGAAAAAATATTTCTTATCAAAAAATTATTTATATCAGGGAAATCATATTTATCATTTAAAACCTTCCAAAACTTTAATCATTGAAAAATAATCTCATTTATTTATGGTGGCCTTAGTCCACAGACACACACCTGATTCACATTTTTGTTTTTATTAATTTGAAAAATTAATGTAGTTTAATGATAATATAATAATTATAATAACATTTCATTATTCTATTTAAAATATTTTAATTAAATAAAGTTGTTTTAATTGAGTTTTATGATGAATATGTGATGTTAATGTAAAAAATACTGAGAAAGATATGTTTTGAACTAATACATCACTTCTTGTATCATATCTTCATTAAAGGGGGTTAATCCCTTGAGGGATGTTCCAATCGATAAAACCAAAACACTTTGAGGTGGGTGGGAATATTTAGAATAGGTTCATGAATGAAATTGGTTGGAATTTTGGGGTTGAGGCCTATGGCCATATCAGGAGAGTTGTTACTCTTTTTTAAGTGAAAAGGGTTAAGATTTTCTAAAATACCCATATCATTCAATAATCAGGAGTCACACTCAATGCATATAGATACAATATTTGTGAAACATATTGATTGGTAATTAATAAGGTTAAAATTAATTAGCATCTAGTTTTTTATTCATGTTTTAAACATGATTCAATCCTTTAACAACATGAATTATTTTATTTTCCATTTTAGATTTTACTATGGTTTATATTTTTTACATAATGTAACAAAATAATTTTCCCTAAAAGTGTAGTTTTATTTATTATTTATTTTTGAACTAATGAATATATTATTTAAATCAAAAAAATTTTATTGATTTTATATAAAATTAAAAATTACATTAATTAAATTAAATGTTCTATTTATCATATCGATTTTGTTAGAAATACAACATGCGTCGTAAAGTATAAAATATAAGTTTTTAAACTATAATAAATATTTTAAAATGTATATTAGGATGTATAAAATATATATCTAATCAAAAAAAGTAATCATCTTTCTCTAGGTATCAATTATATATTAATAATTCCATAAAAATCAATTCAATATTAAAATAGGTATATTGTATTAGTCAGCTAAAATATTTTTTTTGGAGAAAAAATTCCTTAGATAATATTCAAATTTTTAATACAGAAATTATCTTATTCTTGTTATGTTTAAATTCATGAAATTATAAATTATCACTTTAATGAAAATAAATTATACAAATGAAACATTCTTTTATTAAAAACAGATCTTTTAAACATCATGCATTTGTAATATTATTCTACATATATTTTAGAATAATATATTAGTGATATTAAATATTGTACATAAATATATATTTTTATAATAATAATATTTTAACTATGATATATTTTATTTATTATGGTAATATAAAATTCTCCCTTTTTAAAAAAAATCATCAAAAAATAATAGTCAATGATAACAAAAATATATAGTTGTTTAATGATTTTTTTATAAAAATATCTACTAATGAATATATTACTCATATAATTATGATAATTCTATAGTTCATTTTGGTCGTTTGTTGCATTAGTTTACGTTTTTCTCTGGCACAACTATTAATGAATCTGTTAATTTGGACTGTCTAAAATATAAGTTCATTAAATTCTTCACCCATTAAATAAATTGGATTCCAAATATTTTAATTATTACTCATTGAAAAAAGTATGTGATGGTACTCAGAACTAATACATAATTCTTGATACAATGTCTCATTTGACATCCTCCTTACCCACTTATGCAATACCATGTTTCTTGTATTTCCTCAACCAACATTATTCATTCATACAATCATATACCCCAATATTTATAACCCACATCCATATATTATTCATTTTTTATGTTTCCAATATTTGTTTTTCAGATAATATTGATATTAATCACTTTCGAAAGAAAATATTCCATCAAAAAATAACATGTATCATCAATAGGTGATTCATAAATATATAAACTATTATTTATATACCATGATCCCAATAATGAAAAAATGATCAACAAAAATTTCATGGATTACTTTTGTTAAGGTAATTATAAATTCCAAGTATATAAATACTCTGTAACTCACTTTTCTAAAAAACAATCAACACTTTATTGGTGGAATTCTATGTTTCTCACGATATACATCAAGTGACTGAACTTGTTCTTATTTAGGATTTGTCCTTCTAAAAATTTCGTAGAGGCGATGACCATGGATTCAGCCCCCCCCCCCCCCCACTTATTTGATTTGGGGAGTTCTTCTCCAACATTCTTCAAAAGCACGGCCATGACCATTTCTCCATTTTTTGAATCCATCATTTCTTCCAACAGTCTTGGCTATCTCGCTCAGCAATAATGTTATAAATCTATATGAAAGATCGCATCATCATTCTCTATTTATGTTGGTGTTCTTAGAAGATTTGATCCTTTTTAATCTATCCTTGGTGGATATTTTCATATAGTATTATCCTTGAGATGACTCTTTTGAAAGGTTTGTTTTCGGTTCTCTTGGACTACTGGATCCGGTGACCATGGGAATTACCAAAAAATGGAACATCATGATTCATTTCTCATCACATGGTGACTATATTCATTCTTATTCAAGATAATCTCTATCAGGCCATGGGTTCGGATTCAACTTATACTGATGGACTTATGATTTCCAAATGAAACAGAATACCCTTACCTCAACGATGTGGGTATGTTGTCCAAATCTCTACTAACCTTTCAATACCCCTCCATTCGTCATATTATTGGTAATCTAGAAGGCTATTAAATATGTTATAATAGTATAAAAATGTTTGTTTTCAGGTGATATCTCTATTTATTTTTTTGATGTAAATTTTTCAAGTCTGAAGGTGGAGTGGGTGTGGATCGATGCAGGCGAAGAATACAGTTATAAATAGGATGTGATTTATTATTCATAAATAGACTAACACTAATCTGGTAAATATCTAGGTCACCTATTATCTTCATTCCATAAAATATATCGGAAACAACATGGGTTCCAAACTACATAAAACGATAGTTGTTAGGGGCCTATGTTTTTTATACTCTTACAATGGAATTCCTGGGAAATAAGGATACAAAAATAATAATCCCATACAAAAAGATAAAAGGCCGCCAAATTCTATTCTTATGGTGTTTGATAACTTCAAGTAGTCGAAATTCAAATTTTTGGGAAATATTTTGAAAGTTCATGACATTTCAAAGCCAAGGGGACTAAGGTTGTGTCAGCAACAAAATCTACAGAATATAAAACCATATTACCTATGACTTCATCATATGAAAACGTTATTAATTTCCAAGAATAAATAACATCAGATTTAGTGATGTAGTCGACTTTTGAAGTATTCCATGAGAATTTAATGTATATGACTCAAGCTGTACAAGTTGGTGGGTGAAAAAAAGGATAATTTCATGTCCTAGTAGGAACATGTTGACTATTAATCTTTGTAAATGCTTTGATAGTATGGGAATTAATGTATTGGATTAGGGTCAATGGGACGTTGAACATATAGAGTGCCCCACTGAAGAAAAATTATTATATAAGGAAGAGTACGAAGATGATAATTGTAGTCATTTTCAGTTGTCATTATAGATAAAGGGAATGATATAGGACTTCACAATCCAAGGAAAAATAAATGGAAAAAGGGTGATTGGGATATGGGGAACTTCATTGTGCACAAGGGGAAATATAAAGGTTGCAAGGATTACTCAACATTTATAAACCAATGGAGAAAAGGTCTAAAAAATATTAGGTCAATAAATATGAATTGTGAAATCATTGATAAATTCCCTAGATAAAAGAATTGTTTGAATCCATAGGGTGAAAACCATATGGTTGAATATTGTTATTCAAGGGTTCTTGGCCAGGTTGGTGTTAGGATGGATGCTCTATCATAGTGGAAGGTAGAATATCTGTCTAAAGTTGAAATTATATGTGATGCCCACACTATTATTGATGACCCACTGTGGATGTTCTAGATTTTCTGTAGTTGTAGGCAGGTAAGCAATATTGGAAAAAATAAACCTCATTTGAGTGTATTATCCCCACCGAGGAAGAAATACTGGAGGAGGCTCTCCAAATTAATTATTCTCAAGTGTATGATGATTGGACAACATTGAGAATGATTACTGTGAATACCAATAAATATTAGTGTGTATGGGTCAATAAGAAATATATTATATTTTCCAGAGTCTTCTGTGAAGGGACTGTAAACATTGAGGAGTGCATTCAGACCCAGGTCATGATGTCTTATCATGTTCAATTCCTTCTAAATGTTTATCAAAAAATATGTTACATTTCCTTCAATGCATATTATATAGAGATAGTGATTATAATAACCTCAATCATGTATTCAATGATTTTTGGAATTTTTTTTTGGTTTTAATTTCACTCTAGTATCATCATATGAGGTTTCCCACATTTTCATTAAATGTTATTTTACAAAAATATTTAATTTTCAGTCAATAAACCATTTATGACCTCAATATTGAGAATATATAAATCATAAAAGTTATCCATACCTCAATCACATTTTCTCCAATAATTTTCCCATGAAATATAACCACATCATAAAACCACATTTCAAGAATAGAAATACCACATATTATATATAACCATTCCTATAAATAAAATTAATAAATACAATTCCTTATATTTATAAAAAAAATTATCATGAATTTAGTGTTTCATAATACCATTCCAAATTTCATTTAATATTGAAAAAATATAAGAGTATCATAAATTAGAATCAATTAATATATCAATCTCACATCCATAGGATTGAATATAAAACACACCTTTCCCATCCTAATAATAATTAACTAAAATTATAATAATTTTTTGTAATGTCCTTTATTTGGATGAAACAAATATTTCATTCTCGATGCATACCATTATATGATACATTTTTTAGAACATGTTTCAAAATGTAACTATATAATATTGTTATTAGTAAAATCATGGTGACTAGTCATATGAATTTAAACAGTCATTCCTAATACGCCTGCTATATTTGTACCCTCGTATCATCTTTTGATATATACATTTCAATATACTTTGACCAATTTTATGTCTTGTTGTACTAGTTAACCTAATACAACAATGTTATTAAAAAATAAATACTTCTTAATGTTTACTAAGGATAAATTTATTGATCAAATCATATCCCCCAAGAGTGTCAAACCAGGTGTGTTGTTAGTCCTCTTTTTCATGATTTTGTAATGATTCATTAAAACCACAGTACACCATTTATAGAAGTTATTACCCAAGGTACATTTATTCTAGTTCCTTCATCCACTTTTCGTATCAAAATTGGGATGTCATATCAAGGAAATCCACCTACTAAAGTCCTAAAAAAATCCATCATTGAAACCAATAGATAGAATTGTCTCTTAGACATATAACCATGGTTTTGAATAAACTAATATCATAATAATACTTAATTTTATATGAACCCATTTGTTATACAAACTATAGAATCCCATATATGTGAAAATCTAAATTACATGACAAAAAGAATATATTTTATTGTAAGTAATTCTCAAGCCCTTATTGGTATAGAGTATTGAAAAATTTGGGAACAACCTTAACTAAAAAAAATTATGAATTTTTTTCCAATGGACAATTTCCCACTCTAAATTAAACTACTTAATCCATAAAAATTATTCAATATCTCTCACTAGTTAAACACATATGTTACTATTCTCTGTGTTTCTTAAAAAATTTATCTTCATATCCTTGAGATATAAAAACATTATAAAGGGTTGAGCTTTAAAAAATGTAAAGGATAATCATAAGTTCTAAAATTCAATGATCTTATTCTAACATAAGATGATAAAATTGATATACCTGATATGTATATATATATATATGTATATATTCTATACCTAATAGATTTAAGAAAACAATCTTAGAATAATATAAAAATTTATCATGAAAATGATTCATATAATTAAAACAATTAAAACATGAGAATTTTTACACATAAATAACCATCTAAATAAAAACATACTAGATTATGTATCACATCCTATTTCAAAAAGTGGATCACATTTCACTCACATGTTTCACATAGTGAATATAGTAGCATAATTTATTTCACACATTAGATAATGAATTTCTCACCATTTCTCCATTCTCTCAAGAGATGTAATCCATTTCCTAATACATTGGACGATTATATATATGTCCCAATTATATCTAAATTATTACCCATATACATGTCTTCTATATGAAATCACACAATCATAAATTTATTAGGTATTTGGATTGAGAATTTACTTTACATTAAATATCAAAATGAATCATATTAATAACCATGGAAGCTAGATTGGTTAATACATAATTCAATCACCCAAAGAAGAACATTAAAATATAAATTAATTTTTGGTTCACTAAATATATCATCATATAATATTGATATTGTAACATAAAAGGTAACATTTAAGGGAATTCAAGAAATGATATTTCAGAAAAATAGTTTTTAGAAAATTACAAAATAAAAAAGTTATATATCATTTTTAAAATATTTTTATATATGTGCTAAATTGGATTTTTTTAGTAATTATATATTAAAAATAATCTCCAATAATTAAGGGATAGTAAATTCAAAAATGTTTTTTATAGTGAATGTTCATAAAAACTATAACTTCTAGATTCAAATGGTAAAATATTTTTATAATTTTATGTATATTTATTTCAAACAGACATCATAAAAATATTTATAATAAATTTCATTTAAAATATCTAAAGGAATTTTTGAAGATCACATAAATTGATATACACAATTATTTTAAAACATTAAATGAAAAATTTTTGAGTAATTGAAAAATTGTAAAATAAATAATGAGACAATTAACTGATGGTAGTTTTTTCTTTATAATGTCACACATTATTGTAAGAAAGTGGTCAATAAATAATATCTCAATAAAATGTGTAACTTTTCCCATCTAGATATAAGTTAACACTATTCAAACTGGGAAATGAATTAATAAAGATAATATTATTGTTTTAATTACAAAAGAATACATATAACTCGAAGAATGACTTTTCAGTTGTAAATGCCCCTTATAGAAAACATTGTTCATGAAGTAAAAACCAATTAAAATGGGTTAATGTGTTTAAAATATTAATAAAAACTAAATTAAATATAAATTAAAATATAAAAATCATTAGGAATAATTTACAAAATTCATTATAATGAGGTTCAAGTAGATAAATTATAACTCAATGAATGATTATTGAGTAAAAAATCCCAAAAATGAGGGGAGCATTTAAATCAAAACCTCCTTAATGTGATAGAATTAAACTGAAAAAAAATTAAATTAATAAAATTTATTTCATGTTATAATTTACAAATTATGAGAAATATAATCCACAAAAATTAAAATAGGTGAATAATCAAATGCATGCCTCAAAGAGAGTAATTTGAGACAAAACCCATTACATGGTTTTGAATTGGTATAAATATTCCCAAAAATTCATGATTAATTAATTTAATTCTATGATTTATATTCAAAATATATTCAACAACCCAGGTACTTGTAAAATATATTTTATCTCATTCCGTAATTAAAAATTTAAATTCATTAAAAATGTATAATAAAATAATTGGTATTTATTGATATTAAGGAATCTATAATAATAAAATAATAACCACTTATATTATAGTTTAAATAAAATTTATGTATCCTATAATTAAATATGTGATATATTTATATTATGGAATAATCAAATAAATGTTTTGAATATTAAAAATAATGTTTTGGTATTTTTTTGGAAGATAAATGTTTATTTAAAATTTTAAAAATAATATATCAATTTAAATATAAATTTATATTCATAAAATAGATTCATATTTTTCATTATTATAGTTATAATATAATTTATGAGACATTAATTATTTTTTTAATGTTTCATCAAATCAGTAATAATATTAAAATCAATTTTTTCGAATATATGATTATTTAAATTCAAAATTAAGTTTTCATATTTAGAAAATTATTTTCTTAAAAAGTATATAATTATTTAATTCTACATGTCAAAAAATTGTTATAGATACTTTTTGGGATTTTTAGAAAATACTTGAATTTTTTGGGAATATTAAAAGTCAAAAATTTACGATATATATATTTATATATATTGTTCAATACACAATTCCTTGAGTAATTGTAGATGTAATAACTATATTATAAAACTAAACATATTTATTTTAAAATATTTAGCTATAATTTGCAAACTATTTATTGTATTGGGGAAAAATAATAAACTAATGAATAAAGTAATTAGAAAACACCCCTCCCCTCCCCCAATAAATACCATCCCTCGCCACCACATCTCATCACACATCCAAATCATTTATTCTTGTCCAAATTCATTCAAATAATCTTCCCAATACTACCCCCATGTCTAGTATCATTTGGTCTTAATGAAATACCAAATTCAATTATCCTATAGAGGTTGACAAGGAGGATAATTCAAGAGGTAAAATCATCTTTCATTTTGATTCCAATTTCTTTTATTTTATTATACTCTCCTCACTACCCCAATCCAAAGTGAAATGATAACACCAGTATAATACATATAATTTAATGTTATTGTGTTAATGGAACATCTAGCATGAACTATATCCTCTTCTCCTCTTATTCTATAAAATGAAAGGATCATTCATGACGTATCGATTCACAAGAATCATGGATGTAGAACTTAATTTTCCATTTACCACTGTCATGTATGTTCATAAAACAATTATAATGTTTAATAAATATTTTATTAGGTATATTATAACTTTTTTAATGTTTTGTAACTAATTTAATTTGATAACATTATATAAAATAAAATTACCTTGTGATGGCCGAAAAACACCTCAATAATTAAAACAACCTTTTATCATTAAATTTTTTATCAAATTAATCATCAACATATCATAACACAAAATAAAATATGGTATAATTTAAAATTATGGATACATATTAACACAATTTCATTCCACATCAGAATATTTTCTTCCATTTTTCATGAAAATCCACAATGAACCAACCATGGAAATAATATGATAAATAAATATGAAACAATGAAAATAACAAAAAATTATTGTTATATGGATGAAAAGGTGTTATAAAAATATTATATAATTTTATATAAATATTAATATAGTTATTTAATAAAATTATAAGAAACATTAAACCATTATACAAGAGTTTTAAACATGTTTGAAGGAACTAAAATATGATGTAAGAGACATTTCATTAAAATACCCTTTTTATTTATTTTTTTAAAAAAATTAAAATATAATGTTTTATTTACATATACAACATGAGAGGATTTCCTTCACTCATGATTCATTAATGTTTTGATTTTTTATTCATAATATTACAATTCTATTTTTATATAATGTTTTTTCGTTTGTAGGTGCGCAACATTATTTTAATATGTAATTTTTCTAAAGGAATGATTCTTTTGATGCAAGTATTGTTGTTTAATGATTATGTTATGGTTCATGGGAATTGATTATGAAAATGGGTGGTTCTAGTATTGACCTAAAATTCAGAAGATATTTTTATGATTCCAATTGACTTAATGGTTATTCCATATGTAACTAGGATTATTACATCATAACACATCCATAAGAGTTACATTATAAGGCAGTTGTGAGGGTTAAAAATCTCAAGGTAGCCATGAGGGTTACAATCTTATGTATATATTATATGAAAATTATTCCCCGTGTAACCTAAATAGTTTATTTTTATTTTATTTGAATCATTTAAATCATATGTTCTCACAATTTATTTATATGATTGTTTACTGGTGAGAAGTATATCATAGTGAACATGAGTTCCTATGTTTACAAGTATTCATAGACTAATGATTTCTTTATTTATATTTTGTCCATTACTAAGAATATTGTAATCACCCCATCTTTTAAAATGTCTTTGATATGGTATAAGTATTTGTTAGAAAATAGAATAATCGAAGATAAATATTGTTAATATTTTTCATAAAATGAATTCATGTTTTGTTAAAATAATTTGTATTTTGGACGAAATATATATTGTTTTATGTATTATTCTCTTTGTATGCATGTGGGGATCCATGTATAAATTATGAACCATTTTATAAAAAAACAAATCTAAAAAGATCATTGGGAATTTAATATTTGTATTTTAGTTGAAATAACGATATTATAAATTATTTAAGGATAAGACATTGTAGTTGATATTAGAGTATGGTTTAGATAATTTTTGGGGTTAGGATGATGTTAATAGAATAACTAAAATGATATTTTTGTTATGTTTAATTTGAAATGATTTATCATTTGATGATTACCATGTTGCGTAATTTATTATTTGTCTATTCAGAATGGTTTACTCTGGATGAATCATGGAAAATGTAAAAGGAAGGTACTAAGAGTATGATGTCCTTATGAATCTATATCCTAGAATAGTGGGAATTTGATCTAAGTTGTTTGTGACAGTAATGGATCAACTGATGTAGGCTATAAATAATTGTGGCATCTATTCAAGATAATAGCCAGATCCACTACAACTAAACCTGAATAGAATAGAAAACTTAATGAAGAAAAATGATCATACATTTAGTGGATCATCTGACCTAGTTTTAGATGAAATCAAATACCCTAAAAATACATTTTATATAATAGGGTTTTTAGATAGTCAAAATTTTAGTCTTTACTTTTATCATTTGAAGGTGATGTTGACCAGTAGTGGTCAATGATCATGATTAACTGTGATATAAATGAGATTGATTCCTTGGAAATGGATGATTTTATGAATATTTTCATAAAAATTATTTTACTAAGGTGGTTCAATATAATATGGAAATGGTATTCCATGAATTGATATATAAGCAGGATTATTTAGTGGGTCTGTGTAATGAAAAAAACACTCGATTATAAAGATAAACATCCAATCTATTTTTGATATCTTGATAGAAAAATCAATCTTTTTTTACTAAGGATTAAAGACAATATATCAAAGGGAATTGGCTTCATGTTAATTAAAAAAAAATTTAATGTTATTTTGATGTACTGAGTGGGTAGAAATGGAGTTTGTTGATGATCATGTTTATATTGAAAATAAGAAAAAGAAATGGTCTATATAGAATGAACTGGGAATTAATAAATCAATTAAATATGAATATAAGAAGGTCCAATTTATATATTTTGGAATGTGTGGTAAAAAGAACACTAGGAAATTCCTTAAAAAATCTTGGAATTGGTTTCTATATCGTATGTTTGTACACATGTCCCGGTATTGTAATGAAAAGGATCATAGTTTGGAAAAGTTTAATTTTGATAATAAAACAAAAATTTTTTAAATGTGTTGTGGTGGGTCATTATGAACATATCGTCCCAATGAGGGATATTAATTGTGTGATTTAGCTAGACTATAAGTAGAAAGGAGTAGTGAAATCCTTCACAACTAATTCTGCAGATGTGCACCCATCCAATGAATTGGTATTAAGAACATTGATTGTTTACTTTGAATTTTATAATTGTTTATACAGGTTTTATATATTCTTTTATTTTAGAGACAATTTCTGGTAAATTTGAAATATAACCTCATGAAATGAAATTGGAATCTATGGTAAAAATATTAGTGGAAATATTATGGAATGTTGAATTATAATAATATTTATGTTACTTTCTACAGAAATAGAATACCAAAAAACCATGTTTGTTTATGTAGAGTTTGATATTATTATGGATAGGGATTGGGTTTTTATTTTCCATGATACTATTGGATGTAGATCTAAAGAATTTTTTTTTTCAAAATGAGATTCATTTTGTATAAAATAATGAATTCATTTCACAAATAACAAATCAGGAAGCTAATAAACTTTTAAAAAATAAAAATGAATGTTTTCATTCACAAATTGTTAAAAACAAGGGAACTATTCAGATTAATTATGTACTTGTGGTAAATTAGTAATTGGGAATTTATCGTGATGAGTTTTTCGGGGGTATATTTTTTTGTGAAGTTAAATTTAATATTGAGTTTGTGTCTAATTCTATGACATTTTCAAAACCTTCTTATCAAATGTCTTAGGTTGAACGCATATAATTTAAAATGAAGTTATAGGAGCATCTTAATAATTTATTAATTCATCCATGAAATTCACTATGGGGTGATCATGTTTTTTCATTAAATAGAAAAATGGTTTTATGAGAAATTTCATTGATTATAAATAATATAATAAAATTAGTATTAAGAATAATTATTCGTTTCATCTTATTGATGAATTGTTTGATTAGGTCTAGAGAGTTCATTATTTTTGAAAATATTTACATGAAAACGGTCTACTACCATCTAATGGTAAGGGAGGATGAAATTCCACAACAACGATTTTGAACTATATATGTTGATTATGAGTTTGTTGTTATGTAATTTGGTTGGAAACTTCTCTTACTGTATTCATGGATATATAGAATTGAGTATTATGTAAATATTTGGACATTTTTTTGTTGGTTATAGTTTTAAGTACAGAAAAAAATTATTAGGATCAAGAAAAAAATCGATGGATTGTTCTGAAAACCGATAAAGATAATATGGTATATATACAATATAGAAACTATGAATTTTGGTTGCAACCTATTTATTTTATTGTAAAAATTATTTATAAGGAGAAATAACAATTTATCCAGACAAAATAAAGTGGTTGATGAATGGACAAGACCTACAAATTTTATTATGATTTATAGTTCTCTTGGATTAGCGTTATATTATCGATGGTTTGTTAAAAACCTCGAACAGTTATATATCCAGCTATGTAAGTTATAATGAGAAAGAGTTGAATATATTTGTATAAATATTTTGGTGTTAGTTTCTAGGAAATAAAAATATGATAGGTGAATGATCTAGTTTTGGATCTGCCTTCCAAAAATAGTTATTTTCTCATCTACGATGATGCTTAATTGAATGGTCTAATTAGTGTTATGAGGCATATTGATCAAGTAATTACTTATGTATTATTAAAATTGATATATAAAGATTTTTATTATTCTACACATGGTCATTAATTATTATATATGGTATTTCCATTTAATATTTGGTGAAATAATTTATATATATCCAAATGTGAAATATATATTGACCATAAAATTTATAAGTATATATTAATTTAGAAAGGATTGAACACAAAGAAAATAATTTGTCTTAAACTGATAAATGATAATTATTGGATGATCAATTTCCTTCCCGGAATAGAAAACAATATGGTGGATTCATTGATTAAAAATCATCATTCATCATTACCCATGATATGTGTCGAACACTACCCTTTTATTAAGGATTAAATGATTTATTTTAGAAGTGTTAGTGAATTAAATTGATCTTTTTTGGTTTATGTGTCAGTACATGCATCTCTATTAGAAAAAATTAAGAATTAATAGAAGGATGACTGTTAGATATAGTAAAAGGATTAATTGGTTAAAAAAATGTAATTTTCATGAATTTAACATTCATTAAATTTGATTTTTGATATTTGGGTAATGGTTATGTGTACCCTATGATTCATAATATAAGAAAATGTTATTAAGTGAAACTCATAGTTATATACATTCAGTTCATCTTAAAAGCACTAAGATGTATTTGGACCTTCGATAGTATTACAAGTGGAGTGGAATGAAAAGATATATTGTTGGTTTTACCATTAAATGTTTTATTGGTCAATAGGTTAAAGAAGAATAATACTACCAAATGGGATGCTTCATTATTTTCTAGTGTCATAGTGGAAATGGAAAATTGTATCCCTAGATTACATGGTAAAACATCCAAATATTTCTAAAAGTTACAATGAAATTTGAGTTATTTTCGATTGACTGAATAAATATGCACATTTTCTTCATATTTGAGATATTGTGTCATTGGATTGTCCTTATCCACTGTACCTCAAGAAGATAGTAATGATACATGGTTTTACTCTCTATATTATATTTGATCATGATCTAAGGTTCACTTTTAACTTTTGGAAAGACCGTCAGAAGTCATTGGGCATATAATAAAATTTCAGGGTAGCCTTTCATCCCCAATCTGATAGATATATTAAGAAAACTATTCAGACCTCAAAAAATATTCTACATGATTTTTTGATGGATTACCTGGGAATTTGAGATCAACATCATTCCATAGATTACTTTTCTTTTAATAATAGTTTTCATTAAAGTGTATAGATGTCACCATTTATGGTATTATATTGAAAGATCTGATGGAATCTATAATTATGGGATGAATTCTGGGAAAAGAAGTTGACTAGAACTGAATTAATAGGGAATGTGTCTTATAATGTAAAGATGATATTAAAACATAAGAGGATATCTTAGAGAAATAAGATAACTTCTGCATATAACTAGAGGAGAGATCTTTCTTTCGAGGTAGGTATTCATTTCATTCTAAATGTTTCTCATGGGAAAGTGTGATTAATTTTATTATAAAAGTGAAGATGAGTTCATAGATCATTGGATCCTTTGAAATCTTATAGAAAGTTGGATTAGTTGCCTACATAGTGGAATTGCATCTATGTTTTCCCAGGTACATAATGTTTTTCATTTCTCGATGTTGAAAAAGTAGGTTCTTGATTCATCTAATGTATTTTTCTCAAATGTAGTTCAGTTACTATAGAACCATTATTGTAGAGAAAATCTTTTCATATTCTTGACAATAGAAACGTATCATCACTTTTTCAATAACTAAATAAAAATAGTGAGGATACAATTTCTAGAAGGGGGATGATCTGACAACCCATTTAATTATAAAACAATTTGTTTTCATTTTGGAATTAAATATTTAATTTTTTTATAAATATATAAATAAATATGTAATATTTATAGAAACAATGCATTCAATATTAATTGAATAGTAACCTCTCCAAAGAGAGTACAAATAAAATTTATGTATATTATATGTTAAAATATTATATATTTATATTATGAAATACGTAATTATTTTTTTTAATGATATATTGTGTGCTAATATATTAATGAGACATAGTTTTTTATTTAAAATTTCTTAATTAATATCATTATTTAAATGAACATTTGTCTTCAAAAAATAGATTTATAAATTAATATTTTATTGTTTGATATCTTTAAGATAGTTTTATGAGAGATTAATTAATTTTTCAAAGTATCATGAATTTTTTTTATAATATTAAAATCAATATTTTTTGAATAAATGATTATTTTAATAAATAAATAAAATTTCTCAAATTAAAAAAACATAAAACGGTGTTTATTATTGAATTATACATTTTGATAAATGGTTAGGGTTAATTTTTTATAATGTTCTAAGATACAAGAATTTTTGATGAATAGTAAAATATGGTAATTTACATTATATACACATTATATGTTAAATACACAATTCCTTGACTAATTGATGCTGAAATCCTTATAATCAATAACTTGACCTCATATTTTTATATGTTTAGTGATATATATATATATATATATATTAATATTCTCGATCTAAATTAATAAACTAATAAATTATATTAAGAGAAAACAACCCTCTATTACCCTATAAATTCCACACATCACCACCTCCTCTCCACACACATTAAAATCTATAATGGTTGTCCAAATTATACCTAACACTCTAAAAAATAACCTCCCTCACTTCTAGGTTCTTTTGGTATCAACAAAAAATGAAATCCAATTCCTCTACGGAGGTTCTCAAGGAAGAGAATTCAAGAGGTAAAATCCTCTTTCATTTTCATTTATTTTCATTCTAATTTCGATCCATTTAGTATTCTCTCCTCAACTCCTATATAAAAAGTTTCATAATAACTCTACTATCATACATATACTATAATTTCATTTGGATAATTTTATATCAATTATCAAATCTTTCCTCTTCTCCTCCTCTTCTAAAAAAATTCATTGTTTCTAACATATTGATTCACCTGCTTATTGGACATGAAATTTCCATTTACTATAACTCCCTTCATGGGACTTCATAGAAATATTATTATGGTTGAAAAATATTTTAATATGTATATTATAACTTCTTTAATTTTCTAGAACTAGTTTATTGACATAAAATTAAAAAAAAGTAAACATGTTGTGATGATTGGAAAAACCCATCAAAAATAAACAAAAATTTTGTCAATAATGTTCTATATAAGGATTCATCCTCATATTTGAAAAAATGATATATGGTATCAATAAACTTCATGAAACATGTTAACACCATTTCATTCCACTTATGTATTTTTTATTCCATTTGAAAATAATATCCATGACCAACCAACCATGGAAATCAGGAAATACACCCGGAACTATGAAAATAAAAAACATTATTATTAAATTGGTGTAATGATATTTTAAAAAGATCGTATGAGTTATTATAAATATTATTATAGTTCTATAATAAAAATATAACACTCTTTATACCATTATATAAAATACTTGGGCATTTTTTAATGAATCCAAATCTAGGGTAAGGGACTTTATTATCAAATACTCTTCTAATTTCTTTTTTTACGAAATAAAAATTTATGTTTTATTTATATATAAGAAATGGGATGATTTCCTTATTTCATTGTGACATAATATTATGATAATTTTTTATTTTATTACATGTTTATCTTCACATAAAATGTATTCTGTGAAGTATTCCTTTAATATTTGATTTTTTTAAATGAATGATTTTTATGTTGCAAGTATTATTATTTAATGATAATACTATGGTTCATGGGAATTTTTTTTATTAACAGGTAGGTCAATGATTTCATTCTAATTCATTGGATATGATTATGTTAGATGTTGACCATTGTGTTTGAACCAAGTGTAATTGTGATGATTACATCATAATGTATCCATTCGGGTTACATTATAATGTATCCATGAGGTTTAGAAATCACAAGGTAGTCCCAACGGTTACAATTCTATGTAATTATGGTTGCAAAATTATTCCCCATGTTACCTAAAAGGTTTATTTATATTTTCTCTATTTTATGAAAATCTAGTTTTCTCTCAGTGTGTGTATATGAGTCAATATGTGTGACAAATATATACTTCTGAAAATGATTTCTTATGTTTACAAGTATTCATGGACTAACAGTTTCTTTCCAATTTTTATTATCCCATATTGATATTTTCTTGAATATCACATGGTTACAAATTAATTTAATAGGTTTTATTAATATTTAAGATAAAATAATAAGTCAAGATGAATATTGTGAGAATTATTAATGAAAAGAATTCATGTATTATTAGAAACTATTGTATATTGGATAAAATGGATTAAATTTTAAGTTGTTACTCTTTTTTTTCATGAATGAATTATTTCAAAATTTTATATATCGCTAAACTGAAATGAAATTTATGTATGTAATAGTTATATTCTTATTGAAATTACTAGATTGTGAAAAGTTTACAGTTTGGTCCTTACAAGATATTTTTTAATAAATGTAACCATTTTTACATCCCATTAATAATAATTATTTACAAATATACACTAGTCATAACTTACCTATTTTCCCTATCTGGTGTTTATATTATTATTGGATTATATTAGTTTCATGGGAGTGGTATAGATAAATTTTCTTCATACTAATTTCAACTCTAAAAAATTATTAATTTTACTACAATTGATTATTTATTATTAATTATGATTGTTAATTTTCATTTCTCAAGTTATTTATTCAATATAACAGAAGATAGTGTTTATAAAATTCATATTATGGCGACTCTAATCCAATGAATAGTGTATGGATAATTAATGAATAAAATATTGATGTAACTATTCTATAACCAAAAAACAACTCATTTTTTACATATTTAAATTATCTCATATGAGTAATAGTGTTTCATAACAATCATTGAGAATGATATATAGAACTATTGATGTATATAATTATACCAACCAAATGTGAACATTCAATAATTAATGGATGAATATGAGTTGGTTTAATTCACAAAAAACTATAACAATAAAATAAAAATATTATTATGTATTTATAAGGGTGATAAATTATAATTAATTAGAATTATAAGGATGTTATTATTTAAATTAATCCACTACGTAGAACAATGTTAATATTTTCCTCCTACTACGGCTGATTTAAGACAATTATTTTTAAAATTATTTTTTTACTGCCATATAAATAAACTTTTATTAAATATTCATTACTAGGACCATATTAAAATTATAAAAATAATATTTAATGTTTAACAATATTAATTAAACCCACCATGACTACTGGAATTGAAAAATGATCTCATTTATTGGTGGATGTTTATGTCATTACACAAATATGTTTCACATTTTTTTAATGTAAAAAACAGTGATGTTAATAATGATTATACCATCATTACAATAACATATCAATATATTATTGATACAAATGATTTTTCTAGGATTATATAATTGAATTTGAATAATAGTAAGTTCACATAAATAAATATGAATGAGAATAATAGGTTTAAAACTCATACCACACTTCATAGTTTATCTCCACTAAAAAGTCAGTGAATCACTTCAAGGATGGTGACATTAGATGAATATAACCACATTGATTTGGATATGAATCATTATTAGAGATTTAGTCATTTTTATGGTAAAAATTTTATGTCTATTTAGTAAGAGGAAGTGATGAAATGACATACAATTTTAAATGTTAAATGTGATTACATTTTCATGAATACCCTTGACCTTTCAAAAATGAGAATAACAACTCCAGTAAAGTGGATCCACAATTTGATAAATAATGGTGTAATGAATAGAATTTGTCTAGATATTATAAAATTAATTTTTTTATTCACATTCTATAAATGATTCAATATATTTACCAATTATTATTTACATTATCTATATTAGTTTTCTATCCTAGAAAAATAGTTATTACCAATAGGGACTTAATATATATTCAAAAAAATAATGGTATCCTAATTAGATAATTTGATCTAACAGATTAAAAATTTTATATTAAATATTTTATGTCTTGGATTCTAAAAGAGGGAAAAATAAAATTTAATATAATAATTGTATGATGTATTTCATATTTTTTGATAAAAATATTTCTTGAGTTCTATAAAATATTATATATGTTTCTAAACTATAATTTATATTTTAACATGATTAATTTCCACTATAAATTATGTATTTTTCCTGAAAAAATATTTTATAACTTTCATTGTGGTATTTATATAATAATAAAATACTGACTATAATAGTTTAAACATTATATTTCCATATTCACTTAAACATATTTAAAAAAATTCCCAAATTCATCACAAGATAATATTGGTTTTTTTGATCCCAAAATATATCATTTTTTTAAACTAAAGAGACAAAATTGAATTAGAACCTTTAATATTAAACTAATATATATATATATAGTAATTTTATAAAAAAATGACTAGTTCAAACATCATTTGTTTTTTATGTTATTTAATATAGATTTATGGATAATATAACCATGATATATAATTTTATATATATAAAAATTACATGTTTTAATAAAAATTTATATGTTATCAAATTAATTTATTTGTATAAAATCTGATTCCCATTTTTTAAATTTCTAGTTGAAGGATAATATTTTTAAAATATGAATGAAATAGAATAATAATAAATTTTTTCTTCAATTAAATTTTATCAATCTATATTATATTTAATATATTATTTATTTTATTTTAATCTCTCAGGGATTGTTTTAGATTGTTGTCTCAGTAGTTTGGTCTAGTGTGTGACAAAATAAATTTTACTAATTTAAATGGTGTAAAATTATGGGTCATTAAAATATCCTCATTGGGGTTTTAAATGGATATATTTTTAATGAATTTACAAATTTATATACTTATATATTTTACATGTTAATTATGGGAGAGTCAACATTCATTTTAGGAACTCAATAATATCAAAAGAATTATTGAAATTTTCTTAATAAATATAAATATGGTAAGAAATTAGTTAATAAATTTGGAAATGATTATAAGAAAATTTTAAATAATTTTATTAGTATTAAAGTTATTTTGAATATTGATATACATATATATATATATATTATTAGTTTTTAAGGATTTTTTTAGAGTAATGATTCATTGGTTACATTATTAAATCTCTTATTGCCATGATTTGATTCTTAGTGTAGCATCATGTGTTTGACCTAAAAATAAACAGATATAGTTTAAGGCCCCAGCCTTAAACCTTACTTAATCTTGAGTTATTACAAGATTACACATTGAGGATCTTTTCAAGTTTAGAGTTTTAGAGAATTAGATCATAAAACATGTATTACATTCCACATATAAACAAAGTGGTTTCATAAAGATAGTATTCTTCATTCCCATCAATGGAAACACATTTAAAATAAAACATGGATTATTTCTTGACACTTGCTTGACACTATCATCATATCATGTACCTTTCCCTTGACCTGTGAAAAACATTTCAAAAAAACATGGGATGATCATAAAAAGCTCAATAAGGGATATAAAAATATGGAAAGGAAACACGGGTACATATATAAATAAGAATGAAATCATACTTTACCCATAAAACATATGCACTTTAATATACCTCATCAAATCATGAATAAATAATAGAAATCATAAGACATAAAGGTAACTTGAGGCATTCATAACATCCTTACGTAGGGAGTAACCCTCTTGGTTACGTTTCGATTACCCATCACAGTATATTCCCTAAATCTCTTCATAGAAACCTTAACGTTTCACTCCTTCTCATTACCCAATGTATTGGAGAGCTATATCGAGCTCACCCGCCCTTAGTCTATCACGGAACCACCCGTCTTCATAATAATGTCCAAGAACCTCAACATAATCGTATAACATAAAACATGCATAAAGGAAACATAACATTTCCACCTTTCAATCACAAGATATCAATACAACACATTGATATAAAAACATTATGAAAACCATTTTCAATACCAAAAAAAACGAAAAGTAAAACATGGTATTTATTTTTCTTTTAAAAAAATGTATGGCTTGTAGAGGAAGCCGAAACTCAAATAATGGTCACGGCAGCGGAGAAGTCGTTGTCGCCGCATACGTACGAAAAAAACATTCCCTTTTGTCGTTTATTAAACACTTCATATAAAAAATATTCCTTTTGAATAAATGTAAAAGTAAAAGGGGTTTATACACCGTATAAAAGAAGGTTGTGTATAAAACAAAATATGCCTCAATGAAAGGAGATTGAGACGAAGTCCCATACCTCGGGTCCGACTAGACTCGATCATTCATTAATGTCATGAATAATAAACTTGAGTTAATTTCTACTTGCTTAAGAACATTTTTCAAGTTCATTATTCCTTTTATATTACTTATTACCATTTCATGAACACTATGTAATTATTTAAGTTAATAACGGTCATTTTAACGATCATTGGTACTTGAGTCAGAAATAAACCCTTTATAATTACAAGATGTTCATGTATCCATTATATCCAGAATGGTATTCATGATATAGATATCATATATGTCATATATATCCAGTACATGCATGCATTTATAATATTACATAATCATTTAGAGGTAAGAAATGAAATGCACCGTTCATGAAGACGGTAAGTCGTACGTACGCATGAACGCTACTTTCATTTCTATTTCGTATTTTATAGAATGGAATCATAATGATATAAAGTTATATTATAATTACAGTATAATATAATATAGAATATCATAGTTCCATCCTTTATACGTCCCACATATGGTATTTAACGAATCAAATCACTTTGAGGGGGAGGAAGTCCGCACTTCCTTAAATGAAGATATTGCGTTTACCCATAATGGAAACCATAAATGTAAGAAAAAAAAGGAAAATACAGAAGCTAAAAAAAACATAAACACATTATATATCATATATAAATATAGTGACATCTTAATGGCCACCTTTGAAGGTGTTAAAAGAATGTTGAACAATCATCGTTTCGGGAGGCATAAATTCACCATCCACAGAAACAATATGTTCGTTAACCATTAGATGTAGGTGTGTGTAAGTGTAGCTCGAATCTATTTTATAAAAACATCCTAGTATATTTAGGATACTGTAGTTGTTACAAAATAAAAGAATGAAAAGAGTTTATGGGGTTGGAGAAGCAAAATAAAACAAAAGAACTCAAAAGAAGACATTACCCTAAAATCGGGTAACTCCCTTTGGTTTGAGCACAAAGGCTTCCTTGGGAAGACTTCTACCCAAAGTGAGGCTTCAAGGAGTAAGATAGGGAATTGGAGAGACAAAATGGGCAGGGGTTGTCCGAGCCAAAGGCTTTGGGAGTGTGGGTAAGGAGGTATAGGTGGGGGCCTTTTATAAGAGGAGAGGAGGGGCACTCTTGGAAAGTAAAGATAAGTTATTTTATTTTAAAATGAGTTTCGGATTCAAAAGGTCCCACATTGATATAATTCGAGGATAAGGTGATAAGGGTTAGAAATACACTCATAAAATTGGTTTTTTCCATTTGTAGGACTTAGATATTACATTATCTTTCCATTTTATTTAAATATTTAAATAATGAGGTCATCGCTGCATCATCATGATGTCATAAAAAAATTTATTTATTTAATGTCTACAAATTATAAAAAAAATACTATGATGTATTAAATCTTTTTATATTTCTAATGAATATTTATAGTTAAAAATATGACTTGTATAACCCCATATAAAAATTGTTTTAGTAACATAACTCATGTTTGTGTCATTTTTACTTTAACATTAAATAAAAAGTTATTTATGTCATTTCCCAACCAAAGTGGCTCCATGGGGTCCTCAAGATGACCCATGGCTTGTCTTGGTCGGCAATGACACATCCAATAAGGGTAGGACATGTTTCAAGATCATCTCATATTATTAAAACATTATTTTTACCATAAACTACACTAATTACCATTAATCGCGATTAAGAACTTAATAAGTTACTATTCACCAAAAAATTATTTTAATCCCATTGAACCACATTTTACTTCTTAATGACAACCATTTATGTAGGATTTTTGAAATTCAAAACACAATGATGGAAAAATTTCATTTAAACGGAAAAATCAGTTTTTATAAGTACCACTTAGTGGTTTCACTATTCATCAAAAATTGAAATTTTTCAGAAAATTACCAAAAATTCACCCTAAGCTATATTTGATATTCCTAATTCAAAAATGATTTCTATTTTAAAAATTTCAAATCATATAAGTTACATTAATTAATTTAATAATTAATTCCCGCTGTCATGATAAATAGCGGGTTTTTTTGAAACAATATCTATGAAACGTTTGGCATTAGTTTATGACCAATTCCAAAGTGAAATTAATCCTAATGACCACCATTGGATTAAATTGTAAAATTATATTCTAATTTCAATTCAAAACCAATGGAAAAGGTAATCTAATCATATAAATAAATTAGATTAAAAAGAGGTTTTCAATTAAAATACAACATTTTTCACTATTCATTAAAAATGAACTTTATCGGAAAAATACCAAAAATTCACACAAAGTAAATTTTTATGTCCCAATCATAAATAATAATTTTATTTTGACAAACATAGCTTATAAAATTGTCAAAAGATATATTTAAAAAGGGTTTTCCATCAAAAGGAAATAAAACAATCTTTTATGAATATTAGTGTATTCCATGCATAAGATTGTATTTATTTTCATTTTAAGCCTCTAAAACACTATCTTAATCATTAATAGACATAGATAAACATATATATTATTCATAACTTACTTGGGATGTTACATCCTTCCCCCATTTAGAAAATTGCGTCGCCGTAATTTATTTACTTATCGAATAAATGGGGGTACTTATCCCTCATTGTATTTTCAGATTCCCATGTTGCCTCTTCCATCATGTGGTTTTTCCACAAAACCTTTACCTGATTAATCACCTTATTCAATAACACTTTCTCCCTGTGCTCAAGAATCTGGACCGATTGTTCCTCATATGATAGGTTCTCTTCCAGTTGAACTACTTTTGGACTCAAAACATGAGATGGATCTGGAATATACTTTCTCAACATCGAAACGTGAAAAACATTGTGTACCTGAGATAAAATATGAGGAAAAGACACTCGGTATGCAACTGATCCAACTCTCTCCAGAATTTCATATGGTCCAATGAACCTTGGGCTCAGCTTTCCTTTCTTACTAAATCGCATCACACTTTTCCATGGTGAGACTTTGATAAAAACATGATCACCTACCTCAAAAGAGTGATCCTTCCTCCTGTTGTCCGCATAACTCTTCTGTCTGCTCTGATCTGTTCTCATGTGTTTCTGAATCAACTGAACTTTTTATGCCATCTCTTCTACCAATTCTGGTCCCATCAGCTTCCTTTCACCCACTTCATCCCAGAAAGCTGGAGTTTGACACCACTTCCCATATAATGCCTGAAATGGTGCCATCTGTATACTGGAATGAAAACTGTTATTATATGAAAATTCAACCAAAGAAAGATGTTGGTCCCAACTTCCCTGATAATCCATAGAGAAAGAACGTATCATATCCTCCAATGTCTGAATTGTTCGTTCTGACTTTCCATCTGATTGAGGATGAAAAGCTGTACTAAAATTTAATTCAGTACCCAAGGACTTATGAAGGCCTTTCCAAAAGTTAGAAGTGAACCTGGGATCACGATCAGATACATTGGAGAGAGGAACTCCATGTAACCTGACTATCTCTTTAAGATACAGATGGGAATGTTGATCTCGGGCAAAAGTATCTCGTATAGCAAGGAAATGAGCAGATTTAGTCAAGAGATCAACAATAACCTGGATTGCATTATTACCTCCAGATGTCTTCGGTAATCCCACAAAAAAGTCCATGGATATGTTCTCCCATTTCCACTCTGGCACTGGTAAAGGTTAAAGCATCCCATTCGGTAACTGCCGCTCTGCTTTAACCTGCTGACAAGTCAAACACTTCACAGTAAAATTAGAAATATCTCTTTTCATTCCATCCCACCAGTAATACTCCCGCAGATCTCTATACATCTTAGTACTGTCAGGATGAACTGAAAACGGAGAACTATGAGGTTCACATAACAACTCTCTCTTAAACTGTGAATCACAAGGCACACACAATCTCTTCCCAAATATCAAAACTCAATCATTATCAATTTTGAATTCAGGCAACTTACCTTTCTGAACCAGCTCTACCTTTTTCTGCAACTCACTGTCTTGCATCTGTGCTTGCTTGATTCTATCTGATAGAGAAGATTTCACTGATACCTGAAACAAAACAGAAGAACATCCTGCACCAACAACATCTATTCCAAAGTTCATCAAATCCTTAACCAAAAGATCACGTTCTAAATGCAAAATTTCTAATGAAGCATTACTTTTTCGACTTAAAGCATCAACCACTTTATTTTATTTTCCCGTATGGTAATGAATTGTACAATCTTAATCCTTGATTAATTCTAGCCATCTCCTTTGTCTCATGTTCAATTATTTATTAGTGAATATATACTTTGAACTTTTGTGATCGGTATATATTTCACACTTTACTCCATACAAATGATGCCTCCAAATTTTTAAAGCAAAAACAACAGCAGCTAATTCCAAATCATGTGTAGGGTAATTTACCTCATGAGTTTTCAACTGTCGTGAATCATAAGCAATTACCTGATCATTCTACATTAGGACGTAACCACGTCCTTTCAATGAAGCATTACTGTAGATAACAAACTCACCATTCCTGGAAGGTAGTTCCAAAACTGGAGCATTCACCAATCTTCTTTTTAATTTCTGAAAACAATCATCACATTCTTTTGTCCATATAAACTTATCACCCATCCGAGTTAGCATAGTCATTGGACTAGATAACCGTGAAAAATTTCTAAAAAACCTTCGGTAATAGCCTGACAAACCAAGGAAGCTACGAATCTCAGTTACATTTGTGGGTCTTGGCTAGTCTTCCACAACTTTTGTTTTTGCAGGATCAACAGTTATCCCATATTTAGAAACAATGTGACCAAGGAAAGAAATTTTTTGCAACCAAAACTCACACTTGCTAAATTTCCCATACAATTTCTTTTCTTTTAAGGTTTGCATGATAACCCTTAAATGTCTTTCATTCTCTTCTTTACTTTTAGAAAACACCAAAATATCATCATTAAAAACCACCACAAACATATCCAAGAACTCATGGAAAATTCTATTCATTAAGTCCATGAATACATCAGGTGCATTGGTTAACCCAAAAGGCATTACTACAAATTCATAATGGCCATATCTTGTATGGAACACGGTCTTTGGAACATCTTCTTCCTTTACCTTCAGCTGATGGTACCCCGATCTCAAGTCAATCTTTGAAAAATACTAAGCTCCCTGGAGCTGATCAAACAAATCTTTGATATGAGGAAAGGGACATTTGTTCTTAACAGTGATATTATTCAAGTCTCTATAATCAATGCAAAGTCTCATTGAACCGTCATTCTTTTTAACAAACAAGACAGGAGCACCCCATGGTGATGTGCTAGGTCTAATGAAACCTTTCTCTAATAAATCTTGAAATTGCTCCTTCAACTCTAAAAGTTAAATTTGAGCCATTCGATAAGTGGGTTTTGAAATTGTCTAAGCATCAGGAACTAAGTCAACAGTAAATTCAACTTCCCGATCTAGTATTATTCCAGGCAAATCATCAGGAAAAACATCAGGATACTCATTTACCACTGGCACATCATTAATCTGATTAGTTCCTTTATTTTCAACGATGTGTGCAAGGTAACATTCATTTCCATATTTTACAAGTTTCTCGGCCTCTTGATAAGTTATCAAAAGTAAGGGTTCATTCATGTACACAAACTGAAATTATTTCTGAAAAGAAACTTCCTTATCTCTACAGTCAATCTTAGCATGGTAAATAGAGAGCCAATCCATACCCAAGATAACATCAAACTCTACTAGAGGTAGAAAAATAAGGTTTTCAACTAGGTTCTTTCCACAGATAAGGATAGGAAGATTCTTAAAAATTCTTTTTTCCTCAACATTACCCCCAGGTGTTTTTACCAAAAGTTCAGGAGTCATTTCTTGAGATGGTATTACCATTTTACTAGAAAATGTTTCAGAGATGAAAAAATGTGTAGACCCCGAATCAAACAACACACTGGCATAATCTGAAAAAACAAACAAAGTACCTGATACAACTTCATTTGATGGCCTGACATCTGCTGAAGTAGTCGCAAAGGATTTAACCACCCCTCTCTGCTTGTAGTCTAACTGCTTCCCATCACTCAAGCTCTTTGTCAGACACTCATTTGCATAGTGACCCATCTCATTTCACATAAAAAATTTCACTAACTGTAAATAAAATTTGGTCATACCTTCACCTTGATCCTTTTCAGTGAAATCACGAGCCTTATGTCCCATCTTACCACATCGGTAGCACTTTCCTGAATTCAGAAGTCATTCCCCAGCATGCCTTTTGCCACATTTATCACAAACTGGAAACTTAGTTTTCTTACCATCAGACTTTTTTGAAGAATTCTTACCTTTCTCATGCCACCTAGGTCTCTTCTTTTGTTGGTTGTTATAGAACACTTGATCATCGGCAAACTCCATTTCCACCTTCTCAGCACATCGAACAAGCTTTTCATAACTTTTAAACTCACGAGAAGATAATGCCCTTTGATATTTTGGATTTAATCCTGAGTAAAAATGATTGATTTTACTTTCAAGGTCTCGGATAAAATTTGGAGCATACCATGCCAATCGAGTGAACCTTTATTCATAGGTAGCCACTAAGTCTTCCTCTTGACTCAATTCCAAGAATTGATTTTCCATCCTAAGTCGAACAACCATAGGAAAATACTTCTCAAGAAACATACCGTTGAATTTATCACAGTCAAGAGAATCAATCTCATCGGCATCCCTGATATTTTTAACCATAGACCACCACTGATCTGCCTCACCCTCCAAAAGGTAAATAGCAAGACTAACCTTTTTATTTTCTGAACACCCCATGACATCAAAAATCTTATCCAGTGCTTTAATCCACCCTTCAGCTAGCACAGGGTCAGATGATCCTCTGAATGATGGGGGATGTTGCCTCATGAAAGGTTCCACAACTAACATGTTCCTCTAAGGTTGATCTGGATGATCTCGTGTATGGATACCACAACCATTTATCGCTTGATTCAACTGCACCATTACTGCAACAAACTGTTCAGTTCCAATTCCGACAATCTCAAGATGCTGATTTAGAAGGTTATTTGCTTCTGTATGCCTTCCAAGAACTGCTTCCCTATTTCCTCTACGGAAAACCATTCTAAACAAACATGTCTTAGATGAAGCAACATGGTAATCTTCAAATGCTATATCATTTCAAAAAAAATATTTTTGGATAATCATTTAATAGAATTCTAACTCCTAAAGTTATCTAAACCGACCTCTGATACCAACTATAAGGCCCCAGCCTTAAACCTTACTTAATCTTGAGTTATTACAATATTACACATTGAGGATCTTTTCGGGTTTAGAGTTTTAGAGAATTAGATCATAAAACATGAATTACATTCTACATATAAACAAAGTGGTTACATAAATATAGTATTCTTCATTCCCATCAATGGAAACACATTTAAAATAAAACATGGATTATTTCTTGACACTTCCTTGACACTATCATCATATCATGTACCTTTCCCTTGACCTGTGAAAAACATTTCAAAAAAACATGGGATGAGCATAAAAAGCTCAGTAAGGGATATAAAAATATGGAAAGGAAGCATGGGTACATATATACATAAGAATTAAATCATACATTACCCATAAAACATATGCACTTTAACATACCTCATCAAATAATGAATAAATTATAGAAATCATAAGACATAAAGGTAACTTGAGTCATTCATAACATCCTTACGTAGGGAGTAACCCTCTTGGTTACATTTGGAATACCCATCACAATATATTCCCTAAATCTATTCGGAGAAAACTTTACATTTCACTCCTTCATGTTACCCAATGTATTGGAGAGCTATATTGGGCTCACCCGCCCTTAGTCTATCACGGAACCACCCGTCTTCATAATAATTCCCAAGAACCTCAACATAATCGTATCACATAAATCATGCATAAAGGAAACATAACATTTCCACCTTTCAATCACAAGATATCAATACAACACATTAATATAAAAAAATTATGAAAACCATTTTCAATACAAAAATAAAAGAAAAGTAAAACATGGTATTTATTTTTCTTTTAAAAAAAGAATGGCTTGTAGAGGAAGCCGAAACTCAAATAATGGTCACGGCGGCAGAGAAGTCGTTGTCGCCGCATACATATGAAAAAAACATTCCCTTTTGTCGTTTATTAAACACTTCGTATAAAAAATATTCCTTTTGAATAAATGTAAAATTCAAAGGGGTTTATACACCGTATAAAAGAAGGTTGTGTATAAAACAAAATATTCCTCAATGAAAGGAGATTGAGACGAGGTCCCATACCTCGGGTCCGACTTGACTCGATCATTCTTTAATGTCCTGAATAATAAACTTGAGTTAATTTCTACTTTCTTAAGAACCTTTTTCAAGTTCATTATTCCTTTTATATCACTTATTACCATGTCATGAACACTATGTAATTATTTAAGTTAATAACGGTCATTTTAACGATCATTGTTACTTGAGTCAAAAATAAACCCTTTATAATTACAAGTTGTTCATGTATCCATTATATCTAGAATGGTATTCATGATATAGATATCATATATGTCATATATATCCAGTACATGCATGCATTTATAATATTACATAATCATTTAGAGGTATGAAATGAAATGCACCGTTCATGGTGACGGTAAGTCGTACGTACGCATGAACGCTACATTCATTTCTATTTCGTATTTTATAGAATGGAATCATAATGATATAAAGGTATATTATAATTCCAGTATAATATCATATATACTATCATAGTTCCATCCTTTATACGTCCCACATATGGTATTTAACGAATCAAATCACTTTGAGGGGGCGGTAGTACGCACTTCCTTAAATGAAGATATCACGTTTACCCATAATGGAAACCATAAAGGTATGACCAAAAAGGAAAATACAGAAGCTTAAGGAAAACATAAACATATTATATATCATATATAAATATAGTGACATCTTAATGGCCACCTTTGAAGGTGTTAAAAGAATGTTGAACAATCATCGTTTCGGGAGGCATAAATTCACCATCCACAGAAACAGTATGTTCGCTAACCATTAGATGTAGGTGTGTGTAAGTGTAGCTCTAATACTTATTATAAAAACATCCTAGTATATTGAGGATACTGGAGTTGTTACAAAATAAAATAATAAAAAGAGTTTAGGGGGTTGGAGAAGCAAAATAAAACAAAAGGACTCAAAAGAAGACATTACCTTAAAATCGGGTAACTCCCTTTGGTTGGAGCTCAAAGGCTTCCTTAGGAAGACTTCTGCCCAAAGTGAGGCTTCAAGGAGTAATAGAGGGAAGTGGAGAGACAATATTTGCAGGGGTTGGCCGAGCCAAAGGCTTTGAGAGTGTGGGTAAGTAGGTAGAGGTGGGGGCCTTTTATAAGAGGAGAGGAGGGGCACTCTTGGAATGTAAAGATAAGTTGCTTTATTTTAAAATGATTTTCTGATTCAAAAGGTCCCAAATTGATGTAATTAAAGGATAAGGTGATAAGGGTTCGAAATCTACTCATAAAATTGGTTTTGGCCATGTTTAGGTCTTATATGTTACATTATCTTTCCATTTTATTTAAATCGTTAAATAATGAGGTCATCGCTGCATCATCATGATGTCATAAATAATTTAATTTATATAATGTTTAAAAATTATAAAAAAAATAATATGATGTATGAAATCTTTTTATATTTCTAATGAATATTTATAGTCAAAAATCTTACTTGTATAACCCCATATAAAAATTTTTTTAGTAACATAACTCATGTTTGTGTCATTTTTACTTTAACATTAAATAAAAAGTTATTTATGTCATTTCCCAACCAAAGTGGCTCCATGGGGTCCCCAAGTTGACCCATGGCTTTTCTTGGTCGTCCATGACACATCCAATAAAGATAGGACATGTTTCAAGCTCATCTCATATTATTAAAACATTATTTCTACCTTAAACTACACTAATTAACACTAATCGCGATTAAGAACTTAATAAGTTACTATTCACCAGAAAATTATTTTAATCCCATTGAACAACATTTTACTTCTTAATGACAACCTTGTATGTCAGATTTTTGAAATTCAAAACACAATGATGGAAAATTTTCATTTAAACGGAAAAATTAGTTTTTATAAGTTCCACTTAGTGGTTTAACTATTCATCAAAAATTGAAGTTTTTCAGAAAATTACCAAAAATTCACCCTAAGATATATTTGATATTACGAATTCAAAAATGATGTCTGTTTTAAAAAATTCAAATCATATAAGTTACATTAATTAATTTAATAATTAATTCCCATTGTCATGACAAATAGCGGGTTTTTTTGAAACAATATCTATGAAAAGTTTGGCATTAGTTTATGACCAATTCCAAAGTGAAATTAATCCTAATGACTACAATTGGATTAAATGGTAAAAATAAATTCTAATTTCACTTCAAAACCAATTCAAAAGTTAATATAATAATATAAATAAATTAAATTAAAAATAGGTTTTGAATTAAAATACAACATTTTTCACTATTCATTAAAAAATGAACTTTATCGGAAAAATACCAAAAATTCACAAAAAGTAAATTTTGATGTCCCAATCATAAATAATAATTTTATTTTGACAAACATAGCTTATTAAATTATCAAAATATAGATTTAAAAAGGGTTTTCCATCAAAAGGCCGTAAAACAATCTTTTAAGAATATTAGTCTATTTAATGCATAAGATTGTATTTATTTTCTTTTTAAGACTCTAAAAAACTATCTTAATAATTAATAGACATAGATAAAAATATATATTATTCATTACTTACTTGGGATGCTACATATAGAGTTACATTATATATTTTAAACTAATCATTAAGTATTTTAAATGTAACATAAATTCCAAAATAATTTATCCTAGTAAAACATGTTTTTTAAATAAAAATTATGGACTTTACTATGAAGGACATAAAATTGATAGATAAATTGATGTGGAAAGTGTCACATTCAAGGGAAATTTTTTCTTTCATAGAGTTTAATGAAATAGGTTATTTTTCCTTTATAAATAGATAAATTAAAATATAATTTTTTTAGTTTTCTATAATTTTCCATAAGACTGGATTAAGAATACATTAAGTGATGTTTATGTTTAAGTAGATTCATTACATATTTTATATGATAACTCATCCCCTACTAATATCTCTAAAAATATATTCCATCATTATAGAACTAAACATGATGAAGTTAAATATCAAAATTTTAGAGATCTTTTTCAATATAGAGATCTTTATGTAGAATATTTATCAATTGATTATAATCAAAATGAAATGTTAACCAAATATGATAGACTCAACAATGTCTAATAAAATATTGTATTAACTTGGTAAATTGGAATTTTCAAATTTACATTTTATATAATTATTCCTTCATCATTATTGTAAGTGAACTTGTAAAACCAATTTGAAAATCTATTTCACTACCTCTAACTTTATTAGTTAGTTATTATATGATTCACTATATATTGAAACATATTATCATGGTCCCTTTTTTTCTTTTAATGTTTTCTTTTAGGATGATATCACATAGTTTTATACTACCGTATTTTAAATTTATATACATTGTTTTCGAGATACTAAATTATAAATAAAAACGGAAAATAAAAAATACAGAGGGACACTTAATGATTTTTGTTCTTACTCTGTAATAAAAAAATCAATCATCTCAACAGTTTGTGTCTATTTTAAAATCATAAAATTTGAGGTAGTTAAATACGTTAAACGGATATATTATTAATATAGCTTTGTATTGAAAACTTTTATTTATGTATGCCACAATTACTATAGGATTAGGATTATTTAATTAAAAGTGAGTTTAAATTTCAAAAAAAAAACAATTACTTTAGTAATTTGAATAAGTTTTTTTATAAAATAATTTCACAAAAATGATTTTATAATTAAACACGGGGGATATTTTTAATAATTATTGACAATTTAACATTTTTTATTAATCTCTAAAGAAAAATATTATTTCATTTTTACTTACTTTGGTATATAATTATAAAAATTATGGATAATATAAGAATAATGGATGTGATTACTTTGTATATGTCTATTATGTTTTGATAATAATAATATTTTTATTTTATTTACCCATACTAAATTAGCTATTATAATGTAATTCTTTGATTTAAACATGAACTTATATTAGAAAAAATTAATGATGATAAAATATTTTTATTTACATTAAATTAATCATTTCTTATGTGATTTTTTATTTTAATTAATATATTTATTCATTTTGTTTATTTATTCAGTTAATTCATATAGTAGTTTTCCATTTTAAATAATTTTTTTATTAATATTTAAAATAATTTTAAATTGTTTTATCTTCTTAGATATAAAATCACACAAGAATTAATTTAATTAATGTTTCTATCTTAATAGGTATCATACCATATATTCTATGTAGAAAAACATATAACTTTTTAAATTTTCTAACAATGTATAGAGTCTTATGTCATTATTTTTTCATAGAATAATAAACATATTACAAAGGATCATATCCGATTAAAATATATGTCATGTGAGGTAAACACATAAGATACAAAAAAAGTTACAATCTTTGATTCCTATGGGATTTTAGTCAAAATTTAAAGCTATTATTCCTTATGAGGCCCAATTAATCTCATGGATTAAATTTTAAAAAAATGTTAGCCTTTCCTAATAATAATGTATTCATAGAAAAAAAGTCTTATGGGATGTGATTTATTTTAAAAGAAACACATTCTTATAATAAATTAAGTCATATGGGATATTTAACACATATAAAATCAAAATCATAATTCCTATATTTTTTATATCTAATATATAATTAATATAAGATATTGAGCCTAATGAAATATAAATTGTTATGAAATAAACTTTTTATGTGACCAGTAACACATATAAAATTGTATATATTACATTATTATTATTATTTAACAGGATTTATTATTTTTTATGTTTTTATTTTGTTATTAAGACTATATATAGTGATAATAGATACATTATAAAGAGGTTAAATCAATTTCATAGGAATATTAAATGTAGTTTAAATAATTTTCAACATTCAGGGATATGGTAAAATATTTTTATTATTTTTAATAAATATCTAAATTGATCTTGATAAATTATATGTAATCACACTAATTAGTTCTTCTATATAAATTATAAACATTAATAGAAAAAATAATTGTTTTTTTTTATAATGAAAAATATCTAGGAATAGATTTCAATTAAACTAGTACAAGGTTGTCAAATATACATGAATTCTCCAGGATGATGAGAAGAGATGTGCTAAAAGATACTAAAAATTCAAGGACTTATTGTAGAATGTTTATTATTATTGTTACCATCATTTTCGGTAGTGTACATTAGAATTATACAAACTAAATTTTTCTATTCCTTATCACTATACAAATGTACAAAATTCTTTTTGAATAATTCCCAAAGTATGATTAGAAATTTCATTTGGACAAGATCCATCCATGAAAGTAAAGTTATTACTTTGGAATGAAATTAATGAATAAAATCAATGAATGTGGGTGTCTTTGGAATAAAATATATCATGATTTTTAATGATGAACATTTAACCAAATCAACTTGTAATTTTTTTTATCTCAAATGATCTTCCACTGTAATTTATTTTCAATATATTTATCAAGAGGCTATTAAATACCAAAGCATTGTACATGGACTTATCTAGATGGCCTTCAATCAGGTGATCCATTAATATATTAATTAATAATTCTAAAGGGATGACCTATATGTAGTGAAACGATAAATAATAATCCACACCTTGGATTGATAAGCCCCATGAAGAATACTTGGTCCCCTCCACCAATAGAAACATATTTCCATTTCAAAATTTATCTCCAATATCACTATACAATATTTTATTTTCCATCATTATATATCTATCGAGCTTTAAAAGTATGCCTCTATTGATATGGATACTCTCCTATTGACTCCAAATATAAATGGCCACACTAATTGTAGAGATTTATTCCAATTAAACTATGAAGGAAAATCAAACACTACATCATAATTAAGCAAATTTTAGATTCCATTAATCCATCCAATAAGAGAATTTATCCTCTATAAAAACTAGATAGTTTTCATTCCTTCTTATAATCAATTAAAAACAATGTATATCTAGATAGACTTAGACATACATCATTGAATTGTGGAAATGGAAATTATTCATCATATATTTTTTAACTATATCTTTTTAAAAAAATGAAAATTATATAATGATGATGTTATGTATAAAAATATTCATGGAAAACCAAGAGGGTGAACAATTGATATCCAATATTACTATTGTACATCATGAACTATGGAAAAATATGTTTCATGGGATGAAATTTTAATGAATTGACCTATATAGATAGATATACTATCATTGTTTATGAGCATTCCCCCACTCTTCAGGAGATGATCATTTCCATGCATAGTGATTTCTTTCCTGTATATTAACTCAAAATGTTTCATGAATAACAATTTCAATGACCAAAACAAATTTTGAATGATATGTTTCTTGTAAAACTATGTATGGTAAAATGTACTAAAATATATAAATATGATTCTCCTAATCCTTACATTGATTCGGGTGAACATTGATGTTGGGACATTAAGCATGATGCACCCCTTAGCATGTGGTAGTGTATTCTAAAAATATCATGGAATCGTCAACTGCTTCTTCCACAATTTCATTGTCAATGTAATTTCTAATGAGCTTTAACTTTAGACCATAATCCATATTATAATGCATGTTTTCTACCATAAATGAAATTGTTTATGCATATAAACAAATTCTAAGTTATCCATTGAAGATATCAAGGAATGAACCATAAAGTTGCAATGTAAAGTAACCCCACATTGGGTTAAATGACTTCATGCCACCAATCACATCAACCCAGTGTTGTCAAAGACATATAAGTAGGCCAATACTTTTGAGGATGATCTATCAATAAAGGTTATTATGGAGAAGAAATCAATGTGTCCCTTTCAGATAACAAAATGTTGTTCCTCATTGATTGATTCATATATTGGGGGCCTGAAACTGTTTTTCTATTTTAATTCCCCATGAAATTTCTTATACATTTCCTTAATTATTTCCCAAAAAATATTAGGTTCAGTATTTTTTAGATACTAATCCTTCTTGGTATGATTCAATAAGGAGTTATCTATATGTATTTAAATTTTTATATGTGTTGCTCTATTTTTACAGTTTATTTTAGTCTCCAAAATTATTTCTGAATCCTTATATTTTTTGTAGATAGTCACTAGTTAAAACATAAGGATATACTCACTAATGGATTATCAGTATAGGTAGTCTTAACTAATCAATTGTTTAATTATGTTATCTTTCATGATGTTTCTACCACATTATTACCTAAACCATAATTAAATTTAAATTATGATTCTTGAAGTATAATTTTAATGTTTTTATAAATTAATTAATATTTATAATTTTATTATTAATTATATTGATGTAATTAATTATTATTATTTTTTAATTTTTTAATTTTCAATTATATACCCCTTTTATTTTATTAAATGTATTGATAGTGTCTCTAATTATGCAATTATTAATTTGATTCATGTCAAAAACCATGGATGAACTATTTAATTGGTAATTTTGTTTTATGAAAATATAATATGATACATATTTATAATTACTTTACATAGAATATATATGATTATTTATTTTATTCATCACATGAGCATGGATTATTACTTTATAACATATTAACTTATATAAAAAAAATTCATTTTTATGAATATTAAATTTTTTATTATTAAATCACTAAATCATACCTTTTCATAGAAGAAAAATGAAATTAGCAGACAGTGAACAATGATTATTGATTTGATAATATGTTTTATTAGTGTAAATTTTATGGAATGGTATATTAAATTTGAGATTAATTAATTATTATATAATTACATATATATTTTCTCTTAATTTAATCTTTTCATTAATTTTATTTTCTTGATATTTAAATACATTTCCCCGTATGAATGTGTATTTGGCATAATATATTTCTTATATATAATGTTTTCTAAATGGAAACCATATATTGTATGATCAAATAATCCATTTGACAATGAATCCTTTAGAAGTGTGGTTATTTATTAAGGATTTTAGTTTTTTATCATAATCCTCTATTATAAATGAATATAAACTATTATGACCTTGAATGAACTCTCTAGATTTCCATGGTTATTTATGGTTTATAATATTAAATTAATATGGAATCTTTCACTTCAATATTTATTCATATTAGATGAAGGATTTCATTTTAACAAGGTTAGTTCCATTATGGCCTTTCAAGAAGAGGCTAATTAATGTGATTATCATTATCGTAGTATAATTGTGTTTTTAAATTAGAATAATGTATGGAATTCATGATGTTCAGTTGTATAGTATGTTTTAGGTAATGAACCTATATATTCTATATATATTTTTGAGTTTTGTGAGTTTTTTAAAATGTTGGTGGGTTATATATGGGTAACGTAACATTGTTAGTTAGAGGGTTTAGTTACAAAGATCAATGTATATTAAAAAAATAAAATTTGGATAATGAAATATTCATGGTTAAATTCGTGAAAAAATTGATTAGTGAGTAGCATATTATTAGTGTTATTTAATAAAATAGACCATTTGATATTAAGGAGAACTCGGGTCAGTAAGAATGAATACTATTTTATCTAAAAAGTATTTTTTTTAGGAAATCCATTCTTAAACAGTTTCTTTTGTTAAGGAACAAAAATGAATACCTTGATCAAGAATTCTTTGTATAAGATTTCTATTTCAATTTTTTTAATTAACTGATATATATTTTAGTTATTCATTATTTATGAGTTTCAACTGTTGTTACATGATTGTATGAATTTTGTAACGTTATTTTTCATTATAAAAATATAGATGGTGGACGTCTCTATGGAGTAAATAAATTTA
Organism: Viscum album; assembly: GCA_963277665.1. NCBI lineage: Eukaryota > Viridiplantae > Streptophyta > Magnoliopsida > Santalales > Viscaceae > Viscum > Viscum album. The sequence continues at coordinate 2,094,202,067 of OY728136.1, forward strand.
CACTAGTTTTTTTTATAATTTATGATATTGGTTTCTAAATCAATTAATTAGGTGAAAAATATCAACAATATGCATGAAGGATCTTAGAACATCCTAACAGGGGAGGGGTGAATCATGGTGTAATATTTGTATTTTAAAGTGACGGGTCTTGATCCCATTTTGGTAGGAATATGTTAAATCTCCCCTGTTGTAATGTTCATAAATATAAAAATTCATTTTAAAGAAGAACACATATCAATTTTACAAGGATTACACTTAGGTCTAGTCTAAAGAGAATACGCTAATTGGTTTTCAGTTAAACTAAATTCCAAAAATCATCAGTAGTTACAGATTACAAAAGTTCATCATAGTTATTCTATGCAAGGTGCATTGCATATACATGGTTTTAGAGACATCACACTGCATCCGTCAAATAACTTCTGTTGATTCACCCTTATTCTCTACATTGGGTGGAATATGAACTCAGTTTATTAGCTTGATGTTCAATTCAATGGGTTGGCATTAAATCAAGCATCTTCAACTATAGATTGATTCTGTAATGAAGTCCCATTTTCTCTTGTAGATATAATCAACTTTTCTACATACACTTTTTTCATGATCCTTTCTTCCACATAATATCCTTCTACCTCCATGTACTATATTTCACCATGTACTATGCGTTCTTTGGGAACCACCTTCACGTATTACCTCTACAAACCCCCTTTGGGTACTACTTTCAGATACAACTTCTTATTTGCAGACCAAATTCTCTTCCTCTATCTATCATTCATGAACTATCATCCAAGAACAACCTTACATGAACCAATTTTCTTTTTTGTATTTAGTTTCCTTTAAAACCCCTTCCATAGACAATCTCTGTTGACTGCTTCACCTTTCGTCAAATCCTCCTCACGATCATCTTCTCCTTCACAAAGATGTCTTACCAAAAACAACTTTTTTACGTCATAAAATTCCTCCATATTTATAATTAAAAAATATCTCCTTAATAAAGGGATTTGTGCTCGTAATATTGAAAAATATATCCACTAAATCTTAAAATCCAATATTTTCATAATATTCCCAGTTTATTGTGCTTTTATGAACAGTTATTCCTTATGCAATCTGTATACCACCCTTTCTTTCACAGCCACCAAAAAACATCAGGTTTCCATAAATGACATACCATCAGGAAAACCATATCCTTCATGAAACTATATCCACTTTGTTTTCTCCAATTGAATGAGATTCCATGAAGCGTTTTCCTTTCACTAATTGAAAACCATCATACAAACCATTTTTCATTAAGGATCTATGTACAGCCCTTCATGGCCATGTAGCACCACTACATGTAAATTTATCCTTTTCTATTTTGTTTAATGAGCCACGTACCTTCTTTGTAGTATACAATCCATGAGTGGAGGGATCATTTGCAATAAAAAATACCTTTAAAAATTAATAATCTCTCGATTTTGATGCCCAAAAATATCAAAAACAGAGCAAAATTATGCCACCATAAATAGTTTCTTCATCCTGTGTTACACGATCTATTAACTTGTAAACCCCTTGATCATCCCAAAGTGAATTGAAAAAAAACACAATCCACAATCCATTTATAGAAAAGAACAAATTTGGCTCCAAAAATCTACTACATTGTGTTTTTTGGCAACCCATGAGTAAATTCAATGAAGCACCTACAACTACCACAAAATGATACGCAAGAAACAACCTTACCAACACTCTATGTGTACATGAAAACTTATCATTGTAGAATAAAATAGGGTATGCATTAATTGAGTTCCTGTGTCCCAAAAAGCTTATTGATTTCCTTTTATGCTCTTAAAATTTTCCCATAACACTAAATTTTTATCTCTATTCTCATTCTCCCCCATTGTAACTCTATGAATTTCACATATAACTCTAAAAACATTTCATTATAATTTTTTCTATATTCTCCATTCATTGTACTATTGAATTTATCCATTCTAACCCATTGGAAATGTACCCGAAAACCGGTATTTTTACATTTTATATCACATAAAATACTCCCCTAGATCATAAGTCCCCTATAAGCCTCCATCACTTAGAGGAAAAAATTACAATAGGTAAAACAATTTGGGATATGGGATGTTTTTATCCTCCACATGCATGGGAAGGAGGATGAACCCAGAGGTTCAAATGATAATTCTCGTACATCTGTGCTGACACTGGTTTGGTCAGTATGTCAACCTCATAATCCTTAGTTCCAGCAAGATATATTTTAATCATACCTCATTACACCTTTTCATTGCTAAATAAATATCTGATTACAATGGGTTTCATATGATAATTCTGATAAGGGTTCATATATAGATCAATTGATCATTGTTATCACAATGAATAAATATTCGTTATTTCACCTCATCACCAATATCATTCATTTGTTTCCTTATCCAAAGTAGTTGTGTGTAAGACTTTATAGCAGAGATATACTCCACTTCAATAGTAATGAGAGAAATAACTTGATGTTTCTTACTCAACTAGTCCACATATTTTTTTCCAATAATGAATACTCCACCACTTCTCTGATTTCTATCAACAACATCCACATCCCATCCAGCCTCATAAAACTCAAAAATTTCATTGTCTTTTCCTAGAAAATATTATATTCTATAATTGTGAGTACCATGAATGTACCACATTTTTTTAACTGCCCCCATATGCTCTTACATCGAGTTATCTTGAATATGGGATGCTAAAGATGTGGCAAAGACAACATCTTTCCACATTGAAGTTAATTACAATAAGCTTATAATGTTTCTGTTTTATATGGAGGGAAATACAAAAGTCCCACCCTCATTCATTCCATGTTTAGTTCTGACCACAATCAGAGTCAAAAAATTTCTAGAGTCATGTATATTGAATTTCTTCAGTAACTCTCTTGCATACATTTCTAGATAAATGAATTTTTAGTCTTTCCTATAAATCTCTTTCATCCCTACTAAATATGGGAGATCACCAATCGTATACATTTAAAATTAATACTTTATCTGATTGGAAAATTCATCCATTGAACACTCCCTTTGGCACCAAATATAATATCATCTACGTACACCAGAACCATGAACTAATCATTCTGATAATTATTTCACCTAGAGATTGTAATACACTCCTCATTTTTTCAATTCAATATTCCATAGATAAGAATATAGTTAATAATACATTGCTTATGGTGCCTGATTCAATCCTTAGTGTCCCTTATTTAATTTTCAAACATTCATTTCATCATTCAAAATTAGAAACCCCACTTGTTGTCTATGTACACATAATATTCATCAAAACCATTTAAAAATATTTTTTTGACATCCATTAGATATACTTTTAAAACTATTTGAATTTACATGGAAAGAAGCTGGCTGATTGACTTCAGTCTAGCCATCATAGATAATGTTTCTTAAAAAAACACCTTCAATATGTGGATATCCTGTATAGAAAATTAATTCTTTATTTCTAATCACATTTATATGCTCATTGGATTTATTTTTAATATTTCGTTTCATACCAATAACATTATGGTTATCAGGTCTCTTAACAAAATCCCATGTTTGGTTCTTATCAATATGATCCAACTATTCATTCATGGCCTTAACCCAAGATTCATCATTTTTAGCTTTGTCAAATTTGGATGGTTTTACAACTAATATCAATGAATATTGTTAATTATTCCTCTTTATCCTATTCTTCATGGGAGCCATCCAATCCCCAATGATGTTGGATTGATCAATTTATGTTCTTTGATTTATCTAATAATTATTTAGATGAATTTTCATCATCTATGGTTTCCTATTCGGATTCTTCTTCTGAGTCAACATCAGGATGTAATTCCTAGGTATTTTTCACACCTTCCTCTACTTCTATATTTGGATCTGTTCCATTTCCACAATCTCCCTCATTGTCTATCACATCAGGAGTTTGATTTATCAAAGAAGTTATGGTATTATCATCAATAATCATCACATAATTACTTTCCACAATTTTCCATGATGATTATTTAATCAATTGTAGGCTTTTCTATTCCAAAATATTCGGGGAATTTTTCTTCTTTTGCCGAATCACCATACTTTCCTTGATTTCCTTCTTTGTTTCAAATAAATCATTTATTTCCAAAACCATGAAAATTCATCAAAATATGGCTTCCTTCCAAACTATAAATCATATGGTGTTATGAATTCTCCCATATAAATCCGTATTCGATTTTGAATATATACAATAGTTTGAATAGACTCTTTCTAGTAATGGTGAGAGATACGACCCTTAATTAGCATATTTATTTTTGTACTATTCACTATTTGATTGGGGTACTGAATGACACCATTTTTATGTGTTGTTCTTAAAATAGAAACCTCATATTGTATTCCATGTTTCTCCATTTAATTTTCAAACTCAATTTATGTGTATTCCCCTCTATTATTAGACCCTATAACTTTTACTGTCTGTCCAATATCATTCATGACTATTCGGCATTACGTATTTATGAAATCAATCACATGTTTTTTTGTGTATAACCGTCACTAATGATATTCTATTATAAACATAAATGAAAAAATTATGTATATTTCTCCATATATACCATCAATATATGTTGAACAATATAAATCTATATGAATGAGTTCAAGAGTATTTGATGCACTTTTATTATTTGGATGATATAAACTACATGCAAACATTCCACACTTGCAAGCATTACAATCCTTCTCCCATTCATGCTTTAGATTTGGGACACCCCTGAAAATCTCTAGATTAGACATCTTTTGCATATCTTGTCACTTTTTGTGACCCAATATCTGCTGCCAAAATTTGATTTCTTCTTCAACTGTAATGAAGAAAATGTTAACTTTTTTATCAACATGATATAGGATTACATCACTTCTGCACAAAATTTTGAGAGAATTCCTTGTTCTTTGTTTTATTTAGCACCCCCTCTAATTTAATGTCAATATATGTCCTAAGTCAAATATTTGACTCACACTAAATAGATTGTGAGGAAACACATCAATATAAATAACTTTGGTCTTCTTTATCTCATCATTGGTTAGTTTATTACTTACACTACCTTTGATATTAAAATAATCATCATTACTAAATCTCACTGTCCCATCGACCTTTTTCTTGACATTCATTAATAGGTCTGCATTTCCCATCATATGGGATGGTCATCCACTATCATGAATCCTAGAACATTTGTTCTTGGTAGCATTGAGATATACTTCTTCAAGTTTGTATTTTTCATCATTTTTTCATTTATTTCCTTGAAATATTAGATTGGTTGAAGTATAAAGATGTACTATCGAATCCTTCAACCATGTGAGAAATTTATTCATGCTCATATTATTCTTCTAGAAGAGAAAAACTTTTTGTAATAGTAACACGGTTTAGTTGGCATGTGTTGACTTTCCCCAGAGTTCAATATGAAATGTTCCATCCATTCTGTGGCCTCCAATCAATTTCTTTTTGGAAATTTTATTAAAAATGGAAACACTATCCATATAAAATGTTTTTTATATAAGAATTTGAATATGAATTTTTTATCCTTGGATGACATCTTGGCTCTTGCCCATTCAAATATCTCCTCACATATTCATAGTATGCCATGGTATGTCCATGATAGAAATCGAATTGACCATTAAAAGTGTAAATGTATTTTCAATTATATTACACTTCATATCAACATTGATATAAGGATAATTTCATTTTCATTCATCTCAGTAAACTCAAGGTTAGTTTTCTTTCCCCAAATCTATCTGATTCGGGACATCCTTTGTTTTAAATTTGGGTGTCTCTATGATATATCTGACATTTATCTGGGCTTTAGTTTTGGCCAATTTTTATAACTTCATTTGATTTTTTGGCATCACAACAAATTACTATTTTTTTAATTCACAGGGGTCTTCGATCATTCATATCCATTTCAACTCCATCAGAACCATGCTTAACTCTTTCAACAATCTTGTTCTGTAAGAATTTTTCAATCTGAATTTTCTTCTTTGATTCTTTTGGACTTGATTCACTTTCTTTTCTAATTCTAATAGTAATAACATCTTCTTTAATTTCCTCAAATGTTTTGGAATTATCCTCTAGTCTAGATGTGTGTTTATTACTGAAACATTCCTAATCTTCAATTCTATACTTTTTTTCAACTATAACTTCTAATATTTCAAATATTGATTGAATTTTTCTTTAATACTTTCTCAAGTCGATAAGTTTCAGCATCCAATATTTCAATATATTCTAATGACTCTTCCATAATTACACTTCAATATTTTCAACTCTTACATTTTTTCTCAAGTTTACAAAAACATCCTTCTGTTTTAACATGATATTGATATCATTGGTTAACTTATTATATCTAGCTTTATCTTGTGATAGTTAGGACATTTCAGCAGTATCATTCATTGATCCATGGGATACATATTTAAATTATGGTTCATCTTCCACAAGGAATTCACTATAATTTTCTTATTCTTCAGAGAAAATGTTTCTATGTAATTTCTTACCAGTTTTGATGTTTCCATTTTTTTTAAAACCTTTTTGGAGGCTACTGCATGTCTTCGGCTTCAATTTCTCCATCATATAACTTTCTTGAACACTGCATGGTAGTGTGATCAATTTTTCCACAATGAAATTAAGAAATAACTAACATGCCTTCAAATTTCCATTTTTACTTCTAGAATTAATTTTTAATGAAAGAAATTGTTTCATTTTCTTCATAATCTCCACCAACACTATCTCATGAAATTTTTAGTTTCTCTGTCAATTTGAATTCCATTTCCATTAATACTCAATTAGTTGCATCTTTTATATTGAATCTCATCTCATATTCCAGACGGATTCTCAACGTATCATCCTAAGAAAGTATAGAAAGATACATTTCCACAATGTCTGACACTTTTTCATTATAAAGCAGTCTAATACATATCAATATTTTCTTTACAATATCAAAGTATTTTATTTCTTCACCAAGTATTCATATATATCCAAAAACCATAGAAATTATATTGAAAATTGTATATGAATTTTCATCAGGATGCATTTTCAAATCATGAATCCAATTGTGGAAAATTGGTAGGTTCTCCTCCTTCACTATGTTTTCAACTTCATAGATCTTCTCTTATTTTTCACACATAGTATTTGTGGAATTATAAATCATCACCTTTAAATATATTTCATAAAAAATTGTTTTTGTGAGTGAATTATATGCTTTAGAATCTATTTTACACTTTTTCATGTCTTTTATAGTCCTATACAACCTAGTTGGATCAATGACATGTATTCGTTGAGTAGTGGAAAATAGGTCTTCCATTCCAAAATATCATAGATGAGATATCCTCTTATTTTTATAGATTATAAGGATGAATCAATCATAGATGAATAATCCCCTAACATTCACTATATTATTCCTTGTAGAAATGAAGGGAAAATTTACCACAAGCAACATTTACCCTCTGATACCACTTGAAGTACCGGGAACACCCTGAGAGGTGAGGGGTGAATCCGGGGGGGTCTAATTTTTATTTTAATGTAATAGAACCTATTCCTATATTGGTAGGATCATGTTTAATCTATCAATAGATAATGAACAATAATTTAATTATTCACAAGAAGATGGATCACACAAAAGTTTTACATGGTTCGCCACTAAGGGCTATTCTAAGGATCATATGTGGATAAGTTTTTAGTCATATCAAGGTCCACTAATCTTAACTGGTTATGGATTAAAAAATTTATCCCAAAACCCTTCTTCCAAGCACACTTTCATCAGATGTTTATAAAGACACCACACTATGTCCCTCTGATCACTACCATTGACTCCCCCATTCTCAATATGTTTGTAAGAATATGAACTCAGTTTATTGACATCAAGGTCAATTTAATGGGTTGATGTTAATTATGTATCCTAAAATATAAATACATTGTCTATTGTAGTCTAATTATCCCATATAGATGTATTATAATTTTCTTCATACTTTTCATTTGGGAACATCTCCTCCACATACTGGCCTTATTCCAATGTATACCACACTACACTACATAATGTTAGTGCTCACCAGACCACATCTATGAACTAGTATTGAAAACTGCATCGGCATACCTCCTTCTCATAACGCTACTTATTTATAGACCAATTACTCTTTCGCTAGCTGTCTTTCACGAACTGTCTATTGTGAATCATCTTACAAGAAACATTTTCCATTATGGGATGTAGTGCCCTGTAAAACCCCTTCCATGAACACCTTTATGGTCCACTTCTCCTTCCACTGAATCTTACTCTACATCCTCTCTTCTTTCATGAGATTTTCATCCTATAATCCACTTATTTACATCACCAAATTAATCCTGATTTCTAGTCAAAAAATCTATCCATAATGAAGGGATTAGTGATGCATATATACGAGAATATATACAAAAATATTTTAATCCTATATTTTTAAAATCATCACCAAATATCATGATTCTATGAACCGTTCTTCCCTACATGGTCTTCCTGCCTCCTTTTCCATTGCATCCATTAAAAACATTTTCCCGTTTTAATGAAACAATTGACATCCCATGAAACAGCTCTTCCAAAAAATGATTCTCGCCTCCTTTTCACCAATGACAATCCATTCACGAAATTGGTTTATTTATACATACTAGAAACCCTACCATGAACCATGTCCATATTAAGACCTGTTTTTCATTCATGATACTCATATATCCCTTTGTGGTTGCATTGTGCTTCTATGTGGAAATCCTACCTTTGTCATTTTTACTCTATAACCCATATACATCCTATGTGGTCGGTGAACTAATCTTGGAGTAATCCTTTTCATAATACCTTAGTTTTTTAAAATATTAATCTCTCGATATTAAGGCCCAAAAATATATAAGACACTATGAAACGATGCCACATTTAACACTATCTTCATCATTTACCATATTATCTACTAACTTGCATGTCCCTTGATCAACCCAAAGTGGATTGACAACAAAAAAACAATAAAAAATATCTAGAAAAATAGTATAATTAGTTTCAACAATAACCACCTTTGGGTTTATTTTCAATTTGTAGATAAATTCAATGAAACACCAGTAACTATCAGAACATGATATGCAATAAACAGCTCATCAAACACTCTATGTCTACATGAGGAATTATTGGTGTAAAAAACAAGAGGGTAAGGGTGAATTGAGTTCTCGTGTCCTAAAAATCCTGTTTATATCAATGTATGATCCAGCTATTTTCTCATAACACTGATTTTTTCCCCATTCTCATTCTACCCCATTGTAATTCAACTAATTTCGAATATTACCAGAAAACCCTTTTATTAGTCCCCATTATGGATTGTTCATTCACAATTTTATTGAATTTATACAATCTCCCCAATTGTAAATAAACCAGAAAACTGGTATTTATACATTTTATATCTCATAACATTCTCCCCTTCAATTTTATCTCACCCATAAACCTACATCAATTAGATAATAAAATTAAAAAAAATTAAAACTAATGGGGAGAGGGAACATTCATAACCTCCTCATGCATGAAGAGGTGGCTAATCAATAATGTTCAGCTAATGCTTCTCAAACACATGTACTGATAATTGATTGGTCAGTATGTTAGCTACATGATCATTAGTTCCAACGTGATCCATTTTAATTGCGCATCGTTTCACCTTTTCTTTGATGAAGTGATATCTGATTTCAATGTGTTTCTTATGATAGTACTAAAATTCATTATTTTTCATATCAATTTCATTTTTTATTATAGTGAATCACCATTGGATATTTATCCTCATTACCAATGTCATCCTGATTTGGTTTCATCCAATGTAGTTTAGTGCAAGCATTTAGAGAGGAGATATACTCATCTTCAAAAATACTTAGAGAAGTTTTTTCATATGTTTTTAATCAACCAACCAAGACATTTTTTCCAATAATGAATGATCAACCAATTTTGAACAATATATCTACAAAATCCACTTCCTAGACATTATGATAAAACATTGATAATTCACTATATCTTCTAGCAGTTAAGAATTTTCCATAATTGTGAGTACCTTAAATGTACCTATAATTTGTTTAACTATCTCCATATCCTCTTACTTTAGGATACTTAGAATGTGGGATACATTGAATTTTATAAAAAAAATATTTTTACATGTTGTAGTTAAGAATAGAAATCTTCTAATGATTCTTCTGTACATGATGGGATCCACAAAAGTCCCATCCTTATGCTTTCCATAGTTAGTTCCAACCGCAATCAGAGCCAAAATTTGTTTAGAGTCATGCATATTGAATTTTTTTAGAAACTCATTTTCATACATTTCCTAAGAAATGAATGTGTAGACTCTCCTCTAAATAATTTATAGCCCCAAGAAATATGTTATTTCATTAAACATAGACATTTAAAATTCTTACTTCATGTGATTGGAAAATTTCATAATTGATCCATGCCTTTTTCCATGAAATATATTATGATCTACGTAGCATATTTCCTTCAACTGGTCATTCTATGAATTATTCACATAGATATTTTGATCCACTCCACTATTATATTCGAGATTCCTAAGATAATAATGTAGTCAGGAATACAAAGATCATGTTTCCTGCATTAATCAATAGAGTTCCTTCCTTAATCAATATACCTTTGTTTCATCATTTCTATGTTGAAAACCCACTGGTTGTTCTATATAGGATTATTATTCTTCAAGAATACCATTTATGAAATCTATTTTGACATTCAATTGATACAATTTGTGACCTCTTTGAATTTCCATGGAATGAAATCGTCGGATTGACTCTAGTCTATACAACAGCGGAAATGTTTCTTCAACATCAACACCTTCAATCTGTGAATATTTTTTATACATGAAGTGATCTTTATTTCTATTCACATTATCATTCTCATCAAATTTATTTTTAAAAATACATTTCATACAAATAACATTGTGGTTATTAGGTCTCTTAACCAAATCCTATGTTTTTTTCTTATTGATCTGATCCAACCATTCAATCATGGACTTAACCCACCATTCATCCTTTATAGATTATTCAAATTAAGATAGTTATTCAACTGACTAGAATACAGATTGTGCATTATTCCTAATTCTCTATGACTATGTGAAATCTATCCAATCCCCAATGATACTGAATTGATCAATTTATTCTGTTCGATTTATCATGTGTGGTTCAGATGAATTTTCTTCATCCATGGTTTCCTCTTTTTATTCTTCCTCTATTTCAGCATCATGGTGTTATTCTTATGTGTTTTTCACACCCTCCATTACTTATTTATTTTAATCTGTTCCATTTCCAAATTATTCCTTACCTTATATCATAACAACAGTCGGATATATCAAGTCATTTCTAGATTTTCTCTTCAATGATCTTCACATCACTCCATTCTAAAATTTTCCAATACTTTTACTGGATCATTTTTAAGAATTCATATTCATTGATTTTTTTATGAATATTCCTTCTTCCACAGCATCACCATACTATCTATGATTTCATTCTTTGTTTTGGATAATAAGTTTACTTTTGAAAACACAAAAATACTTTAAATATGGATTCTTTCAATTCCATAACTCATAAGGTGTATCAATTTTCCCCTTATAAATCCATGTTTTGTTTGGAATATAAATTGTTGCATGAATAACCTCTTTCAAGTAATGGAGGGAGATAAAAATATCAACCATCATAGTTCTAGACATACTATTCACATATTGATTCTGGTGGTCAACAACTACATATTGTTGTTGAGTTCTCACAACAGCCACCTCATGTTGTATTCCATGTATCTCCATATAATTTTCAAATTTAATGGATGTTTTTTTTCCTCCATTATTAGACTATAGAACTTTTATTATTCGTTTAGTATCATTCCTGACTATTTAGTGATAAGTATTCATGAAATCAAGCACTGGTCATTTCCAGTGTACAACCGTAACCCAAGACATTATATAATAATAATCAATTAGAAGGATGAATTTCATATCTCCATATGATCAATCATCATTTTCTGAACCACATAAATCTGTATGAATGATATCAAGAATAGTTGATTATCATTTCTTCATTGGATAGTATGAATGGCACGCCATCTTTCCAAGCATGAAAGCATCACATTTCTTCTCATGTTCATGATTAAAATTTGAGATATCCCTTAAATTAATCAGTTTAGATATATTTTCAAAATCTTATTGATTTATGAGACCAAACCTCTGGTGGAACAAGCTATTTTATTCTTCAAAATTCATGTAGAAATTTTCACTTTACTATCAACATGAAATAAGTTTCCATATATTTTGTAAACTTTCATGAGAGAATTCATTGTTCATCCCTTTATAATGCACCCCTTTTGATTAAGTGTCACTATAAGTATAGATTCATAGATTTGACTCACACTATGGAGATTGTGACGCAACCCATCCACATAACGAACATCGGACTTTATCAGCTCACCATTGGACAGTTTAGTACTTCAACGGCTTTTGATATTCAAAGCACTATCATTTTGAAATCTCATTATTCCGTTGACCATTTTTGGATATTTTTTAATAGTCCTGTTGGAAGAACGGATGATTATAACATATCGACTATTCACGATTCTGATGCTCTGCTAATGTGTATAGTAGCACATGGGTCAAATCCTCAGCGATGATACTATTTAATAGTCACCTATTTTTAATTTATTGTATTTTTATTGGGGGGTTGTTTACATAGATTATGAAATAATTTATATATGTTGTTTGATTTAAAATTTTTATACAAATTTAGGTGAGTTCATTATTATATAGTTAATCATGGAATATTATTGAGATTCGCTTTATATTGCATAAAATTAATACCCACCTCACAGGATGATGTTGACTGGAATTCCTAAGTGTTAAGGCTTTAATACAAGTCGTAACATTACAAAGGGTTAAAATATCAATCATAACATGTTGATGGTAGTGTATTTATGGTTCCAATAATCCATGAAAACCACATTTTAAAAAAAAATAAGTCATTAATACATGACATGTTAAGTAAAACATACAAAATGTTAATTTGAAGAATATTAATCGATAAAATACACGTAATTATTTAACAACCCTAAATTTTTACTCACTAAAATGATAGATTTAATCATACATTAATATAATTAGTAATCTAGTTTATTATTTTTCTGATTAAGAAATAAAAAGTGAAGAAAAAGAATGGAATAAGAAAATTGTTGTGTTCCAAACACACACACAAACAGTGAAGGGAATTAAATAATGATTTTAGATTGAATAAGAAATCTAAATAAGGGAAGGGTATTAAACTGAATTTAAAATATTTTATGACCATTAATATTATTTAACAGAAGTTATATGACAATAATAGATGATGAAGAATAATTATTCATTAAAATAAAACTACAAAAACAAACACTTTCACGATTATAAATGACGAACAACATAAAATTAAGTTAAATGAATCAAGGAGGAATGGTTTCTAATGTAAAAAAATATGATTATAGATGACCATCCCAAACCTTTGGTAGAACCAAGGTCGTTACAACCAATAATCCTTTACTTTGAGATTCCAACCCCTTGCATGGAGAGTAGGGGGATGTATTTATATCCCAACAAGGTGGACTATTTTCCTTCTAAATCATCTCCTCAAAACTCATCTTTATTTTGGCCATCCAGATAGTTGAATCTCAAAGTTTTATCTTCATACAATATGTAGTTATAGATGCTTAATTACATCCCTAAAAATTTGGAGGCCATTGGAATTATTTAAACAACGAAATGGCTATTTTACTAAACAGTTTTTACCTGTCCAATTTTATCAAAATGTTTTCAATGGAATAAATGTGAATGGGTTTTAAATATCAAGCTGCCCTAAAATAAAAATAATTTATTCTCTCATGTTGGGATCCCATATCATCGATTTCAAAAAAAATACCAGCATTATTTGATGTGTAAATTTGGTGAAAAGTCATGAATAGTGCCTTGATTTTAATTCCCGCCCAGAATGGTATGCTGGAATTCAAAGCATCAATTGGGCCCCTTGTGATTATAGTTTGACCCTAAATTTTTTTCCATTATTATTTTGGATAATCCCGATCATATGGTGGAGTTTCATAAATTTTTTTCTTTGGTATTTAGACCAGTAACTCAATCATAATGGCTGGTCCATTTTATTCACATATTCTTTGGGTCAATTTGTTTTGACCATATGACTCTACAAATGGACTATTTTGAAAAGTTAACTTCTAATAAAATGTATTAATTTGAATAATGAACCCTACAAAACATGACTCATGCAATTTGGATAAGAGTTATAATTAAAATATTAATCTTACTAGATTTCATTAATTCAAATAACACTCAAAAATTACATTTAATGATGAAACATTAGTATTTCACACAAATTATGAAATTTTGAATGAATATCATTAAACGGAGTACATAAAATTTTTTGAATAAGTAAATAATATAAAATCCCACACACATAGGTTATTTCATGTCCCCATTAGCAAAAAATATAAAAAACTTTACAAAGTCATTTTCTCTCACAAAAAATGTATATTTTTTCACCAATAAGTGGTGGTTTAGACCATTTCAATCATCCATATTTAATTCCACCTCAAATTATTATCAAAACTATATCGCAAAAACAACTCCTTTTTCATGTTCAAATTTAGAGATAGAAAAGGTGGTCACTTGAAACATACTCTCCCCAATATGATAAAAATTAATTTCTAGAGGTTCCTTCATTCACCAACCAAAAGTGAAAATCATAGTGTTTGAAAGATATCTCATCTTACATTCCCGGTCCTAAAGTGCACAAGAATCCATTGGTATTTTGAAGAAAATTTTTTGGCTGTGGGATGATAGGAATTTAGTTTTCAAAAAAGTATAAAGAGGGATAAAACACCAACATGGAAAAAATTTCACAATATTGTTGAAATAAAATATAGAAAGAAATGGAAAAACATATTTAACAAGGAAGAATTGTTTGAATAAATACATAAAAGTGGATGAAAATTTGAAGGGAATGAGAAGATGTAATATTTAAAATACATAAAACATCTCCCAATGACATATGAATATATAATTCAAGTGTTATTTTTTTTCTTTTTTTTCTTTTCATAGAAAGTTGAACATGAACATGAAAAAGGTTCCACACTCATATTCCTACAAATGATTGATATCCTCAAGACACTATTTATAGTAGTTATAGTAAGATCAAAGTTTTAGGAAGAGTCATTTTTAAAAATTCCCAATACACAACCCATTATTTTGTTCTTTTTTTTTACCACTTGTCAATAAAATTTACAAAATTACATAAATGAATGTACATTCCCTAAAACACACAAATTTACAACCTCTCCACCTCACTAAAATGGATTCTTGTCCACAAGCATATGATAACACATTGAAAATCAATAAAAGGGAACCCAAAAATGAAATCCATTCCCCCCATATATAAATTTCAATAAATAATTCAAGATAAATCCATGTAGATGTTGGGCGGGATAAGGTATTGAGCACGTAATGTGGATATCAAAAAAAAATTCATTGGCTTCAAGGGGTATAAAACGAATGATTGATGTAAGGTAAATGGGATGATATTTGGATATTATGATTCTCATGATGTTTAGAAAATGCCTCTATCATTATCAAGAACACCAATGTATGAAATTCAACTCAATGGTCCACAAACTCAATACTTATAATCATGGGAAAAAAACTCACAAAATGAATATATGGTCATAGGTGACCATGTTAGGAAAGATAATTTTGTTCATCACAGTGGCAGAAAAGAAATTTCCAAATCTGAAACTAATCATTCAAAATTTGTAGGTTTTTGAAACAAAATTTTATATCGAAATTCACGATGAAAATACAAAATTCATTATATGAAAACAAGTATTTTGACTCCCAAAGAAATTTTTGACAAAATTTAAAAACTAGATGGTGAGTAAGATTTAATCTTCTTTTTCTTCAGTTATTAATTTTTTTAGTTTTTTTATTATTTATTAAAATAAACACCCACACAAAATAGAATTTTCAACAAGTCTTTAAGCCAATATTTTCTGGATGGTTTTACAATTATTTCAATCACTCATTTCACTTCACTTTTAGAATGTTCAGTTATTTCATTTGTTTGTGGGTGATATGTTGTTTATGTTTTATGTAAAATCACATTCTCCTTAAATAGATATTCCATGGTTATATTACAAAAATGGGTTCCGAACTCCCTGATTAAGGCATGTGGAGTTCCAAATCTGTGGAAGATATGGGTTTCTAGAAACTGACTAATAGTATGTGAATCCTCTTTTAAAGTGGGTTTGGCGTTATCCAACCTAAAAATATAATAAACTATAAGAAAAATGTATGAGAATCTATTATAATGGGGAATTATCCCTTGAAATCGATGCCTCAAATATCAAAGATCTCACTGACTATTAAAGGCTTTTGGGTTTTAATTATACTTTGAAAATGTAAAAAACTTTTGTCAAGTGGGACATGATTGACAAAACTCATGTGATTACTTGATGAGTGAAGTCTAGAAAAATCTAGAGTCTAGGAAATATTGGGAGGTCCTTTTTGGTCCAAAGTGGCCACCTCCAGGAATTGAGTGAATAAATTCTAAGATGGAAGAAAGATCAATTTCATTTGCACATCTCCTAATAACCATGTCCACCCCAATTTTCCAATTTTTATTATCTTTCCAAAATTGTTTTTTGAATCACAATTTAACATTATTTTTTCTTCTTTTGAAAATATTTTAGGAAAAACAACAAAAAACTAAGTAATTTATAACTAGGGCATACCATGGTATTTTTGGAGTGAGATATGAAAGGTTCTTAGTGGGGAAATCAAGATCAAGGACTTCTGAATGAGAATAATTAGAAATTCTTCTCAGGTGATCAACCACATGGTCTTTGTTTCCAGGTGTATCTTTGATTTCAAGGTAAAGTTCTTGGAGGATTATGATCCATATTATTAGACATAGTTTGGAATAACTTTTCTTGACTAGGAACATTATTGAAAAATCTTCTTTGAATATGTTCAAATTGGCATCTAAGAGATAGGGCTGAAATATATCTTAGGAAAAAACCACTGATAAATGTTCTTTTTCAGTGATAATGTAGTTAGATTGAGTTTCATCCAATGTTATTTAGGCATGATAGATTCCATGAGGAAATTTTTTTCTTAATTTACAAAAAACATTCCCAATGGCTCTATCAAAAGTATTTCACATCAACTAAAAGACTAAGGTCCAATCTGGGGGTTGGATTATCAAGGCAGATGTAAGATCGGTTGGGATTTCAATGAAGGCTCTCTTGCAGAACTCATCGAAATGGATGGTGACATCATTTTGTACAACCAAGTGAGTGAGATTAAAATCCTACTGATTTCATGAATGAATCACCTCTAAAAACCAGGATGGCCAAGTAATGAATGAATGTGTTGAGCTTTTGTGGGTTTAGGAAGATATTGGATCACCTCAATTGCAAGGATCAACTCTAATTTCATATTTTGAAATCATGTGTCTGAGTAAAATCCCATTTTCAACCATGATGTGTCATTTTTCAAAATTTAACACAAGGTTACACTTGAAAAACATTTTATGTACTAAAGAGATTGAATTCAAAGAATATTCAAATGACTCACCATAAATAGTAATGTCATCCATGATGACTTCCATGCAATGTTTAATTAATTCAGATAAGATACTCATCATACACCAATGGAATACTGTAGGATCATTGAAAATTAAAAAATCCATTCACTTATATGAATTTGTTCCAAAGGGGTATGTGAATGTAGTATTCTTTTAGACCTGAGGTGTGGTTGGGTTTTGGAAGTAGTCGGTGTATACATCAATAAAGAAATAGTGTGACATTCCATATAATCTTTCTAGCATCTGATAAAAGAATGAAAGAGGGTAGTGATCATTTATTCTTTTTTACATTCAATTTCCTATAGTCAATTCACACATTCCATTCTATATTCACTGTAGTTGTGACTACATCACCATGTTCATTTGTGACAACAGTTAGTAAAACATGAATTTCAATAACGCATTCACTATCAAAAATTGGGTAGATAATATCAGCTTTAAGAAGCATGGTGATTTATTCCCTAAATAAGTAAAATATGATTTGATTTAGTCTTATTTGTGGTTGTCTAATTGGTTTGGATGATTACTCAAGATGGATGTGGTGCCTACAAAGAGTAGGGTTGATTTGTGGTATGTGTTTTAGGATCCAACCTATGGCCTTTTTGTTTTCTCTAACTCCTGAATGAGTACGAACTTCTCAGTTTAAGTATGTGAAGTGGAGATAATGATAGCATAATAGTGATCATGGAAAATGATTGCATATTTCAGGTTTTCATGAAGAGGTTTTAGATTAGTATCATCTTTCATTTGTGGGTTAGACAACATAGGAATGGAGGAAGGTATTTTAGTTGTTTCCGATTCATTTTACTTAATACTATCAAATATGAAGTAGTATAAATCAGAGCTAATGTGGTATTCAAGATAGTTTTAAAGTTCCTCTTGATTTATGGAGTTTATGAATGGGAGGTCCACATCAACATAACCATTTTTAACTTGGTTAATCAATGTCCAAATATCACAATCTCCTCCCTCATTAGAACATGATAAACATGATAGAATGTGGTTCAATTGACACTCATATGTGACTTCAAGATTCATGGATTGAGAATGTTCAGTGATCCATAGATGTGTATCGTATGGCTTGGAAATTTTTGAACATGACAATTTGGTCATCAAGTTCCATGGATAAGATGCCTGGATGAACATCAATCATGGTTCATTATGTCATTAGGAATAATCTTCATATAATTAGGGGATTTTGAGAATAGTTCATATAACCTTCCATGTCAAGGATATAGAAATCAACAGGTAAGATAAGATCATTCACATAAACAAGGACATCCTTGATTATACCCTCAAGACTAGAAGTGCTTCGATTGGTAAATTTAATGAAAACACTTGTTAGATGTAAGGTACATATACCAAGGTTGGTTAAGATGGATTTGGGCATGACATTAATTGAGGCTCCTAGGTCTATGAGTGCTTCACTGAAGTTGGAACATCCAATTTATAATGTAACTGTTAAGGTCTATTGATCATTGAACATTATAGGACTAGATAGTTGGGAGGAAATTTTTCAAAGGTTTTAAGTTTCCACTTATTGGTGAAAAATTCCTTAAGAAACATGGAATACGTAGGGATTTGATTTATGTAATACAAGAGGGAAATGTTGACATCAACGCTTCTAAGCATGTGAATCATTTCCGGATTAGGATCAATGTACTTATTTGGAATAGAAATGTCTTGAGGAAAATGATTTGAGTTAGTAAGTGGAATGTAAGGAGGTGAGGTAATGGATATAGATTCCTTTTTATGTTCATTTTTCATTTAATTTTCTATGTCAACATTTAAAGAAGAGTTGGAGGACTCATCATGAGGCATAGCAATTTGATTTCCCAATATTAGTGGAATTTTACTTATATTCCCTTTCTAGTTGGTTAATGGTTTAGCTTGATGTTGGGAAGAATTTTATCGTTGTTGTTGGCTTAGGTGGGACGCATGTTGACCAATTTGGGATTCAATTTTATTGAGGCTGGAACAGGCGAAGGAGTCCAGAACTTCCACTGCACTTTCCTGTGGTTGTTTGGAAGAACTAGCTTGTCCTGTATTTGGATTACCTTGAATTTGGTTCTTGGGCATGTTATTGTATTGGTTTGGGAATTGGGAAGTCTCGCTAGGATAATGGAATCTAGGAAGAGGAAGAGGATGAATGACCATTTGAGGTTGAGGAAAAAATGGTATGGTTGTTGGAAGATACCAACACTTTGATTGTACTAGAATTTTTTTTTTTTGAGGAGGGAATTTTGGGGAATGAGAAATTGGATTAACATACCTCAATCATTGGTTGAAGGTAGAAGAGAGGGGTTAAAAGTGGGGTTAGTTCAAATTTCTAATGAACAGACTTCATTGTTGAGGTATTAGGTTTATATATACATATATGAATTAATATCCATTAGTCCAGATGAATCAAATGGATCCTCTCAAGGGATTGGAAATGTGTCAGTTGGATGATATAAGGAGCTACATATTAAAAATTTCTTGATATGTCAAAGGAACAATGATTTAGCAGAAGAAGAGGTTGGGATTTGGAAGACATATCTAGTAGTCACACAAGATGTGTAATTTTACTCCTCCACTCTGTTGTCTTGTTCGGATCTATCATTTTATTTTCATGTTATTTCTTTACTTGATCATGTGATAAAGTACATATTTTTTTTGTTTTTTTCCTTGTTTCTTTTGATATCTCTTGTAGGTTTGATCTTTTTGTCAATAAGAGCACCGCCACTTATGGTATCAATGATAGTTCTCTCCATAGAAAATAACCCCTTATAGAAGTATTGAATCAAGTGTTTTTCATTCATTTTGTGGTGTGGGAACATTTACCCAAGCTTTTTGAACCTCTCCTAGTACTCATGGAGTGATAATTTTTGGAATTAACGGATACCCGTTATTCCCTTTTGGATGGATTCACTAATAGAAGTAAGAAAGACTTTTCTCTAAGAAGTGTCAGAAAATTTCATTCCATGTGGTTATAGAACCTAGAGGGTGGGAGTAAATCCATGAATTGGTGGAATCAGATAGAGAGAAAGGAAATTCATGAATTATGATATTTTTTCCTCAAAAACCCCTGGAGGCTTAATGGTAGAGCACACCACATGGAACTTTTTAAGGAGGGGATATGGATCCTCAAGGAATAGCCTGTGGAAATTAGGTAGAAGAGAATAAAACCTGACTTGAGTTTGAATTAATCCTTTATTTTTTGATATTGAATACCAAGGGGTTAGTAATTCATATTAGGGACATCATGTTCATTAAGGGTTTCTTCCCTAAGACTATACAAATCTAATTCAACTGGTTGGACTAGGACTGGTTATTGAATTATATGATTTCCCCTAATGTTCCTCATATTTTGTTTATATGCTTGGTCAATTTTATGGTGAAAAAATATAATGGATTTTTTGGGAAGCTATGAGGCATTCATAGTGATTTTGTAATGGATGAGGAAGACATATTTCTCTTTTTCTTATTTTCATAAAAAATTAATTTCTTTTTGTTTTTTTTTCAATAACCAAAAACTAAGGACTACTTAATGCTCCACCCTCGTCAACAGTTATATTTGAATGCATGAATTATTTTCTCCTTAGACCATTCAATGTTCTACTACTATGCTAACGTGTATTGAAACACTCAGGTCAAATCCTCAGTGATGATAATTTTTAATAGTTTTTGTTTATAGTTGATTGTATTTTGATTCGGGGGGGGGGGGGGGGTTGAAGAGCATAAGAAATAATTTTTGGATGATGTTTGAATTAAAAATTTGATAAATAATCATTGGAGTTCATTATTATGGAGTTAATATTGTGATATTCTTGAGCTTTTATTTATATTTCTTTAAATTAACACCCACTTCAGAAGATGATGTTTACAATAATTCCTTAGGGTTAAGGCTTTATTCCATGACATAACATATTTAGGGTTATTATATAAATCTCTAAATGTTTATGGAATAGTATTTATGGTTAGAATAATCCATGTAAACCACACTTAAAACAAAATAAGTCATTTATCTGTGACAGATTAAGTCCAACATTCAAAATGATAATTCAAATAATATTCATCAAGGAAATAATCTCAATCACTTAAAAACCATAAATTATCACTCACCCTAATTAGGGATTTACTAATCTTATAGGATTATTAGTAATTTTGTTTGTTATTTTTATGATGAATAATGAATTATTGAAGAAAAAAAGATAATAAAATAGTTGTTCACCAAACACACACACCCAAACAGTGAAGAAAATTAAATAATGACTTTAGATTGAATGAGAAATAAAAAAAGGAAAGAGGATTCATCTATTTTTAAAATATTTTTTGACCATTAATATTATTTAATAGATGTTGGATTATTATAATATATTTATAAGAACAAACACTCGTTAATATAGAATTACAAAAACATGCACCTAAACGATTATAAACGAAGAACAACACAAAAGAAATTGAAATGAAGCAAGGAGGAATTGTTTCTAAAGTAAAAGACATGTCTATGGAATATCTTCCCAAGATTTTGATAGACACTTGGTCATGCCAACCAATCCTCCTTTTCCATGAAATTACATCCCCTTACAAGGAGAGGATGGGGATGTATTTATAGCCCAAGTAGGTGGAATGTTTGTAGTCAAAATCATCCCCTCCACTTGCATCGCCAATTTGGCCATCCAGAAATCTGAATATATAAATATTATCTTCTTAAAAGTTTTATATATTTATTTTTAATTAAATAATTCAATATTTGGAGGACATTGGACTTTTTGAGACAAATATTTGGCTATTTTACAAAACAGTTTACAACTGTCTATTTTTTCAATAGATTTTTGAAGGCTGAAATTTGAATGGGTTTTTGAATAAGAAGATTCAATAAAATAAAAATAATTTATTCTATCACGTTATCCTCCAAAATCTTAGATTTTATTTAGAAAAATACCAGCTTTATTTTATGAGTAAATGAGGAGAAAATTCTTGAATAGTTTCATGATTTTAATTCCAATCCAGAATGGTGGGATAGATTTCAAAGCATTAGTCGGGCCCATTGTGTTTATAGTTGGACCTTCAAATTTTTATCCATAATTATTTTGGATAATGAAGTACATATGGTTTAGGTTCATAAAATTTGGTCTTTAAGATTAAGACCATCAACTCAATCATCGTGGCTCGTCCAGTTTCATCACAATTTCTCTAGGTCTTATTTTGTGGACCATATGAACATCCAAATGGAAAATTTGGATGAAACTAACTTCTAATAAAGTGTTTTAATTTGAATAAGTAAACATAAAAACAATAATAATGGAATTATAATAATTATGGTGAGACTTATAACTAATATAGTAAACTGACTCGGTTTTAATAATTCATATAATGCTTAAAAATTAAATTTAATATTAAAACATGAGTTTTTAACACCTATTATGCACTTTTCATTGAAAATGGGTAAAGAGAGTAAATAAAATGTTATGAATAATTTAATAATATTAGCTCACATACCCCCATATAGTATAAGCATCCACTATCAATAATCTAAGTGTTGTTGTTCATTGTAGCTTTGAGAGTTACTTCTTCAAGGTTGGACGTTTCAATTTTCATATTTTCCATCCATAAAATATTACATTGGGTGAAAAATAAATATGTACATTAAAATATATATTCCATGTGATAAGGTAATTCCTAATATTATTCTTTTTCTAGTAGGTAAAACATTTTTGTAATAGAATCATCATATGGTTTTTAAGTGTTGACCTGTCTCTAAGTTTTATATGAAACGTTAATGCCATTCCTCTACCTCCAATCTACTTCTTTATGCATAATGTTAGATTAATAAAAACAATATCAATGGAAAATGTTTATTATATAATAATTACGATATGAATATTTTATCCATTGTAGACTTCCTAGATCATCCCCATTCAAATATCTCTTTTCCACTTCATTGTTTGACATGGTATGGCCCCGATAGCCAAATCATTAACATTTCCAAAGTGGAAATATTTTTCCACCTATATTCCTCCTTATGTAAACTACCTTATAAGGATAATTTTATTTTCTATCATCTCATGACACATTATTTTAGTTTTTTTCCTTCATTTCAGTCTGATTAGAGACATTCTTTGTTTGGACATCATGTGTCTTTGTGATATATGTAACTTTCAACATTCCATTATTTTGGCCCATTTTTCCACCAGAATTAGATGTTTCAAAATCACAACCAATTCCTATATTAATCCTTCCTGAGGGTCATTGATCATTTGGAACCATTATAACTCTACCAGAATCATCCTTAACCATCTATAGTAGATTAATATATGAGAATATTCCAAACTAAATTTAGATCATAGTTTATTTTGGACTTGATTCAACTTCATATATTATTCTATGTGTAACAACATCATTTTCAAGTCCCTCAAGAGTTTTGGATATATCCTCTATTATATATGTTATTTTATTAATGTTATTTTCATGTTATAAAATTATGAGCTTTATTACGACTAATATTCTAAACTTCTAAGCATAAAAAATTTGTTGAATATTCTTTTACTACTTCCTCAAGTTGATCAATTTCAGCTTCTAGTATATCAACATATTTTGATGACTCATCCACATTTTCTCTCCAATTATTATATCGCTTTCATTGATTCCAATGCTCACCAAAATAATCCTTATGTTACAACTTGAGATCAACATCAATGGTTAACTTATTCTCCTTAGCCTTACCTGCTTATGGTTCTATATTTTCAACGGTAACCATCGTTAATGCATGGGTCCAGGATTTTTATTCTGGTTAGTCTTCCTCAAATAATTCACTATCACCATCTTCTTCATCCCAAAAAAAATTATTTCTCAATAATTTCTTACCATACATGAAGTATTACTTTTTGAAATACCTTTTATGTGTATTCTTTATATCTCAAACCTCACACTCTTCATCATTGGACATTCTTGTGTACCAAGTGGCAATGTGCGCAACTATTCCATAAATAAAACAGGCCAGAGGTAACTTGCATTAAAATTTACAATTTCCCATCCTGAATTTCATGGAAATTAGATATTGAATTTAATTTTACTAATTATATTCACTAACTAATATCTTAAAAAATTTCTAGTTTTCCACAGATTTCAGTCCATTTCCTTTCATACTAGAGTGGATGTTTTCCTGGTTTGACTCTCATCTCAAATGCCACCAAGATGTTGTGTATACCATCTAAGGAATGTTTAGAAATATACCATTCCGCATGGGATAAACCATTTTTTTATAAAGTGGTGAAAGTCTTCTAAACATTTTCATTAAAATATAAATGTGTTTTATTTATTTCAAAGTCATCATATTTCTTTAACAATGTTAAACATTATATTGAAATAAGGTATCTGCATTTTTATCATGATGCATATTTATATCATCAAGCTTTGGTGAAAATTATGTTGATTCGCTTCCTTAACATTATTGTAACCTTCATATATATTCTCCAGTTTTTCATAGATAGAAATTCTGAAACTAAAACTTATCAAATTTAGATAAATTTTATCAGAAAGAGCTGCTATGAGATAATTTGGTGCTTTAATATCTGCATCAAATATTTCCATATCTATATCAATCATAGAAACCCCATTTTTATTACTGACTTGTATTCTATATGATGTGTAAAACATGACTTATTGTCCAATAGATCTTATATAAGATCTCATCCAATTCTTCCATATCTAAATTTTTCTCCCATCAAAGAGGGGGACTCACATGAAATTCACTATGTTATCCATTTTAGAAATTAAGAAAAGATTTAAGAATTGATACCATTACCATTTCATACAACTTAAAGGACCCCGAAACACCCTGATATGGGAGGGGTGAATCATGGTGTCAAAATTTTATATTAATATAACATATCTTGTTCCATCTTTTGTAGGAACTTGTTAAATATATCTATTGGTAACATGAAATAATTTAAACATTCATATAGAGAAGTACCACACAAAAATTTAACTTGGTTCACCACTAAAGGATACTCCAAGGATAATACTCTGATAGGTTCTAATTCATACAAAAGCCCATTAATTTTCATTAATTGTGGATTACAAATTTTCAGCACAATCACTCTGTTCCAGGAAAACTACCTTTAAATTATTTAAGAGATACCACATTGTGTCCCTCAGATCACATCCATTGAATCCCTATTTATCAATATATTGGGAAGAATCTGAACTCATTTTGTCAACATTATGGTCTCTTCAATGGTTGGGCATTAAATAATGCATAATAAACTATAGATAGATGCTTTGTTGATGTCTTTTTTTACCCTATATATGTAATCTAGTATTATGCATACATTCCATTCATGAATTTTTCTTCTATGTATTGGATTTATTATTCCTCATAAAAAACTACACCACATACTAAGAGTTCTTCTCAAAGCACCTCTGTATACTGCCTCTACAAACAACCTCCATATATCACTTTCGCATATTGTTTATTCTCTACTGACCAAATCCTTTTACACTAACATTCTTTCATGAATTATCTTCTGAAAACCACCTTTTGAAAACCCTTCTCTGTTGTGGGCTTTAGTTCCCTATAGAACTCATTTCACATACTTTATCATGAACCGCTTCTCTATTCAATCAATCTTACACACAAGCCACTTGTCCTTCGTGAGGTTGTCTCCCCATGATCAAATTTTGTACATCACCTGATGCCCATGATTTATAATCAAAAAAATATCTCCATAATGAAGGGATTTGATATTTTTATATTGGAAAATAGTTCTGAAAAATCCTCTATTACGAGATTTTTCAAATCTTCACCATGTAATTTTCTCTCACTAAGCGTTCTACCCTAAATGGTCTGGGTATCGTTGTTTCCTTCACAAATTCCAAAAACACTATCTTGTTTTCATGAATGACATGCTATCTAATGAACTGTCTCTTTCGAGAAACAATATTTACCTCATTTTCACCATTGAAAATCAATTCCTTTAACTATTTTCCTTCGGTGTACTATGAACCTTCCCAAGAACCATATAAGTCATGTGATCTATTTTTCTTTCATGATATTTGTACCACACTTCACGGTAATATAGCACTACTATGTGGAAATCCTGCCTTTTATATTTTCCCCAAAAACCCACGTACCTCCTATACAGTCAGCAGACCAAGCATGGCTAACCCCTTTTCCTAAAACATACCTTTTACAGAATAATAAACTCCCTATTTTGAGGCCTAAAAATATGGAAAACACTAAAAAATTGCATCACCTTAAACATTTACTTTCGCATATACTATTTGTTCCTTTGACTTGAAAGCCCCTTGATCAACAAAAGGGGAATTGAAAACAAACACCAACCATTCTTCATTTCCATTAAATAAAATCCTTGGTTTGAACAATTTATACATTTCTCCACTATATAAGAGAATTATAACAAAATTTTCATTCCCTCTTATGAGAAAATGACCCATCAAATTAAATATGAATGTATATTTAAATTTATGTATTAACTAATTGTAGAGGATAGTCCTATAAATATTGGATGTATATACATATTGATATTTCCTTCATATAAATGGTTTCTTATTCTAAACAACTTGGATTCTGATATTGGCATATAATGGGTTTTTGATACTCCTTATGATGGAATAGTTATTCTTCACTAATTTTATTACTACTCCACCAATAAGGGTGGGGCCTCTTTGTTATTTTTGGGGATTTATACCATGACTGATATCTTTCATGCATTATTTTTTATTTTTTCAATAGTTAAATTTTTATATTGACAAGAATATTATAGACACATTAATAAGTATATACCACATTGCTCAAATTTGTGAGTTTAGTTGTCCTGATAGTTCCATAGTGTCTTTATACTCACACAAAACATATATATCTCATTGAATAAACAATTTCGGATATGGGATTTTTGGTAAAATAAGGTAAATGAGATTTATTTAATACATCTAGGCTAACTAGAGATGTTTGTTGTAAATAATGACTGTAATAAGTCATGGAGCATGTGTGAACTGTATTGGTAGAATGATTTTTTGGTATATTCCCACAATAGTTTAGTTTTATAAATTTTAATTTATTTATAATATTTATTAATTATATTTTCAATATTAATATTTATTTCATATATATATATATATATAATTTTTAAAACAACCTAGGAATTTATATAATGAATCTCCCTTTTATATATGTATTGGCGACATATATAGTAATATATTATTGTTTAAAATTAAATCATAACAGGTTATTTAATTAACTGAGAATGTTATATTAATTTAATAATTAATGAATATAAAATTTACAATATTACCATGGGAAATAAAATTTTAAAATAATATAGAAATAATATCAAAATTTTGATCATCTCTGTACACTAGGATTATCATACTCATGATAAGCATCATAAAAATGATCAAGATCAATAGTAATGTATTAAATTTTTTTGAAAATTAAGATTATAGATTCTAGGTTTAAATTGAAGTAAAATATGAATTAATAAAAAAGGTGTAATTATAGGAACTAGAAAATCATTTTGACTATTGGAAATTATTATAGTTTCTAATTATGACTATTTGGAACTATTACTATTTGTATTATTTACATTATAATACTAAAATTAGATTTCTTTTATTTTATGGGAAACTAATGGATCTAACTAATATATAATAGAGAAATGATTCATATTTAAATTTGAATCATTCCCTACAAATCTCATTTATCAGAACATAGGGGCAAGGTTAGGTCAATTGGGATCACACTTTATTGAGCCTAATAATTGCTTCACAAATTAAATATTGAGAAAACCCTCCTATAAGAAAAGGGAATGTTGTTTATATCATGACTAGACAAAGTTAAGAAGATCCAAATCATGGATGTACCACCACCACATACCTAACTTATAAGGTGTATTCTAGTGTAATAATTTTTATAAATTCGATTCTATCATATATATTATTATTTTTTAATAAATATTGATTTTTATTTAAAATTTAAAAAATACAATAATTTTGAAAAAAATACCATTATAAAATCATGGCATATAAATTATTACATTGTAAACATTTCTTAATGTTTTGAGAAAGAAATATTATTAGGTTAAATATTATTATTAATTGAATATTTATTGAAAATTATGACATACTAATAACCCAAAAGTTATGTAATAAATTAAATAATTGATTTTCATGAACAACCATTATTTTTTTACATACAGAAGATATATTCATATGATAATATTATTTATCCAATATTATAGAAAACCTATCAAATCCAATGGAATATTTTAATATTTTGGAGGAAATAATTTATGAACATGACTCACCTCCACATAATTATTGATAAAAGTATAATTTTTAAGTACACAAAATTATAAAATAATAAAAAACATTAATTCTTGATAAATACGATCAAAAAACATTTGTAAGGGATCAGGGTTTTTGTTATATATTGACAGGGTTTCACAGGCCTAAATTTTGAAATTATTAAACAATTTCCATTCTTTATATAAATTTTGAACCATTTTATGATTAATCTCTAATAAAATAATATAAAAATAAATTTAATATGTATTTCAATTTATATTTACCTACCAAGGGATTTATATTGTTTTAAGAAGATCCTCTCATTCATTTGGAAAAATATAGTTAAGGTAAGATATTTTTTTATTTCCTTTAATCTATTGAATAATAGCCATTTTAATAAGTCATTGATTTGTAATTGATTTTTATATTTATTTTTTATTGATAAAAAATATAGAATTCTCTAATTTTTTATTAAATATTGAGAGTCTACCTTCCGCTCTCATTTTTCAATTCCATGAACATTTATCTATATCAGTTACGAACCTAATATTATCCCTTGATTTCCTATGAAACTGTTTTATGTTCTTAATACCCAACCCTATATTTATTTAAGGGTAGTAAACTAGATAAAACTATCTTTTATTGATTGGATATATCACTATAAAAAATATAGAATTTATTAATTAGTATATTGGAATGATGATATTTTTTCATGATTCATATGATCGATGTCAAACATTAAATGTTCAACATATGAAGGGTGTACCTTGATTAGGCACTAATGCTTCTCTTAATGTTTTTATCTCAGAAGATAACCTACAAGGTTCATGAGAGGTTCACCAAAGAACATTATGTTCGGAAGTCTTGGTAGTTATCAATTGAATTTTTTAATATGTATCATTTTATATAGTTTATTAATTCCAATGATACCATTATTTTTTAATTTTTTTTTTCAAAACATACAATAATTTGATTATTTATGATTCTCAAGATATTTTGATATCATGATATATATCATGAATGAAATTTATTATTTATCATCAAATGATGATTTAATTATTCAATAAATATGCTTTATTGCGCACCGATTTTATTATTTATGTCCCCAAATAATCATGTGTAATTTTAACAATCTAAAGAATCTATGTGCATATTATAATGTTTTAAAAAGTTATGTTTTCTTTTATTTTATGTTAATTTTTTATGAATCTAACATTCAAACATCAATATGAAAATAATTTTTTCATGGATTGTAATATTTATATATTTATATAAAATATCATGAAAAGTAATTTATTATAAATATGGATATTTAGGGTTGGTATTGGAGAATGGAAAGCCTATTTTGGGGGATTAAGATAGAGAAAACATTAGTGGTATACCTTGGAAAATTTATAAATATTGAAACAAAATCCCTATATTTTTTAAGAATAGTATTTTTTCTCTCCCATAAATTATATCCCATTGTAGATATTTTAATGTGTATGTGATTCTGACACATATTCTTGTATGATTAGTCACTCAAAAAAATATTTTTAAGCATCAAATTGATCTCTACTAAGGAATGATGAGTGTGGAAAACACTATTCACTAAGATAGACACTCCCAAGAGTGAAACGACACAAAAAATATATATGAAAATAACAATTTTATATAGGAATATATCTTATTAATTAATTAAGTTATAAAAACTCATGCACTACATTGGTAATTTTGGACTATTATATTAACGGTAAAATTTAAATTAAAATTTTCAATCTTATCCATAAATAATATATCCATTTTATAATGACCATTAATAGTAGAATATTATGGGGTATGATGATGTCTATTTGAAATAGAAAGTAGATGTGATGGACTTTTCCAATAAGAATATACCTTATACATGCCATTTATCAGAGCATTTGAGGGTGACAGAATCACTGGATATTTACCTTGACCAATAAAAACCTGAGATTCTACAATTTAGTCATGATTGAAATAATTTATGATATATGTTTAATCTTATCGAGATAATTTCCAAAATAAATTTCCACAAAACCCCACAAAAATGTCACTATCGTGCACCTTACCCTTAGGGAATTCACTAGTGTAAGAAAGGGATATGTATCAAATCCCTAACTATATGATTTTTTATATTCCAATTATAATAGTATATTTTTTATACAAATACCTTCCCATTTTAATAACTTATCATGTTAGTTCTTAAATGAAATAATATTGAGATTGAAAAAAATTAAAATTTCATACAATGAAAAACAAATAGAAATTTTGTGTTACATATTTTTCCAATCTAGAGATGGTTTTTAAATAATTTAAGAATATTTTAATTATATAATATTTTTATAAAAAATTATTATTAAATAATAGTTATTTAATATAAGTTATCATATATTATTCAAAGTCAACTATAATTTCTATATGGTTTAGAAAATTATTACTGTAAAAAACCATTACTTTTCAATAAATGTTATTATTTTTTTAAAATATAAATTCAAATATTTAAATAATTATTTTCAAGAAATAAATATCAGTTTTAAAGGTATCATGTGAAGATTATTCGATGGTGAATTTTTTTAATTTTTTGAGATATCCAGATTTTTGGGTCAAAATTTTAATATAATATATTCATATGGAATGTATTATAAACTAATAATGAATTTATAGTGATTTAATATACATCATAAAATGTGTACATGTCACAAATTTTGTTTCATCTATAAAATATGGTTGTTTTTTGTTAGTTTTATAAGCCTTTAATGATTCCTCAAATGACTATATTATATAATATTATTTTTTTAATTCAATTCATTATAAACAAGAAAAAAATAAACATCACCAAGGAAATCATTTTTATGTTTTCAGTTCATAACCTTATAAAATTATGATATAGATCCACTTTGGTTTAATCAATGGTAAAAACCATTGGGGTTTTTTTTTTATTACATTGGCTATATAATCCCAATCCTTTTTTGGAAATTAATAATGAATTATCCTTTCTTTTACTATATAAACACACCCAGCCTCCCATTCCCATATACAGAAAAATGGAGCAATAATTTACCATACCGATACCTTTATAGATCCCTCCAATGGTTCCACTATTATGTGAATATGTTTCTCCCAATATTTAATAAGAACCCTCTAAAATAAAGCTATCATATCCTTCCTCACATAATCAATAACCACATTTTTTCAATAATTTTTTTAATTTTTCTTATTGGAATTTTTTAAATAATACGTATTGCTATCTTTACGATTCACAAGTAATAAAACACCACTTTATCATTCATTTTCCACTTCTATAAACCTTTATGTTCATTATTATACTGTAGAAAGTATCC
Source organism: Viscum album (assembly GCA_963277665.1). Taxonomy (NCBI): domain Eukaryota; kingdom Viridiplantae; phylum Streptophyta; class Magnoliopsida; order Santalales; family Viscaceae; genus Viscum; species Viscum album. Next base: position 2,094,234,364 of record OY728136.1, read on the forward strand.
CCAATTTTTCTTTCCAAACATTGCTACAGTAAGTACCCTTATCCATTTCAACTCATAGGTTTTGTGATAGTAATACCTACCCATAAAATAATTAGGGTATATATTTATTTAACCTATACTCCAAGATCATGGGGGTAAAATTGATGAAATACATCTTTATGTTGTGTGATCATAGTGGCGTACATATACATGTACATTATATGAAAGTGAAGGGTGGTAATTGAATTATATATCCCTCTAATACATTAGGTAATTTTATTATCTCATGAGATTCCATGAATGGTTCACCTGAGCTTTTCCTATGAATAATTCATTTTGGTGTTTTTCGGTTATCCATAACTTATGTTTATTATGTCATGATTTTTACTGTTTCAACATTCCTGTATGCAATTTTTTCAAATTTTTATACCATTCCTCATTATTATAGATTATGAATCATGATATAGGTATATTTACTTTGGTAGGACTCATTCATTACATGTACTTATTTATCTTATTTTATGCCATGTATATTCCATTGCTGGTCTTTGTATCTCACCCCTTTCTTATGAAAATCCCCAGGTTATACCATTTATTTTTAGAAGATACATGGAATATATATACCTATTAATGAGTTTTAAGATAATATTATTTTATTTTATTGAAAGTTTTTATGTTAATTACCTATTTACCCAAAGAAACTAGGCCTCTTCATCTTCTATATTTGTGTTAATAGTATATTTATGTAATAGTTAGTGAAAAAATATGTATAAGAATATATGTTTTAATTATTTTCATCATATTAATGTGTATTTATTTTTCAAATTAGGATTAGAAAACCATATTGATGTATTTAAAGATATGAAAACAATGTAAAAATCTCTAGATTTTAGTTATGAATAGAGTAATTAGTTTCCCAATATTTTCTTCTCACAATACTATAAGTATATGTTGCTTTATAAAAGTATTAAATTGGGATAGTAAATCCAAAAATGGAACATTGATTTGTAATCTAACTTCACCCAGTGAAAAAAAATTTGGATTTTAGAAAAATTGGTTTGACACTCCTTGGGTATATGCTTCTATAAATTTACAATCTTTTTACGCACCATTATTTATGGAAACAAAATTCCCATAAAATGTTATGTTAGGAAGTAGATTATACATTAAATATATTGAAACATATATATTAATATGTTAAATAAAATATTACATTTATGAGTTATCCTATTTATGTTCATGGTTTACTGTTAATTTATTTAATATTTAAAAGAAATCAGCATCCCCATTTTCTCATTTATTTTAACACAATGAGTGGAAAAAAGAGGAACATATCTAACAACCAATGTGGGGGAAAATGTGATGGAAACCCTAATTTGATTACAAACACAATTGGATTATGATTCATGAACATTGTGACCATAATATCTCATTTTAATCATGTTTTGATGGAAACTTGATTTTAGAGTAATTCTTAAATCAACATAAGATTTGGGAAGTAATAATTGGGACTATTATGTGAAAAGGTACTTCGACATTCAATTGATCGTCTGATCCCTAAGCCATTGAGAAATGAGTGAACTCCATTGAAAAGATCTTCATTGTCCTTCAATTCTCTAAAATATAGAATATTTTTCTAGTTCTTTATCATATAAATATAAAATAAGATAAATGGTTGAAAATTGTCAAAAATATGAATCTGGATGGTGAAATAAAATATTTTTAGTCAAAGGAATTCTGGAAAATGATTTTCAAAAAAACCTTTTCTCACACTACCTAACATAAATGTAGAGGTATATCCTTAGCATCAATAAAAATGACGGTGTGGTCATCATGGTGTATGAGTAAATCATTACAAGACATTCACGATACATAATTATCGTTTCCATTTACCATGAAAGTGTTTTTTACCTCTTATTTGTTGGGATAAATAAGAATATATGAAATGTGGGATCTACTTGTGGAATTTATAGCTATGAGGAAATTTTCCAATGTGACTTCAAAGTAAAGAAATAGAGATTGGAGAATCTCAAGGGTAAATTGGGACTCTAAACAAGAAGCTGATAATATATATTAATTTTGTTGGTGTGATGGAAAAATCTCGTGGGTGGAAGAAATGTAATCAAACCACCTATTAAATATAATGGAAGAATCATACAATACATTTTTATATTGATAATAAATCTTTTTATGTGTAAGAAGAAAGGGAAACTATCTAGTGATTTTTGATGAGAAAAACCCACCAAGGTGATAGATGAAATCAATTATCTAGTTAACACTCAAAATATCATGCAATGTTTCAATAGAAACTAATATGAACATTGTGTAAATTAATTACCTAAGATAAGGGTTTCTGATATTAATATCTATAATGAACCTCAATGTCCAAGGGGGAATGTGTAGTCATATGCCACCAGATCAACTGTGGTGGATACCAATAATGAAGTGGTGAAATGTATTTTATTTATTAATTCAATGATGGTGGGTGTACTATCATATTACGATTGTATTAATTATTTTTTATAAAAACATTTTGTATAATAATTCAAACACTACCCCAAAACATGAAAATTGTGCTTTTGGTGAAGATGGAAAATTGGTCAACAATGGTAGCCAAGGAATATAACCCATATGATATACAAATTTGATGGGTAAATTTTCTATAAATCCTTTTCACAACCCCCTTACTAGAACTAGATTCTATTTATTGGGAGTGGATTTTATTTAATTGTATAGTGCCATTCTAAATTTCTTAGATATTTAAATCACATTATATATCAGGAATCTCCCCTTTAATTGATACACTTACACAAATGATGATGAATATTCATTTATACTAACACCTCAACCATACATATTATTTCATTATAATGAATAATATCTAGCTAAAATTCTTGAGATGTGTTTAAATAAAATCATTTCAAATAATTAAATTTTATACAGATTTATTGATGTGTTTCCCAAAGAATTTATTGGTCATCGTCCTTGCTCTGAGGTTGATTTATCAATAAAACTCACACTAAGATCTTCTAAAATATCCAAGAATCCATATAAAATTTATTTTTTAGAACATGTGGAGCTAAATAAATAATTTCTAGGGAATATGAAAAAAATTGGTTATGTTCCAAAGTGTTTCACCATGTGTTGAACAAGTCCACTTGGTTAAGAATAAGGATAGGTCAATGGGTCACTACATTGACTATTGTCTTTTCAACATGATCATAGTAAAAAAAACATGTATCCACTTCCATATATTAATGAATTTTTTAATATGATACATAGATATTATTACTTCTCTATGGTGGATCTTCAGTCAATATATTATCATATAAATAAAAAAGAGGATGTTATTGCCATGAATGTATTTAAAAAAATGTATAGGTACTATCAGTTAATAATGACTCCATTTGGACTCACTAATTTCATATAAGTCTTCATGGATTGATTAATAGAATCATTGGTGGTTACCTAAAAAATTTTGTGGTAGTCTTCATTGAAGACATTCTTATCAACTCCCAAAAATGTCAAATGTATGGATCTTTTAAATAGAGTAGTTAATTATTTTTGAAGAAGAAATTATATGAATAAAATAGTGAATTTTATGTTTAGTCGGAACAAATAACAATCCTGGGGAATTGTTTTCACACACAAAGTGGTATCTTTGGATCTATAAAAAATATAAGAAATTTAATGATGGCCTAGAGAAAAAAATGTGATGGAAATCCATTATTTACTTAGATTAGTTGGGTATTATCATTTATTTTTCAGAATCATATCATTATTTTCAATCCCACTAACTAATATTACCTAGAATAAAGTGGATTATTTTTTACTACTGAATATGAAAAAATATTTAAAGATTCAAAAAAGAAGTTCAACACTACACCTGTGCTCACATTACCAACCAGTGGGGAAGGATTTTTGATCTAAAATGATTCCTCAAAAAAGGTATTAGGTTGTGTTCTCATGAAATATTACAACATGATAGTTTGTTCCTTCTTTAAGTTAAATGTACATGAAAATCACTACCCATTTAATAATATATAATTTTTAGAAATGACCTTTGCATTGATGATTTGGTGACATTATCTATGTGGTGAAAATATTCAAACATATATGGATTATAAAATCTGCAAGTATATATTCAAGAAAAAAATATTAATATATGCAAAAAATGCTTAGAGCTGATCAAGGATTTTAATTATTAAATCCATCACTATACTATGAAATAAAACTTATCAACAGTTTCACTCTATAGAATGTATCTCAAAATAATATCCTTGTTGTTAAATGAAAGGGATACAGTCTTCTTAGACATGAAATGGATGGATATAGTAATATTTAATGGATCATCATCCATCCTGTCATAAATAAATTCAATCTATATATTCGTTATAAGATAAAGGTGGCCCAAAAAGATGATAAATTACAACAGATAAAGGAATTGAACATTATAGAGTTTAGCATTATTGAATTTGGAGATATAAGGTTTGGAACTTGCATATGATTCCTATAAATATTAGAACTGTATAAGCATATTATGGAAGTTTTGAGTAGACCATCCTTCTATATTCATCACGGAATCCCTATGATCTATTGATATATGATGAAAATCATTAATTGGGATAACATGAGGATGGAGATTATACAGATTTTATCTCAATTCATAGTATTCCTACAACTGATTCTTCAATTAAGTAATTCAAATGGTATGATGAAATAATTACCCATACCAATATGGGAATGTGAAAATATAACAATGGTTTACATCATTAGACTCCATAGGAAACATAATGAAATTAAACCATTATTGGTGGTAATAAATTTAATTACCATGTAGAAAAATATCATTTCTATCAAGGGTGAATTATATCATTACCAACACAATAAGATATAAAAATGGAAAAGGTAAAAAAAGACTATAATTCTACTCTCTATAGTATCTGATCATAATTTATTGTTTACCATGAGGTTTTGGAGAATCATTCGGCAAGTGTTGGATATAAAATTGACCCTCAACACTTTTTATCACAGTCATAATGATAGTGTTTAGAAATATAACATTCAAACAATATAAGATATGATAAAATCAAGATAATTGGATTTACATGGTTTTTCTGATCAACTACTTCCCCTGTTGGGGTTCTCATAAAATGAAAATTTTTCATTCTAACACCCACATGGATCATCATGAGTTACTGTATGGGATACAGATTTGGACTCCAACATGTTGGGATGATTTTTGGGAGGGGAATATTTTGGGACCAAATCATATTTATAATATTTTAAAGAATGTTCAAACCATTATGGTTTACTTTAAATACAAAACAAATGTGACACACAATCTATGTATATAGATTTTGATGTATCATGGTGTATAATATTAGATATTAAGTGTAATGTTTAACATGACCATGGGAGAAATTAATTCAATTTTTATGAAGGTAAATCGTAGTCACATACACATTGTCCCCTATGAGATCCTTTACCACATTCATGTTATTGGCTATTAACAACCACCCTCACTTAACCTATCTTACATACATCATGTTTTCAATGTAATTTGATTGGGGAAGAACATACCAACACCCTAAAATTTAATGAATCCATAGGTGGTACCATAAGATAATGATAATTCATATAAAGAGTAGTTTGAAATGATTTAGATCATATAGATAATGTTTTGTGAAACAATACAACTCGATAATTCTGTGTAATATGGCCAAAAAACATGTTTAAGGAAAAATCATGGGAAATAGGAATGGTTATGAAATATAAGCACCCTCATGTTTTTTAGTGTATGAATGAAATTTGATGGATGAAATTTATCATGGATGGAATAATGTAATGGAATAAACATTTATTAATTATATTCCCTTTTTTCAGTGTTTAAATTCCATATTAATGAATGATGATATAGGAAACCCATGCACTAAATTGGCCATTTTTGAGTGGTATATGATCATTAAAATTTAAAATTCCATTATGATTCAGAACAATTCATAATATAAATATATTATTTTGATCGTTAGTATTAGTTTATTAAGGGTTATGATAAATTCCATTTGAAATAGATAAAGGAATTGATTTCCACGATAATTATGATTGTACCCTATGAAACCCATTTAAAGGAGCTTGTGAGGGTCATATCATCATTGAGAATTACCCTTGACCAATCCGAAGTCACGTTACAACAACTAAAACATTATTGGACCATTTATGGGTGAATTTCATGCTCATCGAGTTCATGGACCAAACCATGTTTTCCAAACCACGCTATTGAAATGTCGTCATCACACATGTTCCCCTTAAGAAATTATCTAGTTCCATAATAGTTTATGTATTTATTCACTATAAATATTTATTTTTATATTTTTATATTAGTAAAATCATAATAATATTTATAACTTTTTACTATTTTCTTTTAATTTATTATATAATGATATTGATAAAAATAGATTTTGATACGATAAAAAAATTATTTTTGTGAAAATTATAGATTAAATATAGACATTATTAATAAAAAATTGGAGAATATATGGAATAAATTATATATTAAAAACAAATTATTTATTAAATAAAAAGGATAATATAATTATTTGATGTCAAATGTATTTTTTATATGGGTCAATAAATAGTTATCGTAATACAATGAAATGTTTTCAATAAATTGGGATTTTTTTATTCTAATTGAAAAATCTCATATTCATAATATTTTTTTATAAAATAAATATTTCTTTTTAAATATTCATGTCAAAATTTTCCAACATTTATTTTTTCATAATTTTCTATGATATGTGTTGTTTTGGTAAAAATTAAATATGGAATAAATATACAGCATGCATTATAAAACTATAGTGATTTAAAAGTTATGAAATATATTCAATAAAAATATTCCTAGAAAAAATTATTTTTTAATATTTAATAAAATGTTTTTATGTTCATTTATTTTTTTTAAACACTTAATAAATCCTCCAAATCCTATATTATATTTTATGTTGTTAAAATAAATTCTCTATAAATATGGATCACTTTCATATAAGAAACAGAATTATTTTAATTTTTTTGATTATATTCCATATAAAATAATTAAAACTAATCCATATTGGTAGATAAAATTGTAAATAACCATGGGTATTTTTCTTTATTTTATTTCATTATCTTATAGAGTCTAAAACCTATGTTTTAAAATCATAAATTATTTCTACTCTATTTTTATATATAATCCCTCAAAACATACCATTAGTATTCACTAAAAACTCTTGTAGAATCATTATAATCTTCCCTTACCTCTCTAAATTCATCTTATAGTTCTCGAAAGTTCTTAATAAAATCATTCCATTCTTTTTTATGAACCCTGTCAAATAAATGGTTCCTCTAATTCTCCCCTTTATTCAAGAACATTCTTTGTGTTATGCTTATTATTTTCAATTTTCAAGTTGAAATAGGTTTTTAAAAATCCCACATGTTATCCATATTATCCCAATGTAATTATATATTCTTTTCTCTCTAATTAAACCCTCCAATAAAATTATATGTACACCCATTATTTGGCCGAAATTATTGTGTGATTTTACATTCCAATCATTTGGGTAGTGAATAGCCATATCCATTTCTACCCAATTTTATTCACCTAATTACAACTAAGATTAATTAATTAGAAATTTATAATTAATTAACACACACATAATTTTTTGGTTAAAATTGAGGAAATAAATCCTTATGTTGTTTGATTTTTGTGGCACACTAGTGCATATGCATGATATGAAAGTGATGGGTGGTCTGTGAATTATATATCCCCCAAGATAATTGGGTAATATTTTTTTCTCATAATATTCCATATATAGGGTGTATAAGATTATCCTAATCATGGTATTTTATGTTTTATTTATGGCTATTCTTGCTTTATGATTATGATATTAGTTTTTATATTATTTCAGAATTATTATGTTTCCTTTACATAACCATGTTATATCATTACCCATTGTACATGATTATGATTCTCACCCCTATTGTGTTACCATGATTTTCCCATTGACTCATATGTACTGATTAACATACAATACAATATTCTTTTTCCCTTAAATGACATTCTAGCTCACCCAATTCATTTGTACATCCCCTGGTTATCCAATTCACTTTTAGAAGATTCACGGAATACAATTTTATGTTATGGATTTTTCCAAATTAATTTTTCTTATATCAGGTTTTTATCATATGTACTTTATTAACAAAATACACTTGGCCTCATGATCTGATGGGGTTTTATTATGTGTATCATTATCTTATAATTCAAGAATTATAGTGCATAATTATATTGGTATTCATGGGTGGAAAAACATTAAATAATTATTATTTTCCTAATAATCCTTTGTGAATGATTTAGATATATTATTAAGATAGGGAGAATAATAAGATATAGACTATATTAATTCATAACTGAGGGTATATATTTCATTCATTTTAACTTATATAGTATTACTTTTTTATTCTTATTAAATCTTTTATCCTAATCTTGAACATTCCTTTATTGTATAAAAATGTATGGAAATAGTAGAAATCATTAAAAAAATATTTTTGATGGAAGCATTGATCATTGTACTTATTAAATACCTAATGTCATAGGTGGAGTAAATAATTTTCTGGATGTAATATCAAAACATAGTCATGTTGTGAGTAATAACATGAATAATGTTAAACAAACTCTTTCCCCTATTAATGGGGAAGACATGTTTTTTCTTTATGTGAAAAACCCCTTCTACATATACTAAAACTTTTAATCCCTAAATTATTAAGTAACTGATTAGTATTTTCAAGAATATTTTCTCTATCATCAAAATCTATAATCTAGAAAAATTCAATTTAGTATTAATATCATTGAGGGAAAAGTTGATATGTAGTGAAGTCTGATTAAATATAGAAATAACAAGGTAACCAATAAATCTGTTGAGTGTGAAGGACTCAAGATGTTATAATAACAGAAAATATATTTTCATGGCACTAAATATACTAAAATATATCAGGAATACCTTGGGATTAAGAAAAATGAGTATTAATATTTTGAGTCTTATGAACAAAACAACATAAATCATTCATGATTATCCTTTTCCTATATCATATATGCTTAAATTAAGACATAACACTTCTTCTTGGGTATAATCTAGGTCATCAAAATCATTGTGGATTTGAGTCTTCAATATAAATAATTAAATATTATGATGTGACAGTGAAATTGATATAGAATTTTGTGATTTTAGAGGTCCTTTGAGACTAGAGATAATAATTAGAGAATGAAGTTTCACACATGAGAATCATGGAATAATATTCATAGTTTCAAAAGTATCCAACATCCCATGTGTCCTATGTGTGAGAAGAAGCATCATAGAAACATCTTTGATGGAGCATGAAAGTGTTTCTAGTGTCTAAGGGAAGGTCATTAAGACAATGAATTCTAGAATTGGACATAAAATAATTCTACATTTTTTTATGGGAAATACTCTTTCATCAATCATTATCCCATGGTCATATGAATCAAATATAATTAATATGGAAACTATTTTAAAAAACAACATATGTTAGGGGTTTTTTGGGATAACCAATGATAGAAACATCAAACACCCAGGAATAAATGGTAGGTATACGCTACAAATACAGTTGATTTAGATCTTTATATTGAAGTAGTGACATGTACTATAGTTATTCCATCAATAAAAGTCATTTATTATTTAATTATATAATTACTCATTCATTAATATAAATAATATTTATTATAACTAATCAAACATCACCTCAAAATAAGGTGGTTGAATTATTGGATAAAATTAAAAGTGATGTAATTTTTTCTCTCAGGAATTAAACACCTCTAGAGTTAAAGATTATGACATGAATCACCCAAAAATCCTCACCATATTCCCTTTAGTTGGATTGGATTCTATTTTAGAAAGGATTGGTTGTTATTATATATATATATAACTAGTACTCATGAGAAGTAAATTACCATACATAACCCATGTCATACTCCAATTTTATACAATGAAAAATAAGAGGATGAATTTACATTAGAAAGTTCACCTCTAATCTGGACAGTATTTCATTATGAAAAATAATGTCTAGATCAGGTGCATGATAAAAAAATTCTTGCCTTTGAATAAATTCAAGAATTATTGATATATTATTATATATTCCTCAATTATTTTTCATACCTTCCCAAAAAATTATGGTTTTTTCTCAAAGGAATTTATAACCGTTGATATACAAATATCCATGAGAACCTATAGAATGAGAAATATTAAACTATAGTACTAAATGAGTACCTATAGAAGAATTATGAAAAGAGATTCAATTGTCTAAGTGACTAAATATAGGTATCATTGTTGTTATTTTAAATTTATAAGGATATGTAAATGAATATATAAATTGATTACCATGAGCTATACATGATCACTATAAAAAACATGTAATCTATTCCATGGATTGATGACTTGTTTGATCATATATTATTCACCCAATACTTCTTAAAAGTGTACATTTAACTAATTTATATTCAATTAGCAGTGAATAAGTAATGCATTCCCAATACTTACTTTAATACACAAAAAAAAAAATTTAACTTCATATTGACACCCTTCAGACTAAATAATGCTATTGAAATACTCATGAACCATAAAAATTGGTTAAATTGGGATTACATTGAAATATTTCGTTATATGTTTATACAATATATTATCATATAATACATCTGAAATATTGAAAATTATGTTAATTTAAGTACAATAATTATCGTTATTACAATGTATAAATTATATGCACTATATAGAAAATGTTAGTTGTTTACGGAGTAATTATCATTCCTAGGGAATGTATTCCAACGATAAGGTGTATATATATATATATATATCCTTTAAGGAAACTTGTTCTTGAATAATATAATATTGTGGAATATACAATTTAGATCAGTAAATTCTAAAGAATCATTCGATAATTTTTTTGATTTGTTGGAAAATAATCATGATTTTCCAGACCTCCATCCACACTAATTCAGAAAGGCATAATGTTTTTTTGTTCTAATGAATATGAATAGGGATTTAATAAGTTGGATAATAGTCTATTCAATTATTTTTATACTAAAAATACCATTCAATAGAAGGGTATTTTTAATTCACATTGATTCTTTGGATAAGGTATTTGGTTGTTCTCCTATAAAGAATAATATCATGATATCCAATGCCTCTCAATAATTGAATTTCTAGGAAATTAATAGTCATATACATGATATGAATATGAATATTTTAATAATCATAATAATTATTTGGAAAAATTATCTCTATGGATTATGATTTCATATATATATATATATTATAATACTCTCAAAAATATATTTCGTACAAGGACATTTCATAATTTGATAATGAATATACATATAGCTGGTCAAGGATTATGAATGTTCTGCAAATTTCCATAATGGGTTGGAGAATAATCTAGAATATTTTTTCAATATAAAATATCATAGAACCTTTTCACTCCTGAGGACTAATATGGATACAATGTTCTTAAATTTAAATGGATTATCTTGGGAATCATAAGAGAATAAATGTCATCTTTTATCGATAAAATAAATACTCAACCATAGAATTACTATAAAATTATAGATGATCAAAGGGATGATATTGATATAGATTATAAAGAGGATGTTCTGGGGATATTTAATTTCTCAAAATTAAATATTGATAATGTTGGGGTTTTTTGAATTTGGAAAGACTATGCATACTGTATGACCCAAACTTTTATTAATAAAAAATCTTCTTGGTCTAATTTAATGTATTATCAGGTGAAATGTTTATATTATATATGCACTTGCTTTGTTTTATGATTTTTAGAATTCAGAATACCATTAAGAAACATTACTGTGGCTAATATAATAGTTGAACAGTGATCACATGATTAGTATTTACTCGTATAAAGGAAGTGATGGCCTCATCCAGAAGAATTGCTCCATATAAGGCACATTTTTTCGTAGCTAAAAAAGGAGGTGGAATCATTGGGCTTCTCTATTGACTAAGCACAAGCATATCATCAACACATTAAGCTCGAACAGAACCGCCAATTGGAGAAGTGGAAGTTGGTAGAAATTACCACCCGAGCAATGTTTTCTGAGCCACCCCAGGAGTCTGTCCCCATCTCACACCTTACCCTTACATATTATGTAGGTGTTATAAGGGGTTATGTAACAAGACCCTAGCACTATGAATATGTGTATTATTTTTGTATAGAATATAGAATATATATTCATTTTATTGTCACTTTGTTAATTGTTTTTAAAGCAGAAATTTCATTTTAGTTAATATTCAATTAAATTTATATTTTAATGAATTAATGTATTTTTTGAATTAATTAATATTAATACAAAAATATAATAAATTCATTAATATTTATTAAATAAATATTCTCCTGTAATTTTAATGAATACAATTTTAATTTTTATTAAGGTTTGAAAGATGTTTTTATCAAAACCAATGATTTTTTTAAAATATCTATTTTTATTTTAAAAGTATAAATTCACATATATAGAAATTTATTTAGAAAAAATAAATATTATTTTTAAAATTAGGACTTAAGAATTACCCAACAATGATTTTTCCATAATTTTCTATGATTGACGAATTTTTGGGTAATAATTAAATACTGATTAATTATATAATGTGTTTTGTGACGTTATAATGACACAATAGTGATAAAATGAAATATTATAAATGGTCTGTTCGACCAATATATGTTTTACCATTAAAATAATGGGATTTTTGGTTTATTTTATTAATTTTAAAAATACTTAATGGACCCTCTAAGACTTATAAAACATTTTATCTTTTTTAAATGATTTGCTGGGAGTGTGACTCACATCCACATAAAAAAAGAATAATATTTCAAGAAGTTAGGACATTTTCCTTATAAAATATTGTTTTCAAATCCCCACGGTCAAGAAACGTGGGAAAACCCATCAAATGCATTGTGGTTTTGATTAGTTTAATGTGTTGGGTCCAAAACATAAATAACAAATAATTCCCTTCTCTTTACCTATATAAATCCACCCAAGCTCCAACTTCATATTCAATAAAATCATATGGATCATGGACTATCTATTACCTACCATTTCTATTATCTTCCAAAGGTTTCCCTAGGTCCCATTAATCTTCTCTCAAGCCTCTCTAAATCCATTGGGATCACACTTCCAAGTAAGGGATTTCATCCTTTCTCATTTTTGAAAAAATTTAATTATGTTGTTATACCATTTGGTTTTCTATTAAAAAATTTTAGGTATGATTTTTCACCTACCCTATATTGTCCTCGTTATGTTTTAATGATTTGAGACACCTTTCTCTCTCATTAATTCCTCCCAAGTACACCTGTTACTATTCAAAAATTCTATAAAGAGTTTATCTCTCATCATTTACATTCAAGAAATTATTTTGTATTATGAATATAAATTACATTACATATGTTTGGATATGTATCTATATGAATACCATACAGTCCATTTTATTTACATATGTTTATACAACAATTTCTCTCTCATCAACCATTTTTATGAATTCTTATGTCACGTCGTTATGCTGCCGAATTGCACCGTGATTTTCAAAGCCAATTCATTCTATAAGGAATACCATGAACATTTATTTATATAGAGTATTCAAATTTATTAAAATTTAGTTATTGATTATAGTGTTTCAAATATTAATACCACATTCCCTTATCATGGAATAAATGATGGGTTTTAATCAATCCATGTTATATGTTCCATGTGGCACACTTATACATGATATGTAATGAATAAGAATAGTACACTCTGATAGCACTCCAATGCATTGTGTAAAGATTAGTATCGTGATACATAAAGTGTAACGTGGTTTTACTCATGATAGTTCATGTGAAATGAGGTTTTACTCGTGCTACATGTTCAAATGGCATTGGATCATTCAAATATCAGGTTAAATGTTGATGTCACATTTCCATATTATGATAATCATGCTATATCATGCCTTTATGTTCATGTTTCTCTTATGATCCACTGATATTCCTATTGACTACCATGTATTGTATTATTTATTTTACCCTTTTTTTACTCCCTTATTTGGCTTTATAGCTCACCCTTTTCACATGTGTGTAATTATGTTATCCCAAGAAATGCTAAGTATGAGGGAATGTTGTGTCCATGGAAAGGAAGTATTCAGTAAAGATGTTGTGTTTTATGTTCTAAGTTGTTATGTAATGATCCTAATTTTCCAATACACTAGACCTATCCATCCTTAGAGTTGTATTAACAACAAGTTTATGTAATAAATCATTTTTAAGTATTTTATAAAAAGAGAAGGGCTGTTATATTTGTTATCATAGGATTGGTTTACTTATTTCTGAGATTAGGATTAGAAAACCCTATTGAAAGCCTTAGGGACAAGACTAAGAATAATAAAACATCTCTAAATTTTGGTGAGTATTGAGTAAGTGGATTATTACAAAAATACATCCCTATATAGATATGAGTAGGTAGGGGAGGCTTTGGCACACATGTATGTAGGCGTAAAACCTAAAAACACCATTTTGAGCTTAAATCGAACTGGAATTGGTGCACAACAATGGGTCTTGCTAAAATTTTGGTTATGACACTCCCAAGGTATATGATTTGGTAAATTTATAATCTTAGTATGAACCATTATTAATGGAATTAAAAAATGACCCAAAGAATATATGTTCGAAATAAGATCATTGATTACATAGATTATAGCCTATAAATAAATAAGTTAAGGAAATAAAACTGATTCCTAAGTCATCTATTTTTCTCTTTGGATTACACTTTATGTGTTACCCCTAACTTTCCTTTTATTCCAGCCAATGGCTGGTAATAGGATAATGTTGGAAAGCAACTAATGTGGAGATGAATGTGATGATTTTCCAACTGAGATTCCCAATCCAATGGGAGTGGGAATCACTATATTTGTTACGATAATATCAAAGTTAACTCATGTTTTTAATAGAAACATGGATCAATAGTAATGTTCAACCCCCTCCCCCCAAGAAAAAACTATTCACAATCATGAGCTTCATGAGGAAAAGTCCTCATACATTGAATATATCATCTGATCCCTCAATTGCTAAAATATAGATTACCTCTATTGAGAAGATGTTCTCCATCCTTCAATGTTCTGAATAAGGAATGATGATTCTTGATGCATATTGTATGGGGGGAGAATCTGATCAATGGTGGATATTGATAAAAATAACATGAATCCTAAAGAGTAGATCACATTATTGGAATAGAATAATTTCCATTAAATGTTTTTTGATAAATATTTTCCTCGTATCCTTCAACTTAATATGGATAGTGTCATCCTTGACCTTAAGAAAAAAACATGATGAATTTTTCAGATCATACAAGGAAACCATCCCAATGATTGTATGATATGACTCTGACATCGTTGCTACCCCCCGAATGTAATGTTGACCGCTTATTTTTGGGGATCAACACAGCCTATAGAAAGACCAAGAAATCTGTGACTTCGAGAGTTATGAGGAAATTGTCTGATGTTCCCACAAAGTTAAAATAGAGAACATATAATATCAAAAGATTCTTGGGGATAATAATCATAATGTGGAAATTAATTCTGGTGGTTCTATGTAGAGACCCATAGCTTAACATATATGGACATTACATTACTTTTTCAAAATACTTAATACATAAAAAAAACAGACACACAAGGACCGTAATAGTTTAGTGTCTTTGGAAACATGGAACGTAATCATCTAATTGTTGTGAAAGATCTTCAACATCTCCCATAAAGATCTTCCACTTTTTGTTTCCTTAACTAAAACCTTTCTTTTGATCCTGGGGGAAAATACAACATAAAAAGGGTGAGCTCAAATGCTCAGTAAGGGTAAGCATGGATAAAATAAAACATACCATATACATTTGAACTTAAAAACATGAACATAATGTTTAAACATCAAAATCTTGAGCAACGACATAAAACATGGAAGTACATAAGGCATGGATCATAATGGAACATAAACCATGATAAAATAGCATGGGAATAAAACATGTAATTGTGGCATCCATTAAGCACATGTAATGATTTCCATAGTAGCCAAGGCATTACTGCCAAGACCATCTTAGTGGACAAAGTCCCATTCTAAATCGAGTTCACTCCTCGTTTCTGTCCTGTAACACTGAACCAGATTAACTTACCATTCCAGCCATGTCTATCTGATGAGATATAAAATCTTTACCCAATGAATTGGAGGGAGATATAGGTCCCACCCATCTCATAATGAAATAATTCTTACTTGTGCCACAAAATAAAATTAAAACATTCATCATAACCCAAAGAATAAAATGGGTTTCATAAACAACATTCCATCATAACAAAATCCATATTAAACAAATAGATATCATTTCATAATAAGAAAAGTGAAACCATGTAAATAATAGAAATATTATACTTGAAACATACACATATTAAATAATGACATCTTAGATGGAAAATGGTTTTGATAAAACACTTGTAATTAATTTTGAGGAAAATATCCTTTCTTCTTCAAAATCAATTTCTTTTCAAAAAACGTCATGTAGTTTTAAAAGAAAAGGATTTTGTTGAAAATAGTCATGAAATATTTTGGTGTAAGCTTCATCAAAATAAGGCTTTATAAAACCGTAAAAATACTTTCATTCTGTATAAGTTAAAAAAACATTCTTCTCGTACTTTGGACGGAATAGTCAAAAAGTACCTCGTAAAAGAAAGATTCCATACATACCATGTAGTAAAAGTCAAAAATGTGTAAAAACGACTTTAAAAATACATGAATACACTTTTATAAAACATTTACATGGATGATAGCAATAACCCCAGTAAATACTTATGAATAAGAAATCTCGGATAAAAATGAGATTTGTAAAATTATCCCTTACCTTAGGTCCGATATGCTTTGTACGTATCTGAAACACCTATATAATGATTTAAATAACGTCATTGACTTATTAAAGATTCATATTCATGGTTATGATATCATATATGTTTCACTTATGACTTTATGTTACCCATTCTTTTGTAAATTCCATGTTAAAGGAGCGTTTTGGGTAAAATCATTTTATTTATCGTATGTGTTTCAACTTGTCGTTCTTGATATTATTACTTATATACTGATTTAAATAATTCCAGAATGTAAAAAATGATTTATATATAATATATATTCATCATATACATATATATTATACATCAATAAAAAGAATGAAATACACCGTTCATCGAGAGGGTAGGCCGTATGTACGTATGAACGCTGTTTTCGTTTACCCTTTTGAATTGAATGGAATTAAGTAAATGAAATAAATAAATATATATATATATATATATATATAAATCCAGTATCATTATTATGTCATATATTTCATTATTATTCATTATATATACTTTATAATCATCCATGAATGGTTAACATGGAGAGTGAATCTCATCGTGTCGTGGAGATGGTAGTCCGTACGTACGCACGAGCGATGATATCATTCCCAAGAACGTGGAATTGTATTGGAGTGTATGTATAATATTTAAGAATCAATATCACTTTACAATAATCATATATATTTATTTATTTGAACCATTATACCCATCCAAGTAAGGTAGTGATGGAAAATAGATTACACCACGGCATGGAGACGGTATTTCGTACGTACGCACGCGTGGTGATTTCATTTTCCGTAGGATGGATAGATGGTGAAATAGGGTTGTTTAATACTTATAATAACATATCACTATATGAGTGATACTGATCATATTACTTAATAATGAAACAATCTAAGAAGAAGAAGTGGAAGAAGAAATAAATTTGAAAGAATCGGTAACGGACATTACCTCTTCTTTGAAGTGCCTCTTTAAGTCCTTCTCTAAGGGCAATAAAATTTGTCTTTGAAGAATATCAGGACCTCTAGAATGTTTCTAGGGAAGGGGAGAAGAGAATTTGTCAGGGGTTGGCCGATCTTGAAGGCTCAAAGTGGTGTGAGGAAGAGAGGGAGGAGGTGCCCTTTTATAATGGAGGAGAGGGGCACCTTTGGAAAAACTAAAAATATTATTTTATAATAAAGCCATATTCGGTTTTAAATAGATCCAAATTGATTTATTTCGAAGCTAAGGTGGTGATGGGTTGAAATAATCTAATACAATAGAATTTGGACACGTTTAGTTTACTATTTTAACCTTATCATTTAGTTTTAACTTTAAGTTAGATAATTTTACTTTTACCGTGTTTTTTTGTGTTCTTACACTATAAGGCTAATAAACATACTATAAAAAGCCAAACGAACCCCAAGTTGTTTATTATTAATATATATAAACTTATATAAGTCATTTGGTATAACCTTAGATTTTTAAGAATAAAATAACAATTAATAATATAATATTTGTTTTAAAAACTATTTTATGTAAATTTTGACACTATTTAGTAATTGATTTTTGTGAAAATCATAACAGAATTATTAGTTCGAAAAAAGTTACTTAAATCAAAACTAACATGTCATATTAATCTAGAAAATTATTTAAATTCATAAAAAGTCTCAAATTACATTTATTTGGGTATTTATAACACCAATTATGTCAATATTTCATTAATAAGATAACTAATGCATCATCGTTGTGTCATAAATAAATTAAATTATTTAATGTTCAAAAATTACAAATAAAATACCATTATGTAGGAAATCGTTTTCTATTTCTAATGAACATTTATAGACGAATTTATCGTATGTATAACCCTATATTAAAAATTATCTACTTATTAAACTTTGATTTTAACTATTTTAACCCTTCTTTAAATAAATTAATAATAAATGTCCTAATCTAAACCAAGTGGGCCTAAATGGTCATATTGTATTAATAAGGTTTTTTTTGGTCTAATTACATTTATCCAATAGAATTAGGACATGTGATAGGGTAATAATAATAACACTTTTACCCTTAATTACCCTATTTACTTTTAACAGTGGTAAAAAAGTAAAAAAGTTGCTATTCACCAAAAATTATTTTCATCTCATTGAACCACATTTTAGTCTTTGATATTAACCGTGTCTCTTGGATTTTTGAAATTTCACTCACAGAAGTGGTAAAATTACGTTTTATGAAAAATTCAGTTTTTTAACTACCACTTAGTGGTTTCACTATTCATCAAATATTGAAAGTTTCCAAAAAATATCAAAAATTAGGCCTAATCTATATTTGATATTATGAATTCAAAAATTATGTTTATTTTACCAAATTCAAAACACATTAGTTACATTACATAATTTAAAAATTAATTCCCATCGTCAAAACAAATAGCGTGTTTTTAGAAGATAATAACTATCAAAAGATTGACACTTGTTTATGTCTGGTTTAAATGTGAAATTACATCCAGTTGTATTAAATTGTAAAAATATATTCTAAATATACTTTAAAACCACTCAAATTAATAATTTATCACAATTAATTATTTCGATTAAAAAAGTTGTTTTTAATTAAAATTTAGTAATTTTCACTATTCATCAAAATATGAAAGTTATCCGAAAAGTACCAAAATTTCACCCCATGCTAATTTCGATATTCCGAATCAAAAAATGAAGTCCACTTTGAAAAATAGAATTTACAAAATTTCAAATAGTGGTTATTACTATTCATAACGGCTAGTTTTAATAATAATTTAATAGCATATCGTTGTTTAGTGAAACTCGGTATTGCGTACTACACACGCTATCGAGGAAGGCCGCGATTGCATGTTATGAAAGGAGAGTCAAGGATGCGTGTTGTGAAAGCTCTTTTTGGTGTAGCGTACAACACAATACATTAATGAAATTAAAAAAAAAATTCATAAAATATCGGTGTGTTACATTCTACCCCCCTTAAAATGAATTTCGCCCTCGTAATTCATCGGGGGTTATAAATGGTTTACTACGTGAAAGTTTCTTTAATAGAAAACCACATCGTAAAAAGGAATACCAAAAACAATCTTTTAAAAAATGTATGAAACGTAACGGTTACCCAAATAAACTAATCACAGGGTTTCCACATAGGTGAAAATATTGATATGGAAGAGAAATCTAGCCATCATGTTCTGATGGAGAGTGGTATAGAACATGGCTATGGAAAATCCATCAATCAAAAAGCCATAAATTTGTGACGATCTAAGGTACCATCTGATTCATCAGATATAAGAGCATTAGGACAACATTTTTTGGTTTTCAAGATCATTTCGTTAAAGTTGATGAAATTGGAATTAGAAGAAATACATTCCTGATTTTGGTATAGTCTCACCGTTGGACGTTCTTTGGACAATTTCCACTTCATCTCTTAGATAAATGAAGTTGAATTTGTCATTCGTGATGTGTTAGCAGATCATGTGATAGAATGATGGGTCATTCCACCTGTCTCATACAAAAGGTTAGAAAAGTTATCAAAAAATACATAAGTCCATCTATAGTGAGATTAATCGTATGTGGTCCATAAAATGGACTTATACTTCATATATCATACTGCTTAATATAATAAAACTAGTTTCTACTAAACAAGGACATCCTTTAGGACAGTGGTAGGTGATAAAGGCCAGTCGCACTTTGGTTGTGGGTTCGATTCCCACACCCTTTTCTGACACGATGGGTTGTCGCCCATCCTGCAGGTTGTCCTTTTTCTAAAACTACATTACTATAACATCCCATAAATAATTTCGAAAAAGGTTTTATCCTTAAACAATACTAACTTATGTCCAACATATTCTATTCCATTCTTTAGGCTTATCCATAATATTGCAGTCCATTGTCATATTATAGTGAAAACAATTACCAGAGATTTCATATAACAAGCATGTTAATACCATCGTTGATCCCCATATATCATAAGATATTTCTTGTTGGTCACATTCCAAATGTTCGAAGGCCTTAATCATGTATTCTCTGGAAAAAAATGAGTACCCATTGAAACAAATTGAAAACATGAATGCTGTTAAAAGTTAACTCTTTCCACATACCAAAATCCTCAAAATTCTATATACTCAAACCGTGATATCACTTAGTCCTTATATCAATCATGAGATCATGAATACTATCAATCATTTCATTTTCTCATTTTCCCTTCATTATGAACATATCATCTTTTTTTCCAAAAATATCTCAATCGCTTTCCATGGTTACCGGTACCATTGAAAACCACAATAGACCAATACATAAATATTCCAATATTCCATGATACTATATACCACATTATTTTGGAATCCCATTACATAAACACTTAATCATTCCACCACATCGTTTTCATATTCAACATCACCAATAGTGATCGCATGTGACATCCCTTTGTCCTTTGCCTTAAGTGGTTGCTCATGTTGATCATCACTAACCCTTGGATTAGGGAATTTATTAGCATAATGCCCCATTTCCTTTCACTTGAAGCATTTAAGTTTTGGTGGTGCGTTCTCTACAGTCTTTTCTTTATTCACATCATTAGAAACTCTTTTTCCATTACATAGACACTCAGCTGCTTGATGAACTTCTTTTCCACACTTAAAACCTTTTCTAGTCCCCTTAAGACAATATCCACCATGCTTCTTTCCACACTTTGAGCATAATCAAACATTCATCTTCTTTTCACCATTATTCTGAGATTTCTCCTTGAACTCCATCTTTCGTTTCTTTTCAAAACTATGAGATGGATAAGTAACACCAACTTCCATTTCTACCTTGATAGCACAACACACAATTTCTTCATAGCTACTGAAGTCTCTTCTACTAATGACCTTCAAAGATTTGGTTTTAAGCCACTGAAGAATCGATCAACTTTACTTTCAGGTTGGATGATAAATCCAGATGCATACCTTGCAAGACTTGTAAAATTCGCTTCATATATACCAACAGATTCATCAACCATTTTCTTTAGTTCAAGAAACTCTTTCTCCATCTTTGTTCAAAGCATACGAGGGAAGTACTTATTGAAAAATAAGTTCTTAAACTCGTCCCAATCCATGGACTCAATTTCATCTCTTGCCCTCGTATTCTTGATAAGATTCCACCATTGATCATCATCACCTTCCAACCGATACACTGCTAAGATGACTTTATCATGTTCAGAACATTAAAGAACTGAAAATATCTTTTCAGTACTACTGATCCATTGTTCAGCAACAAGTGGATCAGAAGACCCACTAAAAGAAGGTGGGCATTGCCTAATGAAGGACTCAATAGAATATTGTTCCCTTATCTTCTCATTTGGAAGTCCAGAATGATTCATAGCTTGTGTAAGTATAGCAATAAGATTTTTCACTCCATCTCCCATAACATTTGTTTGTTTAGGAGTAAAATCATTACATTGTCCATTACATTGATCAACACGGTTCCTTCAGGTTCAATCCATCTTCTAAACCCCAAAAAGAATAGTGTGAGAGGCAAAAATCACACTAGGGAAAACAATATAATAAAGGGGGAGTATCTAACATCTTGGGTTACCGTAATTATAGTACTATAACCTATACTTATACTTAACCATAGAAACATTCCTAGAAATACCTTAGAAATATCTCTATGGATCTCACTAAAGTTCTCGCATCCTAGTTTCCAAAGGCTGACTAAACATTTCCTCTGAAACTAACTGTAGAGACCCATAGCTTAACGTATATGGACATTACATTACTTTTGTGGAATACTTAATACATAACAAAAATAGACACACAAAGACAGTAATAGTTTAGTGTCTTTGGAAACATCGAACGTAATCTTCTAATCATGGTGAATGATCTTCAACATCTCCCACAAAGATCTTCCACTTTTTGTTTCCTTACCTAAAACCTTTCGTTTGATCCTGGGGGAAAATAAAACATAAAAAGGGTGAGCTCAAATTCTCAGTAAGGGTAAGCATGGTTAAATATAACATACCATATATATTTGAACTTAAAAACATGAACATAATGTTTAAACATCAAAATCTTGAGCAAAGACATAAAACATGGAAGTACATAAGGAATAAATCCTAATGTAACATAAACCATGATAAAATAGCATGGGAATAAAACATGTAATTGTGGCATTCATTAATCACATGTAATGATTTCCATATTAGCCAAGGAATTACTGCCAAGACCATCTTAGTGGACAAAGTCCCATTCTGAATCGAGTCCACTCCTCATTTCAGTCCTGTAACACTAAACCGGATTAACTTACTATTCCAGCCATGTCTATCTCATGAGATATAAAATCTTTACCCAATGCATTGGAGGGATATATAGGTCCCACCCTTCTCATAATGAAATCATTCTTACTTGTGCCATAAAATAAACCTAAAACATTCATCATAACCCAAAGAATAAAATGGGTTTCATAAACAGCATTCCATCATAACATAATCCATATAAAACAAATGGATATCATTTCATAATAAGAAAAGTTAAACCATGTAAATCATAAAGACATTATACTTGAAACATACACATATGAAATAATGTCATCTTAGATGGAAAATGGTTTTGATAAAACACTTGTAATGAATTCTTGAGGAAAATATACTTTCTTCTTCAAAATCAATTTCTTTTCACAAATTGTCATTTAGTTTAAAAAGAAAAGGATTTTATTGAAAATATTCATGAAATATTTTGGAGGAATCTTCATGAAAATAATGCTTTATAAAACCGTAAAAATACTATCTTGTCGTATAAGTTAAAAAAACATTCTTCTCATACTTTGGATAGAAAAGTCAAAAAGTGCCTCGTAAAAGAAAGATTCCATACATACCATATATTAAAATTTAAAAATGGGTAAAAAGGTCTTTAAAAATTCATGAATACACTTTTATAAAAGATGGACACGGATGATAGAAATAACCCCAGTAAATACTTATGAATAAGAAATCTCGGATAAAAATGAGACTTGTAAAATTTTTCAATACCTTAGGTCCGATATGCTTCATACGTATCCAAACCTCCTGTATAATGATTTAAATAATGTCATTGACTTATTACATAATCATAATCAATGTTATGATATCATATATGTTTAACTTATGACTTTATGTTACCTGTTCATTTGTAAATTCCATGTTAAAGCAGCGTTTTGGGTAAAATCATTTTATTTATCGTATGTGTTTCGACTTGTCATTCTTGATATTATTACATATATCCTGATTTACATAATTCCAGAATGTAAAACATGATTTATATATAATATATATTCATCATATACATATATATTATAGATTGATAAAATGAATGAAATACACCGTTCATGGAGACGGTAGACCGTATGTACGTATGAATGCTATTTTCCTTTTCCCTTTTGAATTGAATGGAATTAAGTAAATGACATAAATATATATATATATATACAAAATTACAATATCATTATTATTTCATATATTTCATTATTATTCATTATATATACTTTATAATCATTCATGAATGGTTAACATGGAGAGTGAATCTCATCGCGTCGTGCAGATGGTAGTCTGTACGTATGCACGAGCGATGATATCATTCCCAAGATCGTGGAATTGTATTGGAGCGTATGTATACTATTTCAGAATCAATATCACTTTCCAATAATCATATATAGTTATTTATTTGAACCATTGTACCCATCCAAGTAAGGTGGTGATGGAAAATAGATTACACTACGATGTGGAGACGGTATTCCGTACGTACGCACGCGTGCTGATTTCATTTTCCGTAGGATGGATAGATGGTGAAATAGGTTTGTTGCATACTTATAATAACATATCAGTATATTAGTGATACTGATGTTATTACCTAATAATTAAACAACCTAAGACGAAGAAGTGGAAGAAGAAATAAATTTGAAAGAATCGGTAACAGACATTACCTCTTCTTTGAAGTGCCTCTTTGTGTCCTCCTATTAGGGCACTAAAATTGGTCTTTTAAGAATACCATGACTTCTAGGATGTTTCTATGGAAGGGGAGAAACGAATTTGGCATGGTTTGGCCGATCTTAATAGCTCAAAGTGGTGTGAGGAAGAGAGGGAGGAGGTGCCCTTTTATAAGGGAGGGGAGAGGCACCTTTGGAAAAACTAAATATATTATTTTATAATAGAGCCATATTAGTTTTTAAATATATCAAAATTGATTTATTTAAAATATAAGGTGGTGATGGGTCTAAATAATCTCATACAATAGAATTTGGACAAGTTTAGTTTACTATTTTAACCTTATCATTTAGTTTTAACTTTAAGTTAGATAATTTTCCTTTTACCGTGTCTTTTGGTGTTCTTACCCTATATGGTTAATAAACTTACTATAACAAGACAAAAGAACCCCAAGTTGTCTATTATTAATATATATAACCTTATTTATGTCATTTGGCCGAACTTTAAATAAATACTAACATGTCATATTAACCTAGAAAATTAGTTTAATTCATAAAAAGTCTCAAATTACATTTATTTGGGTATTTATAACATCAATTATGTCAATATTTCATTATTAAGATAATTACTCCATCATTGTTGTGTCATAAATAAATTAAATTATTTAATGTTTAAAAATTAAAAATAAAATACCATTATGTAGGATTTCTTTTTATCTTCCTAATGAATATTTATAGTCGAATTTATCTTATGTATAACCCTATATTAAAAATTATCTACTTATTAAACATTGATTTTTACTATTTTAACCCTTCTTTAAATAAATTAATAATAAATGTCCTAATCTAATCCAAGTGGGCCTAAATGGTCATATTTTATTCCTAAGGTTTTTTTTTGTCGTAATACACTTATCCAATATAATTAGGACATGTGTTAGGGTAATAATAATAACACTTTTACCCTTAATTACCCTATTTACTTTTAACAGTGGTAAAAAAAAGTTAAAAGTTACTATTCACCAAAAATTATTTTCATCTCATTGAACCACATTTTAGTCCTTGATATTAACCATGTCACTCATATTTTTGAAATTCCACTCACAGAAACGGTAAAATTACGTTTTATGAAAAATTGAGTTTTTTAACTACCACTTAGTTGTTTCACTATTCCTCAAAAAATGAAAGTTTGCAGAAAAATACCAAAATTTAGCCCTAAGATATATTTGATATTATGAATTAATAAATGATGTTTATTTTACCAAATTAAAAAAAATATCAGTTACATTAACTAATTTAAATATTAATTCATGTCGTCAAAACAAATAGCGTGTTTTTAAAAGATAATAACTATCAAAAGATTGACACTTGTTTATGTCTGGTTTAAATGTGAAATTACATCCAATTGTACTAATTTGTAAAAATATATTATAAATATACTTTAAAACCACTCAAATTAATAATTTATCACAATTAATTATTTCTATTAAAAAAATTGTTTTTAATTAAAATTTAGTAATTTTCACTATTCATTAAAATATGAATGTTATCCGAAAAGTACCAAAATTTCAACCTAAGCTAATTTCGATATTCCGAATCGAAAAATGAAGTCCATTTTGAAAAATAAAATTAACAAAATTTCAAAAAGTGGTTATTACTATTCATAACGGCTAGTTTTAATAATAATTTAATAGCATATCGTTGTTCAATGAAGATTACTAGAAAATTACTGAGTCCGAATGGAATTACTATGAATTCATAGTGCCCATATATGGTATGAAAAGAAGTCTTGGGTAATTTAAAAAAATTTTCACATCATCATATATTTTATGAAGATGGACATTGGAATCATAAATAAGGGAACATCATCAATCCATTCAAAAATGATTTCTCAACCATCTATTTTGGAAAGTTTAATGGATGATCAAAATGATGATGTGGGAATTCAGAAGAAATTGGAAACTACTAGAAATGAGGAAATCCTCGGAGTTCAATGTTAATGAAGATGTAATAGTGATATTTGTGTCAAGACTATGTGTTCCATCAAATCCAACGCTAAATAAATAACTTTTGGATCATGCACATAGATTAAATTTTTCCATTCACCCAGGAAACATAAAGATATATCGAGATCTCCAAGATCATTATTAGGGGGATAACATGAAAAATGGGATCATTGAGTATACATCAAAGTGTCTGGTATGTCAAAAAGATAAGTCTGAGAGTTAGAAGTCTAAGGGAATGATTCAACAATTACCCATACAAGCATGGAAATGGGAGAACATCACAACGGACTTTTTCACCTGATTTTCGTAGACATCCAAATGAAACAATGTTATCTGGGTATTTGTGGATCATCATATATAGACTGCACAATTCATTTCAATTTGGGATGATTTATCATTGGATCATCTATCATGGATATACATCAGAGAATTTTTAAGTCTACATGGAGTACCACTATCGATTGTACTCGATAGAGATCCAAGATTAACCTATATGTTCTAGAAGAGTCTTCAGCATGCTCTCAATATTGAGCTACACTTCAATACATCTTATCATCCTCAAATTTAAACTCAATCTGATCAGACTATACAAATACTGGGGGACATGTTGATAGAATTCTAAAGGGACTTCAAAGGAGGATGGGATCAACATATTCCTCTAGTTGAGTTCTCTTACAACAACAATTTCCACTCAACCATCCAAATATATCCTTATGAAGCCATATATGGGAAGAGGTGCAGAACACCGACATGTTGGAATGAATTTGGGGAGAGAATACTCCTAGGTCCAGAAATGGTTGAAGAAATGGTGGAGAAGGTTACGACCATCCAACAACACATTAAATCTACCCAATGTCGAAAGAAGAGTTATGCTGACAATAGTTTATGAGACCTATAGTTTGATGTCCGAGACATGGTATTCCTCCACATATCACCATGTAAGATAGTTATGAGATTTGGGGAGAAGGGAAATCTTAGTCCAAGGTACATAGGCCATTTTGATATTTCTGATTGCATTGGAGCAGTGGCCTATCGACAAGCACTCCCACCAGACCTATCTCAAGTACATGATGTATTCCATGTATCACTCTTGAGGATGTACATACCTGACCCATCACATGTACTGTACCATCCCAGGTAAGTAATAAATAATATATATTTTTATCTATGTCTATTAATAAATTATACAGTGTTTTAGAGGCTTAAAATGAAAATAAATCCAATCTTAAGCACGGAATACACTAATATTCTTAAAACATTGTTTTACTGCCTTTTGATGGAAAACCCTTTTTAAATCAATATTTTGACAATTTTATAATCTATATTTGTCAAAATAAACATATTCACTATGATTGGGAAATTTAATTTTACATTGGATAAATTTTTGGTATTTTTCTGACAATGTTTATTTTTAATGAATAGTGAAAAATACTGCATTTTACATCAAAACTGCTTTTTCATTTAATTTAAATATATGGTTAGATTATATTTTTAATTGATATTAAAGTGTAATCTGAATATAATTTTACCATTTAATCCAATGGTGGTCATTAGGATTAATTTCAATTTGGAATTTGTCATAAACTAATGCCAAACTTTTCATAGATATTGTTTCAAAAAAACCCGCTATTTGTCATGACAGCGGGAATTAATTATTAAATTAATTAATGTAACTTATATGATTTGAATTTTGTAAAATAGACATCATTTTTGAATTCGGAATATAAAATATAGCTTAGGGTGAATTTTTGGTAATTTTCTGAAAAACTTCAATTTTTGATGAATAGTGAAACCACTAAGTGGTACTTATAAAAACTGATTTATCCGTTTAAATGAAAATTTTCCATCATTGTGTTTTAAATTTCAAAAAACCGACATACATGGTTGTCATTAAGAAGTAAATTGTGGTTCAATGGGATTAAAATAATTTTTTGGTGAATAGTACCTAATTAAGTTCTTAATCGCGATTTGTGGTAATTTGTGTAGTTTAAGGTAAAAATAATGTTTTAATAATATGAGATGAGCTTTAAACATGTCCTACCCTTATTGGATGTGTCATGGCCGACCAGGACAAGCCATGGGTCAACTTGAGGACCCCATGGAGCCACTTTGGTTGGGAAATTACATAAATAACTTTTTATTTAATTTTAAAGTAAAAATGACACAAACATGAGTTATGTTACTAAATAAATTTTTATATGGGGTTATCAAAGTCTGATTTTTGACTATAAATATTCATTAGAAAGATAAAACGATTTCCTACATCATAGTAATTTTTTTATAATTTTTAGACATTAAATAAATTAAATTATTTATGACATCATGATGATGGAGTGATGACTTCATTATTTAACGATTTAAATAAAATGGAAAGATAATGTAACATCTAAGACATACACATGGCCAAAACCAATTGGATGAGTGTATTTATAACCCTTATCACCTTATCCTCGAATTATATCAATGTGGGACCTTTTGAATCTGAAACTCATTTTAAAATATCGTAATTTATCCCTACTTTCCAAGAGTGCCCCTCCTCTCCTCTTATAAAAGGCCCCCACCTCTACCTCCTTACCCACACTCTCAAAGCCTTTGGATTGGCCAACCCCTGCCCATTTTGTCTCTCCACTTCCCTATTTTACTCCTTTAACCCTAACTTTGGGCAGAAGTCTTCCCAAGGAAGCCTTTGAGCTCAAACCAAAGGGAGTTACCTGATTTTAAGGTAATGTCTTCTTTTGAGTCCTTTTGTTTTATTTTGCTTCTCAAAACCCCTAAACTCTTTTTATTATTTTATTTTGTAACAACTACAGTATCCCCAATAGACTAGGATGTTTTTATAATAAGGATTCGAGCTACACTTACACACACCTGCATCGAATGGTTACCGAACATACTGTTTCCGTGGATGGTGAATTTATGCCTCCCGAAATGATGATTGTTCAACATTCATTTAACACCTTCAAAGGTGGCCATTCAGATGTCACTATATTTATATATGATATATAATATGTTTATGTTTTCCTTAATCTTATGTATTTTCCTTTTTGGTCATACCTTTATGGTTTCCATTATGGGTAAACGCGATATCTTCATTTAAGGAAGTGCGGACTATCGCCCCCTCAAAATGATTTGATTCGTTAAATACCATATGTGGGACGTATAAAGGATGGAATGATGATATTATATATGATATTATACTGGAATTATAATATACCTTTATATAATTATGATTCCATTCTATAAAATATGAAATTGAAATGGAAGTAGCGTTCATGCGTACGTACAGCTTACCGTCTCCATGAACGGTGCATTCCATTTCTTACCTCTAAATGATTATGTAATTTTATAAATTCATGCATGTAATGGATATATATGACATATATTATATCTATATCATTAATACCATTCTGGATATAATGGATACATGAACAACTTGTAATTATAAAGGGTTTATTTTTGACTCAAGTACCAATGATCGTTAAAATGACCGTTATTAACTTATATAATTACATAGTGTTCATGACATGGTAATAAGTGATATAAAAGGAATAATGAACTTGAAAATGGTTCTTAAGCAAGTATAAATTTACTCAAGTTTATTATTCAGGACATTAAATAACGATCGAGTCAAGTTGGACCCGAGGTATGGGACTTCATCTCAATCTCCGTTCATTGAGGCATATTTTGTTTTATACACAACCTTCTTTTATACGGTGTATAAACCCCTTTGACTTTTACATTTATTAAAAAGGAAACTTTTTTATATGAAGTGTTTACTAAATGACAAAAGGGAATTTTTTTTCGTACGTATGCGGCGACAACGACTTCTCCGCCGCCGTGACCATTATTTGAGTTTTGGCTTCCTCTACAAGCCATAATTTCTTTTAAAAGAAAAATAAATACCATGTTTTACTTTTCATTTATTCTGGTATTGAAAATGGTTTTCATAATGTTTTTATATCAATGTGTTGTATTGATATCTTGTGATTGAAAGGTGGAAATTTTATGTTTCCTTTATGCATGGTTTATGTGATACGATTATGATGAGGTTCTTGGGCATTATTATGAAGACGGGTGGTTCTGTGATAGACTAAGGGCAGGTGAGCCCGATATAGCTCTCCAATTCATTGGTTAATGCGAAGGAGTGAAATATTAAGGTTTCTCCGAAGAGATTTAGGGAATATACAGTGATGGGTATTCCAAACGTAACCAAGAGGGTTACTCCCTACGTAAGGATGTTATGAATGCCTCAAGTTACCTTTATGTCTTATGATTTCTATGATTTATTCATGATTTTATGAGGTATGTTAAAGTGCATATGTTTTATGGGTAAAGTATGATTTCATTCTTATGTATATATGTACCCATGTTTCCTTTCCATATTTTTATATCCCTTACTGAGCTTTTTATGCTCATCCCAAGTTTTTTGGAAATGTTTTTCACAGGTCAAGGGAAAGGTAAATGATATGATGATAGTGTCAAGTAAGTGTCAAGAAATAATCCATGTTTTATTTTAAATGTATTTCCATTGATGGGAATGAAGAATACTATCTTTATGTAACCACTTTGTTTATATGTGGAATGTAATGAAAGTTTTATGATCTAATTCTCTAAAACTCTAAACCCGAAAAGATCCTCAATGTGTAATCTTGTATTAACTCAAGATTAAGTATGGTTTAAGGCTAGGGCCTTATATGTACTCAATAAAGAGGTGGTACAATTGGAGAATGACCTATCTTATAAAGAGAATCCGGTGAAGATCTTAGATCATAAGGAAAAAGATCTATTAAATAAGACATATGCCCCTCCTAAAGGTGTTGTGGAGAAACCACAAGATTGAAGAAGCAACATTAGAATCATAGAAAGAGATGAAGAAGAGTTACCCACATCTAAATTAGTGTGGGAAAGTTAATTTCGATGGTGAAATTTCTTAAGGGGGAAAATTGTAACGACCCAAACTTTTATTAATGAAAATTTCTATTGATCTAATTAAATGTCTTATAATGTTAAATGTTTATATAGAATTTTCACTTCTTTGGTTATATTTTTATAGATCTAAAAATACTATTAAGAAATTTTATCATTGAATATATATCCATTAAATAGTGATCACTTGATTAGAATAAATATAGGGCTTTAAGAAATCCAATTTACTCAGAAAAAGGAAGTGATGGCCTCATCCAGTAAAATTGCTCCGTATGAGGCCCATTTTTTCAGAGCTCTGAAAGGATGTTGCGTCACACGGATTCTCTATTGACCAAGCCCATGTTGAAATTCAACACATTAAGCTTTAACAAAACATCTTACATGAGAAGTGAAGTTGTTAGAGATTACCACCCAAGAGATGTTATCCGAGCCACCCGAAGAGTCGGTCACCATCGAACACCTTACCCATAGGTCTTCTACTAGTGTTATAAGGGGTTATGTTACAATGACCTAGCACTATTACTATGTGTATTAATATTTTATAGAATAAATAATATACATTAAGTTTTGTGTTACTTTGTAAATTGTATTTGAGGAAAAAATAGTATTTTAGTTAATATTCAATTAAGAAATCTATTTTGATGAATTACTATATATTTTGAATTAAATAAGATTTTAATAAAATATTATTACTAAATTTATTTTTATTAAATAAAAATTATCATGTAAATTTTATGAATATAATTGTAATTTTTATTAAGGTCTGAATGTTTTTATTATCAAAACCCATGAATTTTTTATAAATGTCGGATATTATTTTAAATATAAAAATTCACATATTTATAAAATTATTTAGATAAAATGAATATTATTTTTTAATTAGGATTTCGAAATTTTCTAATGGTTAATTTGTCTTAATTTTATGAGAGATTCGAAATTTTGGTTAAAACGTAATTACCGTTTAGTTATATAATGTGTTCTGTGAAATCATAATGACCTAATAGTTATATAATAAAATACTATATATTATATTTTCTGCCAATATATGTTTTACCATTAAAATAAATTTATTTTAGATTTATTTCATTTATTTTACAAATCCGTGGTGGACCCTCCAAGACTTATAAAACATTTTTTCTTTTAAAAATTATTTCATGGAGATTGTGGCTAACCTCCACATAATAAATCCTAATATTTTATAAATTTAAGAAATTTTCCTTATTAAATACTATTTCCCACCCTCATTTGGAAAAATCCATGGGAAAAATTGTGGGATGGTTTGTGATTTTGATTAGTTAATGTGTAGGGTCCAAAACCTAAATAATAAATCTTTCCCTCTCTTTTCCTATATAAACCCACACAAGCTCTAACATCCTATTCACTATATTCCTTTTGTGGTCGACTAACATTTGAATAAATATATATAGAATCCTCTCAAGGTTTCCCATGCTCTTAATAATCCTCTCTCAAGCATATCTTAATCATTTGGGATCACACTTCCATGTAAGGGATATATTCCTTTCACATTTTTGTCCAAATGTCATTATGTTTTTATAACATTTTGATTTCAATTAAAAATGATAGGGTATGATTTTGAACCTCCCCTATATTTTTCTCTTTATGTTTTATAGAATAGAGACCCCTTTCTCTAACATTAATTCCTCTCATGTACTCCTGTTACAATGCCAAAATTCCGTAAGGAATTTCTCTCTCCTCTTTTACATTCAAGAAATTGGTTTGTATTATGAATCTTAATTCCATTAAATATGTTGGGAAATGTATCTATATGACTCAATTACTTTAAATTTCATTTAAAAATGATGAGAAACTCATTTCACTATCATCAATCATTTTTATGAATTCTTATGTCACACTGTTGTGCTGCCGAAATTGAACATTGATTTTTCAATCAAAGCCCATTATATAGTGAATACAATTCCCATTTCCCTATCGAAGGGATTCACCTTTATTCACATTTACATATTGATTATATAGTTTCATGTATTAATTCCACATTCCTTTATAATTGAATAAATTGTGATATTTAATGAATCTGTGTTATGTGATCTATATGGCACACTTATGCATGAAATGATACAACAAGTGAAATGAGGGTTTAATCGTGATAATTCTAGCACAATGAGGCTATAATCATGATCTATGTGCAATTGGCATTACATCATGATAATAAAAGGTTAAATGTTGATGCCACATTTCCATGTTATGCTAATCATGCTATATCATGTCTTTACATTCATGTTTCTCTCATGATCCATTTATGTGCCTATTGCCTATCATGTATTGTATTTTTCATGTTACGCCTTGTATACTCCCTTAATTGGATTTATAGATCAAACTTTTTACATGTATGTCCTCGGGTAAACCCATGAAATTCTATGTGCGAGGGAAAGTTGTGGTCATGTAAAGGATGTTTTCAAAAAAGATGTTGTGTTTTATGTTCTATGTTATAATGTAATGTTCATAATTTCCCAAGAAACTAGACCCCTCGATCCTCAGAATTGTCTTAAGTGAATTTTTATGTAATAAATCATGTTTAAGTGTGTATTTTAGATAAGGGTTGTTATACATACCTTTAGAGCCTGAGATATAGAAGAGGCTATTAAATGATACTTACAACACAAAAATCTCTATCAACCCATATATCACAAAGATGTATAGATTTATTTGAGAGAACTATTGTATTTATAATATGATGAGGGTGGTTTGATAATATATATAAATGTATGTTATAATGTTATTGAGTAAAGGAATAAAGGAATAATTCCAAATGAATAGTGTAATAATTTGTCGTACCTACATGGATATTGGAAATCATCTGTAACAACACAAGTTTTTGTGGAACTTTTTCAAATAAGTAAAACCCTAAATTTATATATTGTATTTCACTAAGTCAACCATTCCTTTCACATGTAACCATTATGGCATACATTGCACGCAGCACCGAGTTGGCATACGTTACACACAACACTGAGTTTCTATGAAACATGTCTTCATTATTATTATTTTATCAATGAGTTAATTATAACCGATCCATTAAAAATAGTTATATGAATAGTAATGCAGACTTCTCAAATATTTTTAAAAAAATGATAATATTCTTGGAAAATTCTTTCTATGATTAAAAATATCATTTTCTTGAATAAACTTTATTTAATATCCTTTTAATAAATAAAATTTTAGGCATTAATGAAAATTTATTTTGGTAAAAGAATCATCATTTTGGAACTCATAATATATAAATTATATCGTGGTTAATTTTTTGTATATTTCTGAAAACAATATATTTTTGATGAATAGTGACAAACAATATATTATTGTTAAAAGTCAAATTTTTTATTTATATAATTATTTTTTCCATTAATTTGTTTTCGAATTAACAAAAGATAATTAATATGTTTATATTTTGAATTTAGTTCATTGGAATATTTTTACAATAGAATTAGATATTATAAATTATTGTACTTTTGAGTGTCTCTTTTACCCACCCTCTAATTCGATAAAAATAATTTTTTTTTGAATAATAACTTATCAATTTTATTTACCATGGTTAAATATAAATAGGGTAATTAAAGGTAAAAATTATATTATAATAATATAAGATTACCCTAATACTTTTAGTAATTTCATTGGATATGTGGTTTTCAAACCAAATAAGCCTTATATTAAATATATGATCCTATTTAATCATTTTGTATTAAGTTAATACATTTATTATATTTTATTTAAATACGAGTTAAAAAAATCATATTCAAAATTTTATAATTAAATAATTTTTAATATAGGGCTAGACATTTAATAATTTAGACTATAATTTTTCATTTGAAATATAAAAAATTTATCTGAATCATTATATTTTAGTTTTAATTTTTAGGGGGAAAATAAATTAATTAATGTCTTCTATGATAATGATACAGTAATTGTTTTATACATTGAGATATCAAATAAATGATAATATAAAAATTAAAATAAATAAAATTTAGATAATTAATGAAATAATGGAATTTTATAAATAACATAGAAATATTGGGGACATATGTGATGTATTTTCTCTACATTATCTTCTTATTTTGATATTTTTAAAAATAAAAATATCAAATAGTATCAAAATGGACATAAATGATACTTTAAAATAGATAATACATTATTATATGTGATAAAATTGATAAAAAACAATATTTTGTCCAAATTGCATATATAATGTCATATATGTGATAAATTATCAAATTGGGGTTTTTTTCGCATTTTTAGTAACTATATTTACCCATTAGTGTAAGAAGACCAGTTTTCATAGTAAGAGTTAAATTATTTAACTAATTGTTAAAGCCAAAAGATAAAGTTAATTCTCTGATATAAACATTTCTAAAATACATTTGTTGAGTGAAGATTTACCCATACCAATTTAATCATTAAAATAAATCACTTTGGGGCTATTTGAAAAAAAAATCAATTTATAATAAATTAATAGTTTTGGAGTTTCCTAAAGTTCCCCTCTTCCTGCTTATAAAAATGCCAATCTCTTGCCAATTAATTCACTCATCCAAATAAATTTTTATAATAAAAACCATTCTCATTTCCTCTCCCAACTTCCCTAAATACATATTAGAGGAAAGAAATTTGGAATACAGCCATCCTATGGTGTCCTTTTGTACAAATCAAAAATAAACATCCCAAAAAGAGGTAATTATTTTATCACCACTTTCAAATTTCTTTTCTTCTTCTAGTTCATCATTCTATATTGTTTCCATACCAAAGTAATAAATCAAGCATATTATATATTCTGAGATGTTTTTATGATTATGGTATAATTATATTTCTCCTTTTACCCATCCTATGAAAAATAATATCACCATGAGTGCGAATGTACGACTTTTTGTCTCCACATCGTTGTGTAAACTATTTTTAATGTATACATTATTTCTATTTTTATGAAGATTAATATAAAGGATGAAAATAATAAATATTACATAACATTGTTTCTGTATAATTCATATTTCATCCAATTTTCAAACCTTTATCAATATAGAATGATATTGTCTCTCGTGCGTACATACGACATTCCGTCTCTATGGCGGGATGGGATTCATCTTCCACATTCACCATTCAAGGATGATAATAAAAATATAAATTATAATCACTATTCTGGAATAAATATATATTTATATACATACATACATATACATATTTAATTTACATAATTTCATTCAACATGACAATTAAAAGTGGAAACCACATTCAAGCTTAAGAATGAGTTATTGTCTCCATGAACGGTGTATTCCATTTCATATGTAATTATGCT
Organism: Viscum album; assembly: GCA_963277665.1. Taxonomy (NCBI): domain Eukaryota; kingdom Viridiplantae; phylum Streptophyta; class Magnoliopsida; order Santalales; family Viscaceae; genus Viscum; species Viscum album. The sequence goes on from OY728136.1 coordinate 2,094,271,448, forward strand.
ACAAAATATTAAAATATACATATACTGGACATACATTATATTTATATCACAATATAAATTTTGGAATCATGTTATATATAAAAGTACTTACAATATAACAAATTAATACACATGCGAGGAACGGAGAAAATATTACTCAAAGTAAAACATTAACACATGATCATCAACAAGTGGGTAATATAAAGTCATAATCAAACCATATATGACATTAATTATAGGAATATTCACCTATAAAATATGTTTAATAAAATTATATTTATTATACCTAAATATTTTTTATGTAATAACAGTGTCAAGACACATGGTAAGGGGAAATTTCACAATCTCATTGTTATTCTAGATTGTTGATACATAATCATTAACTTTATCTTCCATGTACAATTTTTCAAAAAATTATTTCATAAACTGTTTTTGTATTATCCTATGAATCTTTAATGTAAGTTTTACCCATTTTTTACTTTTTACTACATGTTTTGGAAGAAACCTTTATTTAATTTTCCATATGGGGTACTTCTTGAGTTTTCCAACAGAAGTATGAGATGAATTTTTTTTAACTTATACGGAATAAATGGATTTCTAAACTTTTGTAACGCATTATTTTACGAAGATCCTCATTGAGGTTTTCAAGGTTCTTTTCAAAGAAAGATTTTATTTTAATAATTTATGATCTATTAAGAAAAGAACATTTTTTATGAAGAAAGTGTATTTTCCTCAAGAATTAATTTCGAGTGTCTTATCAAAAAAAATTCCATCTAAGATAAAATAAATTGGTGTTAATCATGCCTTTATTGGTAAATTATTAAATATTTATCATTCATATTATATCTTTGAATGGATTAGGTTTTGATGTAGTAATTTTTATGAAGAATTTTTCACTTTCATGTGTTATATGCTTTTGAAATGCGCTTCTTTTCATGGGTAATGTTTATGATGAAATGAATATGAAACTTGTCTTTATTCATAGTTTATAATATGTTTGCATGTATATTATACACATTAAATTTCATTGGTTATGTTTTTATATTTAATTATCTTGTGAAATATATATGTATGATTTATTTATGGAAGGGGTGACACCTATATCTCCCTCCAATGCATTGGGTAATGTTTTATATCTCATGAGATAAACTTAGATGTCTGGGGAGTGATCCTTCACTCCTAAAATGACCATTGATGTGAACCATGACAACTAAGACGGTACGAGGAGTGAACTCATGCTACTATGATGGTATTGGAAGTGACCCCATAATACAAGTATGGTCTTGGATTAAATTTCTAGGCTACTATGGAAATCATTATATTGTTATGTGTTCGCCACAATTACATAGCTTATTCATATGTCATGATTTCATGGATTATTCTCTTTATTTCATATGATTCATATCTTATGAAAATATAATATTTATAAAATGATTGAAATTAGGATTCTTGATATGCAGGGTATGATCAACTATTTACATAATCAAATTCTCATACCCTTATACGCTTGTCTATGATTACATGTCTCCCTTGTTTAACCTTATTTATAATTTGATCCCACACCTTTTATGTTTTCCTTTCCCAAGGTTAACATGGTATGTACTATGTTTGATATATCTAATTATGTTGGCGGTAAAGAAGATCCTACTGGTAGATGATATAGATCACATATGTACTAGAGTTTATGATTCCATGTTTCCAAAGGCACTACAATAACTACGGTCTTTGAAAATCTGTTTGTATAATGTATAATTATTATTTAAAAGTTATGTAATGTTAATGTTTTAAAAGCGAGGGTCGTTATACCACCAATAAGAATTTTTTCCTAGGTTTTCCAAAGACAAACATATGAAACAATTACATATGTGTTTTCATGAAACATTATAAAAATAATGCTCATATTATTTCCATTCTAGAGGATATATAACCTTTATAACTATTAAAGAAATACATTATATAAGATTTGAAGCCACGTGGAGCATGACTATAGATTATATCAGATCATGATCGTATATTCACATCTAAATTTGGGAAAATATAATAATTATACAAAATATATATATTTAAATTAGTACAAATTATCCCCATAATACTAATTTATAATTTTAACCCACTAATCATAAATTTTAGGATATATTGAGAGTATGCTTGATCGACTTCATAGGAAGATGGGATCAACATATAACATTTTTTTAGTACGTTTTAAATAATATATTTCACTCAATCATTCATATGGATCCTTATGATTTCCCCTATATATAAAAATATAGTAATCGAATAAGATTTAATTTAAATGGAGAAAATAATATTTTGGGACCCAAACTAGTTGATTAAATGGTTGAGAAAATAAATTATGTTAAAAACACACATGTTACAAAAAGTGGATAAATGGGTCATGGTTACAACTATTGAAGAGACCAAGACTTTAAATATGGGGATAACATTATCTCTCATATATCTCCCATGAATAACAATGTATGGTTTTTAAATAAATAAAAACAATTCCCTCGAAAAATAGACCCCTTTTTGGCTATTGATTATATTATAGATATGTCCTATCAATTGAAACTCCAGTTAAACTTGTCTCAAGTACATGACGTATTACACATATCCATACTCAAGAAGTACATATCAGATCCCTCACATGTTATAAATCCATTGTTGACAAATCATGATAATAACTATTATTTAAGGATGTGTAACAACCCAAACTCTAGTAACCCGTATATGTTTCATGCGTTTTTACATTGTCATTCAAACAAGAAATCACATAACCAATTACAAATAATTTATGTAGAATTTGAGAACAATATAAAAATATGATACCCATTCTATATTGGGAATACAATAAATACATAATAATGGTAAACATATGAAATCCTTAAACTCATTCAATGCAGTGTTCTTCAAATCATGGAGGAATGAAAAAAGTTGATGTGCTCAGATGCCCAGTAATGGATATGTTCAATGGAATCTATTTTGAATAAATAAAAAATTATCAATATTTTAGGATGATTAAATATAAAAAAAATTCTATTTAATCAATAGCATGGGTTTCATCATTGGAATTGGAATAATCAATAATTCGAGGTAGAAAAAGGAATACACATTCCATTTAATCAATATATTTATAATAAAATTAAATCAAAGGTAATATCAATGAAATAATATCATGGATAATAATTAATTAATTTCCAATGATGAATATTCTTATTAATTTACTTCAGTACCTCAAAATTCATGAAACTCATACTATCATGATATTTTTATAAGATAGTTTAAAACTATGTGTAAAACCCCATTTAATTTAAAAATTGAATTGTTCTCATCAACAATATTTATGAATCAATGAGCTATATTATTTCATGACCCACCTAACCTTTCTTGTATAAATCAATCCCCATATAATGAATAATTGATTTTATTTAGGAATAATATACCATGTCAATAAATATCTGTATTTAGTGAAAAATCAGGATTTTAGAAGACATACCTTGTCAATCAAATAGTTATCAATGTAAAGCACATTGTTTAGAAACGTTATATATTTTACTTAATAATAATATAAATAATAAATAATATTTATATTTATGATAAATTTAATTTTTAATGATCACAATAACAAGAATATCTCATGAGAAATTTGACAACAACAAAATCAATTATTAATAATATTTATTTTTTGGTAAATTCATTTATTTTGGAATAATAATGTGAATTTAATTAATATATTAATATAAATATTAAATATAATAATTATCCTTATAAAATAAATGAAAATTGATAGAATAATATATTTTTCACATAACGGTTATGGCAGAAGGAAAGTGTTTTGTAACCATATTTTCCAAAAAAACATTCCTTTTGACTTTTTTTAAGGAAAGGTGAAAGTGTACCTTTAGGATGAAAATTGGATTACAGAATAAAAACCCAATTTAAAATTTAATGATAAAATAAAATTTCATTGATAAATAATGTTATAAAAAATGTAATTCCATAGAATAATTATTAAAAACATGTACATTTGAGAAACATTCATCCAATTTAAAGAAAAAAATAAAATCATTAGTTATATTAATTATTTAAATACCTAAAATAAGTAGAAATGAGTATTAATTATTTACTACTATATTTAAAATACCATTATATCTAGTAAATAAAAAATTATTTTAACTTATGAAGTATAAATGAAAATATTCCATTAATGAAAATTAAAGAAATATTAAAATAATGTTATATTTTAAAATAGATTCCTCCCTCTTTAGTAACATTTAAATTGAATCCCCTTGAATGAAATAAAATGAATTGGAAAATTAATAATCATAAATTAATACCAATTCATGTTAAATATTTAAATGTGGAATTATACACACCATAGAAAAGTGAATAGGTATATACTAACAAATATGTCTTAGTGGAATGTAAAAAAAGATGGAATCCCTTACCTAATGCTTTTATTTAGTTCAGCATTATTTAAATGACAATATAATGACTATAAACCTATTTTTTTATACACTCAGTATATTCATATTTATAATATATTATATTATCTACTAAAATTTTCTCATTTCCTGTTTGTTAACAATATTTAATTATTACTATTGTTTTAGAGGTTAATTTCCATGTTTTTTCCTAGAAGATATAAATATTTAGTCCAGGGTATATTACCATCATCTACAGAAAAATATTAATTATATAAATTTATTATTGTAGAATTTGAAAATTTTTAATATTCAATATTTAAATTTGGTCATAGATAATTAATCATATTTTTTCGTAGAGACGGTAGGTTGTACGAACGTGTGAGGGATGACAACATTCTATTAATCAGTTAATGATTAAGTAAGTTGATAAGATATTAATTTAATAGAATTTATTTCATGTAATATTTATCATATATAATTTTTTTTTACATATTTATTACATTCAATTTGATTCTAAGATTAAAAAAATTACCATGATTTGAGAGGTGGTAGTCTGTCGTACACATGAATGTTTGATTTATTTCCCCTTTGATAGAGTATATGGGTAAAATTTATTCCATAAAAATTATATCATCCCATCATATATTATATACTATTTTTATTATATTTTTATTTTGTAATACCTAACTTATGGTATAAAAAGAAAAAGTAAAAATGAAAGAACTTGGTGAAGATGATTAAGTTTTCTCAGAGAAACCTCATTGCTATTACCCATAACAAAAACTGGGATTTGATTTTTGGAAACACCATGAATTATAAAATATAGATATATATAATGGTTATATATTTTAATAGTTTTTATTGATCTATACTGTTTTATAGGTTTTAATAAGTTAGGGTAGTGGCTTCTATTTTATAAGTTGTAGAGGGACCCTCTTGGAAACTACATGGAAATTTCCAAAAATAATACAAAATAACTATGTAAAGACAAAGAAAATTTCATCAAGACTGCATAATATTTTATGGTGGGTTGGATAAGATCTAACTATTTTTATAAAATGATAATTATTATGTTTAATTAACAAAGGCACCCATATCTTCTGGAATAACCCCCACCCCTGGTAAACCACATTTTTCCTTAATGGGGGTAATTAAAATTTAATGTTTTTACTATTATTTATGAGAAAACATTATGATGTATTATTACCAAATATTAATTATGAAAATTATAAATATTTAGACTATTTTTCTAAATTTAACTCACAAATGTATAAAATTTTAATTTATATCTAAACAAAAAAACCTGTCAGAAAAAGGGTTTTCAAGAAATGCATATTTTTAATCATAAATTGATCTTATATTAACTATATACCTAGTGATAATCATTATAATAATATTAATTCATATACTTAGACATATAATATATACATTATATAATAATTAGTAATTAATTAAAAATTTCTTTAATCAAAATGGACATACATTATTCTTTAAATAAATTTTCAAAAAAATATATATTTTTAATGAAAATGGTCTTAAACTTATATCTATCCAATTGATTATATAAAATGAAAATTAATTTAACATATTAAGAAATAATAATATAAATAGAATATGGAATATATGACTACTAAATTTTATATTATAAATAAAATATTATTTCTAAAATATTATTTTTAAAAGATTAGTATATGCTTATTTTGACCATGTATGTTCGAAAAAAATATTCATCCAAAAAAAAATATTTTTTTGTAATTAAATATTAAAATAAAAAATTCATAATTATTTTATTAAAATATAATTTTAACTTATTTTAATTTATTCTCATCTGTTACATTCTTCCCTTCTAAAAAATTATTCTCGTCAAAACATTTAGAGATATCATTTTCAAAATATGTTAGGCTGATTCTTCAAAAAAAAACTCTCTTATTCTAACATTGCAACTCCTATTTTTTTATTTCTATAATGAAACATTACTATTTGATTCTTTGGGTACCTCAATACTTGATCTACTGTATTGAGAATATATATAGGCTATTTATTATACGATTGATCAATTTCCAATACAAATTCTTCAGTTGTGATCACATGTATTAGGTTGGGTATAATGTACTTTTACAATTATATATGAAACACATTATGTAATCTTGAAAGGCTCCGTATAATTTCTAATCGATAATCTAGAAAAATAATTCATTCTATAATTTCATATTTTCTTATATACATGGGCTTGAGATCACATTTCTTATCGGACCTTATAACACCATTTGATGGAGATACATTCAAGAAAGCATTATATCACATTTTAAATTCCAAATCATTTCTCAAGTTATCGAAATAATAATTTTTCTTTTTTTGAGTTTCATTAATATGAACCAAGATATCTTATAACATTATAATTTAAAATTTAAAATATTTTGAGCCTATAATTTTCCTTTCACCTAATTAATTGTAGCAAGTTATGTTACAATATCACTTTCCTTAAACTGCTTTATAAATCACCAATCAAATAGTTTAATGGATACTATTTTTATAATAGAACTATACCAAAGGTTAATATGGATACGACATAAAATTATAGTCAAGTGAGAATAACCTAAAAATCTCTCTAACACTTTTTATGGACCATTCATATAGTCCATTTATTTTGGGATGGTAGATGGTTCTTCAATGATTCTTAGTATTAAGAGCCTTCTAATTAATAATCTAGAATTTCTATGTAAAATAGGGATAATGAGTATAAATAATATAAAAAAGTAAACCATAAAGTCTTATATATTAATTAACAAAGATCCTATTAAGTCCCTTAAGTGGTAAATATTTTTCTATAGTTATTAAATGTCTATATTAGTTCTAGCGATCAACAATAACCTCTATTTTATCATTCTTTCTAGGAGTATTTTTTAGTCTCTTAACAAATTCCATAGTAATTCTATATCATTTACACATAAGAATATGAATATTTCACTGGAGTCCTGTATGATATGTTATATATATATTATTCTATTAATTAAGTAAGTATCTTGATACATAATTTTAAATTTTCTAATTCATGGTATCTCACAAAAAATGATTACTCAATTAACTATTCATCATGGGGCTACCAATGTGTTTTTTAAAATCATATCTCAAATCACCCTCAATGAAATCCATTTATAATTAATGTATATATTGAACACAAATAATAAATGAAAATTTCTAGACTCTATCTTCACATAAAATATTTTTCAACTAATTGTCAATCACAACTATAATTTTCTTCTCAAAATTCTAATCATCATATTTTGAAATTTTTACAATTTAAAAGAATGTTGGGTTCCCAATCACATGAAAAATAAGATATGTATCACCTTAAAAATTAATTTCCATAGTAATATTTAAAATAAACACAAACATTTCATCCCTCTTAATCATCATTTAGGCCATTAGTCGATGATCTATCTATATCAATGGATCCACTACCTTATTTTTCTCGCCTAGGTGGGAGTGTATTGTGAAATCATAATCATTGAGTACCTCAAGAAATATTCTTTTCATCATGTTGAGATTATCATATAAAAATATATATTTTATATGGTTATAGTTTTCTTATAACTCAAATATTTAATCAAATAGATAATTTCACACTTTGGTTTATGAAAAGGTAACAGTTTCCAACTCAATATCATGGTTTGTATAGTTCTAATCATGATTATTTAACATTCATGATTTATGGTTAATAAAATTTTCTTTCGGTATAATGAATCTAATAAGTCCCTTCTCTGATGTAGCGGTATATATTAGAAACCCATTATTTCTTAATGGTATAGTAAAAAACTGGATAATTGACCAATCTCTTCATCAATCTATAGAAAAAATCATCGAATTTCTCTTTAAATTTAATCTTAACCCCTATTCATTTAATCTTGTTTGATGTGTTATCTAATAGGGAAAAATCATGGAGGTTTCTTTGATAGTAACATTGGATACCAATGAAACTAAATGACACTATCTTATTATTTAATGAAAGTCATTAAATGACTACCTTTTCATCATAAGATATACTAATATTATATTCTTGGAGACGGTTTGGAATAGAAATGAAACATTTAGATCTAAAATTTAGACTTTCTTAATTTCAAACATAACTCATTTTTCTATGACCCTATTGTATGATTAAAAATTGATTATCAATATAAGTCCATAGCCTTAACTGTTACATAATCATTAGTTAAGTTAATAATTCACCATGGGTATCATTTCATGTTTAGATCATTAGAGGATTAGTTCATAACTATTAAATAAAAAAACCATAGAAATACAAAGTGGAAACTTCCAATAGTATACACTTCTTTCATGATACAAGAACATTTAAAAATAACTATTTTTTCTTTTCAATTTTAACCATCAAATATTTTTCATGATTCTGTCCATGACTCTAATATCCCTCAAACCTCATGAATAACATTTAAAAATATGGGATGAGCACAAATAGCTTATTAAGGGATATAGATACAAAGAAAACTATTAGTGTAGTTAAAACATGGTATCACATTTAATTGTCATTGATAAAATGAAACAAAATATTTTCACATGACTAACACTTATACTATTTAATCAATGAAAAAAATTAAAACCATTAGTAATGAAATTTATACTCATTTAGGTGACATAGAGCATCATATACATAAAACCCTTACAGGCCCATTTCAATTCGAATAATCATCTAGTCGGCTCCCAAAATGGAGATATACAATATTGATCACCCTTTATATATTCTATATTGGGCTCACTTGTGAGAAATAATGGGGATCATCCCTTCATATAAACTATAATAGGCTCACCCATGAGCTATAATGGGGCCCTACCCTTCGTATAAGCAGTGTTAGGCTCACCCCGGAGCTATAATGGGATCAACCCTTCCTATAATATATGTCAGCCTCACCCAATACACATACTTCTCAAGGACTATTTCATTAATAAAACATGTTCATCACCAAACTATTATTAAAAAAACATCTTATCCAATTTGAAAAACATTTTCTCATAAAAATACATTTTTCATTAGAGTACCCATTTTAAAAACCTTGAAACAAAAAAAATAAAAAGGGATTTATTTTTACTATTGAAAATATTTTATCTTATAGAGTAAGGTATCAAATAGTAGTTATGGTAGCGGAGAAATTTTTGTCATCTTATACATTATAAAGAACAATTTTTTATTTGTCTAAATGTTCCTTATAAAACACATAAATATATTCCTTTTCAAAACAGTTGAATTTAATTTAAAATATATAAAAATTTCAATTTAAATTCATTTTATATTCATGTAATAAATAAGATAATTAATACCCTGAAAAAAAATATTTGATACTAAAATATTTAAACATTCAATTTCATGAACCAGCCCTGTTACCCTAGTAACACGATAACCGAATCGGTCCTGACATAGCCCGAAGGGTGTTCCCGATTCCCATGGGTCGGCGACTATCACCTGACATCATAAAACATACAAGCAGGAATGATTTTTTCCAAAAGAATGCAGAAGAAAATGAAACAATATGGTATGCATGAAAAACTCCACTCGGAGTAATGTACCAGAAAATAAAGAGCCTTAAAATCCCAAAGTACTAAAACCCATGTACTAAAAAGGGAAATAAAGTCTGAAATCCCCTAAGGGAACAATTCACTAAGAGAATATCAACATCTAGATCCTCCTCCAAGAGATTCTTTCCCTTTTCTCGAGCCTGGAAGAAGGAAATCTACAAACAATAGAAGGAAAATGTAGGGTGTGAGCCTAATCCCAGTAGGATACCACCAATGATTCTGTAACAGATTCAAAATATATATTATCCAATGAAAATATTTAACTTTTCAAATAAACAGTTTTGGAAATTCAAAAGCATATTCTAAAAAAATATTCTATACATTTTCAAATGATGGAAATAAATATGTTAAGAAAAGGCTTTACAAATGATGGAATATTTCTAAAACAATCTCTTAAGAAAAAAATTTATATTAAATAGTTTATATAAATTCAGAATGCATGTAACCATTTCAAAATCATTGGAATACATTTATATCTCAAATATAAATAAGCAAGTGAGCAACATGGTCATCTGCCAAATGGTATGATAGTATTAACCAGTTATAGGATTCCGCACTCTCCATGTGAACTCGGCAAAATGTGTATACACATGTCCCTATGATGCTGGACAATGGAGACTCGTCACCAACCCGTTGGAGATGTGACCCGCCGCAAGTATGTTTTAGAATGTTTTCGAAGTGTGGAGTGTATCCAAATAACTCACTAACTACCTAATGATTTCATGCTCTCTTACATGATTGGTGACCTATTTTAAGAATTATTAAAATATGATAAATCAAAGTCATCCATTTCAATGGTTCCAATTTCATTTCCTTTAAAACCAATGCAGGTTTTATTCGAAAAATCCATTTTTTCACAAGATAAAACCAATGGGTTTCTATGAAATCATCTTAAGCCATTTTCACCAGTTTGAAATCCATTCAAAACCAATTCCATCATTAGAAAATTTATTTGGACAATTAAATTCAACAATTTAATTAAAATCATTCCCAAAGAATCCACAATTTGAATTAAAAATTTTAAATTATTAAATTTCTATAAACAATCCCAATTCAATTGAATTGGGGTTTTCTAAATTTCCATGACTAAACCATTTCAAATATATCGATTCACTGGAATCGATTTTTTATCAATTTAATTGAAAAAAAATTGAGAAATTGAATTTAAATAAAAAATTGAAATATACCAATAAAATACAATGATAATAAAATTGGCATGTCGGGATAGAGCCACCTACCTCAAAAGTTTTGACGAAAACCACAACTGTCGAAGAACGCTCAAGAAACCCGGGTTGATTCTCCAAAAACCCACCCTAGATATCTTCTCCTAGCAAGATCAAAACAAAATCTCATAATATTTGGCATCCAAACACTTATATCTACTTATAACAGGCCTAGATCTCTGAAACTGAGAAAGAGGAGAAGTATATCTAAGTAGATCTAAGAAACTGATCAAGAAAGATGAAGAACGATCACATTAATCAAGAATCCAACTTCGATTCCCCAAGAGAAGCCATTAGATCGCCTCCAAAATGATGGGAGAACCTTTCTTGACCTTAGTATAAGAAAAATCCCGAGTTAGGGTCACTAAGGAAGAAAAATTGAGGCACATAGAGACAAAACGAGTGAGATCCACAATTTAAGGATCTCATTTATGTGCATGCACGGTTAGTTCGCACGGTTTTACAAACTGTGCGCTTTCCATGTGTTAGCTACTGCCTCAGAAAACACTCCATGCACAGTTTGGCCACACGGTTATACAAACCGTGCATCGCCCGTGTGAAAGCTACTACCTCCAAACCAACTACGCACGGTTTGGCCACACGGTTTAGACAACCTGTGCACCGCTTGTGCAACTTCACCTTTGCCTAAAAACATCATTTAATGTTCTCAAGACTCTCTCATATGTCACTTTTCCAAAACAGAGTTACTTAGAGAGATAAAAAGTTCCTGACAACATAACGGGATGTTACAACCTCCCCACCATAAGATCTTTCTTCCCCCAGAAAGCCTATGAAGAAACCTCCACATCAAAAAGATGAGGCCACTGGTCTTTCATTAGTTCCTCCCTTTTCCACATCTAATGAGAATCAGAACCATGCTGCCAAAGTACACTGACCAGAGGTTTCGTTCTCTTACAATGTACCTTGGTCTCAGAATCAACAATCTTGACTAGTCGTTTGGTCATAGATAAATCTGGTTCAATCCCAAGATCACTTGAGCTCAAGACATGAGATGGATCAGAGAGATACATTAACAACAGTGATACATGGAACACGTTATGTATCGACATTAGCTATGGTGGTAGAGCTAAATGGTAAGCAACATTCCCTAACTCTAGATAATAGGGTCCAGCTCTACTTTACCTTGGGTCCCATTCTCCTTGAAAAACAAGAGTCACACCACTAGGAGTAGTAAGGTATACCTGTCGAAGATAACAATCGATCCGGGATTTATTGGAAAGAAGCCAATCCATCCCAAAAATGATGTCAAAAGATTTCATGTTGAGAACCAATAAACTCAGAGCATGATCAACATCTGATAGAGAGAAGACACAAGCAGGGCTACAGAGACCCTTCTCCCTCATTGTACCAAGGGGTGTAGTAATATCCATCATAAATGATAAAAGATCCATAGCTAGATTAGGAAGAATGACAATATGGAATGAAATAATAGAGTGGGATGAATCACTATAAAAAATAGTTGTCACTAAAGATGAAGAAATAGTAATGGTACCTCTCACAGTTGCAGGACATGTATCAGCCACCTCTGGCGACTCTTCCACTGTGTGAAGAAGCCTTTTTTCTTGATACCTGTGGCTGGAACCCTTTTGTACGTGAAGAATTTGATTTCCCCACAATTTTTGGAGGTGTTGATGATCCTGTTCCACTACGGGGAGTAGATAAGTGATGGTAGAATCTATGTAAGTTCCCTAAACATCTGTAGGAGCTACAGTTCTTGGGTGACTCAGGGAAAACCCTCTTAGAATGTCCTAGATTTCCACACTGATAGCAAGTCATAGAATCCCCTCTCATTGATACTGGAGGTCTGGAATGAATCTGTTGTCGAGAAATACCATGAGAAATGTCACGCTTCTGTTTTCCTTTAGAGGAACCAACACTACCACTAGGATGGAAAATAACCTCATTCAACACTAACTTTCCTACCAGGTCCATCTCAACCATCATGGCCATATCTATCACATCAGCATAAGTGGGTAGCATCAGTAAGAAAACCTGAGAACATATATCTGATTTAAGTCCCAACTCAAATCATCAAGCCTTCATCTTCTAATTAGATACAATTTCAGGATCAATCTATACCAACTCAGAAAAGTAATTTGAGTACTCAGTCATGTTTTTGTTAGCCTACTGAAGCTTGAAAAACTACACATCCTTGGCCAAAACCATTGCTTCTGGATAGAACTAGTTATTCAAAAGCACCCTAATGTCTTTCCACTACAAACCGTCATGTTTCCCAGCTTTCACCATCATGTACCACTAACTCATACTTGGTCCCTCCAGTATGAAGGTGGCACAATTCACCTTGATCACATCAAGTGTATCTAAGAACCCAATGAGACATTCAATCTCACTCAACCATTCCTCATTATGTTGAGGGTCAATGGAGCCTTTGAAAACTGGTGGCTTCTGGAACATGAACTCTTAAGAACGACTTCGGAAAATATCACTATGAGGATCCATACTTTGAGTCTGAATAGGAACTAGAGGCGGTGCCCATCCTAGAGCATGGATAGTGTGAATAATCACCATAACCAGACTCTGATTCACAATAGGACTCGCTTGTTGAGATTCAGCAGCAGCCTCTTTTTGGATCCAATTCTCACGTATTCTCGGAGGCATGTTGATACACAACATAAAAATACAATTCATTAACACTCAAACATAGTAACAAGGAAAAATATTATTAATAGAAGGGATTAACAAGATTTAGATTCCACTCTATCCAAATCAAAACAGGGAAAATACTAGAATTAATCCACACGTCGTATTTCTCTAACCAACCCTGGTGACTGGAGGTTCATTGTGGTGAGAGCTGGCCAGGCACTCAATCTCAACTACCTCCTAAGTCCCAACAAGAATACTCAAATGCATACCGACATCAAGGCAAGATGCTGAACCTACCGTATGATACCATTTTTTCTTGAACCAACCCGGTTACTCTGGTAACCCGATAACCGAACCAGTCCTAACATAGCCTGAAGGGCATTCCCGATCCCCATGAGTCGGAGACTAGCACCTAGCATCATACAATATACAAGTAGGAATGATTTTTTCCACAAGAATGCGAAACCGAAAAAACAACACAATATGCATAACAAAAATGAAACCACACTAAGATTAATGGACCAGAAAACAAAGAGGCATAAAATCCCAATGTAATACAACCAATGTCCTAAAAATTGAAATACAGTCCCAAAGTCCATATGCACAGAATTCACTAAGATAAGATCAATAGTAGGATCCTCCTCCAAGATATTCCTTCCCTTTACTCGAGCTTGGAAGAAGGAAATATAAAAACACCTGAAGGAAAAAGAAGGGTGTGAGCCTAAGCCCATAAGGATACCACCAATGATTTCGTAACAGATTCCAAATATATATTATCCAATGAAAAGATTTCAATTTTCAAATAAATAGGTTTGGCAATTCAAAAGCATATTCTAACGAAACATGCTACACATTTTCAAATGATGGAAATAAATATTTTAAGAAAAGGATTTATAAATGATGGAATATTTCTGGCTTAAGTAAAACATTTATATAAAGTAGTTTATATAAATTTAGCAGGCATGTAATAAGTTCAAAAGCATTGGTATATATTTATATCTCAAATATAAATAAATAAGCGAGCAACATAGTCATTTGCCAAAGGAATGATAGTATTAACCATTTATAGGATTCCACACTCTATGTGAACTCAGAAAAATTTGTATACACACGTCCCTATGACACTGGCCAAAGGATACTCGTCACCAACACATCGGGGATATGACCCACTGCAAGTATGTTTTAGAACGTTGTTGTAATGTAGAGTGTATCCAAATAACTCACTAACTACCTAAGGCTTGCATACTCTCTTACATGTTGTGCAAACTATTTTAAGAATTATTAAAATACTATCAATCCCAATATTCCATTTCAAAAGTTCCAATTTCCTTCAATTTAAAACCAAAACTGGTTTTATTCAAAATATTCATTTTTTCACATGATAAAACCATTGGGTTTCTATAAATCATCTTAATCCTTTTTCACCTATTTCAAAATCCATTCAAAAACCAATTCCATCATTGGAAAATATATTTCCACAATTAAATTAAATAATTTAAATGGAATAATTTCCATCAAATCCACAATTTAAATTAAACAATTTAAATCAGCAAACTACTTTAAACACACCCAATTTTATGGAATTTGGGTTTTCCAAATTTCCATGCCAAAAAAATTTCAAATATATCAATTCACTAGAATAGAGTTTTTATCAATTTAATTGAATGAAAATTTGAGAAACTTAATTTAACTCAACAATTGAAATAAATCAAGAAAAATCAATGATAATCAACTTGGTAAGTCGGGATAGAACCACCTACGGCAAAGGTTTTGACGAAAACCACAATGGTCGAAGAACACTCAGGAAACCTGGGTCGATTCTCTAAAAAATTGCCTTATATTTCTTATCATAGAAATATCAAGAACAAGTCTCATCATATTTGGCATCCACACACACAGATCTATGCATAACGGGCGTAGATCTTAGAAACTGAGAGAAGAGGGGAAGTATATCTAAGTAGATCTAAGAAACTGACCAAGAATGATGAAGAATGATCACATAACTCAAGAATTCAGCTTCGATTCACAATAAAAAGCCTTTGGATAACCTCTAGAATGATGGGAGAACCTTTTCTGACCTTAGGATAAGAAAAATCCCGAGTTTGGGCTGATTAGGAGGGAAAACGAGGCAAGTATAGGAAAAACGAGTGAGATCCACAATTTAAGGATCTCATTTAAGTGCCCGCACGGTTACTTAACACAGTTTGACAAACCGTGCTCTAGCTGTTCGTTAGCTACTACCTCGGCAGACACTCCATGAAAAATTTGGCTGCAAGTTTAGACAAACCATGTGCCACTCGTGCGGAAGCTACTATCTCTATGACCAACTATGCACGGTTTGGCCGCACGGTTTAGACAACTTGTGTGTCATCTGTTCCACATCCCCTTTGCCTCAAAACATCATTTAATGTTCTCCAAAATATCTCATTCATCACTACTCCAAAAGAGAGGTACTTGAAAACATCAAAAGTACCTGAAAACATAACATAATTATACATTCAAGGTGTCCAATACCACATTGAAAATTTAAATCTTAATCTCTATGAATTAATACATTTAACAAAACATTTTATAAATTTTGTATTGATAAAATATGTATATGAAATCCCATAATGTCAATATATACACATTATAAAATAATTATTCTATATATTCTTAAAAAACGCCACAATGAAATTATATTGAGATGAAGTCCCTTACCTTGAGTCTGAATCGTCACAGACAATATTTATATTCCACTTCATCAGTTGATCACCATTTAAGAACACCTTAACATCTTTAAGGATGGTTTTCTTCAAAAAAAATGAGAGATCTAGAATTTGGTTAGGTATTCTAGTAAGGGTTTGGGTAGATCTTGGTCAAACAAAATGGTTTTGGAACTGTGATTAACAAAGAGGAATGGGTTCCTTTTTATATGTGAGGGAAGGTGAATCACTAAAATTGATAAAAGTATTAAATTAATATAATTAAAATTTAGCATCAAAATGGTCTCATACACATTTATTTTGAATATAATATTATTTTGGTTCAAATCCCAACTATATAATTAAAATTAGAGAAGTTCTGATTATTTTTTAATCATTATATTTTTTTACATTTATTTTATATTTTTTAGTCTTACTATGATATTATGTTATTTATACTATCTGGGAGAAAATAATTAAAAAATAATACCAAAAGAAAAATTAACGAGTCATTAATTACAATTTTATAGTTATCTCTACATTTTTGCCAAATCAATGATTTTTATAAATTTTATATCATTTAAGTAAATATTTAATATTTTAAAGTATAAATATGTGAGTTTTGACACAATTCATTACATGACTTTTTTAAAATATTATAAGAACTTCATTCCATAGAAAAAAAATTATATTTAAAAATTAATAACATGTCATATTAAACCATAATATTGTTTTATGGCATCAAATATTTCATATTATAATTATTTAAATATTATCAATATCATCTATTTAATTCATTCTTTAATAAATCTATTACTACATCATGTTTTTCATAAACAAATTAAATTATATAATTAATAAAAATTATAAATAAATTTACATGATGTATATAATATATTAAGATTTATATGGACTACTCATAGTGTATGATATCTCATGTATAACACCATATTAAAATACATTCCTTTTTTTAAAAAAATTGTATCAAAAATGAGTATTCATTTGAATATATTATTATGAATGCATTAAAGACATCCATGTGGCTCCAAGTGGTCCTGAAATTTTACCAATGATTATCATAATTGGAATAAAATCATCCATTTAAATTAATTCATTTGTTAGGGTAGTTTTATATTATTATTATATTATTTTTACCTTTAATTAAAAGATTTTACTTTACCTATGGTAATAAAAATAATTACTGAAGTTACTGTTAATAATTTCCACAAATAAATAGCCCTATTTTCAAAATTGGGTCCTTCTTATTCATAATATGAAATTCATTTTTTGAAATTCAAAACTAATATTTCGCAGAAATTAATTAAAAATTAGTCCCATTGACTGAATAAGAAAATTGGTTTTTTAGTTAAAAAGAGAAAAAGTTCACATAGTTTTTATATTCAATTTTATTGTGAAATTGATTAAAATGACAAAATATTGTTGTAATGACCCTGAAAATTTCAAGTAAAATTCATTCTTAAATTGATTGGAATTTTACGAGTCTGTAGTTTTTTACGGCACCTAATTTCGAGGCCCGGGGTGCCCGGAATCATTTTTTAATGTTTTGTTCGGGTACGTTCAGTAAACATACATGAATGTTTTTCAATATTTTGAACCGATGCATGGAATTGAAATCTGAGGACAGCGATGAACTCGCAGCACTGGTATTCTCTTAAGGGGACCTTTACCGTAGATGCGTTTTGTTCAGGTTCAATGTTAATTTTGGGGTTTCTTTATAAATTTTATAAAAATTATTTGTTACATAGTTTTTGTAAAGGGGTGGTTTTTTTCTCCAAAGAGGAGTTGGAGGTGAGGTCCAGACCCCACATAACCAACCATGAGAGGATATTGTGTGATGGGGCCCACACTAACACAAACCTCTCAACACCCCTTGAAACCCCCCTTTAACTCCTAAAACCTTTCACCTCCCTTCATTTAAATTTAAAACCCTCCACCTTCTAGCAATTAATGCCAACACCTAAGATTAATTAAACGCCGCATTTAATTAATCTTTTTGAATTCATTTGAAATTGTTTTTCCAACATTAAAAGAAGGGATTTAATTCTTATCATTTAGTTGGAATAATCTTTCTTTGGTGGAACTTGGGAGGATTTGGAGGATATCACACTCTCCATCAAAGAACATGAGAAAATCGATCACCTTCCTCCACTTCTTCCACCGGGGAAAGAAAGTAGGCGATGCCACAAATAATTCCATATACCTTTCTTCCTCCTCCATTCCAAGGGATAAGGTACTACCCGCGGGGAACGTCGCTAATGACAACGACTCTTCCTCCGATGTTGACAGAAGGACGATGTCTTCCGCGACTCCGATTTATGCGACTACAGCAACGTACCTTGAATCGAGGTAGAGGGTTCTGTATAATTTTAAGTGAATAAAATTATATCTCATTCTGGATGAATGCTTCTATTGTCTTCGGCCATTTGATATTGTCTAACATGGAGGGCACGGGTCGAATGAACGCGGCCCGAGGAACCTCCTTTGGTTCGTGATTATTTTTGGAAACGGAGATCGGAGGAGGCGCCGACCGGAGGTGGCGGCGACCAGAGGCTGCGGTGACAAGACATAGTGGTTGTGCACTAGCCGCATGGGGGAAAACACCAACCCGCAACCGCGGGCCACTCGGGCTGAAGAAGCAGCTCGAAACTGCCGGCCGGGATGGTGACCCACGACACCCGTAGGTGCCGCACGGAGGAGGTGCAACCCGCATTGGCGGGCCTCTTTCTGGACGAACCGGCAGGCTATGGCTGGCCGAGAAGGATACCGAGGCACCGCGGTGTGGAGAAGACCATGACCCACGAACCGGCCAGCTTCCTGCCAACTGGGATAAAGGAAACCACGACACCCACAGGTGTCGTGTGGGAGGAACAGAGGCCCATTGTGCAGGCCGCTCGCGCTGGAAAAAACTGGCTGGATTTGGTTGGCCAGGCATCAAGGATGGGCGGCGCCCCTCAGCGCCACCGGGTGAGCCAAACCGGCCCGCAACTGGGGGCCTGGTCCGCGGCTGGGCCACGCTCCACCGGGTCGGGCCGACCCTCTAAAAGGGTCGAAACCACCGGGAAGAGAACCTGGGTGGGCCACGCTCCACCGGGCCGAGCCGACCCCCAGCCTGGTCGGACCCGCCAAACCGAGTCGGGCCGACCAGCCAGCCCACTGGGTTTGACAGGTCGGGCCCGTTTTGCTTAAACGGGAATAACTTCTAGACCGCGTGTCTGATTTATGCGTTGACTGCGGCATTGGGATCCTCCCGAAGAGACGGCCTTTTTGAGATACTCTAAGTTAGTGTTGAACAAATTTGAAAAATGTCTGGGTTTGGAATGAGCGTAATTCCAACTGGGCCCCTGAAATGAAAATTCTAATAACTCTCAGAACGGGTGTCCGATTGATGCGGCGTCTGTCGCGTTGGGTTCCTTATAATGAGACGGAACTTCGGGATACATAAACTATGGTCTTTTTGATAGTTTATTTATCAGACCCTTTGCCCGAGGAGCAGACCCTCCCAGAATTGAGCGTGTTGTGTGCGGGAACCCTAGAGCTGGCTGCGACTGCGATGACTGCTATACTGGGATCCTCCGTGGGTTCGACAGTGATGACTACTATATTGGGATACTTCGTGGGTTCGAAAATGATGACTTCTGTTCTTGTATCCTTTGTGGTTATGACAGTTTTGACTTCTGTTCTTGTATCATGTGTGGGTCCGACAGAGTAGTTGGTCTTGTATCTTATATGGGTCCTACAGTTTAACTGGTCTGGTATCATGTGTGGGTCCGACAGCTTAGATGAATTAGTTACTACATCTGATCATCTCTATCGCTATAAAAGAGATTTATACCTGTGTGAGGTGAGTATTGACTTTCAATCATTATCATCGATGTGATTGACTTTACTTCCTATATGGACTGAGTTGTACTTGGGCTCGTGAGTTGGAGTCTGACTGTGACTGGTAACTTAGGTATTTGTATGGGAATATACCTAAGTAGGATTGGTTGATACTTTGTGGTGGTATCTTTATTCTTATTATTATCCTTAGTGGATATTGTGAGACCTCGTGGGTCTCGGGGTCCCTACTGAGTATCATTATACTCACCCCTGCACGAGCTATGCCCACACATCGTTGTGTTGGATGCAGACGATGGACAGTGCTGAAGGAGGCCGAGAGCGCCACGACTGGACGGTACCCGGAGGTGGACCTTGGGACGAGTGGGCACATGGTGGAGACTAATGGAAGTGGGTTCTGACATAGCCATCTATACTTACCCTTCTGGTAGGAATCTCCATAGGATGATCCAGGAGCTGCTCTTTACATTCTGATGTTTGTCACTTTACTTGTATTTGTTGTTCAGATGGGTTTGTATACTGACCCTTTTACATTCCGTCACACTCATTTGTATTTAGTTTCACTAAGTGTTTACTTTCTTTTGTGTACTCTGTTGTGTTTTTTTACTTTTATAAGGGAAAGTCCTTCCCAGCTTAGGGATTTACGCCTTTGGTGCTAGTCGTCAACCCCTGGCCAATGGGAGGTGGGATTGGGGTACTCATGGCACATGCCCCGAGGACGGGTTGTGACAAATTTGTTTCAGAGGAGTCAGATCTATCGTAGAACCCAGGACATTGATGATTCTTTTCTGTGAAGAAATAGTGTTATGTGTATTGGGTGTGTTTATCATTTTAGGGAAACCTATGTTGGTGCGGCTTCCGACATATCCATACACTAGGACCCTGACCTCTGATTTACAACTCAGTGCGCGAAAACACTGATTTCGTGTATGTTTCCTTTGAAAAAATTTCTTCATGATTACTTTGTGCCAGCTCACTAGGTATACTATTTTAACCATGGCGCACCTGTTTCATTTCAGGACGGCCCCACGAAGGCAGCCAGCGAGGGTAATAAGTTATATACGAAATGGTAACCCACCGAGCGATGAGGCCTCAGTGCAGGTATCCATCACTGCGGAGGTACCAGTGGAACCACTACCCGCTAGTCCACCGATACCACCAACCCTAGCAGTAGAGAGTGCACGTCGCCTGAGTCAGTTTCATGTGTTTCAGCACCAGAGGCCACCCAGGTTCCGAGGAGAGATGCACACAATGGCAGCAGAGGAATAGATGGAGGCTATCATGAGAGTTTTCCGATTGGTAGGGACACCAGCCGACCTTATGGTGATCCTTTCCGCGAGTATCCTACATACAGCAGCAGGAAGTGGGTGGAGCCTGTTGCTCCAAGTTCATGAAGAGGAATCATTACACTAGAAGGACTTTGAGAGCCTCTTTGACTCAGAGTTTGTTCCATCCACCCTTCATGTGGTGCGGATAAAGGAGTCACTTCATCTACAGCAGGGCAGCATGACAGTAGCTTAGTACTCAGCGAGGTTCACCGACCTCTCACGCTACTCCACGGATATGGTACGTGACCCATTTTTCAGGTCTCAGACCTTCGAGCAAGGACTCAGGCATGATATCAGTGATTCGAATATTCCCTTCCGCATACCGATGCAGGCGGGGGAGCTAGAGAGAGCCCTTCTAGTGGAGAGTTTTCTTACTGAGAAGTCATCAGAGGCGAGACCTTCCGCAGGACGAAATGTAGTAGATTATTTTGCAGCCAGAAGTAGACAATTGACGCAGAGGTTCAGGCAGACCAGAACATCATTTGGGTGATCTCAGGATAGAGGTTCGGTTGTGCGAGGCACACGAAACTGAGCCAGCCTTACGAGGAGCAAGTAGTGCTATGCATGCGGTGAGCAGTGCCACATGGCTCGTGACTGCCAAACCCGCCATGCAGATGAGCAGCAGACAGTAGAGGGACCTCCCATGTAGAGGCAGAGGTTAGACCATGGTGGTCTGCAGGGAGCAGGCAGACGTGGTAGAGGAGCTGGCCGAGCAGCAGGTGTTGGATGACGTTTTGAGGCTCTACCACCACCGCCACCAGGAGGTCCACCCTGACCATAGGGAGCTGGTGGACAGTGGCGGGATCAGCTCCAGGAAGTAGAGGCGTATGAAAAAGTGCACCTGAGATTATTTGAGGTACTATATGTGTCTACTCCACCCATGCTGCAGAACATATAGACACATGTGCGAGTCTGCCTTTTATTGTCGCTACAGAGAATCTGACGGATTTGTTGGCTCGATTGATACGGCAAGAGACTCCAATGGGAGCAAACTCGATGATTTCACAGTAGTTCTGAAAGTGTGAGATTACTCTAGGAGGCAAGAGCTTCGGCTGGGATCTTCTTGTAGTGGCGTCGAGGCCTTACGACGCCATCTTGGGTACGGACTAGTTATCCATAGTTCATGCTCAGATTGACTGTATTAGGTGAAAAGTGAGGTGTGTCCGCACATATGGGACCTGGTTCACCTTCACCGATGAGAAGGGAGCCTTGGAAGTGTAGGATGGACTTACATAGATAAGGCGGAGGTCGATCACACATCAGTAGGATTATCTCTTACTCAGAGCGGTTGATGTGTGGAGTCCGTGTTTTTTCCGTTCTGGTGGATCAATACGTGGATGTTGTTTCTGACGACGTTCCAGGACAACCTACTCGTGGAGAGGTAGACTTCTAAATTAACCTGTACCCCAAGACAACACCGATATCTACTCCATAATATTGGATGGCTCTCACTAAGCTTTATTAGGTATGGGTACAATTAGAGGAATTTTAGGGGAAGGGATTTATCTGACCCAGTGTTTCACCATGGGCATCTCCGATTTTGTTCGCCAATAAGGTGGATGGGAGATTACGATTGTGTGTCGACAATCATCACCTTAATCAGGTGACCGTGAAGAACATGTACCCAATTATGAGGATTTATAACCTCTTTGATCAGCTCAATGGAGCACGATGGTTCTCGAAGATAAACCTCAGGTCCAGCAATCACTATCTCAGAGTTCAAGATGAGGTCATGCAGAAGACAGCCTTCAGGTGCCAGTATGGCCACTACCATTTCTTGGTTATGCCCTTCGGCATAACCAACGCTTCAGAAATGTTCATGAGTCTCATTAACATGATCTTCCAGCCTTACCATGATCTCTTCGACGTAGGTTTCATCGACGACATACTAATTTACTCAACTACTGAGAAGGAGCATGCCTACCATTTGCGGGTGGTATTGGATACACTCCGAGAGCACCATCTTTATAGTATGCTCTCAAACTGCCAGTTTTGGATTCGAGAGTTTCATTTCTTGGGTCACCTCATCTCGGAGGTTATATTTGTAGTGTAACCAGCGATGATCGAGGAAGTATTTTCTTGGCAGCCACCCAAGAGTGTGATAGAGATACGAAGTTTCCTGGGTCTGGCTGGATACTATCAGAGATATGTGCAAAACTTCTACAGAGTTGCAGCACCGCTTTCAGATTTGACGAAGAAGGGGAAACCCTTTGTGTGGTTAGAAAGATGCCAGTAGATCTTTGAGGAGCTGAGGCAGAGGATGACCAATGCACCCATCTTGAGGCTACTGGATGAGGGTGTAGGGTATGTAGTATAATGTGATACATCAGGGATCAGACTCGGGTGTGTCCTGATGTAGGAGTGAGTAGTGATCGTGTATGGTTCTCGGTAGTTGAGACAACATGGGCAGAACTACACTACCCATGACCTAGAGTTAGCATCAGTGGTCTTCGCCATGAAGATGTGGCGGCTCTATCTGATGGGTGAGAATTTTACAGTCTACTCTAACCATCATGGTCTCAGGTACATCTTCTCGTATAAGGACCTAAACCTGAGACATCAGCGATATCTTGAGTTCTTCCAGGACTATGACTTCAAGATATTCTATACTCCTGGGAAGGGAGACGTTGTAGCATCTGCTCTCAGTAGGAGATCGGGCATTCATCTGCTAGGAGAGGCGACAGATCAGCTGGCCGCGTTGCAGATATCTTTTGTGGATAGAGATGGATCAGCCTTTCTACCGTCTCTCATAGTCACTCCTCCACTACTTCAGTGGGTTAGGGAGGTTCATCGTGGGGATGTTGATTGTGAGACGCGACATGCTCAGATATCCACAGGGAAAGCACCTGATTGGTTTTTGAAGGTGTGGAGCACGTCATCCTCTTCAATAGACATATCATTGAACCTTTTCCATTACAAGAGGAAGTGCTAAGGGAGTTTCACACTTCCCCACTAGCGGTACATCCACGAGTGGCGAAGATGTATCAGGACCTCGGACGACAACACGGGTGGCCGGGTATGAAGAAGGCGGTAGTAGAGTTTGTATCAAGGTACCTCACTTCTCAGCAGATAAAGCCAGAGCACCAGGTACTGACATTCTTGGTACAACCCTTAGAGATACCATAGATGAAGTGGGATGGAATATCCATGGATTTCGTGACGGGGATTCCATGTACATCTATAGGACACGACTCTATTTGTGTGATTGTCGACCGACTCCCCATGTCGGACCACTTCCTACCGATCAGAGAGCAGGGACCAGTAGAGATCTTGGGATGCCTCTACGTTTAGGAGATCTTACGGCTTCATGGTGTTCCATCGACTATCATCTTCGATCGAGATGCTCGTTTCACTTCCCAACAATGTAAGGGGTTACACGAGGCTTTTAGAATGAAGCTTCACTTGAAACCCACCTTCCATCCTCAGACGGATGGTCAGACTGAGAAAACCATTCTGACTCTCAGGGACATGCTTCGTGCATTTGTCTTTGACTTTGGTTGCAGTTGGGAGGATCACTTACCCTTGGTGGAGTTTGCATAAAACAACATTTACCACTCCACCATCAGGATGACACCTTACAATGCACTGTACGACTGACCTTGCAGATCACCTATGTGCTAGACTGACCCATGAGATTCATCACTTGTAGGACCAGAGATGGTTCTGGCTACGATGGAAGAGGTGCAGATCATCCTGGAGTGGATGAAGTCTGCACAGAATAGATAGAAGTCATATGATGATAGGAGACGAAGACCACTGGAGTTCAAGGATGGCGACCACGTCTTCTTACGGGTCTCACCTCGACGAGGTATATGGATATTTGGCCGAGGCGGTAGGTTGTCTCCTCGATTCATCAGACCATTCCAGTTATTCCACAGAGTATGAGAGGTGGCTTACTGCCTGACACTTCCACCTCAGTTGCAATGGGTGCACGATGTCGTCCACGTATCTCATCTGAGGAGATACGTTCCTGACCCGTCTCACATCATTGACCATGGGGAGCTGGACATCGATTACGGGGTGACTTTCACGGAGGTCCTATAGGAGATTGAGGATCGACAGCAGCGGGTCCTACATGGATGTTTGATTCCTCTATTGTACATTCATTGGCAGCATGGGAACATCCTGGAGAGCACATGGGATCCGGGGACTCAAGTGTGTGCTCAGTACCCTCACTTGTTTCCCTTGTGTGTGTTGTAGCTTTACAGGGACATAAAGCCCTGATGTGGGGAAAATTTAAAGACTCAGGAATTTCAAAGAAGGTTTTTTCATAAATTATTTAGAATTTTACGAGTCCGTAGTTTCTGACGGCACCTGATTCCAAATCCCGGTCTTCCTAGAATCATTTTCTAAAGTATTTTTCTAGTACGTTCAGTAAACGTACGTGCAGGTTTTTCTATCTTTTGAACCAATGCTTGGAAATAAAATCCGAGGACACCAATGAACTCGAAGAACCAGTATTCACTTAAGGTGAACTTTACCACAGTTTCTTTTTATTCAGGTTGAATGTTAAATTTAGGGTTTCATTATAAATTAAATAAAAATTATGTGTTACATAATTTTTGTTAAGTGGTGGTTATTTTCTACAAAGAGTAGTTGGTAGTGGGGCCCACACCCCACGTAAACACCCATGAGAGGATATTGTGTTCTAGGGCCCACAAGAACACAAACCTCTCAACTACCCTTGGAACCCCCCTTTTACTCCTAATACCTTTCACCTCCCTTCTTTTAAATTTTAAACCCTCCACCATCTCACAATTAATGCCATCACCTAAGATTAATTAAATGCCAACACTTAAGATTAATTTAAGGCCACATTTAATTAATCTTTTGGAATTCATTTGAAATTGTTTTGCAAAAATTAAAATAAGGGATTTTATTCTCTTCATTTGGTTGGAATAATCCTTCTTTGGTGGAACATGGGAGGATTTAGAGGATATCACACTCTCAATCGAAGAACATGAGGAACTTGATCGTCTTCCTCCACTTCTTAAAACGTGGAAACAAAGGTGTTGATGCTACAAAGAATTATATCTACATTTCATCTTCCTCGACGCCAAGGGAGAAGACACCACCCACGAGTAATGTCCCCAATGACAACGATTCATTCTCCGATGTTGACGGAACAACACTGTCTTCCGTGACGCCAGTTTCAATGACTACAACAACATAACTTGAATCGAGGTAGGGGGTTTTGTATAATTTTAAGTGAAGAAAATTATATCTCGTTCTTGATGAATGCTTGGATTGTCTTCGGCCATTTGATATCTCCTAACACGAAGGGCGTAGGCTGAATGAACATGGCCCGACAATCCTCTGTTGGTTCATGATTTTTTTTTTGCAACGGTGATCGGAGGTGGCGGTGACCGGATGTGGTGGTCGTGCACCGGTCGTGTGGGGGAAAACCGCATACCACAACCGTGGGTTGCTCAGGCTGATGAATTGGTCAGCTAATGCTGGCATGGCTGGTGAACCGCGGCACCCAGAGGTGTCGCGCGAAGGAGGTGCCACCCACATCCGTGGGCTGCTTGCTGGACGAACCAGAAGGCTACGACCATCCGAGAAGGAGACAGCGGCGTCGCACTGTGGAGAAGACAATGGCCCGCGAACCAGCCGGCCGCCTACCAGCCAGGCCGAAGAAAACTATTGCACCCGCTGGTGCTGCATGGGAGGAACAGCAGCCTGCTATGCGGGCCACTTCACCGGACAAAATCGGCCAGCTTTAGCCAGAAGGGCAGCAAGGAGGGGCGCCGCCGCTCGGCGCCATCGGGCGAGCCGAACCAGCCCGCAACCTTGGGCCAGGTTTGCGGGTGGGTTGCACCCCACCGAGCCAGGTCCCTGGATGGTCCGCGCTCCACCTGGCCAGGCTGACCCCCAGCCGGGTCAGACCTGCCAAACCGAGTCGGGCCGACCTGCCAGCCCACTGGGCTTGACGGGCCGAGTCGATTTCTCTTAAACGCGAATAACTTCTAGATGGAGCATCTGATTGATGTGATTTCTGTGGCACTAGGATCCTTGAGACGAGACGATCCTTTTGAGATTCTCAAAGTGAGTTTTGATCAACTTTGGAAAATGGCCGGGTTTGGAATGAGCGTAATTCCAACCGGGCACCTTGAACGAAAATGGTAATAACTCTCAGACCAGGCATCTGATTGACGCGTTGTCTGTCACGTTGGGTTCCCTATGATGAGGCATAACTTCGGGATACATCAACTCTGGAATTCATGATAGTTGATATATCGACCCCTTTGCTCGAGTAACTGACCCTCCCAGAATCGAGCGTGTTTTATGCGGGAACACTAGAGCTGGTAGCTACTGTGACTACTACTGTACTGGGATCCTCTGTGGGTTCTAAAGCGATGACTACTGTAATGGGATCCTCTGTGGGTTCGACAACAATGAATTCTGTTCTTTTATCCTGTGTGGGTCCGATAGTTTTGTCTTCTGTTCTTGTATCTTGTGTGGGTCCGACAGAGTAGCTGGTCTTGTATGTTGTGTGGGTCTAATAGCTTAACTGGTCTAGTATCATTTGTGGGTCTTACAACTTAGATGAATCAGTGACTACATCTGATCATCTCTATCACTAAACAAGAGATGTATACCTGTGTGATCTGAGTCTTGACTTTGAATCAATATCATCAATGTGGTTGACTTTACTTCCCATGTTGACGAAGTTGTGCTTGGGCTCGTGAGTTAAAGTCGGGCTGTGATTGGTAACTTAGGTATATGTATGGGCATATAGCTAAGTAGGGTTGGATGATACTTTGTGGTTGTATCATTCTGCTTTTGCTTATCCTTAGTGGATATTGTGAGTCCTCGTGGGTCTCGGGGTCTCTTTTGAGTATCATTATACTCACCCCTTCACGGGATATTCCCACACCTCGATGTGTTGGATACAGACGACAGACAGTGCTGATAGACGCCTAGAGCACCATGACTGGACGGTACTCGGAGGAGGACCTTACGATGAGTCGGAACATGGTGGAGACTGACAGACGTGGGTGCTGAGGTGGACATCTATACCTACCCATCAGGTAGGAATCTCTAGAGGATGATCCAGGAGCTGCTCTTTACTTTCAGTTGTTTGTTCCTTTACTTGTACTTGTTGTTCAGTTGGGTTTGTATACTGGCCCATTTACTTTCCAGCACACTCTTTTGTATTCAGTTTAAATTAGTGTTTACTTCATTTTGTGTAATATATGGTGTTTTTTTAGTTTTTATATTGGAAATTCCTTCCTAGCTTAGGGATTTACGCCTTTGGTGCTAGTCGCCAACCCCTGACCTATAGAAGGAGGGTTTGGGGTAGTCACGGCACGGGCCTCGAGGACGGGTCATGAAAATTGTGTTAAATGATAAAAAATGTATTTAAATATACTATAAAAAAATTAAAATAGTAGTCTAACTATATAAATAAATTAGACTAAAAGGTAGTTTTGAGTAAAAATGCATTATTTTTTCGTTATTCATTAAAATATTAATTTAATCTGAAAAATACCAAAAATTAAACCAAAGTAAATTTTGATTCCCTAGTTACATGAGAAGAGGTTTATTTTTTCAAATAGAAAATATAAAAGTGAAAACCTCATATTTAAAAAGGGTTCTCTATTAAAAGGTGGTAAAATTTTATTTTTAGAAAAATACTTATTTTTCCCGTAAAATTGTATTTGTTCATATTTAATGTCTAAAAAAGGAAAAATATTAATTTTAAATATTATATTGAATTTATTTTTCATTAATATAATAAAAAATAGTGATTTTAATATTTAATAAACATAATTATTCACATTTAAACATTTTTACATAAAAACATATCCCTTATATTCAATTTTGAATTAAATTTATAACAAAATAATTTATATATAAACATGTGTAAACCATATTTTCATAATTCAAATAACACTATTCATTTCCTATTTTATAATGGAAAGGAAATAAATGGCATATTGCATAATAATATTATAATTTATTATTTTTTAGTATAACATAGTCTTTCATATGTTGAAATGTTTCAGAGAAACCCATTATTGTGTGTCGAATACGCCATTGTACATAGCGTCATCATTATGGTAACATTACTATATAATTCATAAATATTAATAAATATGAAAATTTATTATTCTATAATTACTTTGGATGTTGTAATCATGAACCTTATAGATCTCAAAATACACCATTAGTTTTTCAGAAATTACCACAAAAAATCATTTATATATTAATTGAATAATACATTAATTAGATCCATAAACATTGAGTGTGTATTATACATTCCAAATGGAATAACTGTAAACTCAAAATCATCATACCTCATTTGGAATGATATATTTGAAATTTATTCATTTCTTTACTCACAATTAACAATACTCGAAATAATTATTAATCAATGTAAAATATTTAGCTACATATAGTTGAACAAATAAGTAAAAATTATAAGGAAGATGATACCTATTTTCAATCATGATAGCATTGAGTTCTCTTTAATCAATCCACAACCTCATGTATCTATCTTTTTCCCTAAATAAATTAAAAGGGATTCTATATGGTGGATCACGAGGGTGAATAAATCCATTATCACTCATCTCTTCTAGTTGCTACTTCAACTCCACTAATTCTAGAGTGGCCATTCAATACACTGTTTTTCATATATCTGTTTCATTGATGGTTAAATACACTAGAATCTCGACTCCACGCTCTCACGGATATCCATGAAATTTAACTATACATACATCAACCATTTTCTATATAAATATTACATCCTCAATTGGAATATTAACTTTTTCATCGATATATTATGTTTTCCAATATTCCCTATGAATCTCATTCAGATCTTCTAATATGGTTGTCTCTAAATATGAATCATATGATGAGGTATCGACCCTAATGATAGTGAATTCCACATCATTGTAGATTATATAATTTCCATCAATATTTAATACATTTTTACATCGTAATGTGGAATTAAATTCATAACAATGATTATATAAAATTCAATCATAGGTATGATAACAACATCAGATAATGGATTTGATTTTGTGTCATAATGGGAACTTCCTAAAAAATAATTATATTAGTGAGACATCAAATAGCTGGTTTGACTGATAAATCCCATATTACGGTACAAGTGAAATATCTATTTTTTTGGAAATCCTGGAAGGTATAAAAGGGTGTGAGGGTCTAGAAACTAATAAACCACTTGCTAAATTTGTTTATATGGATAAATTACTTTCCCAAAAAACATTGGGTACTTCCACCATAGTTGTAGTGGTCATATAAGCTTGATCATCTCCCCTTGGTCTCATTTATTATAGATTCCATTAATGATTGGGAAATTGGTTGGGATAATGTCCAATTTAAATACTATTTAGTCACTAGATTATAGTGGCCTCTTTCTAACCCTTACATTAGTATTACATATGACCCTTTTAACCACACTTACAACACATACACATTCCCTTCTAGAACTCTCTAGGATGTTTCATTGCACAATTTTTACATGATGTAAATTGAATCATTTTTTATTTTTCTTCAATGTGCTTCCATTTACAAGGTGTTCATATGGAATCTTATTATCATGATATACCATAAATTTTTAGTAACCTAAAAATTACATCTCTATTTGGATGGTGATAAAACTAATTCATCGTATGATGAATTTTTTTAGAACTAGTTCCATTGAGAAACATCTCTTAAGATATTTAATGAGATATACGATATTACATTCTATATTTAATATGTAATATATCATATACCTAAGATGTTTAATAATGGTAGCCTCATACTTTATAAAAACTTCTTCCATGTTCTTTTTTAACTTAGGTAACTTCCACTTCATTCCAATTTTTTTCCACATGAGGGAGGTATTTGTTGAAGAATATTTTTTTAAAATATATACTTTACATGTGTTTTGTTTATTCTTCTACAATATCTTTATGAATCAATTACCCTAATTGATCAACATCAACCTTCTGATAGTTTACTTTTAAAATAAACTTTTTGTTTTCATCACAATTAAAGGCCACAATTATATTTTTAAGGGACATAATCTATTACTCAAATACCACTAGTTTGTTGGCCCCACTAAGTAATGGGGGATTATATCATATGACGTAATCCAACATGAGATTATCAAGCTGAAGAACAATAGGTTTCTCTATTATGGGAAGGTTATTTTTTCGAAACCTGATTAATGTTGAATAATATATCAATTATCTACTATGTTCTAATACCAGTTGCATTAAAATTCTTAAAAGATAAAAATATTCTTTCATCACTAGTATTGATACCATTCTTTCTTCTTTGGATCATTTCAATAAAATTTCATATATGGAATTATCTCATGATATTGTTAAATTTAAATCATAAAATATATATCTTAATCTACTATTACAAGGATAATGAATCAAAAAATTATCCATTGTCAATCATAAAATCATAAACCTGATTTTTTTAGGAATATCATCAAATAATAAAAATATTTTAACACCATTCACAATTATCTGTAATGAAAATTTAAATTATCTTAATAATTTTCCTCACTAGAATCAAACCAAGTGAATAGAATGAATGATTATCACGCACCATGTGGTGTTCAAGTCAAATACCAATACACCATTTTCATAGTTATTCCCCCAGGTAAAACTCTTCTAGCACAACATCCACATGTAGTATCTAGATGGCAATGCATATCTAGGATAAACCACATAATCCCAATTTTACCAATGATCAAGGATTTTCTACAATACATTTATAAAATTTATACAATTGTGTAATTTTTATTAATATATTTTTTCATAAATATAGTTCTAATAAAATATAATAATCAACAAATGATACAAAATTTGACAACATTAACTATATTAACCCAGACCCAATGTGTATGTAATTACATTGGAATAAATAAAGAGGATCACATCACCAATGATCCATCATTTTATTAGTCTGGGAGAACTGGATACATACATGATATCCATTTTATATTTTGAATGGAATAATAAAATCATAATGTAAAAAATTTATCATCTTGAAATCGTTAAAATACATCTTCCTTTTATACTAATTAATAGGATAAAATCAAGGTGAGCTCAAATTCTTAGTAAAGGTTACATACAATAGAAATTTCACAATCAATATTGCAAGGCTAAAAATTGTAAATACATTCTATTTAATATAAAACATTATTTTAATGATAGAATAAGGTATAATGAATAAGAAATGGTAGATAATTTAACAAACAGCCCTTTTATCAACAATATGGGGACAAAAAACATCCATGTATAATATCAATGAAATAATATCATGGAAAATAATATTTGATTTATCAAGGAAGTAAATGATTAATATTGTATTTCATTACCTCGTACATCATGGTAACTATTCAATATTGTCCTTTGACCACGGATATTTAAAATTATGATTGAAACCACATTAATTTGGATAATTTATTTATCTCATTAGACCTGATTATAAATAAAGGGTTTATATATTATCTAATTATCATGTGATAGTTATTGTTTCATGATAAAGATGAAGACCACAAAACCTGTGAGTGATAATATTTAATTTTTTAGTAAATACATGTCTTCTAGATGAATGAAGGGAATATAAGTAAAATATTAAAAAAAGATTCCCTAAAATTGTTTCATTTTATATGAAATTAAAACATTAATAATGATTTAAATAAAATAAAACTATTATGATGGTTTTGAAGTCTATTATTTTTTTATACCAAAATAAAATTCCCTTTGACTTTTTGTAGAGAAAGGAGAACATATTCTTTTGAGGAAATAGTATAGATATTTTTTTCCACCCTTTTAAAAAGTGAATAGTAACATAAAATTCCTTTAAATATTTAAAATAGTAAAATATATGATAGATAATACAATTTATGTGTATTTAGAAGGATAAATGATAATATATTTTTAAAAAAATTTAAATAAATTATAAAAGATTTTCATATTTTAAAATATGTTCTTACCTCTTATGTAACTTTTTAATTTTAATATATTGAATTAATATACTGGAATTGAAACATTAATCATAAAAATAAATCTATATTCAAGATAAATACCTCAAATGTGTCGTATATATTGAACATAAAATTAAATAGCCACATAATAACATATATATCTCTATGGGATGCAAATTTAATGTAAATCCATTACTTCGCACTTCACTTTAGTTTAACATGGTTTAGCATCATGTATAATAGTTTGAAGACATATATTAATTTATAATAGATCATTTATTACAATTATATGTTCACATATAATTTTCTCATAACATATTATCACATATTTTTTATCAATCTACTATTGTTAATATTGTTTTTGTGTGTTAATTGATTTGTTTTCTCCTGCATGTTGTATCATGAAAGTTCTAGTTCATGTGTGTTTGATATATTTCCACAGTATACATAATTTTAAAAATGTTTGAAATATAGTATTTACTTATTTTATATATTTTTAGAATCATTTTTGAATGCTTGAAAAGGAAAATTAATTGTATCACCTCCTAGAGATGGTAGACCATACATACCCATGAGTGATGATATCATTTTCTTAATGGGTGAAAGGGTAAGTAGTGGTTAATATATTAATTATAAGTAATTAAAATAATTTCATATGTATCATATATAAAAATAATTTTTGTAATTAATACTATCCATGTATATTGGTTATGGAAAAAAATTACATCACTTCGTGAGGTGGTAGTATTCCACACACATAGGCGATAGCTTTGTTTACCATTTTCATGTAGAAGGAGATGGTTAAATATTTTTAAATAAAAATAAAAACATATTTATATATGTAATATACTGGTTTTATTATATTTATATTTTTTATGAATCAACTTATTATAGTCAAACTCTATGT
Organism: Viscum album; assembly: GCA_963277665.1. Classification (NCBI taxonomy): domain Eukaryota; kingdom Viridiplantae; phylum Streptophyta; class Magnoliopsida; order Santalales; family Viscaceae; genus Viscum; species Viscum album. The sequence goes on from OY728136.1 coordinate 2,094,306,024, forward strand.
AAAAAATAATGAACATAGTGAAGAAGATTACATTCCCATAGAGAAACCCCATTTGGATCTCTTGCTATGAACCCCAAGATTGGAATTTTTGGAATACTACGACCAATAAAATGTGGATAAAAATGATGGTGATACATTTTTATAAGGTTTTCTTAGATAAAATATATATAGGTTCGAATATATAAGTTAGTTGTGTGTGTTTTAATAAGTGGGGGTGGGGACCTTCTTGGAATATACAAAGAAATTTCCCAAAAATAATACAAAATGAAAAAGTCAGTCGAGTGAAAATTTGTCCCATATGACCTTTGATTATAAGTAGGGATGGATGAGGATTAAATATGGACATAATATATGATTTTTAAAATTTTAAATTTAAAACCAACCATTAGAGTCATGTTTTACACCCCATGGTAAACCCGTTACAACCTTAACCAGTGTAGTTAAGTTATTTTGTATTTATTATTAATTATTTAAAAATTTTAAGATGAAATTAAGACGTATTTTTTATTATTTTAATTCCAAATGTGGAATAAATTTTACTATATTCAACACACACATGTGTAACATTATAAGTTTAATATTAAACCGCAAAATGTGTTGAATTTTTTTCAAGAATTTAATTTTTCAATTAAAGGATAATCATTTATTAAAAATATGTCTAAAAATAATCATTAGAAGTATCAAAAAATATATATTTATATATCTAATTTTTAAAATTCATTTTAATTTTTCATCATTAAATATCCTTTTAATTAATCAAAATAGACAGATATTTCACAATTTATTTAAAAATAGTTTTCTAAAAAACATCCATTTTTTCATCCAAATGTTTTTATATTTATTTATGTAAAATTATCAGTATAGAAATTTTTAATTAAACATTAATTAATATATTATTTTATAAAAAATATGAATAGATAAATACCAAAAATTTTATTATTCATAAAATTTTTTAATAAGGTAAATATCCCTAAAAAATATCATTCTAGGAATATTTTGACCATTTAAGTTCAAAATAAATATTCATCCTATAAAAATAGAATTTTTGTGTCCAGAAATATTAAAAGAGTTATTTTATTATAGTTTTATTAATAATTTGATCTTCTCATACTTTAATTTAGGCTTGGGATTTACAAGAGGAGTTTGTGAAGAACTTGGAATATAGGAAAAAATTTCTACACAACAAGAAAAAATTCTTTACCAATGTTATTTAGTGGAACCATATATTAAAGGATGAAAATTTAAAATAAAATGAGTTGATCAAATAGAAGAGCCTAAATGTTTTTCACCAAAGAGTATGAAATGAAATCCTCTAGGTGAAATATCTTATGTGGGTAAGAATGTAACAACTAAAAATAATATATAATGAATTTTCCCTTTGTATTTCTATGTGTCAAATATTTTGTAATATAAAATAATATAAAAATATGATAGTAGTTTATTTAATTAATTGATAACATTATATTTTCTTAAAAAATATAGACCTATAATAATGGAAAATATTTCAATGTGATTATATCCATATATAAATAAAATAACAACATAAATTTATTTTATCATCTCATATTCCTATGATTATCAGACATGGAAAAAAACTATAAAACTGAAATATAATGGTAGTGATTTAATATTCAATTTCAAAATTATGATTATTGAACTGTGATATAAATTTATGTAATTTATGTATGGATAATATATGAGGAATTTATAGGAAGTTTAAAATAATTTTGATCCTTGGTATTATGACCATTATGCATTGTGAGCATTGGGAGTTATGACTTTTGGTAATGTAGCTGTTATAATGTGACCATTAGAATTAGTGTATATAATTGGTAACTAAGTGAACTAATTTATGGAGAGGGAAAAAAGGATAGTCACCACAAGTATAATCATGCATAATGAAATCTAAAATATAGGATCTTAGGAGGGTGGTATAATAACCAGTGTTCATAGATGACCATATTATAGAAGATATTCAGTAAGTGAGACTCAAGATAAATTACATAGAAGATTTTTTCAGGTTAGTAGATTTCATTAGTAGATAGATATTAACTATTACATCCCATGAATGTATGAACATCACATATCATACCCTTATGGAATATGCCGAAGTAATAAGAGTTTATGTAACTATACCTTCATATTATAAAGGTTTAATTTAATTTTTTTAAATGAAATTGTTTTTTTCAATACCATTTTCATTATTATTTTATAAAATATGCATTAATAAAGAAAAAAAATATGATAAGTATATTTTCGAATATGAAGAAAACATAATTAAAATTTATGATTTTAAAAATTTCAAAATAATATATAATTTTATAGTAATGTGATGAATTTTAAAAAGAATACTTTTCATGGCATATATTTATAAAGTAATTATTTATATAGTATTAAATAATAACAAAATTTTAAATTTCCCATGAAATTTTCAAATTTCCAATTCCATAAAAATAATGATTTCTCTATAAATTATGAATTGTTCATAAAATTTAAATTTCACATTTTTTTAAAATAAATATCATCTTTGATGTTATGACATAAATGTAACGTCCCGGATCTTGGTGCCACTCCATGGGTGCCCCCAACCCATTTGGTCACAAGACCTCAAGTGCATTTCCCCAAATGCCAGAGGCTGCCGACTAGCAGCGTGGGACTAGGACTGATAGTGGGGAAACTATGCCCTCATTTTTTAAAGTGTAGCTCAGTGGAATACAAGATAAATCATACAATAACAGAAGCATTAAGCAATATTTAACTGAAATGGACAAGTGAAGGAAAAGATAACCAACAGTTATACAGATAATGATGCAACATGTCTCTAATTCTAAGAAAACATCCAGAACATGTTACACAACAATACAGTACTATAAAATACACCTCAATGAACAATATACAATAAAACAAAACAAAACAGTGCACAGGAACTCAGCCGTATCGCAAGCCTACGCTCGGTCCCATGCTCTTCTATTCCTCTACAACAATCATGTTCCTGTATAGGGACCCTTTCCCCTATCCACACCTACATAAATATAATTTGTTTGGGCCGAAGACATTCCCCAAATAGGGTGTGAGAAATAAATCCTAGTAGGCACCCACCAAAGACTCATGCCCAACTGTCAGTGAGAATGTGCAACAACAATGTGCGAAAGTAAATGCAGTAAAATAGTAAGTACTCAAAAGTAACTATCACTACCAGTTTCATTTCCATTTAAATTTTTACATATAAATACAATATAATATAATTATACTAAAAATGAACCTTTCCCTCAGGCCCTTCCCTCAGGCAAAATTGAACTGTGCCCTTAGGCCTTACCCTCAAGCGAAATAGAACCCTGCCCTCAGGCCTTACCCTCCGGAGAAATAGTACCCTGACCTCAGGCCTTTATCTCAGGTGAAATAGAACGCTTCCCTCAGGACTTACACTTAGGAAAAATAGTACCTTTCTCTAAGGCCTTTCCCTCTGGAGAAATAGAACCTTGCCCTCAGGCCATGCCCTCAGGAGAAATAGTACCCTACCCTTAGGCGTTGCCCTTAGGAAAAATAGTACCCTACCCTCAGGCCTTTCTCCTCAAGAGAAATAGTCTCAAATAACTGGGTCGATCCCAAAGCATAACAAGCAATTTTATATACAGTTCCTTTCAAGGAAAAATTAATGCTCAATATAAACATGGAATACCATCGGGTATCCTAGCCATAGGGATAAACAGGGGAACGCACCCCCGGGGTGGTCCTGGATCCAAGCAGTGATACCAAGAAATAATTATCAATATTCATTAAACTTCCTATTCAATTCCAGGTATTTAATTATGATAGGCTTTAGCCATATGGCACCCCAAACATGGGCGTGTATCACTGTGGTACACAAAACACACAAAAATTGGAAATAAACACTAGACCACCTACCTCGATCGCCCCTGATCGGTATACGTGAATGACACTCCTCGAATCGTCCAAGAATGACATAGATCTGAGGTAAAATAATTGTCGTTCAAGTGTAAATTAATTCCCCTCAAGAATGAATTGGCAAGAACGGATCAAGGAGAGGGGAGGGCTTACCTACGCGGTTCCAACGAGATCGAAGGAGGCACAATCGAATTCCCAGTGCTCGATTGGGTGATCTCCAAACTTCGGTCGTCCTCCCAAGCTCTCCTCAGGTTCTAAGCCTTCTCTATGAACATAGGAGTCTTCTTCCCATTTTAAGTGAAATAAAGACTACACAGCATGTACTATTGAGTACATGGTGTGTACATTTCATTTTTTAAATAGTTCCTTCAGGGGATTCTTTCCATTGTGGCATTGTTCATCTGTCGACATGAGTACACGGTGTGTATTTATGATTACACGGAATGTACTATAAATCAGCTTCCACCACCTTATTGTTTGCCTTCCAACTGACTACACAGCATGTAAATACCCACTACACGGTGTGTAGTCTATTTTTACATGTTTCATCACCAGTAAGGCTACACACCATGTGTACTCATCCCACACGGCCAAAGTACATGATGTGTTGAAATGTATATGGCGCGTACCCACAAAATTCTGATTTTTTTTCATTTTCCTTATTTTCTCAAAAACACTTAAGGAAAAGGGAAAATAAGAAACTCGTACCTCAAAAATAAAAGAACCTAGTTCTTACAAACTTCCACCCTTAAATCAATTAATCCCCGAAATTCCCTTCAAAGGGTGGTGAAGATAAATCTCAGAACAACTCTGGCCACTGAACACGTACATCGGTCTCCTGCTCCCAGGTTTTTTCATGCAATTTGCCATGCTGCCATAGCACCCGTACGAGAGGAACTGACTGGCCTCGGAGGACCTTCGTGCTTCTATCAAAGATACGAATCGGATGCTCCTCAAAGAATTAATCGACATGAAACTCAACATCCTCAGGCAGAAAGGTGTGAGACGGGTCTGAGTGATAATGGCGCAACTGAGATACATATAATATGTCGTGCATGGCCCGATACATCTGTGGTAACTAAAACCAATAAGCAACTGGCCCGACTCTTTCCCAAATCTCAAACATCCCCACATACCTCGATGAAAGATTACCCTATCTCCTGGTCCACATATATACCAACCTCGGTGATGCAAGCAAGAAATACTTATCCTCGATCACGAACTCTAACGGTCATCTACGGAGATCAACATAAGATTTTTGACAAGACTGTGTGGTAGCCATCCGCTTCTGAATCAACTAGACCAACTCAGATGTCTCCTGCATGAGATGTGGTCCTATTAAAACTGCCTCACCAGCCTTCATCCAGCACAAGGGTGATCGTCATGGACGATCATATAAAGCCTCGTAACGTTCCATCTCAATAGTTTCCTGAAAACTGTTATTATAGGAAAACTCGGCTAGGGGTATATGCTTCCCCCAAGATCCCCCAAATTCCAAGACGCATGCATGTAGCATGTCCTCTAGCACCTGTATCGTACACTCTGACTGACCATCGGTCTGAGGGTGGTAGGCTGTGCTCAGAAGCACCTGTGTACCCAGTTGACTCTGAAAACTCTACCAGAAACGAGACATAAAATAGGTGTCCCTATCTGAAATGATAGAACGAGGGACCCCATGAAGATGTACAACATCTTAGATATACAACCTCCTAAGATCGTCAACTCCGAAGGGCTCCTTGATCGTAAAAAAGTGAGATACCTTTGTGATTCTGTCCACAACAACCTGCATGACATCATTTCCTCGAGGTGACCTTGGAATCCCAGTCACGATGTCCATCGCAACATCATCTGATTTCCACTCTAGAATGGGTAACTACTGTAACAGTCCGGTTGGCCTCTAATGCTCCACATTCACCTGCTGACTGGTGGAACATGTCATAAAAAAACCAGCCACTTCTCTCTTCATACCCGGCCACCAGTACTGATGTCTCAATTCACAGTACATCTTGGTATCTCTAGGATGAACTGCCCAAGCTGAAGCATGAAACTCCCGCATCAACTCCTCGCTTATATCCCCTAGAACCCACACTCGTCTATTGAAACATAGTACCTCATCATCACCTATTTTATATCCAGGAGGAGTGTCCTCACATTCCACCGAATCTCATAGAACTAGGCCTTCTGAATCAGATAGTTGTCTCATCCTCACTCTATCCAGGAGGGTAGAAGTCATGGATAAATATGAAAAATAGGTTTGACACTGACTATCGTGCACCTCCAAATGCATCTTAGAGAACAAATCCATAATCTGCCACTCACCATTGGCCTAAAGAACCACCTGTGTCTGAGTCTTCCTTCTCAATGCATCAGCAACTGCATTACCCTTACTATGTGTATAGGCAAGTTCGAAATCGAAGGACTGTAGGTACTCAATGTCATGCGTCGGGTAATTCCTCTCATGTGGCCTCAAATACCGATACCCATACGCAGCTACTCGATCACCCTGCATCAACACAGCTCCCAACCCAATACCTGATGCATCACAGTAAACTGTATATCTCTTCCCTTTCTCTGGGAGTAACAGGATTGTTACTGATGTCAACCTTCCCTTTAGTTCCAAAAAGGTTGTTTCACAAGATTTTTTCCAAACGAACAGCACACCCTTCTTAGTCAAACCTTTTAATGGCACTTATAAGTGGGAGAAGTTCTGTATAAAGCTTCTGTAGTAACCATCCAACCCTATGAAACTTACTATCTAAAACATGTTCTTAGGCTGCTCCCAAGAAAATACTGCTCTCACCTTCTCTGGGTCTACCGCAACTCCAAACTCTAAAATAATATGACCAAGGAAGTTAATATGGTCCATCCAAAAGAGGCACTTTGAGATCTTAGCATATAGCAGATTCTCTCTCTGTGTCCTCAGTAAGATCTCAAGATAGGTTGAGTGGTCATGTCGAGTGTGAGAGTACACCACAATGTCGTCCAATAAGACTACCACAAAAGAATCCATATAAGGATGGAACACAATATTCATCAGAGCCATGAAAACTCCTGGTCCTGCTTCTGTACGTGGAGACTGTATAGAACCCCTCTCACTAGCCACTGGTGGACACATCCTGCAAATGCGTTGTAGATGCCCCATCCTGCCGCAAGCTCGACATTCCATTGTATCTCATTGACACTGCGGTCTCTTGTACCCCTATCTACCACACTGTTAGCACAAGATTGGGCCACCGGAAGTAATAACCTTGTTAGTACATAAATCATGAGAGAAACTCAACTGTATCTTCCTCTTTCCGGTATAAATAGTACCAGAAACTGGTGCTGAACAGCCCTGGCCTACACCATTATCTTCCTGCTAGTTCCTCTCAGTAATCGGTGCCTGGATCACAATAGCATGTACCGTAGGCAACCTGAAAACGTTCACCAGCACTCGGATTTCATACCTATGACCATCCTAAATGCGTATAGCCCTAAACTTCTCATCACCAACCAAGACAGGTGCAAAACTCTGATTCTCAGTGAAGCGAGCAGAATAATCCATCACCGGGATAGCGCCCTATTTCAGATTCATGAACTCTCGAGCTCTATCTACCCTCAGTGTCTCTGATAAGAAGAAGTCATAGAAAGATGTCTAAAAATCATCCCACACCATGTCTCTATGTTGCTCTGTATGAGTGGTAACATACCACCATATCTTGGTGGAATCACGCAGCATATAAGTCACGAGCTTGACCCTCCGCCCTAGAGGCATCTCAAGATGCCTGAAAATAGTTTGCAATGAATCCAGTCAATACTTCGTAGCCTATAGTCCACCATCCACTAAAAACATAAATGGATGCTGCTGCTGAAAGATACGAGTCAGCTCATCCATAGATGTGGCAGCCAACGGTGCTCCCTGAAAGGTCTACATGAACTGCATGAAGCCTTCATGGAATTGTGCATCTGAACTTGTGTCTGGTATAAGAAGAGGCACCGCATCTGGCTTTGCTGGAGGATATACCAGTAGCCCATGACCTACCATCTCTGGATTATAATCTTTTTCGCTCTCTTAGAGAATAACGTGTGGTCGTCTCGGCGGCACAACTTTACAAGGTCGAACAAAAACCATAGAGTAATATTATCTAAGACTGAAACAAGGGGATTAGAGAAAGAATGTTTTCAAAATTTACAAAACATGACAACACTACGTGTAAAAATACTACACTGCATGTTCTCGAATCCTTCTTCCCTACCCGAGTCCTTCTACACGACTAATCCACACAGCTCACTTTGAACAAGACTACATGGCATGTATAACATCTATAAGGAGTGTATGGTTTAATTTCCGACTACATGTGTCATTCGTGACACGACCGACTACAGGGCTGACACCACATGGTGTGTTACACCCGCACATGGCGTGTACACCACCTCGTTTTCCCTATCACACGTCCAAGTCCACACGGTCTCCCACCGGTAAGGACTACACGGCGTGTCCCTCAGGTAAATGGTGTGTTCAAGAAGAGGTAACATTGACCCATGTTTTTTAGCTACACGGTCAGTCCTCTGGTCAGACTACATGGTATGTTCTAAGGTGGACACGTCGTGTGTGCCTCAAGGTCTCCTCCATTCGTGTTGTTAGTTACACGGGCGGACATCGGGTCAACACTACATGGAATGTACATCCGGAACACAGCATGTTTTCCCCAAGCCTTTCCCTACCCCGTGTCCCTTTCCACACGGTTTCTGACATGAGAAGAGACTACACGACGTGTACTGAGGGTACACAGTATGTACTCAAGTTTTTTTCATTTCTTCCCAAACAGAACAACACATGGTGTGTGTCCGAGGATCTACACGGCGTGTATCATGGGTTTTCCGGATAGTAAGCCTTTCAAAATACTCAGGAACCTAGTAAATACTGGAAAACAATACCTAAGTGCCAAATTCGGATCCGTGAGGGCCCATACTCCCTGGGAATCAATGTTTGACATCTTATACATGTTATACACAAGTAAAAAAGTCAATGATCCACCAAATTCCAGTCATTGAGGGCCCATACACCCCAAAAACAAAATTTTGGCGTCCATCCTATCAACAAGATCACACAAAAATTCCCTATCACATAGCAGGAATTTATCAAAGCATCTATCACAACAACTTGCTTTTCTATCACAATAACTATCACAACTAATACAATTTCAAATGCCCCTACATGTAATGGAAGTATGCATGGAATGTGATTTATAACATGTGCCAAAATGATACAAGAGATGGAATTCCCTCATCTCATAGGGTTGCGATGAAATAGAACCCCGTATAAAAATATAACCAGCACACCACAAGTGCGTCACCCAATGGTGAAAATCAAATCAACTATAAAATTTGCAAAATCATGATAATTGGAAAAATACGAGATATACTGGATTTTCCCTATACATGGGTTACCTACTCCCACTCATAGCTTATTACCAACTACCATTTCCATCCTATCCCAGAATAAGGCTCCAAATAGTAAATCAATGAAATGAAACCCTCTTATACCACTTTGTAACATCCCGGATCTGGGTGCCACTCCACGGGTGCCCCGAACCCGGTTGGTCACAAAACCTCAAGCACATTTTCCCAAATGCCAGAGGCTGCCGACTAGTAGCGAGGGCCCTGTTCTGATAGTGGGGAAACTATGCCCTCATTTGTCAATGTGTAGCGTATTAGGATACAAGATAAGTCATACAACAACGGAAGCATTAAGAAATATTTAACTGAAATGGAAAACTGAAGGAAAAGATAACCAATAGTTATATAGATAATGATGCTACATGTCTCTAATTCTAAGAAAACAGCCAGAACATGTTACATAGCAATACAGTACAACACTATATAGCTCAAATTACAAGGTACAATAAAACAAAACAAAACAGTGCAAATGGACTCAGCAGCATCGCAAGCCTAAGCTTTGTCCCATGCTCTTCTACTCCTCTACAACGATCAAGTACCTGTATAGGGACCCTTGACCTTATCCAAACCTGTAGAAATATAATCTATTTGTGCTGAAGACATGACCCAAACAGGTTGTGAGAAACAAATCCCAATAGGCACCCACCAAAGGCACGTTCCCAACTGTTAGTGAAAATGTGCAACAACTGTGTGTAAAAGTAAATGTAGTAAACTAGTAAGTACTCAACAGGAATTATCACTACTAGTTTCATTTCCATTTAAATTATTACTTATCAATTCAATATAATAGAATTGTATTAAAAATTCACCCTGCCCTCAGGCCTTGCCCTCAGGCCTTGCCCTCAAGAGAAATAGAACCGTGCCCTCAGGCCTTGCCCTCAGGAAAAATAGAACCCTTCCATCAGGCCTTGCCCTCAGGTGAAGTAGTACCCTACCCTCAGGCCTTGCCCTCAGGAGAAATAGAACCCTGCCCTCAGGCCTTTCCCTTAGGGGAAATAGTACCCTACCCTCAGGCCTTTCCCTTAGGTGAAATAGAACCGTGCCCTCAGGCCTTGACCACAGGCGAAATAGTACCATGCCCCCATGCCTTTCCCTCAGGTGAAATAGTACCCTACCCTCAGGCCTTGCCCTCCGGTGAAATAGTACCCTGCCCTCAGGCCTTTCCCTCATAAGAAATAGTGTCAAATAACCAGGATGATCCCAAAGCATAATAAGAAATTCTATAAGCAATTACCTTCAAGGAAAAAAGTAATGCTCAATATAAACATGGCATACCCTCGGGTATCTTGGCCAAATGGCTAAACAGAGGAACGCACTCACAGGGTGGTCCTAGATCCAAGTAGGGATCCCAAGAAATAGATATACATATTAATTAAACTACCTATATGATTATAGGTATTTAATTACGCAAGGACTCAGCCATACGACACTCCAAACATGGGCATGTGTCACTATGGTACACAAAACACACAACATTTGGAAATAAACACTAGACCACCTACTTTAATCACCCATGATCAGTATATGTGAATGACGCTCCTCGAATCATCAAAGAATGACGTAGACATGAGGTAAAATAATTCCCATTGAAGCGTAATTAACATCCCCTCGAGAAATAATTGGAAAGAACGGCTCAATGAGATGGGAGGTCATACCCGTACAGTTCCAACAAGATCGACGGAGGCGGAATCGGATTCGCGGTGCTTGATCGGGTGATCTCCAAAGCTCTGGCCATCCTACTGAGCTCTCCTCTAGTTCTAAGCTTTCTATGTGAACAAATGAGGCTAATGCCCATTTTAAGCGAAAAAAACAGTCTACACAGCATGTACTATTGAGTACACGGCATGTACATTTCATTTTTTAATTTTTCCTTCGTCAGATTCTTTCCACCATGGCATTGTTCATCTTTAGACATGAGTACATGGCATGTATTCCGGACTACATGGCTTGTACTGTTGCTCAACTCCCACCACCTTACTGTTTGCCTATCGACTAACTACACGACGTGTAGTAGGTTTTTACACCTTTCATCACCAGCATGGCTACACACCCTGTGTACTCATCCCACATGGCCAAAGAACACGGTGTGTGGAAAAGTACACGGTGTATACCCATAAAATTTTGATTTTCCCCATTTTCCTTATTTTCTAAATAACAGCTGAGGAAAATAGAAAAGAAGAAACATGTACCTCAAAAATAAGAATCGGGTTCTTATAATAAATATTTTAAAATATGGAATATTTTTATAATTTTATAAGATAGATAATTATTTGGTTAAAAATTAAATATCATAAAAATATATAGAACGAATTACAACAACATAACTACCTTAAGGTGATGTAATAAATTCAATAAATTGATTTCTCAACCAAAAATAGAGTTTTCATATAAATAATCAATATTAATGTGGTAATATTATTTTTACAAACCTATAATGAACTGCCAAAAATTTAAATAATTATTTTTCCTATTAAAAATAATTCTATATAAACAAGGTTACCTTCCAAAAAATTATTGATATTATTCTAATAATTTTTTTTCACAATATATTGAAATAATAAAAATCCTTAGAAAATAACATGTGTAAAAAACAATAGAGTGGAAATAGTTTTGAGATTTTTATTACCAGGTTGTCTAAGAAATATTTTTATAAATTTATCAAAAATAGTATATCTTGTTCTAAAAATATCCAGCCATTATCCAATTCATCATTACAATAATTCCTTTAATCATGAAGTTCTTAAAATTTTCCATCTATATCACCCTCCCTAAGAGTTTTTATAGTTAGTATATGTTATTATAATTTATTAATTCATAACTTATTAATTTAAAAGATTTTATACATTCTTCTTTTCATTCGAGAACTTTCTCTATAATAATCCACTTGATTCACAATTAATTTTATTATTTTTTGTTTATGAAAATTTAATTCTTATGAATGGTTTTCCCAAATAATGAGATACTTCTTTCCACACTAATTAATCAATTTTATGAAGTTTTATAAACCCATTTCATGCTTTATTAAGCATCGCACTATTTTCAGCATCATTCCATGGTGTTGTTGATACCCAACCCACATTAATTGAATTGTATTAACCTAAATAAAAAATCCATACGTGATTGAAAACTTCCAGATATTAAACACAAAATCCATAATCTTGGGATTCAATTGGTGAAATATTTTATTATATTATATGATAAATGTGAAACATTTAATGTTATTCATTTTATGGGTGTGGCTTTGTTATCTATCCGATGAAATAGGAAATGTTTTCATCTGATAAGATACAATATATGGTGAATGGGTGTTTAGTAAAATAAATCTATGATATGATATCTAGTTGGTTTCCCATGAATTAATCTTATAATAACTTATTTTTTCATGTACCTATGATTCCATGAATATTGGTTGTGTTTTAATTCTTCATTGGTTCCCTTTTAATATATATGATTGTCAACACTTTTTATTCACGATGATATTATTTACTAACAGGGAATATTTTTCAACATATTATTGTTTGACCATTCACAAAATGGGATTTATATATGACCCCTTCTTTTATTTACGTCCTCAATTTATCATGTGAGGTTTTTTTTAGTTCAAAGGAAACTTTGGTAAAATTACAAATTTTTAAAAAATAATCTTGTATTTTAACTTATTTAATGGTTTATATTTATAATTTACCAAAAAAACTGGGCCTTTGGATTTTCAGGGTTTCTAATATAAATATCATTATGATAAAAACCATAAAATTAAATTTATATGAAATAATATTTGTCACAATTTTTTATATTATTATTGAATTCCTACATTTAACCCTAATGTATATTGTTTCATTTATATATCAAATATATATATATGATTCAAACTATATTTTCTATAAAGAAATTCATGACCATGATTATCTGGTAAGAGGGAAAAAATTCCCTTTTAATCAATATAGGCCCCTCCTGTGTGTCCCCAACCCGCTGAATTTAGTAAATAGACTTGTGGTATGTGGTGATAAAAAATATATTTACAAATGATATGGGAGGGGTTATTATAATGTCTATTACTAAAAGTTATACATTCAGTTATACTATAGTTGTTATAAAACATGAATATATTTAAGTATATTTTAGAGGAAATATTCATATACATTATGATATTTTTTCCTAAATCATCAAAAGTTCATGACCCATTTTGGGTTATTTTGGTTATCTGAATGAAAATGGGTTACTTCATAATGATTTTGGAATCAAGCAAGATTTTTTAAAATAGTGAAACTTTTCATGGATGATGTGGTTAACAATTATATAGTTCTAGTAATGTTTACTTCAAAAAATAGATTTAACATCCAATAAATATTATGAATAATTTCTTTATTAAGTATAAATTTATTAGTTTATTTCATAATTTAAAAATAATAATATGTATTTTATTATAAATAAATTATTATAAAATGGTTTTATTTAATCAAAATATGATTTTATAATAAAATAATATCAATGTTAACAAAATATATATATTCTAAATGCCATTAATATGAATTGTACAATAAAATAAGAAAGAACATATTATTTATGAAGACTAATTAATAATCTTTATAAACAAATTATTTAATAAATACCGATATTTTACTACAAGAAACGTAATTAAAATGATTTTTGGAAGTTACCTTTATGTGAATAAATCATATATTTTTTATTTTAATACATTTAAAAAATATAAATTCTACTTTAAATGTAACTATATTTATTTTTTAATATTCAACAAAGGTATTTGTTTTGAAAATTTTCAAAGAAATAAACTAATAACTGAATGTATTCGATGATTTATTTTGAAAAAATATTTAAAACTATTTTTGTAATAATATTAAATTAAATTATGGTTTCTAATAAATTACTACTAATATACTATGTAACTACAAATAAAAATAACTATTAATATGGTTTTAAATGAAAAAGATATATATATGGGATGATGTATTTGATATTGAATTTTAAAAAAGTTATATAAAAATATACATGTTGATTATATTATTTAAAAGTAAAATTATGTTAATATTGAAATTCATTGTTTTCAAAATAGTATTTTTTTTATTATTATTAATTTCAAAAATATAATTATTTTTATTTAATATAAGACATATATAAATATATATGGTTTTAAAAAAACTTGTTAGGGAACTGGGAATCCATCTTAGGACCGCATTCCATAATTGTGTTATAGGTGTGTAATGTCAGTTAAAAAGTGGACTTAGTTTCCATACTCTACATTGATATGCCATGCATATGCTAGGTTGGGAAGACTACATAGGTTTTGAAGGGGAATGCAATAGAATATATGTAAAAGGGGATCATGATAGGTATCATAGTCTGGGAGGGACTCAACTACCCCTCAGTATATGTGTATCTAGAGTTCCATCATATGATCAGGTTGAGGTAGGGGATGTAGAACACCAATGATGGTGCTAGGGTTATAGGAAAATGGAATAGTTTTGGGGATTAATATTTGTGCTCAGGGCATAGTGGAAAATCATTTGTATGTTATATATTTTACTCAAACTGCAGTGGATACACTACTATCTACCATCAGAGGTTCAATTATTATAACAAATACCCTTACTTTTGTTTTCATTGATATAAGAGAGTCACATTCATTTTATCTTATATTTTTTTGAAACTATATATGGATGGGATGAGGAAATTTATGATGGTGTTTTAGCCATTGATACACCATTTGACGTGTTATCAGTAAATATAAAATGTTTCATAGAGTGTACTCTAGAGATCGGTGGTTAATGTTTCACTTGGGAATTTTTTTGCTGGAAATGAAATGTTTTGATTTAAATCGTGGTATATATTATAAATATCTATAACAGGTTCATATTTACTATTACCATGGGATAGATATAATAATATCACTATAAGAAGGTATTTCTTCTCACTAGGATGAGCGAGATCTTCATGGCAGTAATGAAAGAAATAAATTATTACAGATTAGATTTTCTCAGGGATATTATATAAATCCTAGTTATAGATGATGGTACAAAATATAAGGAATCATTTCCTACAATGGTATACTATTTATAAGATGTATATCTTGAGGATTTATTTACCTGACCACCTAAATGGGGCATTTATTTCATTATCAAGTTGGTGCTAGTAGCAGAGGTAGTTTCTACTCGACCTTACATGATGGAGCCATAAATTCTTTAGGATATGAATGTTCAATTACCTGATCTAGAATACAATGTTTCCGTATGGACTGGTATACATTTGTGAGGTTAACTGGTTATTTTTTCTGAGAAGGATCATAGGACTTTGTGCTTGTGTGTAAATTATCAAATATCAAACCAGATGATTGTGAAGAACCAACATCTCTTTTTAGTAATTGAATATATCATTGATAATCTTAGAGTTTCCATGATATTATCTGAGATTGAATTGAGATCTGGGATTCATCAGTTGAGAGTGAGACAATGAGACATACCTTAGGTTACTTTTAAGTGATAGTATGGCTTGTAGATGCTCATAGTGATGTTGTTTGGTTTCATGAATGCATCATCATTATTCATGGACTTGTTGAATTAAATGTTTCATCTGTTTTCTATTTCATTTTTGTTTTTTTTTCTATTAAATATTTGTTCACTCCCAATTAGATGACAGTCATGCCAAATAGATTGACATAATCTTGATTAAATTGATAGAGCATCGTATTTATGAAAATCTATTATAATATTGTTATTGGATTGATAAAGTTATCATATTTTTTATATCATCTTAGAGGATGGAGTCTAAGTATACCCATAGAATTTTTAATCCATGGTATCAAGGTAGCGGCTAAATAATATCTTCAAAATTTAGATATTTTTGGGTTTATCATATTGTTATTAGCATTTAATCCCAGAATTCTCTTGTCTAGAAGAACCAATGTCTATGTTGAACATGGGTTAATGTTTATTTGATTTTAATATTTTGAGAAATATTTTTATAAGATGTATATAAGGATATCCTAGACACCTATAATTACATTACTTGTACATTGTAAAGCATATATAATGTACTACAATGCATCCAGAGTTAGACTTAGAGTTGTTCTCATGGAAGAGGATTTAATGATTTCTTGTGGCTGTCGATAGTTGGGACCACATGAGAGGAATTATCTTACTCTGGATATAGATTTTTCTATGGTGAAATATTCCCTGAGATGTTGGAGACAATATATTATTGGTGATAGTTTTTTGGAGTACATTGGCCCCAAGATCTTGAGGTATATGTTTTCACAACGGAACATGAAAATCCATTAGATTAGATGGGCCAAGTATCTATATTATCTAAACATTTATTTTACTAATATAATTTTAATTGGGTAAACCATTTAGAATAATTTAGTATGAAGATATAGATATAGGTAGTTTGGGAGTCTTGCAACAATTGTTCGCTGATAGAACAATTTTAAAACATACATATTGATGTTCTAGAGTTCGTCAGATCAGTAGCTCTGAAATTGGTATCTATCATACCCATTCTTCTTAACCAAAACAATATGCAGAAGTTATCAATTCTATAGGGAATATATATGATGGAAATATTATATGGTGTGGATACACCATTAGGATGGTCTCATGACTATAGAATGTTTCATCCTTTTTTGTTCCTTGTAATGGGTTTCGACGGATGTGCATGAGGAGATGATGATTGAGTTTCATTCTTTTAGATGGGTGGATTACCATTTTTATTTAGATTATGTATCATGTTCACTATACACATTAGTGGTTCCCAGGGATGAATAAGAAGTTAGTGAGATTTTTTGTGAGATGAATAGCCTATCATCAGGTGAAGGAAGAGAATCACATGCCTTTAGGTTGTTGTAGCCTATACCAATTCCCAATTGTAAATGTGATGATGTCAATATAGTTTTTGTAAATTTATTAACATAGAAACATCCAACGAATGATTCATTCCTGGAGATCAAGGATTGATTGATGATGGTATCCCACTTTTTTCTTATAAGGGATACCTTCACTGTTGATGATCCAATCAGTCTCTTTATGTGCATTGTTGTTTAGTTTCATGGTGTTATAAGCTGTATCATTTCTTATATAGATCCTCATATAACATTTCTATTCTAGATGGGGATTAAGAAGGATCTAAGATCACAATTTAATGATTTAAATCTTTATAGATAAGACCATGTTCATTCACATGTGGAGGAAATTGAGAATGTCAAATTATGTGATCCTTTGAGGAGAATCCAATATTTTTTATGGAATATACTATGAATTATATCTAGTGTAGGAACATACCTCTGGTTTGAATACAATGCAAAAATAAAAATTTTCATATAGAGATCGAGGATAGGGGGTCTAATATGTGATCACATCGGTCAAAACTGTTCATTAAAGCCCCACAGTGAAGCTTGCAGTAGCTCGAGGATGAGCTATTATATGATGGAAATATTGTAGGCTCTTATCTCATTCCAAGTGCATCAGTCTCTGGTTTTTTGTTTATCCTCATTTTTTTGGATTTTGGATGACCTTAAACCATGGTGGTGATGTTTTTTTTCAGAAACTGGGATCTTTTATTGGGAAATGACATAATGATCAGGGTTTTATGTTTGTTTGAATTAATTGAGACAAGGAATAAATGTTTTAAATGGTATTATGTCGGGTTTCCATGTATTTTTAAGAATTCATATACGATTTAGTAGTTTTTTCATATGTTTGGATCCATGTTGTCTCTAAGGAATTTACATACCATGCAAGTGATTTACACTATGTGAAATTTCCTCTGAGAAGATTTCGTGAAGAGAGTTTAGGTTATTAATTAACTTATCATATTAATAGGATTGCATTCCCTAACTCTATATAACTTTTCACTAAATGTTTGGTAACATTATAAATAACATGAGAGAACATGTACTTTTGGCACAACTCATTATTAGAGAAATGCATGAGTTTTGTGGTTTATAGACTGTGTAATCCTCAAAGACAGTAATTTTTAGAGGGCTGGAATGTATGAATTACTTTATATCCACATAAAAATTCCTTCTCTTGATTCATAAGTGAATTATAGGTTATTTTGGGATTTCCATCCTAAATTTTTGTTTCATCTTTTAATTAATTGATACTCAATGAGTGTTTTGCTTATGTTTTCTATTAACATTTTTTTCTCCCTATTTTTAGTGATGGGATTTTTTAGTTGTGATTGGGTTGGGTGTTGATATTGTTTTTTATCCAGGGTTGATCTTACAATCTCTTATGCCTTTGTTCTTCATGGAATTTTTGTTTGTATGTATTTTATTGAACAGAAAATAAAGATAGGTGGTCTAAAACCTAACCATATGGTCTGTATAATTGTTATGTATATAAAATAGTGGGAGTTTCAATAACATATTGTTCACCTTAATTAATTTAATGATTAATTATGATAAATCATGGATTGGATTATCTATAGATCGATTTTTATTCAATGGTGTGGTGACCTAGATTATGGATTCTTATTGGATTAGAAAACACATGAATAATAATGAACTGGCTAATGGCATAATTTCTCTTTAACATGACATGATAATTTAGGAGATTTGATGATATTGAATAACTTGGGTAAGGGATTTTTGTTTATTGAAATGGATTGTGATAAATTGATATAAGAATGAATATTTAATTGAAATCAAAATGGTAATTCATAAAATTATCAATTGTGGCCTTTCACATGATATTTTGATATCTTTAATGTTATGACATGTATTCTAATACATATTTTAAAGCTTATATATAGGGAATTTCCCAAATGAAGAGATTATCACATAGCGGGATTGGCCCTATCTCATTTAGAAATGCTTATATAGTGTTCTTGGAGTAGTCTAATGTTGAAATAATTATATAGTGGGATTGGACCAGTCTCATGTTATAATGAAAATATATATAGTTATACCTAGGATTCTGAAATGATTATATAGAGGGATATTCGAGGATGCAGAAATGATTATAAAAAGGACTATTCTTGGTTTTTGTGATTAAGAAATGTATTATTATAATGGTTGGCATGGTTGCACTATATGGTCATAGAAATTCAAATATGGTGAATAAGTTGTTTTGTTATTGTATTCTATTATTTTGATGAATTAATACCTCTACTAACACATTATTGAATGCATTTATTTGTCAGACGAGTTTTGTTTAGACATTTTAGTTTCGACCAAGTGAGTTTTACTAATACCAAATATGGGATGTTGTTTGGTACCCAATTATATTACATGGACACAATATTGGACAAGTGAAAGTGACATTGTGGCTGATTTTTCCTTACTATACCTGATGGGGTTTGGAGGCAAGGTGAACATGGTGTTCGAGACAAGGTTCATTTGAGATTTTTTGTGTCAGCTGATTCTTTTATATATATTCATTTAAATTTTACATATAGATATATCATAGTTTGACATTATGTGATTCATCATTATTGGTTTATTTTTCCATTATTTTCTCCCCAATTGTATGTTGCACTTTTTGATCTATTTTATGTTATTCAGGTGTTTATTTTTTTATTTATTTCTACTGTATTGTAACACTATAATGGGGAAATAGTCTCCCCACTATATGCATCATGGCTCTTCTGTTAGTTATTAGACTTTGGAATATGGGGAGGCGTGCATAAGGCCCCTAAGGGACCTAATTTTTCCATTTGGGGGAGTTTTGTAATTGGGGATGCAAAATAGTTTTAAAAACTACTTTGACCACCATTGAGATAGAATGGTATATACAATGGATAAATCTATTCTCTATGGTTCACCTTCTATGGAGGATAATTATCATGACCTTCATTATAAAATGGGAGAAGTGTCTTTTGAATTTAATTTATTATTGAAACATAAATATAGCCTTCCTTTCGTTCATTATCCCCTTAGTTAATGATAAAAACTCTCCAAAAGGGGAAACAAAAGGATATTTTTATGGAATTTATACACTCAATTTCTTTTAGAGCTTCTCCTTCTGGATCAATTTATAATCTCTAATAAATTCTATAAAACATGTTTCTTGTGGGTCCTTGTATAATTAAAAAATTTTGGAAACCCATATTATTGCTGGTATATTTTGTTACCTAAAACCGTTTGAGTGACATGGAAGTCATATGCATTAGGAGGGCTAGGTACTTGGTGTTAATGACACTAGGGAAAAAGAGTCACATAATAACCAAAGTGTATGAATGCTATATGATACTAGGGTAATGGTACTCAATGCCTTTTCATATTATTCTATCCTTGGATTTAATTATTTCACAGTATTTTTGGAATTAATCCTCAACTAAATGTTATGTTCCATTAATGTTTTCCCCTTATAAATTGACATGATCAAAATAAATAGGATAAAAATATATTAAAAATATTTTACCTTTAATATTTATGGAATCATAACCCAATCCTATATAGTCGGTGCAATCACATTCATATGTGAGGTTGAAATTTTTTCTCATTTTATCTCATTAATTTGAATATTGTTTCTCATGTTGTATTAAATTTTTAATGGATTCATTAACTATAAATAAGAGTAGAAAGTGTTTACTAGAATTCATTGAGGAACTATTTGAATCCATAATATTTTTCTCTCCCCCATAACTTATCTGTCTTACTCTATTGGGTAAGGCCTGAAAACCATTATTCTATTAGTGCTTGGTGTGAGTATTTGCGTGTGAAAATAGGGTTCATAATATATATTCTGATTTTATCAAAATAAACTAGTTTTTTTTAATGAATTTCGAATAGTCAATTTTATGCAATGTCCTGGTTTGATACTTCTCAAAATGAGAAATTGGGAATTGTGACATTAGCATAAGGAATATAGTAAAACTTTATAATAATTTAGTTTTTCATTTATATTATTATTCATTGTCTCATGATATTTTTAATTCAATCCCATTTTATGCAATCCATTTCGTTATGAACCTTACTAAAAAAATTTACATTTTGGAAATGATGAGATTTTAAAATAGTGTCCCTACTTCAATAATTATTTCCCCACATATAATAAAAGACTGAAGGCATTGATTATATAAATATTTGACCATAATGATCCCAAATATTATCTCTTAAAAATAATCAATGATGGAATCATCATGAATTCTAAATATCACAAATTAAAACACAGTAAAACCACATGTTACTGATTAATATTTTCATCACCTGAGCAGGGTACAACATTTCCTTATCATAGTTCTACCAATATTGGATTCTAGAGTGGTCTAATATATTTATGAATGGTTTATTAAATAGGTAGGATTAAATACACCCAGTTTAAAAAAATTATAGAATTAAAAATTTCATAAATAGCATACCTCAACTAGAATATTAGATTCACTACTACCCATATATCAACAAATTAGTAATTGGCTGATAATAAAAAGGTGGAATGAGGACTAGTATATTCAATATAGTGGTGGAATCAATCCCTAGTGTATGTAGTCTTTAAGGGTATTTATTATTTTTGAAGATTTTATGAACCTATATTTAGTTAAAAAACATATGAGTCTATCTTGGTGATCTATATAAATTAATATAAGAATGTCGATATAGCTATTGATCTTATTTTCCAATGCCTCCCTTAGACAAAAACCATCCACGTATAACATGGACATGTTTGTATCATTGTGTATTAAATGTACATGTTTTATGGGGAAAAATTCATAGAGATATGTATAATTAATTTCTCCCACCAAATACCTCTTATAGGGATACCAAATAGATTCAACAACTGGAATAAAAATTGGTGGAAGTAAAGAATGTTTCAAGGAACGATGAAAAAACCTACACCAACATAAAATTTAGGTGGTGGAGTATCTTCTTGGGTAATAATGGTGACAATACAACCTATCAATTTACAACATTGTTCACTTCTATTAAAAATAGGGGAGCCACAAGTACCTACTAGAATGAATCCGAGAAAGGTCAATATAAAATATGGTGTAATTATGTTAATGAGGATATATTACCTCATATATATACTCCTAGATTCTTTTCCATGTGGATCCTAGGTGTTTTTTTCCTATCCAAAATTTACATAAGGGTGTGATACCAAGAACATTTATTATGTAAGTCGTATTATAAAAAGATAACTAGAGACCATTCCATGTGGTAGTGAATGTGTTGGTAATATATATTGATTAATGCACCATGTCTATTAGGGTATGTAAACATTTTTTATCTATGTACCATTCTTGGTTCAATATGGATAGATAAAACACATTTTAAGTGATAATTGTTTCATATCATGCTTCAAATTGTGAGTTGTAAATTTTATCCCTTCATTTATGTTGTTTCTGGAATAGTGGAACTACTAATGGATTGGATAATATTTTTCAGGACACTGAGGATATTCATTGATTTGAATTACATTATATATGGTGATTTCATGGAAGGAAAAATAATAGATAATAGTCACAGAGGATATAAACAGTGATTATATATAATTTTCATGTTTGAATACATCTTATTAATGTATGACGATAGTGGTTTATACTAAGAGTTCTATATTCCCAAGTATTTTTATAAATTAATGAATCTATAGTGACATGTTCAATTTCCATTTATGTATTATAGGAGGGAAACACATCCTATGGTGGCTATAAAATTGTTATAAATGGATACATAAGAAGAAATCCATCAAAAAATAAATTTTTTTTCCCAAATTGTCAATATTATGTCAATAAATATGAATTTAAATTTTTGGTTCTCATCTAATAATCATAAAATTTTATCCTAGAACATAACAAATGTTTCTATTTCATATTCCACTAGTTGGGGAAGAACAGGACCATGAATCCATCCATGGTGAATTCCCAAATAAAAGCATCTGATCAGATAGCTATATATTTCAAATATAACCCTAATTAACACATTATTTATTAATGGATACATATTATGCTTGTATTGATGTATTAAATATTAATGTGAGAACATATGGCCTAATCAGAATGTAAATGTCTAGTTATGTTCATGATGATAAAGTTTTTTGTAGGATCTATTTATTATTAATAAGACGAGTATCTCATTTGATAGTGTGGTCGGATAGTCACTAAAAATCTCAACGTTTTTTAGGTTTTTGCTATATGGTGGTATATGAATTTCATAGTTATCAAAATTAAAAGGACCCAAATAAATCATTTATGAAAATAATCTATCATATTTGGGTATATTAATTAATGAACATGAAATATAGGAATACTATATTGATAAAAGCGCACTTATAATTATGCACTTGTGTATGATTCTAGAAAACATGAATATTGAAGGGGTAGTCAATCAATCCATTATGAAGGAGAGGAACTGTACCCGTGACGATTCTAACAAAAGGTGAAAATATTCATAGAATATCAACATCAATTTTAATGATATGCCATATATTTTGACATTTTTTCCTTCATGTCGATGATATAAGGAGTAAATTCAAAAATAGAGTCACCCATATATACTGAGGTTGACTCCCCAATATTTAGTGCTTTAGGTATGGCCACTTTATAAGTTGGTGAATTTTTTTGAGTTTATTAATTATTCTAGAGATAGAGGGGTGACACCCACTCTAAACCATTTTTGTTTTGGGACAAACTATCCCCAATATATAACCATATATCCCTGTAACCATGAGAAGAGAAAAATAAAATGAAAAAATAATTGGAACAAACATTCACGCTATTTAGTATGTTTTTTATCATTCTATTTTCCTACCTACCCATTTCAATAATATTTTTACGTCATTAATTTTTTTCATGTAAATAATATTTACTCTAAAATAGGGATACTTATGATACTAGTTCATATTATCTTATAGTGGGATGTGTCCCATTATATAATAAACCCCTCACTTATGAAATAGATCATAAAATTCAATCTGATACTCTTTCATATTTCACGTTGATAAATTAAAACAATTCTATTTATCATTTTTTGAATTATGCCCTGATAAATGATGAAAAAAACAATAGAATGACTCATACACCAAAATAGTTCCTGGTGTTATGGAATTGTCCTCAATTTATTACTGAGGTAACGTTAATATACCCAGATAAATATATCACTACTAAAAATTAGTCATCCATTTCTATGATTGATACTCATGTCATGGTGAAGGATTTAATAGTAGTGGTGGTTCTTAGAACTCACTTGGAGCATTTTTTTTATTAGTATTGGAGTCCTCATGGCTGGAGCCATAACAAATCTTCAATAATTGAGAAGTAATTATTTTAGTTATTTTATTAGAAGATCTCAATAGGATATTCTGATGAATTTTAACATATTCAATAAAATAAATCCCAAACAAGTTGAAATTCCTTTCCTTATTGATGATTCTATGAAGTAGATCTTGGAGGTGGAAATCATATATCTCTCTTTATATCTTCAATAATTTCGTAGAATTTCATAGTAGTTTATTTTGAAATTTACACATTCAGATGATGTGACAACAACTTGAGTTGATTAACATGCAATAGAAAATCTGTACATCTTCCATACCCAAGCCGAAATAGTTACATGAGTTGATGTGTAGTAGTAAATTTCTATTATTGATCCATCCAATGTAATTTATTAGTTCATGAGATTAATATTTTTGGTGGTAATGGTAAATATTATCCCCATCGACCATTTTGTGCCAGATTTTTTAAATTGTTATTGTATTTCCTCTAATTAGATATAGTAATATGAACTTAATCGATGATGTTTCAGATAGAATAGGTATGTATTCTAGTATCAACCTCATCATAGGAGAAATATATCACTAAAAATTTAATTCTTAGGTTTAAATTAGTTAATTCCATTCTATATTACATTCTATTATTTATTGTGGGATATAGATCAAACCCAAGGCCAATTTGCTTATTTAGTCCCTGAGGGAGCTAGTGTGGAAGGACATATGGATCCTAATCATTGATATTTCAATTGATAAACTACAACATCATCTACACAATAATGAATATATGTTCATCACAATGGTCTAAACTGTATTCACTTATAGAAATTTTTTTAAAATTTTGTGAAAAATATTTAGAGCCTCAGAATAATGAGGAAACATGGATAGAGAATATGAGGGTTTAAGATGATGTTAATCTTATTCATGAAATACTGATTTTGAGTAATTAATAATATAGATTTGTGATTGAATACAACTATAGTTATAATTCCCTATAAATATCAATTCTTCCACTGAAACATTTTCTAAGTAAAACTCAAATGAGTTAAACTTCCCATACAAAATATCCTTACCCAACATCATCAATTAAATCCTAAAATCATTACCATGATCTTACAAGATCATTGAAATCTTTAATGAACCACATAATTGATCAAACATAACATTTATATGATATAGAGGATAAATATTCTTAATACTGATCTTGTTTCCTTATTGATAGTCAACAAAAATATTCAATGGCAAATATTTTTTCTTATTTAAAAGAAGAAGTTCACCCTATAGTGACACACTACATTATATAAATCCCTTATTGATATACTCATGTAGCTTCTTATTCAATTCAAAAAACACCATCAATGTCATTCTATATGGGGAAATTAAAATTAGTGTATCACTATGTATTGGTTCTATTGAAAAATCACCACGACTATTTAGGGGAAGTCATGGAAGGTATTAATGAAATATTTTATAATATTACTAAACAATTTATGTATCATATAACTTATATTTCAGCCAAAAAATTGTAGATAAACACCCCTAATTAATAGTTATTAAGACTCGTGAAATGGATGAAATTATCATTGTATGTTAATATTCATCATCACACCAAAATAAGTTCATTTTTTTATTCATAATATAAAACGTGAATTCCCTAATAAGAAAATTTATATGGTCTCTATATAATGTGATCCAACTCAAGCCAAATATAAGTACAAATTCATCAATAATAAATATAACAATATATACATGAATCAAAGTCCCACAAACTTCAATGGAAGAGGATATATATACTTAATATATGACCATTGTGCAGTAAATAATTTTACTACAATCTCAACACATAATATTTGATTTGTTGAGGTGATTCCAATAGAAAATTATTATATATAAAGTAGTTGGTAGATCCAGGATCAAACATGAGGTTCTCATTTATAGAGTGGATTATAGGTTTAAATTTCACCACATTGTTTTTATGACCCACTTCAGTAGTTGTGATCATAGGAGAATTAAATTTTTATATTTACATAAGATGCCATTGATTATAACTGTCATCAATTAGCCTCATATTCATGTTCAAATTTTATAATTCTCATACTCCATAAAATTATAGCATTGATGTGTGTGGGGAACATTAAGTTGTTATCTATAAACATTCATTTCATTAACTACAATATTGACATTACTTCAATTGTATTTTTCTTGATGACTGTCATTTATATGAATAAAAAACATCCCATAAAATATTTTCTAATTATTCCTTCATCATTTCTAGCATTAATAAAGTCAAATTTTATTTTATCAATAGATATTAATATTATAATTTCCCAGAAATTCTATTTTTCAATTATTTACCACAAAATCATGTGAAATATGAAATTCAATAATCTCTATTTTTATAATCAGATTAAGTTGAATAATTTCACTGTAGCTATCAAAGACTCTTATATTAAAAAAAATTAATACCTAACCCTGAGACACTAAATAATCCACCTACAGTTTCTTTCTCAATAGATGATAAACCCTGAAGTGCACATTCAATTTTCAGTGAAATTTTTTCACTGGTACTAATAGATACATCATCCCCCTACTTCAGTTTAAAATATTCCCACAACTTTATTGTAGGATGATTTATTGGAAAGTACATATTTTTAAATAAAATTATAAAAAATTCCCATGTCATCATGTAAAATTCATCCTCCTACTTGATATGCTTGATTTTAGTCTACAATTGATCAACTTCACTTTCTAAATGATACAAATTTTAAATAACAATCTTATTATTCATCATATAGAGAACGAATATTATTATTTCTATATCATTTATCCTTTTATAAAAAAAGGGATACGCTGAACAACTGAAAAATAAATATTATCACATAAAATACATTGTAGTGTGTTTTCCCTTCCTTGTGATATTTGGAATTCAAATATCATTTGTGTTACCATTCACTTCTTGATATAATCATGTGATTATAGAATCATAATTATGAATATAAACTCCCATCTCATTAGTTTTCTCATGAGTATCTTCATTTAATTAATGTTAATAATCATTGTTCACAAAATTCCTCATGTTTCCAGACATTGAATAAAACCACAAAGCCCAGTATGAGTATCGAGATTCGATAATCAGTATATTTGATAATATGATTATCAAATTTATTCTTATGATTTCCATGATTATAAAAAAATAATTTAAATGATGAAAATTATTATCATCCCATAAAACTATGGATTCTTATAGGTTTTCATAGATTATATCCTATTATTTATCATAATTGTTCAAAATGGAATGTGAATAAACAATAACATATCCAGTAAATCTTTCAATCCAGTTGTGTAGTTTCTAAACTAATTCATGCACCAGATAATGATAATGATAATACCCAACTATACTATTCATCGTTATTAACCCTTTTTATATCAAAATCAGGGTTTTTTTAAACATGGTTGTATCCATAAATGGGTCTTATTTCATTGTAATAACACAATCTCTACTCTAAAATAACATCAAGATATTATCCTACACCAAAACCTCTTTATTGAATTTTCACAGATATATCAACATCCTAATCATTAAAAACAACTAATCCTTTCACCAATACAAAATTTCATGTATGAATCATTACATGAATAAATATTTTATTATTTTTTATAAATATTCAGTATATATCAAAATAATAAATTCCCACTAATCATAATAGTTTACTGTGTTTAGATAGTAGATATATAATTAACATATATAATGAAATATATTCTCCATCATCCAAAAACTTCTTATCACATAGAATAATTATTATACATATTCTAAATAAATCCATTATTTATAACCAAGGAAAATAGAAACATAACAAATGGTGATTCTAGATTCTGAACAAGGGTAAACATAGGTGAAACAAATAAAAAATAGAACTTATAATACTCATACCCAATCATTAAAATATCAATATTCATGAATATAAGAACAATGATTTGTCAAAAAAAATAAATTATTCATAATAATATGTAATAATTGATAAGAAATAATGATCCAAGGAAACATGTCTACACCATATACAAAAAAATCATGAAAATAATAATAAAATCATTACATTATTTAAGGTTTAATTACAAGACTCTCATAATTTAAAATGACCCATAGTGGATTTTGTACACTCCGCACTCCATATATTTCACATTCATGGTTCACACGCATGAAAATCATATTAAGTAGAATCCCTTTCTGAATTAGGTTCAATCACCATTCCTGCCCACATTATATCAGGATATATAAATTTATACCAAATAAACTAGAAGGGTTAGGTAATTTTATCCACACATATGACTAAATAAGAACCATTCATTATTTATTCACATGATAACAATAACATTTATGATTTTTTCATAATATAACATGTAAATAATTATTAGGTTTCCTAAACACATTATTATCACATAGTTATAAGACAACCATATAATAGAAGTGTTTATTAATATATTCATCAACCCATTAAAGAAAAAGTGGATTACTATACTCATCCTTACAACATCATCATTATAATCCATCAAGATAAAGTCTACGCATGATATAAGAAAAACATATCCCTATTGAAGAAGATACACCCATGGAACATATAATTTTATGTAGGTATCAATAAACAATAACTAGGATATTTGGAAGATACATTTCTTGGAAAAAATAATGTAAAACTAAAAATTATTTTTTAATGATAATAAAAGATATTATAGTGGTAAAATACATTCATGTTATATATTTTAAAAGAGTAATTTTTTCACACTTTACTAATATGTTAAAATTTATTCATTCATATAACATTTTTTATTATTCCATTTAGTAATTATTTAGAATATTAATGGTAGTAAATATATTAATTCATATATTTTTATTTATATATTAAAAATCCCAATTAAAAATTTTTATGATCATCAACATGGAAGAATATTTCATGGCAAAATGTGTCAGAAATGTTGACATTTTTAAAAAAAAATGATCATATTATGTTTTAATGAGACGAAAATGATACATATAAATGAATATTCTAGGAATAACCAGATTTGATGAATTTATATAGATCCTGATGTCATGAACTGTACCTTGGGGCCTATATTGTGACTACCCAGAGTTGTCCTTTCTTAGGCCACGGGTTGGTGACTTCCACCGGGAAGGCATATCCCAAAAATATAAGGCATTGTCTTTAAACTTGTACACACACTGACAAGGCATACTACACAAATAAAAACACAAAGGAAAAAAAAATAAAACACCACAAAGTGCCACCACTAAGATTAAATTGTGTAAAATTAATTTAAAGGGGCAGAATACAAGTCAAACTGATTAAAAACTACAGAAAAGGTTGTACAAGCTCCATAGGTTGTTCACCAATGATCCTACCTCATGGGTAGGTACAACTCTCTATTGGATGTCACTACAGCACACCACATTTATCGATCCACCTCTGAGAACTGTATACCCGGCTCCCCAAAGTCTCAGTCAAAGTTGTTTGTCTTCTAAAAGAAGACACAACAGGTGGGGGAGAAACCCGTGCATGGGTGACTATAACAATACTCAGTAGGGACCGTGATACCCCATAATGTATCTTATAAATCCACAAAGGAAAAAACAACAATGTTAATACCACAGAGGTAATAACACAATTAAAGATCTTGAACACCTAGCACATCATAAAAGACATAGCTCAGAATAGTTATAACAAAAGTATAAAAGAACGTTCATTGTTTATAATGATGAACATTTCACACTGTTGAGGGCTCTTCTCGGATGAGTCACTAAATTCTGTCTGGACCTTGAGCTCCCTACTGCTCTATCGTTCCACTAAGGTCCACACAGATGATGGTCTTTCGGGCCCCTGAGGTCCACAGAACTTCTTTTCTGTCGGCCCACTGAGGCCCACACAACTCTTGGTCTACTAGGCCGCTGAGGTACATGTTTTGGCTCGTCTTCTGGGCCACCATGGTCCACCCAGCTTTTGGCATGCTGAACCACTGAGGGCCTGCACATACCACAATTGATACTAGGATAATATCTTCCTCAATCCATCAGTTACACCACAATAACCATGAAGTACCAAATAGAATAACTCAATGGATCATCTCATCGTAAGGGTCCCAACTTAACAGACTACGTGTCGAACGGATACCTGGTCTGTATGATATGTTCATTTTTTTTAAAATGGTCTAGTTGGATTCATGTCTGATCGAACCCAACAATATGCCAAAATCTTCCAAAACTCATGTATAGTATTTAGAAGGACCACCTCATAATAAGGGTCCCAACTCACCTGACGGTGCATCAATTGGATGCATGATTTGAGAGATACGGGCGTTTTAGTAAAAAAGGGTCAGTTGCATCCAGTCTCGACCTGACTCGGTCGGACCAACCCGACCGAACCCAACATGGGGTCTCGCATGACCTGACTTGTCTACCTAGTCCATTAGGTCATATTGGACCTAGTTGTGGTTGTCCAAGGGTCCAGTCTTCTTGGTCGCCCAATGACCTAAAATTTATCCGCCTTGGACTGCAATGGCAGGCCGGTCTCTTTTTCCCTTTGGGTTGCATTGTGGCCTATGCAGCCTGAAATTAACTCGCTGACTCGGTTAGCTTATATGGACTACCTCAGGGAACTAACTAGGCTTCTCAGGCAGCATAGTCCAACTGGATGGGCTCGATCGGTATGGTTAGGGGCACGTGTGGCCGGTCAACGTGTCCACCCCTTCAGTAAAACATAGCCCGAGGATTTGGGTCACTCCACTACACTTGGACTAGTGTAACCACATCTCCAGCGCATTGCTACGGTCAATGTGTCGCGACCTCCGACTGCTCCGCTGTGGCACGCACCGTACACGCCACTCCAACCTGCTCCCATCCGTTGCAAGAAGCCCCTTTGCACCAACTCCATGGACATCTTTCTATGGTGAGCTGATGGGTGTGCCACCTACATTCAACCTTGGTCATCGTTGCCGTCCATCACCGGTGTCGGTGCATGGTGGTTCCCTCTGTGGGCCACCATAGTTTCTCAGGTGGTTTATATTTCAATTCTTCTGCACCTACGGGACCGTAGGGATGCCTCCTTCACTACAACAGCCTCGAACTCATCTTTTCAAGATTCATGAAATTCTTCCACCATGAATTCAAAATGAGGAGGGGGTCATCCCATTTTATTGTTGGCCCATTCCCTCCATGTTTGAGGTTTAATGTAAGGGATGATTTGGATTACAATTCCATCATCAATAAAAATAATCCCGAATTAAAAACCCAATAATGACACCCTACCACAAATATTCATAATCCATGGATTAACATGACAGTCAGTTAATCCACATTCATTTTTTAATATAAGAACAAGGAAAACAGTAATTAATTATAACCCCTACATTGTTGACATTAGTTTTCAAATCGCTTCATCCTTGAGGGTCTAATAAGTCGATGGTGTTCGTCATTCTTTGGATTAGGTCAAAGTCATTAATCTCTCGCCAGTGTTCCTCGTTCTTCATCGGGGAGGAAATATTTTGGAATTTCTTAA
The DNA here is from genome assembly GCA_963277665.1 of Viscum album. NCBI lineage: Eukaryota > Viridiplantae > Streptophyta > Magnoliopsida > Santalales > Viscaceae > Viscum > Viscum album. Next base: position 2,094,338,071 of record OY728136.1, read on the forward strand.
GAGAATCCCCAAATTTTAATCCTCATTCCTCCAACATGAGAAACTATTAAAAAGAAAAAAAATGACAATTCTTTTCTGTTACGCGGCGACGTCATATCGTTACACTATTTCATTTATAAAACTAAGTTATTGTTATGAATCATTAAAACAACGTTACTCTATAGGGTTTTCAACCCATTAATGAGTTCCATTAATGCTCCTCATCATCACATAATATCCACATTGCAGCGTCACTATGTCGCCACTTATTGGTTGAGGAAAAGAAATAAAATGTTATTTTAAAGTTTTTTTTGAATGGTCTGAAAATTAAATTTTCTGTTTGGCCCTTCCAGGCTGAAGTTATGTCTTTCCATGAAAACTCCGAAATTCAAGGATAAATGGTACCCCCAGATTTTCAAACCTACCACTAGTTCAAAACATCGAAAAAACCTCTCACACATTTACTGAACGTACCTTTAAAAAAAAGTTCAGAAATTAACCTTCACCCACGACCTGCACTAGTCAATTCTAGGATCCTCCTAAGGGGAACATGCCCAAAAAATATCAAAGGTAAGCTCATATTTTCAATCCGAGTTACTGTTTTTTTATTTATATGGATTTGAGAATAAAATATTTTTTACTTAATTATTTTTTTTTGGCCAAAAATTAACTTCCTTTGTTGGCCTGAACTGGCCAATTTTATGATCTGCCTAAGGAAATAATACCCTCATGAGTTCAAAAGTGGCATCCGATTTATAATCCAAGTCACTATTCATGAGATATAAGCATTTGAAAAATAAAATAACTTTAATTAATTATTTTATTTACAGTTAGGCCATTTTTGGGTTTTCTCACCGGAGGCCTATGCCGACAAGACATATGTCATGCCTAGGGTAAACCCAAAATCATGAACGCAATGGTGCCCTCAGATTTTAGATTCACGCACCCATTTAAGAGTTGTTCCACATTGTAGGAAAACCTCTCACATGTGATATTTAAATCATAAAATTTTCCAATAGATAATTATGGGAAATCCAGACCTCCGAATCGCACATTGTCTTAGTTCCTACTCTCAAAATAATTCAATATAAAAAATAACATGGAAATTCCGAGACATTTCATTCTACCCAACATAGGGCTTTATGATCATGAAATGAAAAAAGGAAAAACAAAAAAATGTGGGTACGAAGCATGAATATGAGCCTCCCGCATCCATGTTCATTCTAGGATATTTCTTTGCTTCCACTAAACACTTACTAGAGGAATCAACCATCCATTAAGTACTAGCTCTTGTCAATCCTCTTTCTCCATAGGGAACTCCACAATTGTCGCCCCATCAAAAATTTCCATCTCTCCTTAGAAGATGACATTTGAGAGATCATTCATGTACCTTGTCAGCAACAAAACATGAAAAACATTCTGCACTTAATGTATAAATGGGGGAATATCTAGGTGGTAAGAAACCACGCCAACTCTTCTATGAATCTATAAATTTCCGATAAACCTCAGATATAGCTTGTTTCTCCGGCCAAAACTCCACAATCCCCATCGGTGTGAGACCTGATTTAATACATGGTCTCCCTCCTTGAACTCCAGGGGTCACCGTCTCCTTCAATCCCTTCCACAACAGTGATGTAACGTGTGCATCACAGTCTATGAAGATCGACGAAGACACCCTTTGAGGCCTCATATCTCATGGATATAGGCGCGTCTCGAGACCTCTAATGATCCTTAATCCGTAATGGGTACGAAGTGAGCTTATATGGTGAGTCATCCAATGATCTCCTAGATAGAATCATACGCCCTAAACGTGCATGGTAACCACATTAAAAAGTTCCTGGAGATACCACCCCACTCCCATTATGGTATGTCAAGTGGTCATGACAAAATTTCTAGGACTTGATGCTCAGCCTTCACTTACAAACAACTGAGGCATCATGAAACAAACCTGACCACCACTCTCTTCACCCTTGTCCACCAATACGGACGTCATAGGTCCTGGTACATCTTTTCCACACCATGGTGTACTAAAAAGGATATTTATGGAAATCCCTCAATACCTCCTCCTGTAACAACACTATTACTATAGTGTGTCGTCTGAAAAGGATGACGTTCAACTGGCCTTTTGAAAATCCATCAGGAGCTTGTTCTAATGATAAATGAGCAAGTCCAGCCTCGCAGTCAAAATCCACAAACTATGCCATCCTGACTCAATGTAAGAGTGGGGGAGTGACAGAAATTGACTAATGTTAAGCTGCTCCATCATTATCCTAGAAGGATATCTGCATTACGGCTAGCTGCTCTGTCGCCTCACTCAGCAGCTATAAAACAGACCTCCTACAGAGTGTGTCTGCCACCACTTCCAATTTTCCATGAGTATATAATATCTCAATGAAAAAATCATGGAGTATCTCAAACCATCTCAACTATCTCAACTAATGAAACACATATGAGAACCATTCTGTCCATGTGAAAGTCTACCCCTTTTAACTGATTGATGTTCCCATCGACCCATTAGTAGTGGGTACTCATTCTCCACGTCCACTTGGTTAATGTGCCGGTGATACACTGATAACATCGATCATTTTATCTTACTAAGCCCTTCCTCAACAAGCCCCCCACCAATGCCCCTTACTTGATAAGATCTAAAAATGTCCTCCAATATAGAAATTCTTATATAAATGCCATATCAGTGTGTAGAATGATAGAAAATCCCCTCCTTCTGTGGGGAGATAATCCTGGAAACATATTTTTAAAGGAAGTACCCACACTCCACCCCTACAGTTGGGAAATATAAAGACAAAAAAATTATGGCCACGAGGGTAATTTTGGATGAATGAAGAGTGATTGGATACACCCTCATATGTATGATTTTATCACATGTTGCTTGGGTTTTATATTTTTCCGACTATGGAAAAAATCATTCAACTGTTACAAATATACCACATTCTTTTGCTTAAAACAGTCGACATGTGCATGAACTGTGGATGACCTATCCATGCACAAAATAAATTTTCAAGGCCTTGATGCTACCACCAAGAGGTTCCAACTTAAAATCACATCTCAAGGGCCAGATCACTCTGTCGGCATATGTTTCATTATCAAGTCTCCTCCCATAGGTATCTCTGTATGCAAGGATCAAGTCAGGGCTTGAGCCAATAAATATAGTTATTGAACAATATTCATGACAAGAATAAATTATTATAACCTATTTCTATTTATATAGTTGTTTTGAAAATAAATAGAAATAACCTCAAATCATTCCTTGATCCCTCGGGCCGTATTCCAAGACCGCATGTAGCTACTCCCTTCAACTGTCCTACATCACGCAGAGCCTGGTGTGGACCACATGGGGGTGGTGGTTGTAAAATTTAAAAATGTATAACACCTACTGCTTCTCTCCTAGTTCCTCTTCCATGTCTTCTGCCCAAAAGATTCATCTATTCCTACCAATTCCTCTTCCAATTTATTTTACACGTCTATGTTTCTGAGATGAACATTGGATTCCTACTTTCCCACTACTGACATTCACTGGATGTATATTCTCAGCCAAATAACATTCAACCAAAAAGTTTTTATCCAGTACCCTAACATAAGTAGTAAAACATAGATGAATAGTTATGGTTTGAATGTACCTAAACACATCACTCTTGGATTTATTATCCCTAAATCATTGCTTTTATCATATTCATCGAGTACCTGGAATGATATGTACACTATGAGGAATACTCAAATACCGACATGTCGTCCTACCAAAGCAATATAAGCTCTTGGGAACACATACTCTTTAGCTTTTTATAGAATGATACCCCTTCTTTGAGAAAGGGTATCATGAATTTTTCACAGAAAATTCACTTCATCATAAGTTAGGGGTAATCTAATCCATGTCATGGCCCTATCGATCCTCGTAGAAGGCTCACTATCAGAACTATCACCTAATATAATGGTGACCTGGATAGATACACACGCAGTCACCTCCACATGTATGTCCTTAGAATTTGGTGAGTCAGGCTCGCCTCGAAACATGAGGGGTATCTGCCACTAAAACTTTTTTAAGTCACTCAGCCTACATATGTCATCTTCCGGAAGTGCTGGTAGTAACTTCTGACCAAACTTCAGTGGTATTGTTAGGACACATCTCAAAGGTACCATCTCGAGAAATAGTCATTGTACTGATGCCTCGTCACTCTATGGACCATCCATAGGGTCACTCACTGGAATCCTTGATTGATGTCTACATGGAGGCATCATGAAAGATAATCATGATTAATCACAGTCAATATTTTATACCTGACGATTTGACTCAAAAGAGATCAAGAAAAAATCATTTTGAAAACACATACAATTAATGTTTTTGTGGTCTGAGTCTGAAAATATAATTTAGGTTCATGGTGTATGGATACGTCGACCACTATACCAACAATGGACTCCCCAGTCTGAAATCCTAACTAAAGTCAAATAACACTATTTCCCCCATTGAAAATAAAGACTTCTTATTTATTCTAGTACAACTGACCACCCTCTGATACCACTTTGTTAAGATCCGTCCCAGGGGCCCGTGTCGTGACTACCCCAAACCCACATTCCCAAGGCAAGAGGTTGGTGACTAGCACCAGGAAGGCTTATCCAAAAAAGGGAATGCATTTCCTCTAAAACTATACACACACATCTAGCGAATACTACAAAAAGAAAACCACGGAGGAATGAAAAAAAGTACAACCATCGTTATGTACCACCAATGAGAGTAATGTGTGTAAAATGAATGTAAAGGGTCTAGAATACAAGAACAAATGAATATAAAGTATAAAAAAGGATGTATAAGCTTTGGAGGTCATCCTCCAAGGATCATAAATGAAGGGTAGGTAAAACTCTTTGCCAGATTTCACTGCAACACACCATGTCTATCGATCCACCTCCGAGCACCGTCTTTCCCTATCTACCCAAATTCCCAATAAAATTTTTTCTTTGTATGCACAAGACACAACCAGTGTGGGTGAAACCATTTCATGGGTGAGTATAAAAATACTCAGAAGGGACATAGATACCCCTAAAGGTCTATAAGTAATCCACAAAGGAAAAAAACCATAAATTGGAATGCCATAATAGGAATACAATATAGGTAATACCACCAAGAAACGTCTCAAACAAAAAGTCTAAAGTAAAAGACACATCTTACAACAGGTATTTCTTAAGTATAAGAGAAGGTTCATTGGTTATAGTGATAAAAGTTTCAAACTATTGAGGGACTCATCCTGGATGATATGTTGAAGTCTGCCTGGCCTCCAAGTTCCACAGGGCTTTGTTGGTCCACTGAGGTCCACACAAGTTCTGGTATACCCAGCCACAGATGTCTACATGGTTTATTTTCTACCAGGAAAATGAGGTCCACGTGGATGATGGTCTATTGGGACACTAAGGTCCACGCGGATCCTCATCTTCTGGGCCACTGAGGTCCACACTACTACAGGTCTGACAGGTCACTGTGGTCCCAAACATAGCACAATTGATTTCTGGAGGATCTGCTCATCAAGTCATCTTTTTCACCTCAATCTCCACAATGTCCCACATAGTGTAATGAAAAGGGCCATATTAGCGTATGTGTCCCAACGCAATAGACAACTCGTCAAAAAGATGTCCAATCAGTATGATATGGGCATTTTTGTAAAAAGGGCCTAGTTGGATTTGAGTCTTATCCAACCCAGTCATTTTCCAGCTTCTAAAAAAACTCACATAGAGTATTTCATAAATAATGCCTCATCACAAGGGTCCCAAATCCACTAAAGTTGTGTCAATTAGATGCCCGTTTTGGGAGATACCTGTGTTTTAGTAAACTGGGACTGGTTGTGTCTGGGCCCAGTCCGACTCAGTCCAACCGACCTGATCAATCCTGGCCTGGGGTCTCGCTTGATCTGACATGGATAGTTTGCCCATTGTCCTAGCCCATGGAGCCTTACTCGACCCAGTTGAGGTTGGCTTTGGATACTATATTCTTGGTCACCTTGTGACCCAAAATTTATCTGGCTGGACCGGCATTGGTCTGTCGGTCTCTTTATTCCACCGGGGCCACATAGCAGCCTATGTGGACTAGTACTATAAAACGTACCATCTCAAGGAATTGATCATGCCACTTGGGTTGTCCAGTCCAATTGGCCTAGCTTGGACCTGTGGGCCATACTGGATCGACCCTAACTGACACAGCCGATCCAGTACAACCCATACCGGTTCGACCGGTCCAGTTGGGGGTGTGTTCCACAGGTCAAGCTAGATTCACCCTTTGGTCAAATGCGGACCATGTATGTGGGCCTCTTCTCCATGTAGTGCCCGGAGGCACCACGTCTCCAGTGCCCCACTGCGATCGATAGGCCGCGGCCTCCTGCTACTTCACCGCGACACGCGTCAGGTGTGCCACTCTTGCATGCCGCATGCCCTTATCGGCAACCCATTTTCGGCACCACCATAGTGCACCGCCTCCCTCTACCTGCCGCCGCCACCATGGGCCTCTGGTGTTGCTCCGGTGGACTATTTTTTGAACCATCTATGCCTACAAGACCATTGGGCTTCTGCATTCACTGTGACGGCCTCAAACTCGTCTTGACATTATTTATAAAAATTATCCCAACTACACATTAGGAGGAGGGGGTCATTCCATGTTTCTGTTGGACCGGACCATCTACGATAGAGATTTAATGTAGGGGTGGCTTAAGAATACAATTATATCGTCAATATAATTAATCGTGAACAAAAAACTAAAGAACAACATCCTCCTGCAAGAAAACATGATCTGTGGATTAACTTGTTCATGGGTTAACCCATGTTCTTTATTAAGAATAAGAATAGAGAAATCATTAAATTATTCAAACCCCTGCGTTTTTTATGTTCATTTCTATAGAGATTTATCCTTGGGGGTCTAAGATGTTGATGTTGTTCATCGTTCTCCAAGGAATTTCGAAGTCGATGACATCCCGCCGATGTTCATCATTCTTCGTTGGGGAAGAAATTTGTCTGAGGTTAGTCATACAATCCTAATAGTTTAATCATTGTTCATCCAATGCGTCAAACTATTAAAATGAAAAACACGTCGCGTCATTTCTCTTACACTGCGACATATCATCATTACACTGTTTCATAAATGAAATAGCATCACTGTTACATGTATTTAATGCATCGTTACACTACGGATTTCTGAGCCATTAATGAGTTCCAATAATACACCTCATAATTGCCTTGTCGTCGCATTTCAGAGTCACCATGTAGCTACTTGTAGGTTGACTAACAGAAATATAATATCATTTTAAAGATATTTTATTGTTTTTTCAAATGTCTGAAAATTAACTTTTTATTTCTGCCCTTGTCGGCCAAAGTTTTGTCTATTCTAGGTGAATACCATTGTTCTGAGTTCACCGATTCCCTTTGATTTTTGTTCCAAATACCTATTAAAAAGATTTAAAAAACCCTGTTGCATGTTTAATGAACGTACCATAAAAAACGTTCCAAAATTAACTCTCATCATCAACTAGCGTCAGTCGAGGTTAGGTTCTACGTAAGAGAAACACGCACCTATAAGGTCAAAGGTAGAATCAGATTTTACATCTGAGTTACCCTTTAAGAGTTATAGTTATTTGAAAATAAAATATTTGTTACATAATTATTTTATTTATGGCCAAAGACTAACGTCCACTTTCAGCCCACCCCAGCTAATGTTAGGATCTATATAAGGAAAGAAAACCATCACAACATTAGTTATGGTCTCTAATTTTTAATCTTAGTCACCGTTAATGAGTTATCATCATTTGAAAAATAAAATAATTTTATTTAATTCACTAAAAATTCGGCCATTAGGGTCCGCCATTGGATTTCGCTAATGGCCTATAGAGACTGATCAGCAACCTCCAACAGCAGTCGCTTTAGGCTTGTTACAGTAGGCCCATAGAGACCACCAACGGCGGTCGCTGACGGAGGTGGAAAAGCCAGCCTACAGTGACCTCTAGGCGGTCGCTAACCTATTGCTTGGCTGAGCAATAGCGAACTCCATTGGCAGTCGCTGTCCTGATCCTCGGCCGAGCAATAGTGACCGCTAGTGGTGGTCACAATTCTGAAGCTCGACCTACCAATAGCGACTGCCAATGGTGGTTGCTATCCTGGAGAAATTTTTACAAAAAAATTATTGTTCCCAATCTACAAAAATAGGATAAAAATCATAAAAAAAATTCCAAATAACATAAACTTCAAGATCATCACAAAAAATAAATGACAGACATTCTTCAATGATCCAAATTGTTCCAATCCATTTCAATCACCTACTTCAATAAACCTACAATAAGATACAAAAAAACAACTAAACAAAAAAATGTAAATTAATCATATTTATTTTGTTAATATATATATAATGAAATTAAATATGACATCAAATTATAGTTTCTATAATAATTTAAAACAACCAATTTAAGAATTTTTATCACTTTAGGATTTTTTTTGGTGTGTTTTGTTTCGCTTATTGAAGTGTTTTGTGGTCTAAAAAGGAATGCTCTCTGCGCACACCGCATGAAACTGTAGAAAAAATATCCAGTCGTACCACGCACACCACATGAACAATTGATGTGTATTCTGCTCCTACATGTCGAGAATACTATTTCTATTGTTTTCATGTGATTTCATGTCATTCTAAGCACATTTGCTATGAATTCGACTGTTACACGTCATTTTGGTGTTTTATGACTTCGGAAATTCATTTCTGATCCCCACGGTAAAAAAACACCTCTGATTGATGTGTTTTCTTCCTGACCATTTTGAAATTCACACCACAGTTGTTGTTGTATGATTTCATGGAATTCCGAGGTTGTTCAGCTGGTTTTGACCACCGAACACGCACTTTTAGAGCGCGCCAAACTATTAAAAAAATATTCAATTGTACCGCACACATCGCATATCCGATTAACATGGAGTATACTCCTATATGTCACAAATAATATTCCTATTGATTTCGTTTGATTTTAAGTCATTCTGAGCATGTTTTCTATGAATTCGATCTTTACACGTCGTTTTGTCGTTTTATGACTCCAGAAATGCATTTCTGCTCACCATGGTCAAACGACACCTCCGACTGATGTTTCATCTACCAGAACATTATAAAAATTAGACCATAGTTTTTTTCTTATGATTTAATGGCATTATGAGGTCTTTTGGCTGGTTTTGACCACCCAACGTGGCCTTTTAGAGTGCGATGAACTGTTCAAAACAGCATATTTGGTTGTACCGCGCACACGACATGTCTGATTGATGTGTAACATTCTCCTACATGTCAAAAATAGTATTAATATTGTTTTAGTGTGATTTAAAGTCATCCTAAGGACTTTGTTTCTCAAAATTCAACCATTACACATTGTTTTGATGTTTTGTGACACCAGAAATGTGTTTCCGGTCACCACGGTCAAACATCACCTCCAATTGATGTTCCGTCTTGCCGACCATTTCAAAATTCACACCACGGTTGTTGTTGTATGATTTCATGGCATTAAAAGGTCTTTCGGCTAGTTTTGACCACCCAACGCGCCCTTTTAGAGCGCCCCAAACTGTTTAAAACAGCATATTCGGTCATACCATGCACATAACACTTCTGATTGACATGTCGTCTCCTTCTACATATCATGAATAGTATTCCTATTGTTTTCGTGTGATTTCATGTAATTATGAGCATGTTTTCATTGAATTCGGCCGTTACACGTCGTTTTGGGGTTTTATGACTCCGGAAATGAGTTTCCGGACTCCGCGGTCAAACGACACCTCTGATTGACGTTCTGTCTACCTGAGCATTTCACAATTCACCCCACAGTTATTTTCTTATGATTTCATGGCCTTAAGAGGTCAGTCAGCTGGTTTTGACCACCCAACGTTCCCTTTTAGAGCACGTTGAACTGTTCAAAATAGCACATTTGGTCGTACTGCGCACACCACACATCTGATTGATATGTTGTCTCCTCCTACATGTAACGAATAGTATTCCTATTCTTTTCTTATGATTTTAAGTAATTATGAGCATGTTGGCTCTGATTTCGACCGTTACACATTGTTTTGGCATTTTGTGACTCCATAAATGTGTTTCCGGTCACCGCGGTCAAACAACACCTTTGATGGACGTGTCGTCTACCCAACCATTTCACAATTCACACCATGGTTTTTGTATGATTTCATTACATTATAAGGACGTTTGGCTAGTTTTGACCTCCCAACACAGCCTTTTAGAGCGCTTCGAAATCTTCAAAACAGCATCTTCAGTCATACCAAGCACACCACATGTCCAAATGATGTGTCGTCTCCTCCAACAAGTCACAAATAGTATTCCTATTGTTATTGTGTGATTTCAACTCATTCTGAAAATGTTTTCTCTGAATTTGACAATTACATGTCGTTTCGTAATTTTGTGACTCTCGAAATGCATTTCTTGTCACCATGGTCAAATTCCACCTCCAATTGACACGTTTTCTACCCGACCATTTCAAAATTCACACCACGGTTGTTTTCGTGTGACTTCCTAGATTTTTCAGGTCATTCTGCTGGTTTTGACCACCCAAGGTGCCCTTTTAGAGCACACTAAACTATTCAAAATAGCATATTTGGTCATACCGCGCACACCGCACATCCTATTGACTTGCCATCTCCTCCTACATGTCATGAATTTTATTCCTGCTTTCTTCGTGTGATTTCAAGTCATTTTGAGCATGTTTCCTCTAAATTCGACCGTTACACGTCATTTTGGCGTTTTATGACTCTGGAAATGCATTTCCATTCACCGCGGTCAAATGACACCTCCGATTGATGTGCCATCTGCCCGATAATTTCAAAATTCATGACACAGTTTTTTTCTTATGATTTCATGAAATTTCGAGGTCATTTGGTTGGTTTTGACCATCCAACGCGCCCTCGTAGAGCGCACTGAACTGTTTAAAACAGAATATTTCATTGTACCGCACACAGCACACATCTGATTGATGTTTCGTCTCCTAATATATGTAAAGAATAAAATTTATATTGTTTTCATTTGATTTTAAGTCATTCTGAGCATGTTTTCTCTGAATCCAACCGTTACTCGTCGTTTTAGCGTTTTATGACTCCGGAAATGTGTTTCCAGCCACCGCGGTCAAACAACACCTCTGATTGACGTGATGTATGCCTGAACATTTCACAATTGACACCAAGGTTTTTGTAGTATGATCTAATTGCATTCCAAGTTCATTCGGCAGGTTTTGACCATCCAACGTGCACTTTTAGATGCACCAAACTATTCAAAACATCATATTCGGTCATACCATGAACACTGTGCATCCAATTGACATGTTGTCTCCTTCTACAGGTCACAAATAGTATTCCTATAGTTTTCGTGTGATTTCAAGTTATTCTGAGTAATGTTTCTCTAAATTCAACCGTTAGACGTCATTTTGGTGTTTTCTGACTTTGGAAATGTGTTTCTGGTCACCGCGGTCAAATGACACCTCGATTAACATGACGTCTACATGAACATTTTTCAATTCACCCCACGGTTGTTTTCATATGATTTCATGGTCTTATAAGGTCGTTTGGATGGTTTTGACCACCCAACACGCCCTTTTAGAGCACATTGAACTGTTCGAAACAGCATATTCGGTCGTACCATGCACGCCGCACATCTGTTTGATGTGTTGTCTCCTCATACATGTCATGAATAGTATTACTATTTATTTTCTGTGATTTAAAGTCATTATAATCATTTTCCCTCTGAATTCGGTCGTTACACGTTAGTTTGCATTTTATGACTCGAGAAATGATTTTCCGGTCACCGTGGTCAAACGACACCTCCGATTTTCATGACGTCGACCCGACCATTTCACAATTCACACCATGTTTTTTGTCTTATTATTTCAAGGTGTTACAAGGTCGTTCGGCTAGTTTTGACCACCCAACACGCCCTTTTAGAGCGTGTCGAACTGTTCAAAACAACATATTCAGTCATACCATGCACACCACACGTCCTATTTATTTTTCGACTCCTCATACATGTCACGAATAACATTCCTACTATTTTCGTGTGATTTCAAGTCATTCTGAGCACATTTTCTCTGAATATGACGGTTACACTTCATTTTGGAGTGTTTGAAAAGTGTGTGTGGGGTGATCAAAATAGGAAGAACAACCTCAGAATGTCATGAAATCAGCCGACATGAAAGGGTGGGTGAATTTTAAAATTTTTGGGTAGACGACATATCAATCGAAGGTGTCATTTGACCATAGTGACCATATTCGCACGCCGCATGACGTTAATAGCCAAAACCTGCATTTAAAGGGAAAGTGCATACCGAACGACATCGACATGACTAGAAAACAGAGGAAAACACCCTAATTATTGTTATTTAGGTGTATAATGATATTACACATCATTCGTCCATGCGGTTTGTGCGGAACGGTTGAATATTCAGTTTTTATGTGTTTTTCAGGCTTGAAATGCGTGCGTGGGGGGTGGGGATTTCTAGTGGCGGGGCTATCCTAGGTGGGGGAGCTATCCGGGGGTGGGGGTTGTCTAGGGTGAGGGGATTTTCAGTGCTAGGGGGGCTATCCGGGGTGGGGCAGGGACCTACAAATAGTGATCCTGAGCATAGTCACTAAAAACATGTTATGTGGTTTCTATTTGGAATCACATGGTTTTTTTAAAACTATTCGTAGAACATGAAATTGAAAACATTAAAGAATAAAATAAATCCAAAATATTCAAATCATTAATCATTTTAATGGTTACTTCTCAATTCGTGCACACAAACATTGCATAAGGCTAAAACACACATGATGCCCCCAAATCTCAAAAAATTTCACTTAGAACCCAATCTAAACATCTATAAAAACCCCACCAATTAAAAAAGAAAAACATATCGTGAATATTATGTTTCATGTGTGGTCATGATTGTTACCTCCATCCAGTGGGCCAGGGGCCTATAGAAAAAAAAAATTATGAAGACTTTCATAACAAAAATAATTAAAATTAAATAAATAAATACAATATAAACTCACGTTGTAGGATCCCCTACACAATCACCTGGATGCACATATTCTCGCAGTGCTCTAACCTCAGCGATCAACTGTGCATTTACCTCTTCGGAAGCGCGCAGCCGTGCCTCGAAATCTGACAACTAATATGTCAACTAAGAAATAGTAGGACTGACAACTACATCGCGTGATACTATGGAATGAGGAATCCCTGCTCCATAGTTTAGACTATATCCATGCCCATCCCGACCAATAATGCAATGGATGTTCTCTTCCCATCGTATTGGAAGCTGTCGCTGGTCCACTGGCAGCTGTTCTAACTCATCTTCAAATTGATCATGTGAAATGTTGCAATATATATACATATATATGTTAATATACAGATTTATTTAAGTATTGGTAATGAGTACAAGCACTTACTATCATTTCTATATCCTTTTGATCATTTCGATCACGAGTCCTCATCCACACTGACATTTTATCAGTCAGTGCACCTTTCTCCCATAACTGTATATGAATAGAATATAAACACAAACCCATTTAATTATTAAATTAAATAATTAATAATAAATACCTCATGAAGGATCTGAGACACATGACGAGTCCCGAGCCTGTGAGGTGGTCCCTGCAATGCTCGATTCACAAAATTGTGTGCTAACACCTCCAACATTAAATTAATTAAAATTTAAATCAAATCACACATTCATGAAAATATATATACCAAAATAAAAATACAACCCGCAACACCCACAATAAAATAATATGAAACAAATTCACACCATTGAGCCAGGAGGACACCGCTCGGGTCTTTTCCATAATGTTTGGGGAACTCACATTTGGTACCCAGTGTTCCCTCTTCACATTTCCTTTATAATCATTCCATATCATACGGCATTTTCTCAAACACATGGGTCGAAACTCATCGGGTCATACTTCGAAAATTTTCTATTAATGAAAAACATCACATATGTTAGTATTGTTTATACATAGGGAAGAATGTAATATGGTCTTATTACCTAAACCTCCCTCCAAAGACGATCTAATGTGTCATGGGGGATATAATCCCAGTCACGTGTGATCAATGGAAATAGATGTGGGTCACGTATGATATGACCCAACGGACAAATAAATGCAGGGTAATTCAATCCAAAAGGATGAAATATCTCATCAAATAAAACATCAAACGTCGTGTTGGAATTACATGATAAAATGTCACGACCATGGACTCTCTTGAGAGAGGAAAAGTCGTTGACTCTTATCTAGTTGAAAATAATTTTATATATAATTTGACAGATGTTATAAATATATATATGTGTGTGTTTTTTGTGTGTGTTTGTTTATCAATTACATAAAAAATATACACAATGACATTCAAACATACCTCAACCCTAATACGTAGATGGATCAGATGGATGATGTGGCCCTACTGCCTCTTCCCCTAACATGCCTACTGTCATAGAAAATATTAATAAGGGGACTATACAAAGTGTCTAAAAGATAAATTGGATTGTTTTTAAAAATATCAAACTTTTAGAGTTGTTAATAAAACAAAAAGGGATTTAATAATTAGTTGTGAATGGATTTTAAAAAATTATAAATTTAACAAAATAGATATACAAATTATGTAAAAAACCAATCAATGTATCGCCAAATTTCGGATTGAATTATTAAAAATTCAAGCAGCACATGAACCAAATGAAGAATACATCAATGTGAAGATACACTAACAACAACCAAATGAAACCAAAAGGAATATCATCATAAATGTTAATAAATAAACAAATTTCCAAATGTGAGGATTAAAACATATAAGGATTTGTAAAATGGTTAGGTAATTTATGATATCGAAGGACATTCAATACTGAATAGCAGGAAACAATTATACCTTTCATTAAGCATGAAAATTGACCGTTTCCCCATCAATGGCTGCTCTGACCCAATAAATATCTTCGACACGTTGAACTACGGTATATTGATCAAGCTTTTGGGAAACAAATGGAATAGTCTCAGGTTCATCTTGTTCAAATAAAAACACTCCTCTTCGGGGACATTTTTAGAACAACTTGCCAACTTGGATTCGAAGGCAAAGTAACAAAGAATACTTTTTCCGCTTGTGATGTCAAAAAGAAAGAATAATTATCAACTTGTTCATTTCTGTATAGCATATAGTTAATGTTCACCAAGGAAAACTGATATTGATCGACTTTACATCCACGCACTGGATCAACCAAATTACACTTTAAAAATATGTACTTCAACCTATGTTTGTATAAAACTTCAATGATGTATATCAACTGACCATAGTAATAAATAGAATTGACAAATGGACAACTGATGCAACTATTTTATGTTTCTCATTTGTCGTCGACAACATTAATGTGAAATTAAAAAACATTAGAATCTATAGCTTTATAAAGATGATTCGTTATAGATGGACCCTCATCCAGTTGGATAAATTCTTCAGATAGCATTGGGACCCTTAGCTCCCTCAGCTTATGAAGTTATATAATTCATAGAGTTAAATAATTATTTATGAAGAAATAAATTAGTATAATACTTCACTCATAATGAAAATCAATTTATACGTACATAATCCTTGAACCAATCATGAAAATGATGCATAACTAGATTGCTGAATTTGATACTCAATCGTATCATACATATCTTCTTTCATCTCATTAATGTGTTTCCTGCAAATGATAACAAAATGTTTAAATGGTCAACTTATGCAAACAAAACATGTAACAGTTAAAAAATATAAGTGATAAGACAGTTACTGCATTAATGGTGCAACTGAGGTAGTATTGAACAAGATATATCGATGTTCTTGTATCCACTCGATGTCGTCCATATCAAGTATACTTCCTTCTCCAAATAGACCATCATGAATCCAATAGGGCTTATATAATTTTGTTTCAACATCCGTAAGATATTCGGAAAAAAAATTAATACACTCATCCATCAGATAACTATTGGATATTGATGCCTCCAGATGAGATTTTTTTCATACAAATCGTTTCAATGTACTCAAATACCACTCAATAGGATACATCCACAGGAATTGAATTGGACCAGTAGCCATTACTTAATCAGTTAGGTGCATTGTAATGTGGACCATATCATCAAAAAATGAGGGGGTCAATAGTTTCTCAAAGTGACAAAGCGTATGTACAATTCGGTCATGAAAACAATTAAAATAAATATTTCATTGATTTATTAAACACAACTTTATAAAAAAACTACTCATCTCAATCAACAGTTTAACAAAATTGGGGGATAAACAATCACAAATTTCTATTGG
Organism: Viscum album; assembly: GCA_963277665.1. NCBI lineage: Eukaryota > Viridiplantae > Streptophyta > Magnoliopsida > Santalales > Viscaceae > Viscum > Viscum album. The sequence goes on from OY728136.1 coordinate 2,094,354,359, forward strand.
AATCAACTGCCGAAGTAGTATGTGATTGTCATGAATTTTCAACCCTAGAAATGTCATACTCGTTAGATTCACACTCGTTGAAATATTAGAAGAGTGAACATTAGGCACCTTAAACATATTCAAAAAGGAAAAAATGTCTCTTTCTCCTTTGTAGTCATCATATACTATGCATCAGGAATATATGCGTTGTTTCCCTCAGCTAACTGTAAATGCCATTGTTTCCTTAATCCCATATCTTCAAAATCATGACCTTCATTAACATGGTCCTTTGATTTTCTACTCACACCTAAAATGTTCCACAATATGTTATCACAAACATTTTTTTCAATGTGCTTGACATCCAAATTATGCCTTAGTGTATTAGTTATCCAATGTGGAAGACAATAAAAAATACTTTTCTTTTTCCAATTGTGACTGCGCTGCCTACCCGCAACACGAATATTACGTAATTGGTGAGCCATCAAATCATGAATTTCATATACCGTGATAATGATTTCTTCCTCAATCTAAGATAACATTTAAACTCATGTCATGACCTTTGGTGCTGGGATAAACACTCTAGTACCATCAAATGCCACTCTTTCCCTTCGGAATCAGTGCTGAGGGGGGAGAAAACGTCTATGACCCATGTATTCCCATTTTTTGGAATGTTTATGCCATACAGATTTTTTACATTTATTTCAACCTGGGAAAGAAAATTCCCCTTTCGTACTCCAGACTGATAAATTTTCATAAACCAGGAAGTCATTGATTGTCCACAATGAAGCATTCTACAGATTGAACATTTCATTTGTTTCACAGTCATATGTCATCACACCAGTGCCCAAAAATTCATTCAACTCATCAATCAATGGGTGAAGGTAAACATCAATCTTATTCCTCGGACTTCTAGGTTCATCAATAAGAGTGGAAAGTAATATAAATTGTTTCTTCATACAAATCCACAGTGGAAGATTATATATAACAAACACCACATGCCATGTGCTATGAGTTGCATAAACTATAGACTTGAATGGATTGAAACCATCTTCTGTTAACCCCAATCGGGCATTACAAACAACATTAGAAATTTTGGGATGTCTCTTATCAAAATCCTTTCATGCATGAGATTCTGTAGGGTGGGTTAACATATCACTTTCATGAATTATTTCTGCATGTCATCTCATTAAATTAGAAACATTAGGTGAAATAAAAAATCTTTTCAACCTCTGTTTAAGGGGAATGTAAAGCATTTTCTTTACAGCAATTTGTTTCCCTTGTATCACAATCTAACTTTGAGGAGTTTGATTTCCCCTATTCTCTTTCACCATTAAGCACCACAAACTGTAAAAATTATCAAATGGGAAGTTTCTTTTCTAAAAAACATACAGTTGTTTCCACATGCATCTATGGTATCATATGTAAAACCTATATTCTCTGTTAACTTACGAGCACGGTAATACGACTCGGGAATATTAGTGTCGACAGGAAGAACCTCTTTCAATAGAACCAACAACATGTTGATGTGTTTGACCACTAATTCAAAGTCTTCAAATGCAAAAACTCCACGATAAATGAAAATTTATTGTAAGAATTACATCTAGGATATAATTCTATTTTTTCATCATCAAGTGCTTCGTAAGACATCCTCAAATCACGATCTGCACCAGAGAAAAGATTTATCTAACCTCTCTCAAGATTCTTGAAGTCAATTCCTTCAAGATCCAACCCACATACCATTTTAGTAAGCATTTCATGCATTGGATCATTCATCCTTGCATCAACATCCATATGATCTTCATCTGTATTTTCACAACGACTATATTCTTATCCATGAAGAGTCCAACTCTTATAATTTTTCAGGAATCCATTAATGAATAGGTGATCCCTCACGGTATCTCATTTTAATTGATATCTGTTAGCACATTTTCTACATGGAAAACTAATATAGTCACTTTCAAATCCTCTGGTGAAGTCAATAAACAGCATAATTCCATTGAAATATTTTCGAGACGTTCAATTTGAATGATCAATCAAACTCTTATCCATAATAATATATGTATAATAAAACTTTACACAAGACTTATTAAATGAATTTTTCATATCAAGTATATTTAATATAAATACTAACCAATTGCGTGTGGACCATTGATAAAACAATCAAATTAAATATCTAAATAATAAACAAGAGAATAGATAATAAAATTTATGTGATAGCCCATGTCATGTCATACCTGATTGTGTTACAAACCTAGAAGGAATGGGAACTGAAGGCAGTGTTGCGGGGGAGAGGAGAGGTAACGGAGGGGAGCCGGAGCCGGAGACGGTGTGGCGAGGGAGGGGATGGGGAGTGGCGGCGGTGGGGAGCCGGAGGAGAGGATGTAGAGAGGTGGTGATGGTGCAGTGAGGGCGGGACAAAGAGGTAGGGGATAGAGGAAAATGGGGAGTCATAGTGGATGACCAACATCGGCGAGTGGACGAGTAGTGGCCGTGCAAGGATGGAGGGGACTTGGCGGCGGTGGTGCCACATAGGAGGGAGAAATGCGGGGGGGGGGGGGGGATGGGTGGAGACATTGTGGTAAGGTAGGGGGACGAAGAGGGTGGGGATGAGGGATGGCGGAGAGATGGAGTGGAGGGCCGCTATGGGATGTGGGACTGGCAGTGAAGGGGTGTAGGGAGGAGGGCCGAGGGCCGAGGGCTGAAGGCCGAGGGGGTGGAGGGTAGAGGGGGAGTAGGGTGTAGGTCGGAGGCTAGAGGCTGGAGGGCGGAGGGTGGAGGTAAGAGGGCATAGGGGGCAGAGGCCGGAGGGGGCAGAGGGTCGAGGGTGGAGGGAGGAGAGCGGAGGGATGAGGGCCGAGGGTGCAGGCCAGAGGGTGGAGGCAGGAGGGGGAAGGGGACGGAGGCCGAAGGGGGAAGAGGGCGTAGGGCGGCAAGGGGACATGCGGCGAGGGGTGGAGGGTAGCAAGGGGACAGGTGGTGAGGGCGAAGGGTGATAGGGGATAGGTGGTGGTGATTGAGGGATGCGGGTAGGGTTTCGCGAGGGTAGGGGCGGGGGGTAAATATTTTTTTAAGCCCAATGACCACCAATGGAGGTCTCCTATGTCAGGGGGCTCCAAATCCCATTTCTCTAGTAGTGATTATTATATTTATGTTTATTCAATTTTCGGTTTTTCTCACTAGAGGCCTACACTAACTAATCTTAAGTCGATCCTAAGGTAAACCCAACACCTTGAACGTAACGGTGCAATCATATTTCTGATCTCAGTACCCCATTTAAGTGTTATTACAATTTTTAAGGAAAAATGCACACACACGCTATTTAAAGATTCACATTTTTAGAAGGATCATTTAGGAAACTCTGGACCTTGGAATCACACGTCATATCTTTTCCTGGTCTCAAAATAATTCAATATAAGTAAAAAAAATTAAAAAAATTAACACTGAAATTATGTGACATTACACCAAAATTATATTAATCATATAGTTTCCCTCCATGAAAATGTTTGATCGAAAATCACAAAATGAACAGAGATTGTAGCATAAACCCTTACCATAGGTCTCATCTTGAATCATATGTATTGAAAAAACAAATATAATAAATATATATTGATTTTATACGATCATAATATCGATAATCATATACATATTACTTTATGTCACCCCCTAATATTTTTAAATTACTATTTAATCAATAATTATTTATTAAAATAGTTATTCAGGTGAGACAGAATTATTTTCCATGGTGTTTGAGTACAATAGCTCTTGTAAATTGACATTGGTTCTGTTTTAATCATCTAATAATCATAATAATTAAATTTTTTTATTATTTGTTTACAATATCCACCATCATAACCCTTTATATTATTTTATGTTAAAAAACGAATCATGTTACATTGTGGATAGGGTAGTCCAGAAATATATGTGTGTGATGATTTCACTCCTCAATGGATTGAAGGAAAGAAAGGCACATAATAATCCCCTTTAATGAATCAAAAAATCATAAATTTCATATATATATATATATATATTAACTAAATATATTTATATTTCAATAAATGTAAAAAGTAAATGAAAAAATAATCACATCACTTCATTGAGGTGAGATTCTACACATACACCCGAGCAACGATTTCATTTTCCAACGGATTGAAAGGAGGTATAAAATGAATTTAAAACTATCATAATAAAATATATATTTTTAAATAATACTCATTTCATCATGCTAATATATTCATATATCATTTTAGGAGAATATAGAAAATGAAAAATGAAATATATTTGTAAAATCATAAAATTAATATTTTGTTATACTCTATTGAAATCAATCTCATGTCATAATAAATGGGTATTTATAGATCATAATCATGTCATGGTTATGGATATGGATTATGGGAGACTATACTAGTATATATTTTTTGATATAATGAGAAAAATGGTGTTATAAGAAAGGATATATGTTTCCCTTTTATATGTGAGGGGAGTTGTACATCTATAATTATTTATAATATGAATACATAATTAAGTCACTATCAGTTTAGTGTGGTACCAAATTTGATCATGATAAAATATGGGATGAGATAATTTATTAATATATTTATATAATATAAATTATATATTTTTATCTCATTTCAACATGTATCTATTTATTTTAGCCCCGCATTAACCCTATTATACGTTAGTATGGTAACAATATTTTTACATTAGATACTATTAATAATAAGAAAATAATTCTTTTAATATATATAATGAAAGGGTAACTCTAATTTTAGGAATATTTTTCAAAATTGTCTATATTGAATTCGTATAATTGGATGAAATTAATTCTAATGTCAATGCATAAAACATGTAAACCCATTTCTGGATAAATTCATTTTTAATAATAAATTTGTAATTAAGATAATTTGATGCTAAAAACGAACTATTATATTACTTTATAATTATTTTATTGAATATATTTTCATCATATAAAATTAAATTCATTCATAAATAGTTTTTAATATACATAATTAAAATAAAAACGTATTTTATGCATAAAAACTGATTTTCAGAAAAGCATTTCTGTTTGACTTCTAATGGTTGTTTTTCTCTTTAAACCAATTCATAAAATAAGAATTAATTTTAAAAATATGTAAAAAAATCATTTTTTGTGTTTAATACTATGAAATAATTTTAATAAAATTAAAATGACAATGGATATTATAAGAACAAAGTATTTCAAAAAAGTTATTTTTTATTAATATAGTTTTCTACGTGAAATAAAAAATAATTTTAAACACTAAAATTTCATTTCAATAAAATATAATTTCATTAATTTAATAATTTATAACAATTATTCATACATCGTCATGATTTTATGCTTCAAAATCTATCAAACACATAGAATATACTAAGGAAAATTATATTCTAAAAGATCAAGGTGTTACATGTTCTATTAAAAACTCAATAATTGTATCTTTTGTAAAAGTATGAAACTAATTCTTTCCCTCACAATCAAAATATGTTCAGAATTGTAAATTCTATCTTAAATTTTTTCCTTATTTTATTGTGCATTAGGTGACCATTTATAGACATCGGAATGAGTTTATAGAGATATACCTTAAATGACATGTGATATTTTCTGAAAAAGATAAAATATATTCATTCTATGTTTTCCTAAGAGAAATTTGTTTTATCATTAATTTTGGTTTATAGCATGAGGTGAATTATTTTTTAGAAATAATCACCTTAAATATATAGAATTTACTATTTTGTATTATTTTTCATTATCTATTATAAACAATAATTCCAATTTAATTCCAGATTATTAATTATTAAGAAATATTTTTCATGCATAAAATTAAAAAAATTAATTTCTATCATGTGGATGCAGATTCAAACATTAATGGATGGGAATATACACTAATGTATGGTGATCATAATTGTATAACACACATAAAAATTCAATTGTTCATCTAATCAAAAGTTATTTACTAAAACCAAAATTTCTTATGAAAGTAATAAAATAAAATATATAATAAAATATTTTTAAAAAGTTATATAAATAATATATATTAATCTAGATATATGGTATCCTATGATATTTTATGACCCGTCAATAAAATTTTGGTTTTCAAAAAAATAAATTATTAATTCAACATATGTTTCTATAGAATTTATAATTTCATTTTCACTAAACTAATCATAAAAAATAACTAATATATATTATTATACAATTTGAAATAACCCATTAAAATAACTACTAGATTTAGTGCTAAAATACATAAATTACAATCATAATCTTGATTCAAGTGATGTAACCAAATAGTATATAAATAATTATATTTTATTTTACTAAAATAATAATTAATAATATAAACTCACCGAACCCAATGGTTTTGGGTCTTTATTAATTAGTTACATTTGATGAAAATTCCTGAGTATAATATCCAATTCATTCTAAAAAAATATTCACACATAAAAATATGCTAGATACTTCCATTTATAATAATTATAGAGGAAATGGGAAAAATAAAAAAAATTATCTCTAACATTGTAAAAATTAAATATGTATAAATAGATTATAAATAAACTACCAGTATATCAAAAAAAACAAATAAACAACAACATGTGTTTAATGGAATGATTAATTTAATATTTTCTTGAAACATAAGAAAATATTGTTAAGAATGATATCATAATTTCAATGTTAGAATACAATCTATAAATGGATGATCCAGATGGGATAATATAACCATGACTGGTGTAACATATATAATTCTCTTCATTGGCTTGAGAAAGAGGGGAGATATTACTAGTTATTAATGGACATCCCCGAGATGCCAAAGGCTAGCAATAAATAATGAAGGGTATCAAAACATATGGAGGATGATTAAATCTATATGAATAAAAAAATCATCCAATAAACCAAACAAAAAAACAACTATATGATGCATGATAAAAATAATGAAAACTCAACCAATTCTCTAGTATCAAAATCTACCAAAGTGTACTACAACAGAAGCCAAAAAATATCAAAATAAATATCAAAATATTACTAATAAAACTCTAATATGACCAAAAGACTCCATGCTCCGACATCACTAAACAACCCAAATATCATGTAATAATACTCATTATGTTTTCCCCAATGACATCCCTACTCATGCCACTAGGATAGAAAAGATAGCGTCATTTATATAAAAGAAAAACTTGTAAACCAATTTCTAAATACGTTAATAATTAAATATAGAAAACATAAAAAATAGTTTATAACTAAATATAAACAAGTTTGGTATTGACCAATTTTCCAATGAAATCCATTGTTCATAGAATGAAACAAAACAATGCTTAAAACCCATTCCCCAAGTTCCATTCGGCAAAAGCATTCCATTCCACATAACCACACCATTAACTGTGCATTCTTCGATATGACAGTTCCATACTCCTAGGTAGTCTCTCTTCGATATACCATGTTTTAATATGGAAATTATATCCCATGTTTCATTAAACCATTGGCACTGAGAACATGTTCATATTTCAACCAAGCCTCGTAAATAAAATATGAACACACACTCCAAGTACACCTGAAACCATGTCAATACCATCATGCCAAACCATTTCAAAAAAAACACACAATTATAGAACACAATTTCCCAAAAATTCATTTCAAACTTTCAGAAATCGATATTTTAAAATCACTATTACAAAGTCAGGAAAGAAATATCACTTTTTACAAAAATTCACCACCATTCCACAACTTCACTGAACCCCATAAATCATCTCAAATGAATATTTAATTTATTATTTAACCAAGATTTAGTAATAATTTTAAATAAAATAAATAAATTTGAAACACATATAATAAATTCTAGTAACTGTAGTTGAGAGTGATGCCGCCTACCCTAAAAGTTTGTGGGAAACTGATAAACGAATGAAGAACCCCAACAGAACTAGTTGGAAATTTCACGAACTCACTTTTTTCCTCTTCACATATCATGAAAAAAAATATAATATTATTTGGAATAAAAAAACATATATCTACTTAAATTTTGTATAAATACGAGAAAAAAATAGTAAAAGAGATGTAGATATAATAAAACCATCCAGAATAATGAACAACGACCACATACCGCAAGAATTGGGATTCAACGCACCAAGAGATGACTCTATATGGATTCTAATTCACTTGTAAGAGGATCTATAACCTTTGAGAGTATAAAATCTTAAGCTAGGCCTGTTTTGATGTAATACCAGAACCATTAATGGTAAAATAATTTATATCCACAATTTAACTATCTAACCTTCGACCTCTGAATAGTTTAGTAACATTTTTATGAAAATCGTACATTAACGGTGCTCCATACACTACCTTCAGGATGGCCCACAGATGTTTGTCCCACGCAGTTACCAAACCATGTGCTCACTATGTCAAAGATCATTGTCCATACAATCACAACACAACATAGTTTCTCCTTGGAATTCACATGTTTTTTACCAACTCTGTTCAGACTGTGTGTTGTCCCTTTTTCCCACATTTCACTGTACTCAATATCATGGATGTGTTTCGTGGTTTTCCCAAACCATAAACCAACCATTCACAAGAATAAAAACCCAAACGACACTTTAATAGTTCTCCAAACTCTCCTAACATCTACCCTTATAATTTATATACATCAAAAGAAAATCTAAAGGGTTACATACCCAAAACTGGTTGTATTAAAACTGAATATTTTAGAATAGTCAGGAACCATTGTAACATAAAATAAGAATTTATATTGAACTATAAATAAGGCATGTGATATTGATCTGGAATATATATATATGTATAATTTTTTATAAAATATTTAATGTATATATTATATATAATAGTCTACAAAATTATTTACGATATATGGATGTCATGTGGTTGACATTCTTTATTCGAATGCATATAATATTCTATTATTTATGTGAATTTAATAAAAAAACAATAGGTATGTCATTTCATAAAAATAATTATATCATAACATCACATCCTGCATCTCATATTTTATAGTATATATAAATTGAGATGGTTTCATAATAATATATTCCTATCATAAATTTATGATTGGTGAGTTATCCAATTGTTATGTGTCCATGTTCGAGTTATATTATTTGTATAATAATATTTCATTAATCTCAATGTTTCCTATGATAAAATGTTTGTAAATTTAAATGATGACATTATAAGATATGTTCATGAATATTCAATGTATTACTCATATTTCATGTAACATATTAGTAAATTCGTTGATACATGGAGTGTATCTTGAAGCGAAGGAAACGGATTCTGATAACAATTAGATAGTTGTTCAGGATTTCCCAAACCTCAAATTCATTCTCTTGAGACTCTCTGCCTCATTCATCTATGACCTAGAGGTACACATATAAACTCATATTTTTGTAGAATCACATACATTCTTTGGTTTATTAAGATCACACCATTTATACACCTTGAGGGCATAGTCGTTCGGTTGTTCCTATTGATCTTAATCAAGAAATCTATTGAAAATGGAGTCTTATATATTAATGGTGAATTATAAGTGTTATTGAATTTATATTAATATGGTGTTAATTTTTATTCCCTGATTATCATGCATTTGAGGTCCTTAATGTATTCTACTATATTGATTAATTTTAATTCACTTCTAGGAAACAAAGTAGTGGTATCGTAGATTCTCCATGATTCTTTATTTTCAAAAATATATATTAATATACATGTATAACATAATGATTTTTTATTTAATATCATCAAATATGATTCTCATTTTCAATTCAGTTTAACATTATTTTATATTATTTTATAATTTGTGATATATTGTTTTATCTATACGAAGTCTTATAATATGTGATATTTTACACCACAATATAATCATTCAACATTATATTGGGAGATTTATTAAGTTATGTAGTATAAATCCATCTGTTTTGACTATATTATAACATGTGATATGGGTAATCATATTGATAAATAGGGATGATCATATCATGAGAAATAGAGCTCTCAACATCCTTCGGTTTTGAGTTATATCATAAAATATATTATCATATCAAATGAAATTGATATCAACGACCATGATTATTAATAGTAAAATTAATTAAATAATAATTTATATGATGGATTATGATATAGATATATCTTCAAATACAATATTCGTTGAATGTTTCATTTTTCTACTTTTTAATATTCAATTGAATAATATAATTTATTAATTTTTAATAGATTACTGACAAATTTATGTTACGTGGTTTGTTGAACTAATAAAATATTTAAAAATTTATTAATAAACCAAATTGTAACTATTTTTTTAATGATTAGGTTAAATCCTCTTTTAGTTATGGAATAAAATTCCAAATTTTCCTAGGTAAAGGGAGAAATATTACATATAGTATAGGAACAAGTGTATGTCGACCATGAACATGGCCCAATGGCAAAGTGTATCATCATTCATGCTTCATAAATCCCCCAAGGGGCTTTCCAAAATTCAAACCCTGATCTTTTTTATGTAGGATTATGATGATTTCAAGTTAGGAACCACCCCAAGAACATAAAATGTGTTAATAATTAATTATTATATTTAAATAATTACTAAATATAGGTAATAAGAATTTTTATTATTTAATATATATTAAAGATTGTATATAATGAAATGTAATTAAAAATTAATGTTTACACACAAATTATAACATTATTTTTTAAAATAATTCTAAATATTACAATTATGTTATATATTATAGAGTTATATTAAATTATTAACTAATTATAATCATTAATTTCAATTGAATAAATTTGGGGACATATTAGGAGAATTATTTTAGCCACACTAAATGGATGTTTAATAGTTCATATGATCACGGATAAAATAACAAATATGTCATATTTTGGAAGATTATTTCATATATATGAATAATTCATATATTGAATGATTATAATTTGTGATAATGTATATTAGTGTTATGTTTAATATAAATGAATAAAATACAAGAGTTCATAAAAAAAGTAAAATATATTGAATTTACAATTGTTTATATTTATGAAGTACTCCTCAATGTATAACTATTCTTTATGTATATGAATTATTAATTTACTTATTTTATATCAATGCAATTTTATTATAATTATCTGTTCTAAGGAATAAATATTTTTAAATAAATACTGATAATTTTACATACTTATAAATGAAATAATGTTGGGTCCCAAAAATCTAGCAAAGGGAAAAAAATACTCTGACATGTTGAGAAAATAAATGAAATACAAATTGGATTAATTTTTTTTGAAGAATTTGAAGAAATAAAATTTTTAAAATGAATATGACCTAGTAACGTGTCATCACTGGGAAAGAGTTTTCAGAATTCATAAGCTGAAAACCATCAGTATGCAGATTCCCTATGATATGTGGGCCCATGAGGCGTTGGCCAGTGAATGAAGTGGTGAGCAATGAATTTCCACCTGCGAACTGAAGCCATTGTGAACCATATTCTCTAGATAGTATCCGATCGAGATACCCCCACACACCATCCCCATGAATGATGTGGTTCGCATATGAGAATAAGCCGATATCATCCTTCAAAATAAAAAATTCTGGTTGAATGAGTCTTCTATGGATCTAGATATCTCTTCATGGGCTTCAGCAGAATGTGTCGTACGAACTACATATATAGATCCCCAGACACTCTATAAAAGGACAACCAGTGGAACCAGATATTGGTAAGAAGAGGATGGAGAGAGAGATCTAGATTAGGTGAAAAGGGATGAAGAACATAGAGGGTGTGGGAGATATTTCTCCTACACCCGAAGTAATTCACTGGAATCCATACCACGAACAACATATAGTTTTCAGAATCCATCATACTAACCATATCTAGAAAGAAGTTCACAAAAGTCTATATTGAAAACCATATTCAGAAAGTAGTTCGCATAATTCCTCCCCACAAACCATCTTCAAAAGACCCTCTGCAGCCAACCATCAAACAAATAAAAATATATAATAAAAATGGTTCAAGGATGACCTTCTGTAGAAGAATGTATGCAGACTCCCATATATAGAATCTAGTACGCGAACGGTCCATGGAGGACAACTCATCTATGTACCATTCTACATGGATGAATCATTCATGAACAACATATTTTCCGAGCATATATTTGGTGGCCAACTCTTTCACGTATCACCATGAAAAATATAGTTCCACACTGTGAACATTTTGGGCCAGGCTGATGACATTTTCAATTTGAACCCTTATTCCACCCAAACATCTATCCCTTAAATACCACGAGAATATTCATTCCTCACAAACATCATGAAAATCCCTATCACCTGCATCCTTTGTCATGTTGACCAAAAACTCCATGGACAATAATATATTGAATGATTCTTAAATGCATGAACATGTCATATCTATCCATCAAACATTGTGTCTCTGGTGATTTTGGATCCTCACAAACCTACATGGCCATTAGAAGTGGATGGCCGGTGTCTTATAGACACTTTAGTTTGACTATGAACATCATGACCCAGTGGAACTACATATGTTTCCTACAAAACAACAATCATCCAAAGGAAAATTAATCCTCTAGAGATTTCATTCCTACCTCTATACACCTCAATGGCTTCCATGTCTCAGATCATTTCCCTGGATCCAAAAATTCCTAGAGTCGCTGTTTATACATTCATTTCTCCTCATGTTCGAGGCATGTCATAACATCCCATCCCGATTATCCTAAAACTAATCATGGGTTTCTATAACAAGTGGTCCAAACATTATGACCCTTAACTATGAGTTATCTTCCAAACCACATGATGTTAAATTGTATGATACTAGTACACGGAACACAACATTAAACTGTTAATCCATTCTCCAAGCTATAATACTTTAAACAATAGTATACTAGGAAATTTTGGATCTTCATTAACATCCTCGGACATCCTAAATTGAGAGTATGTGTCCCAAGGACACCTTTTATGAACTATTCACAGTATGGCTTGATGGCTTTGCATTGGTTTCCCACATAAATAGACTATTAGAAAGAGACAAATGCGATCTCCGGAGAGACCTATCATACCATTGTATGCCTCAATGGATTCCAGGCTTCATATCATTTTCCCTAATCTGAAATACTCAATAATCATGGTTTACACATTTTGTACCTCTCTTGCTCTGGGCATTTCGAGAAATCCAAACATGATTATCCTCCAATTATTCATCATCCAAGATATATGAATTTAAAATGTAGTATATCTCACACAATTTTCTGGCCCCTATCACTGGGGTAAGTCCCATATTTTTTGAGACTATGTATCTTGACATTCAATATCATTACACATTGAAAGGTTCATCTCTCTATGACATCACCCATAGTCCCCCTAGCCTCTTCCGCTGTAGGCTCTCCCTCTCCCGCCAATAGGAGATGAAGCATGTGATTTGTTGAATCATTCACATCCTATTGTTTCTCAAACTGAGCACAACTCACATGGCCTTAGAGTTTTGTGATGATTACAACATCCACAACAAATTTGAACTATACGAACATTGATTCTAGATCAAATCATGATACAGACGGAAACCGTCTCCAGAAAAAGAGAAGGGTGGGGATCCTCATCAAACTATTTCACCATCACCCAAAATGTGCCACCTTGGAGGTAGAACAAAAATGGTTAACCCGACATGGATCCTTAACCAAGGTGGTGATTCTACCCCAATGAGAAAAGAAAATGGGAGAAGACACGTCATACCATTTTGTTCACCCGGGTACGTGCAAAGCACATCACCTCATAGGAAAAACAAAAATGGTTAACCCAACATGAATCCATAACCATGGTGGCAGTTCTAACCTTCTAATAAATGAAAAAAGGTTTTTTCTCATCGGCCCATCTTTTTCTACCTGGTATGTCCCAAATGATCCACCTCAGAGGTGGAAGAAAAACAATGAACCGGATATGAATCCTTAACCAGGGTGGCAGTTATACCCCACTCAGATATTCACATGCTTAAATTAAGGATTATTTAATGAGGTTTTGTGGTCTGAATGTCATATATGTGTGTCGAAGGTTTCTGTAGAGAAAACTTTGATCCAAATAACAACCCAAATACTTATGAAAACACATGAACCAATGATCCCATAGGTGACTGGGGGCCCAATGAAGAGCAAGACACCCTCGCCTACCCGACGTCTTCGACACTGTGTATCCAACGCACTGATCTGGGAGTACCACTGAAGTGGTACACTCCACACACTGGAGATGGTGAGACAAGACCTCCATTCTGCAAATGTATGCCAGTCGCTTCCTCAGACATGACCGAAACCACATAACATGGTGGCCCCGGTGGTCATCTCAATAATTTTTGGGATATTGTCCCCAAAACGCGACAATGAGTACCTATCTTATCTTAGTGAGGTAGATGCAGTCAATACTAAAAAATTCATCTCAACTGCATAGGGGTCCTACCCATGCACCCCCGTAAGAGAGTGTCTTCAACGACACCGAATGACAAAGCCTCCTCCCACTAAATAAGACCTTATGCCAAGGGCACCTGCTAATGTCCCGGAGACCCGGGTCCCACAGAATTCCTACTAAGGGCGTTGAATATATTATTTGAAACACGCTATCACCTTGGTTTTTGATAAGTGACTCCCTCATACTAATGCAGTGGAATTCATTGGGAAGACATATGATTCCAACCCCTCCAATCAATCCCATCACAGAAATAGGGTGTCACAATATGATAACATGCACATTCCTACTAATGCTCATTGACCCTCCCATACAGACAGAGTGGAAATCTATAGGAAGATGTAGATATCTTCCATGCCACAACATGACTGCCAACCAAATAGGGTGGCTACTGGCTACAAGAAGGCAGAAAAAAATCCAGATTCATTACATGCCCATCCACTAAATTGGGAAGTAACTGAATACACATAAAAACAAATACATTTAAATGTGTATCAAGCTCTCCATCCAAATAGGGAGGCGAGAAAATATGAGCAGAGTCAAATTACTGGGGATGAATACACAGCTTTTGAGACAAATTCATCATCAAGTGAGCATATTAAAATACATACTCATAAATACAAATTCCAAAAGTCAAATACAGTGGAAACTGGAGAGGAAAACTGATGGAAGACTCGGTCCTCTATCCTGGTATATGATAACTACCTGTATCTACTAGTAACTAATGGAGGATCGGAGGAGGCAAAAACTCCTACTCTGATATCAGAATGGGAATTCATACCCATTTTATTTAAGGATGTATCTCAACTCATCCAGGAACTGATAGAATATTAGACATTGAATCCATACCATATCATCTAATCATGCCATGATATCATTACATCGATGGAGAAGGCGAGAAACTTTGACGATGACCAAGTTTCCTCGAATGGAATAACTCACTCACCAAATGAGTTTGTCACTGCAGTGTAGTAATTAATCCCTACTCTAGTCTAGAAGGGTCAATGGAAATATCCTGTGATATAAAGACTACCGGATCAGGATGAAATACATGTTCCAACTGGGGGAGTTCGTTCCAACGTGGTGGCCGCTCTAGGGTAGGCATATATATCCCTTCCAAAACTCAGGTTGTTTTTCGGCATATCCCGACGACATCACGGGACCCAACAAGATAGGGAACCATATATGAAGTCCACTACTAATAGTATAATTCCCCCGTTGTCTAAAAGGGAGTGTTCAAAAATGAAATGAACCAAAGGAAACAAGAAAATGAAGAGCACATGCATGATCCTGCTATGCTGGATGCCTGGGTTCTAGATGCCCTCAAACATATATCAATGATGTATCAAGACACTTTCAGTTCATTACCAACTTATGGAAGTGGTAGTACCAGTTTTGAAGGTCCTCCCCATAATTTCGCTACCAACATATCTAAAGGTCCTTCATAGAGCACCCATGGGGGCTCACTCCGTGGGCTAGGAATAATCAATCAAGAGTGCCTATATCTTGACCTGGGGTAGAATTTCCCTCGAACTGAAGATTCGATAGCAATAATATCATCCCCTTGATGTTTTCTACACTAATGGTCCTCCCCAACATATATATTGCATATATGTATCTTCTGGCAGTCAGACGTCAATTAATGATGGTAGTCCTCACCATGATGACTATCATTAAGAATTCCATCCCCACAATGGCAGATGCAATAAAGGTCCTCCCCATAGTAATGTGAATGGATGAGAAAGTCCTCCACTCATTGCAATACATTCTGAAGGCCCTCCCCAAGATGTGAATTGCAGAAACTCTCCCAGCAGCCAGGTATCAAGTCCTGATGGTAGTCCTCACCATGTTGAAGGTCATTGCGAAGGCCATTCCTGCAATGGTATTTTCTATTAAGATCCTCCAATAGTAATGTCAAGTAATGTAAATGTCCTCCCTTTTCTATAGCACGCCCTGAAGGACCCCTAGGGTATACGCTATAAAATCATTTCTCGTGGTCAGACATGAAGTTGAAATGGTATCCCTCTCTATTGCAGCACCAATTGTGAAGGTCCTCCTAGCATTCAAAATTCACGAGGGAAAGAAGGTCCTCCCCTCTCCAGAACAAATGTGAGAAATTCCTCCAATGATGAGGCACTCGGGAAGATGGATTCAGACACATCGGTCATTCTTTCTGTAACGAGTGATATTATTTCTCAACCAGAGGATGGCCCAGGGCCATTCTCATCTTTTAAGCCACCCATGCACCGCCCACATATTGATAAGGGTCCCACAATCCCAGTTTCATGGAATGAAATTATTGAGAAGGAGTTGACTCAAGAATATCAGGTAGAGGAGCCTTTGAATTAACAACAACATGATATGTTTATTGTTAGAAGACAACTACATAAGGATTAAATCACAATGATTTTTCGTTCTACGGCCACTTCTCACTTCGACATACCATGAGATCTGTCTAGGGAATGCATGCATGATATTTGCCTCAATATATGGATGAATCTTTTTCATCTCAATGAAAAATTCATACCCTACGAAGGGTTTTCATACCATTTCAGCACGATAGTAGAGCTTCACCATCTAATCATCTTTTATGATCTCTCGTCCGCCTGGCAGCCACATTCAGAAAGTCAAAAGAAACCCTTGAACCGGATTTCCTCCATGCACTAAATAAGTTATTTCACCTCATTGGCAATACCCCAGCTGATGTTCATATTTGGGGATGGGGAGAACACAAATCCCTACACTTCATCCCTCACCCCATCCAGCAGGCCCCATTGGAAAGGATATCATGCATTGTCCTCACCCAAAGGCATCATGTAACACTCGAGACTTTTATGAGAAGTATTTTGTTTTTATGTTATATAAATCATCAAAGGAATCTTTCACTACACACAACACTATCTTGGCTTTCTTTACACGCAACCGCGGCCTTCCTCAATAGCTTGCGTCGTACGCAATACCGAGTTTCACTAAACAACGATATGCTTTTAAAATATTATTAAAATAGCCGTTATGAATAGTGATAACCACTTTTTGAAATTTTTTAAATTTTATTTTTCAAAATGGACTTCATTTTTGGATTTGGAATATAAAAATTAGCTTAGGGTGAAATTTTGGTACTTTTCGGATAACTTTCATATTCTAATGAATAATGAAAATTACTAAATTTTAATTAAAAACAACTTTTTTAATCGAAATAATTAATAGTGATAAATTATTAATTTGAGTGGTTTTAAAATATATTTAGAATATATTTTTACAATTTAATAAAATGTTGTTCATTGTATGTAATTTCACATTTAAACCAGACATAAACAAGTGTCAATCTTTTGATAGTTATTATCTTTTAAAAACACGCTATTTGTTTTGACGATGGAAATTAATTTTTAAATTAGTTAATGTAACTGATATTTTTTGAATTTGGTAAAATAAACATCATTTTTGAATTCATAATATAAAATATAGATTAGGCCTAATTTTTGAAATTTTTCTGTAAACTTTCATTTTTTGATGAATAGTGAAACCACTAAGTGGTAGTTAAAAACTGAATTTTTCATAAAACATAATTTTAACGCTTCTGTGAGTAGAATTTAGAAAATCCGAGAGACACGGTTAATATCAAAGACTAAAATTTTGTTCAATGAGATGAAAATAACTTTTTGTGAATAGTAACTTTTTACTTTTTTGCCACGGTTAAAAGTAAATAGGGTATTTAAGGGTAAAAATGATATTATTATTACCCTAACACATGTCCTAATTCTATTGGATAATTCGACCAAAAAACCTTAGGAATAAAATATGACCATTTAGGCCCACTTGGATTAGATTAAGACATTTATTATCAATTTATTTAAAGAAGGGTTATGATAGTTAAAATCAAAGTTTAATAACTGAAGCATTTTCAATATAGGGTTATACATAAGATAAATTCTACTATAAATATTCATTAGCAAGATAAAAAAATTTCCTACATAATGATATTTTATTTTTAATTTTTAGACTTTAAATTAGTTAATTTATTTATGAAACAAAGATGATGCAGTAATTATCTTATTAATGAAATATTGACATAATTCATGTTATAAATACACAAATAAATGTAATTTGAGACTTTTTATGAATTCCACTAATTTTATAGGTTAATATGACATGTTATTATTTATTTAATTAATGTTTTTAGAATTAATAATTCTGTTATGATTTTCAAAACAATCAATTACTAAATAGTGTCAAAATTGACATAAAATAGTTTTTAAAACAAATATTATATTATTAATTGTTATTTTATTAATAAAAATCTAAGGTTCGGCCAAATGACTTAGATACGGTTATATATATTAATAATAAACAACTTGGGGTTTGTTTGGCTTGTTATAGTATGTTTATTAACCTTATAGTGTAAGAACACAAAAAGACACAGTAAAAGTAGAATTATCTAACTTAATGATAAATCTAAATGATAAGGTTAAAATAGGAACCTAAAATTGTCTAAATTGTATTGGATGAGATTATTTAGACCCATACCCACCTTATCTTCTAAATAAATCAATTTGGATCTATTTAAAACCAAATTTGATTTATAATAAAATAATATTTTTAGTTTTTCCAAAGGAGCCCCTCTCCTCCCTTATAAAAGAGCACCTCATCCCCCTCTTCCTCACACCACTTTGAGCCTTCATGCTCGGACAAACCCTGCCAATTTCTTCTCTCCACTTCCCTAGAGACATCCTAGTGGTCGTGGTATTCTTCAAAGACCAATTTTAGTGTCCTAAAAGGAGGTCTCAAATAAGCGCTTCAAAGAAGAGGTAATGTCCGTTACCAATTCTGTCATCTTTATTTCTTCTTCCACTTATTATTTAGTTGTTTAATTATGAAGTAATAACATCAGTATCACTAATATACTTATATGTTGTTATAATTATGAAACAGCCCTATTTCCCTATCTATCCATCTTACGGAAAACGAAATCACCACGAGTGCGTACGTATGGAATACCGTCTCCACGCCGTGGTGTAATCTATTTTCCACCACCACCTTACTTGGATGGGTATAATGGTGTAAATAATAACTATATATGATTATTTTAAGGTTATATTGATTCTGAAATTGTATATATACACTCCATTACAATTTCACGATCATGCGAACAATATCATCGCTCTTGCGTACGTACGGAATACCGTCTCCACGATGTGATGTGACTTGTTCTACATGATCTTTATTGATTATATAAATGAATTGAATTAATTAATATATTACACTAATACCAATCTGGAAATCAGGTATCTATAACCTAAAATGAAGAATAAGAATTTATTCGACAAAACAAGCATAAGAACAAAAAGTAATAAACACCCGAATAACAAGTAGTAATGAAATATTACTCATAAGAAGCTAAGAATATGACCATATATGATATCATAAAAATAATTATTATTCTGGAATAAGTCAATAACATTATTTAAATCATTATACAGGATGTTCGGACACTTACGAAGAAAATCGGACCTAAGGTAAGGGAAAATATCACAATCTCATTTTATCCGAGATTGTTTATAATTTGGTATTTACTGGGGTGTATTTTATCATCCACATCCATGTTTCCTCAACATGTAATATTTTTTCCATCCACATACAATTTTTTAAATCCAATTTTACCCTTCGGTGAGTTTTTAGTAAAAGATATGAAATGAATCTTTTGTCATTTTTTGTACGAGGTACTTTTTGTCTTTTTCGACAAAAGTACGAGAAAAATGTTTTTTTAACTTATATGGCATGAATTTATTTTTAAAACATTATTTCCAAGAATCTTCCTTTACAAGTTTTCATGTTTATTTTTAATCAACTTCTTTTAGTTTAAAATTTTGTGACATGTTAATAATGGAAAATGTTTTTGAAGTAGAAAGGATATTTTCCTCAAGAATGGAGTTCAAGTGTTTTATCAAAATTATTTTACATCTAAGAAAATATAGGGTTATGTTTCTATCCCTATTATTACATTGATTTTATTATGTTGTAATGGAATTATTTTTATGTATTCATTTATTTTATATGAATTGTTTTATGATGTCATGTTGTTAAAGAATCCCATTTTTATTACATGGGTTATGCAATGATGTATGATTTATGATTTTTGGGCACACATAAGAATGGTATAATTATGAGATGGGTGGGACCTATATCTCCCTCCAATTCATTGGGTAAAGATTTTATATCTCATTAGATAGACATTGATAGAACGGTAGGTTAAACCGGTTCAATGAAACAGGGCTGGAACAAGGAGTGAACTCGATTCAGAAATGGACTTTGTCCGCTAAGATAGTCATGGAAATGAGTCTTGACTACTAAGAAATGATTCTCTATGATTATGTGTGTATGCCAAAAAGTTTCATGTTTTACGTTATGATTATTGGGATTACATTTCACTACTATGATTTTTCCCATGTTATGAAATTATGATCTCTTTTGCAGGTTAATATTTCCAAAAGATATGTTATTATGAATATGATGTGATTGATATTTCTTTTGTTTACCCTTACTGAGCATTTGAGCACACCCTTTTGTATGTTTTCGTTCCCCAGGTTAGGAAGAAGGTTATTAAGTAAGATATTCCAAAAGGGGCTATAGATATGATGAAATAAATGAGAGACAGTGTAGACACTTTATGAACCAGTTGTTTATGTTTCCTAGTTTCTAAATACACTATACCTATACGGTCCTTTCCTTGTTTTGTTATATGTTGTAATAAGTGTGCTTCAATTCAGATGTAATAACAATGTATGTAAAGTATGGGTCGTTATAGTTGGTATCTGAGGAAAGGTATAGTCAACCTTTGGAAACTAGGTTGTGAAAGCCTTAGTAAGAACCCTAAGGATAAGTCTAAGCATAGAACACAATCTTAGTGTTTTAGAAATGGCCATGAATAACCTAGGATAAGACCTTAAGTGTGAAATTTTAATCTTGATTATGTGGTTTTCCTATTATAATTAATGTTTCTCACACTATTCTTCTTGGTTTTAGTCAATGGCTAGAACCTGATGGAACCATGTTAATGCGGAATGCGATGGGAAATGCAATGACTGTCCCCCTGAGCAACCAAACGTTATGGGAGATGGAATGAAAAATCTTGTATCCATGATCACACAACTTTCTCATGCTATGAATCATGCAGAACTTCCAAACGAGAAAAGGAAGGAGCAATATTCTTTTGAATCCTTCATGAGGCAGCGTCCACCTTCATTCAGTGGGTCTACTGATACATTAATTACTGAACAACGGATTAGTACTACTAAAAATATATTTTCATTTATTCCATGTTCTTAAAATGATAACGTCATCTTAGCAGTGTATCATTTGGAAGGTGATGCTGATCAATGGTGGAATCTTATCAAGAATACGAACCAAAGAGATGAAATTGAGTCCATAGAATGGGACGAGTTCAAGAACTTATTTTTCAATAAGTACTTCCCTCGTATTCTCTGAAAAAATATGGAGAAAGAGTTTCTTGAACTGAAGAAAAAGGATGATGAATCTGTTGGTACCTATGAAGCAAATTTTACAAGACTTGCAAGGTACGCTTCTGGTATTACTATCCAACCTGAGAGTAAGATCGATCGATTCTTTAGTGGCTTAAAACCATGTCATCGAAGGGCATTAGCCATAAGGGACTTCAATATCTATGAAGAAATTATTCGATGTGCTCTCAAAGTCGAGATGGAGATTGGAGTAACCCATCAGTCATATGGGTTTGATAAGAAGAGGAAAATGGAATTCAAAGGAAAATCTAAAGTGCACACAGAAAAGAAGATGAGCTTTCCCTTATGATCAATTTGTGGAAAGACACATGGAGGGAGTTGTCTTAAAGGGACAAGTAAATGTTTCAAATGTGGAAAGGAAGGTCATCGGGCATTTGAATGCCACAATGTTGGGAAGAATATGTCTATTTATCCAAACAAAGGAAGGGATACACAGAATGAACCTACTACACTTCAATGTTTCAAGTGCAAGGAAATTGGGCATTATGCCAATAAATGCCGTAATCCGCGGGTTGATGATGATGGTCAACGTCAACAAACCCTTAAGGCTAAAGACAAAGGAACGTCACAAGAAATTTCTATCAGTGATGTGGAGTATGATAACGATGTGGTGAAAGGTACACTTACCATCCACTCTAAAGTATCAAATGTTTTATTTGATTCTAGATCCACCCACTCTTTTATTTCTGAATATTTTTCTAAGGATATTACCGTATTACCTAAACAATTAGATGTTGAGTTATTTGTGACAACCCCTAATGGCACAACAGTCGCATCAAAAGTTTATAATTCTTCCCCGATTGAAGTTTGTGGGAAAGTGCTTCCCTCAAATCTTGTGATCCTTCCTATAGTTGAATTTGATGTGATTCTTGGCATGGATTGGCTTTCTTTATATGGATCTCATATCAATTTCCAAATAAGGGAAGTCACATTTCATATTACAGATCAATCTATGATCATCTATCGATGCCAGGAAGAACATAACCTTCCAGTGGAAATTTCTTCCATCTTATGGGTCTTGATTCCACTGAATGCAGGTTATTTATCTCAAATGCTTGGTGAGAAAATCAAAATTAAGAATATTCCCATTGTACGGGAGTTTGATGATTTCTTTCCGGAGGAATTTCTGGGTCATCCACCAAATCGTGAAGTTGAGTTTTCAATAGAACTCGTACCAGGTGATTTACCTATTTCAAATACATCTTATAGAATAGCCCCAATTGAGTTGCAGGAATTGAAGAAGAAACTCCAAGAGAATCTTGATAAGGGATTCATACGCCCTAGTGCATCACCATGGGGTGCACCTGTTCTATTTGTTAAGAAGAAATATGGATCAATGAGACTCTGTATTGATTATCGAGAACTTAACAAGATCACTATCATGAACAAATATCCTCTCCCACACATTGATGACTTATTTGACCAACTACGCGGATCTCAATACTTTTCCAAGATTGATCTTTGTTCAGTGTATCATCAATTAATGTTCAAAAGGGAGGATATACCAAAGACGACTTTCCGTACAAGGTATGGACACTATGAATTTATAGTGATGCCATTTGGTCTTACTAATTCCCCGGCTATCTTCATGGATCTGATGAATAGAGTCTTTCGAGACTATCTTGATCAGTTTGTGGTAGTCTTTATAGACGATATTCTTGTATATTCCAAGAGAAAGGAAGAACATGAATATCAATTGAGAATTATATTGAAGAGCCTGAGAAAGGAGAAGCTTTATGACAAATTTACCAAGTGTGAATTTTGGCTTCAGGAAGTTTCATTTTTGGGTCACATAATCTCAAAAGAGGGGATATATGTGGATCCAGCAAAAACAGAGGTTATCGAAAGATGTTCGAGACCAACAACAGTAACTGAGATACGATGTTTTCTTTGTTTGGCTGGATATTATCGACGTTTTGTGAAATATTTTTCACGATTATCTAATCCACTCACCAAGTTGACTCAGAGAGGAGTTATGTTTGTCTGGACGGAGGAATGTGAAGAGAATTTCAAGGAGTTGAAAAGAAGGTTATCCAGTGCACCTGTGCTCACACTGCCTTGTAGTGGAGAAAGGTTTGTTATCTACAGTGATGAATCCAAGAAGGGATTGGGGTTTGTTCTTATGAAAAATGATATGGTCATAGCTTATGCCTCACGACAGTTGAAAAAAATGAGAAAAATTACCCAACTCGTGATTTGGAGTTAGTTGCGGTAATCATTGCATTAATGTTTTGGAGGCATTACCTTTATGGTGAAAGGTGTGATATTTATACTGATCATAAAAGTTTAAAGTATATTTAAAAACAAAAGGTGCTGAATATTCTCCAAAGAAGATGGTTGGAGATGATTAATGATTACGACTGCTCAATCCATTACCACCCTGGGAAAGCAAACATGGTGGAAGATGCATTAAGTCGACAAGACCATGCCAGTTTATCCATGATGAGGATCATAAAAGATCCAATATTTGTGGATTTACAAAGGATGGATCTTGGAATTATAATGGAAAGGGAAAATCTTATCTTTCTCAAATGAATGTTCAACCATCTATACATATGAAGATTAAAGAGGCACATAAATAAGATGCCGAGTTACAAAAGAAGGTGAGAAATGTTCCTGAATTCAAATTTGATTGTGATGGGATAATAATGTTCAAGAATCAGGTTTGTGTTCCTCCCATACACGAATTAAAGAAGGAGCTGCTGGATGAGGCTCATAGTTCTTCATTCTCTATTCATCCTGGAAGCACGAAGATGTATAAGGACCTAAAAGAGTACTTCTGGTGGGATGACATGAAAAGAGATGTTGCTGAATATGTCTCTCGATGCTTGGTTTGTCAGCAAGTTAAAGCTGAGAGACAGAAGTCTAAGGGGATGTTACAACCATTACCCATACCCAAATGGAAATGGAAAAACATCAGTATGGACTTTTTCATAGAACTTCCTAAAACATCCAAAGGCAATAATGCTATCTCGGTCATATTTGATCGTCTTACAAAGTCTGCACACTTCATTTCTATTAGAGAGGATTTCTCTCTAGATCAGCTTTCCAGGATATCTGTAAAAGAAGTGGTAAGATTGGATAGAGTACCACATTATATTATATCTGATCGGGATCCGAGATTTACCTCGAAGTTCTGGCAAAGTCTTCAGCATACTCTGGATACAGAGTTTAGTTTCAGCACTGCTTATCATCCTCAGACAGACAGTCAGTCTGAGAGGACAATTCAAACTCTAGAAGATATGTTGAGAGCTTGCTCTATGGATTTCAAAGGTGGTTGAGATAAACACCTACCTTTGGTGGATTCTTCTTATAATAATAGCTTTCACTCAAGTATTCAGATGGATCCTTATGAAGATCTCTATGGAAAGAAATGCAGGACTCCAACTTGCTGGGATGAAGTTGGGGAAAGAAATCTATTAGGGCCCGATCTTGTTGATGAGATGGTAGAAAAGCTCTGATCTATTCAACAACACATAAGAGCGGCTCAGAGTCGATAGATAATTTATGCCGACAACCGAAGAAAATACCTAGAGTTCGAAGTGGGTGATAAATTGTTCTTACGAGTATCTCCATGGAAGAGGGTCATGAGATTTGGAAAGAAGGGGAAGTTGAGCCCTAGATATATCGGTTCTTTCGAAATAATAGATCGTGTTGGAAAGGTAGCTTACCGATTGGAGCTTCTGCCGAATCTCTCTCAAGTTCACGATGTGTTCTATGTATCTCTCCTGAGAAAGTACATACCTGATCTTTCACATGTACTCAGCTCAGAAGTTGTACAGCTGGAGCAAGATCATTCTTATGAAGAACAGCCGATAGAGATTCTGGATCGTAGCGAAAAAGTTATACGAAACAAGATCACTCGCTTGGTGAATGTTTTATGGAGGAACCAACAATTATAAGAAGCTACATAGGAGCTTGAGGATATGATGAGGGAGAGGTATCCTCATCTTTTTGTTACAAAGTGACGAATTTCGAGGGTGAAATTCATTTTAAGCAGGGTAGAATGTAACACCCGATACTTTTATGAGAAATATTTTGTTTTTATGTTATATAAATCATCAAAGAAATCTTTCACTACACACAACACTAGCTTGGATTTCTTTACACGCAACCGTGGCCTTCCTCACTACATTGCGTCGTACGCAATACTGAGTTTCACAAAACAACGATATGCTATTAAAATATTATTAAAACTAGTCGTAAGGAATAGTGATAACAACTTTTTGAAATTTTGTAAATTTTATTTTTCAAAATGGACTTTATTTTTGGATTCGGAATATCGAAATTAGCTTAGTGTGAAATTTTTGTACTTTTCAGATAACTTTCATATTCTGATGAATAGTGAAAATTATTAATTTTAATTAAAACCAACTTTTTTAATCGAAATAATTAATAGTGATAAATTATTAATTTGTGTGGTTTTAAAGTATATTTAGAATATATTTTTACAATTTAATACAATGTTGTTCATTGGATGTAATTTCACATTTAAACCAGATATAAACAAGTGTCAATCTTTTGATAGTTATTATCTTTTAAAAACACGCTATTTGTTTTGACGACGGAAATTAATTTTTAAATTAGTTAATGTAACTGATATGTTTTTAATTTGGTAAAATAAAAATCATTTTTGAATTCATAATATCAAATATAGCTTAGGCCTCATTGTTGGTATTTTTCTGGAAACTTTCATTTTTTGATGAATAGTGAAACCACTAAGTGGTAGTTAAAAAACGGAATTTTTCATAAAACTTAATTTTACCGCTTCTATGAGTATAATTTCAAAAATTCGAGAGACACGGTTAATATCAAGGACTAAAATGTGGTTCAATGAGATTAAAATAATTTTTGGTGAATAGTAACTTTTTACTTTTTTTTACCACGGTTAAAAGTAAATAGGGTAGTTAAGGGTAAAAATGATATTATTATTACCCTAACACATGTCCTAATTCTATTGGATAAGTGTAATTCGACCAAAAACAACCTTAGGAATAAAATATGACCATTTAGGCCCACTTGGATTAGATTATGACATTTATTATCAATTTATTTAAAGAAGTGTTAAAATAGTTAAAATCAAAGTTTAATAACTAATTCATTTTTAATATAGGGTTATACATAAGATAAAATCGACTATAAATATTCATTATAAATATAAAACACTTTCCTACATAATTATATTTTATTTGTAATTTTTAGACTTTAAATAAGTTAATTTATTTATGACACAAAGATGATGCAACAATTATCTTATTAATGAAATATTGACATAATTGATGTTATAAATACCCAAATAAATGTAATTAGAGACTTTTTATGAATTCCAATAATTTTCTAGGTTAATATGACATGTTAGTATTGATTTAAGTAACTTGTTTCGAATTAATCATTCTGTTATTAATTTCACAAAAATCAATTACTAAATAGTGTCAAAATTGACATAAAATAGTTTTTAAAAAATATTATATTATTAATTGTTATTTTATTTCTAAAAATCTAAGGTTCGGCCAAATGACTTAGATAAGGTTATATATATTAATAATAAACAACTTGGTGTTCGTTTGGCTTGTTATAGTACGTTTGTTAACCTTATAGTGTAAGAACACAAAAAGACACGATAAAAGTAAAATTATCTAACTTAATGATAAATCTAAATGATAAGGTTAAAATGGGAAGATAAACTTTTCTAAATTCTATTGGATGAGAGGATTTCGACCCATACCCACCTTAGTTTCGAAATAAATCAATTTTGAGCTATTTAAAACCGAATTTGGCTTTATAACAAAATAATATTTTTAGTTTTTCCAAAGAAGCCCCTCTCCTCCCTTATAAAAGGGCACCTCCTCCCCCTCTTCCTCACACCACTTTTAGCATCCAAGCTCAGCCAACCCCTACCAATTTCTTCTCTACACTTCCCTAGAGACATCGTAGAGGTCCTGGTCTTCTTCAAAGACCAATTTTAGAGTCCTAAAAGGAGGTCTCAAAGAAGCGCTTCAAAGAAGAGGTAATGTATGTTACCAATTCTTTCATCTTTATTTCATCTTCCACTTCATCTTTAGTTGATTAATTATGAATTAATAACATCAGTATCACTCATATACTGATATGTTATTATAAGTATGAAACAACCCTATTCCACCATCTATCCATCCTACGGAAAACGAAATCACCACACGTGCGTACGTACGGAATACCGTCTCAACGCCGTGGTGTAATCTATTTTCCACCACCACCTTACATGGATGGGTATAATGGTGTAAATAATAAATATATATGATTATTTTAAAGTTATGTTGATTCTGAAATTTTATATATACACTCCATTACAAT
Organism: Viscum album; assembly: GCA_963277665.1. Classification (NCBI taxonomy): domain Eukaryota; kingdom Viridiplantae; phylum Streptophyta; class Magnoliopsida; order Santalales; family Viscaceae; genus Viscum; species Viscum album. The sequence continues at coordinate 2,094,382,656 of OY728136.1, forward strand.
TTCACGATCATGAGAACGATATCATCGCTCGTGTGTACGTACGGAATACCGTCTCCACAATGTGATGCGACTCATTCTACATGATCTTAACTGATTATATAAATGAATTGAATTAATGAATATATTACACTAATACAAATCTGTAAATGAGGTATCTATAACCTAAAAATAATAATAAGAATTTATTCGACGAAACACGCATAAGAACAAAAAGTAATAAACTCCTGAATAACAAGTTGTAATGAAATATTACTAATAAGAAGCTAAGAATATGACCATATATGATATCGTAAAAATAAGAATGGTTATGGAATAAGTCAATAACATTATTTAAATCATTATACATGAGGTTCAGACACTTATGAAGCAAATCGGACCTAAGGTAAGGGAAAATATCACAATCTAATTTTATCCGAGATTGTTTATACTTTGGTATTTACTGGGGTGTATTTTATCATCCACATCCATGTTTACTCTATATGTTATATTTTTTCCATACACCTAAAATTTTTTAAATTTAATTTTTCCCTTCGGTGAGTTATTAGTAAAAGATATGAAAGGAATCTTTTGTCATTTTTCGTACGAGGTACTTTTTGACTTTTCCGACAAAAGTACGAGATGAATGTTTTGTTAACTTATACGGCATGAATGGATTTTTAAAATATTATTTCCAAGAAAATTACTTTACAAGTTTTCAAGTTTATTTTTAATAAACTTATTTTAGTTTAAAATTTTATTACATGTTAAGAAATTAAAATGTTTTTGAAGTAGAAAGGATATTTTCCTTAAGAATGGAGTTCAATTGTTTTATCAAAATTATTTTCCATCTAAGGTAATATAGGGTTCTGTTTCTATCACTATTATTACATTGATTTGATTATGTTGTAATGGAATTATTTTTTATGAATTATTATATCTTATATGAATTGTTTTATGATGTCATGTTGTTAAAGAATCCCATTTTTATTACATGGGTTATGCAATGATGTATGATTTATGATTTTGTGGCACACATATGAATGGTACCATTATGAGATGGGTGAGACATATATCTCCCTCCAATGCATTGGGTAAGATTTTATATCTCATGAGATAGACATGGATGGAATGGCAGGTTAAACCGGTTCAGTGAAATAGGACTGGAACGAGGAGTGAACTCGGTTCAAAAATGGACTTTGTCCGCTAAGATAGTATTGGAAATGAGTCTTGACTACTATGAAATTATTCTCTATGATTATGTGTGTATGACAAAAAGTTTCATGTTATAAGTCATGATTATTAGGATTACATTTCACTACTATGATTTATCCCATGTTATGAAATTATGATCTCTTTTGTAGGTTAATATTTCCAAAAGATATGTTCTTATGAATATGATGTGATTGATATTTCTTTTGTTTACCCTTACTGAGCATTTGAGCTCACCCTTTTGTATGTTTTCTTTCCCCAGGTCAGGAAGAAGGTTATTAAGTAAGATATGCCAAAAGGTACTATAGATATGGTGAAATAAATGGGAGACAGTGTAGATGCTTTATGAACCAGTTGTTTATGTTTCCCAGTTTCTAAAGACACTATACCTATACGGTCCTTTCCTAGTTTTGTTATATGTTGTAATAAGTGTGCTTAAATTTTGAAGTAATAACAATGTATGTAAAGTATGGGTCATTATACATCAATCAAGTGAAACCCCTACTTATGGAAGACGAGATACTCAATAAAAACATGCCTACTGTAAGTCTCAAAAGCATTAGGACTGAATAGATAATGCCATAAAAAACTTCTAATTCAGGGAACCAAAAAAATCTAGTAGGCTTCCTTTCTAAGGGATGTCAGTCGGCATGCAGATATCATTTCTCCAAAAGACCATAGACACCATTTAGACCCATGACATACTCGTCTCACACCATCATAAGAGTACGTGAAATTGAAAAGGAGACAATAGTGGTCGTTTCCACCTCGTTTTGGGGACAACCACAACTTATAGGGATGAGGGAATTTTTATATCAAAATAAACCTGTAAGAAAAAAAATCAGGTCGTAGAACATCAATAGAATAAGAAGAAAAACTCAATCCCATATGGAGAAGGGAAATTTTACCTCAAATATCCACACATCGGACTTCCATTTTCCACCATCGTGGAATAACGATGGACAGGGGAGCTACATGTTCCCCCTTTATCATGGGTTGCACCCTCCGATAGCAAGGTGCGTTACGAGGTCATATAAGGTCTACCTTAAAGACATTCTTTACCAAGGGACCCAAAGAATACTGCATAATGGAAGGAGAACGTCCAATAAATGATGTGGAAATCCTTCCTACCATTCGTCACCTGGTATACCACCCCATATGCGGTATGCCTTAGTGAACGCGGTAAATGTCAACCCCCTGGATATAACAGGAAATGGAACATAGGGAGAGGATGAGAAGGAATGTGGTTCCTTAATAGAGGAATCCCCCACCGAGCCTGATGGTTTTCATACCAGGAACTAGAGAGAGATCCTAAATCGGGGCACCCCCTCAGCTAATATGTCGGTACATCCCCCACGAAACCCCAACAAGGAGAAGAATATATCCATGGTTATCTGCGACCCGCCTCCTCCTCTCCATGAGGATGTACCACTCACACTCAAAGAATGATTCTCCAAGTATGAGGAAGAAATGAAAACACTAATTTTAATTAATAATGATATACATCATGGGAGCTACCACGCTGGATGTGTTTCCCCTGTAGAATGTTGACAGGTGAACCTAGAATGGGTGCCTGTGCCACATGTACTCATCTCGGTAAATGAAGAAAATCTTGGAGGGTCATCTAGTCGTGTATTGGGACAAGAAACCTAATTAAAACTGTCCACATAATGACATTAGGACTTCCACCCACTGGAAGGAAATTAGAATATATTCATGTAAACCCTCAAATGATACCTCCTGCTAGGTGTCAACCCCCAATTCCAACAGTACATGCACACCCAGTCTTGGCACCTTCCACAGCATCCAAATTTCAAGCCTGATATGATAATAATCAAGGGATATTGAATACCATAGAGCAACTAATAGCTTAAATAGAATACATAGAGGGGTGGCACGTTCTGATACAACCAGAACGAAAAACCTACCCGGATTGGGTAAGCAATGTTCCGCCACCGCCAAAATTTGGAAACCTTATATTCCTAGTGTTTAAGGGATCAGGAGACCGAAAATAGAATTTAATTAACTATGCCTCTTATTTTGACCCCATGATGGGATTTTTGGATCATTAAGAAGTCGTAAAACTCAAGTTCTTCATTAAAACCCTAAAGGGCTCAACATTCATATGGTATAGTAGTCTTCCATCTAACACAATCACAAGATGGGAAGACATATAACAATAGTTTCTATTATATTTCAGTTCAGCACTTCCTAAGATGTTGGTCAGGGACCTCATGAACTACAAACCGAGAGAGAATGAAAGAGTCTCAGACTTTATTGCGATGTGGAAAGACTTGACTTATTCCATGAACCGACTGCTCCCCCAAGATTAGATGCTTTCCATGTGGTTTTCAGTTATGCTTCGAAGAATGGACCAGGATGTGTGTTCATGAATAATGAAAAATTCATTTCATATGATTCAAGGAAACTGAAATTTCATGAGCAGAATTATCAAACACATGTTCTGGAGTTTTATGTGGTGATATTCACTTTAAAAAATTGGCAGCATGATATCTTTGGGGAGATGTTTGAAATATATATAGACCACAAAATCCTCAAGTATATATTCACATAGAAAGAGTTGGATATGAACCAAAGAATATGGTTAGAGCTGATCAAAGACTACTACTGCTCAATACATTACCACCTTGTGAAAGCGAACAAGGTGGAAGATGCTCTATATCGAAAGGACCCAGCAATTCTGTCACAGATGGGATTTGAGAAGGATCCAATATTCTTATACATGATATGTATTGTCATGGGAATTATAAAAAGGGGAAAATAGTCAATCCTTTCATAAATAATTTCTCTTCCCCTTCTTTTGTAAAAGATAATGGATGCTAAAAAAGATGATGTGGGAATTCAGAAGAAAGTGGAATCTATCCGAAGAGGGAAATCCCCAGAGTTCAATGTTAAGGAAGAAGGAATTTTGAGATTTTGGAAAGGACATTATGTTCCATCAATTTTAGAACTAGAGAATGATCTTTTGGATGATTCACATAGTTAAAAGTTCTTTATTCACCCATGAAAGACAAAGATGTATGGAGAAATCCTATAGCATTATTAGTGGGATAATATCACTGAATTTACATAAAAGTGCATGGTGTGTCAACAAGTGAAGGCTGAGAGATAGAAGTATAAAGGGATTATGCAACCATTAACCATACCAGTATTAAAATGGGAGAACATCACCATGGACTTTGTCACCGGACATCAGAAGACATCCAAAGGAAGCAATGCAATCTGGGTTGTTTTGGATTGTCATACAAAGTCTGCACACTTTATTGCAATTCGAGATGATTTATCATTAGATAAAATAGAATAGATATATATTAGGGAAGTGGTAAGGATAATAGAGTACCACTATCTATTGTATCCAATTGAGATCCAAGATTCACCACTATGTTTTAGAAGAGTCTTCAATATGCTCTGGATACTGAGCTGAACATCAGTATAACTTATCATCCTCAAACTGATGGCCAATCTAAGGGGACATTCCAAACACATGAGGATATATTGAGAGCATGCTAAATAGACTTTAAAGGGGGATGGGATCAACATATTCCTCTGGTTCAATTCTCCAATAATAACAGTGTCCACTCGAGCATACAAATGGCACCATATTAATCCCTTTATGGGAAAAGGTGCAGAACACGGGTGTGTTGGGATGATGTTGGTGAGTGTAAGCTTCTAGGACCAGAAATGGTCAATAAAATGGTGGAGAAGGTGAAAACCATTTTGCATCATATCAAGGCAGCCCAGAGTCGATAGAAGTGTTATGCAGATAACTGTCAACAAGACCTTGAGTTTAACATCAGAGACGTGGTGTTTCTATAAATATCCCTTTGGAATAAGGTCATGAGGGTTGGAATGAAATGGAATTTACATCCTAGGTACATCGACCCCTTCAAGATTCTCGATTGTGTTGAGGTTTTGGCATATCGACTAGCACTTCCACCTACCATGACCGAATTACATGATGTCTTTCATGTATCCCTCTTAAGGAAGTACATACCAGAACCTTCACATATAATCTCTTTAAAGGTGGTACTATTAGAGGATGATGTTTCTTATGAGGAGAAACCTATGAATATCTTAGATCACATAGAAAAAGTGCTATTAAATAAGATATTTCCCCTCTTCATGGTGTAGTGGCGAAACCACATGTCTGAAGAACCGATGTGGGAATCAGATGAAATGATGAAATAGAGTTACCCACATCTATTTTAGTGTGGGAAATGAAAATTTTGATACTGAAATTTTTTAGGGTGGAAGATTTTAATGACACAAACATTCATTAATGGAAGTTCCTATTGATGTAATTAAATTTCCTATTATGGTTATATAAAATTTGAATTTATTTGGTTATAAGTTTCAGGAATTTAAAATACCTTTATGAGTTGTTAACATTTATAATATAGTTTTTGAACAATGATCACAAGATTATTTTAAATATTGGGCTTTAACAAATCCAATTTACCCAGACAAAGGAAGTAATGGTCTCATCCAGTAGACTTGCCCCGTATGAAGCCCATTTTTCAGGGCTCAGAAAGGAGGTGGCTTCATTGTGATTCGCTCTTGACCAAGCCCAATCCGCAGTTGAACATGTTAAGGTTAAGCGGAGTTGACTACGAGAGAGGAGAAAGATAATATAGATTACCACCCGAGCGATGTTATCTGAGCCACCCCAACAGTCTGTCACCATCGGACACCTTACTCTTCAGTCATATGCGGGAGTTATAAGGGTTTATATAACAAGACCTTAGCACTACGATTATGTGTATTATTTTGTATATAATAGTGAATATAGATTCATTTTATTATTGTTACTTTTTAAATAGTTTTGTTAGTTAATATTCACCCAATAAATCAATTTGATGAATTAATGGATTTTTTAGTTGAATAATATTTTTATAAAAAATTAATATTATTATTAATTTAAATTTTATTAAATATAAATGATCATATAATTCTATGAATGCAGTTGTATTTTTTATTAAGGTTTGAAAATTGTTTGTTTCAAAACCCATTATTTTTTTATAAATGTTTGTTTTTTTTAAAGTAAAAATTAAAATATTCAGAAAATTATTTTGATAAAATTAATATTATTTTTGGAATCAGGATGTAAAAATTATCCAATGGAGAATTTTCATAATTTTATGAGCCAATCGAATTTTTGGGTAAAAATTAAATCCTGTTTAAATATATAATGTGTTTTATGAAATCATAATAAACCAATAGTGATGTAATAAAACAATATAAATAATATTTTCCGAAAATATATGTTATAAAAATAAAATAATGTTATTTTAGGTTTGTTTTTTTTATTTTAAAAATCATTAGTGAACCCTCCAAGAGGTAAAAAAACATTTTGACTTTTTAAAGTAATTTCTATGAGAGTGTGACTCACCTCCACATAAGCAACCCTATTATTTTATTAATATAAGTCATTGGACTTATAAAATATATTTTTTCCACTCCCCTTTGGGAAAATCCATTGTCAAAACCCGTGGGCTGGTTTGTGGTATTGATTAGTTTAATGTGTGGTGACCAAAACCTAAATAATAAAGATTTCCCTCTCTTTTCCTATATAATCTCGCCCAATTTCACACTTCCTCTTCCCTCAATGTCTTTGGAGATCGTCAAATATCTTCCCTTATTTCTCTATAATTCCCCAAGGTGCCCCATGCTCCCAAGAAGCCTCTCTCAAGCCTTCGGGATCACACTACGATGTAAGGGATTTCTTCTGTTTTCATTTTTGTCCAATATTCATTAAGTATTTATGGGTTTTTTAATTAAAACTATTGGGGTATGATTTTTCACCTCCCCCATACTTCCATATTTATTTTTTGGATTATGGTAGACTTATTTATCTCTCATTAATGTCTCCCATGTACACCTACTACCATGCCGAAATTCTGTGAGAGATCTCTCTCTCGTCATTTACATTCATGTAATTCTTTTGTATCATGAATCTAAATTCCATTAAAACTATTGGGAAATGTATCTATAAGACCCCCCTCAAAATCCATTTTATGTAAATATGATGAGACACACCTTTATCTCTCATCAACCATTTGTATTAATTCTTATGTCACATCATTATGCTACCGAAATAGCACTGAGATTTTCCACGCCAAAGTCATTGTGTAGTGAATACCATGCCCATTTCCCTATCAAGGGTATTCACCGTTATGAACATTTACAAATTGTTTAAATAGTTTAATTAATGAATTACACAGTACTTTATCATGGAATAAATGATGATGTTTAATGAATACATGTGTTATGATCTAGGTGACTCACATATGCATGAAATTAAATGATTAAGAAGGGAACACCCTTATAGCGATCTAATGCACTGGGTAAAGATTAGTATCATGATAAATCAAGTGAACTGAGGGTTTACTCATGCTAATTCAAGTGAAATGATCATTTACTCATGCTCCATGTGCAATGAGCCCTGGATCATGCTAAAATCATGTTAAATATTGTTGCCACATCTCCATGTTATGATTATCTTGTTTTATCATGCCTTTATGTTTCTCTTGTACTCCATTGATAGGTCTGTTATCTAAAATGTATGGTAATACTCATGTTATTCCAAGTATATTACATTACTAGGCTTAATTTCTCACACTTTTCTTATGCATTTCCTTAGGTTATCTTATGTAATGCTATGTATGAGGGAATGTAGGGGTCATTTAAAAGATTTTTTCAATAATGTTGTTCTATTTTATGTTTTAAGTTGTTATGTAATGGTATTAATACCAAATGAAACAAGACCTATCAAAATTATATATTGTATCAAGTGAATTTTATGTAATAAATCATTTAAAGTGTTTAATAAAGAACTGGGTTATCATAAATAAATTGCATGATCTCTCATAGAACTATGTATGACTTGATTCCTTCCCTCACGGGATATGTAGCGACACCTTGATCATTGATCCCAACCTATTCCCTGTAAAATAAATGCCTCCAACATGCCCTCTGTCACCCCATATTTGTAAAGAAAGCCCTTATCACTCATTATTTCTCATATCAAGTACAACTCACGTAATCTTAGGATCAGTGGTACAAATAATCTTATAAATGAAAACTATAGAGTAACATGGTAGACCTAGAAACTGTGATTGATAGAACTAAAATTCTCCAACCACTAGACTGAGCCAAACCAGTATAGGGTGCATTAATAACTATGTATGTCTTGATTAATGCCCTCCCATGATATGTAGTGACTCCCGGAAATGGCATCCGGGCCCAACCATCATCAAAAAAATATTCCCTCACATGTCCCTACACATGGACAAAGCCAAACTAGTACAGGGTACATACAAAACTATGTACGCCTTGATCCTACCCTCACAGGATATGTAGAGATGCCTCAATCCTTGATCTCGGACCAACCCCACCAAGATAAAATGAATTCCCCCATCTTATCCTCTACCTCTCAACACCTACGAAGGAAACCCGATGTCCAATATTTGTTTCTCACATTGACTATAACTCACGTGATCTTAAAATCAGTTGTAAGAATTCTCTAAAGAAAATATATGAAGAAGAAGTATGGTGGACCCAACACCCCGAGAAAATGAAACAAAAATGTCCCTACATATGGAACGATCCATATCAGTACATGCTACATTTTGAAATATGTATGTCTTGATTCATTCCCTCACAAGATATCTAATGACGCCTGGATTTGGAATTCCGGCCCAAACATCATCAAAAAAATATCCCCTCACATGTCCTTACATATTGACTGAGGTAGATCGGTATTGGAAATGTTCAGAACTACATGAGTATGGATTCCTGCCCTTATAGGTTACGTAGTGATGCTCAAATTAGGCATACCTACCCAGCCATTATAAAAACATTTAACTCAATTGTCCTTACACATCGAGTAAACATTTGAATGGAACATTAATAACTACATTCATCTTGATTATTTCACTAATAGGATACATAGTAGCACCCGGATTTGGTATCCTAACAAGGCCACCATAAAAAAATCCAATTTCCCCATAGTTAGGTCCGACTTATAAGGGAAGTTCATAAAAGGTCCAAATCGCATGACGATAAACCAAAGAATTTTTTAAGAGTTATGTGGGGCCCAGTTCTCAGGTTAAAGAGATCTCACACATACCCCCCACTCATGTGAAGTTAAAAGATCTTGATTCATTCTCTATAAATAATATAGATCTATGTGGATGTTTTAATTGTTCACAGGAATCACGATCTAGTTATTCCCTCCATTCCCAAAATATTATTTCCCATTTTTCAAAATCCATATCCCTGGAAAACATAGAACCCCATAATCATTCATGGCCTTCTGATATGGAAGGCCAATGTCCTACGAACCCCTTTGATTGACTATGCGCATCATGCCCTGGTGTCTCTACATACGTTTTCCACAAAATGGGTATCAATCAAAGGAAAATTCATCCCTCAGAGACTCCTATCCTATATTAGTATTCTCAATTTCATCTAAGACCCATGTCATTCCTCCATAATCATGTTTCCCACAGGAATATGGTTTACATATTCTATCATCATTCATGTCTATGGGACGCCGGAACATCCTGATGGTGAGTAACCAAAAAAATTTAAAGATCTTTATGAATGTATAATCATCTACACTTCATGGATCCAAACTGCGTAGTGTCATGTTCTCATGACACATCATTAATCTACAATACCAAAATATTCCTTTTTATATGAAGTTAAACAGCATAGTAGTGGTTTTAGTGTGAAGTTCCCTATGATGTAGATTTTTCTATTCTTAGGAAATGACCCAGAATCTTCATAGTCAATTATTTATCACTCCGAGCATAGATCACGTGAGCTTAGGGATCTCATAATTATATCCACCCTGACATTGTGGAAAAATAGTCCTAGAAGTTGGTCCTAGAATCATGACCCTAAAGGCATGTCACATTTCCCTTCCCTGAGAGGAACCCCATTTCCTGGCTATGTGATATTAAATGGAAGGATACGCAGAATATGGGATGAATTACTCTCCCTGTGTGAGCCCAATCTATGTAAGGGATACCTAATCCCATGAGTAAATTATATCCCAAATGTCCCAAATATGTCTAAATACACTCTTTAGTTACCCCAAATTTTTTGCTCTAAGTGATCTTGAATCCCCATAACCCTCTAAGGCCCTCTGCGATAGATGGCTAGTGTCATGCATACTCCTTTTCATTTCGATTCACCTCATGCCCCAGAGGCTCTACATATGTTTCCCACAAAAATGGTCTTCAATCAATGGAAAATTTATTCCTATAATATTTCTATAATATCTCAGTACACCCAATAGATTCCAAGCCTCGTTCCATCCCTCCGGATTCAAGGTCCCTCAATGTTATGGTTTATATTTTCCTCCTTAAAGATATCTTAGATATTTTGGAACATACAGGCATGATTTATCTCTGGTCTTTTTTAGGTTTCTAAGGATACCCTATCCCTATGTTTGACGTTGATCCACATAAAAAAGAAGAGTTCACCCACTCATATTTGGTTTTCCTTGGAGAATTTTAGTGAAAATTTCTTTCATTAAGTCCAGGTGCACACCTTGTGAAAGGTCACATACCATATTCAATAAGTTCCATATCTCTTTAATCTACCATAGCCACCGCAGATGGAAGGCAAGTTTCCTGTGGGATTGGAGGTACTGCATATGCTTCCCACAAAAAAGATAATAAATCAAAGGCCAATTTATCCCTAGGAGAGTTCATTCCAACACTCATACTCCCAAAAAACATTCATGTTATATCATACCCTCGTATTTGGAAAACTTATGGATAACAACATACATACCTTCCTCTTTCTAAATTACCCTGATAAAAAGGGGGTATTTTTAAATGAATTAATCATTCCTAGGTTCCCCCTTATGTGAGTAAGAACCATAGAGGAATAGTTACCAACTCAATGCCAATATTAATTTCCACAATGTTTCATACATAGCTAAATAGGTCAACCCCCCATGGTAGCTCCTTACATAAAAATAAATCCAAAATGTTGTATAATCCCACACGTCCATCATTGATGGAAGGCCACTATTTTTCAGACACCTTTGATTGACTTTGGACATCATTCCCCAGTGGTACTACAATTGTTTCCCACAAAATTGTTTTTCAATCAAATGCAAATTCATCCATAGAAGAGTAATTTTCTACCTTCATACGACTAAAACGAATCTTGAGCCTCCTGCATGTCTGAATTCACTAATTAAGGGTCAGCAAAATTTGATAATCCATGTCTAAAGGATATTAGAAAATTCTCGGATAACGATCCTGTTTCATGGTCATTCCCTATTAAGTTCAGTCAGTGTTGTTCGACCTAAAACATCAATAATATGTTTGATGGGAATGACTGTGAACATCCAGATAATGAAAAAGAATCCATACATTCCAAAGGGGAAATCTTCATATGGTACCTATGGGTAAAATTCATGTATCATTTCGTTAAGAAAAACATTGATCCATTATAAAAACATAAATCTTGTTATGTCAAAAAACCGAAAAGGGCGGCCTAAGAAAAATTCACGTTCTGTTTGTTAATATTGTGTCATTAAGGATTAGGAAAAAATAGTGGTTACAATGAAAATACACAATAGTTCATGAAACATTCCATAAAACCTTTGAAATATTTGAACAATGCTCACTAAGTCCTACGGCTCAGGAAAAAATTAATGCATTATCTGATCATTCATGTCAGGACTACTTCTATATCGAAATGGCCTCTGATATTTTCTCATTGGAACCCATTCTAGTGCGGGAATTTATAGGGTCTGAAAAATATAGTCATGCGAATGAAAATACTCATGCTTTTCAAGCGATGTAAAGATATAAAAATTGGATTTTAAATTTGAGACTAATGTGAAGAAATAAAATTTTGAAAAGGAATATGGCCTGGACACATACCATCAATAGGAAAGGTTCTTAGAATTCATAAACCATGAACCATCGGTACACATATGGCCTATGAAGTGCTGGCCCATGAGGTGTTGTCATGCGAACGAAGTAGTTCACCGTGAATTTCCTCCTGCGAACTAAAGCCGTAACGAACCATTTTCACTGGAAATAATCTATTAGAGATACACCCCATTCAACATGTCCACAAATGATGTGGTTTGCAGATGAGGAGAAACCAACACCATCATATTCCATCACAAATAGAAGTTGACTGAGTCTTTTGTGGGTATTGATAACTCTCCAGGGGATTCTGCAGAATATGTCGCATGAACCACTGATATAGATTCCTTGATGCTCTATAAAAGGACCACTAGGGTAACTGGAGAGATGTTGGAAGAGGACATGGAGAGATCTCTAGGATGGGTAAAAAAGGGACAAATAACATAGAGGGAGTGGGATAAAATTATACTACCCCTGAATTGGTTTGTGGGACTCTATCCAACAAAAAACATATAGTTCGTGGAATCTTTCCTGTGAACTATATGAAGAAATTAGTTCTCAAAAGTACATCCCACGAACTATATTTAGAAAGTAGTTCACAAAAGTCCCCCCTGTGAACTGTATTCAAATGACCCTCCGCAGCCAACCAGCAAACCATTAAAAACAATAATAAAAATGGATTGCAGATTCCCATATGGAGATAACAGAACACTGACTCCCATATGTCAAAGATAGTATGCGGGCCCCCTTTGTGGAAGATTGTTTGTGACAAGATCCTATGCATACCATCTTATATGGACATTCCTACGCAGCCAGCTCCTACACAAACAAAAAAATGCGGAAAATCGTCTGCTCCCACTGGTCTATATCACATAGGTTGTTCCCTCACACCCACGCTCGAGATCACTATCGGGCTGCGATCTTAGCCATCCTAGGCGGTCAATTTTCCACTTTCACTGATCCCCATGAAAATATAGAGTCAAACCATGAACTTTCCAGTCCGGGTCGACAACATTTTCTATTGTGCCTGTATGCCGCCCAAACATCCCTCTCTTAAATACCATGATAAGAGGCATTCCTCATGCACCTCCTTAAAGCCCTATCAGCTACCTCATATGACAGGTTGACCAAGAACACCATGGAAAATCCTAGCTAGAATGTTTCTTAAATTCCTAAACACATCCCTTTAATCAATCAAACTCTATGTATCTAGTTATTCTAGAGACTCATAAACCTATGTGTCCATCATAAGTGGAAGGACAGTGTCTTGTGGACACCTTTGTTTGACTAACACATCATGCCCCGATGGCTCTGCATATGCTTCCTAAAATATGTTTATCAGACAAAGGAAAATTTATCATTAGTAGAGTCATTTCTTACATTTTTATTCCACAATGTATTCCATGCCTCCTATCATTTATCCTAATACGAGAATCCCTAGAGTCATGTTTACATTTTCATTCCCCCTCACGTTTGATGCATGTCAAAATAACCCATCTCGATTATCCTACATCTAATCATGGGTTTCTATAACAAGTGGTACAAACTCTATGACCCTAAACTATGAGTAATCATCATAGAAACATGCCATTAAATTGCATGGTACTAGTCCCTGAAACAAGACATTAAACTATGATTCCTTTGTTCAGGCTATACGACCTTTTACTATATTATACTGGGTGATTTAAGATCTTTATAAACATCATCAGCCATCAAAAATTAATAGTTAGTGTCCAATGGAAACGTCTTATTGACTAAGAAAATCATTCCTTAGTGGCACAACATAGGATTCCCCCAAAAATGGCTAGTCAAATATAGACAAATTCATCTTCCAGAGAGACCTCTCCAACCGATGTACACCTCAATGGATTCCTTGCCTCCTATCATTTATTGTAATCCAAAATCATCCATAATCACGGTTTACACATTCCGTACCTCTCATGTTTGGGGCACTTTAGAACATAAAAAAATGATTATCCTCTAATTAATCATCGTTCAAGATATATGACTTTAATATTTAGTATATGTCACTTGATGTTTAGGGGCCCTCCCACTGAGGTAAGTCCAAGATTTTCTTAGGTCGAGCTGAATTACTATCAATGTCATTAAATAATGAATGTTTCATTGCTCTGTGCCCCCGTCCATGGTTTCCCCAGACTCTTTTACCATAGGCTCTCCCTCTCCCACCAACAAGAGTGGGAGCGTGTTTTTTTTGGAATCTTTCACATCCTATTGATTCTCACACCGAGCATGACCCACATGGGCTTGGAGGTTCGTGGTGATTACAAAATCCACAACACATATGAACTACGATAACTATTATTCCTAATCAAACCATGATATGTAGTATGCCTGATAGAAGGCATGATATCAAAAGGTTCACCTCCCATAAAGGTTCAACCCAATCATGCCTTGTCAAATGGGAAGCCTCCATGCGTAATCCCTACATAATCTTAACTATGTGGGTTCTGATTCCTCTCTTGAGGATACATTGGAAGTACTTCATATGGGCTCGATCCCAATATCATGTCACCCTACATCCCCCATGGATTAAAATAATCTCCAAAGCGCATTATTATACATCTCAAGTTAGAATCACCTTTATATCATCAAATATATGCATGCTTACGATAATCATGAAAACCTAGTGTAGCATGTGGACACATTTTCGGGGAATGAACCAATGACATGCACACATATGAACACGACATTAATCTATAATAGAGTCCTAAAACATGCATCAATCCTCCCCTAGAAGGGTTCATTGAGCCTAACCTCCCATTCTCTCGTCCAATGGAGTCTGTTAGTATCATTGGTTGAATCATCGAGTAATGAGTTCCTTCCTTTGGAAGGCATGTCCATTAATCATGGATACAAGGGCTATTGAATTTCTCTGGCTACATGAATAAACCCGTCTAAGACTATCCGAGGAAGTTATATCCATGGAGGATTGAATTCACAAGTACATGACCCTATGCAATCTCCCATTGGGATCAATCTGATTGTGTCATCTCTTGCGCAATGCGAATGGGGTGAATTTCTCAATAAACATGGGGTTAATCCAACATTCATTAAAATAATGTAACACAAAATGGGTTAAAACAAAATAAATGGTGAACCTGATAAGAAACCCTCTCTAGAAAAATAGACTGGTGAGGATCCTCAGTAGACCATTTCACCATCAACCGAAATGCGGCACCTCGGAGGTGGAACAAATAACATGCGATAAGTTAATGTGATTATATCCCCTTAAAAAACTATTTGGAATGATCCTTCTAAAGAATACCTATTTCAATATATCAAAAAACCTACTAGGTAAATTTATGATGAAATTTTTCACCCATGGATTATCTTCTGTATAGAAATAATGAAATGGGTTAAACTTGTAGGTGTTGGTTCTTATTTTTTTCATTTTATGGTTTAAACATAGCTCTGAAAACCATATGAAATTTATTAGAGGAAAAATTTTGAGTTTATAAATATGATTTATTAGGAAATTAATTTTATTATCTAATATACATTTTAATATATAATATGATATGTATTATGGATAACCTAAATTGTGTTATGATGTGAAGAACACTAAATTGTCTAAACAAAAATGTATATTATTGATTTATAAGGGGTAAAAGATTTAGTTGTGTAAAATTTAATATATGGTATTTTTAAATGTGTTTAAGAATTTATATTTATACGATAAATAATTTTTTTTAAATATAATGTAATCACACTCATCATTGAGATTAACATTTAGATCAGTCAATTGACAAAATATTCTTAATTTAAGAAACTCCATAGACTGGAATGAAATCCTAATAATCAATAATAATCCTAGAATATATTAATATGTGACACACTAACACCATTTAAAGAAACTATACGTCGAATGTTTTCTACAAGATAGTCATGTTATTTATGAGATTCTAATTTATTTTCCCATTAGGTTTCAAATATAATATTTATTTCTAATTATAATTAAGGAAATTTAGTCCCCACACATGTATCCAATATAATTAACCATTCTAATTACATGGTTAGACTGAATATTTTATCAATTTCTTGTATTTTATATTAAAATCACTCTTATAATTATTTTAAATTTCATGAAAATGTCAATTAGGTTAATACAATTTCAATAGGTTTCCTTAAAAAATTGATGATAGAGTTTCATGTTATATAATTCCATGTAAGGAATTTTGTGTAAAAACTACTAAATATTAATTGTTTTAGTTGGAAATAAAATATTGGATTTATAAAATACATAGTCATGTTCATTGGTACCTAAAAGATTTTTCATCAGGGAGGGATAATGTTTCCATAGGATGGAGTTTTTAGGGATACCTCAAGGGCTTTAAGAAACATAGTGGAGGGTTAATGTCATGTTTTTATGTTATAGAAACCAATTGAATATTTTTAGGTTATATGATATTAAATGTTTATTTTATAAATATTCTCAATATAAAAAAGTTCAAAATTGATCTAAGAAATAATATAACATTTAGTTTTAATTTGAATGATGATGCGAAGATCTATTATATCAATGTGGTGAATGCAATGTATTAATCCAAGAATTGTTATATTTCAATAATGGATAAGTCATCATCTAAATTTAATTATATAATAATAGATAATATTTTATTATAAATACATATTGTGAGTAAATTAGATTTTAAACTTATTTTACTACAATTAAAAACTCTATTAAATTCTACGAACTAATAAAATGGTAAAATATTCTTAATACTCTATAATTTTTATTATCAATGTACTTTTCATAATTATGAGGGATATAATCCCAACATTCATATATGGATTATCTCTGAAATAAAATTTACTTATTTATATATAATATTAAATTTAAATAATACCATATATGATATAGTCATTAATAGTTTATATTGTATTTATTCCCTCTAAGTGGATGCAGATTTCATTTCTGATAAAAGAATAATTTTTTGAAACATGAAATTATATTATTCATAGAATATTATTTTTACGAATATTTTAGGGGTATGTTTGGTCATAAATAATTTTTTTAGTGCATAAAAATATTATTCATGGTGAAATACAATGTCAGGTTCCATTTATAATATAAAGTAGCATAGGATGCATTTGAAAAGATATAATGAAAATAGTTATGGATAGTTATTAAATTTTCATAAGGAAAAATGTTTTAACTGAAAAAATATATGAATGATTCTAATAATGATTTATTTTAAAGAGTTATTACTAGAAAACAATACTTATTAATTTATCGCAAAATAATTTTTATCTATGATTACGAATATATGAGTCAATGTATTCGATATCATGGTTCACATGAATCATCAAGCTAAAACATAATGATATTATTATAACATTAAAACCTAACAACATAATAGTATGGAATGAATATGAGTAACCAAGTAATGAAATATTTTTATATTGAATATAATGACTATTTCTAATATGAAGGAAATTAAATTAGTATATTTAAAAAGACTAATATAATAATTTTATTATTAAAACATATTATTTAAATATATAATTTTTATGTGATATGACTTTATATTTTAATAAAATTCTGATTAAATATAATAAAATATATCTGATATGAATAATTTAAAAATACTAAATAAACTACTAAAAAAGAGGAAATAATATTGATATTTGTTAATATTAGAAAATATATTTCATTTTAAGTTTTTTTGTCATTATATATGATCATTTTATTTAAAAGATAAATATATAAATATATATTTTTTATTTTAAAAAAAGAATATTATTTTTAGATTTGTTATGCTAATATTTACAAAAATAAAATGTTTTGAATTTCCCAAAAAATAATTATTTTTTTTAAATTGTGTATTGTATCTTTTATAAATACAACATATATTTTATGAAGATATTTCTATATAAGTTTCAATTTTTAAATAATGTAAAAATTATAAGAAAAAATAATATTTTATATGTGCATTTATATTTTTCAAAATGTTTTTTTTAATTTAAAAACCCTATAATATTTTTATCATAAGTAATATTTTCTAAAAAGTGATCTTAATGTGTTATATATTTTTATCTAATATTGTTATCATTTTTAAAAATAAAAAAAATTATTTAAAATTTAGAATGTGGGGGTAAAAATATCAAATAAGGATTACTTTTGTTCTAATTACTAATTTATCTTAGGTTACTGCTAGTAAACATAGAAAATGCTACAATGTTGAAAGTAGTACATCCTTAGGTATTGGTATTGAAACATGATAAAAAAATGTCTACAATTGAGCATATAAGCGGTTGATCAACCGTATAACTTCTTACATTCCATTTTTTATAAATCATGGTGCTATTGCACATGTTCAACATGTGATACCATTATAATGAGTTGAAATATTTATAAAAAATAGATATTAACTATATATAATAGGGTCCTATCATGACCCATTAAAGGAAATACTAAAACATAATTTCCCACAATAAAACCAAAAGTTCTTTCTTTACCCTAAAATATGATTAACTCTTTTGAGATTATTATCCATTTGTAATATCATATTCTATCAATTTCCCAGAGATCTTCCAAGGAAATATCAAAGTTCTCAATGTTGGTAATCAAATTTACATAACATCATTATTTAATATTTATATTTTACAATTATAATATTAAAATACCCATGTAATGAAATATATATTGGTTACATAAACAATTTTTTTTGAATAATCAATAATTGATATTTCTATTTTTTATTAATAAAAATAAAACCATCATTAGTTCATTGTGCGTACAACCACATACACAACATAACATGTTTCATTTTCCTTAACCAAATTTTAATGATGTTATAAAATGGTAATTTAATATTATAATTTGTTTTTATATCATTTATTGGATTCTTATCAGTTAAACAATAATACTTCTTTCTCCCGTTCATTCTAAATTAAAATTTTCAACCATGCGTACTTGTGGACTACTACCTCCATGGAGTGATTGATTTCAATTATTCCATTAATCACCACCTTACATTGATAGTGATGAGTATGGTATGAAAATATATATTTTATTTTTATTATAAAATTATTTTTCTTGTACCAAAAATTAATAAATATATTAATGATATGATCTATAATTTTATATCGTTAATTAAATGATTCAAAACAAGTTAACTGGGAGGAAAATGTTTTAATTTGTTATTTAATTACATTGTATAAATAATATACTCCTTATAATTCATTGAAATAATAATATATCACATTAATAATACTAAATAAAGTTTTTTTTCTTTTTCAATAATGATATCAAATATAAACCACCTCATAATCATCCATTAATCATAGTAAGTTTATGTTTGGTAGGGTTTAACGACCAATTAAGAAAATACTATGAATTTATATCATCAGTTAATGTGATAAAATATTTACTGGAATAATATTATAAAAATATCTAAATATATTATTTTTCATATAAATGTTTAATCATTATTTAACTCAACAGTTAATAAAACTCCTTTTGTTTATTAAGATTCACCAATACTGTATCATCAATGATTTAATCATCATGTTTTGTATATGAGACCACACTATATTGAAATTAAAGACATATAAATATAATTTAATATCTATTACAGTACCTTATAATATCTAATAATTATTGACATTTGAAAAGGAATAAAAATCACAGTACTTTTTTGAAACAAGTTCTAATCGATAGGGATTACTAACTCTTGATGTTGAAAATGGGTACAAAATAACTATTAAATATGAAAAAATGCATATAAATATGTATTGTAAATGGGTATATATATTAATATTGTTCTTGGGTATCGATTTAATTAACATAACATAATGATTTTATATTTTGGAGATTATTAATAGATAATCAGAACTGAGGTATGGATTTTCACTTCGAATTACTTTGTTTGAAAAATGATTGATTTTTTGTACCTAATTTCATTTCTGGGTTGTATATTAATCCTATTTTATATATCATATCATGAAATATATCCTAATAATTTTAATATTAGTTCAATTAAAATAGCTCTATTTGGAGGTGTTTATGTCTCAAAAACTAATTACATGAGACGTATTTATGTTAAGAACCATGATATATTATTAGTGATGTATTAAAATTGAGAAGTTGAATATTTATAATTTATTTATTCTATTAATGTGAAATAAGAATCCAAATCAATTTTTTTCCACCAAATATATTTTACCAAATTTTTATAAAAGTTGTAAAGCTATTGAAAACCCAATTTTAATTTATTATGATATGATCACCATCTAGGACATAAATTTTCGGGACACTATACCAATTAATTATATTATCATTTATAATATTGTTTTCTATGAATGCACATTTTTACTAAATAATTCCCATATTTAATTATTTTATATGTTATGTTGTATGTTGCATATACAATATATTTATACCAAAATCTCATTTAATAATTTTATATTTATTCTTCATGAAAAAATTACATCTGGGTGTGGGTACTACAAAAATATGTTATTAAATTGTTAACACTCTATTTATATAAAAAAATATTTATCATAAAATATATTTTTTACACAATTTTTATTATCAAAATTGAACTAAATTATTTATGTAGATATCAAAAAGGCTTTTATTTTTATTTAAAAAATTTCTCTACCTGAACTCTATTTTTACTTATAAGAATATACAATATTTTAATTAATTTTTTTGAACCTAGTCAATGATATAGAGTGAGATTATGAAGAATAGTGAGCCAAGAAATAATATATCAAAAATATTTAATATATTAATATCATGTACCCATAATTTATGAGAAATAATAGAATATATTTCTATTAGAGTCTCTAATAAAAAATCAGAAAACATGGTTCAATCCATTTTGTATAGTTTTCCCCAGGAGTGACCTAAGGATTCTGATCATCAGACATCATATTGAGGTGGTCGTTGGTGAGTTTATTTAATTAATATAATAAAATAATTTCTTTATTAAATTATATAATTAAATATTCTATAAATACCCTCTTAATATGATCATCCATGGTATAATCAAAAATAATTTTCTAGATATGATAGGAGGAAGATGGTTTTCGTTATTTTCATTTCTTAATCAAATGATTAATGATGATTAGATCGAGGAGGATTGAATGATAGAAGATAAAATGGATCATCCTCATTCCAGGAAAACGATTTTTTCACCAATGATTGATTAATAATTGATGTTGAGATCATAAATTATGGGTCCCAACATTTAATAAATTTTTGATCATGGATACTTTTTTATCTTATTTTGATTCTATCTATTCCCGCCCTTCGCATGATACATTTTCAGATTAAATTATTTTTTTGAATTAATTCATATATTCCATGATCCTAAATTAGAATAAATTATTTCTAATCATTTACCAATAAATATTTTACAATGAATATTATGACCCTTCTTATGAAAATTTGCACCCATATTTTATCATGTTATTCAATTTTGTGGCCAATGGTGTGATTTTATGACTATGTTAAGGCAAGATAGAGTGTGATTGAACCCCTATATTCATGGAGGTTGTGAAAAAAATTGATTATGATGCTTATTTGTATATAGATTAAGATTCATTATAAGATAAATTTTATTATTTCTTTATATCTGGTATTTTGAAGTAATGCTGGGAGAAAATATGCATGATGGACACATAATAGAACACCTTGGTTGATTGGGATTTGATTTTTGGACATCATAGGGTTGTAATCGATGGCCAAAAGAAAACCCCACTAGTTTCAGGTGGTAAAATAACATGAATTGCAGTGGAATCCATATATTAGGAAGTACCATGAATGATCCAAACTTTTATAGAAAAAACTACAAAACATCATGTTGTGTGATGAACAAATGTCATGTTTTACCTGTTGGCTATTATGATAGCATTGCAAGGAAGATAATGATCACAAGTCATGTGGCTTGGCCACACACGATGTGACCCTCCCTAGGTGGATAATCTGTGTGAAAGCCACACATAGCTAGGTCCTTGTGCCTGATTAAAGGTTGAGTACTCGGGGTGTACATGGACATGTGTTGGTTCCCTAGTTTGTTTAGATACATGCTTAGGTACATGACGTGGGATAATCGACATGGGCATGGTCATAAGCACATGGGAAGGCACCAGGTCACTAAGAACTGTCATGTGGATCACATACAAGTTGTATATGGTGAAATAACCACTAATACATGTCCATAGAACAAAAAAACCATGTGTGGGAGTGGGACTACATGCCTTGTGGACCCCACACATGCCATGTCCTCCTTTTTTAGGAAATCACGACATCATATATCTTCTTCATTTTGATATTGATTTCAGCTAATGAGTACCTTATCATGAGCATTTTTTATGTAGAATATGATGGTGTCACCTTTATTGGATTTTGAGATATGCCTAGAGAGTATACAAGTAATAATATTATTAAGGTGAAGCCAAATTAAAAAAGTGATCAGCCATGACCATCGGAAAGTTGAGGTTAAAATGGTACTCCAATATCTCACTAGGGAGTAGTCCCTCATTGCATGGAGGCAGTACTCCCCTTTTGCAACAGAGCGCGAGTACTCCATACAAGATGTTCAGTTATATATGGTTCCCTCCTATCATACCAGAACATGGGTCCTCTATCCATGGATGTGGTACTACCTTATCACACTAGGGTGTCAGTCCTCCAGACTCGTTATCCAGATAGAGACAGTACTACCATATCACACCATAGAGTGTGTTCTCTGTCAATAAAGATTGTACTCCCCTATCGACATAGTGCATGGATCTTCCATACTCTTTATTCAAATTATATAGGTGATACTCCCATAAACATGAGTGTATCATCTATTTATGGGTATCATACTCTCCTATTATACAATTTCACATGTCCCCTATATTCTATACAAATATATAAAGATTTTATTCCGATAAAGTGGTGTAGTTACCTATATACTAAGTAGAATCCCCATTTTTTACCATGGCATGGGTCTTCTTTCTTCTGAATACTGTTCCCCCATCGATGTGGAGTACTAAAGAGGAGTGTGTCATCCTAAAGAATTCTTTAGACAAACACATCTGATGATGGGAATTGATGATATACCATTCTAGGTGGAGGCGGACTCATCCTCCTAGGATGGACTTTGAGAGGGTGATCCCCTTTCTCCCTCATATGGGATTATTATAGGAGAATATATATGTGAACCATAGAAAAACTAAAGTAATAACATTTTATTCAATAGTGTGTGTGACATGCGACAATATGGGTGCAATGTAATATAATATCTGTATACTTTATAATATTTTTAATATTTAAAATATATTATAAATATTTCAATGCATGAATCCCCAAGTTATCATGAAATGCATGCAACACAAGTTTATCAAACATAATACTCTACAATGACCTTTCTCTATATATTTTGTTACATGTAAAAGTGACCTTCTTCGATGGCTTGAGCTATACGCAATACTAAGTCATAATGAGAAAAAATCTATAATTAAAACATTATTATTTAATATAATAAGATATAAACCATCCATTATGAATAGTAATAACTAAATTAGTATAATATATGGTTCAGATAACTATTTAATTGGTTACAAATAACCATTAAATGAATATAAGAACCAATTGAATATTAAAAGCACATTTTTATAGAAAACAATATTTTTGTTCACAAAGCGGTTTTACCCAAATATATTTATCTACATACAATTAGTGAGTGATATTCAGGTAATGAAAAAGTCTCAATTATTTTTATATTCAACCAATAAATTTGGTAAGCATATGATAGGATCAAACCCAATATTTCACATAAAACCCTATATTTAGGCATTTTAACAACCATAGAATGGAGAACCTATTTCAAATATTAATTTTGACACTTAAATGAATTTATTTTTATAATATATACCAAATTTTTTAAATCATAGTATCAAAATTATCTTAGGTTTTGTTTTTGGTATTTTTCTAAGAAACATCATTATTTTAGTGAATAGTGAAAATACTGTATTTTAGTTAAAAACCACCTTTTTGTTTAAATATTTATTAATGTTAAATTATTTTGTAATTTTTTTAAAGTCAAATTCGATATATTATATATAAATAATTATAATTTAGTTAATTAAAATCAATATTACATTTAAATTTAATATAAAAACACGATAATGCTTTGAACATTTTTTTACTAAAACTAGTTAATCCCTCTATCTGTGGGATTAGAATTAATATTTACTTTTCCACTTCTATGATTTAAATTTTGAAAATATAACATATAGTATTTTAATAAATATAATATTTACATTCTAATAATATCATCTTAATTTTTCATAAAAATTATTAATGAAAGTGATTAATATTTATTATAGTTATTATGGTCTAATTAGGCTTAAAATAAACTAAAACCCTATGTTTGAGGGACCAAATGACCTATACCCTTGTCCACATACAATTGGATAGATATATCTCGGAAATTAACATTAAATTCATTAGTTTGGATAGTTTTTATGATTTTTTTTAGGTAATAATATGTGAAAAACAAACTTCTTTCAAAAATACCAAGTGAGCCCTTTTCCGTCCCTATAAAAGGCCACCACCACTACCCATTCCTCACACTATTCCAACTATTTATGTTCGGATATGATCTAACTAAATTGTCTCCAATAATCCCTCACTTTTATTTAGAAGCCTCCCTTTGAAAAGAATACCTTCCAGTGATATCTTTTGGTTAAAGGAAAAGAAGGTACCCGATTAAAAGGTGATGTATTTTCTCAATATCTCTTGTTTCATATCCAATATCAAACCCCTAGAATCTCATTATTCTGTTTTTGGGTAACATCACCAATATCCAAAATATAATAGGACTGTTTTATTTTGAGATTTAGATATTCACTTACACGCACCTCCATCTAATAAGTAGTGAACATTATGTTTCTGTGATTGGTAAAATATTACCTCATGAAAGGTTGATTGTTAAATTCTCTATTACCACCCCATATGGTTTCCATTATGATAGAAACTATATTTATATATTATATATATAGTTTTTATAATGTTTCAAACTTTTTTAGTTTTTTTATAACATACATTTCTCTTTTTAAAGTTGTATAAATATGGTAATCACATTTGAGGAAGTGTGGACTACCTCCCCCTAAAAGAGAACTGATATGTTCGAATGATAAATGGAATGTATAAATGAATGGACATAATTAAACATATGATACATATGAAAATACATTATTATATTCATTACATAATTATATTTCTTAATATATATATATATATATATATAATTTTCGTTATTAACATTTCACACACTTATGAGATGATAATATTATTTGTGGACGTATGAACTACCACCTCCTCAACATGATGTGATTCCTTTTACACCACAAAATTGTATATATAAGTAAATTTGATAAAAAAAAATATTTTCTTTTTTATATAATGACCACTCTATAATGATTTGAGTTACTTATTTGTTTTCAAAAAATATTATTTAATATGGGTAAATATGATTATTATTTCATTTTTATTATTCTGGATATGTTTATAAATTACACTCTGACCATAGTTGGCCAACAATAGTTGTTTGCACACATAAAACGAATTTGGTCAAAAACATCTGATGTAAACATAATTGCTTGATTAATTGTACACAACATGGAAATAAGTAAAGTAAAAATAATTATAAACATGAATAAGGATGTGAATATATTTAAAAAAACATATTTTTATTATATAATAATTTAGAAAATGTTCAATAAAAAGGAAACCCAATGTGAGGGATTCTTATTTCATTTTCATTAGGTGAGGCATACTTAATTATTAAATTCTTAATTTATTATGTATGGTGTACTTAAATCCACATTGTCATTTAAAATAATTAATTATATTATATTCTAGTTATTTAAATGTTTTATTAAAGGATTGTTACATTTGGGTTTTCCAATCCATTTGTTACTACATTATTAATGATTTCTATCTCACATTTTACATCTGTGATACAAATGTCATATTCCCCACTTACTTTTTTTTTGTAGTGTACCTACTGAAAAATATGATATATTATATCATGAATTAATTTTTCTTTAGTGTATTTAGTACTTTAATTTAATATTATTATTTCATGAGGGTTTTTATTTAAAAATGTTTCATTGTGGTATGGGACTCTTTGGAATGTTTAATGATTATATTCCTCAAGACTATTGCTAATTATCATTCAATGGAATTTCCAATTGAGGAAATTAAATAATCATTTTTCAGAAAAATGATCATTATTCTATGGTTTTTCAAGAACATTTAATTTATTAGTACCATTTTCCACTCTTTAGTACTAAGATGTTTATAGAAAAAATTATCAGAAAATGTAATTTCATATCTCTCTTTAGTTATAGAACATATTTTACTCTAAAATCCATGTTTTATTAAAATGTTTTAAAAAATGATGTGTTGAAGAAATTTTTAATCTTTTTTTCTTCTACAATTGTTTCAATTGAATCTTATTGTCTCTTTCTTAACGATAAATTTTCTAAAATTTAATCGTATAAAAGGATTATTATTTTTACCTCATACAACATGTATAGATTCATCCACTTTGATTTTTTTGAAGACTCATTTTCATGTTTAAAATGTTTATTTTTAAAGTAAAATAATTTTAATAGGTTATTTAGAAGAAAATGATATTTTCTTCCAGAATATTTTTAAAATATAATCATTTATTTCATCAGTAAAAACAACCATCTATTTTACTCTGCATTGGTCTGTTGTATTGATACCATACTTATTCTTTCTCTAGATGGTTTTTTATTGATTTATCCAAGGATAATAATCAAATTCACTTACTTGATTTATTTTTTAGTCACCTAGATGTATTAAATTTCCTATGATCATTAATCTTTGAATTTTACCTTATTATCCTTTTCATGTTTTGTGGATATTTATATTTTCTAAACTGTATACCAT
This sequence comes from Viscum album, assembly GCA_963277665.1. NCBI lineage: Eukaryota > Viridiplantae > Streptophyta > Magnoliopsida > Santalales > Viscaceae > Viscum > Viscum album. Next base: position 2,094,409,710 of record OY728136.1, read on the forward strand.
TTTACATAAAATTATTACATTGACAGTTTGCGATTAATTGTGTAAATATTGATAAATCAGTATTTCTTATCCAATATGATTATTTGATAAGGAATATTGTTTATTTTGGTTAAGAAAAATGATAAAAATTTTGGACATGAAATTATGGGTCAAGACCTGATATTATATAACTCCTTGATGCATCGACAAGTTCTCACGAGGAAAAAAACTTTGCAAATGGGTTTTTACCCTTATTTTTTAAGTGTCGTGTGCAAGGTATTGATAGTAATAATTATTCATGTGATTGAGACATGATGTCCATAAGGAAATAAATTTCCCTCATATTAGTTCCAATTATTATTCCTCTATGATATTTTTCATCGATATATTTATAGATACCATTCATTTCAGTTCATTGATTAATGGTAAGTTTTTTAGTTTAATGTCATGCCATATTTATTTTTCCTTACCTTGTTATTTTAAATTCATGTGTTTCTAGTTATTACCATGAAATATTTGTTATAGTCTTTCATTCCATTTATTGATTACATAGAATGTCTTTTTAGTTATTTATGTTTCATTAATGACTATTCTCATTGATTCTTTATTGCTTCAACCATATTTTCCCATTACTGATCATTTCATCTCAACCTTAATATGTTTGTTTCCCTATGAATCCATGAAGTGTACTATGAAATAAATGAAAGACTATAATATATAGATTAAAGTTATCCTTAAGTTGTTTGTTTGTTTGGAATAAATAAATGTTGTAATTAGTGTATTAATTTATAGTGCAATACTCTTTTATGTATCTGGTTTATGAAGAATACTAAACTGATTGGTCATTTAGGGATTGAATCCTTATAATCATGCCAATGTATTTGGCATCATACAGTGGCTCTGGGATATCTTGGGCTAGGTCAGTACAATATATATATATATATATGATGTTATGTTTCATTTCTCTCTATATTTTTGATGAGATGACACCATCTATCATGTATTCCATTACACCCTCTTCATCTTTTGGTATATCCTTCTATGTATGTATATACTCACCCCTTCATGGGATTTTCTTGAAAGTGTGGTGTCTTATCCAAAAAATAGAGAGATTAGTGCTGATTTCATATGAGCATAGGAATACTTGGGTGTATAGACCACGTGTGGTGATTGGGCTTGCAAATCTTGATTTGGCTTCTATCAGCTATTTTCTATTCAACGTGATGTTATGTTTAGACATAATTTCTAGGAGGGCATGTATTTTTTCCTCTTCATTTTAAATAGAATTTTTGTACTATTTGGTATACCCTAAATATTATTACAACCATTTTTTATAATCTAAATATTACTTTCTTTTATTATTATCCACTTTCACTTATTCATGGATATGGTTAGGTGCGTGAATAAATTTCCTTTTGGAAAATGACTCCCAATTATGTTTTCTTCTCAACACTTTTCTTCATCCCTTCACCTACAAAGTTTGTCTTAGGGTTGGTGTTGCACATTCATCCACCATATATGGGGTTCCTGATGGGATGGTTAATTACAATGTGGTATTAGAGTTGGTTTGACCATAAGATAGTGTTGCATGTTTTTTCCATTATGATTTATGGCTGTGAATTTAGATAAATTGAGTGAATGTGTCTAAAGTGTGTTTTTCAATATAGGGAACATAATATTTGTGTGGTGGTCAACGTATCCTTACACTTTGAATATAAATATCTACTTGTTGAATCAAAATATAGTTACATTGGTTGCAGGTAACAATGTTAAAAACTTATTATAAGAATATATACTTTGATTATTTTCTTAACTCATATCCAAATACATATATGATCACCCAACCACATTACATATTAAATAATGTCAAGATGAATCAATGGATATGTAACACCTTAACCCAAAGCAGTTGGTCTGAGCAGTAATGCCAAATGACCTCATGCACATCTCCCCATATGCAAGAGGATTCAGACTACAAGAGAGGGTCTGAATTTGATAGTGGGGAGATTATACCCTCAATATCATGTCATAAGATCAATAATGAACAATATAGAACATTAAAATTAAAAACATATAATAAGGGTCAACATGCAGAAAATTAAATATGGCATTCATGTCATATAATAAATAAGATCCCAAAGTGGAAGGAAAACCCAATTAAATAAGCAGTAGTTAAATAAAATTTAAACATCAGTCCTCTAGAGTCCATCCCCACTCACTACTAGCTTTGTGCTCTACTTCTCTACTGTATATCATAGGACCCTTGGCCATCACTGGATCCATCATGAAATATACAAGCACATCAAAATTCACATGTTGGGGGTGAGTACAAGACAAAATAGGACAACACCAATGCATCCTTATCCCAATGTTCTCATGTATACATTTTTATTCCATAATAAAATAAATGTGTGGACATCATAAAAACACAAAAATAGAAAACTGAGTGGTTGTGTGCTAACTAAGACACCAGAAACCCCTAGTTGTATAAGATTCGGCTCCATGCTCGATATAAATGTATGTCATTATGTATCCAAAACCATCTACAAGTCTGTTATCAAGTATTCATAATCCATGAGGCATTGAGCGAAAACAACCTTCCTTGAATCCATAGGGCATCAGGTAATACTCAGAATCCACAAGGAATTGAGTATCTCTAACCTACTCTGAATCCCCAAGGCATTAGGTAACACTCAAAATACACAAGGCATCAAGTTTCATTCATCTAAATTAAATCCACAATGAATCAAGTAGATTCTAGGATACATGTTTATCATATTGTTTCATTATCTTTTCCAAACAACATGCGTGCACCCCACAAGGAGTACTCATTCCACAACGACCACCTGTCAAGTAAACACATACCAACATGAAAAGGTAAACATGACAAGTCATATCATGATAACAACCATATATAGAAAACATCATGATAAATATATCATCATCATAAAATCAACATGATACTCAAACATCATCATGGAATCAATCTATCACATCAATAACATAGAATCAAATCATACCATATCAAGGACTACACGCACACCTGCTTGTGATCACTAGTCAGTCATGATATTAAATAAGCCAATACATAAATTATGTGGGAAAACATGTGTAAACAAGAGTCCAAAATATAAATAACCTCTTACCACAAGGTTCGCTAATGTAAAAATGAATGGAAACAAACTTGTAAAGACCCCCTTCACAATGTCAATGTTGAGAACATTAACACATCAAAGCTGGAAATTCTCCATGAATTCCTAGATCAAAAAACATCTATATTATTCATTGATAGTTTGTTTACTTATTACTATTTGATAGTTTTATATAAATTATCACTCGATTAACCTTGTGATTATCCATTGATAATTCCTATTTTATTAATTAACATGTGATAATTAACTAATTATCATTTCATAATTCCAATTTAATTATCCCAAATAATAATCTTAAATAATTATTTATCAATCACTCAGTAATTTTTATAATCATGTTTTGATAATTTATTTAAAAATATTCATTAGAATGTAATAAAGAATATTTAAATACACCTTGTTCCATTAAAATAAGAAATATGACTTAGGTTTTTTCATGTCGAGAAGAATCCAACGAAGATGAAAGAGAAAAAATCTGATCAATATCAATAAATATATTTATTAAAGAAGGTATAAAAAAATTGTTAAATAATTAAATGAAAAAACCCCCCAATATGTTGCATATACACTATTGGTAAAGGATGAAGGTGACCCATCTAATACCAACATCAAGTGGGTCACTCGAAAAAATATGGATCACATCCAACAGAGTTTTGGGTTTAGTTGGATTCAAAGAGATCATCCCAAAAGAAGGGTGAATTGTTATAGTATTTAAAGATGTAGAAGAAAATGACTATCTCATATTGTTACATTCAAAAACCCCCAAAATACATCATGATTTCAGGTTATAATTTAAAAGGACTGATTATTTTCTCCCATTTAAGGTGTTTTAATTTGAACGGATCAAAAATGTTTAGTTTCCATGATTTTAGAATCATGGGATCTTCAGTATTAAGTTTTCATGATTTTGGAAGATGATGAGCAGTTCCATCACCTTTTATGAGTTAAAATAATAATTAAATTAAAATAATAAAAGCAGTTATTTAATATATTTATTAAATTAATTAAAATTTATGTGTGATCATACCAAACACTCGTTGGTCTGGAATTTTATACAATTTCGACAGTAAACCTCCCATTTCAGACCCAATGGTGGTATTGGAATTTCTATATGACACACCTTTTGAGATATAATAAATAATTATTATTTTAAAATTGGAATAAAAAATTAACTAAAAATGAAAGGGGTCTTTTTTCAGTAGTCAGATGTCCAAAACTACAACATTTATAAATGTTATATCATTTATATGGTAAACCAGGCATTTATGACCCAACCATTCTCTTAGATTTTTTATACGGTGAAAATTTTGGAATATTTTAAATTATTATAAAAAAATTATTTTATAAAATTATTAAAAATTTATTTCTTCTTCTTTGAGGATTTATGAGTCTCATAATTTCATACCATCATAGCATACTTATCTAAAATATTTAATTGAATATTTCGGATAGCTGAATCGGATTTTACCCTTACGTGAGGACAGAACACATTTATTAACATATTTTCACTGATAAATCCTTTTATTACATAAGACACTTATAATTTATCAAAAATGGGGTTTTCTTGTCTTTGTGAAATTTAAGATATTTCAATTATCCCCTTCTAATGACTTCTTATCCATGATAAGTATCTCTAATGGACTTCCTCAAACAAATCATGCCACTGAGTTTTAACAACAGACACATGTTCCCATGTTTCTTCTAGAATCCTTCATTCCTACCACTAAATCCAGACTAGTGGTGTCATCTTTCCTCGCAACACCTAAACCCTTTGATCGATGATATTACCTAGACACTCTTCATAAGGTGTGTTTGTCTACATATCAATGTCCATGAAATCAATAACTTGTGTACGGTTAGTTATGTAACTTCGAAGTTGTGAAACATGGAACCCATCATGCATACCTCAATAGTGAGAAGGGAGGTTTAGACGATATGCCACTACCCCTATCCACTCGGTTATCTCAGAGGGTCCCACAAAATATGGGGGAATATTGTCCTTCTTTCCTAGACATATTCTCCCCAACAGAGAAGTCACCCTACGGAAAATCTGATATCCCAAAGCAAACTCCAATGGTCTCCTCCTTTGGTCAGCATATGATCTATGTATTCTAGGAGTGATGATCATTCTCTTTTGTATCTGCTACACTCTCTCAGAGGTTTCATGAACCATACTAGGGATAACAACTACTACCACTACTATAAATTTGGGCTATAACCATGGACCTATAGCCACGATTTTATAGGTCCATGGCTATAACTTTTATATTTCCACGGTTTAATTCATTCACTGTGGATAAATCAATATTACATCGGCGTGTCGTTTATCCCCCAATTTGTATCAGGCTCCTCCTCCTCCCCTGATCTACAACCCTCCTCCTCCTCCCTCGATTTACACACTGCTCCCCGACGACGTCTCCTCCTCCCCACAGCCCTCCTCTCCTCCCCCGATTCGCAGCCCTATCACCGCGCAACCCTCCTTCCCGATGGCGTCTCCTCTTACCTGCAGCCCTCCTCCTCCTCCCCCGGTTCACAGCCATATCACTGCGCAACCCTCCTCCCTGATGACGTATCCTCCTCCCGACGATCTCCCTGACGATCTCACCATGTAGCCCTCTCTCACAACGGCGCCCTCCTCCCTGACGAACTCTCCCACAGCGGTACCCTCCTCCCCGACGACCACTGCTCAGCGGTCTCACCATTTTTAGGTAGAAGCTTATCGCTCTTCATGACCCTGGCATACTGTCAAAGTGCTAGAATCTATCTTTAGCTACGATGAATCACTTTTGTAAATAGAAGAGTCTGTGACTGCCAGACAGGATAGGTATTGTCTTTCTAAATTGAAAAAATGTAACCTCTTTTGGTAATCATCTCATCTTTGATTGGTTTTTCTTATGAAAAATTAAATTAAATATTGGTTTGATTGTATTCTATACTTCCAATATTCATGATATGATTAAGTATTGGTTTATTTTTTGTCAATATCTGCCTCTAATCAGCATGGTTGGGCAAAATTTTGTTGGATTTCCATATTTCTTAATTAAGTTTCACGTGAGAGGCTGACTTTATCATCATTGAATTTATGAGATCATGCATTGAGTTCCGTCATTATGCGCTCAAAGTATCCTACAAGTGAATTTTGGATGGAGAACCTTTCATATACTTACCTCTTTACATCTTACGTGATGAAGTGATGTTTTTATTCCATGTAAAATTCAAACACAGATATTGATCTCGATGCTGCGCAAGCTTGAGAGAAATCAATACAGAGATTTTTTGTTGATCCTAGTGGGAGTCATTGTATTGCGACTGTACATGGTGATGGGGGTGTTGATACATACTATATGCATGCAAAATGGAGAAAACCTCACATTATAACCAAATTGAAAGGTCTTTTGGTGAACTCTGTTGCTTGGAATAGGCAGCAGATCACTGAAGGCATGTTTTTTTAAATTATTATTTTTCCCATTTTCTGGTCATTGCAGTTTAAGAAACATTTTGATAAAATATTTTCCTTGGGTATATATGACGAACACAGCTTCTACAAAAGAGACAATTCTTGGCACTGACAATAGACAGCTATATGAGATGGTCGTAGATGAGAACGATAAGAAAGATAAGTACATGAAGTTTCTCATTGAATTTAAAGAACTTCCAGAGGATTTTATGGGTCTACAGGTACATCTTCCTCAACCCTTGTAATTTGGGTTTACAGTTTTCCTTCATATCAGAAGCATTATGGAAGAGAGTTTTGTCAAAAGTGGTTTGTATAGGTGAGATAGAAACCTGTGAATGGTAGAGGGATAACCCATTAAAATTTTGAATGTAAGTTGAGGGGATCTAAGAGGGGATGTTTGGTACACTAGAGAAACCCATTCTGGAAGAGATAATTCTAGGGGTTTCCTGTGAATATATGCTTGGTTTGAAGGAATCACAATTCCATGGAAAGACTGCTTCTAGAAAGGGATGAAAAAGGGATTCCATCCTTGGATTTTGGAAAGGGGTTTCTTGTAGATTCCCATCCCCACTCTGCTTCCTGCTTTCCTAGCCCCCAGTTTTGCAGACCACGCATGCCCTTAGTTCAAGGGAGATTGATGCGTAGGTTGTGGCCGTCTAGATAGGTTTGGATGTCGCTGGAAAATCCATACCATGTCTACAATTTCGAGTAAACTTTGCGCTTCTCTTTTTCATTCTGTGTCATTTTACAGATGGAAACAGATGTTGTCACTGATGGGACTAGATATTATGTGATGGGTGTTACTCCTACACAACTATATTCTTTCACTGGGATTGGATCTCTGGAAGTAAGTTCTCTTCTGAGTATCCTCTCCATGTGGGACCTGGAATTTGTTAATTTTGTTTTAGAAAATACGAAACATTTATGCCATACCATACTATACATCACACTGAAGATATTAAATGAAATTATCATGTTATGCTTCCACTGTTATTTATGCAATGCAACCTTTCCATTCAAATCTAATGTGGTATGAGAATGGAAGTAGAACATGTTGCACTTCTAGACCTTTATTGCTAATATTTGGTCATTCCATCTGAAATATTAATGCTCATTGATTTCTGGTTGATTTGAAGACTCTTTTTGGTTATTTAAACTAATCTGTTCATTTCATGGAACTTCCTGGTGAAATACCAAACAGGTAGGTTTGTTTTTTTTTTGGTCTCAAGGTATTAATAATCATAGATATTTAAATTTTAGTAGCTTTAAGTTGAAATAAATATTTGAATTGACTGGAATTTTTTTAAATGGTTCATGTTTTATAAATTGGGAACACCCATTTATAATTGTGAAACAACATTTTTTTAATGCACATGAAAATTAAGGTAATTTAAAAACTGAGGTTTCCCACTCATAGTGTATTACTAGTTTGTTTATTCACATAATATTTATTTTAGTGAACTTCATTTCTTTGACATGGAAAGAAGGGCTGTGCATTTTTCTTGGCTTTCTGGTGCAGGCATCGACCATGGGAACCTGAAGATGTTGCCTTGCAGATTTCACTAGACCGGGCCAACACGCCGCGGTCACGCCATGGTCACGCCGCGGTCACGCTGCAGTCACGCAGCGGTCATGCCGCGGTCATGCCACAGTCACCCCGCGGTCATCCGGTGGTCACGCCATGATTTGGACCTGCTCCAGGATGACACCTTGTGACGGTTCACAATCCTATTTGGATAATTCTACTATCCCTAAGCCTCACTTCTCCAAACCCTCAGCGCCAATCCCATACTCCTCCCGTCCTCACCTCCTCTCCAATACCGACCACCCCTCACCGCCGCTCCCATCCCAACCCCCCCTCGCCGCTTTCCGATCATCGCTCCCAGCTCCCCGCTGCTCTCGAGGATTCTAACTCTACTTTCCAACCAGTCATCTTATCTTTGATTCGTGTAATTTTTGTTCATTCACATTAAATCAGTATGTATGCCTTCATTTATTTTTGATTTTTTGGTTCCATTTCACTGCAATGTACTGTCTATTATGATCTCCTTATGAACACAAGCAATATATCATTTTAGGTTGCATTTTTGTTGTAATATACCTGTATAAAATCATTTTGATTGATATTGAAGATGTCAAAATGAGGTGGGAGGAGGGGGATGTGCTGGAGGGGGGGATGGGCAGGGGTTAGGTGAGGAGGAGGGGGCTGGACAGGGGGTTGGAGGTGTCTGTGCAGGTGGGGGAGAGGGGGAGGGGGGCTTGGCAGATGGGGGAGGGGGGTTGGGCAGGGAGGTTGTGCAGGTGGGGGTGGTTGTTGTGCAGGTGGGGGAGGGGGTAGGATGTGTAGGGGTTAGGCTAGGCAGGGGGAGGGGGGATGTGCAGGTGGGGTAGTGGGGGGTTTGGGCAAGTGGATTAGTATGGAGATGAACATGAGTTCCTTGAACCCAATTAGGGAACTGTAGAACGATTTCGTAGGACCCGAGTATATCGGATAAGGAACATTCGTGGAAGAATCTATACTTCTAGCCATGTCCCTACTTAGACTATCAATGTTGTAGAAACCGTGGAAGACCCATTTAGTGAGTCTATTAGGAGAAGGAAAATCCCCATGCATAATCCAACCAGGTACAATTACTATTGAATGTAATAATGTTATATCCATCATAGATCAATATTGATACGTCATTATGTTGAGAAACATCAGACCCATGTACATGTATTTAATGATAAATGTTATCAATATTTGAAAATTTTACATTGACTATGGTTTTTTATTTAATATCATTCTAATGTTGACACATTCTCATATATGATATGATGAGGACAATATATAACCTTCCACCTAGACACTACAACTTTGTGTCCAATGCAAGAAATGCCTATAAGTCCAATTATTACATGGGGATCAATTTGGAGACCTCATTTCTGAATCATAATTTATAGTAATTCAGTAGGATCAAAACTTCATTGACTTTTTAGGAAGGCCTCTTTAAACTTTTATGACCACTCAAACATAACTACATTATTTGTAATCCTAGTCATAGGCACTTTTAAAGGGGAAAAAATTTAAATGAACCATATGTAAAACCCAAATAAACAAAGGAAACCCACAATCTCAAAAAAATTTCATATGCCTTCTCATGAAACCACAACCTATACATTCTTTGGGTCCACATAAATTCCCACATTATAGATTATGTTCCTATGAAAACATACTTTATGTAAGCATAAGTGTCACATTGAGATCTTATAAAACATATATTGTGGTCAAAGTGTACAGAAACAATCTATAGGTGTCCAATGTGTATATCAATGGTCGGTGAGTATATAAGGATATCATCAATAAGCACCATAATGAATGAGTTGGGATATGTATGGAATATCTCATTCATGAGATACATGAACACCAATGGATTAATTTTAAACATGAAAGGAAAGTCAAAATATGTATGGAAGATGCCTTAATAATTTTTACACCATTTCTAATACGAAATCATATATATACATTCATTCAACTAATCAATTCATGTCCTTAAAAAAGATCCACATGTCTCATTACTGCTAAGTAAAAAAAGGCAAGGATCAATATTTTCCCTCATGTACCTCTTTATTACCTCTTTATTACCTCTACACAAGTAGTAATTTACTTCTTTCAAAATAGTAAATTATATTCACACATGTCTTTTCTAGCACAACGTATTTATATGTATGCACTACTTTTACCATTATCAAAGCCCTAGAAGAATACTTCTCGCTAAATATAGCTCATCACTCATTCCCCAACATCTTCTTAGAAATAGATGTGAGGGTAGAAATTTTCCCTAAGAACAGATTCATCCTCCCGATGAATCATGCATATGGTATTTTTTCTTCTGTAGCATCTCAGTATCATTTTTCTCTTCTCTATAGTTTCACATTTCACTATGTTCATACTAATTTTTCAGGGTGTAATACAATATAGGTGTGGATCCATTTTTTGTTATGATATATTCTATTTGATTAGAAATTGTGTCCTCTAGTAAACTTTCATTATCGGGTGGGATAAAAACTTGTATCGAACAAAACCAAATTAAGCTGAAACTGAAGCCAAACTAATTATATACCATTAACTGGAAGAATAATTGTTAATTAATAGGAATGTACTATTTGATAGTATCATTTTGAAACATGGATCTATTTCCCCCTTGATTGCAGGAACATGATTTGACTCATGGAGAATTGTGGTTCTTATATGTTGGGTGGTGACATGTATAGTAACAGGAGACAGGTATGTTTTAGTTTAGTTTTTATTTTATTTTCATTATGGCATTTGCCACTTATGCCAACAATCTGTGTTTGTAGCTGTTTTGTGTTGACATGAACACCATAAATTATTAGTCCAATGGGAGTGTCTAAATGATGATATTGTGGTAATAATAGAAAAGAATTATAGAATCTATAATGGTAATGGATTCATGTATCATTTATCATCACTGACCTCATATATATAAGAAGTTGTTATATCTCATTTCTTTTCCCACTATTTTCTTGCAGGTGGTTTCTTATGATGAGGCTGGTTCTATCCACCATCATCGATGATAGTGATTTCAACATTGGATTTGGTTAAGATGTATTTCATTTTTATTCTTTGGCCAAATTTTAATTATGCCATTTGTGATTTTTGGGTTCTTTATATTTTTTTAGTACTTTCTGGATCTTGTTGAGGTGGATTCGAGTTGTCGTTGATGAAAGCTTACATGTGTATGCATAGGTAGGAATATAAATATATAAGTTCCCTATATATATATATTCACTCATGGTAGTATGAATATATATATTGGGTATAGGTGTGCTTATATATAGATATGAAAAATGCATACATGTGTAAGTGTAAAGGGGTATATGCAAGTATAAACATATGTCTAAGGATCCCCTTGTGCATATTTGGCCATGAAAATATGTACATAGGGGCTAGGTGTCCTTATATATATATGTGAAGTTGCATATGCAAATAAGCGGTAAAAAAGGAAGATTCGATTTGTCGTTAAAAGCAGCGCCTTGAGGTTGAGGTAAGTTTCCTTTGGCTAACCCTTTAATTTGAATTCTATAATTACTCGGGTATTTTAAAAACTTGTTTTCATTATTATATAATCTGTATATGCTATTCAAATTGGTTGTGGCTCTTTATAATGACATTTTCACCTATTTTACATGATTTCCCTAAGCCTTCAACATGGACTAGTAGAATGTTCCAGCCAACTCAATAGTAGAAAATGAAATTTCCTTTACTTTAGAGATGACAATGTCCTCATTTTGAGAAAACATCAACCAAGTATTCTCATAAAAATCTAAAACATAAAGAAAATATTTGTTTTAATTTCAACAAACAGAAACAACCGGCTTTGAATACCTGATAATTTTTTCTGTAACATCATTGTGAAACACTTGACCCAGAAAAAGACAGAATTTAAATATTCTGAGAAAACATCCTCTCATGTCGCGGTCACACCATGGTCACGCTGCGGTAATGCCGTGATTTAGCCCTGATCCAGCCACATCCAGCCCACAACAACCCCCTTCCACCTTCATTTCAGCCTACTCCCACCAGCATTCCATCCCACAACAGCCCCCCTGCCACCTTCGAATCTGCCTGCACCATCCCCACAACACCTGCAACCAACCCCCTTCCACCTGAATTCGAGCCCTCACCGAATTAGGTATATCAGGGGTCATCCAATCTTCTAGTCATCACAGATTATCATTCATTTCATTAAATATTCTAAGAAAACATCCTCTCATGCCATTCATATCATCCTATTTGAAACTAAGTGGAAGATACTTCCCTACAGATGTCATTGGATCGGGCCAACACAATGCGGTCACGCCGTGGTCACGCCGCAGTCATGTCGCAATCATGTCGCGGTAATGCCATGATTTTTCCCTACTCCAGCCACTTCCAGTCCACACCAGATCCCTTCCACCTTGATTTCATCCCACTGCCACCAGTATTCCAGCCCAAAACAGCCCCCCTTCTACAGTTGGATCAGCCCGCACCATCCCCCCAGCACCTACAACCAGCCCCCTTCCACCAGCATTTGATCCCTCACCAAATTAGGTATATCAGGGGTCATCCAATCCTCTAGTAATAACATATTATCATTGATTTCATTAAATATTCTGAGAAAACATTCTCTCATGCCATCCATATCATCCTATTTGAAACTAAGTGGAAGATGTTGCCCCGTAGATGTCGTTGGACTGGGCCAACAGGCTGCGGTCACGCCGCGGTCATGCCGCCGTCACGCCGAGGTCACGTCGTGGTCACACCACGGTCACGCCATGGTAATGCCATGATTTGGCCCTGCTCCAGCCACATCCAGCCCACACCATCCCCCTTACACCTTCATTTCATCCCACATCCACCAGCATTCCAGCCTGCAACAGCCCCCCTACCACCTTCGAATCAGCCTACACCATCCCCCCAGAACCTGCAACCAGCCCCCTTCCACCAGCATTCAATCCCTCACCGAATTCGTTATATCAGGGGTCATCCAATCCTCTATTCATCACAAATTAGCATTCATTTCTTTAAATATTATGATAAAACATACTCTCATGCCATCCATGTAATACTATTTGAAACTAAGTGTAAGATGTTGCCCCGTGGATGTTGCTGGACTGGGCCAACACGCTGTGGTCACGCCATGGTCATGCCGCGGTCACGCCGCGGTCACGCCTCAATCACGCCGCGGTAACGCCTCGATCACGCCGCCGCGGTCCGGCCGCGGTCACGCCGCGATCACGCCGCGGTCACGCCGCCGTCACGCCGCGGTCACGCTGCGGTCACGCCGTGATCACACCCTGGTCACGCCGTGGTCACGCCGCGGTAACACCACCGTCATGCCACGGTCAAGGAGCGGTCATGTCGTGGTCACGCTGCGGTCACACCGCGGTCACGCCGCGGTCATACTGCTGTCACACCGCGGTCACCCCGCGGTCACGCCATGGTCACGCCGCGGTAATGCCGTGGTTTGGCCCTGCTCTAGCCACATCCAACCCACACCAGTGGCCATCGACCTCACGGTGCGACCACGGGGGAAAGTCTGGGTGGAGGGGGGTAGGGGGAGGGGGGCAGGGGGTAGGGGGGGATGGGGCAGGGGGCATGTCTGTAGGGAAAAAATGCAGCGACACCTAATGATCATTCTACCAAGCAATTAAGAAAATCCATGTGCAGAATGAATTCTGGAGGTAAAAAAAATAAAAGGCCTAGCCCCAAACGTAAGTATAAATGAATATTTTATATTTGAACTGTATTGAGGGAGTTATTTTGTATGTTTTACAGGTTCCAGTGTTATGGAATCTTGTTTATCAGTTTTAGTATGTTTGGTTTGTCTCTTAGCCTGAAAAGACTTTAGACTAATATTAGGACTCCCAGAATTTATAGGACAATCATTGGTCTCCATATCATTAGTACTGTTGAAAAATTTAATGTGATTAGGGTGAGAAGTATTTAGAGTTGATTCCATAGGGGTCAAATTACATGGAATCAAGGGAGCAGTACAGTCTTTTCCTACAATCGTGAGTAGCTGAATGAGGAAAAGTGGGAAGCAGCGTACCAGGAATCACTTCCACAGCAGAAGAAAAAATTACATAGGGTGCCTGGACAGTGTCCAAAGAATCTGTGGGATACTATTTCTGATCACCAAATTCATTGTTATCCTGCATTTGTAGAGAAAATTGCACCGCAAGGGTGTTCTCATTTACAGATTTAAAAGATTCTAAGGTTTTAGTACCAGAATTAACCTTGGTAATATTTGGTTGTGTCATTGTTTGAATAGAGGGAAGGGAAACTAAGTCATTTGTCTGATTGTTGGTCCCATTTATTATCTCTTGATTAGATGTAGAAGTCAGAAGGGAGGGTTTTTGGTTCTGTCCAGAAATCATATCTGAGCAGCTGGGTTTAACCACAGCTTGTAGAAAATGATCAACATTGTCATTAGTTGCAGTTCTTAAGCTGTAATCATTTCCTTTTATGTGAACAGGTGGAGATATTTTATCCATCCTACCCAGTGTGGGTTCAGCATTTTTGGTGAGGTTAGAGTTGGGTACCTGCTTGGATGGACAAGTACTGAGTGAAATAAACTTGCATGATAATACTTTTTGTTGTACTTTTGTGTATGCCTGCAATAAATATCAAGACAGAAGAACCTTGTGGCACAATATATCCTCCCTTAACAACACTATTCAAGTGACCTGGGTCATTATCGGTAATTTCAATGTTATACTTGGAACTAGTGAAAAGATAGGGCCCTTGCACTCAAACACTTCCATTAAAGATTTTAATCACTATATTGATGATAATAACCTTTTTGAGATTAATTTGGTTGGGGATAAGTATACCTGGTATAATAGGAAACACAATATAATTTTACCAGGAAAACTTGATAGAGCATTCACAAAATTCAAAGCTCTCGATAACTGGAATAGCATCTCTAGTATTACTTTACCTAGGATAAATTCTGATCATCATCCAATTTTGGTGAACCTCAAGACTAGAGACAACAAAAATATTCTTCCTTTTAGATTCAATAATTCCTGGAACACTGTGGAGGATTATATTAAAATTCTAAAAGACACTAGGAATTCTATCAATTCGAATGATGCCTTTCTCTCTCCAGGGGGTGTCCAGGAGGGATGAGGGGCTGTCCAGGGGGGTCTATCAGGGAGGGGGTCTGTCCAGGAAGGAGAGGGGTAGTCCCGGAGTGGGGGGGGGTCTGTCCAGAAAGGAGGAGGGATTGTCCAGTGGGTGATGTGGGCTGTCCAAGGGGGATGGGGGTGTCCAGGTGGGATGGGGGCTGTCCAGAGGGGGTCTGTCGGGGGGGGGGGGTGTCGCGCAACGGTCACGATGTGTCATCATATTCTCTACACATCATGCACACACCCCACAAGGAGTAATCATACGAAAACAACCACTGATCAAGTATACACATACCATCCTCTAAAAGAAAACATGGTAAGTCAAAGAATGATAACAACCATATCACAAATCATGATAAATATATCATCATCATAAAAATCAACATGAAAATAAAAAATCATCATGGAATCAAGCTATGAGATTAATAACATGGAATCAAATCAAACCATATAAAGGGATACACACGAACCTGCATGTGATCAGAAGTCAATCCTGATATTAATTAAGCCAACACATAAATTATGTGTGGAAAATTATAAAATTAAGGGTCCAAAAGATATGTAATCTCATACATTAAGGGTCAATGATATAAAAACAAATGTTAATAAACCAATAATGATTCCACATAATGATCATATTTTCAAAAAAATTTACATGTCAAATATTGATATTTTTCATGAATTTCTAGAACTAGTAACTGATATATTAATCATTGATATTTTTTTACATATTATCATTTGATAATTTTATAAAGAATTTCCCTCGATTATCCATGTGATTAATCATTGATAATGATTATTCAATAAATTATCCTTTGATAATTTATTAATTATCATATGATAAATCCATATAAATTATCCCTCAAATTTTTCATCAAATAATTATTTATAAATCTCTCAATTATTTTCATAATCATCCTTTAATAATTTATTTTAAAAGAACCATTAAATATAAAAAATGATATTTTATGATACCTTGATGCCTTCAAATCAGAAATATGATTTAGGTTCTGCACATCGAGATGAATTTAACGACACTGACGGATTAAAAATCCATTAAATATAAAAGAAGTTATTGATGAGAGTAGGTTTGAAAGAATGTGTAAAAAAGTTGAATGTATGTAAAAAATAAAATTCCAACCTAGTCTGCATACCCTATTTTCGGAGGAAGAAGGTGACCCGACTAGTACCACCATCTAGGGGATAACATGAGAAAAGATGAAGCGCGTATAAGGGAGTCTTGGGTATAGTAGGATTCAAAGAGATTGTCCCGAAGGAATGGTGAATAATTTGGGTATTTTAAGAAGAAAAAATAAATCCCTATCACATCCGGTTACTTTTAAAATCCCCAAAATACATCATGATTTCAGGTTAGAATTTAAAAGGAGTGACTATTTTCTCCCATTTAAGGTGTTTCATTTGGAATAGAGTAAAATAGTTTAGTTTCCATTATTTTAGAATCATGATATCCTAGGTATGGGTTATTCATGATTTGGGAAGATAATGAAAAATACATTCAGAGTTTTTGATTTAAAATAATAATTAAATTAAAATAATTAAAAATTTATTTAATTTAGTTATTAAATAACATAAAACTTATGAGTGACAAGGCCAAAAACTCGTTAGTCATAAAAGTATAACCATTTCAAGGGTAAACCCTCCCTTCAAGACCTAATGGTGGTATCATTATTATCATATGACACACTGTTTGAGAGATAATAATTTATTATTATTTAAAAAATGGATAAATAATTATCTAAAAAAGTGGTATTGTTTAGTAGTGATACATCCAAATGACTGATATTTATAAATTTTATACCCTTTATAGGGAAAACCCCCCATCTTGGACCCAACCATGGTCTTAGAATTGTAATCCGTTGCACCGTTTGGAGCATATTAAATAATTTTCAAAATTATTCTAATAAAATTATTAAAAATTTATTTCATCTTCTCCGAGGAATTAGAGGTCTCAAAATTTTTCTCAAACACGATATACTACTCTGAAATATTCGATTCAATATTATAGATATCTAACTTAGATTTTACCCTTATGTGAGGCCATAACAAATTTATTAACATATTTTCAATGATAAATATTTTTTTCACAAAATAAACTTATAATTTATCAATAAGGGTACTTATTGTCTTTGTAAAAATTAGGATATTACAGAAGACATCTAGCCATGTTTCCAATTCCATATCCAAATGAAAATCTGATGAGTTATGAAGAATTAGTTCAATCACCATCTCAAGAGAACTTTTCTTTAGTCTAGAAAGTACTATCACCCCTACCTATAGTGTAGTAGATTATACCAGAATAGTAGTCTATGTATGTGTTAAATTCTAGGAAACTACATAAATTTCATTTCCATAGGACACTAGGGTTCTATGGTGAGATAAATATTCAAGAAGGGGGAGAGGGGTGGATTGAGTTGATAATATTATTTTTTAACTTTAATGAACCCCACTACATTTTATGGTTATGATGGAAACAAGTATTTCCCATGTAGAATATGTAAATTATTTGAGAATATACATAGATATTATTTATGAGTCATCACTCTAAAGGTTTGACATGAAGTAGTTTCTTTCGTGAGGAGTACTAACCCTCATCCATGTGATTAGTTCAGATCAAAGAGTTATTGGAGATGTATAATGTAGGGATGATACTTTATGAGTATTCAACGAGGTTCCCTAACATTACATAGTACTCTATCAATATGATTCAGGATGGTTAGCTCATGGAATGGATGTTTATGATGGGTCTCGACATAGTCATCTCTGATAGAGTGGTAACAATGTGCATTACCATATATAATGGCATAATAAAGTTGGGTCTAGAGATGTATATTTTTTATATCCATGGGATTCTATTTTGATTGTGCCTTCAATAGGCATCCCAATGCTGATTTGTTTTCCATTTTTTTAGAAAACAACACTCAATTTATAGGAGGGGTAACCATTCTTAGTCTTTTTCACTAGGTAAAATGGACCACATACTATGTAGAGAACTAGGTAAACCTATAGCAAGGCTATATTGTGCATGTGATGGGTGTGGTAACATGGAATGTGATTTACCAACCTGACGTGTTGGGATAGGAAGGCAGGTAGTGGATAGACTATAATGGAAGAGGTACATCCTTGAGAAGGGTTCTCCTTGGAAGGTAAAAGCATCTCCCTATGGAGGCATAGCATATAATGAAGTTAGTGGCCTTCCCATAAGAGGATCTATTAGTGGTGTGTTATGTTATGATCTGCATAAATCACCATTACTAGGTGGCCCGTGTGATTCTTAGGGAGATAGTTGTTGGGGTCATGGGATTCTTCATAAAATGGTGTATTATGTGCAAAAAGATTAATGTATGTTTAGAGGTGTGATATGTTATTATTTAACTCTTTATATAATAAAAGTAGAGACATTTTTGATTCATTACATTATCTATATACTTTTTATTAAGAGCTATAGATCCCATTTGAAACATTATCCTGACAAATTTGGATTAACATAACTACAAGAAAAAATTCTTTAATATCAATTATCTTCTAGTAGAAAAATATATCTATTAGTGGAGGGAGTCTTTTGTGTGACCACGTGGTCTTCATGATATGACCATATGAATTCATCTTGGGTATGGAATTGTTTTCTGTGGACCAAAAACATATTGATTTTAACTGTATATGAGTCAAATGCTTTCAAACAGAAGGGGTGAGATTCTACATTATGGGTTAGAGAGATATCATGGAAGAGAAAGTGAGTCTTGTAATTACGAATCAAAAACCCATGACCCAGCATTTGTCTAGATTATCACTTGGTGCAGTGGGTTCTTTAGTTATTCTATATCCATCAGTTGTGGATGATTAAATAGGGAATACTACCTATGAGGTGTGATATAGATTTTTTCATAGACTTTCACCATGATAATTCTCCAATGTATTTTTTAGAATATTGGATAGCCCCTACTGATCTCTATGAGCTGAGGGTGTGGTTGGGGGACCGTCGAAAGAAGGGTTTTATCAGACATAGTGTGCCCCTTGGGATGTATTAGTTCTTTTTTTGAATATGGTGGATGTGTTCCGGTGGATTTTTTTTGATTATCATTACCCAAATCATTCCATGGTAAATAATAATTACCTACTTCTGAGGATTAGACCCCACATTGATTTTTTTCATGGTGTGAGGTGGTTCTTAAAGATCATTCACAGGTCTAACAACCACTATTTGAGGGTTCATGAATCATACATTCCAAATCTCACATTCTGATGTTGCTATAGATAATATGAGTTCCTAGTGATGCCTTTTAGTGTAACTAATTCCCCTTCTATGTTCATGGTTCTAATGAGTCGGGGAATCCAACAATGCAAAAATTGATTAAGGGATTTCATTATTCATGACATACTCATCTACTCTACATCAGAGGTGGATCATGTAGTGAACTTTAGAGTGGTCTAAGACATTCATTGGGAAAACTGACCTTAATGAATTTTCTAAATGTGATAATTATGGATCCATTAGAATCAAATTATGGTTTTTTGTATTTCTGAACATGGATTAGTTTTGGACCGACTAAATATTGACGCAATGTGTTCTTGGTATCTAGTCAAAAACGTGTCAAAGGTGAAGAGTTATATTGGATTTGAAGGTTACTAGAATTGGACCATGTTTGACATATCGGTGATTGAATACCCTTTAACCTCCATGATGTAGAACATGTACTTTCTAAACTAGTCTAAATAGTTTTACAGAGCCTTTTATGTGTTAAAGATAAGTCTGCCAAGTGATCATGATTTAGGAGTAATGGAGGAGGGAATGGAGTACGTAGTGTATTTCAATGCCTCTAGAGATGGGCTTGACTGCGTGTTGATTCATAAGTAAAATTTTTTTTCCTATTGTTAAAGGTATTTAAGACACCATAAGAACAACTACATATCTAATGAATTAGATTTTACAGAATTAATTTTCACTATGGTGATGCGAGTGCCCTACCTTTTGGGAGAGATATTTTTTTGTTTTAACAAAACATCGAATTCTCATGTACGTATTCACACAAGGATATATAAAATTGAAGAAAAGTTCTAGTTGGAGTTCCTATAATACTATGACATTGATAAGGTATATAATATTGGTAAGGGAAATATGGTGGAATATTTCCATATCATTATATATAGTTCTTATCTGGTGGAGGTGGCATCTAAGTATTTTTCCAGTTTGTAGCTGACCTTGGATGAGGAAAGGGGTGATTCTTATCTTTAGTCGATTCTGTTTAATACATTTTATCCCCCATCATGTTAGGGAGACTTTGATAGGACACATGAACTATGTTGTCCTACATGACTTGATATACATCATAATATAGAAAAGATAGACTTCCTGAAGGGGAAATCAAGCCATATTTTTTCATAAGAAGAATGTGGTTCTGATCATGTTTTGAGAGGAGGTGGTGATTGATATTCTCACTTCTCCTTTGGCTGTGTATCTTAGGGTTGAGAATATGTACATAGACCCTATGTGGTAGTTTTGTGGGTTAGCATGAGTCAGAATATTTATTACTTCATCTCTCAATGCCTTTCATATTAGAGGGTGATGTCCAATCATTATATTATAAATATTTTCATGTAGCCTATTGAGATCCAAAATTGTAAATTGTTTGGAATATCCATGTAAATTGTAATATTGATTCTAGATATAGGGAGATTACATGATCCATATGAGGGTTAGATGATAGACTTTCAATGTCAGTACACATTCTTATTATTAGGGAGATAAGTTCAGTAGGGAGTTTGTTGTAGATGTACATTCATGACATTGTTCGCCAAAATTTGATTTCCATAGGGGTTTTCTCTAACCATGATGAACAGTTAAAACCATGATTTTGGAGAGGCCAATATGAGGCATTTAGAACACAGTGGAGGATGAGTACATCTTTTCACCCATATATTGATGGAAATATCAAGCACCCTATCGAAGACATAAAGGATATGTTGAGGGATTTTATGTTATAATTCATCCAATGATAATAGAATCACTTATCTTTGTTATAGTTTTACTATAATAATAACTATCAATCTTCTATCAGAATTGAAACATTCAATACCCAACATGGGAGACCCTTATTTCACCCTTATTTTTGATTGAGATTTGTGATCCATATCTTGTATGGTTGAAAATGGTGTGGGTGTTGTCAAACAAGTTCTATGTGAACTGTGATTGGATGAGTACAGTAATGAGCATATAGAATTCTCTTGATTGATGTAGTATGAACATGGAGTTTGATGAGGGATAACAATTTTACAGAGATTATCCCTATAAAAATGATTATGGATGATTGGTTGGAGAGGAAAGTTATCCCTATGTTTTATTGGTCCATTCAAGATCTTTTATTATGTTAGGAATATTTCATATATCCTCACCATACCCCTATAGTTAGAGAGGGTGTATGGAGTATTCCTTATGTCAGAACTAATGATATATGTGGATGATACAATTCATGTTATTTAATGAGGAAATATGGGAATCGATGATGGATCCAACATTATAGAGTACCTAGTGGTGATCGAGCGACTACAAGAGAGGATCTCGTGTGGATGGATAATCCCCGTAGTTCGTGTGTTGTGGTAGTAAGGGGACACGAAAAAAGATCCTGGGAGAGGGAGAGAAACATTTTGGTTTAGTATCCCCAGAATTTTTAATGTTTTTTTGGATGAAATTATTTTAAGAAGTGAATAATGTATATACTCTATTTTTAACTTGTAAGACACTGATAAATATTATGAAATATTTTTGG
This sequence comes from Viscum album, assembly GCA_963277665.1. Lineage (NCBI taxonomy): Eukaryota > Viridiplantae > Streptophyta > Magnoliopsida > Santalales > Viscaceae > Viscum > Viscum album. The sequence continues at coordinate 2,094,431,756 of OY728136.1, forward strand.
GGGCAGGTATTGGGGCGACATGAGATTTTGAAGCCTTGTGAGCCCAGATTTGATTTTTTAAAAATATTAAATATATTTATATTGTGTCCATGAGTACTTTTAGTAATAATGGAATACCTCATGAATGGAGTTTGAATTAGAAATATGAGACCATGGTTGAATTTGGGGCATGATGTTTATATGAGGTGGAACTTAAGGTTAGTTGGTGTGAGATGTCTAGTTGTGGCATCCATTAGATAGTTTTTTAAATTAAAATAATTGCATTAGTTTTTTAATAAGCATCCTAATTAAATACTCTATAAATCACATACTATGACAATTTATAAAGGTTATCTACATAATCCTTTCTATATTTTAGAGATGCAGTAGATCATCTTCATTGGAAAATTATCATCTAAAAATGAATGACAATTGGTTCATGGTGGAATAACCAATAACACATGAAAATAATCATCATTATCACTACAAAAAATATATCAGAATTTATAAATCTATAATTTAGGCGGTGATCATCAATTTGGGTTTACATCCTTAGTTATAAATTTGAGCGTGGATATTTGTTTATCTTATTTTGATTCTGTTCATTCATATAAATCGAAGGAGACCATATTTGGATTAAACTATTCAATTATGTAATTTATTACATTATCTGTCCCTATATTCCCCTCTTTTCAATTATTGTCTAGGAACTCTTTTTCAATGATGATTATCACTCTTATAATAGTGCTATTCCATCATAATAAATTGGATTCATTGTTGTTAGACTACGGGGTAATTATATGACTCTGTCAAGGTGGGTATGATCATGATTAAACCCCTATATTTAGGGTGGTTGTGAAAATTTATATTTGGAAGGTGATTTGTAAATGGTTCAGGCTTCATTAGATGATGAGGAAGATGATATCAGTACATCTAGGACTCAAGATGAATGATGAGTTGTGGGAGGAATGTAGAACGCATGACTGACCACCGTGTATGATCGAGAATATATGTTCTAAAGAACTATAGTGATAAATAATACCCACATTAGATCATAAATATAATGTAACACATAAATAGAATTATTAGTATCCTTGAAAAGTCATTAAAAGAAATCATCTACATAACCTTGGACATGTAAACAAATTAAGTGTGATCCAAATTGCTATGTACGTACTAATTATAAAACTATCTACAACAATTAAATAATCAAAATACACATGGAATGGTTGATAAATAAACATACATTCCATTTATATAGCTTTAATTCATTAATATATACTTCACAATCAATATGGAGTAGTATATAACAGAAAACACATTTCATTTATAAAATAATTGATAACAAAGTGCATTGAGAGATAATGTCATAGTGAAAAATCTCCCAGATATTAATAAAAGAATAATGACTAAATAAAATTCATAATTATTGGACTCCAGGATCATGGGAATCATGGTTCCTCTATGGTGAAGACCTTTTACAATACTATTTTAAATCTATATTTAGAAACCAGTTTAATTTTTCAAATATAGTTTTGTCTAATGAGTCATGATGATGCATCAAGGGGATGTATTATATCTAGCCACACCAAAAAAATTAGGCCCAAATCATTAAATATATATTGAATAACCAATTAAATTCATGAATCAGCATTCCTTTTCAACAGATATTTTTTTCAATAAAAGATACATGTTTATCAATATTTACTCACTCAATAAAATAACATTAAAAGTAAAAATTGTTTTTAAAGTTTAGTTTAAGGTGTACAAAATCATATTATCCATTATAAAATAATAAATTTTTTTATTATAAATATAACCTTGAATAAAAAATGATATCAATATATTGATTATTTTATGTGAATGTCAACAATTACAAAAGAAAATTAGATTTCACAATAATCTTCACAACTTGGTAACTTTCATGTCAAATCTACATGGTTGTGGTAATTCATATTTAAACATAAAATACCTTTAATTATGAATCAATGAAACTACATGTCAAATGGGTCGTATATATTCAATATAAAATTGAATTGTTTTATGCTAACAATTATGTCTTAATGGAATGTAAATCAAGATGAAATCCCTTTCCATGAACATAATATTGTTTTAATGAAATATAATATTTTTTGTAATTGTTTATTGAAATTTATTATACTATAACATATCCATAGAAATATTTATCATATCATAAATTTTCTTCTAATAAAATCTTATCACCTATTTTGTTTTAATATTGATTCATTATTTTCATTATTTCTATAGTTAATTTCCTTGTTTTCTCAACTTTTATTTGTCATGAATGTTTTGGTTCTTGCACATATTATTTATTTATATATTATCCAAAATAGTAATCTAGATATTAATATCCTATTTAATCATTATATATTTATTTATTGTAATCCATAAAATTTAGTGATTGGAAATGAAATACATTGTTCATAGAGATGGTAGGTCGTACGCATTCTTAAACATAGATTCCATTTTCTTATCATATTGAAAGAATGAAAATTAAATTATATATATATATATATTATAATTTCAGTATCATTTATAGTTTATATATTTCAAATATGATTATTAAACTATTCCTTAATGAATTACATGTAATGTTGGAATAAATCACGTCGCTTCGCGTGGCGGTTGTCTGTCGTATCCACACGCGACATTATCATGTTTTAAAAAAATGGAAAGAATAAAGGTATGTGTTATATAATAATTCAAAAAATCATTATATAATCATTAATATAATATATATCATACAATTAAATTGTAAATTCATCATTATTTCTATCCTTGAAAGGTGACAATGGAAAAAAATCAGTTCATGGTAAACTACTCTATCATATACAAAAATGATGATTCCATATCCCATTTGATGAAAGTGTGTGAAGATAAAATTTATAATCATAACATTAATAAATATCAGTATATTTATGTAACCTAATTAATTATTTAATCATTCATAATAGTAATTTATGGAGGTTTAAAAATAAATAAAATAAAAATATTCTTATAAGAACCTTACCTTTTATCCATGTATCCTCCATAGATATTCACTAAAACCATCAAAGGTTTTCCCTCATCGAAAACTATGGATCATATAATGAGTTTGGGGAAGTTGGGGAGTGAAATGGGGAAATATTTTTTGATCCAAATTTCTTGATAGCTGAGAAGAAGTAGGGTGGAATAAATCCCTTTTGTAGTTAAGGATGAGTTTCATTTATGAATATACACAAAATTATTCTCTATTGGGTGGTCAATAATAAATCAATTGGAAAAAATATTTATAATTAAATTTTTGGAGGTATTTCATGGTAGAAAATCACCTCCACCACTCAATATATAAACAATTTAAATCATTTTGTTCATGAACTCCTAAGATTCATTATTTTACCATTTTGGGTTTTCTCTTTGTTAACTAGTTTTATAACCAAATTAATTTAACAATTTAAAATAATTTAATGAGTTCCTTATTTGATAAATTATACACAAAAATTATAAATGGAATAGATAATTTATAAAATGAAAATAATTTTTGTGTTGGATAATAAATTTAAAACCAACATTAGTTACCTAAAAAACACCACCTTAATCGTAACCATGGTAACTGAGTTGTTTCCAATATTATAGTCAATATTTCTTTATTGTATAAAAATTGGCCATTTAATGGACCATATTTTATATTTGTTAATATTTAAAAATAACTTAATGGAGTATAGAATGTTTAGTAATTTTATATAAATTAATAAAATATGATTTATTATAAAATAGAATTAATTGTAATGTTTACATTATTCATTTAATTTTAATTTTATAATATCTGTAGAATGATGGAATATTAATATATGTATTTCTTCCAAGGAGCACCTCAACTTGATCTTTCCCCGGTGAAGATTAATGGTGCAACAGATCTCTAAAAACTTACGTTAGTAGCTCGGTTTCATCATTAGCGCCCTTCAGATGATGATTTTGACCGCTTCATATTCAATTCGTGGGATCTTAAGGAGTATGTGATTGTCAGCTTACTTGATCGGAAGCATCTGATGATACGGTTTGAGACAGAGGGTGACCTATTTACTGCCTGGTCCTGATCCACTCGAAGCTGCAATGGAGATTCCTTCTTTATTCTTCAATTGAGTTTTGACTTCCAAATGAGGTGTGACCACTTAACGATGGAGATTTGGGTTATTATTCCTAGTATCCCTCTCTCCTTTCAAAATCCCTCCATTTTGTGTTCTATTGGGAATTTGATCGGTCGATATTTATGCTTGGATCGTCGGACAGAGGTAGTCTGTCATCCCATTTGTCCACGGATTTTCGTAGAGGTTGATGTTGTGAGGTCTCCTGTCAATTGGGTTTGGATTACAGATGGGATGGAATTTAGGTGGAAGTAGGATGTCAAATTTGAGTCTTGGATGTCTTTTTGTGTTTCATGTTGTCGTCATGGGCATGATGTTTCTATTTTTCAAATGAAAGATATGTGTGGGGCTTCATCGGGGGCATTGAGAATGGGTAATGTGGGTTATATTCCATCTAGTTCAGCCTCACTGGTGGTGAAGGAGTTGTCTAGGAGTACTGGGCCACAACATGAGCTTGTTGCGGGTGCTCAAGGTTGGGTGGATTCCACGACACATGCTATTAATCCTCGGGCTACTGTTCAGGTTGCTGAGAGGTTTGGTCCTGTCTCCAAATCACAGGGGATTTCTTAGAAGAAGGCACAAGAGAGGCCACCTGATCCAACTGTTAGGCAGATATTCAAGTAGTTAAATAGTGATCTTGGGATTCCTAATGCGGTGAAAGTGGATTTTTTGGATTCATGTTCCCACCAGAAGGAGTCTGTGTCTGAGCAGCAGCTCGAACCAGTCTCTTCTGATCCGAGGGAAGTGGTTGCTTGTGCTGAGGAGTGGACAGGGCAGGAGGATGTTGAGGATGCTGGAGGACTGACAATCATGGTCTCCACTGGTAATAGGTTTCTGGGTTTGGAAAATGAGGTCAACTCTCATTTAGAGGCTGGTGATTCAAGAAAGGAGGGTGGCTTGCTGCAGGTTGTTTCCTCCTTTGAAGATGCTGCAACTGGTAATGTAGAGGTAGATGGTACAAGGCAGGAGGGTGGATTGATCTAGGTTGATCCCTCCTTTGAGGATGCTGTAACTGGGATTGTTCTGCAGTATTTTGTGGAGTAGCCACAATGTCTTGCCATGGTTGAATGTACCAATCAATTTCAGGAAGATTGGGATTTGAATTATCAAGAAGTGAAAATCCCGGGAAAGTGGGGTGATATTTCTAACAGTAAAGACGAAAATGAGAATGGTATGGTTCAGATTTCCTACAGTGATATGGTTCAGGCTGTGGGGATGAGGATGTCTGAGAATAAGGGTGTTATGACTGTCCCTTCACGGCGGAGGTCTAGAAAAGACTATTCTTCTCTTTCAAGGTTGTTGCTCACCAGATCGTCAGCTGCGAGGGAAAGTTGTTTTCAGCTGTTCTCAAAGGAATTATTATCTTTGGAAAAGTTGAATTTATGAAGGAAATATGCCAAGGTACTCATGAATTATTAAAGCTCAGAGTGGGAATCTACAAATGCGGAAGAAGGAATCTATAATGGCTATGGTGATGGGTGTGATTTTTATGATATGTAGCTTTCATTTCTCCCTCATTGTTTCTTGTTGACGTCTTCTATTTAGTAATAAATGGTCAGAGGAATAACTCTGACTGAGAATTCTTGGTATTATTTATTGTCTTTTGTTTTTAACTAGCTAATTATTACATAGGTGTTTCTTATAAATTCAATGTTATTATATCATCTCTAAAATATTAAAATAAATTATTATGATAAAAAACTCATTTTCCTTTTGAAATAATATTTGTAAATGAACTGATTTCATTCTTTTTTATATCCCAAATTTGTGTTGATATTGGAAGAAAGGATGGTAAATGTTTTTTCTTTTTCTTATATAACAGATTTTATAGTTAATATTCATATAAATGTATCCCAAAGACTCACAATATTCGATCCTAAAGTAATAAGGTTCAAAATATATCCATAAAATGGGTGTATAAATTTATTTTGTTATTTTTAAACCTTATATTATATGTTTAACAACTATGTAAATTGGTCTTTATTATAATCATAATAATTAAATCCTATTATTTTCACTAATAATTTTGATAAAAAAATTATTTTACTTATTATAAATTATATAATATTTTTATTCCAAATATGGAATCTATTTCCATAAATTACTTCCACACAAGTTGAAAAAATTAATTTAAAACTAATCTCGTATGTGGGAAGAGATTTTAGGTTTTTAAACTAAATATATTCATATTATTGGTATGTTTTATATATAAATTCAATATAAAAATTATTAAAATAACCTAAATTTGATTAATATATGTATAATTTTCGTAATTTTACTATTTAAGTAAATTAAATATAATTTAAAATTATAAATTCATTAGATGAATTTCTTTTTTCAATTAAAATTCATTATTGTTCACAATTCATATAAAAGTTAATATTCTTAGAAAATACCAAAAATTCACTCTAAGAATATATTGAAAATTATATTTTGAAATAAAATTTATTTTAAAATTAGAATTTTTAAATGATTAAAAATTTTGTTTTAAAACAACTTCACTTTTAAAACGAGACAAAACAACATTTAGAACAATTTAAATTCTATACATAAAGTTGGATTTTTTTTTCTTACCATGTTCCCATAAAATCGATTCTATGATTGAAAAAAAATATTGGATATATAATATAAAAATTTCATTAATATCATTCATTATTAGTAGTTAATTTAATTTATTATCATAAAACAACATTGAGTGAATAGAATTCTTTTTATAAAAACATTACCATTATATTGATTTTTTTTTATTAATAATTATTATTTAACTACTGAATTCAACCTTATATTTTCATAAGATATTTAATAAAATTATTACCTCAAATTTAATTTCTAAGAGACCATTTTAATTTTCATTAATAAGAATAAAATTATTCGATAAAACCGGGTGTTGCATGTTATAAAGTCTATTGAAAAAAGTATTTTTTTTTTGCGTATAACAAAAACTAATTCCATGTTGAATGATTCGCAATATATATCATAGTTTTAATTTATTTAAAATTTTAATTTTATTATAATGTTTTAGTATATTAAATTCCTTTTTACTATAGGTTTTTTTATCATACACACTATTGAAAAAATGTTATTCTTTCATAATTTAATTTTTATTACATTCTCCCTAACTTAAATAAACTATGTCCTAGAAATTTTTACTTCATTTTGGTAACAAATAGTTCGAAATTTGTAAATACGATTTTCAGAAAAACCCCATCATATTTGTGAGAAAAATGTACGATGTTAATAAATAGAAAGGGAAGGATGGCATTCTTCCAGAATAACCCCTTAAATACGTTTCTAGATAGAAAAATATTTGTGGGAAAATAAAATATTGACATTAATGAGAAAAGTAACACTCAAATACTAAGGGATGGTGATATAAAACATTGATCACAAAAAAGTGGGTGATCTATATAGGTTTAACCACCACAAATATACAATCCAAATTGGAGTTAAAAAGGTCATTGGTATCACAAAAATTATTATAATATAAGAACATTTTTGTTTCAAGGTCATCTTAATATAGGTAATGAACATTCATTACAAGAAATACTTACTTGAATTCATTCCATTTAATAAGAACAATATCATCTTTTAGTTATTAATTACTTAATTCATAATTCATAAAATACACCAAAAATGAATTTTTTGATTCTTGATGAACTAAAATTCACTTTTAATTGATCATAAGATCCCTATTAGAATGAACAATGATTCCACTATTATCTACTTATTATTATAAAAAATAGTTATCACAAGTTATCCAATATGCACAAATATTCTTATGGTGAAGTAATAAAATAATCTCTAAAACCTCATCCAAAGTCCATCATAATCCATTTCAGCAATTTCTATCCTTATAAACCATCTCAAATATTATGATCCAAACCATTTGAAATATGGTCACTGAATTTCCAAAATGATCTTATCATTGATCAGTTCCAAGTTTGTTAGTAGTATCCAACCTATATTATCCTTGTCAATCATCTCATTATCCAAAAATCATTATATCCAAATCAAAAACATATTAAGTGTTACATTTCCTCAATCGTGTGTTTTACAAATTGATTAATTTCTACAGACTCAATTTTCTAGGAACTATTCAATATATGCTCTCAAATACTTACTAAAATAGTACTGTATAATAATCCTTATATATTTCATAATTCTGATGATAATGATATCATCTATAAAATGATTTTATGACATATTTCATGTATCCAAATATATAATAACATTAATAATTCCACTTTAGATATATTAGAAAAATAATCTTGATCTTGACTCTTAGCTTCTTCTGAGGTATATTTCCTTAATCCTTAGGGGATTCATTTTCTTAGTGCCCAGAATATTTATTATTAAGACATTTAGTATCAATATTTTATTTATTTAATTTTCCTTCCTTTTTCTTGGTGATCATTTTCTTTTCAATTATAATAAAATATCAATCCCTTCAACTATATACTAGGGTGATTATTTCCATAGTTATCACGTATGGGAATATCTTTATTTCCCTTTTAACTTTTATCCATTATTTTTCTATCATCCTCTTCTTCGCATTATTCCATTTGAATCCATAATACATCTAGAAATATTTCTCTATATTTATAGAATATAAAACAATTTAATTGTATGAAGAAAAAGAATGAGAGACAAGTTCCCTTAGGAGACATGGATTAATCCCTTCAATGAAATAGTTAGCCTTTCATTATATGTGGCATATGTAATCTATATTATACATGGATAAATATTTAAATTTGGCCTCAAACACCGTAATAATTTTTTCAACCTTATAATTTAAACTAATTAACTTTCTCTTCTTCTTAGTTTTGTTTTTCATAATGGAATTATATGTCTAGGAATTTCTATATAAAAGAATATCATTCCATGAGTTATTTTTCATATTAGCTCTTAGTATTATAGATCAATGAATACACTTAATGAGAATAACAAATTATAAAATACATAGAAAGTGTACATTTTTCATTTTCACAACATCCCAATGCCATAAATGTCCTTTCAAAATACTTAATCCATTTTTCATTTTTCATTGTATTAGTAGTCCTACTAAATGACGGGGGTATTTGTCGCATAATGCATTCAATAATCAGATAATATCAATGTTCAATAGGTTTATAAATCCAAGAAATGTTATTTTTCAAAACCTAATTAATCTATACTAATATATCTATAAATTAATTAGATCTAATACCAGTTATGTCCTCTTACACGATAGGGAAACCTCTATATTGGCTAGGAGTATTGATACCCTTCTTCTTTCCATGTACCATTTTGAGATAATGAAATACACAAGATTGGATCATAATATTTTGTAACATAATGTTTAATATAATAACTAGTTATATAAATATAAAAAATTGAAAAATTCATACATAATGAATCTCATTCTCATAAACGTCGTTCTCTGAGTGTATATTTACATTCAAATACATTATAATATTTTTAAATAAAATTTTAAATTATCATCACAAAATCCCCTAGAGTTTGAAACATGGTGGGAATTAATGATCATTTTCACATATTTGGATATATTGGAGTTTACCTGTAATTACCTTTTCAAATTTATTTTCCCTAGGTATATATATTCTAGAACAACATCCACACGTAGTATCCAAACATGGATGTATTGTATGTAAAAACAACTTTATCTCTTCCATACCAAAAACATTAAGATGTATTTATATAAATATACTCCAATTATATCTTAGGTTTATGTTGCATAATCTATTTTTTCCTAATTATAATTCCCATATATTCTATTAAACATCCTATGATACAAAATATAATAAACTCGACCCTAGTAGCTTAGGGATGGTACCTTTCCTTATTAAATTGGTATTATTATAGGGAATCCAATCCTGAATGATTTATCCACCTATAATTTTCGGTGGACTAGATAAATAAATTATACACATTTTATATTTGAAAAAAATAAAACATAATGAAATTAAATGAACAACATCCTTAAAAAATCATTCCAATGATTCATCTTCATTACCAGAGGAATGGAAACAAATTAAGTGTCAAAAAAATTTAAAATATGGGTTATGTAATATAGAATCTATAAATAATCAATATTCATAATAAACATGGAAGGTTATATAAATAAACACACATTACATTTAAATAACTCTACTACAAGTATAGATAAGTAATAATCAATTTTTAGGTAAAATAACATAAATCAAATTTCATTTAGTCAATAACTGATAATGAAATGCATACAAAAAAAGGTCATAGTTAAAAAAATATGTGATTGTAATAATATAATACTTAATGAGGAAAGATATTAATTATTGAACAAAATGATCTCAGGTATCATGTTTCCACTACTATCATGAACTTTCACAAAATAGTTTAAAAACTATAGGTAGAAACCTATTTAATTTGGCCACCATAATTTTTCTCATGAAACCAAGTAATTCCTCGAGGGTCTATAATATTCCTGGCCCAACCCACCAGAATAGGTCCAAATAATTCTTCATATCTCAAATAATCTATTTAATTCATGAATGAATTGTTTAATCAATAAATATCTATATAGAGTAAAATATATTGATTTATCAATTTTTTCACATTTAATTAGAAAACATTCAAAGTATAGATTGTTTGTTAAAATTAATAAAAATTTTGGAAATTAGGAAAACCATCCTGAAATAATATGGTTTTTAAATATAAATGTTACCTCCAATGAAAAACTATTATAAAAAATTTATTGTTTCAATAAATGTTAAAAATAAAAAAATTAAATGATATTGCACAATAACTTTTACCACATGGTAACATTCAATTAAAATCATGTTGGATGAGATAATTAAAACATTATCTCAAATTAAAATGAATTAGGAATAAATAATAATATTACATTTTAATGGGGAATTATGTACACCACATAAAAGTGAATTGTTACATGATTACAAATAATTCTCAAAGGTGTTGAAATTTGTGAAGAAATATCTTACGTTACAATTCCTTTGAATTAAATGGTATTTAACCTATTAAATAATGGTTTTAATAATTTTATTAACATTTATCATAATCATAAAAAAATTATCATATCTGTTATGATCTTTTTATAAAGCATTATAACTCATTTGTTAACATCCATTCTTTATTGTCATTATTGTGTGTGTATATTTCTATAATTTCTCATTGGTTATTTATCATGAATGTTCTGGTGCATGTGAATATTATTTACTTCCATCATATCTAGAATTATAATCCTGATATTAATATAATATATATTCATTATGAATTTCTGTATAGTAATCCATAATATTTTTTGATCGGAAGTGAAATACACCCTTTTTGGAGACGATATGTTATATGTACTCATGAATGTTGTTTCCATTTTATTATCTTGTTGAATGAAATAAAATTAATTTATATATATATTATCATTCCAATACCTTTTTTATTAAATATATATTAAATATTATTATTAAACCCATCATTAATACGTTATACGAAAAGCGTGAATGAATCAAATTACTTTGTGTGGATGTAATCTGCCATACACACAAGCGATGTTATTAGGTAATGAAAAAATTGGAAAGCGAGAAGGTATGTGGGATATAAATATTAATAAGAAATAATAACATCATAAATATCTTATATATCATATATATACTATAACATCATCATTATTTCAATCTATGAAAGGTGGTAATGGAAAAATGAACAACATCGGTTCGTGAGGCGGTAGTCCTCCGTACACAAGAACAATAATTTCATATCCTATTTGATATAATTATGAGTGTTTTTAGGTTATATCCTTAACATAAAAAATTATTAATATATTTAATAAAATAATATTAGCATATAGTCATGGTATACTAGGACTTTAACTAGGTCAAAAAACATTATTAGAATAACATTAACTCTTCCTTGTGTATCCTCCTTGTGTTTTCACTAAAAACATCAAAGGATTTCTTTCATCCCAAAAAAATGATACAAATTTGACGGTAGAGATATTTGGGAGTGAATTTTTTGGATCATGGCTGATGCAAATGTATTTAGAGGCGTGGAGAATTGTGTTGGAGTGACTTCCATTTTATAGTTGATGAGGAGTACCATTCTTGTAAATACCCAAATGTATTCAAAATTTGGGAGGAAATCCTACATCAGGTGTCTATAATATTGTTATTAAAAGGGTTAAATATATTATATGGTTTATTATCACCTCGATCACACAATATAACACATTTTAATAAAAAAAAATTTCCTTATCTCCTATATTTTTGTTATTTTAATATTTTTTGTTTCCATCATGTTAATTAATTTTCTAACCTATGTTATTTTTCAATTAAGACTAAAATAAAGTGTTAATTGTTTGATAATTTTTACCCAGTGATTATAAATTTTATATATTATTTAAACAATAAAAATATTACGTGTGTTGAAAATTAATTTTTACAACAGTACATATAACATGAAAAAACACTACCATTTCCCTAACTGTGATAACTGAGTTTTTTCTTTAATTTATCGGTTAATACAATCATTGTTGTAGAATAATATTCCCTTGAATGAAACATAATGGATATTAATAAATATTTACATATTAATTTATATAAAATAGTTTTTTAAATTTAAAATCATTTAATTAAATATCAATTATTATAAAATAACTTTAATTCCAATTTGGACATTATTCCTTTAATTCGAATTTAAAATTATTATGGAAATTGTTGAATTCGAATATATTACGTTTAAATCGTTTAAAAAGATATATTCATATAAATAATTAATATATTATAATAATATATTCAATTTACTAGACTCATAATGTATTTAGTATCATTTAATTTACTTAATTATGTACTAGATAATCCCTCTATTGGAATTTCTTAATAATTTAATGTAACTATATCATCTAAAAAAATTAAAATAATTAATCATCATAAAAATCTCATTTATCTCTCAAAAAAATATTTATAACTGAACCTATATTGTAAAGTTTACTATAAAAAATCTCTATTGATATTAAAATAAAAGAAAGTAAATTTTTTCTTTTTATTTACATAACTTATATTATGGGTCATATTATTTAATATTTTTTAAAAAAAATCATAATATTATAACCTATGGTCATATATTTATTAATATGGCTAGAAAATGGTTGTTTTTCATATTTTGGATTAGTTGTACATCTAACAGTCTAAGTATAACCACTAGGTTTACATTTCCTTACCATAACCACTGTAATTAATTTAAATATATGCACTAATAATTTTGATAAAAAAATAATTCTTTGTTTTTTGAAATTATAAAATATGGAAATTAAAAATAATAAATCCATTTCTTCTAATCCAATTTCAAAATGTGGAAAAAATTAGTTTAAAATTAATCCACCTTATAGGATGATAAACTGTGTTTTCAAAGTGAAAATGTTTAGAAGCATAAAATATGTGTGTCTATATATATATATATATATATTAAATAAAAAAAATTACCATAATGACCTAAATACAATTAAAATAAAATTAATTTTTTTAATTTTACTAAAAACTAGTCTAAAATATTATTTATCATTATAAATAATTTGGATGAATGTTTATTTTCAATTTTAATATCGTATTTTTTACAATATATTACAAAGTGCAACATTTCTTTAAAATACCAAAAAAATCACCCTGTGATAAATTTTAAATTATTAATTGAAAAATGAATTTGATTTTTCAAAAAAATTTATAAAAGTTTCAACATTTATTTTCAAAACAAATGAGCAATTAAATTGCAGAAAATATCGAAGCTTGAAAAATAGAGCTTTTTGGAATAAAATATGATTGATTGTCATGTTTATCCTATAAAATATATTGGATTAATTTTTTAACATTTAATTTAATATGTAATATATAAATTTTATTAATATCATTCATTAATAATAAATAATTTTATTTATCATCATAAAATGCCTTTGGGTGCATAAAAATAGTTTTGATTGAAACAATTCATTAATATTCACTTGGTTTTTATTATTATTTATGATTAATTGATAAAAATTAATTCAAACATATATTATCAAAATATAGTTCATTCTATTTTTATACTATAATTTAATTTCACGTAGATGATTATCATTTTACGTAATAACCTCAATATTATTCGGTAAAACTCGATCATGCGTGTCAAAAAAGCCATCGTAAAAATTCATTATTGTGTGTAACTCAAGCTAACATAGATTTTTTTGTATTGAAAAAATAATAATATTTTACGTTTAATTATAATGTAATGTATATTTCAAATTCATCATATGTTATATTCCATTCTATACATTGTGTTTCTTGTTAGGAAATGTATTGAATAAAATGTTGTTCTTTCAGAATTTTGGGGTGTAACATTCTCCCTGCCATAATAAATTACGTCCTCAAATTTTGGTAACACAAGGTTTGATATTTCGAAATACCATTGTTAATATACACACATCATAAAAGGGTTAATAAAATATTCCCTTATTATTATAGAATGATAATTAAAAAATTAAATGTTAATAATTATATAAATTGGTTTTCAGATAGGAAAACAATGCTGGGAAATAAAAATATAGAATTGGAAGAGAAAAATAATTATCAAATAATTATGGACAGCTATAAAAAACATTGAAAACAAAAATTTGGGTGATCTAGGGAAGGTCAATGACCTAAATTCGAGAAATAAAATAACAGTGAAAAAGGTCATCGATATCATAAAAAATGAGGATAATAGAGCAATGTATTCAATATACTCTTAATATAGTTAATGAAAATCCATGGGAATATATATATACATGATTTCACTCCATTTTATAATAATAATCTTATCCTTTTGTTTTTCATTGATCAATTAATAATTTATTACATTATCCAATATTGGAAATTTTTTTGTCCAGAAGCACTATAATTCACTTTTAATTGATCGTAAAATACATAATAGAATGGAAATTCAATTATACTCTCACTATTAATTATTATAAAAAAATATTTTAACATGTTATCCAATTCTCATATACCTTCCAAAATATTGTGATCCAAAACATTAGAAATAAGGTCATTGAATTTCCAAAATGATATTATGATTAATTAATTCCAAGATAGTTAGTAGTATCCAATTTACTTTATCCATATAAACCATATCTTTATCCAAAAATCATTCTCTCAAAATCTACAATATATTAAAGGTTATATTTCCCTCATCCCTATGTTTTACAAAAAGAATAACTTGCTAATGATTCACTTTTCTTTGTATAATTTAACATGACCTCTCTAATACTAATTTAAATAGTAACCAAGTACAATGCTAATGTATTTTATACTTTTTATTTTTTTAATATCGTCACTAAATTAATTATAAAACATATTTCCTCGATGAAAATACATATGCACATTAATCATTCCACTTTTATTGTATAATTAGAGTAATCATGACCATGATCCCTTAGATTATTCTGAGGTATATTCTCTTAACACGTGGGGAATTATTTTTTGTAGTACCCCATATCCTTACTATAGAAACACTTAAAAACATTTTTTTATTCCTTTCCTTTTAATTATTTTTCAACGTGACCCTTTTCACCACACTAATAAAAACTCCAAACCCCTTCAATAATTTCCCATGTTGATTCATTCCACAGTTATCCCTTATGGTAAAATCATTCCTTCCCTTATTCCAATTATCCATTATGTTCTATGAAGTCTCCTTATTCCCTATCATCCATATTATTCTATAATACTTTCATTATTATTTCTCTATATTGGTAACATATAATACTATTTCATTGTATGAAGAAAATGTTTGAGCGACTAGTTTCCTTCACAGAATTGGGAGAATTCCTTCAATGAAATGGTCAATCATGAATTCCATTTTATCTATGTCATACATAGCATACCTACCTAGCCTTGTAAAGTGACCTTTATACTTCAAAAAATATTATTCATCATTAATCATTTAAATAAGGAACTTTTACTTCATCTTAGATTAATTTTCTTGTGGGAAATATTTTTTAAATAATGTCTCTATAAAATATCTGTATTCTGTCATTTCTATTTCTTCTTCCTCCATAGTATTCGGAATCAATAGACACCATTGATTAGCATATTCATTGTGACAATACATTTTATATATAACCTTTTAATATTCAATACATCTCAATGCCATAAATAGCATCTCTATTGACATAATTCATTATTCATGTTCCATTAGATCATTAGTCCCACTAAATGTTAGAGGACTATATCCCATTAAGTAGTCCATCATTGTGAAATGATGATGTGGAATAGGTTTCTCTGTCTGAGAAAGGCTTTTCCATAAAATGATTAAGGTTCCTTGATATATCCATTACTTTATCTATTTCAATAACTGCTATATCAGATTCCTCACTAGAGAAACCTTTTCCTTATCCATGATTATTGATATCCTTTCTTCATCAAGGTACAATTTCTAAAAAAATTCAAACACTATATTAGATAATACCATTATATAACAAATTTTTCAATCCCAAAACTAGTAAAATACATCTCATAAATATTAAAAATTTATCCAAAACTAATATCATAATAAGAAAGAAGGTTTATTTTGGAGTATCGTTAATTTCAAATATATTATAATGGGTGTTAAAGAAATTGTGTATTATTCTAAAAATATACTCTATGACTATCAAACTAGGTGTGTATTAATGCTTGTTTTCAAGTACAGGGTAATGCTCAATTCAATTCCAAAACATCCTTTTCTGAGTTATTACCCCTAGTTACATCTTTTATAGAACTATTCCCACATGTAGTATCTAGGCATGGGTTCCCCTATTGTTTATGGTAGGTCCAGCAGCCCCTCCTTCTTTGAGCGAGGGGACTTAACTGACTCATATTTCCCATTATCATGTTTTCCGAGGTTGGGGTAGGGAATCCGTTCGGTATTCATTAGATGAATCTCTCTCAGTCTTCCCCAATATCATTTACTCACAGAATGTCCTTAGGATCATTCAGGGTCAACCAGTGGTTCTAATTTCTCCACAATAATTCACCAATGCTTCCTATCTTCTTTCTACATCTATGGTGGTGATTTTCATTCGGTGCAGGCCTCTTGTGGAGATGTTCGACATGAATGTGAATGAGGAATGGGGTTTATAACAGCGTGCGGTTGTCATGCTCCAAGGGTTGAGATAGATCCTTATCTGTTTCTCTGATGAGGATGATTTGGAGCAGGCTTGGTCTAGATCTAGAAAATCTATTCATGGATTTTATTTTCATCTTCCTCAATATTTTTTTGACCTACACATGAATCAGGACTCATCTACTTCAGAAATTTGGCATTATATTCTTGGTCTACCACTACCCTTCCAGAATCTGGCACTTCTACAATCAATTGGAAACTCAATCAGCCTTTTCCTGTGTGCTGATCAGATAATTTTTGGAACATGATTGAGGAAGAATACTTCTATACCCAACCCATTGTTTATGGTCCATGGAAAAACATTTTATCGATCAATTATAAGTAGGTCCATTGTCAACTGGAGTGTCGTAAAATGTCTCCATGTGTTCGTTTGGTTGATCCTTCTTCTACATGTGTAGGGCGTGTAGCTCCGATTGTGATTTGTGAGGAATGCTTGTTCCATTCTACTGCTTTAGTCGGCAGAAAGATAGTGTGTGGGGATGCCTAAAGTGGCACAGGTCACCCTTTTCTAGAGCCCCCAATGATGATGAGACCTTGAGTGTCGATAAGCATGTGGCCCCTGAATCATTGGGTGAGGAACACCACAAGATGTTCCTTCCCCATGTGGAGGTTTCTCTTGGTTTTGGGGTGGGAGGTTCTTTAGGCATAGTAAATAAATTCATTCCTCTAAGATCAGGGCCACACGTATTAGACATATTTTTCTTTTAAGATAGTATTTGGGTGTTAGTCCTTTGTCTAGGGGTACGGGGGTGTTTGTGTAGGTGTATGAGGATGGGCTTGAGGATATGAGCATCCTGTATTTTATTTCATCCAAATATCTAAACCCATCTAGCCCGACCATTAAACCAGTTGTGCACATCGAATTCTCTTCTCCAGGTGTTGGTGAACATCTTAAATGTGTGGGTTGGGAAGAATAAAACAATAAACCACATTATATGGGTCATGGTTTTGATAATATTAGTGGTCCAGAGTTGTCTGAGTAGGTCTTACAGGACACTTTATTATATGAGATTAATGTGATGTTTGGCAGAATGGCCACCAATTCGCTTAATCATTTCACTGCACAGGAAGATGAAGAGTGTCATGTGGATGAGTGAGAGGATGAAGAGGAGCCTACCCATGGAAGGATAATTCCTTCAGTCCTATAGGGTATTTATAAGGATAGAGATTCTGATTCTGATTCCTCGGTTGAGCCAAATGAATTGGAACTTACGGAGGAATATTTCAGATTCTCTTCAATGAAGGGGAAAACAAGATCATCGACTCAGAAGGGTTTATAAAGCACTCTTGGAGGCCATGGAAGAAAAAATATTATTCATCCTTACCTATCCCTTTTGTCACCAGATCCTCAAGAAAAGGGCTTCCCCCTCATAAGGTTTCCAAGCTGGTGGGGAAAAATTCTAAAAAATAGATTGAACCACCTATAGGGAAGTCATCTACTGCAGACAAAGTGAATGTAGTTAAGGATATGATTTTTATAGATATCCTCCAAAGAGGGAAAGATTTTATGGAATGTGATGAGTGGGAAACCATCATTTATTGCAATTAATAATTCATTTACAAGGACATAGAGGTCATCACTATGCATGTGGATTTTGACATGCTGGTTGGGAGGCGGTTCCAGGCCAACCTGTCAAAGGATATGGGATCCTAGGCCCAAAAAAACATGAAATTTTGGAATGTGAATTCAACAGGAAGAGAATTACTATTTAATAGTTAATAAAACCATGGGAGAATATGGTTGAATTTTTTGATAACATCCTCAATGATTTTCAGGACGATAAGGATTCAGGTCTACACTGAAGTCTCCTCAGAAGTAATGTCTCTAAAAGTCTTAAACTGCAACTCATAGATTCAGCTATTTCATATCATGTTGAATTATTGTCTATATGTGTACTGGATTGGTTTCTCACTTTTCCTTAAATGTGTTTTTCATAATAAAAAACATATATTTGGACAGACTAGTGTTTAGGAATGGATGTAATACAGGGAAAAACCACATAATCTATACATTACCAAAATATTACAATGTTATTATATTACTATCCTAAAATTTTATCATAAATTTATGTTTCCAAAAATGTATTTTCATAAAAATTATTCCAAAATATTTTACTAAACATCTTCTAATAACATCTTTAACAACCCCAACCCCAATAGGGTTGGGTTGTTGCGTTACATTAATATAATTTTATGTTTACAAGGAATCAAATATGGATAGACCGACCAGTTTAATAGTTTTGGGGAATTAGATACAAACACGATACCCATATTAAATCATGGAAAAAAATTTAAAAAAAAATTAAAATGTAAATAATTCTTTAAAACTCATTAAAAGTTTTTAACTTCATAATTTACTAATAGAAAACAAATTAACGGTGATCTCAAATTTTTAGTGATGGTTAAATATAACCAAATATATAATGAATCAAAAAAAAAATCTATACGAAATTTTGGATGACTGAAAACACATTCCATTTAATTATCTTGACTACATGAATAAATAATTCATAATCATTATGTAATAGTAAATAACTGAAAAAATATTCCATTTAGTCAGTATCTGACTGTGATATGAATAAAGAGATAATGTAATAGTGAAAAATATCATCAATAGTATAAAATAAATAAAGAGGGAAGGAAAACTTTACTTATTTATCATCATGATCTCTAGAATCATGGTCCCTCTTCTATGAAGACCTTTCACAAAACAATTTTTGAACTACATGTAGAAACCCATCTAATTTGGCCAAATTAATTTTTCTCATGATACATACTAATACATTGATGGGATATATTATACTAGTCCCCACTAATTAAATTACATCCAAATCATTCTAAATATTTCAAATAATATATTTAGTTCTTGAATCATTGTGTTTGATCATAAAATATTTGTATTTAGTAAAATCTTCTGATTTTTCAATATTTTCATCAGTTAATCAAATAATATTTGACGTAGACACCATATGTAAAAATTGGTATGTGTTTCAAGAAATAATCATATAAATAATGATAGAACAAGTATATTTAAAATAAATTACATTACTGATGAATATTTATTATAATAAAGTAATTGTTTGAAGACAAATTTATAAATCACAAAAGAAAATCAGGTTGCACAATAAAATTTTCCACTTGGTAACATACAGATAAAATCATATTGTATGATGTAATTTAAAAATAAGAATAAAATAAAATGAAATTTTAATAAATAATGATATTAAATGTCCAGGGGACATTATATACACTATAGAAAAGTGAATTTATGCATGATAATAAATAAGTCTCAATAGAATGTAAATTGAGATGAAGTCCCTTAACTTATGCATCCTTTTTATTTATTTCTATGTATCCTATTGTATAATGGGTTTATGGATGTTACTAATTTATTATCAAATAGTAATCATATTTTTCATTTAATATATGATCTTTTATAACATATTTTCACCATTTTTAATAATATTTCATTATTCTTTTCGGTTGTTAATTTCCATTTTTTCTCATTTATTCTATTTCATGAACATTCTAATTATTGGTCATATTAGTTAGCTATATCATATCCATAATAATAATACTGATATAAATTTCATACATATTCAAAATATTATTATTTAGAGTAATCTATAATATTTATAGATTGGAAATGGATTAAACAATTCATGGAGACGCTATGTTGTATGTATGCATGAACACTATTTCTATTTTCTTAATCATGTTGATAGAAATTAAATTAAATGATGAATATATAAATATATATATTATAATTTTAGTGTCATTTTTATTTCATATATTTCAATTATTTTTATTAAAACCATCCATAACACATTTCATGTAATGCGTGAATGAATCACATTAGTTGATGAGGTGGTAACTCGCTGTACACACGAGCGACATCATCATATTCTAATGAAATGTAATGAATGAATTTTTGTGTGATATAATAATTATGGAATCATAATAAAATAATTAATATCATATATAACTATAAATCCATCCTTATTTCCATCATTTAATTTTGCTAATGGAGAAACAAACGACATTGGTTCGCGAGGTTGTAATCTACATACACACGAAAAATGATTTTTTAACCCCTCATATGGAAGTGTGTAATGTTTTAGTTCATACCCTTAACATAAAAAAATCTTATTCTATGGAAGATATTTTTTTATTTATATAATAATTATATAATATTAATTTATGGAAGAGCGGAAGTAAATATAATAAAAACTCTTTTATAAGAACATTACCTCTGCTTCAGGTATCCTCATTCACATTACACTAAATCATTAAAATTATTTATTTCTTCTAATCTAGATCTTATAATATTTGGGGAGGGAAGTTGGTTATTTATTTTTGTTTATATTGGACTAGAAAAATAGATTAATATCATCAATAAAGTGGGGTGAATGAGTGGCTTTTTATAGTGGAGGAATGACATTCATGTAAATACTATGGATTACTCATTATTGAGAGGATAATATTAACTCATGTGTCTTCATTAATGATAATTAATGATTTTTTAGATTAAATATTCAATCCAAAATTCCACCACATAGTATACCAACTATTATAATCTTTTTCATCCTTAACACCTAATTTACCTTTTTTTACCATTTTGGTTTTACATTATGTAAAATTATTTTATAACTTAAGTAATTAATCCTTTAAGGAAAATTTTATGTGATAGTTATTAGATAATATTTAAACAATATTTATAAATTTAATATATAGTTTTTAAAATAGAAATACTATGTGTATTGTTAATTTATTTTAACATAAGAGTAAATAATATCGAAAACACTTCCTTAACCATAATCATGATAACAGTGCTTTTCTCTATTTAACTGTATATATATACATTGTAGTTGATAAAATGGTCCATGAATGGGAAATATTTAGTATTTATTAATATTTAAATAAAATTTTAAATAATATATTGTTTTTTGTAATATTAAATCAAATAATTAAATTTCATTTCTGATAAAATCACATTAATGTAAATTTGGAAACTATTCCTTTAATTTTAATTTAAAAACATCAAAAAATTGTTGGAGTTTTAATCTATTATGTTCATAGATATGTAAAATGATATATTCTCGAATAAATTTTTTGGAATACTAGAATTTATTCATTTTACTTCACTCTTAATGATTTATGAATCAATTAAATTTTTTAATTATTAACAAAATAGTTCTTCCACTGACGTGTTATAGAAATTTAATGTAATTATATCATCTCTAAATAATGAAAATAAATTATAATTATATAGAATTTATTTTATTTTATGAATATAATATTTATAACCAAAGAGTTTTTGTTTTTTTTCATATCACAGAGATTTATTGATATTAAAAGTATTGAAGGTACATTTTAGTCTATTTAATTACATAACTTATTATATGGTTAAATTTAATGTAAATGTTTCCAAAAAACACATAGAATATGATAGTGTGGTCATAAGGGAAAAATATGGATATTTAATAGGAGTTGAAAAGGTTTTGGATTATTTTTTCCCCTTACTTCTAATGTTAACCACATTGTAAACAAGTTTTTACATTAATAATTTTAAATATTTTTAAATATTTTTAATAAAAATGATGATATAAAATTAATTTTACATTTTTATAAATTTTTAATTATTCATATAACAAATAAGGCTTTTATTATTTAAAATTAAATCCAAAAAAGTGGAAAACAGTAATTTAAATTTCATCATATCGACAGGACGAGAAATCTTGTTTTCAATGATAAAATCTTCAAAATTTTACTATGTATTTTTATCTAAATTAAATATAAAAAATAATCCAATTACCTAAATTTTAATATTAGATATATAATTCCTCTAATTTTTATTTATATCTAATTTTAAATATAATTTTACGTTATAAATTATTAACAAACAAATTTGTTTTTTGATTAAAATTCATTATTGTTCCCAATTCTTGAGAAAGAGAAATATCTCATAAAAATACTATAATTTTACTATAAATAATTATTAAATTCTAATGCTAAATATAAATTTTATTTTCTAAAATAAGTTTCATAAAGTTTTAAAAATTTAGTTTAATGACAAATGTTCCAGTAAATAGCGGCATAACTACTCTTGGAGAAATAGAATGTTTATGCACATTTTTTGGATTTTTACTATCTTATGCTAATAAAATATATCAGATGACGGTAAAAAAAATTTATTGAATATATAACATATAAAATTCTATGTGTGTATTCCCTAATATTATATATTTAATATATTAGTATAAAACTTTTTTGTTCATGTAAAAATAGTTTTTATAAAAACAATTCCATTTTATTCAATTGGTTTCATATTCATTTATAATTACTTTGTAACCAATGAATAAAAACATAAATTTCCTTAATAAATTTAATACTAAATATAAATAATAATTTAAAGGATAGTATATAATTTTCATTTTAAATAATAATATTACTATTATTCATTACAAATCGGTCCAGTATTAACATAATCTATCAAAGAAAGTCATTATTGCGTGCAACACAAACTAACATAGTGTAGAGAAAATTTAAATCTATAAAGTTGATTGAATTTATTTAGAATAAATAATTTATTGCAATTTATTGGGATATTATATCCCCTTCTACATTCCATGTTTGATTTCTCACACAATATTGAATAAAATGTTACTCATCCATAATTTTATGGTTTTACTGTGGCCACAGATCTATAAGCCATGTCAAAGATATGACAATCTATGGAAAACACAACTACACGAAATGTTGTCTAATAAAAAATACCTTATATTACCCCCTTGGTGTGGTGATAGGGTTTCAGGTTAGATATGGCTTACATATCATATGCATCGGACACACATCATTTGACACTCCTCGGGTGGTTGAGATGTGTTCTAGTTAGACAAAGCGAATGCCCTATGCTGGAGGACATGACATGTTGTGTATGTAAACATAGGAATGTGTTGATTCCAGTGAACTTCTAGTTACACTCCCTATCTTGATTAAAATAGGTTCCACTAGATGAAAAAAGGAAGTCCTTGGTTGGATGAGACATGTTGTGCGGGTCAAATACACATTATGTATGGTGACATGTCCACTAAGTCGTGTCCATATGATAAAATGGACATGCAATGCAGAAGGAATGCACAATGTGTTGACCTTGTATATAGAATAAACTCTCTTATTATCAAACTTATTCCTCTCATAAATCTTTATTTTTTACTCCGATTTTGGATAGTATGTAGGATATCTTGATTATTTTAATGTACAACATGGTGGTGGCCCTATTAGTGGCTATTATGTTAAGATGAATGATGTTTTAAGATATATTATTCTTTAGAAAATTATCAATGC
The DNA here is from genome assembly GCA_963277665.1 of Viscum album. Taxonomy (NCBI): domain Eukaryota; kingdom Viridiplantae; phylum Streptophyta; class Magnoliopsida; order Santalales; family Viscaceae; genus Viscum; species Viscum album. The sequence continues at coordinate 2,094,456,388 of OY728136.1, forward strand.
TTAAAGTGATAGGGGAGGATTTTTATAGATTTTAGATAGAGTAATTATTCCCATGTCACATTGGGTTGTAATTCCTCTATCTATGGAGATGATATTCCCCAATAACAACAGGGTGGGGCACGCCATTGTAATTTTTGGATATAGATGGTACTCTCTAGAAACATAAGGAAATGGTTCTTATATCCATGAATATAGTACACCCATGTCTCTCCAGGGTGTGGTGCCTCTTTAATCTTTTTTACAGATACAGATGATACCACCTTATTACACTAGGGCATGGGTCCTTTATAAAGTTAGATATTACACTTTTGTTGCACAATGTCAGGGTTCATCCATACTAATTTTTCTAGAAAGAGAGATGGTACTCCCATGCATGAGATTAGATATACTATAAATTGGGACCATACTCCTTTGTTTCTCCATGAAATGCGTCCCCCGTATTCTTTAAACCTATATAGGGAGAGTACTCCCACACATAAGAGAGGGTCATCTCTCAGTAGAGTGGGATCAACATGTTGGTCTAGGGAGTAATTCTTTTACCAATTAGATATTTTACTTCCTCAGTCTCCGTGGGTGTGGAGAGGTGCATTCCATTCATATGATTTATTTAGATAGACACACGGGATGTTGGGAATCAATGATGGACCATTAGAGTTGTAGAAAGACTCATCATCTTTGGATAAACTGTGATATTGAGACCCCTTTTTCTATAATATGGGTTTCATAAATGATATTATATATATATTATGTTTTCTTTCATTTTACACTTTACTTCGGTTCATTTGACTACTTATATCATGTATTTCATACCTCCCTATTCTGTTTTCGAGGTCCTATACTAGGTATGCACATACTCACAACTTCGTGGGATTTTTCAACATGTTTCATGTCTTATGTAGATGATATAAAGATCAATAGTGAATTTAGATGAGTATTTACTTAATATTTGTCCTATATCACATATCGATCTCATCTTTGGAGATAAGGATCTATCCACTCTCATATATTTTTCATTCGAGTTGTTTTCATGTTGGGACATAATCATTGGGGGCATGTATTTTTTCATTTTCATTTGTTATTTCAATATCGAAATCTTATTTATTATCTAGTGGAAACTACATGCATGTTTTTTATTCACAATGTTAGTGTCTTTAAGTAATTTTACTTTACACTTATTCATAGATATAGTTTAGTTTGTGTATATAGGTACATTAATGAAAGGAATCCCATTTTATTTAGGCATTATCTGTAATGACCAGGGTATTAATAGAATAATAAAGTTTCATATCAATTAATATTTATGAATAAGAGTTTAATTTTATATTAAAAAGAACAATTTTTCTGATATCATACTCGACATGCTACAGAGTTTATTTGATATCATTATTTACACAAAACATTGAGTTATAATAAAAAATAATACAATAATATTATTATTATTTTAAATGGTACTTGACACCTATCTATTGGAATGGTAGAAATGAATATTATCAACTGAGTTTTGAAATTTTGGTTACATGTGTTTAAATGATGATTCATTGGTTACTAGATTTATTAGAAATAGAAATAAAAAACCAATTGAATATCGTGGAAGTGTTTTCATGAAATCCTATTTAAAAGATCGTAATTGGGTTTAATGTTCGATTTATATAACATTAGAGTTTATGGTGTTATTTATGAATAAGTGACATAACCATAATGGTTATAATATTACAAATAGTCATAGTTATTTTAGAATAAATTAATGAGATTAATATAACATGAATAAGTATATCATAATTTTTTCCCTCACCATAAGATATTATATGACGATTTTACTGGTATACTCACACTGGTATTTTTGGTTTTAGTAAATAACTAGATCTAGGAGACACAAAAGTAACAATGGAGGTGAAGAAATCAATGAAGGTTTTCTGAATAAGAAACCAAAATTAAATGGGAGATGCAATGAGAACTATTGTAGTTATTCTCAACCAACTATATGGAGTTTTGATTGACCACCTTAACCTTTTTGATTTTTATAAGGCATCATATATGCGAGAAAAAAAACCATATGGCTGTTCAGGTAATAATCATAAAGGCATGTATATTAAAAAACCTATGTGTCATGGATATGGAAAGAAACACCTAAGAAAATGATACAATGATACAGGAAGATGCTTTAGATGTGGTAATGAAGGAAATAAATCGTGGACCTACCATAGAAAATGGAAGCATACAATTGACTCTAGGAAAGGTAAAAAAGATATTTTTGAAAGATCAATATAATATTTTAAATGTGGTGTGTATGGTCATTACACAAATATATGTCCTAAAAAGAAGTTTTGGGAATGGGATGAGTAATACCATACAAATATATGTTTACCAATACCTATTTCTTTTTGAATTGATGATGTGGAAATAATAAATGACCAATTAAAGGTATGGATTATTTCGTAAATTATGTTTTGACATTATTGAATCATAGGATATGATTCATGATTTTGTTTGCAGGAATGAAGTATTACAGAATAAGTTGGAAAAGAATGGTTAATGGATAATGAATAATTTTTAATGATTAAGAAGTCTACATATAAGGGGATCAAGATTTATGGTAGATTTTAAGATGATGAAATGCATAAAATTATCAACTTGCTTTTGATGATTATATTTTATTGAAATACTATTTCTAGTATGTGTAACCATAATTATGTATATGTGAAAATGTTATTTATGAAATAATAATCTTTTCATGTGTGGACATAATGGATAAACATAGGGGTTCATATGATCATTTTTTGTTGAGATGATAAATGGTTATTTCATTTTAGGATACAAAATTAATGGTACTAGATAACCTTTGCGGATAAAATTATCTTTCATTATTATTGAGGAAATTATTTTATTTTTAGAATGTTATAAAATGACATGGTTTTAGGAAAAGGACATCCTACCAGATGGGTTTCAACCTATAGGATGGGTGACAACCCATCATGTCATACTAGGCCATGGTAATCGAACCCACAATTGAAGGGTGACAAGGGTGCATTGCCTACCTCTTGCCTACGTGAATTCCCTTGTTAGTATGAATTATTCTTTTTAGTTAAATGATTTTATAGATCAAGAATAAGTTGATTTTGGGAACATGTGTTTTATCAAATGGATATCCTTAGTATTGGAAAATTATTTGGTTATTATGTGATAAATTTTATTTTTTAATACATTCTCTCTTTTGGGAACACTATATGGCTATGGAAAATAGAATACATTGAGATTTCAATTGAGGAGTAATGGTTGAAATTTATTTTGGAATAATATATGTTTTTTGTTGTGGAAATATGGTGATTTTGTAAATTTTTGGAATTTATTAACCTATCATATAGAATATGTGATTGGGTTAACTACTTTTCATTATGAGAATTTTAGTGTAACTGATGTTATTTGGAGATAAATGTTATTCTTTTTTTGGAAGACTATGTGATATAATCCTTCGGAATTTTGGGTTTCCAACAATGTTTGGTTTATTTTGAATAATATTATGGAAAACTGTGTATTTAATGGTATTTTTTTGATCTTTGTGTTTTATTTTTTCAGTTTTGGAGATTAATAGTAGTATTTATTTGTTATAAAAGATTATTATTTTGGGAGATTATCTGATCTTGTACAAACCATTTTGGTTTTGGAAAATGTGTAAAAATTGGGGAATATATGGACTATCTTTTATAGATCATGTTATTCCCTAGATGTTTATTTTAGCACTTCAGGTGTGACTAAGTCATCCTAAGTACGAATCGTTTGAAGAAAAGATGATTTTGTGGAAATTTATTAAAAGATGAAACTCCACTTGAATTGTAAGTACATTTCCTTATATTCATAGTCAATATCATAAATAAATTATCTAAATTTATGAATGGGAACATAAAACGAAAAAAACATGGTCCATTTACTTTTTATACTTGGGTGTCAAATCCTTTTTAACCTATCACACATTTTTTGTTTTCTGGTGGTTAACTTTCTCCTGATCATGTTTCCTATCACTCTCTATCCAAAATTGATGGCTAGTTTTCTTTTCCATATCCAAATTTTCAGGGAATCATATTGTGTGTTATCTCAGGTGAACTTTATAGTTCTATTTATTTCTTTTAATGATATAGTTTTATTTAAACATTTTCTTATTTGGAAATTTCAATGAACTTTTCAGGCCAAATTTCAATATTAGGAGGATGAAATTTTCAAAAGGGGGAAGGTTGTAACAAGACAGCAATTTATAGAATAATACATTTTCATATCAATTAATATTTTTGAATTATATATTAATTTTATGTTAAAGAAGACACTTTTTCTAATATATTACTCAACAAGAAACAATAGTTATCTTTGAAATCATAAGTTACACACAACTTTGAGTTATACTGAAAAATAATCCAAAAATATTATTATTATTTCAAATGGATGTTAATGCCTAGTCATTGGAATAGAATAATTTAATAGTATCAATTTAATTTTTAAATTTTTTTACAATGTTTAAATGATTATTCATTGGATACCAAATTTATTATAATTAGAAATAAAAACCAATTGAATATAATGGATATCTTTTTATGAAAAAATATATAAACGATTATAATTTTGTAATAATTTCACACATTAAAGACTGTTATATAATGAAAAATATATTATACATATTTAATGCAACATTTTAATTAATCTTATATGTTTTCTATATATTATATATGAATAATTTAATTTTTTTCGGAAAAATAATGTATTTTTCTAAAAATGCATTTTTACAGCCTTTGGATAGATAAAGACTTTTAAATCACGTGTTTGACACCATTATATGATTTATTTGACAAAATAGACTTCATATTTAAAATTACAACTTCATAATTTAATTTGGATGAAATTTTTGTATTTTTCTGCTAAAGATCATTTTTAATGAGTAGTGAAAAATACTGTCTTTTAATTCAAAATTGCCTTTTAATCTAATTTATTTCTATAGTTAGGTTATAATTTTATGATTTTTAAAGTTTAATTGTATTATATATTTTTTAAATTAATCTAATCTTTTTCATTGGAAGTAATTTCACTTTGAAATCGGATATAAACACATGTCAATCTATTGTAGTTTTTACTTCTTAAAAAGTCTTTTTTTTGGTTTTGACAATTTGAATTAATATTAAATTTATTTCTGCCACTTCTCTAATTTGAATTTTTAAAAATGTATTCCATATTTGGAATTACGATTTATATGTTATTTAAATATGTACCTTTTGTTTTTAGACATTATGAATAGTAACTTTAGTAAATATTTTATTTACCATGGTTAAAGGGTAAATTCGGTAAATAAAGGTAAAAAATAATATTATAATAATATTAAATAACCCTAACATGTGTCCTTAACATATTTTATTTGATATGGCCGACCATGGGAATCTGTGGGTCGATTTGAGGACACCATGGAGCCACTTTTCTGTGAAAATGACATTTAATTACTTTTAACCTAATGTTATGGAAAATATAACCTAAACATGTATATTTTAGTAAAAAAATTATATTGGGTTATATAAGTTATAGTTTCTACTATAAATAATCATTATAAGTATAATATGATTTTCTAAATCATGGTATTTTATTTATATTTTTTATACATAAAATAAATAAATATATTTATGACATAATGATGATGTAGTGATTACCTTATTAATGAAAGACATAAATAAATTAGATTATAAATATTAAGAAGAATATATTTTGATACTTTTATGACATAACTGAATTTTAGGGAAGATTATGACTTGTAATATTTTATTTTTTGATGTTTTTTTGAAATAATCCATTTGAAGTAGATTTTTAAAAAATTCATTATATGAATAGTATAAAAACTGACATAAATGGGTTTTTAAAACAATTAATATTTTTTTAAATGACATAATAGTTCAAAAAATTTATGTTTCAGAAAAATTACTTAGATAATGGTAGAAACGTCAAAAATGAACCACTTTAGGTTATATTTTAATTTTATGGTCACAATATTTACCATATAGTATGAATATACAAAAATAAATAGTAATAGATAAATTTTTTAAGTAACGGTTAAAGCTTAAGGGCAAGGCTAAATTTAAACAAAAACTTGTCTAAAACCGATTTTTAAGGGCGAATTAAAACAATCATAATCTTATCTTAAAATAAAATGAGTTGTGGACCTTTTGAAAACCAACATTCAGTTTATAATAAAATAACCTTTCAAGACATTACTAAAGTACCCCTCCTCCCTCTTATAAAAGTACACCACCTATAACCCATTACACACACCTCTAAAGTCCCTTATCTCATCAGAACTATACTCCAAAAATCTCCCAACATTCCTCACATCCTCTTAGATTTCTTCCCTTATACATAAGGCAATTCAATAAAGCCCATTGGCTCAAATCAAAAGAAGTTACTCAATTTGAGGTAATATCCTCTCATGTTCCCTTCTATTATTTTTCCATCTCCACTCTCTATGATCTTATTATTATTTTTTATATAACAAAAATAGTATCCTCAATATAATAGGTTGTTGTTATGAGATTTATTCAAACTACACTTACACACACCTCTATATAATGGATACAGACAAACTGTTTCTATGTATGACGAACTGTTATCTCATGAAATGATTAATGTTCGATTTTCCCCTACCACATCTCCTGGTGGCCATTGTGATATAACTTAAATTATATATGATATTTATTTTATTTATTTTATATTTATGATTCAGTAATTCTCATTTATAATATAACTTTATGCTTTTCATATTGTATAAATACGAGAATTTCATTTGAGAAAGTGTGGATTACCTCCCCCTCAAAGTGATATGACTCGTTCATCATAAACATGGAACATATAAAGGATGGAATTAAAAAACAAATGTAACATATATAAAATATATATTACAAAGGATTTATAATATACCTATGTATCATTTTGTTTACATTCCTTTAGATATGAAAAAGGAATGAAAGTAGCATTCTTGCGTATGTACGGCTTACCGTCTCAACTCCATAATCCATTTTTTTTATTAAATAAGAAGTGGTATTTGGGGAAGTGAGAACAATACAAAACCCTCTAAAATCCATAAAAAACCACACTTAGACTACCAACAAACAACATACTGAATTGAAAATTCAAAATCCAATGGTACATTTCATTTCTTATATCCAAATGTTATGGAATATTATAAATACATATATACTCGATATATATGATATATATATGAGGTATCTAAATCATGAATATAATTCTGTAGATAATATACTTCTGACCACATTGACAATTTTTAAGTATAACAACTTCATTTTGGACTCATGTACTGAACATCGACAAAACGACCGATATGAACTTGAATAATTATACGGTTTTTATATAAAGGTAATAAGTTATATAAATGGAAATATAAACATTAAAAGGTTCTAATGAATGTAGAAATTAACATAAGTTTATTATTCAAGATGAACAAGGAACATATGTGATTATTTGGAATCAATTTAAGGGACTACGTCTCAATGTACTTTTATTGATGCATGTTTTAATAATATAAACCACATTCTTTTACACGGTGTATAATAAACCCCTTTTACTTTTGCATTTATTCGAAGGGAATATTTTTTCTACGAATAATTTTACTAAATGAATAATGGAATGTCTTTACACTTATGGTGAAAATTACCTCTCTTCTTCAATAATTTTCATTTGGCTTCCTCTATATGCCTTAATGTTATTTAAAGGAAAAATAAATCCCTTTTTTTGTTTTTTGTAGTTTTGGGTATTGAAAATGTTTTTTGAAATAAATTGAGCATTTAAATATCTTGAAATTATTTCTTATCATTGAAAATTAAATGTTTTTAGTGAAATGTTGATATTTTCAATATTTTATGGGTTAAGAATATATATTACTACTTGGAAATTTGACAAGTGGTTACATGATAAAGTAAAATATGGGTGGTTCAATGATAATCCAGGGATGAGTGGTTATGTTATACCCTCCAATGAATTGGGTATGGAAGTCAGCAATATGGGTATTCCATTTGGTGATATGTGTGGAAGTTTACCATATGGTTATTCCATTTAAGCATGTTTATGTCTCAAGTTATCTTTATATGCTATATGTTGCTTTATATTTGTTTTATGGTTGTCTTTTGGTTACAAAAAAGGGTATGAAATGAGTTTATATTCAATGAAGTCTTTTTTATACATCTTCTTGGTAAAATTTATTAATTTATAATAAATTATTCTTGGTATTCATGGTGTTTTGAAAACTGAAAGTTTTCTTTCTTTATATATCCCTTACTGATGTTTTTATGCTCATCCATGATTTTGAAATTTTTTTACAGGACATAAAGTGAAATAGGTTCAAGTATAAGATCAAGAAAAATTCATGTTATTTAAAACATGGAACTAAATATATTTTATTTCTTTTAAGTGTTTTTATTTTATGAAAAAATTGACACTAAGTATAAGTGTCTACATATATTATTTCAGTTTTATGTACATGTTATGAACTAATTATCTATTTCTATAAACCTAAATAGATCCTCAATGTGAATTATTAATTTATTTCAATATTTTGTAATTTTTAACATCAGGTACTTATATTCTTAGTTCTTTCTTCTATATCCTAGCCCATGAAAGAATTATTGGTTTTGTTACGGCCCATTCATATTTCTTCCAGGTGGGGCCTGGTATGTTGGGTTGTCACATTTTCTTCCTCACAATAATTATCTATGATATACCATCTATATTTTTAAGTACCTATTGTTGATTATTCCTTTTGAAAAATAAAATTTCTAAAACAGAAATCACATTACCTTTTATAAAAATACTTTTTAAGTGACCTATAACATGGTAATTTATATTAATGTTAAAAAATTACAAAATATATTTTAATTTTCAACTTACATTTATGTATTCAAAATTATTTCCACTAATAAAGGTTATGTTTAAGTATTTATATAATGACAATATAGAGAATTCACTCACTATAGTAAGAAGTCTTATTCTAGATCTCTTCTAGGTAGTATCATTCAATAATTATTTTTTAATGATGTTCTTCTCCTATGTTAACATCCTTCCAGGATTCCTTTATACCACTAGGTACATGAACAATTGAAACAATCCACCATCTCTGTAATAATTTCCTATGATCATGTTATTCTAGTAATGACTCATCTATATTGTCATTTATCTCTCTGGTGTGCATATCACATTTTGTAATATTTATATTGGATAATGTTCACTAATAAATAATGTTATTCTATTGGCATAGAGATAAGTATTGGCATTCTGTATGTTGGTATTCCAATAGTAATGATTATTTTCATGTTGACTATTTTTATTATATGTCAACCATGTTTTTTTCAGATTGATTATGATCATGTTATCACGTCAATTGACATTGCACAATGTATTGACATTTTTTAGGATTATTAAATAACAACACAGATTGATTATGAAATAACAATATATATATATATTTCATTATTCAAATATATATGTTTTAATTCATTAAAATATTCTGTAGGGGATCGAATGAAATGAATTTTTTAATCATATAGTGAATTCATTGGATTTCAACACATAATTGGCAAGGATACGAATATTATAACCCCTTATTGCATCGATTAGTTTTAAAAGAAAAAACATCAACTTTTGGGGTATACCTCTCCCCATAACAGTATAGTGTTTTGGAACAAGTCCTTGATAACATGTTTTTATGATCAAGAATATGAATTTCAATAATAAGATATTATAATTATTGATATCCCTATTTTAAATTACACACACGGAGTCACACACACACACGCAGATATATATATATATATCATGCTAGTAGTTTCAATTGATTAATGTATTATTTTGGTTATTTATTACTTCCATGTCATATTTTTCATGATTAATTTTCCCTTACTAGTAATTTTAGACAACCCCATCATATGTTTTAATTTACAAACATCATGGAGAAATGAATTAAACATGATATGTATAATAGGATAAATTTGTGGAATTATATGGGAGATGTAAAAAAATTACAGATGAAAAATTTTAATATATTATTAAACAATAACTATTTATTGGGAAATAACTATATTTTATTAGTCCATAATATTCCCTAATTATCAAATTATCTAAAACTTGACGGTTATTTGAATTTGTGCAATGAAATATTTTCTTTATGTCATATATTTATGGCATAGTTATGTATGAGAATGTATTGATTCTGTCAAACACAATATGTTAAGTATGTATTTATTTCACTGGATCCGAGAGTGTAGTTCTTGGTTAGCAGAATTGATATTAGGGTATAGTTTAGAAAACATTAGATATTATAATGTTGTAAATGATTATTTCAGTGTAGATATTTTATGTTTGATCATAAATTTAAAGGTATATATTACACATTGTGATAATATATGATATAAAATTACATTTTAAATTGTAATTTTTATTTTTTTACTTGGATAAATAAACATTCTTAGGACCCATAGGGATATATCTAATATAGTATTCTTAGTATATGATAGAATCATTAAATTTTTTGAATGTATTTTGTATTTCCTTTTCCTAGAAATTAAATCTCTTAAATGTTACTACAAGTGGATGTGGACTCTACGTCAAATGTACATTGGGGTCATAACACCAATACAGTGGATGGGTATTATCTTTTTCACCACCTGGTGTATAAAAACTATTTCTAACTATATAGATGGTTAATCACTCCCTAGGGATATTCATTGATTAATTAAAATTTTATATATAAACATTTATCAGGGATTTTAATATGTTTATGTTAGATGAAATAATTGTAAATTTACCCTGGATAACATATATTGAAATATTGAGATTCATATATTAATTTATGAATCAATTGATATGTGCTTTTTTGGAAAAGATAATATTTATTAGGAATGAATATAATTCAATTTTCTAATTTATAATGTTTTAATAATGTTCCTGGTAATTTGGGATAACTATTTTTAGAATTATGATAATATTTATGAGTGGATGGACCACAATGTAACCTATGATGATAAAAGAATTAAATAGGTTAATATAATAGTGATATAAGACTAACTGAGTCTGGTAAAAATTGTTTTGTATGAACTACATGCTAACATGACATTTTTATACTGTTTTATATATTGAAATTAAATTTTCCATGTGTTATTTATGATAACTCACTTATAATGATCATCAATCAGGTCAAACATTTTGGTTTTTTATAATGAGTGGAACTAGAAGGAACCATTGGTACAATGGATATTATAGAGATTAACTCAATGAAAAGTCCCCTGTAATTGGAGCTCGGGTGTGAGAACATTTGATTACTCCAAACCAAATATAATGAAATATGATTAACAATGTGAACATTATTGATGTCCTAAACACACAAAAGAATATAATGATAGAGTCTCATGAAAAATATAGTGATGTAGGTTATAATGTAAGGAAGATTAAATTTCCAAAATATAAATTTTTTTGAATAACCATGGGGAAGTTTCCTTAAAGGTATAAGAATATTAGAAAAGTATGGAGAATAAGGTCATTGGTATCACAAGTTCAAGGGATAGAGGGAAGCTACAAGAAAATTCTTCATTTAAAATATAGTTGGGAATTATGCGACTCAAGGGACCAATCCAAATAAAAACAAGGGAAACAGTAAAGAGAAACCCTGATAATAAGAGGAATCCTATGAATCTACTAATGAGGATGTAAATAGTGGTTTTTAGGGATATAGTTTGTTATTCCTTATGACAATTATGTTTTCACCAATATTTGTATATCGAGTTATAAATAGAAACATATTGTTGTATGAATATCATATAATCATATTCAAGGATTATGGAAAGTTAGTCCTTATGAATAAATATTCTATTACCATATTAGAATTATATGTGAATTTAAAAATTTATTATCTCCCTTTCTAGTTCATTTATAATAATTTTTCATTTTGATAAATCACATTCCACATTATAAAAATTAGCCTAATAATCTAATGTTGTGTGTTTAATTGTTTGTTCCCTTCAAAACATATTTTCAAATTATGATTCTATGTTTGAGGGTGAAATTTATTTAATGGATATGAATTTATAACCCTACCATTTTAGTATATAATTACATTTAAATAATTCCACGTGTTTAAAATCTTTCAAAAAACACAACACCAAACTAAACTGAAAACATGATATGTTTAGACCATTAAAACAGATCTATTGAAATATAGGGAATGAATATCAGTGTCTTATTTATCAAATATTTATAAAAATAAATTAAAGTAAACATTGAATAATTCATTTGGGAAATAGAAAATAACTAATACGATCATTTTATACTTATGTTGTAGCTTTTCCAAACATTTATTTTTTATGATATATGAATTTATAATTCATGAAACATTTAATTAATGATGATAAAATATATTTTATATAATTAATTCATAATACTAATTTAATTTGTAAATAATTTGACAAATTAATGAGAAATTAAAATATTCTACAAATCTATTTTCCTGAAAAAAGATTTTTTTTTAATATTACAGTTTTATTTAAAATAATAAAAATTAATATAAAAATTATGTTTAAAAAATGATCAGTATTTTAGGATTCATCATTTTTATATTGATTTAATTTAATTTTCAGTATTTTTAAACAAAAATGATTTCAATGTGAATAGTGAAAAATAACATATTTACAAATATTGAGGATTTTAAGAAATGATTAATATATAAGTATGAACTGAATGATCTTGAAATGTTTTCTAATAAAATTATGTATTTTTTAATTTAGTGTATCATGTAAAAAATATTTTTTCATTTAAAACCCAATAGGATAAATTTTAGAGAATAACAAAAATTTCCCGAAAAACAGTTTAATACAATATACAATTTCATTTTAAAATACTTTTTTCTCACTTTTAATAATTGAATACAATAAAATAGATTTTAAATTTATTATTATTAGTTAAATATTATTTAAAATGTTCCAAATTATTTTTATATATAATGATTATGTTACCTTAGGTAAAAACTTGTTACTGTGGTAAAAGATGAACTGTTAAAAGTAATCATTCAATGGGTATATAGATTAACACATGAAAAAAATTCATATAATTGAAAATATGGTGATTATATTGAAATTATATCATCCACAATCCATTACTTGTGAATTTTTTATCCACAAAACTTGTTCAAAAATGTTCCATTTATATTATGTTGAAATAGTTGCAAGAATTAGATCCTCAAATCTTATAAAAGGGGCCTATCACCACCTCTTTAAAGGACTCCGAAAAATTCCATTTCTTCCTTGAATCCAAAAAATTCTTCTAACCCTCTAATTAATACTAAATCTATTAAGATTATGGTCATATTATTTTATCCTATTCCATACATTTCCTTGAGGTTTTCTAATAAAATATCAATGTTCAAAACATGAGTAATTATTTTTACGAGACATTATTATTTTTCTCAAAATCTAGTTTTAAATTACAATTTTTATAAAATCAATATTAATTATATGCTTAATGTTATTATTCTACTGGAATAATAAATTACCTTATTTTAAATTTTCTACTAATAAAACTAAATTCATAATCCACGGGTTGTTGAATGTTCCTCCACAAAATAAAATTTTTCTGTTTTCTTCCCCACCTTAAATTGTTGGTCATTTAAGATCCAGGTACTTCTTCAAAGTATGTAAAAAAAATTATATTAAAAACATTTTTCAATCCTTATTGGATGTTTCCAAAGTATTATAGAATTTCATCGAAGGGTTTCAAAAGGTTGAGTTCCCATTGATTTAGTTTTGAGGAAGTCGAATGTGGCACATGATCATCACACAAATTACATTGACCCCAGAACATAACCACGTATCCCAAAAAAGGTAAGGGAATTTCTTGAAAAACAATGTAAGTGGGTACTAAATACCATGCGAGTCATATATTTTCCTATACACTTGTCACATTAGGATAAAACACTGTTTTTACAACCGTGCAGTGAAACCCAGCACCTGGTTAAAAGTGGGGGGGAAATGCATTTTTCTTTTTTTTTTATTTTATGTGAAATTTTTTCCTTCAGATCCCTTTCCATTTTTATTATAGTATCCTATGTTGGATATTCCTATCTACTCCTTTTTTCCTATATAATATCTCATTAATCCCAACATAGACATGACATTGGACTTTGGATCCCCATTTGAGTTTGTAAACTACAACCCAAACAACCCCTTAGGTTTTGGTTGTACTAATTCCTATATTCACCATACATTAATTAAAACCAAAATAACTCTATGGGTTTTTTTCATGTGGCCTATTGGGAAAAACCATACTCTTATATATTCAATACACCCCCTTACCATGTGTTTGGATTGTCACCAAAATTTTATTGGATCTAATTAAAATATGAAATGGATAGAAAATGGTACATGAACCTTGTGATAAAAAATTGTTTACACTTGAATATTAATTTGAAACATTATCACACTAACAATGGTGTTCCATATTGCAATTTATACTTTTATTCCCCTATTATAATTCTTTGGTGGGCTCATAGGACTCCACACAATTCATTGATCTGAATTTTTTGTGGTAAAATAATCATATATTTAGAAAATATTTTACTATTGTGAATACCAGGAAATAATGTTGTTTATTAATTTAGATCTATAGAAAATATATGATAATAGGGGTGATCTCATATGTTTGGATTGATGATCACAAAAATGTAACTCCTTAAGAAAGACACATTGACTCCAATCAAGTCCAACCTAATATACGATGATATCATTCATGGTTTTGGTTATAAACTCTTAGATTTATATTTAAAATGGTTCAACACATATCTTACACTAAAAAAAATTAAACATCATGATTTGATTACCATGAGAATTATTGACTATATATATTAATAATTCCTATTTTTTACAAGGATATTGAAGGGATTATTTTATAAATTAATATAATTTATACATTAATTTTATTATAGTTTTTTATTAATTGAATATTTTTCTATAAGCCTATTGTGCCTTGAAAAAATATATTCTATATGATGAGTGAGATATAGATTATTTTGAAACTGGTAGGGTTAGTTGGGTATCTATAGAGGACGTCTAAATCAACTTGATTTCTATTACAATATAATAAATGTTATATAGTTATATTTCATATTCATACTGGTTTTTCAATAGACATCATTGGTGGGGGAAAATTGAGTTATAATATACCCTTATTACTGTCATATCTCGCTACCTCAGATGATTTTAAAGATATATGAAGGAAAAATAATAAGTAACATACTATGGATGGATGATCTATTACTTATGTGGGATTATGGGAGGAGAGGATTGAGATAGTCTAAAGAATCTCATTGATTATATAATCCTTGGTTATTTTGTTCTCTTTTAGGTAGTATAGAAATACTTTTCTTCTCGCTACCATGACATGGTCGATTATATTTTGTATGACCATGACGTCATCTATGTATATCATTGTTTACTTCTTTGTGAATTAGTTTATTATGGTATATATGATTATGTTTCCATTACATATCTGTGATTCTCCAATCATATAATGCATATATAGTTACCAGATTGTATTACATTATACCTTCATATCTAGTGGGAATCCTCTGGAATATATGGTGGCATGTTTTAGGCCTTGATGGCCTCATGTATCATTAGATATCTAGGAACTAGGCTATAATTTTCACAATATAGTGTAAGAGTTGTATATTTTTTTGATATTTTTTTTGTTGGTAGAAAATAGAATGATAAGTTTTATAACATCATAATTATCTTGTTTTTGGAGTAGTTAGCCCACATTTGGGGTGTAGCACCTTGACCCAAATTTCCACCATTATAGTGAAACAAGATGACTTCCACTACACATTAATCACACCTCCCCAAATATCAATGGATACCTAATTGCAATTCAAGTGTAAAGAGGTGATACTGGGGAGACTATACCATCTTTCGATGTAATAATAACAGTATAATACTTATAGATAAGTAGTGGAAAGGGATGAACCATGAGATATTGGACCAATAACCAGACCATGGAGGAAGCACAATTAATGAAATTGAATTTGAAGCAATAATAATAACTACATTCTCAAAAAACCATTTGAAAAACTAAACATCGAAAAATACCATATGTATCTACTAAGGAAAAATATTCACAGATATCATGTCATACAATACAATATGAAGAAGGTTCATTAATGGATACACTTAGTATGTACCTATATAACATATTGTTACAGAAAATTGAACTTAAAAGTTAACACTAGCTGATAGAGGACCCTAAAAATCCCTTTCTATACACTACATGCTAAACATACCAAACGTAAGGTTTATCTATAGACCCATAATGATTACATGAATGAAAAGCAATAAAATTGACATGCATCCTGAAGATATTGTGTAGGGTGTGATGAATATTTTCATTAGACTACCACCAATGTGTTTTAATCATAAATCTATGATAAATAAGGTTTATACTAACAATTAATTGGGGAATAATATGATTTTTATTAATTCAATATTACATGGTGCTCCACTTCCACCATTAAGATATTACCTACTTCAAGAAATTCTAGAATTATAATATTAAAGAGGATCCATATAATATAGACCAATGCATCAACTGTTGAATAACATGATGGAGAGAACTCAAGAAACTCTTATAATAGTATCTAGAAAGGTGTCCCAGATGAAACCACATGTCCAATTCAATTAACTGATCTCCTGATGGCATTTCCAAAAATCAATTCTTGGTTCCTCAGACTCATCACATAATAAACCTCACCGGCTTAAGCATGAACTATAAATCATGATGATGTCTACCATATATGTAATATTATTATTGAATAATTTAAAAAATTACAAAGATGGAAAATGTTTTTCCAACAAAAAAATTCCTAGAAAAACAACCTCATGCTCGAGGAGCCTCAACCTCTAACTGATAGTGACAACACAATAAACTGATGTCTCCCCACCATCCACGTGGTTTTCTATGGTAGTCACAACCAACCACATTCCTAAGATACAATAACCAGATTCTTCTACCCAAATTCTTGGTCAATACCACCACATCATTTGAGTCCTACTTGTGCATAAAACCCCAAACAATGCATTGGCCAACATTGGTGTGTTGTAGTTATTAAATAATTTACTAATCCAAACCATTTTAGAACATCATGTCTCTAAGACCGTGTTTCTCATTTTTTTGTCATAATTATCTAATATCACATGATCCTCACACATAGCCTACTGAAGTCATCACATCATCCAGATGACCAATTCACCCAACTAGTTATCAACACCACCCAATATATCATTACATGCTCATCCTAATGATCATATCACCTAAATCCAGATAGCCAATGTTGTCTCCATCCTCAGGTCGAGCCTGTCACTTCTCAAGGAACATTGTAACTCAATATAAATAAAATAAATAGTTATTTTTATTTAATAATATCACCCATCCCAAATATTCCCAAGGTCAAAATCCAAATATAGGTCTTAAACCATTTTTAAACATGATTGATCATTCCCAAAAGGATCTCAGAAGTTCAAATTAATTAATATAAGACAACGAGTAATTTATAAGCATATCACTTAGAAAACCAAATGATGTTCACAAATCAATACCCCTAATAAACTCATGAATACATGGAGAAATATAACCAGCGCCTACCTAATGTTGGTAGACACTCGCATGTCTGATCTATTATCGCATCGCAACAATGCCCAAATTAGAACACACCTCAAATTCCAAGAACCCAATGATTCCAACATATAAATCCATTCTTCACACTCCTCATGTATATATATAAATATATATATATATTCTAATCCAATTCCAACCTACTAACCATCATCTGGTTAGTCCATAGATACATAACACGCACCTCCTGTACCCAAATTGGATGTGCCTCTAGTAGGTCATTACAAAATAAAACCAAACTTGATCATACAGATGATGAACTTATAAACATAACCATCCACTAGAACTACTCTATACCTAGATAGTCAACTGTGTGCATTTGGTATGAAGCTTTCCAACCTGAGGCATGGACACCTTGAGGTGCTCTACTAGACAGTAGCCACTAACACCACTGGTAGGTCTCAATGTCTCTTCCCTAACCCCTACATGTTGGACACTACCATCTACCATACTTGGGAACCACTCCATATCAGATCTCAAACCTTAAAGTCTAATCTAGTATTTAATTATTAGATGTCGAAGAAGGCTTAATACCAAACCTCTCGAGATGCCTAAACTATAAGTAATATTGGTACTACTTCAGTTCCCGATCACATTGATTCCTAAATTGTCTTGACGATCTGCAAAGGAATCACGTCATCTAGAAACCAATCCTCAATGGTCTTATTAATCCCTTTGATTGACTACCCCACTAGATATACTCTCATCCTCACCTCCTTATAGATGTTGTTTCACCACATTATTCCTTAATTTCATCACTCGGCTCAAGTACGAGCAGTTCCTAAAATTTTCCTTGGATATGAGCACTTGACTCACCTTATATGAGAACTAGGATGAACTAAAGATTTTTTCCTGCACATGAATGGTTTTTTTTAATCCATCCCCAAGACAACTCACCCTCAAGTTTTCATCTCCTACCCTACCATGTGAGAATTGAGATAACTCGATGAATGTAACTACAGAGTCCTTGACGATCATTTCTCAAAACTATAGGCTCATGATCTCTTGAGATCTCTCTACCCTTACTGTCTCTAGAAAGAACTACTTGAAGAACTTGGTCTCAATGTCCTTCTTGGATATTCTATCATGTCTTCCCTCAATAAGATTCATGTCTCACTACTCTTAGCTAGTCCCTTGAGGATATACAAAGCCAACTTCATTGTACATCCCAGGGGCACATCAATCTATTCAAAGATCATCTATGTCAACCCAATCCATTTCCCACCCACATGTACTCCACCCTCACCATAAAATAGTGGTGGGAGATGAGATTGTAACTCTAGAGTAAGGTATACCATATAATTATATACTCCATAAGCTCCCCTATCCATACCCTATATAACATGTATCAGGCTCACGCTGAGCAACTTTTCATGCTATGGCCTAATGGTAGTAAAATCCAACAGCTCCCATGTCTGCACTAGAGCATGTACCTGAGGTTGTACCTATGTATTATACTCTACCTGGCCCTCTGAGGATCCATCTTGACCCACAGGGTTCTTAACCTGTTCATGGTCACGTGGAACCACATCCTTGCCTACCTGATGCTCCATTAGATCCCATCTGGGTGGAATCCCATGGAATACCAATACCATGTTATGAAATACCATATAACATATATACATATCAAAGATAATGAAATATATAATAAGAAATGTGATCTCACATACTTCAAACTCATCTATCACAACAATATCCAACAATATCCAAAATCATAACCCCTTACCTGGTCGTATCAAAGAAAAATGTCATAAATAGTCCTGAAATAATTTCTTGTTGCCTAACCACATAAGAGTCATATTTCATGTGTAAATATGAGGTAGTTGAGTATACTACCACCAAAGATAATCCTGGTAGGAAAACACTGCTTAGATTCCATTGTTGACATTTTATACAGGTCACCCCCATATGCCCCAACCCATGCTCGACCTAATGAACCATGTCGCACCTATCTAATGGCCACATCAGACAACCTGGTGATTTAAATCACCCCATATCATAATCCATGTCTTCACATATAAGATCCAAGACCACATATGAAAATATGTATATAAATCACATTTAAAAAAACACGAGTCTCAAGGAAGGAAAATTGAGACAAAACTATTTTTCTAATATGGTAACTCTAGAAATTTAAACCCCATGAAGAAATATCATAATATTAATATGTGAATACCCATAGATTTAAATATTTGATAAATATAATATAATCATGGTATGTACATACACCACACAAAAGGAATGTGTGATAAACATAACATGTATCTCCTAGAAATAAAAAGTGAAATGAAATCCCCTTACCTTGTGTCATTACTCTCATAACACTCATTAAAAACATGAGTATTATAAATATAAATGTATTATAAAAAATTTTAAAGAACCATATTTTTTTATCTAATAAAATTTATTATTCGATTATGACCTTATTTTACCGACATGTTAACCATCCTACGTTAGGCTTTAATGTCAGGTAATATTCGATATGTTCTTTATTTTTGTCTAAAATTGTTATATTATTAGTACTTATAATTATATCATGATAAAATAATTTACAAATAATATAAAATAATATAAATCCTGTATATATATATTATAATAATCCATAGAATATAGATGAATGAAATGGAATACACCGTTCATGGAGATGGTACGTCGTACGTACGTGTGAACGTTGTTTCCATTATTATTATTGTATTTAATTAATTAAGGTAAATGATATAAATGTATATATATATATATATCTTTTACTGAAAAATTATTATATCATATATATCATATAATTTTAGGAAACCCATTTTTAATACATTTTATTAGTGTGTGAATGAATCACTTCGTTTTGAGGGGGTAGTTGTCTACACTTCATCAATCAAAATTATCATATGAACACCAAATGGAATGTAAAAATATATGTGTTGTAAAATAAATAATTAGTCCTAAATAAATAATAAAAATAATATATATAATATATATAAACATATATTTAATCATAATTTCCATCATGAGAGGCGACAAGGATAATCGAACAATCGTCCTTTAGTGCGGTGGTAGTTTGTTGTACACGTAAATATTATGTTCGTTACCCATTATATGGATATATGATTAAGTATAGGTTGAAGCCTTAGCATAAAAAAATACTTTTATATTGAGGATACTATAGCTTTTGTACAATAATGTAATAAATAGATTGGAGTGGTTGGGTATAGAAAATAAATGAAAGGACTTGAGAGAAGACATTACCTCTTAATTGGGTAACTCATTTTGGTTTGTGCAAAAAGGATTCCGTAGAAGAATTTATTCCCAATGAGAGAATTAAATGATTAATAGAGAAAATTTAGGAGCTTATTTTATCATAGTTTTTTTGATCCATGGGGCTTAAGGGTGTGAGGAATCTGGAGGAACGAATCTATATTTTACAGTGGAGGAGGAGTGGCACACTTGTAAAATTTTGAAGAGATAACTCCACCAACGTTTTCCATGTTGTATGTGGGTCCAATAATGGTCCATAGTCATGAAGTTTTATTATAGGGTTTAAATAATTCCATTAAATGAGTTTTGAAAAAATTTCTAGGTAATTTTAGGGCTTAAATATATGGTTTAGTCCTTAGTTAAGCTTAATATTACCTTAATTGATTTAATAAATTTCTATTATATTAACTAATATTTTTGGTCAAAAACTAATATGAACATATTAGAAATTAGATCTTTTTATTTTTAAAAACTTTTAATCCATTTTTACAAATTCCAAACGCATAAGCGGCAGAAATTTACTTAAAATTAATCCCACCATCGGGTCGACAATGTGGGATACTAAAGTTAAAATAATCAAATGCTTACCATGATTTAATTACAATATCAATGTGGAATTGGATATAATTACAAAAAAAATTGTTTAAATTTATTATTATTTCATCTAATTAAACTTTTTAAAAAATATAATATAATTTAACCTTTTTCATAAATTAGATGAAAAAGTAGCTTTGAATTAAAATCCTAAATTTTCTACTATTCATCCCAAAAAGGAAGTTTCTCATAAAAATTAAAAAAAAATTACACTATAATAATTTACAAATTATAAATTCCAAAAGGAATTTTATTTTATAAAATTTAATTTATAATTGTGTCTAAAGATAATTTTATTATTTTCACAAAGGACATTAAAAATAGTTTATTCTATAAAACCACATTTTTAATCACATAAGGACTTTACCAAAAAATTTATCCTTCATTATAAATATTTTTTTAATTTTTTTTTTAAATTAATTATAAGAAATATCTGAAAATTAGTTATTACAATTCATATTGCTATGTTTAACATCTTAGTTATAATTATCTCATTTAAATAATTATATTATTAACATGATGTTTCGTTGAAATTATATGTTGAATGTAATGTATACTAAGTTGTTGTTTTGTGTATCATATGCCCAATCGGTGTTCTATTTAATGTACACCATATTGGTATTTCATTTAAAATATTCCAATTCTGGTCTATGTGAAAGGAATTGTTGTCTTAATAAATTGCATGTAATAAATGAATAATTAATTTATGAGAAAAAAGGTTCATAAAAACTCAGAGTGTTACACTTTCTATACCAGTTCAAGGGTATAATATCCCTACCTTTCCATCATAGTAAGTGGTTCAAACATCATAAAATATAATAAGTCACAACCAATTGCACCACTCGAGGTATAAATCATATAATATTTAATATGAAAAAATAGAACAGCTAATCCTACAACATGAAACATAGTCTTTCCCCCATGCCTAGCTGTGAAGGCACCCAAACAGAAGCTATAAATGTTGTTTCGAAAATATATTAATCTCTTGCCTACCATTGACAAAATATTTATACATGGAAATAGGTAAAAAATGTACTCTAACGTAATATTTTGAACTCGGCCTGAATTTCCACCAGAATAGTGCAACTAGATGAGTTCCACCTGGCCTTAAGTGCACCTCCCCAAATGCCAAAAGCCACTAACTATTAGTGATGTTGTAAAATGGTGATATTGGGGAGATTGTCCCCTCTGGTGACGTTATAATAATATCCGAAAAAATATATATAATCATTGGAAAGGAAATACAAAATGGACACTACACCAGTAACCCACCCAAGGTGGAAGCACAATGATAACAATAGAGGCAGAAGACATGTTAATAATATGAAGCTCAAAATAAATCATATAGAAAATTACACCTCAAAAAATACAATTTTTATACACTAAAGAAAAAAATTTGTACATATCAAGTCATACAATACAATAAGATGATGGGTCACCAAAGGTTGACCTCAGTACATACATATATAGCAGGGAGACAATGAAGAAAACACATGAAAAGGTAAACACATCTGTTAAATAATCCTCAATTTCTCTTTCCATAAATCCCGTGCTAAATTTTCCTAACTCTAAGGTCTGACTCTAGACCATGAACCATTACCTTAATGCATATCTTTAATGTCTACATTTTTCTCTAAGGTGGTATGATGTGTGTGAGAAAGAATATCAGTAGGCCACCATCAAAAAGTGTCTATCAAACATCTATGTTTAGAAAGGTGTATATTGAAAATAAAGAAATCAAGTGCATTATTTTAATAAAAATGAGCTTCCTTGGTTCTCAACAACCGCCAAGAATCATTCACAATGTTTATCTAATGTCAAAATATCTATAGTTGAGAGAATCCTTAACATATAGAAAAATTAATTCCATGATGTATAACAAGAAATATAGCCATCATGCACCTCTAGTAATAGTATCCGACACCATGTTCCAACCAGAAACTCAAGTACAAATCATGTCACTAACATCCATAATGCAGACCCAATATTAATTTCATGTTCCCTCAGACCTCAGATCATATGAAACCACATCATCTCATGAATGATTTCCAAGGCACATCAATTATTACCCTTAATGTAATATCACCATCATCTCAATGGCTGACATCCCGATGAACAATGATGTTTATCCTCTCAAACATGTCCCGGCCCAATGGGCTCTTGTATGGAAAGCCTAAGCCCCTCGATAGTCTCCACACTGTAAACTGATTGATTTTATCTATCCCTATGGATTTTGATGGAAATTGTCTCAAAAAAAATTACTATGTCACAACTACCGAAGCTCTCTACCCACATGAGTGGTCAATACCACATCATTATCCGAGTCTTACTATGCGCACATGACTCCAAATGGTGCATTTTCCAACATGGGTAAGTTTCAATCACCAAATAAATTCATTAGCCGCACCATTCAAGAACCTCATGCCTCTATGATCACATCTTTCATCTGAGTTTCATCAGCATCAAATATCACATAAGTGTCTCCCACAGTCGAATGACATCATCGCCTCATCCTGATGACCAAGTCACCCAACTAGTGATCAACTCCACCAAATTTCCTTGAGCTAATCCGAATCAGATGATTGTATCTCCTCAAACTAGATATCTAACGCAATCTTAACCCTTGGTCTAAGCCCATCACATTCACATTAAACTCAAAAACTCAATATAAATAAATTTAATAGTGTAATTTATGAAAAACATCACCCTAATATATTCTTACCAAGGTTTGATGCCACTCACTTAGAGTAAACCATTTTTAAAATTGATTGGGCATGCCCTAAAAAATATCATAAGAACAAATTAATTAAATAATGAAAACCATTAAATTATAGTGTCTTACTATGACTACCCAAAATATCTCTCAAATACACACCCAAAAAAGATAGGTATAATCATGGATGAATAAAAGAACCAACTACCTCGTGTAGGAAGATTCCCACACATATGATTTTAACCTCTAACTCTAGTTGGTTCAGATGAAATAAATTTTTATAGAAGAACTATATTAAAATAGGGTATATCGGCTTGATAGATTTAGTTATGCCTAAGGTGAGAGTAAAGGAAAACAAAAGAAAAAGTAGCTGGGTCCTTACCAATATGCATCAAATTCCATAGGCAAATCGATAAATACTGTTTGGATGAGGAATATAGCCTAAATGATATGAGAGGAACATAAATGTGACCCCCGTGTATTGTGAAAAACTGATGGAGGGTAAAGGAGGATAAAAATAACAAACTGGGTATGAGGGAAAAAGGTCTTTTAAAACATTAAATTGTTCGCATGATTTTACTACATGGTTTGGAAAACCATGCATAAACAATGTAGTGCCCACTACCCAATAGCCATTTCTGCGTGGTTCATGGTCTTGATAATCCAAATTCTATGAAAACAATGTCTAATCCAACATTAAAAAATTTCAATCCTGGTAGCACGATCCTGCAACCCCTACAATTGTGTTTTGAAAAGCATGCACAATAAACTGGGAGGGCTACATGGTTTCTTCTTGGAGGTAGTATCAGTATCCAAACCATAGGGCACATTCCTTTCACTTTAAAAAAATTGTTTTTTGCCTCTGACTGCCTTCAAACCCTGCCTAACCACCATTAAACATTCTAGTCCTTAACTAATGAATATAAACAAGGCATTATGTCAAGTAAAATCTTGGAATTAAGTTCTCTTAAACTGTACAAGACATGGTCTACCCACCAAACTCTGAAAAACCCAAACGAAGAATTAATTAAACCCACTACAAAAACTCAGGATATTACACAAGGTAAATCCATTTTTCTAGGGAATTAATATATTTTTTATGTTCTTTTCTTGATGGTTTTGTGTTATTTTTAAAACTGGGTGACATATATGTTATGTGATGTCATGTTTTATGGGATATCCACCTTTGGGTTAGTGTGGAAAGGGAGCCTTATTTCAATTATCATTCTAGGCCAATAGGGATTTATATGTCATTCATATTCCATGCCATGTAAATTTTACTTCATATAACTCATGCATCCTATTGTGTAAATATTGATTTAAATTCCTTTAGTATCTAAAATTTATTAAAAAAAATAGCTACTTAAAGCATATTCATCAACCTATATGGTGTTTTCATGAATAAATTAATATGAAACCTTAATTATGAATGTTTAACATGATAGAATACATGGAAACATGGTAAAATAACTAGATATTTTAACTAGATTCAGTTAAATTGAATTCAAATTTCAATTTAAAAGTTATGTGCCTCTATAAATTGGTAATGGAAAACATTGTAAAAAACCAAAATATATAGAATTTTGAAATTATGAAACATAATGATAAATACACTGTTGAAGTTAAATGGAGTTAAAATTTTAGATTATAATATTTTTTCCTCAAAATCTTGGAATATATACACATATAAATGACCCATTATACCTAGAAAAAACTAATTCTATCTCTTGAAATAAATTGCGGTCATCAAATATGGATTCTAATTACAATATAAAGAGTGTTTTCCTCTATAATTTGTAATTTTCTCCCCATATAAAGATATAATTTAACTAAGACATTAAAAATTACCATATAACATGACATTATAAATGGACAATTAAGATTGGGTAACGACCTATTTAAAATTAATGTCCGAGTCTACGATCTCTTTTTTTCATCAAGATTTGAACAAATTATATGTTTTTAAATCATTTATCACATGATTTAGTATCTAATTTTAAGGAATGTGCTTGTAATTTTATATTAATGCCTCCATGAGGACCTCAGTTAAGGTTCTAGGAGAATAGAAACAACCATTCTCTTGAGGTAGTGAGGCCTAAACCACCTATGGTACCACTTGTATTAATACATGTGGAACCTCCTTTAGTACCACATATCATACCTGGAATGGGTTTGTTTCTCAAAATAGAATTATTTTGATGTAACTTATATAGTTTATTGGGGGTGTTCTTAGGTTATGTTATCCATGTTTGAGTTTAATTGGGAGTTCCAGTAGTAACACCTACCTACATTGTCAAAAAATATAATCCCCTAACTATAATGTCTTGGTTAAAGTATATATATATATATATTTATATATATAAATATTCCATCTATGATTAAATTATAAGACCATTTTAGAGGATGGTAAATATTGTTTCTTATATAATTTTATGATCTTTTATGTGATAGTTGGATGTTCTTGCTCAATCATATTAACAATGAGGAATTTTTTAGATAAACTTTCAGAATAACTTTTTTGACTTCGTTTTTCCTAAGATTCCATAGGATAATAAAGATAAGGTGTAACATCCCAAGTACATAAAAAATAATACATATTTCATAATTATTAATATTTGTGATTTAAATATTAATTTTACTTTAAAAGGGTTGCTATGTTCGATAGCGTACCTGATACGCAACAACATGTTTCCTTGGAATCTTACGTTGCACACTAATATTATAATAATATTATTTTAAATGGTAGTTAACTCTTATCCATTGTAGTGGCGGGAATGAATGAAAATAACTACTATAGGACTATACATGTTTGCTATATATATTAACTTTTATCCAATAAAAGTTATAGGCTTAAAATGTGAATGAATCAAATTTTAAGCATAATTTACATTAAAAGGTGGATTTACCACCTTTTAATGGAAAACCCTAATTCCATAGAGTTTTGGTTATCTTTAAATGTTCTAATTGACCAAATATAATCCTTCTTTAGAATAGAGACATCAAATTTTACTTTGGGAAATTTTTTTGGTATTTTTCTGATAAAGTTCGGTTTTTAATGAATAGTGAGAAATATTGTATTTTAATTCAAAAGTGCCTTTTAATATAATTAATTTATATGGTTAGATTATCTTTTTAATTAGTATTAATGTGAAATTAAAATATATTTTTACCATTTTATCCAATTTTTGTCATTGGAAGTAATTTCACATTGAAATTGGACATAATCAAGTATCAATCTTTTGATAGTTCTTATTTCTAAAAAACACGCTATTTGTTTTGATAACAAGAATTAATTTTTAAATTAATTAATGCCACTTAAATGTTTTGAATTTGGAAAAATAGACATCAATTTTTAATTTGGAATATCAAATAATGCTTAGGCTGAATTTTTGGTATTTTTCTAAAAAACTTCAATTTTTGATGAATAGTGACACCACTTTTTGGTAGTTAAAAAAACTGACTTTTTCATTTAAATGAAATTTTACCACTTCTGTGATCTGAATTTAAAAAATCCAACATACATGGATGTTATAAATAAGTAAAATGTGGTTCATTAAGATGAAAATAATTTTTGGTGAATAGTAACTTTTGACTTTTATTTACCGCAGTTAAAGGTAAATAATGTAATTCAAGGATAAAAGAATATTATAATAATTCAAAATTACCTTAACACCTCTACTGACCTTATTTTTTGAGTCATTAACGACCATGGGAATCTTTGGGTCTATTTGGGGACCCCTTTGATCCACTTGGAAGTGGTAATGACAATTTAGATTAATTAATTTAAAGTAAAGGCCAAAATGACATAAACAAAAATCTTTTAGTAAATAATTTTTATATGTTGTTATATAAGTCTTCTTTTCGACTATAAAAATTATTTGGAAATCTAAAAATATTTCCTATATCATGGTATTTTTTTATAATTTTTAGACATCAAATAAATTAAATTATTTATGACACAATAATGATGCAGTATTTACCTCATTAATAAATGATTTAAATAAATAAGATTATAATGATTAAAATATTATCCAAAACATGTGAAATTATGATTGGATGATTTTATTTCGACCATGACTCATCTTATATTCTAATATAATGATATTTGGACCATTATAAACCGAATATCATTATATTATAAAATAATAGTTTCACACTTTCCTAAAGAGCCCCTCCTCCCCCTTATAAAAGGAGACCACTTCTAACCAATTCCTCACACCTCTCAAGCCATTTGGCTCGTCCAACCTCTACCCAATTAATCTCTCAACATCACTCTTCTCTTCTTAGAAGGATTCCCTTAGGTAGAAGGAACTTCAAGAATTCCTTTGGTTCAAACCAAAGTGAGTTACCCAAATTAATGGTAACAGTTTCTCTTAAATTGTTTTTTTTACTTCTCCAACCCCTTAAATATTTTTTATTTCTTTTATTTTGTATCAACACCAGTATCCTCAATATACTAGGATTTTTTATGAGAAGGATTCGAACTACACTTACACACACCTCCATCTAATGGATGAAGAACATAATGTTTTTGTGGATGGAAAACTAACGCCTCACAAAAAGATGATTGTTCAATTACATATTACCACCTATCATGGTGGAAATTATGATGGAACTGTATTTATATATGATATATATTATGTTTATGATTTCCTTATTCTTCTGTAATTCCCATTTATATCATGATTTTATGGTTTCCATAGGGGGTAAATACGATAATCTCATTTGAGGAAGTGCGGACTACCGCCCCCTCAAAGTTATTTGATTTGTTAATGGATTTTGTGGGATGTATAAAGGATGGAGTTAAGGATATTATATATGGTATTATACTGGAATTATTATATACTTATGTATCATTATGTTTTAATTCCATTAAAATAAGAAATAGAAATTAAAGTATCGTTCATGCGTACGTACGGCTTACCGTCTCCAAGAACAGTGCATTTCATTTCTTACCTCTAAATGTTATGTACTATTATAAAAACATATATATACTGGATATATATGATATATATGATATCGAAATCATGAATATCATTATGGATATAATGAAACTTTTTCCACATGGACAACTTGTAAATATAAGTTGTTCATTTTTACTCAAGTACCAAATATCGACAAACTGAATGTTATAAACTTAAATGAGAGTATAATGTTTATAACATAGTAATAAGTGAAATAAGAGGAACAATAATCTTGAAAAAGTTTCTTAGGTAATTATAAATTTACTTTAGTTTATTATTCAGGAGATTAAAGAATTATCGAGTCAAGTTGGACGCGACGTAAGAGACTTCGTCTCAATCTCCTTTCATTGAGGAACATTTTGTTCTAATACTCGATTTCTTTCTATACTCTGTATAAACACCTTTGTCTTTTCGTTTATATCAAAGGTAATATTTTTATATGAAGTGATTTACTAAACGACAAAAAGGAATGTTTTTTTAACGTAAGCGGTGACAACGTCCTTTCCGCCGCTGCGAGTATTATTTGATCTTTGGCTTCCTTAACAAGCCGGAATGTTTTTAAAAAGTAAAAATAAATACCATATACTCTTTTTACGTATTTTGGAATTGAAAATTATTTTGAGAATGGATTTATTATTTCAATATCTTGAAATGATATTTTATTATTGTAATGTGGAAATCTTATCTTTCATTTATGCTTATGTTATGTGTTATGATCATGTTATGGTTCTTGGGAATGATTTACGTATACGGGTGGTTCCGTGATAAACCTAGGGTAGGTGAGCCTGAGATAGCTCTCTAATTCATTGGGTAAAGTGACAGAGGTAAACGTGAATTTTTCTCCTAAGATATTAGGGAATATACTATGATGGGTATTCCAAAGTAACTCCCTTTGTAACTGTGATAGTTACAATGTAAATATGATATGGATGCCTCAAGTTAACTTTATGATTGATGATTTATATGTGTCTCTCATAAATCTTATGATTTCATGAGGTAAGTAAAAGTGTTCATGTTTTGTATGTATTTATGAACAAAGTGTTTTCAATCTTTGTTTTATAACCCTTACTGAGCTTTTTATGCTCATCCCAAGTTTTAAAATTTCTTCACAGGATGTAAAGATGAATAAGGTCAAGGATGGGATCAAGGAAAAGTCATGCTATATAAAACATGGAACTATACATGACTATTTTTTTATGAGTTTTTATTTTATGAAAAAAATGGAAACTATGTAGATATGTCTACCTTGTAATCTTTTGAGATGTAATATTTATGTCCTAATTCTCTAAAACTATAAACTTGAAAATATCCTCAATGTGAATTGTTTATTTAATTCAATATTATTTAATGTTTAAGGTCTGGTCCTTATAGTTGGTATCAGAGGTTGGTTTATATAACTTTAAGAGTTAGGGTATTGTTAAATTAATATCCCTAAAGTAATTTATTTTAATATTGATATCATATAGAATTTAAAGATTAACATGTTGCTCCTCCTAAGATATTTCTATGTTCAGAATGGTTTTACACAGAGGAAACAGGGCAGCTATGTTGGGACGACATCAGGAGGAAGACAACCTTCTAAATCACCAACCTGAGATGGTCGGAATATGAACTGAATAGTTTGTTGCAGCGATGTAACAGTTGACTCGGGCTATAAATTTTTGTGGTATCCATGTACAAGATCTGCCAGATCAACCACAGAGGAACATGTCAGTAGTAGAGCATTTCCTGAGACAACATCCCCCATCATTCAGAGGATCATTTGACCTTGTTCTAGGTTAAGGGTGGATTAAAGCATTGGATAATATTTTTTATATCATGGGTCGTTCAGAACATCAAAATGATAGTCTTGTTGTTTACCGTTTTGAAGGTGAAGGTGATCAGTGGTGGTCGATGGTGAAAAATATCATGGATAGTGAGGAGATTGATTCTCTTGATTGGGATGAATTCAAAAGTATGTATCTTGAGAAAAATTTCACTAAGGTGGTTCGTCTTAGGATGGAAAAACAATACCTATATTTGAGGCAGGAGGATGGATCAATGGCTGATTGTAACACCCCGAGCTTCCACGATACGCTTCTCATTCAATAATGCAATAGCTTGCATTGTACGCAACTTCGAGTTCTAAAACATCGCGACTAATCAAAGTAGCCGTTTTGAATAGTAATAACCACTTTTTAAAATTATAGAAATTTTATATTTCAAAATGGACTTCATTATTGTATTCGTAATATCGAAATTATCCAAAGTTGAATTTTTTGTAATTTTCTAAGAACTTCCAAATTTTTATGAATAGTGAAAAAATACTTAAAACAACTTTTTTAATCAAAATAATTTATAGTGATAAGTTATATTATTGAGTGGTTTTAAAGTATAATTAGAATATATTTTTACCATTTTATCCAATGGTGTTCATTAGAATTAATTTCACTTTGAAATTGGACATAAACAATTGTCAATCTTTTGATATAAATTGTTTCTTAAAAACACGCTATTTGTTGTGATAGCGGGAATTAGTTATAAAATTAATTAATTCAACTTATATGTTTGGAATTTCATAAAATAGACATCATTTTTGAATTCAGAATATCAATTATAGCATAGGGTGAAATTTTGGCATTGTTCTGAAAAACTTCAATTTTTGATGAATAGTGAAACCACTAAGTGGTAGTTAAATAACTGATTTTTCGTTTAAATGAAATATTACCACTTTTGTGATTTGATTTTCAAAAATCCGACATACATGGTTGTCATTAAGAAGTAAAATGTGGTTCAATGAGATTAAAATAATTTTTTGCTGAATAGTAACTTTTAAGTTCTTAATCGCGGTTAGAGGTAATTAGTGTAGTTTAAGGTAAAAATAATGTTTTAATAATATGAGATGAGCTTGACAATTGTCCTACTCCGATTGGATGAGTCATGGCCGACCAAGAAAACCCATGGGTCAACTTGGGGACCCCATGGAGCCACTTTAGTTGGAAAATGACATTAATATATATTTATTTAATGTTAAAATTAAATTGACACAATCATGAGTTGTTTAACTAAAACAGTTTTTAAGTGGGGTTACACAATTCCAAATTTTGACCATAAATATTCATTAGAAATATAATAAGATTTCCTACATCATAGTATTTTTTTTATAATTTTTATACATTATATAAATTAAATTATTTATGACATCATTATGATGCAGCGATGACCTCATTATTTAACGATTTAAATAAAATGAGAAGATAATGAAAAATCCAAGGCTTACACTTGTCCAAAACTTATTGGATGAGGAGCTTTCGAACCCTTATCACCTTATCCTCGAATTATACAAGTTTGGGACCTTTGGAATCCGAAAAGCATTGTATAATAGAATAACATTTCATTACTTTCCAAAAGTGCCCCTCCTCCCCACTTATAAAAGGCCCCCACCTCTCCCACCTTATTCACACATTCAAGCCATTTGGCTCGGCCAACCTCTACCCAAATACTCTCCCAACTTCCCCCTATTACTTCTAGAAGCCTCACTTTGGGCAGAACCCTTCCCAAGGAAGCCTTTGGCTCAAATCAAAAAAGAGTTACCCGATTTTGAGGTAATGTCTTCTCTAATGTTGTTTTGTTTTATTTTTCTTCTCAAACCTCCTAAACTCTTTTTATTCATTTATTTTATAACAACACCAGTATCTTAAATATACTTGGATTTTGTTATAAGAAGTATTCTTGCTACACTTACACACACCTACATCTAATGGTTAAAGAACATACGGTTTCTGTGGATGGCGAATTTCTGCCTCACGAAACGATGATTGTTCAACACTCATATAACACCTTCAAAGGTGGACATTAAGATGTCACTATTTTTATATATGATATATAATATGTTTATGTTTTACTTATGCTTCTGTATTTCTCATTTATGGCATACTTTATGATTTCCATTATGGGTAAAACGCGATAATTTCATTTTAGGAAGTGCGGACTACCGCCCCCTCAAAGTGATTTGAATCGTTAATGCCATATATGGGATGTATAAAGGATGGAGTAAATGGTATTATACACTATATTATACTGGGATTATATTATACATTTATATCATTATGATTTCATTCCATTAAATATGAAATTTAAATGAAAGTAGGGTTCATGCGTACGTACGGCTTACCGTCTCCATGAACGGTGCATTTCATTTCTTACCTATAAATGTTACGTAATATTATAAATTAATGTATATACTGGATATATAAGATATATATGACATCTAAATCATGAATATAATTCTGGATATAATGGATATT
Organism: Viscum album; assembly: GCA_963277665.1. Classification (NCBI taxonomy): domain Eukaryota; kingdom Viridiplantae; phylum Streptophyta; class Magnoliopsida; order Santalales; family Viscaceae; genus Viscum; species Viscum album. The sequence continues at coordinate 2,094,489,927 of OY728136.1, forward strand.
ATACCACATAAACAACTTGTAATTATAAGAAGTTTATTGTTGACTCAAGTACCAAAGATCGAAAAAACGACCATTATTAACTTAAATAATTACATAATGTTCATATCATTATAATAAGTGATATAATAAAGATAATGAAATTGAAAATGGTTCTTAATAAAGTATATATTAACTCTAGTTTATTATTCAGGAGTTTAAAGAACGGTTGAGTCAAGTCAGACACGAGGTAAGGGAACTTCTTAACCCAACTTCCATTCTTTGGGTTAATCTCCTACTTTCAAATTATGTCATGATATTATTATGTCTTATTTTGTATTCTTTATGTGTACCTATAGTGAATACACATAATATATCTATTTTATTTTAAAAATGATCTTTGTAAGGACTTCGTCTCAATCTCCTTTCATTGAGGCATATTTGGTTTTATACACAAATTTCTTTTATACGGTGTATAAACCACTTTGACTTTTACGTTTATTCAAAAGGAATCTTTTTTATACGAAGCGTTTACTAAACGACAAAAGGGAATGTTTTTGTCGTACGTATGCGGTGACAATGACTTCTCCGCCGCCATGACCACTATTTGAGTTTCGGCTTCCTCTACAAGCCATACCCTTTTTTTAATGAAGAATAAATACCATGTTATACTTTTCTTTTATTTTGGTATTGAAAATGGTTTTGAAAGCGTTTTTATTATATCAATGTGTTGTATTGATATCTTGTGATTGAAATGTGGAAATGTTATGTTTCCTTTATGCATGTTTTATGTGATATGATTATGTTATGGTTTATGAGATGTTTAAACCTGTTCATATAAGGAATGTATTGGACTTAATAAGTTACGGGTGGAGCCCGCTATAGCTCCTCGATGCATCGGTAGGTCTCATGAGACAACTAGACGTGGAATTGGCTGAGGCCCTTTCCCAATTTGATTTATGGTTTTGGCCGAGGCCTTAATCATTTTAGACGTCTTGGCCGAGGCCTTGACAAAATGTTTCAGAATGTCCGGTATTATACATTCCCTCATTATGAAAGTCGTTAATGATATTACATGTGATTATTCGACCAGTAAAATAAACATGTGAATAAGTAAATGGAATTATCTCATTTTACTTTTTCCATATTATGTTGAAGTTCATGTTTAAAAGGATTTTGTTTTAGTTATACATTGCCTTAAATGTTTATGTTTATTTATGAAAGCTTCCGCAATATTGTTATCCTTACTGAGCATCTGAGCTCACCCCTTTCAATGTTTTAATATTTTCCAGGATGTGAAGAAGTATTTTATGAATGACCTGCAGGGATAGTCAGAAGAGGATATGAGTGTGGACTATGAAGACTTTGTTATTAGTTTTTCACTTTATGATGTAATGTAACATTTATGAATGTATCTAGTGTTTCCAAGGCTACTAAACTAATCGGTCTTTCGAGACTTGATCTTTTGTGATCATGACAATGTTACGAAGTAATGCACCGACTCTGGGTAGCTGGGGTCGGGGCGTTACAGTTAGTATCAGAGGCAGTTTAGTACTAACCTTGGATGCAAGATTTAGATAAACTCTGATTAGAGCACATATCCCAAAGATAGACTTTGAGGATTAGTATAGAAGAACTTCCTAGAATTTTGGTATTGTAGAGATGTTGTGAGTTTTCCGAGCAATACATCCCTGTCTGGATACGAGCAGGTAGAGGCGGCTCTGGCACAGATATACCTAGGGGTAAAACCTGAAAACACCGCTTTCAGCTAGACTCAAACGGGAACTGGTGCACGACAACGGGCCTTGCTTCACTCTTGGTTACGACACTCCCGAGGGATTTGCTTAGGATAATTCTCATTTTCTTTACAAACCAATATGTAGGGTTTATGAGTATATACTTCCTCAAATAAAACATTCTTATGATTATGGATTATATCCATAAACCGTTCAATTTACTTTTAGTATTTTAAAATTTTGGAATTATTCATTGTAATTCATAAACTAACCTAGTTTATGCCATTGTATAGAAATGGCGCCCAGTAGAAGGAATGTGAACTCCAGAAGTACGTATGATCCAAAGAGTAAGAAGGATCGTATCTTTCACGGTATTAAGCCAACATTTCGAAGGGAAATAGTCTCCCATGTGTTCTCAACATATGAAGAAATAGTATCATGTGTTAATAAGATAAGTAAAGAATTCTCTGAGTCCTATGGCTTTGAAGCGAAGCAAGAGACGAAAGGGATGGAAGAGAGAATGATGGATAAAGGTATGAGGGGAAAGAATAATTTTCCAATATGAGGTAATTGTGGGAAGAAACATCATGGAACATTCCTAAAGGGAATGGGAGTTTGTTTTAAGTGTAGAGAAAAAGGACACAAAGTGCGTGAATGCAAGGGTAAGAAAATGGTTTCAAATGTACAATGCTTCTTCTGCAAGGATTGGGGACACTACGCAAACCAATGTCCAAATCATCAGAGTATTCCCCAAATGATGTTATTGGATAATAATCAAGTTATGATACTACCACATATGAGGAGTAATGATTAGAGTTCTTATGTTGTTGTTAAATAATTTTGTAATTTGAGTGTTGTATCAATGATGTACTGGTTATAATAATTATGGAGTATATAAGGATTGTACTGCAGTACTATTTCATCAAGGACTTGAGATTGTGTGGAACCAAGAAAAGTGACTCCACAGTAGGATTAAATTTTTGGAAAATATATGGTTGAGAGAAAGATAGACCATAATATGGTTTTGATACTGAGATTGTGATTTTGGAATAAAACGTGATTGATTTGGATAAATTATATTGGATATACTTAACTTCCTTGAAACTGACTGATGTATTACATAGAAGGAGTATATCTAGTATTCTATAAGGAATAAGGGATCATGGTAATTCAGTATGTTTAAAAAGAATACATGATGAAGGTGTTCACATGGTGTTACGTGGGAAAAAGGATCTTCGTTATGTTTAACTTCCTTATAAAATTTGGACTGTGAGTTGGACAGAAGTATTTTGGATAACTATAAAGGTTGGAATGGATTAAGTTGATCTTTGGATAGTATTGTTTAAGGTTAAAGCATTTTTGAATATTATTTTTGGAATATTATAATACTATAGGTTTAGGAAAAGGCCAACCTGCATGGTGGGGCATAACCCGTCGCGTCGGAAAAAGCTGCAGGAATCGAACCCACAATCATAGTGCGACAGGCCTTTATTTCCTACCACTAGACTACAGGAAGTCCCTGGTTGTTACAAAATAATTTTACTAATCTAAATGGTATGTGTTAACATTTGTAACCTTATACAATTAGGATAAGTATAATATTTTTGAGTTTTATTATCTTTTTGAGTGAAAGATGAGTTGAAGGTTGAAATTCTAATTGTCAACCATAAATATATTTATACCTATCTCTTATTCAATGAATAAATTAATTCTTAAACTTTATTAAAGGGATATTAAAACAAAAAAATGTGTTATCCTAATACCTTATGTCTTGTTGAACTGATGATATTTTAAATCAACATAGATTGAAGGCTTCGAGGCCCTCAATTTGACAGTTGATTGTGATTGATGACCTCAATCACTCCCTACAAATATTTACGTTTTTCCTCCAATTATATGTCTTTAATTGCCACCAATGTTCTCCTAATCGAGATCATAATTGGGTGGTGACTTTTTCATTTCCCTTTCCCTCTTATTAAGTCTAAATTTTATTAATCTTATTTCCGATGTGGGTTTTCCAAAAAGGTATTTTCTCTTTTCAACCTTTTATTTTCCAAGAAAAATTTCAAATTGCGAGGACGCAATGTATTGAAGGAGGGGAGAATGTAACACCCCGAGCTTCCATGATACGCTTCTCATTCAATAATGCAATAGCTTGCATTGTACGCAACTTCGAGTTCTAAAACATCGTGACTAATCAAAGTAGCTGTTTTGAATAGTAATAACCACTTTTTAAAATTATAGAAATTTTATATTTCAAAATGGACTTCATTTTTTTATTCGTAATATCGAAATTATCCAAAGTTGAATTTTTTGTAATTTTCTGAGAACTTCCAAATTTTTATGAATAGTGAAAAAATACTTAAAACAACTTTTTTAATCAAAATAATTCATAGTGATAAGTTATATTATTTAGTGGTTTTAAAGTATAATTAGAATATATTTTTACCATTTTATCCAATGGTGTTCATTAGAATTAATTTCACTTTGAAATTGGACATAAACAATTGTCAATCTTTTGATATAAATTGTTTCTTAAAAACACGCTATTTGTTGTGACAGCGGGAATTAGTTATAAAATTAAATAATTCAACTTATATGATTGGAATTTCATAAAATAGACATCATTTTTGAATTCGGAATATCAATTATATCATAGGGTGAAATTTTGGCATTGTTCTGAAAAACTTCAATTTTTGATGAATATTGAAACCACTAAGTGGTAGTTAAATAACTGATTTTTCGTTTAAATGAAATATCACCACTTCTGTGATTTGATTTTTAAAAATCCGACATACATGGTTGTCATTAAGAAGTAAAATGTGGTTCAATGAGATTAAAATAATTTTTTGGTGAATAGTATCTTTTAAGTTCTTAATCGCGGTTAGAGGTAATTAGTGTAGTTTAAGGTAAAAATAATGTTTTAATAATATGAGATGAGCTTGACACTTTTCCTACTCCTATTTGATGAGTCATGGCCGACCAAGAAAACACATGGGTCAACTTGGGGACCCCATGGAGCCACTTTAGTTGGAAAATGACATTAATATATATTTATTTAATGTTAAAATTAAATTGACACAAACATGAGTTGTTTAACTAAAATAGTTTTTAAGTGGGGTTACACAATTCCAAATTTTGACTATAAATATTCATTAGAAATCTAAAAAGATTTCCTACATCATAGTATTTTTTTATAATTTTTCTACATTATATAAATTAAATTATTTATGACATCATTATGATGCAGCGATGAGCTCATTATTTAACGATTTAAATAAAATGAGAAGATAATGCAAACTCTAAGGCTTACACTTGTCCAAAACCTATTGTATGAGGAGATTTTGAACCCTTATCACCTTATACTCTAATTATACAAGTGTGGGACCTTTAGAATCCGAAAAGCATTGTATAATAGAATAACATTTCATTACTTTCCAAAAGTGCCCCTCCTCCCCACTTATAAAAGGCCCCCACCTGTCCCACCTTATTCACACCTTCAAGCCATTTGGCTCGGCCAAACTCTGTCCAAATACTCTCCCAACTTCCCCCTCTTACTCCTAGAAGCCTCACTTTGGGCAGAACTCTTCCCAAGGAAGCCTTTGGCTCAAATCAAAAAAGAGTTACCCGATTTTGAGGTAATGTCTTCTCTAATGTTGTTTTGTTTTATTTTTCTTCTCAAACCCCCTAAACTCTTTTTATTCATTTATTTTGTAACAACAACAGTATCCTCAATATACTAGGATGTTGTTATTATAAGGATTATAGCTACACTTACACACACCTACATCTAATGGTTAAAGAACATACGGTTTCTGTGGATGGCGAATTTCTGCCTCACGAAACGATGATTGTTCAACACTCATATAACACCTTCAATGGTGGCCATTAAGATGTCACTATTTTTATATATGATATATAATATGTTTATGTTTTACTTATTCTTCTGTATTTCTCATTTATGGCATACTTTATGATTTCCATTATGGGTAAAACGCGATAATTTCATTTTATGAAGTGCGGACTACCGCCCCCTCAAAGTGATTTGAATCGTTAATGCCATATGTGGGACGTATAAAGGATGGATTAAATGGTATTATACACTATATTATACTGGGACTATATTATACATTTATATCATTATGATTTCGTTCCATTAAATATGAAATTTAAATGAAAGTAGCGTTCATGCGTACGTACGGCTTACCGTCTCCATGAACGGTGCATTTCATTTCTTACCTCTAAATGTTATGTAATATTATAAATTAATGTATATACTGGATATATAAGATATATATGACATCTAAATCATGAATATAATTCTGGATATAATAGATATTCTACCACATAAACAACTTGTAATTATAAGAAGTTTATTGTTGACTCAAGTACCAAAGATCGACAAAACGACCGTTATTAACTTAAATAATTACATAATGTTCATATAATTGTAATAACTGATATAATAAGGATAATGAAATTGAAAATGGTTCTTAATAAGGTATATATTAACTCTAGTTTATTATTCAGGAGGTTAAAGAACGGTTGAGTCAAGTCAGACATGAGGTAAGGGAACTTCTTAACCCAACTTCCATTCTTTGGGTTAATCTCCTACTTTCAAATTATGTCATGATATTATTATGTCTTATTTTGTATTCTTTATGTGTACCTATAGTGAATACACATAATATATCTATTTTATTTTAAAAATGATCTTTGTAAGGACTTCGTCTCAATCTCCTTTCATTGAGGCATATTTGGTTTTATACACAAATTTCTTTTATACGGTGTATAAACCACTTTGACTTTTACGTTTATTCAAAAGGAATATTTTTTATACGAAGAGTTTACTAAACGACAAAAGGGAATGTTTTTGTCGTACGTATGCAGCGACAATGACTTCTCCACCGCCGTGACCACTATTTGAGTTTCGGCTTCCTCTACAAGCCATACCCTTTTTTTTAATGAAGAATAAATACCATGTTATACTTTTCTTTTATTTTGGTATTGAAAATGGTTTTGAAAGCATTTTTATTATATCAATGTGTTGTATTGATATCTTGTGATTGAAATGTGGAAATGTTATGTTTCCTTTATGCATGTTTTATGTGATACGATTATGTTATGGTTTATGAGATGTTTAAACCTGTTCATATAAGGAATGTATTGGACTTAATAAGTGACGGGTGGAGCCCGATATAGCTCCTCGATGCATCGGTAGGTCTCATGAGACAACTAGACGTGGAATTGGCCGAGGCCCTTTCCTAATTTGATTTATGGTTTTGGCCGAGGCCTTAATCATTTTAGGCGTCTTGGACGAGGCCTTGACAAAATGTTTTAGAATATCCGGCATTATACATTCCCTCATTATGAAAGTGGTTAATGATATTGCATGTGATTATTCGACCAGTAGAATAAACATGTGAATAAGTAAATTGAATTATCTCATTTTAATTTTGCCATATTATGTTGAAGTTCATGTTTAAAAGGCTTTTGTTTTAGTTATACATTGCCTTAAATGTTTATGTTTATTTATGAAAGCTTCCGCAATATTGTTATCCTTACTGAGCATCTGAGCTCACCCCTTTCAATGTTTTAATATTTTCCAGGATGTGAAGAAGTATTTTATGAATGACCTGCAGTGATAGTCAGAAGAGGATATGAGTGTGGACTATGATGACTTTGTTATTAGTTTTTCACTTTATGATGTAATGTAACATTTATGATTGTATCTAGTGTTTCCAAGGCTACTAAACTAATCGGTCTTTCGAGACTTGATCTTTTTTGATCATGCTAATGTTACGATGTAATGCACCGACTCTGGGTAGCTGGGGTCGGGGCGTTACACTGATTATGAAGAAAAACTCACTCGACTGGTAAGGTATGATAAAAATTTCATATGATATTTGGATAATAAAATCAACCATTTTTACTCAGGATTAAAGCAAAAGTATCGAAGGGCTTTAGCTTCTCGTGAGTTCAAAATTTATGAAAAACTTGTTCGTTGTGTGGAGAAGGTGGAAATGGAGTTTTCCGATGATCAGGTATTCTTTGACAAACAACAGAATAAGAGGTCGAGGTTTTAGGAGAAAGGGAAGAACTCTTCAAAAAAAAGTATGATGGTAAGAAACGTAAGTTTACAGTTTGTGAAAATTGTGGTAAAAATCATGCTGGGGAATGTCTTTTGAATTCAGGTAAGTGCTACCAATGTGGGAAAATGGGACATAAGGCTCGTGATTACTCTGAAAAAGACCAGGGTAATGGTAAGACAAAATCTGATTTACATGTAGTAAAATGTTTTAAGTGCAATCAAATAGGTCATTATGCAAATGAGTGTCCAGAAAAGAACTCAACTGAAGTAAAGTAGCCAGACTACAAGTAGAAAGGGGTGGAGAAATCCTTTGAAACTACTTCAGCAGATGTTGGGCCATCAAATGAAGTGGTATTTGGTACACTGTTTGTTTGTTCAGATTATTCCAATGTGTTGTTTGATTCAAGGTCTACACACTATTTCATTTATGAGAAGTTTTCTAGTAAATTGGGAGTTCCATCTCAAGATATGAATACAGAACTTACGGTAAAAACACCTGGATGAAATGTTGAGACAAAAAGAAAACATAAGAACATTCCTGTCCTTGTGTGCGGAAAGAATCTACCTGCAAACCTTCTTGTTTTCACTCTAGTAGAGTTTGATTTTATTTTGGGCATGGATTGGCTTTCTGTTTATCATGCTAAGACTGATTGCAGAGGTAAAGATGTTTATTTTTAGAATTATTTTCAGTTTGTGTAAAAGAATAAACCCTTGCTTTTGATAACATATCAGGAAGTCGAAAAACTGGTAAAATATGGAAATGAATGTTACCTTGCACATATTGTTGAAAACAAAGGAACTGTTCAGATTAATGATGTATCAGTGGTAAATGAGTACCTTAATGTTTTTCCTAATGAGTTTCCTGGTATTATACCTGATCAGGAAGTTGAATTTACTATTGACTTAGTTCCTTATGCTAATCCAATTTCAAAACCCCCTTATCGAATGGCTCAAATTGAACTTTCAGAGTTAAAGAAGCAATTGTAGTAGTTATTAGATAAAAGTTTCACTCAACCTAGCACATCAACATGGGGTGCTCCTGTCTTTTTTGTTAAAAAGAAATATGGTTCCATGAAACTTTTCATTGATTATAGAGCATTGAATAACACCACTATTAATAATAAGTATCCTTTACCTCATATCGATGATTTGTTTGATCAGCTCCCGGGAGCTCGGTATTTTTCAAAGATTGACTAGAGGTCGGGGTACCATTAGTTGAAATTAAAGGAAGAAGACGTTTTGAAGATGGCAATTTGTACTAGATATGGCCATTATGAATTTGTAGTTATGGATTTTGGGTTAACCAATTCACCTGCTTTATTCATGGATCATATGAATATAATTTTCCACGATTTATTAGATAAGTTTGTGGTTGTGTTCATTGATGAGATTTTGATTTATTCCAAAAGTAACAAGGAACAAGAATGTTATTTAAGGGTTTCCTTGCAAACCTTAAAAGAAAAAAAAAACATTATGGGAAATTCAGCAAGTGTGATTTTTGGTTACAAACAAATTCATTCCTTGGTTACATTATTTCAAAAAATGGAATAAATGTAGATCCTGAAAAAACCAAAGTTGTTGAAGAATGGCCAAGACCCACAAATATAACCAAGATACGTAGTTTTCATGGTTTGTCGGGTTATTATCGGAGGTTTGTTGAAAACTTTTCATGGTTGTCTAGTCCAATGACTAAGTTAACTCGAAAAGTTGCTAAGTTCATCTGGATAAAAGAATGTGATGATTGTTTTTAGGAATTGAAAAGAAGATTGGTGAAGGTTCCAGTTTTGGCACTGCCTTCCAGAAATGGTGAGTTTTTTTATCTATAGTGATGATTTGTTGAAAAGACTTGTTTGTGCCCTAATGCAAAATGATCATGTAATTGCTTATGCTTCACATCTGTTGAAACCACATTAGTTAAATTACCCTACACATGATTTGGAATTAGTTGCAGTTGTTTTTGCTTTAAAATTTTGGAGGCATCATTTTTATGGAGTGAACTATGAAATATATACTGATCACAAAAGTTTTAAGTATATATTCACTCAAAAATAATTGAACATGAGACAGAGGAGATGGTTGGAATTAATCATGGATAATGATTGCACGATCCGTTACCATTCGGGAAAAGAAAATAAAGTGGTCAATGCTTTGAGTCAAAAACGTAATGTCTCATTAGCCATGCTATGATTGGAATGAGATCCTTTGGTTTTTGATTTGATGAACTTTTTCATAGAAGTTGTTGTTGCATTAATTTCTTCTATTTTGTGTTAGGTGTCAGTGAAATCATCTCTATCAGACAGAATTAAGAAAGCGCAGAAAGAAGACATTGAGTTGCAGAAAAAGGTAGAGTTGGTTCAGAAGGGTATGTTGACTTAATTTAACATTGATAGTGATTGTATTTTGAGATTTGGTAAGAGATTATGTGTACCTTTTGATTCACAGTTGAAGATTGAGTTTTTATATGAAACTCATAGTTCTCCATTTCCAGTTCATCCTGGTAGTACTAAGATGTACAGAGATCTATGGGAGTATTACAGGTGGGATGGAATGAAAGGAGATATTTCTGATTTTACTCTGAAGTGTTTGACTTGTCAGCAGGTTAAAGAAGAGCGACAGTTACCAAAAGGAATGTTTTAGCCTCTACCGGTTCTAGAGTGGAAATGGGAAAATATATCCATGGACTTCATTGTGGGATTACAAGAGACTTCTCAAGGTAATAATGCAATCTGGGTTATAGTTGATCGATTGACTAAATCTTCTCATTTCCTTCCTATTTTAGATACTCTATCTTTAGATAAACATTCTCGGTTGTATGTTAAAGAGATAGTCAAGTTTCATGGATTTCCCCTCTCCATTGTATCTGATCATGATCCCAGGATTACTTCTAACTTTTGGAAAGGCCTTCAGAAGTCATTGGGTACTGAATTAAATTTTAGTACATCTTTTCATCCTCGATCATATGGGCAGTAATAACGAACAATTCAGACATTGGAGGATATGTTACATTATTTCTCGATGGATTATCAGGGAAGTTTGGACCAACATATTTCTTTGGTTGAATTTTCTTATAATAACAGTTTTCATTACAGTATATCGATGGATCCATTTGAGGCATTATATGGAAAGCATTGTCGAACTCCAGCTTTTTGGGATGAAGTAGGTGAAAAGAAGTTGATGGGAGCAGAATTGGTAGAAGAGATGGTAGAGAAAGTTCAGTTGATTCAGAAGCACATGAGAACAGCTCAGAGCAAACAGAAAAGTTATGCCGATAACCAGAGGATGGATCTTTCCTTTGAGGTAGGTGATCATGTCTTTCTCAAAGTTTCTCTATAGAATAGTGTGATGCGTTTTGGTAAGAAGGAAAAGTTGAGTCCGAGGTTTATTGGACCTTATGAAATTCTAGAGAAAGTGGGATCAGTTGCGTATAGAGTGGATTTACCTCCAAGTTTATCCCAAGTACTCAATGTTTTTCATGTTTCGGTGTTGAGAAATTATATGTCAAATCCAACTCATGTTTTGAGACCAGAGGTAGTTCAGTTGGAAGAGAATCACTCTTATGAACAATAACCAGTCCAGATTCATGACCATAGGGAGCAAGTGTTGTGGAATAAGGCAATTCACTAGGTAAAAGTTTTGTGGAAAACCCATATGGTTAAATAGGAAATATGGGAATCTGAAAATTCTACGAGGGATAAATACCCCCACTTATTTTGATAAGTGAATAAAAATTCTGAGGACACAATTTCTAAAAGGGGGGAATGATGTAACATCCCTAGTTAATTAAGAATAGGACATATTTCATATTTATTAATATTTGTGAATTAAATATTAAATTTAATTTAAAATGGTTTCTATGTTTGATAGCATACCCAATACGCAACAACGAGTTTCTTTGGAATCTTATGTTGCACACTAATAATATAATATTATTATTTTAAATAGTAGTTAACTCCTAGCCGTTGTAGTGGCGATAAGGAACGAAACAAACTACAATATTATTATAAATGTTTTTTATATGTATTTACTTTTATCCAATAAAAGTTATAGGCTCAAACTGTGAATGAATCTAATTTAATGCATAATTTACATTAAAAGGCTGATTTGCCGCCTTTTAATGGAGAACCCTCGTTAAATCAATTTTTTGTCATCTTTATATGTTCTAATTGATCAAATATAATCATTCTTTAGAATTGGGACATCAAATTTTACTTTGGGTTTTTTTTTGGTATTTTTCTGATAAAGTTCATTTTTACTGAATAGTGAAAAATATTGTATTTTAATTCAAAAGTTCCTTTTAATCTAATTTATTTATATGGTTAGATTATATTTTTATTTGGTTTTAAAGTGAAATTAAAACATATTTTTACCATTTGATCCAATTTTTGTCATTGGATGTAATTTCACTTTGAAATTGGACATAAACAACTATCAATCTTTTGATAGTTATTGTTTCTTAAAAACACTCTATTTGTTTGGATAACGGGAATTAATTTTAAAATTAATTAATGCCACTTCTATGTTTTGAATTGGGAAAAATATAATTTTGAATTCGGAATATCTAATAATGATTAGGCTGAATTTTTGGTATTTTTCTGAAAAACTTCAATTTTTGATGAATAGTGACACCACTTAGTGGTAGTTAAAAAAACTGACTTTTTCATTTAAATAAAATTTTACCACTTCTGTGAATTTAATTTCAAAAATTTGACATACATGGTTGTTATAAAGAATTAAAATGTGGTTCATTAAGAGGAAAATAATTTTTGGTGAATATTAACTTTTGACTTTTATTTACCGCGGTTAAAGGTAAATAAGGTAATTCAAGGTTAGAAGAATATTATAATAATTCAAAAATACCTTAACACTTGTCCTAACCTTATTTTTTGAGTCATTAATGACCATGGGTATCTTTGGGTCTATTTTGGGACCCCATTGATCTACATGGATGTGATAATGACAAATTAGATTAATTATTTTAAAGTAAAGGCCAAAATGACAAAAACAAAATCTTTTAGTAATTTATTTTTATATGGTGTTATATAAGTCCTATTTTTGACTATAAATATTATTTGGAAAGCTAAAAATATTTCCTATATAATGGTGTTTGTTTTATAATTTTTAGACGTAATATAAATTATATTATGTATGACACAATAATGATGCAGTATTTACCTCATTAATAAATGATTTAAATAAATAAGATTATAATGGTTAAAATATTATCCAAAACATGTCAAATTCTAATTGGATGATTTTATTTCGACCATGAATCATCTTATATTCGAATATAATGATTTTTGGACCACTAGAAACTGAATATCATTATATAATAAAATAATATTTTCACACTTTCCTAAAGAGCCCCTCCTCCCCCTTATAAAAGGAGACCACTTATAACCAATTCGTCACACCTCTCAAGCCATTTGGCTCATCCAAACTCTGCCCAATAAATCTCTGAACATATCTCTACTTCTCTTAGAATCATTACCTTATTCATAAGTCACATGAAAAAATCGTTTGGTTCAAACCAAAGAGAGTTACCCAAATTAAAGGTAACAGTTTCTCTTAAATTGTTTTCTTTTATTTTACTTCCCCAACACCTTAACTCTTTTTATCTCTTTTATTTTGTAACAAAACCAGTATATTAAATATAATAGGATGTTGTTATAATTAGTATCAAACTAAACTTACACACACCTCCATCTAATTGATGATGAACATAATGTTTCTGTGGATGAAAAACTAACGCCTCATGAAACGATGATTATTCAATTACATCTTACCACCTCTCATGATGTCCATTATGATGGAACTGTATTTATATATGATATATATTATGTTTATGATTTACTTATTCTTATGTACTTACCATTTATATCATGACTTTATGGTTTCCATAGTGGGTAAATACAATAATCTCATTTGAGGAAGTGCAGACTACCGCCCCCTCAAAGTGATTTGTTTCGTTAATGCCTTATGTGGAATGCATAAAGGATGGAGTTAAACATATTATATATGATATTATAATGGAATTATAATATACCTATTTATCATTATGATTTAATTCCATTAAAATAATAAATAGTAATGAAATTAGCGTTCATGTGTACGTACGGCTTACGTCTCCATGAACGGTGTGTTTCATTTCTTACCTCTAAATGTCATGTACTATTATAAAAACATGTATATACTGGATATATATTATATATATGATATCCAAATCATTAATATCATTTTGTATATAATGAACCTTTGACCACATGGACAACTTGTAAATACAAGTTGTTCATTTTTACTCAAGTACCGAATATCGACAAAATGAACGTTATTAACTTAAATGATAGCACAATGGTTATAACAAGGTAATAAGTGATATAAAATGAATAATAAACTTGAAAAAGGTTCTTAAGAAAGTATAAATTAACTTTAGTTTATTATTCATGAGATTAAAGAACGATCGAGTCAATTTGGACATGAGGTAAGGGACTTCGTCTCAATCGTTTTTCATTGAGGCACATTTTGTTTTAATACATGATTTCTTTCTATACGCTGTATAAACACCTCTGACATTTCAGTTCTGTCAAAGGGAATATTTTTATACAATTAATTTTACTAAATGTCCTAAATGAATGTTTTTTTAACATAAGCGGTGACAACAACCTTTCCGCCGCCGCGAGTATTATTTGATCTTTGGCTTCCTTAACAAGACAGAATGTTTTTAAAAAGGAAAAATAAATACCATATACTCTTTTTATGTATTTTTTTATTGAAAATGTTTTTTAGAATGGATTTATTATTTCAATATCTTTAAATGATATTTTATTATTGTAATGTGGAAATATTATCTTTCCTTAATGCTTATGTTATTTGTTATGATCATGTTATGGTTCTTGGGCATCATTTACGTATATGGGTGGTTCCGTGATAAACCAAGGGTGGGTGAGCCCGAGATAGCTCACCAATTCATTGGGTAACATGACGGAGGTAAACATGAATGATTCTCCTAAGAGATTTATGGATTATACTGTGATGGGTATTCCAAAGTAACTCCCTATGTAGCTGTGATAGTTACAATGTAAGTATGATATGGATGCCACAAGTTACCATTATGATTAAGGATTTCTATGTGTATTTAATAAATATTATGATTTCATGAGGTAAGCAAAAGATCTCATGTTTTGTAGGTATTTATGAACAAATTTTTTTCATTCTTTGTTTTATAACCCTTACTGAGCTTTTTATGCTCATCCCATGTTTTGAAATGTTTTCACATGACTTAAAGATGAATAAGGTCAAGGATGGGATCAAGGAAAAGTCATGCTATCTAAAATATGGAAATAGACATGACTCTTTTTTTTACGAGTTTTTATTTTATGAAAAAATGGAAACTATGTAGATATGTCTACCTTGTAATCTTTTGATATGTAATAGTTATGTCCTAATTCTCTAAAACTCTAATCCTGAAAAGATCCTCAATGTGAATTATACATTTAATTCATTATTATGTAATGTTTAAGGCTAGGTCCTTATATAAGGAGTCCATGATCTTGTATAGTATACTATCACCATTAGTTATTAATCATCTCATTTCATTGATCTCATCTATATTTCACCCACACTTGTCAGTAATTATTTGTACAGGGAAATGAGTTTTGAGTACGAACATAGGTTCTTTAATTTGATCTTAGAAAAATATATTCTAACTTATTGTCATCTCTAATAGGGTAAACTATAAACATATATATGATCACATCCAAAGGGACTATATTCATACAATGAATGGTGGATTCATAGTCATACTTGATAGGGGATCATCCATTAGAAAGATGTGTTTCCATTATACTTCTCTCCAGAGAAGTGGAATATAGGGTGTGGACACTTGTAGTTATGTGCCATTCATTTAGTGTGGAAAGGTAGGGTAACCTGATGTCTCAATATGATGGAGTCGTATTAGAGTTCCATTTTTTGGGTAGAATAGGCTCTCTCAAAAGACTCTCCATGAACAATCAACTAGTTTCCAGTTATAATGGATCTACAATAGTTTGTAGTTTTTGAGTGGTATTTGTGGTTAAAAGCCTATTGAGAAGTATGAGTACTTTTTTCCATTCTAGATGAGGTAGTGGTTAAGGTAAAGGGATCTAGACTCATGATGGTAAGTTATCGCATAGTATATCAACCTAGGGGGTTTGGGTTATATCTTACTTCCATGGGTATATCTAGATACATGTAGTATAGTGGGCATCAACTATGAAGAGTTTCAGACCATCTACAATATGAGGTATTATATTAGTATCCTCAACTTTATAGACCTCTTTGTTTGATATTGGTGTATCCCACTTATTTTTTTATATTATTATTACTGGGATCCTAGGTCTGAAAATTATATAACTATATGAGGTGTTGTCCCTTGACAGTCCATTGGGAATCTTGTAAAAGGGAATTAAACATTGAAAAGAGTATCCCATCAATATAGTTGGTTACTCTTTATTATGTGAAATTTTTTTCCATTAGATGATGGGATTTTACATAATAATTGGGATGGGCTGGTTAGTGACCTTTCAAAATCAAATTCAATGTTTATATTGAATGTTTTCCTTATCTTCCCCCTTATGTTGTATCTGTGTTCATAAGAGAGAATCTGATAAACAGCATGGATGTATTAGACATGATCACTCTCGGATAAGTGGAGTTTCATCCAATATTTCCAATATTATTATGGATGATTAGTGAGTATAGAAAACTATTTTTCCTCAAATTATAGACTACTTTAGGGACTAAATACCATATGAATTATATGGGATACCTCTTGAGAGAATGTTTGAGTTCACTATTAAACGTATACCCAGAGAATAACCAATGTATTTTCTTCCATAGAGGATGGTTACTTTTGAGATAATGAAATATAATATGAAATTTTGGGATGTATAATCCAAAGGGTTTATAAAACACAATAATTCTCATTGGGGTTCATCATTACATCTCTCCAAAAAGATGAATTTTACTTTATATCTATGTGTTTCTTACCAACAATTGAATTTTATTATGGTGGTGAAATAATACCTACATCCTCAATGTGGTGATCTCTTTGGCTGGTTACGGGAATCTAGTGTCCTCTTGTAGATTGATTTGAGAGATGGATATCATCATGTGATTGTCAGACCCTCAGATATAACATATAAAGTATTTTGAAGAAGTTATATCTTTTATAAATATTTTTAAATTCCTATCAATTACCCAATGAATATATTATCTTTATTAAATTAATGAATCATATATATCACCCATATCTTAATTATTTTGTGGTCAGTTTTAATGATATGTTAATTTACTATTTGACTATAATAAATAATGTTGAACACCTTGACATTGGACTGTGTATACTGAGAGGGTATTTGATATATTCTATTCTCACTTCATTTCATTTATCAGTAATTAATATTAACTTAATATTTCTAATTACAAAATATACAAGTGTATCTATGGATCTAGAAGAGGTGATTGTTGTTGATTCCTAGGGTTATCCCCAGAGTGTTTTTTATACTTTATGATACTTATGATTAATTTATTATAAACATCACATTATTTAAAACATTTATTTCCATGATGCATTGAACATTTGTTTGACCACGAATGTTATAGTATTTCATTATTTTAAATCTTTTGAAACAGAATTCAATGATATTAAATAAAGTTTTACCATAGGAGTGATCCTGATTTTTCATGAGCCTAATGGTGGGAAAATATATTATCATGACACCTTATGGGTTGAGTTAGGTGGATTTTTTATATAAGGGGAATGAGTCATGGAATTTGGTTCTTTGAATTCGAACCCCCAACAACACAATTACTTTATGAATGACCTGTGCCTAGCAGTTTACGATGAAACATTATTTTCTAGTGACACTAGTTTTTAGGGGAACAAATTTTGAATAAACCGACCAAATGAGAGTCAAATATATTTTTCATAGAAGTGCATATTCCTTTGATATTTGAGGTGGGTCAAATATCATAAATATTTTTACTTTGAGATCACATATATTAGAGGTGGAGGTAATCATATTGTACATACAGTAAGAAGAAAGTATTATCATAAAGATGTTTAGGAAGATAGTAGTAAATGGTAGCTAGTGGATTTACTTTTCGGAATGACTATTAAACTTCAAAAGGGACATAGGAATCATATAAATAGGTATTTATCAGTGTTTGAAAAACTTTTAAATGAGACAAATAGGAGGGACATTTATGATCTTGAAGGCTTGGTCCTGA
Organism: Viscum album; assembly: GCA_963277665.1. Lineage (NCBI taxonomy): Eukaryota > Viridiplantae > Streptophyta > Magnoliopsida > Santalales > Viscaceae > Viscum > Viscum album. The sequence goes on from OY728136.1 coordinate 2,094,507,996, forward strand.
GGTAATACATTTCTGTTGAGGAGCCATTTACTGGTTGGGTTGTTGATGAGGATGAGATCATGCATATCGATGGATGTTTATATTTTCTTAAGGACATGTGAGTGTATCTGTTTTGAGAATCTAGTTCTTATAAATTTGATATACATTCGGGACTTATTAACATGTCTTGATAATTAGGCCTCAGGTAATGGTGTCCAAGGATGATAATGGAAATAGAAAACTTTTTCAATCAGTATTCCATATGGTAATAGGTTAATGTAAAATAATAGGGACATGTATCCATGTTAGAGAGATTTACCATCGTGGAATAGAAATGGGATTATGCCACAATTTTATTTATGATGGAACCATTGAGGTCACCTCGAGGAGGTAATGTCATATGGATGATTATGGATAGGATGCAAAATGTCACCCACTTCATAGTTATACATAAACATTTTTATTGGAAATTATATAAGGATTTCTTGCATATGAGATCAAAATCATTAATGGGATTCCACATATCAATTTATCAGATAGTAATAATAAGTATAATTCATGGTTCATGAAATGGTTTTAGAAGTATCATTATTCATATGTAATTCTGAGTATGCCATACCACACTCAGACCGACAGCCAAGACGAACACATTATTGAGGTATTAGAAAATATACTTCATGTATACATCTTTTACATTAGTATATTTTTCATTGATAAGGATTATCTATTTTGTATCACCAACCAAAGAATAAATACTCTAGAAGGTAGGATGGTTCATCTAGTTAAGGTGATTGGGGAGCATGGTTATTTATTAGAGGATACAATGGCATAGGATTCTAATGTATGTACTTAGTGTCCTGAAATATTCTCATACGCATCTCATCTACCCTAGAATATACAACTCAAGGTAGATTTATATTAAGGAGTGGAATTTAAAAGATCACAACTCTTCTTTGAAATATAGAGGTTTTTTATATTATATCAATATATATTTTCTAACATTAAATGATGTTACATGGGATGAATATAAGGTTCTAGGGGTCTTTCAAAAGGTTGAGAGCCTAGTGTTTGTGTTTTGAGGAAGCTTCATTGGGTGCATGGTTTCAAAATCATTTTCAAAAACTATGAAACTTAATCATGTGACCCAAAAATGAGAAGAACGTGGTTTGATAAACCACAAAATGGGGGCACAAAAATATTTTGTGGAATTTATTTTACTATATAAATATTTATGACAATTGGAATGCTTTTGACCAACTAGGAAGCCAAACTATGAACCCATTTTATAGTGAGGATAATTACATTTTTTTCACTTTCCCATTTAAATATAATTTTTCCTTCATCTCCCTTTTCAATTGTGCACAATTGACTCTATTGTATCTTAATATTTCTCCTATTCAACTCTCAGGAGAATTAATCATACATTTAGACTTGGTTTCCATCATTATTAATAATGATAGACCATACACAGTAAGTATACTACTATTTTACACATTAAATATTATCATATCATTCTAATTAAACTACATGTTCCTTATTTTACATAAAAAAACAAATTTTAGGGATATTTTATTGTTTTCTAATATGTTCTATTCTATCTCAAATATTTTCTTGATACTGGATGAGGAGTCTTATATGAGCATAATGTAAATGTTTTTCTATAAAATTTTCAATGTTTATAAAAAATTTTGTTCTTCCACAACAGTAACTTTCTGATGATTATCCCTAAAAATTATATTTACATCAAATTTCTCTTTCAATCATGATGTAGACATACTTTGGGACTTATGGACACATTTAGAGGTTCAAAACTCATCCAAAACCACCCCTACGGGTTTGTTTTTCCTAACTATGATGAAAAAATACTTTCATTATAATCAAAACACCACTTAGGGTGTGTTTTTTTGTACTTCTAGAAAAAACCCATACTTCTATATATCAACGAAAACATTTTTGGCTGTTTTTAGCTTCTCACATAAATGTTAGTGGACTTCATTAAATTATGAAATAAAATTAGTACCTTACTTTACCTTGGTGATTAATTTCCACATACACATGAATATCATTTACTAAACATTCTCATAAAAATAATGGTTACCAAGCATGAGGGGAGCCTGGTATTCCATAGTTCAAAACAATTGTGGTACCTATAGGAAGTCACTTGATTCATTTATGTGAATTCAATGTGGTAAAACCATCATATATTTAGTCTATGTATTTACCTTATGAACTATTGCAACCAAGTGTTTTTTGGTTGGATTTGGTGACAATATATAAGGTATCCCTTGAAAGTGGATTATATTTGTTGAGCACCTCTTTTCCCAATAAAGGATAGAATCAATGAAGGGTGCATGGAATCATGGTGATACATGGAAGATTGTATGACTTGTTTGGAATTTCATGGTTATATGGACATTGAATGATGCCCTTATATTCTTTATAAGGAAGTTGATAGGCTGATACGTTTCATTGGTACAACAAATTCTAGAATATAATTGCTGCTGGTTTTTCAATCATAACAAGAGTTAAATACCTCGGAATTGTGAGATTCTGGAAGCAATGAATAGATAAGAGATTTATCTACATTTAATATAACTACATGGAAGGCTGAAATGATCGGTTGGGTTCTCTAAAATCTGACAGAAGTCCCTGAAATTTTTCCCGTCATGCTGCAGTTTCTCAGAATATTTTTGCTACTGTTTTTCATCAATATCCCGAGCTACAGAAATCAGAATTAGGTGATATTTGATCCGTCGGAAAGCTTATGGAGTTATCTAAATATAAGTTAACTGGATAAAATGCCGAATCTGTAGTTTACTGCCTCTAACAATTGTCCGAATCTTATGACTTGAAGCAGTACAGAATTTCAGAAGGTTTGAAATGAATGTCTTTGAATGAAAAGATAGTGCGCTGATATTCTAGGGATTTTTAGGGAGACTCACTGACATGATTCACATAGATTTTATGCTGCTATAAATCAGAGAGTTTGAATGAAGGTTTTTGACAGATTATATGGATCAAATATTGACTGTGTTTTCACGCCTGAAGAACTGGAGGATGAAAACAAAATATGGAAACAGATTGGATGACAGCAGATGAAATATGAAAATTAATTATGCTGGAATATCGAGGAATCAAACCAGATATTGAGGATATATTTAAGAGTCATATTTGACTCTTGATGGTGGCACTGAATAAAAAAGAAAGGGAGTAATTCCAGCGCTGGAGTGTGACATCAGGAAAAAGGAAAGGAAGAGAAGGGGTAATAGAATGACCTGGTTCCGGAAGGAGAAGGAGGCTGCTCTTAAACGACACATCTAAATACTCCAACAGAGAATCCATTGCTGAAAAAAAGATCATGGAGTACAGGGAAGAGGGCTTTTGGAGATCTGCATCATTGGATGGATATACGTTTGTATATATATATGCTCAATGGTGCAGTACGGGAAAGAGGTAGAACTTTATTCTAAATCTGTTTTTTAGAAGGCCAAGCATATATTCTACATATCTGGTTTCAAAAAGGGAGGCGAGAGGCTTGTGAAAAATCTGAAGATCTGGTTCAAAATAGAGGATAGGTAGGTTGCACGCATTTTTTTATATACGACAGAAGCATGGAGTAGGTTTGCATCAAGATGATACATCAGGTTCAAATGTCAGGAGGGAAGCATTGACATACCAGGAGGTTTTGAATAAGAAAGGTGTCCAGTACTTGAGTAAATTGAATACCTGGTCTGAATTGTTGTTGACAGATTCGGAGGAGACTCTAGGGAGTTCAAGGAAAGACACAACTCACACCCATGAAGAGTTGAGTACATCGGGTGTAAAGGAGTGCAACATATTGGAAGATGAAGGTGCATCTATCTGGAATCAAGGGTGCAACCAATTAATACCATGAAGATCATGAATGGACCATCAAGTCTATAAACTGAGTTTTTTTCCATCACAAAAGCAGTGAGTGGAGTGAAGAAGAGGGACTGACCCTGAATTGGCGGTGAGCCCTTCCAAATACTTTGTAATACGAACGTGAGTAGTATTGCTTTTTGGCACACCAACACATCATTGGTGTGTGCTCCTTGGAGTAACCCATTTGGCTGAACCAAGTAAAAATCTATTGTCCTTACATATTTACTTTCTTCTTATATGCTTGATGTGTGATATGGTGTATGTGTCTGAGAACATAACATGTTGAATGGTTGTTCCTTCTAACAAGGGAACAAGATCATGAAGCATTAAAGAGAAAAAGTTTAATTTGTTCAACACCCTGATTCACCCCCCTCTCAGGGTGTCTTGGGTCCCAACATGAACTTCATTGCTTGATACTGTACATTCAATTAGATCTATAGAAAACATAGAATTCTAATGATGATCCCCATAGTAGGGATTGGTGTCCTTGGGAATGGAATTCCTTAGTTTATACATCTGTTTTCCAATAAATACTGGCCTAGAATGAAATTTTATATTTAATTCTTCCATTTATAAAATATTATTTTTATAATTCCAAGATATCATCCACTAGATTACCCTTAAAAAGAAATAGCTAAACATCATGGGATGTTCACTATGAGTTGGATCAACTACCAAAAGTGAAGAATGATATGTCAATATATGGATTAAAAATTGGGGTTTTATTTGGAAATTCATTATATTGATCCAATTATTATATTATGTATATTAAATAATGGATTCCTTGGATATAAGCCTCAATTATCTTAAACAAATATAAGATACAAGATCAAAGAAATTAATCTTAGGCTAAATCATGTAAGTTCAACTGGGTATCCCCTGAGAAGCTTGAGGTTGCGTTATTTTCCATTACCTACTTATTTTAATTAATTAAAAATACAAACTATTGGATTTTATATTCATAAATAGGGTTTTCATTAGGAACTATTTTCAATGTCCTATTGATTTTTACTCACACATTTTTCAGGTCACTACTTTGTACCCTGACTGATTTCATGGATACAAGATTTGATAAGAGGAAACACCACTTAATGAATTCTTGATCTCATTCACAGTTTGAAGAATTGGATTAGAGGACTAAGATGGTATTTGGATGCACATGGATCTTAGCTGTTATTGGGTATTTTTCCTATTCATCTTTGTATAAAATTGCTTGTAGTGTTTCTTCCTTAACATGCTTATTTATATTTTGTATCACAATGTTGTTATCTGTATATATCAGGGGATATTTCTCTGTGAATATTTTTATTATGTTTTGGATGATTATGTTTCCATTATCTTTCCATGGTGTTACCCTCTAATAAATCGGTCATACACTTTCTATCATACCACTATACATACACGGTTTTAGTCAGTATCCATTAGCGTATATGGGGGAGCGCTTGAGACCTTGTTTTCATCAAGGATGGCTACATGTCAGTGACAAAGGATAGCGATGTATCTTATTTAAACTGGGAATATATTAATTAATTATGATATTTATATTATCATCATGATTTTGAAACAATAAACTATATAAATATTTTTTCTCATTCTATGTGAAAAGAAATTGTCTACCATGAGGATGTTTAGAATATCTCCAATATAGAATGATTGGTTTTCATTTTTTTCATTCATACCATCGTGATATAGATGGTAATAAGGATGATATTAAATGATAAATTTGACTTTTATTATATCATAAAGGTTATGGTATGAAAAAATTCATAACCTATTATTGACATGATTGATAAAAAATTATCATTAATTCAGTACATTAATATTAAGAATCTAATAGGTAAATTATATATTCATTAAATTTATTGAATTTATATAAATTTTATTCTTCTTATAATTATATAAAATGTTAATATATCATAAAATTAAACACAAAATAAAAGAATTATGCATTTGGTATAATCAAATCAGAACTATACCACTTCATAATCATCCATTAATCTTAGAAGTTTCATGTTTGGGTCGATTTAATCACATACCTAGAAAATATGATGATTTTTTTTCATAGATTACAATGATAATTTATGTATTTTATAATATAAAATAAATATGTAATTTGATTTTATTTTTTTAAGGATATATCATCATTTAACTTGTTAATTCAGAAAACACCTTTCCTTCGATAAGAACCATTGAAAAAAGATTAGTGTTGATTTTATCTTCATGTTTTGTGTCCCGAACTACCATGTAATGAAATTATTACATTATAAATATACCATTAATCTAACAATATGCCTTATATGATCTAATAATGATGCAATATGTAAAAATAAAATACACCAAAACTACTTTTAGAGAACTATTTCAAATTGAAAATGATTAATAACACTCGACAGTCAAAATAGTTAAAAACTAACCAATATGTTCACGTATATAATGATTTTAGATGAATATTATAATGGTTATAGATTGGAATTAAGTTATTAGATATCTATTTAAGTAACACAATAAAAATATTCAAGAGGTTTGGTGTGTTTGAAGAATGAATCATGACCAAGTTAAGTGTTTTCTTCTAAACAACTTCTCTTTTATAAATGACTAGTATTATACAGGCAATTTAATTTCTACGGTGTACATATATACTCTTTTACAAATAATATAATGAATAATATATCAGTAAAATTATTTCACGATCAATTATTATCCCTATATTTCGATGGGGTTTGAATAAAATGTCATTTATACTACAAGGATTATTTATTTCAAACTCTAATTCCTTGAGATAATATTGTATGGTGCACCATGTTTTCCATTGAATGGTTTATTGAAAACCTATTGAAGACTCGTTATCATAATTTCTTTTAATTCATGGGAAATAATAATACACCTTATCATGTTTCCATCAAATGTATTTTACTTAATTGTTAGCCTAGTTGTAATTATTTTGGAAACCAGATTTCTATTTATTGAGTAATGATCATCCTATTTAATATAGAAGTTGGGTTCAATAAAATAATTGATTATATAATGTGGTACTCTATTTTTTTCTATTATTTTACATTAATAAAACATAATTAATTTTTTTAAGTATTTATTACTTTATTGAGTATGTATTTCATGAGAGATATTGATGTAATGTCCCATATTTTCCATGTGTTATTTTTAAATATTATATGAAAATATTTCAAGACTAGGCATTGTGACAGTGTGCTATTCTTAGGCCAGGAGTTCCCAAAATGAATTTTTGAAAAATATTAAACATTAAATTATAATTATTGCATGGTTTTGTAGAAATAGTGGAATAACATTTAAATGGGTTCAATATCAAAAATATGAGGAAAAATTTGCATTTAGGGTAGTGACTTTACCGTTGGTGGGGCCTAACATCGATCGGCGTGGGTCGACAGTAGAAGTTAATTTCTGGATGTTTTAAACGAATGAAATTAAATTAATAATTTATTTCAATTTAATTATTTTAATTAACACAATGAAACATTTATTGGTTTTAAATAAACCTGATCCAGGTTTAGTATCATAACCCTGGAAAATTCTCATTTGATACTCTCGAGTTTTGTAGAGGAACCTTTCTAAGAGGAATCTTGATTAACAACATTGAGTGATGACAGTTGTATCGTTGCACAGTGAGATTTAATTTTGACTGAAGTGCCCAGATCAGTGTGAATCACTGAGAGGGGGAGGGGGTGAATCAGTGATCCCTTAAAACTTTTTACTAATTGATTCTTTATCAATTAAACCTCTATGGCTGGTTAAAGCCTCGATCCACTTTTCTTGTATCTCTCAGCCTTTCCTTGAATGATGCAGTAAATTTAAACGCACTGGACACAAGGATTTACAAGTTTCGGCACCAAAGGCCTACGTCCTTGCCATGTTGGTTATACGCCCCAACATGGTTTCTCCCATTATAACTTTTTAGAATTTCAATGGTCGATACAGCTTCCCACTGTATCTCTCCTGAGTCCCACAGGAGGGTCTTTATACTGCATCCCACAGTGTTACCAGAGTCCCACTGGCCTGCTCCAGAATCCCACCGAAGACTTCTTCCACCCTGAGTCTCACAGGGGGCTTCTCCTGGCTCCTCGAGTCACACGAGTAGCTCTTCTTCTTGTTCAGCTCTTCAAGTATCTTCAGCAGCCTGGGATAAAGGCTGATGGCCTTGCTCTTCTTCTGATCACTTGTGGTGAACATGTCTTCTCATCTTGCTCAGGATTTATCTCCTTCTTCTAAGGATGACATGGCTTCTCTCTTCAAGAATCTTCAACAGCCTCTGATAAGGTCTGTTGGTCTTGCTCAAATGCACACAACTAGATTTGGCTTTGTTCACGTGTGCACGTGCATGCATTCAAGCATGTACTCCCCTTCTTCTCTTCTTGTTGCAGTAAACCCTCAAAGGGTATAGTCTCTTTAAGCACACACCTTCTTTGAACTTCACACAATTAATTCAATTTGCTTACACACATAAATGTGTGTTCTTCTTTGTGTGGATGTCTTCTTCTTCTTCTAAGTGTTTACACTTTTAGTGCACACACTAGGTTCGGCCTTCACTAGTTTAGCACACACAATTTGTTCTTCGTTTTGCACACACTTAAGCTTGCCTCTTTCCTCTTCTTGCACACACACGACTTGGCCTTATTTGTTATTGTTTAGCACTCACAAGCCGTAGGGCCTTCTTCACTTGGCACACACACTTGAATGAGTTCTTCTTTTTTGTGGCCTACACTTCATTTCTTGCACACACCCAAGGCTACGACCTCTTTGTTATTTTGCACACACAAGCTGTAGGTATGTAATGGCCTTCCTCCTTTGCACACACACAAATCTTGGTGTAGTTCTTTGTCCAAGCCTCGGCCAATTCCTTCTTTGTTCAGACACTTAGCCAAAGGCACTTCCACTTGTATTGCACACACAAGTTGTGGTGGCCTTCTTGTTTTTCACACACCAGCCGTAGGGCCTTCCTTCTTCACTTGGAACACAAGGCACTAAGGCCTCGGCCTTCCTCTTGTTTTTCACACACACAAATGTGGTGTCCTTCCACTCCTTCTTGCACACAACAAATGTCTTGGCCTTCCTCCTTCACTTTGCACACACACTGCCAATATGAAGGCGCGCAAGTGCTTGGTGCGGCCTCTCCTCTACTCCATTGTCGCGCAGGTGCACAAGGCACAAGAGCCGTGCAAGGCTCAACCAACCATGGGGTGCGCAAGTGATGCGGCCTTGGGTCGTGCAAGCCTCAAGAGTGCAAGATCACCTCGGGCGCACAAGCTACTCCTGCCGCGCAAGTATGCGAGCAGAGAGAGCTCTTCCTGATGCGCAAGTGAAGCGCACAGGGGACTCCTTCAGGACCTCGGGTGGCCCCGAGAACTTCAGCCGCACAAGTGGGTTGCGCGGGGCACTAAACTTCGTGAGGCACAGAGGCACTCTCACGGGACTTCTTACAAGTTTTCAGCAAACTTCACTGAGGGCTCGGCCTCTCTTTTTATAGGCAGAGACGTCTCGGATCATCCGCGTGCGATAAATCTTTGATCTCCCGAAGATTTCGGATCTTCAAGATTCTTTGAAATCTTCTTTTTCTCCTCTGTTCACGCGGGTTCTTTTCCTTCATTATTTTCCTCTTCATGCATGTGCATGGAAACGTACGCATGCCTCTGTTTATCCTGATTCATGCAAAGCATAAACTCCACGTGGCCTCACACCTTCGGTTTGCTTCGGCCTCGTGCAAATTTCTTCTCCCGTTGCATACATGTGTATTTTTATGCATGAATGGATTCCTTATGGACAGACGAGCACAATGGAACCTTAAGCTCCTTCAAAGGTGGTTGGGAGCTCGAAATCCGGTGGTCGGATGGCCTCTGGTTCAGGCGACGTCGCGGGTGGCCTTCGGCTGAGCTCGAGGAAGGAGACACGCCGGGAGCCGTTGGATCGGGCGAATGAAAGACATCGGACGGCCTGGATCTGAACGGTAGCGGCGCGATGAGATGTGCGGCCGAGATCCGGCGCGCGATCAATCGTGTGGCCAGGATTCGCTCCTGGAAATTTTTCCGTGTCCCACATCGAAACGGAGCGCGGTTTTTCCGCAGCTTATCAACCTAGAGCTCCCCCCTTCGCCGCAATTGAATCTTCTCCCTCCATGGTGCCGCCCCGCACCGTGTTCTCTCTGCGGGCGTGCTCTTGCGCCCACCCCTGCCACTCGGGCGTGCGCTATGCGGCCTCTATGCACACTGACACTCTTGTCGCGCTCCTTTGGGCGTGCCCCAGGCGCCCATGCGGTGTCTTGGGTGCGCCCTGCCGCCCTGGCTTGCCCCACGGGTTCCCCCATGGGCGTGGTGCCCTAGCGCCCATGCCTTGGGGTTTGAACCCTCAAGGTGCCTTGGCTGGCCATATTTTTTGGCAAAGGCATGAATAAGGACTTTGTCAAATACAAAGTTCTCCTATGAGTATAAGCCAAATTCCAAGCCCTCCAAGCCATTCTTCTCCTTCATCTTCTTCTCGGGAATTCAAACATTAATCTTATTGATTAGAAACAACTCCTCAATTTATAATTCTTCTTCATCATCTCATTTTCTACTTAGGAGAGAATTTATCAAGGATCTTCATCAACTGAACTCCTGAATCACATAACTTCTTCAATGTGCTTCATTGATCCAATCAGAGATCAAGTTGGATCAACATCTAATTCACATGCACTAAGTGATAGTGCATGGACTTCATTAAACCACGTCATCCACTTAGAACTTATGGATGGATCCCTTTCATCTCCTCATGCATTGTCAATACAATACACGACCTTCTAACATTGTTGTGACTTTGTATCATCAGGATACAAGTTCTATGAACATAAAGATCAGCTCAACAATCGTCAGATATTCATAAAGAATGTTTCAACCACAACATCCTATGTCACTTAGTGAATCTTCTGAGTGACACGCATCTTAGTACCATGGCCATTCTCCTTCATCACCATCATCATCACATCCTTTGTCATTCACATCTTGACATTCCTTGACATCCATTCATTCTAAGACAACAACATGCCTCATTGACAACAAATGCAACACAATGCACTTCATTGACTAATGACCATTCTCCCCCTACTTCGATGATCATGGTAGGGGTTTTTGTTTCAATTTTGTTTTCCCCATTCATTGATTAAACTAAGAATGCTAATCAACCTAAGAATAGGTCAACCCGTGGATCTTTCATTCTTATGGGATGGTATTTTATCGTGTTTATTTTGAAGAATTTATCCTTGTTTGATTTGATTCATATTTTTATTTTCTCTATTTGATCCTTATAACAGGAGTGAATTAACTCTGTGATGAATGAAAGTGGTGGTTCATTCCTCTATTCACTATTTGGATTTATTCTCCCCTTCGACCCGCATGTTCTTTGCGTTCTTCATAGGGATATGAAAAACGGATCATTGAACATCTGTCTCATAACACAACATTCTAAAACTGGAGATTCAACATTGTGAAAATCCAGCGGAGGTGTGATGATGATGTAAAATGACGAATCAACCTGGATTAGATGAAATCAGTATTGGAATATTCTTCGTAGGGATGATTGAAACATCTGTGTGTAGATGATCAAACTCCCAAAACATATCGAATCAGTGTTTCCATGATGGGACAAATCCGGATCTTCAGTTTTGAGGAGATTAGATGGCCAGATCGATGGATTGAAGATCACTAAAGGCGTGCAGAGGATGAACAATGATTCTAGAAAATTGTGAAGCACATGGCGTGTTCTCTGAAGAACACAACATGTGGTTCTGGTTCTATTACGGCTAGGGTTTCAAGATGCAAGAAGCGATGACAAGTCTTGTGAAAACTGTCAAACGTCGTGTGGGTCCTTACATGGTACTCAACATGTAACATGAATGATACAATGATATGGGGTGGAGTACATGTCATGTACTCCACCACATGAACATAAAAGTCTAGTTACAAGGGTTTCCCCATGTACGAGTACATGAGTTGGCATACACGGGTCGAATACATTTACAAGAACATGGAAAACATACAAATAACATACCCCAAATGATCGAACACATTCGATGAACATTACTACACATTGTGTGTCCGCTTTTACATAAAATGTCTTTTGACTCGTGTCATTGCACATGGGTAGTTGTCGAAGTCAAGGGATTCTTTGTGTGACCTTGCTACACATCATGTACTCTCTTTAACATGGATTATCTCCTTGTCCAGAATTACTTGTACATGTTTTATTTTGGTTAGTGACCCATTTTCTCATTCCCCTAAAGGTCAGGTATCGTTTCCATACACAAGATTATGGTCCCTCCTGTAGGACATTCTAGATAGATTCAAAATACCTCCAAGTGGCCTGAAGAAAGATCCTTTACACATTATTAGACCTAGGAAGAGTTGGTTATAGATGTGACCAATCCTAAAATACTTTGATCCTCTACTTAGTAGGTGAATCTGGATGAGTCATGGTATACGCCATGTCCCAGGTTGTGATCCTCATCCGTGTATCAAGATCTTTCCCCACTCATGAGTGAGTTATCCCAAAATCTCTTTATCCATTATCTATTCCTATCAATTAGGGTGTCTATCAATATTGTGACACTTCCTGATGAATATATGTCTCAAATTGATGTCATCATGTCTATCAGACTCATGTAGTGAGTTCTCACAGATGAGTGCTTAGTGGAATTTTTGATTTGAATCCCTAACATGGGCATACAGACATTGTGACATACCTCTAGACTACAAGATTGGCATTCGAGTATATCTGGATATGTTTATCTTGTTATATATAATGTATACATATACTATGTAGAGATTTATATACCTTTACTTTGTTTATTTCTTTTTGGTTTTGAAGGTCCTCTATTGAGACTTTTTATAGTCAACCTTGCATGGGATTTGACTGCATGTGTCAAGTATTGTGCAGACGAGCTGCCTTTTGATGGATTCCAGGGTGGACCAGGACGTGACCTAGCCTAGTGAGTTTCCTTATCGACTGAGGTGTTTTTATAGCACCTAAGAGTCAGAAATCATGGGTATAGTGTTGGTGTGAGCTTCCACCGAGAAGTTGAAGATCATCCATGAGTGGATGAAGACTGCACAGACCTGTAAATGGTCTTATACTGATAGATAAAGAGACCTATGGATTTCGAATATGGATACCATGTCTTCATTCGAGTCTCACCTCGATTAGGGTTGAGAGATTTGGACAAGGAATAATGTTGGGTCTAAGGTTCATCAGTCCTGTTAAGATACTATGCAGAGTCTAAGAGGTGGCGTACCACCTATCTCTACAGTTGTAGTTACATCCGGTACATGATGTCTTCCTCATGTCGCAACTGAGGAGGTACATCCATGATCTGTTGCACATCATCGACTGCGGTGATATAGACATTGAGGATGGAGAGTCCATCATTGATAACCCAATGGTGATCGAGGATTGGTTAGATAAGATCCTTTGTGGGTGAGAAATTCCCCTAGTGTGTGTCTGAGGGAATCACGTGAATCTTCCAGAGATAACGTTGGAGTATGAGTCTCAGATTCATGTTCAATACCCACGTCTTTTTAGATAGCCTTTTTGGCTTTTTGAGATGTAAATCCCTAATGTGGGGATAATTTAATGTCATGAATATTCTAGGTGTTATTTTTAAATATTATTTGAAATTATTTTGATATAGAAATTTGTGACGGTATACGATTCTGAGGCCGAGAGTGCCCGGAATAAATGTTAGTAATAAATTAATCTTTTAAATAGTATGGGCGAGTAGTTGTCTTGAAAATGTAGATTATATTTTATACAGGTTCCTATAAAAAAAATCTGATGGGACCGTTGCGTTCTGAAAAGTGACATTACCTTAGATAGAGCCTAACATCATTCGGTACGGGTTGCCTGCAAAAGTTAATTTCTAGATGTTTTAATGGAAATAAAATAAAATAAGGTTTTATTTTATTTTAAAATTTTTAATTAATGCAACGACCCATTTTTTGGTTTTAAATAACTTTGATCCTTAGGTTAGTCTCATATCCTTAAAAAACATCCCTATGACACTCTGGAGTTTTGGAGAGGAGTCATCCTTGGAAGAATCTTGATGAACGATGATGAGAAATGACACATGGACCATTGCACGGTGAGATCGAATCCTGACCATTGAACACTCTCCCTCTTCATCGACGATTGAGATAGGGGATGTTGTTTTGAGTTCATTTTTACCCATCCTTTTATAAAATTATGAACTTCGATCAACCAAAGAACATATTGACCCGTTGATTTTTTATTATTGCAAGAGTGTATTTTATTGGCTTTATTTCAAGGAATTGATCCATGTTTGATTGAATTCATATTTCAATTTTTTATATTTCATACTTCTAATGTGACGAGATCAACACTGTGAATAATGAAGGAGGAAGTTTATTCCTCGATTTCCAATACAGATTTCTTCTCCCCTTCGACCTACATGTTCATTGCGTTCTTCACAGGGATATGAACACCGAATATTTTTGCATCTTTATAATAACAAACTGATTCCAAACTGATGATCCAACATCTCTAAATCCTTAAGAAGGTGAGAAAATGATGAAAAATGACCAATCGTCCCAGATTATAAGAAATAATTCTTCGACCTTTCATCACAAGGATGATCAAAACCAATTTTTGGAGCCGATCAGATACACAAAACCTAACGAATCGGTGTTTCCATGACGGGATGATCTAATATATTGAGTTTCAAAGATATTTTAAAATGGGGTCAATGGATCAAAGATCACTAGAGGTGCATGGAGGAAAGAAATTTTTTTTGGAATATCGTGAAGAACATGGCATGTGGGGATGGCTCTATGGTGTCTAGGGTTTCGCAATATAGGACGTGATGAAATAGCATGTGATAGAAATCCCATGGTGTGTGGGTCCTTATGCGGGACTCTTCATGTATCTTGAATGATACATGGACAGGGTGAGGAGTACATGGCTTTTACTCTACCACACTGTCAGACCATTCCAGTTACGCGGGTTACCCATGTACTGGTACACTATTGGCATACACATGTCGAAGCTGTGTACGAGTACATGGCCACTGTGCATGGAGTGGTCCCCTGATGGTCACACACAGAGTGTGACCATTACTACACCTCATGTGTGTGCTTCTTACATGACATGTCTTCTATATTAGGTCATTGCATACGGGCAGTACTCGAAGTCAATGGACACAACGTGCGACCTTTCTACACATTGTGTACTCACATCTACATGGACTGATCTTCTTTTCCACCATTAATTGGAAATGTTTTGTTTGGGATAGTTCCCCTTTCATCATTCCCCAAAAGTACATTTATAATTTCCATCAACAAGAGTATGGTTCCTTTAGCAGGATATTCTCTATAGAGTTGGAATCTCTATAAGAGGCCCATAGCGAGATCCTATACCCATTCATGACCCTAGGTAGAGTTGGGTATCAATAAGACCAATCCTATGGGACCTCGATCCTATACGTAGCAGGTGAATCTGGACGAGTTGTGGTATACGCCTTGGCAGTGATCATCATCCGTGTATCATGATCTTTCGGTGCTCAAGAGTGAGTTATTCTAGAATGAGTGTATCTATTCTCTCTGTAGATCTATCAGTGTATCTATCTCTCCCATGAAACTTCCTAAGAAATTCACCTCTTGAACAGATTTTATCATATCTATTAGACTCATGGATTGTGTTCTCCCAAATTGGTGCTTTTTGGATTCTTTAAACTAAATCCCTAGCGTGGGTATGTTGTCATTATGGCTTACCTCTAGACTACGGTTCTAGGATTAGAGTATATCTGTATATTTTTCTCTTGTTATTTGTTCTGTAGAAATATAAGGTGTAGAGATGATTGTACCTTTAACTATTTTATTTCATTGTGGTTTTTGAGGTCCTTTATTTAGTATTGTTATACTCACCTTTGCATGGGATTTTTGCAAACATGTCATGTCTTGTGTAGACGAGCGACCTTTTGATGGAGTCCTGGGTGGAATAGGAACGAATTGAGCTCTGTGAGCTTCTTCAATGGCTGAGGAGTTCCCATGGCTTCAAAAATTAGTCCCATTACCTATTTTGTGCTTACCAGTTGGACTCTGTAGTTTGCTGACTCTTTATTTTAGTGGGATTGTATTATAGCTTAGTTTACATTCCACACATTACTTTCCATTGTACTTCATTGGTTGGGTTTAGATGTATGAATGATTTGTTTCCTTAGTGTTTTTTATATTTCATAATTTTTATGATTGGAGATATGTGCATGTGTACTGGTACATAAGAAATGTCTCCCATGATGGTGATATGCCTACACAGTGCTAGTCACCAGCCCCTAGCCTATAAGATGTGGGATTGGGGAGTCATAGTATGGGATCCGCTGGGACAAGTTGGGAAAATTGATAACTCAAATCGTTACTCCTTGAGTTATATTATTTCACATGAACATCATTTTTTTATACTTGGGATCTCAAAAAAAAATTATTTATAGAATTTATATTTATCCATTTTACAGGGAGATATATGTTTTGATAAAAACCAATATTTTCTTATCTTTTTTACAAAATGAGTTATGAACAATGTTATTTTTCCAGATATTAAAACGGGGTTTTCCATTCACTTACAAATGTTTTATCTTTCTGTACACACTTCTCCCAAATAAAATGAATTTATTTTCAAGTCCTAGTTATTGAAAATCATTTTTAAAAATAGTTTTTTAAGTTACAGATAACATCAACTTTTATGTCACTGATAACAATGCTTTCTAAAATCTCTTTAAATTTATATTGTTCATATCCATTTTCATATTAAAAATGATTTAATAGAATTGGGTATATGATTCAATATATATATATATATATATATATTATTTTGTGGTAAGAAACTCATTTTTCAAAAATATTCAATTCTAAATCCCTTTTATAATGTTTTAGTTTAATAATTGTTTTGAGAATTTGGTTTCCATTTATGTCATCAAAATTAACTGTTTCATTTATTTAATGTAGGATATTTTATATTGAAACCATCCACATTATTCTGATTTATTTATTATGACCATGTTATTCTAGTAGTGACATAGTTATTTTCTCGTTGCTCAATCTGGTTTGAACACCACATTTTACTTAATTCAAATTGGATGATTTCCACCTAGAATGAGTGTTATTATATTCACATTGGTAAAATAATTAGTGTTTTCTATGTTGTTATTATAATATAGATGATTATTATAATGTTGAATGTGTATTTTTTGGACCATCATCCTTTATTTGGATTGGTTATATTCATGTTTTCAATTTTATTAACACTGTAAAATGTGTTGAAATTATTGATGATTTTTTATTACTAACAAGTTTTTTTTGGTACTCACATTCTGTATTTTTTATTATATGGATAACCATGTTTTCACTCAGTGATTTGTTCCTTAGGATAATCATATAAACATTATTTTTTAATATTTTTTAAAACACATTACAAAAAAACATGGGATGGGTGGGAACCATAATTATATATCCCCTATATGGTTAGATGGGTCTCATGAGATAAAATAACTTGGGTTGGGATGTATACCTCTCTCAATATCTATATAGTATCTTTTAAAAATACATTAATATATCTATTAATGAAATGAATTGTACATACCATCATTTTGAGATCATTATTATTAATATCGATGTTTTCAATTACATTAATTGATATAAAATTCTTTTAGTTTTAGTTGATTACGACACTATCAAAAAAAATTATTTATTCCATATTATGTATACCATGATTTTGTTTTTAATAGATTTAGTTTCATATTCCCCATATTAATCATTTGAACTCACAATGTCTTATGTATTCAATTCCTTCAGACGTGTAAAATTGTATTACCCATGATATATCTGAAAGGATATTTGTATGTGTAATTTGTTAGCGATATTTAAGACTTTTTATAGATTATATAATTTCTCATATAGTGAAAAAATACCAATTAGTTGAGAAAGAAATGGATTTCTTTAGTTTAGGTTTTTAAATAGTTCTTTAAATCTATATACCTAAAAGAACATTCCAATGTATGCGATGTAATATTATCATTATGTTTGATACTTACCGGATTTTTATGTCTGAGAATCTATAATTTATATGAATTACTGTATGTAAAGTTTGTTTTTATAGCATCAAATTCATGGGTGTGGGTCTGGGGTAACATAGTTAACATTTTAAAAATTAATGTTCTAGTGTAATAGAGTTTTAATAAAATGTTCTAATTATTGATCATTTGGAATATGATTCCAAAATAAAACTATTAATCAATAATACCTACTACATAGATTTTACTCACTAAAAGAGGTTAGTGGGATTGTTTTTTCAGATGGTAACATATATATTTTATTGGTGTTACTTTTAGTTATAATGATTTTAATAAAATCCAAAATTTGTATTCAAAATAAAGACACTATAATTATATATCATTATTTGTAGGATTTTATAGGTGATGATATAGGGTTGAAATATAATTATAAGAGATTAAGAATATGGAATTTATTATGTTATAGAAAAGGAACTCTCAACATTATTGTTCTTTCACATTGGTGACATATATTACAACAATTTAAAGGATAATTAACCTATCAAGATATGAAATTTTGTTGTAGCAATAATTTTATGTTCATTGTGTAATATCAATTCTAAGAAAATGTTATGGTTACTGTGATCAGGATTTTATATTGGGATATGAATTATTGTTATATGAAGAACAAATAGTTTTGCGTGATGGATTATTTGATGGATTTGGTGGCCTAGAACCATCAAATTTTTACTTTACCAACAAATATTTTTTATTATTTCAGAAATCACTTTTAAGGAAAAAGTGGGAAACCAATAAGTTCAGAATACAAGAAAATTCAAACCTCATAAGAAATACTCAGGACATTCCAGAACAAATTAAAGCTATTATAATCCTTTAACTTG
Source organism: Viscum album (assembly GCA_963277665.1). Classification (NCBI taxonomy): domain Eukaryota; kingdom Viridiplantae; phylum Streptophyta; class Magnoliopsida; order Santalales; family Viscaceae; genus Viscum; species Viscum album. The sequence goes on from OY728136.1 coordinate 2,094,526,833, forward strand.
ACTAGACGCCATTTGATGGAGGTGGCATCCATATCTGGGTTGTCCATAATGAGATCCTTGAAGTGGGATGCCATCCAATCCCAGGTTTGCACATGCTCCTCTAGACTTGGTTTTCCCTCATTGAAACGACGTATCAAAATCCTATTTTGTTTGTCAATCCAAGATGATTGGTCTTCACTCAAATCAACACGCATCGTTCTTTCAAACATTCTATGTGCATCCTCCTCTGAAATCATGATCAAGAGATATTCCTCTAGAATTTCTTCATTAGAGTGCATGAGAATCTCCTCAATGATGTCTGCTTCTACATCCCCCTTAGTCTTTTGAATGTTAGCAGCAACTTCCAAACACTTTTGAGGGACTTTTCCTCTACTAGAAGCCCTTGTAACAGGAAGTCTAGGTAAGGTTGAGTAGTCCTTTCGTCTCCTCGGCCTTTGATTGTGCTGGATAATCCCATCTGAATCCACAAGGGTGTTCTTCCCTTTCTATGAAAAGGAACGAGTGTACTATTCCGCAATTTCCACTTCCATGGGATCTGGGGACCAGAGTTCTAATTCAGACTCATTATATTCTGCTATAACATCTGACCTGCCTTGTAGAGGATGGAGATCTACATCCCAATCCTATTCGAGAGTCACTTCTTCAAATGGAGGAGGACCATCGACACTCAACACCGTAAACCGGTTCTGAGAGCCACTAGAAAATCCAGCTAAACCTATGCGAACAAGAGATGGAGGATTCAATCCCTCGCCAAGGACCTGTTCTGTCAACACTGGCATCTTAATAGGGCATGGGATGTAGATTGTACTCACGCCAGCCCCATGATCAGCAAGAACACCCAAACAACCGGAAGGACTGTGCTTACCTGATCCCGGGGCCGTAACCTCTTAGGGAGAATTGCAAATGGATCTCACAACCTCTGCATATGTGTGAAAATTCATGTCATAATTTCCAACAGATAGATATTTCACTAAATGGTCATAGAGGATCTCTGCAATGATGAGAACCACGATGTGCCATAACACTATTCTATAGTATTATGCTCTATGGACGGATGAAGTTATTTGAGGGACATGAATAATACTAGGCATTAGGGGTGAGGAATCATAAAAAGTTGAGTCACCTTCTCATAGTGTGAACCCTTGGTAATATCTAGGAGGATAATATGGTAATGAGACCCGACAGTAGGGAATCCAAATTTCACAGTGTCATTGAATGTTCCTATCTATGGATGAGTGTATTGGTGCTTAGAATTTATGGTAGTTATTAATGGGTATTAAAAATCGATCACTTAGATGTATTGATAAAAACTGTGATGACACACTATTCGCAGAAAGGTATGATATTTTTGGTGTGAAACGAGTAATACTGCATTAATAGATAAGGCGAGAATGGATTTTCCCCCTATGTTCCATAATATAATTTGATATCTCAAGCCCTTTGATGGAATTTATATAAACTATATAAATCCATTTCCATGGTAAGGAATGAGAAATTTTAATTTTGGGATGTTAAGGAAATAATAATTGAGGACAAGGGTTGAGGGAACTAGCATGAAACTTGCTTGATTCGAGATATTGAGACAAGTGGGTTACATTACACGGTAAGAAATTTTAGAAGGTGACACTTCATTGGGGAATTAACTTCTTTCCCTATGAGTACTTTTCCATACTGCTAGATGTTATCCTTGGTCATTACGCAAGCTCTGCCTAATGCCACTGAGAAAGTGGCCTAGAGGGTCCCACACTAAGTGTGTCCCCGTATCTAAGTTAAAAATTCATTTAATAATTTGAATAATGATTTTTCCTTATTGTGGTTTAATAATTATTCAAGGATTCCAGGTAGAATTTATATTGACACTAGTTATTTAAGAAAATATATTATGGGAAAAATAATATATTTAATAGAGAGTAATGCAGTGATATTTATTTAAAAAATAAATAGTAATTATTTAAGGCTTATTAAATGTGGTGGATGAAATAAAGAAAAAAGAAAAACCAAAGTGCACACCATGTAAATTAATAAATACATGTTGTGTAGTCGTTCTTGGGATTTTTCAAAAATAATATTATTTATTTAATTAAAAAATATTAGGTATAATTTGTTGGCAGATTTCAAATGATAATAATAATAGTCAAATGGTATCATTAGACATGGGGTATTACTATGAATTAAATGAAATAAATAAATGAATTTTGGCAATTAATTCATTTTATTACTCGATGCATTATGAATCCACAATTACATAATTCTCATTAAGAATATCCATTCATTATGGTAGTGCACACAGGATCTAGAAAATATATTAAGAAAATAGATAATTTATTTCTACTAGTAATGCTCTCAACTTACGATAGAAATCCTCCTCCACTAGATCAAGGAGTGAACATTGGAGATAGATCACATCACGATCTAAGGGAGACATCGCAATAAAAGGGACATTTGTGCTAGTGCCTGGAGATCCCTTAGATGATGTGTAGAGATATGTGGAGCACGTGTGAATCACTGCTTGAGGAAGAATACACATGGATTCTACGACGCTGCAATGGATCACATCAGATCATGAATAGAAACATCAATAGAGAGAGAATTCCATAAATATAATTATTGACTTTCAATTAAATTAATTATAAACAACATATAATGATCTTCTATGGTTCTAGGACTCCCTTCCTTTCTTTTATTCTTTGTTCTATTACAAATATTTGGTGTTTTATTATCACGATGGATCTCGAATTGATGATTTTTAATGGAAAAATTAATGTTAGGTACACCAATACACGCACTTCTGCTACCCTTGGAACCAACTAGTGGTATCATAGGGGCCATATCATTGATGATAATATTTTTTTGTTGATGATTTAAACATTTAATAATTTATTTTTTTAAATTATGGTTAACCATTCTGAAAATATAATTCTTGAGATCTCTTCCCCCTCTTTCGTTTCTCATTCACCTTACAGAAATGATATTTTGATTTAATTTTGATTAAAATAAAACAAAGGATTTCATTCAGAGGTGACAATGTTTCCTATCTATAAAGCTGTAGAACACATGACATGTATTTGATAGTACATGCCATGTAGTCTAGGTTCCATTTTTTGGGACTAGTATGTGAAACCAAGCCATGTGATGCAGTCTATCTAAGTCTTAAATGAGTCTGTGTGTTTAACATGATTAGGTGGAACACGGTTTTTGGATTACACCCCTTGTAGACCATTGAACACGGTGTGCAGTCTCTTTAGGTTAGGGTTGGACCATGTACCCCATATACAGCTTTCGCCCTTGAGACCATGTAATGTGGAACTACATGGCATGTGGCCCACTGGACATGTTGTGTACTCCGAAAATTTCCAAAGTACATCTACAAGAAATGTCCCCTTGCATGTACTTCAGATGGATGGTGTACAATAGTTCATGTCATGTAGTCATAACTACGCATCATGTACTCATCCAAATTACACAGATTAATTAAAATTTATTATTATATTAAAAAAAATTGAGACATGTACCATGGTACGGGTGTAAAGCTTAGGCACAACACGTGATAAGTGTTTTATATATATGTTTGTTTACTTTAACATGTGTGTATTATTCATTTCTACTCATTGGGTAGTTATGAATGGGAATTCACCAGGTTGCCTCCAAGGTAAATTTCATGTACAAAGATAATTTTAAATGAATTTTTTTGTTTCTAATTATGATGGGTGATAATCTCAAAGAAATTTATAAAAAGAGATTAATATAAAAGGATTGATTAATTGAAGAAAATTAATTGATTCTATCATTATTTATGATAAACAAGAATGATTAAAGAATTGAAAACTAGTTTTATTTATGCGTAAATATTGGCGGATGTATAGATGATCATGAGATAGACCAGTAACATTGTTATTTGATGGTTTCTATTAATTAATTTATTTAAATTAAAATTGTTGTCCTGTAAGCCTTGTCCTCATTAATATGTAGGGACTGCGTGGCTAAAGAATCTTTAATGTAAATCCACATTTCACCCCACATATGAAAGTGAAATAAAACCATATGTAATGGATAGATCTCCCAAACTAGTGTAGGCAGCTCAAGTTAGGAGCCAAGATGAAACAAATCCAAGGAGATACATAGGTGGATAGGTGAAAAGATATAAGCATGAACCCAAAAAGTATAAAGGTTTTTATCCCCTAGGTCATGGGATATTTTATCTACTGCTAGATGAAAAAACCAATAAAACAATCCCATGATCATAACATTTATTTTATCTTTGTCAGTTTTGTGGTTTTTTTATTGTGGGTGTGTTGTCACGATCACACAATAAATGAATTAAATAAGAATGAAAGATAGCACTAAAATAACATCGGCATATGTGTAAATATTATCTTATACATGCTTAATTACTTAATAATATCTCACTTAATAATAAAATTCATTTATGAAAGATAATAAAATGACAATTTACATATAATCATAAAATCCCTCAATGAAATACTAAGTCCATATAGCCTTCCATAATATTGGTTAGAATCGAACCATAGTTATAAGTGCTTGACTAACCATAGTTGGGGTGATTTCAATTATTGGGAAATTATAATTCCAGGTTTTGGGATGACTTGAATTTGTTAACATCAAGGGGTGACTACCACATTAGGACTGGGGGTGATCAAGAGGCAACGGTTGAGGAAATCCAAAATATAAGGATTTCATGATTGGGGAGTCCAATCAATAGATAAAATAATTTTGAATTAATGCATTTGGCACTTGGAATGCCAACCAAAAACCGTTAATGTTTCTTGAACAACTCTAGTTGGGAAAATGTGAAGGGAATTATGGATCCTTTCTACAAGAATATTCTGGCCACAATATATTCTGAAGTCAATGGAGTGGGATATTAGATTTTGATAAAATTATGGGAGACTAATAAGTTTTTATTTATTTATTTTTCTCCATTCTATCATGATAATGTTATAAATCATTGTTCATCTTAATTTGTAGAAATGAGAAGAAAAATGAATCCAAACATATCATTATGAACCACACTCAAGACGGAAAACAATCTTAGTAACACCAATTTCTAGGAGTAGGAGAGGAATTATGCGTCATCCTTCTCCATGAGAGTAAATTGTATGTATTAGATGAGCCTATTCCAGTTGCACCTAGAAAATTGGCCGGTGGTGAGGAACTATATCTCTATATGAAATATTTGGATGATTCCACATATGTCCAATGTTTCATGCTATCATCCATATCTAATGAGCTCTTGAATCAACATGAAAACATGGACATGTATATCATTATGTCTCATATTAAATATCTCTATCAAGAGAAGGCGAGATAGGGGAGATATGAGATCTCCAATTCTTTGTTTACTACTAATATTGGAGTGTCTATGCTAGATAGGGCTCATGAATTCCAGATTCTTGGCTATATCAAATTCCTAGACATCATAGAGATTAAGATCATGGATTATTTGTGTTCAGATTTCATACTATCATCACTACCCAATACCTTCTCTAGATTTATTGTCATCTACGACATGAGAATTAATGAGAAGAGTCTATCATATCTTCTGACCTTTATTTTTCATGTAGATAAGGACATGGGGAATGAAAAACCCACAATCCTAATGGTGAACAAGAAAAGGATGGACACGGAAAAGGGGTCAATGAATTATAAATGTTCTGAATCCACCGAGCATTATCCCTCCATGAATGGGAATATCCAGAGGTAGGCCAAGGAACCTGAGGTAGTATGTTTTGCATGTCGCAATCCAGGAAACTAAAAGAGGAACTACACCTAGAAGCACAGTGATGCGATATTATTCTTCGTTATCCAATGTAATATTTCCATTTCTACATATTGGGTGTTACATACAAATCATGGGGCTCACATCTATATTAAAATGAAAGTTCCAGTTAGATTTAGAAATATTTCTAGAGAAGAGGTGGATCTTTGAGCTGCCAATGGCACGAGGCTGGCTTCATTGTTCATTGGCGATTACTATCTCTCATTTCCATTTGGGTTTGTTTTGCTTTTACATAACATTTATTATGTTCCAATTGCTTCCAAGAACATAATTTATTTCTCATGTTTGGATATGGATGGATTTATTTTGACGTTTGGAAATAAGGGTCGTTTCTTTTATAAGAACTCCATATGTTTGGGTATGAAACATTTAAATAATGGTTTTTATGTATTAATTTACGATTTTTTTTGTAAATCGATAACAAAAAAACATACATGACTCATACAACACCTTATTGGGGCATCACATTCATGGTCATGTAATTGAGAATCACACGAAAAAGCTCTCCCAAGAATGTTATTTAGACTCTATGGAGATAAACCCACTTGATAGATGTCATACTTGTTTACAAGGTAAAATGAACTAGCCACATTTCTGTGGATAGGATGAAAGGTCCACAGATATTCTAGGATTGGAGAACACGAATGTGTGTGGACCATTTCTAGTAAAAGATAGAGGTGGATATTCTTACATCATTACTAATATTGATGATTTGAGTAGATATAGATATATCTACATAATGATGTATAAGTAATAGTCTCAGAGAAATTTATGTTATTCAAGAATTAATAAGAGAATATAGTTGGTAAGAGTATAAAAAGCCTCTATCTGATCTATTTAGAGAATATATGACCCAATAGTTCATCGATTTCTTACGGAATTCTTAGTTTCTATCTCAAGTCACTCTTTCACATACACTATAGTGTAATGGTGTTATTGAAAGGATGAACAACACTTTGTTAGACATGGTGAGGTCGATGATGAGTCATGTAGATATTTGATTATCATATTTTGGGGATATGTATTACTAACAACATCATACACATTAAAACGAGAACAAACTAAAGAAAAAATGGAATTCCTTCCGAGTTACGTAATGGAATGAAATCCATTTTGTCTCACACACATGTATGGGGATGCGAGGGATTTGTTAAGGCCTTCTTAGGAAAGAAACTACCACCCAAAGCATGAGGTGTATCTTTATAGGATATCCATAGGAAAATAAAGTATATTACCTATATAACCATTCTGACAAGAAAGTGATTGTCTCTAGACAAGATGACTTTATTGAGAGGGAGAGAATCCTAAAATGGATAGTAGGAGAAATACTGTCTTCGATGAATTTGGTGTTCAAGATACACCAGAGATGGTACATGAACAAGTTCAATAGGTGTTTGTGGAAGAGGATCCAGAAACACAAGTACTGCATAAGATCTTTAGAGATGTAAGGGAACTAGAGAGTTTGGGATTCATAGTCACCAAATATGGTGAATCATTATTGTTGGACAATGCTGATACTCTCTCCTACAAAGAAGTAGTAGAGAGATCAAATGCTTCTAGATGGCTTGAAGCTATAAAATATGAGGTGGATTCTATGTATCAGAACCAATTCTGGGTTCTAGTTGAAGATACAATTGATGTAATGCTTGATGGATGAAAATGGATATTCAAGAAAAAACATGACATGGAAGGGGGAGTTAGCAACTACAATGAAAGGTTTGAGGATAAAGAATTAAGATAGTTTCAAGTAATTTACCATGATGAGACCTTCTCACTAGTTTCCATGTTTAAATTCATATGAATCATACTTTCAATAAACGATTACCACGACTACTTGATTTGGCATATGGATGTCAAAACAGTATTCCATAATTGGAATTATTAGGAAGATTCCTATCTTACACAATTTTATGGGTTTGTGACAGCAGATGAAGCCAAAAATGTTTACAAGTTTTATAAATACATTTATGAATTAAATCAAGTATCTAGAGCATCGAGCATTCAATTTTATGAATCCATAAAAGAATTTGTTTTCATTAAGAATTAATGTGACCCATGTGTTTATAAGCAGTTTAATGGGAATGATTTTGTTAGTCTAGAAGTATATGTAGACAAAATATTACTTACTGGAAATGATGTACCATTCTTAATGTTTGTTAATGACTAGTTGAACAAGTTTTTCTCCCTAAAGGACTTAGATGAATCATCCTATATTCAAGGGATCATGATCATTCATGATAGATCCAAGAGACTACTTGTACTTAGTTAGGGTACATAAATCAACCAGATACTAAATATACTTATTATGGAATAATACAAGAGGGTATTGGTTCTAGTGTTATTAGGCCTACATATTTCTAAGATAACTTGTCCTCAAAATTAACATGAGAAGGGTAGGATAAGTAAAATTCCAAATTCTTCAGCTATAGGATTCATCAAGTATGCCATGTTATGTAACAGGCTTGATGTTGCCTATGTAGTGAGCATGGTAGGATGATATCTAGATGATCATAGAGAACAAAATTGGAATATTATTAAGAATAGAATTATGTTTCTAATGAGAATGATAGATATGTTCTGTGTGTATAGAGGGGAGGAAGTTGTTGTCATCAAAGTGTATGATGATACTTGTTTTTAGAAAGAACTGAATGATCTAATGGAATAGTCTCGATATGTTTACTATTTCAACAGATGAAATGTGAGTAGGAAGTGGTCATAGAAGCTAGTTGTCCCCAATTATACAATGGAGTCATAATATATAGCATCTTATGATCCATCCTATGGTAGCCATCTGGATTCAGATCATTGTCCAGGAGCTTGATAAGTTCCCTTGTAGTAGAGACCATATCACATTGTATTGTGACAATAATATAGTGGTGCCTCTTGAAAAAGAACCCAGGACACATCAATAGACAAAGAACATCATTTATATGGATCACCTCTGGATGGGTTTTTATCAAAGGGGGTGATTTTGAAGTGAGAAGAGTGTACACAAAAGAGAACGTGGTGTATCCCATGACTAAAGGTCCATCTCAATAGAAGCATGAATATCATGCGAGGGCTAGCGATTTAAAGGTTGTTAGTTGTTGGATCTTGTTAAATTGGGAGTCTATTATAGTTTGTGTCCTAGAACAAAATAATTTTTACTTTATTCATTAATAAATACCATATCACATCATACTATCTCTTCTGTGTGACAATGCATGTGATAATTTCTTTAGGATAATTGTTTCACTAAAGGGTAATAGATGATCCCTGCTATATGAGAACCCGAAAGTTCCATAACACTATTCTTGAATATTATGTTTTATGGCCAGATGATGTTATTTTTGGGGCATAAATATACAGTCGCTTAGGGGTGAGGACTCCTAAAACTTTGAATCAACATCACATGGTGTGCACCCTTAGTAATATCCAGGAGGATATTTGGAGAACGAGACATGCCGGTATGAAATCCACATTTTATGCTGTCATTGAATGTTCCAATCTATGAACATTTGTATTGGTCCTTAGTCATTAATATAATTATTAATGGGTATTACAAAATGTTCACATAGATGTGTTGATAAAAACTATGATGACACACTGTTCCAAGTGAGGTAGGATATGTTGGATGTGTCATGAGTAATACATCAATAAAAGAAAATACAAGAAAGGATTTGTCCCTTCTGTTCTATAATGGAAGTTGATATCTCAGTCCCTTTGATGGAATTGATATAGCCTAAATAAATCCATTTCCATTGTAAGGAATGGGTAGGTTTAATTTCGTGATGTCAATGAAAGACTAATCGAGAATATGGGTTGATTGATCTAGCATGCCACCAACATGATTCGATATATCGATACAAATTTATTATATTTCGTGTTAATCATTTTTAGGATGTGACAAATCATCGTAGTGTTAACTTCTTTATTTATGGGTTCCCTAGCATATTACTAGATGATAACCTTGGATATTAGGCAATCTCCGCATAATGCCACTGATAAAGAGGCCATGTGGGTCACACACTAAGTGGGTCTATGTACCTTAGTTAAATATTAATTTAATAAGTTTAATAATGAATATTCCCAATTTTGGTGTACTAATTATTCAAGGATGCATAATCACATTTATTTCAACACTAGTTATTCAAGGGAATATATAATGGGTGAAATAATATATTTTACTTAATTAATGTAGTGATATTTATTTAAGATATAAATAGTCACTATTCGAGGTCTAATAAATGTGGTAGAGGAAATGCTGAAACAGGGAAAACAATGTACACACTGTGTATATTAATAAGTACACGTCGTGTAGTTTTTCTGTTGATTTGTGAGAAATAATATTTTTTACTTAATTAAATAATATTAGGTGTAATTTTTGGGGATGCATATCAAGTGATAATAATAATAGTCAAATGTTATTATTAGACATGGGGTATTAATATGAATTAAATTAAATGAATAAATGCATTTGTGTAATTATTTCACTTTATTATTTTATGTATTATAAATCTAAATTAAATTATTCTCATTAATCTTATCCATTATTTGTGGTTGTGCACAACAGATCTAGAAAATCTACCAAGCTAAGAGAGAATTATTTTTCCACCAAGAACCTTCTTAAGTTATGAGAGAGATCCTCCTCCAACAGATCAAAGAGAGCGCTTTAGAAGCGACTCTAATCACGATGAAAGGTAGACATCACAAGCAAAGGATCTTGCATGCTAGCACCAATAGATACCATCGGAGATGTCTAGATCTACATGGAGAAATCATGGATAACCTCTAGAGAAAGCCTACACATGGGTTCTATGATGTAATGATGGAAAACATCATATCACGACCAGAAACATCAAAGGATATACAATTCCATCAAGGAAATTCATGTATTTTAATTAAATTATTTATAACCAACATGTGATGATCCTCTCTATGGTTCTGAGACTCCCTTTATTTCTTTAATTCTTCTTTCTATTCCGATTATCTGGTGATTTATTATCATGAAATATCTCAGAATGATCATTGTTAAAACAAAAAATTAACATTGGGTACTCCCATCCATGCACTTATGTTTCCCCAGGAACCTACATGAATCTCCAACTATAATTTTCTGGTTATTATAAACTATGTATTTGGTGTACTATATGTGTATAATTCCTATTTATCCCGTATACCAATGTTTGTAAATATACTTATCTTTTGAGCTTTTATACTTTGATATTGTTCTCATTTTACTCTTGAATATTATCTAATTAAGGATGGTTAAGTATTTTGTTAATCTTATGAATTATTAAGAGAAATATAAGGTGGAGTTTTTCTTATTTTATGATGATTTTGACATATATTACCTAATTAATGATATATTTTGGATATTTTTATATATACCTTGCTATGAAAAATGTGATGTGATTATTAATTAGCGTCAGGGGTATGTGTTGCGATAACCTACATAAATGAATGATATGTGATATACAGATCACTTTCGTAAGTCTATATTATATGAATCATGAAATCATAGTTGGATATATAGTATTGATATGATCTAGACCAATGGTCACTAGATGTCATTGAAGAATTGAATTTTATGATTATTTATAATTTTATACGATACAATTGTGGAAATAAGTACGGTAATGCATCTGATTGATAGAGTCCACCCAAGAATCCCTTTTTGTCTTTAATTGAATAGATTCATGTATAATGGTCTATGTTTTCTTATATTCATTATTTCTGGGAATTAATTTTTCTATGAATACTAAAAATGAACATGACATCACACATTTTGTTTTATTGAATCCGAAATATGTTTCCAAAAATAGGGAGAAAAATGCAATGTGTTTTTTAGTTTATAGAAAATATATTTGTGATGAATATTCACATGGTATTACATATGACGTGTTACATTATTAATTTTATTATAATATTTACAATTTTTTTGACATATCTTAATGGATTTTTTGACTTGGATTCAATTATTTTATAATACAATATTTGGTTAAATTGAACAATGCCGAATTACAAATTTGTATGTTGGATATTTATAGAGTTATTACCAATAGAAAAGTATATGTATATAAAATATTAGAATATATTATACTCTGTGATAAAGGAATTTCATATGCTATGAAATCCATTATTAAATTGAATACCATATTATTTTTCTTCTATATCATAAATAAACAACTTATGGTATATCAATTGTTAAAATATATGAATATAAAAAATTCATTTCTTGTCTATAAAATTTTTATTTCATAGAAAAATCATAACAGGTAAATAATATCCATTAGTAACTATCTATTTTTGTTTTATGATATAGTTAAACATTAAATTAAAAATTTAGGTGGTTTTCCATTCATGTTAATTTATCAGAATATAATTTTTTTATAAGATGAATCAATTAAGAGAATATAAGATGTATTTTGATGATAACTACTTAAAAAACTGATCCATTATCGATAAATTATCTAATGTATCAGTATATTCATGGAAACGTGAAGGGAATTCCTATGGATATATTGGAAGGAATATAATATAGATACTGTTATACAAGAATGCATAGAACTTCTTTTGATTCTCTGAAGGATAACTTTCTCCTTAATCATTCATCATTGAGAGGTACTATAATACCATATCCGTAATAAAGAATCCCACCCAACTGTTTGGTAATTTATATCATACCATGGTCACTCCATAGAGGGAAGAGTTTATTGAATATTAAATGTGATATTTATAAAACACATAATTAATGAATGTGTCTTTATTGGAAATATTCAATTTAACATGATCTTCATTTTATATACAAATTATTTCAATTTTTATATAATGGGAATTTTTAGACTAGGTTTCTAATGTCTTCTCCAATATTGAATAAGTTTTATTTAATCCATAGAAACCCTATAAATTAATATTAAAATATCATATGATGTTATCTTTTAAAATCACCATGACCATCATATAAATGTGGAGAAGGCTAATAATATAATGTATATACATAACAAAGTGAACAATGCTATGTACATTATATCCACAAATAACATTATGAACAAATTTAATAAAAAATTCATCAATAATGTAGTGATCTAATAAAGTATTAAATATAAAAAATGTATATGAGGGATAAATAATATTTAGATTAATCTTTTAATAATGATATATCATTATAAATATGACACATGAACATAAAAATTTCATATATTCTTCAACATCCTAGAATTATTAGTATGTGAAATAAAAATGGTCAGATATAAACATTTTTATAGTATGAAAATAATCCAAATTATGTACATGGACATTTAGATATGTAACCTTAAATAATGATAATGGGGTATAAGTGATTAAAACTATATACAATAAAGGGTATATGGAGGAGTAAATTGTTTTCCCTGATTCATTTAATGATATAACATTCTATTTGAACACCCATAAATCAATAGAAAATGAATATGGTATTCAAAAAGGGAAATGTACATCCAAAATCATTATGATTAATAATAGTTCATCACATAACAAGAAAAATTCAATGATATATAAATCCTCATATATATCATTCATTTCCACAGTAACGTGAATACACAAAAATTTGGGAAATAAGTCAAGAAATTATTTTACAATAGTAACTAATTATGAAATGGATATAATGATACATAACATGATGGATAGGGTATTTATATAGTTTAAATATCATTTAAAGGATTTTATAAAGCTATTAATGTTTTATTAAAAAAATTAATTTGTTTTTTGGAAATGTTAATTTAATCCCCAAAAAGGAAAATAAAATTAATCATAATTTTAAATAAAATATAAAATGACAAAAAATATCTATAAAAGTATGATTAAAATAATTTTTTAATGTACAATAACTTCAATGAAAAAATCCATTATAATTATGTGGCCAATATTAATGTTTACTCACTAAAATAAATTAAATAATATTTTGGGAAAATTATTATAAAAATAATGACATCAGACACATTATTAATCATTTTCAAAAGACAAATAAAAATAAAAATATTATTTTATTTCCAATTTTTCCAGAGGAATAAAAATAAAATGAAACTCAACACCTAAAAAACATGGAGATATATATAGGAAATTCAATGGAGTTTAATAAAAAAGCATTTTTGTATTATTTTTGTAACATTTTGTAATAACCCAGATCAATAAAAATGGATATATTATTAGATTTTAAGGTAAATGAGATAGAATTTTGTATGGTACAAAATAAGAAACATAATTAACATTTTATATAGAGTAAATATGGATTTTTGGGAATAAATGGAATAGATATCAAATTTGAACACTAGGAATAGATTTCTGATGTTTTCCATTACAAATAAATATTATATGATGTATGAATAAATGAAAAATGATATTTTGTGCATGAAATAAAAATAATCAGTGAAAAGGGGGAAATAAAATTTAATAAAACTATTGTGATGAATATTTATTATCCTATATTAAGTAGTTGAATAAGAATGAACATAACTGGCTGATTGAATATTGAGTCAAGAATTACATATAACAATGATAACAAATGAATCAAAAGGAGAATAATGATATATAATTTAATAAAATTATTAAATAAATGAATCAAATATAATTTTCTATTAATGATAATATTGTGTACATAAGTACACTATATAAACAAAATATGATGAGAATATAGAGTATGTCCCAATGAAAGGTGATTGACATGACAATCCCCTAAAATGACTATTTTCAAAAATAAAGACTTCCAAAATAATTGAATATACCTAATAATGAAAAATATAATTATTAAACTAAAAAATTAATAACATAAGTCAAAAAATTATAATTGTAGATAAGTATAAATTATAACCCAAAGGATTAGTAATTGATGGAGAATAAATACCAAACAAATTTCATAATATGTATAGTTTTATAGACTAGTCAAAAATATATAATTAAAGAATTATATATCCTACAAATTAATATTAAATTAAAAAATTTTAATCCAATTATAATAATATATCTTACATAAATTATGATATATAATAAAAAAATAATTTCAATCAATATAAATAATTTTTAAAACGAGTACCTCTATTGCCCAGACCGCTATAGCCAGGAGACGATGCATTACATTAATAAATTGGCTTGATTATAAGAAATAAAATCCCAAATAACTTATCATTTTAGTAGTCTTGGAGAAACTAGATACATATATGGATCCAATTTTACATTGATAAAAATAATGAAAACATAATACACAATAAAAGCTAATAAACTAAATCCATGAAAACTCATTAAATGACCCCTTCTTCATGGGATGTGTAAGGAAAAAAATAAAGGGGTGAGCTCAAATTATCAGTAAGGGTATCATATAGAAGAATAATTAATCAATAATAAGATAATTAAAAAAAATTCGACATAACCAAATAGTAATGGTGAATAAATGAAAAAAACATTCCATAAATAAACTGAGAATGATAATGAATCCAGATATATTGTCAGAGTGAAAACCTCATGGAAAGTAATAACTCTATAATGAATAAAGAGAATGGAATTTATTTGGATTTCATGTACCTATATCATTAACCATAATACTATCAATATGGTTTATGTCTGTTGGTTGATACCCTTCTGATAATGTTTTGGAAACAATCATAAAGGGTTTGTCACCAACTGTTTTGTCTCATTAGACTTGTAGATTCATCGAGGGGCTATAGAGGGACCCACACATAAATTCATGTCCAAATAATTATTTATAAAAATATTTAATAAAATTACAATATGCCTTTTCTATATCTGAATTGAGTAGAGGATAAGATTTTATCAATATTTCCACAATTAAAGCAATATTCCACATAAACAACATATGTAAAATGGTATATGGCTAAGAAAATAATCGTATTCACGTATCAAAAATATGGATATATAATTTAATTACAATTTATAATGTAAAATGATATCAAAGGTGAAATAGTTACACCACATAAGAATGATTAGTGGCATAAAACCGTGTAAAACATAATGAAATGGAAATCGAAACAATGTACCTTACAACATAGTAATCAATTGAGTTAATAATCACCATGTGAATCACTCAATACCATGCATATAAAAATAATAATGATATTATATTTTAAATGGAAGTAAACAAACACCACATACAATAAATAAGGGGAAAATAATTCAAATCTCACAGAAATAAAATTTAGATGAGAATCCCCTTATGAAAATTTGGCAGCCTAAGGACGTCAGATAAATAATTTAAAAATATTTTTATTAGAGAAAAAGGGTCTCTAATCTTTCCTACATAATATGGATATTAATTGGGTTATGTAATGACATATCCCAAAAAAATAATATTTAAATTAAAAGATAATAACCTAAAAAGAGTGCATTAAAATGAGAATGGGGGTAGATTCACTTGCCCTGTAGAGTAACTCCTAAAACATGAAGGTTAGGACATTGTGATTTTTTTGAATTCATGGGAGGACTCTTAAAATTGTTAAACCATTAGAGAGTCGAGGATTAAAATTTTGGAATGAATGAAAATGATGGAATGAATGAAAATGATGGAATGAGTGGGTGTTTATAGTAAAAGAGAGGGAGATTTTTTTATTTATTTCAAAGGACACCTCACTAGTGGTATTTGAAAAACCATGGGCTTTACCATGGTATTTTACAATGGTATTGGCCACTAGGGAAATTTCATTTCATATTTATTATACACAAGTCTACCAGCATTTTATATTAATTACTACATCATTATTATGTCATTAATCATACAAAATATTCCAGGATGTTACTCAATGCTTATCCTCAATGTCCATCTAAGGGTTATGATCCCTAAGCTATGTTTCTAAAATACACAAGGTTTCTACAAAACATCACCTATTACCAATTTTAATGCCCAGAAACCCATAGCCCGGAGCTGGTGCATTACATTATTGCATTGTCATGATTACAAGGAATCAAATCCTGAATGACCAATCAGTTTAGTAGTCTTGGAGAAATGTGATATATACATTGATTAGATTTTACCTTGGGTAAAGAAAAAAACCAATTACATAAAAAAATATAATAAATTGAATACGTGAAAACTCAATAAATGAACCCTTATTAAAAACATGTGTAAGGAAAAAATGAAAGGTGTGAGATCAGATTCTCAGTAAGGGTTACATATAGCAGAATCATGAATCAATAATAAGTTAATCATAATCAATTTTACATAATCAATATGTAATGGGGAATAAATTAAAAACACACATCATTGATAAACTGAGAATGATAATGCATCCATAGATTTTTTTCATAGTGAAAACCTCATGGAAAGTAATAACTATATAATGAATAAATTGAATTCTCATTATTTGGATGTCATGTATATTCACATGAACCATAATACCGTCAATACAGTTTAGTCATATGGATAGATATCCATATGATAATGTTTTAGAAACAACCATGAAGTATTTTTACCAATTGATTTATCTCGTGATACATGTTGATTCATCGAGGGTTATAGTAGGCCTTTCCTGTCACTTACAATACAAAGCATTGTTTATACACATTATTTAATAAAATAAAAATATGTGTTTTCTATATTACTATTGGGTAGAGGATATAGGTTCATCGATATTTTCACATTTAAGGAATCATTCCACATAAAAAACGTATGTTAAATGGCACACGACTAAGAAAATAATCATATCCATGTAACAATATTATGTATATGTATATATTTTTTAATTAAAATTTATGATGAAAATGATCTAAAAGGGGTAAGAGTTACACCACATAAGAATGATTAGGTGAAAAATACCATGTAAAGGACAATTAAATGGAAACCGAACGAAAGTCCCTTACAAAGTTATAATCAATCGAGTTAATAATAGCCAAGTAAATCATTGAATACCATGAATATAAAGATAATCGTTATATTATATATAAATTTTCAGTAAATATACACCACATACAAGAAATAAGTGGTGATCAATGGAAATATCACTGAAATAAAAGTAATATGAGAAACCCCTTACAAAAATTCGGCATCCTAACAACATTACATTAAAATTAAAAAAAATATCTTGATGAGAGTAAAAGAGGTGTCTCATGATTCTAACAAAATATTAACAATAAGGGGGTATAATATGACATATACCAACCAAATCCAATTGAAATTAAAAGGGAATAATTTAAAAATAGTGCTTGGAAAAAAGAGGGGTGGTAGATTCCTTTACTGGTAGGGTAAATCCGAAAGCATGATGGTTGGGACTTTGGGAGATTGGGGACACCTTATAAGTACTCTTATAGAGGTAATAATACCATATCATTTAAGGTAATGAATTTGGAATGTAATAAAATAATGGAGTGATTGGGTATTTATAGTAAAAGAGATGGAGTTTTTTTATTAATTTAATGAACACCATATTTGTGGTATTTAAAAAACCAAGGGCTCTCCCATGGTATTTTTACATGGTATTGGAATCTTGGGACACCAAATATCATATTTTTCTTATACACATGTCGAATAGAAGTTTATATTAACTATTATATCATTATAATTTCATTAATCATATAGAAAACTCAAAATTGTATTTTTACTATTTATGATAAACTAAAGTAGTTTATAAAAATCTCATAAAGACAACATAACCTAATATCAATGTTATGAATTCAAAAATGAACTGAATTTTTTGAAAATACTTTTCTAAATGTGATTAATTTTATTTTTAAATAAAATCATAATTTATTTGAAAAATCACATTTTTAAAACAGTAATTCGTTTAATATCACAATGAAAATTTAATCAATATCTCATTGTCATATCAAATTAAGACAATAAAATAATAATAATATTTTATATTCATATGTTTAATATTACTATTCATAAGGGTATTTTATTATTCACAAAAAATTATGTTTTTCTTATCAGACTCTAAATATCTTACTGAATGCAACTTTGGTAGTATGTTTTTTGAAATTCAAATCAGATAGGTGGAAAAATTATGTTTATTGGATAGTTTATAACTATATCCTATTAGTAAGTGTTTTTTGAAAAAGAATTAGTGTTTCATGAATTGTAATTTATCTAATGAATTCAAATTATTTAATAATAAAATTACTATAAAATATTGGGGTGGTATATTCTTCTCTCCTTTGAAAATATCATCCACGAAATGTTTCATGTATAAATCCCTATAAAAAGTAATGGGTGGTTCTTTCTCAGACCATCCTTAGTTTCCCACATTTCATTGTCAATTTTATGGTTTCTCCAAATAACCTTTACTAGTCGAGTGGTCAGATTTTTCAATATATTATATCTTATTTCAAGAATCTTGATCGGCTCTTCATAGTAAGACAAGTCAGGTTTCAGTTCTATTTCCTCGTATGTGAGTACATGAATTGGGTTTGTAATGTGATTATATAATAATGAGATAGAGAAAACATCATGAAATTTGGATAGACATGGAGGTATCACTAAATGGTACGCTACATCTCTAATTCAATCCAGAATTTCAAATGGTTGATGTACATGGGGCTCAGTTTCCCTTTCATACCAAAACATATGACACCCTTCAAGAGAGATACTATCAGAAATACATGATATTACACTTCAAATTCCGAATCCATTATATTGTTGTAAGCATAGATCTTTTGTCTACTTTGGAATTTTTTAGGTCCACTTGGTTAGATACCCTGATGGGGGGGGGGGGGTAATTAGCGTATGACATATTAAAATAAATTCCCCTATTGATCATGTTTTCTTAATAAACAAAAATCTCTTCTATCTCATTCTCATTGCATTGTATAAAAAAATATTAAAGTAAGTATATGACACATCAATTTTACTTGGTTATCCCTCACTAGACTATGTTAAAGACCATACACCAATGATGTGCTAATGTACCAAATCCACTAAAATCACACTACTGTTTGTAATGTTATGAGAAGATTCACTATCCCTCATGGTTTACAACCAATCACATTTTGATATCTCATTGTTCTCTCAACTGAATAGATCTCACTACTAATTCAGAAGAACCACTCATTAATTAAGGAATTGAAGGTCCTTTCATTGTCTCTAATGAATGGATTGTCCACAGTGTGTAGTTGCTTTATTGAAGTCCAATTTTTATCCACTGATGAATAACCCTTTACCACATGTAACTAGGAACTTCCAACTTTCACGCAGACTTATGGTGACTTATAATCCCCTTTAACTAGTGTGCATCCTCTTCCTTTCTTTCAAGAAAATCAACTTGCACCCCAATTTTATACTTGCACGCATATTCTTGTGTGTCACTGCTTGCGTGCCACTACTTGCACGACACAACTTGTGCGCCACCACTTGCGTGCCACCACTTACGTTTGACAATACCTGTGCAACATAATACTTGCGCGCTACTGGATGCACAACTCACTACATGCGCGCCACTTCCACTTGCTCTCTCAGATCATGGATTTTCTCTAAGAGTTGATCTTTGTTCCAAATGAGGTTGGGTAGCCCTCTATTTTTAATAATTTTGGGGACCTTGAATGTGAGTTTCACAACTCACCTTGTGCTTCACTTTATGGCCTCCACGTTGGTCTGTAACTTGCACACCCCTTCTTGACTTATGCTCCCATTGATTACTTGTGTGTCACATATTGACTTGCATGCCGATTTTTTTTCCGTTGACATATATTGGGGTGATGAAATTGAAATATGACTTGCACACCCGTTCATCACATGAATTCCAATTCTTAACTTTTGTGCCACATAATGACATGTCTGCCACTTCTTCACTTGCATGAAAATTCATTACTTGCACGCCACTTTCTTTCCTTTGTCATATTTTGAGATAATGATATTGACATATGAATTGTGTTCCCCTTCAAGACTTGCACACCCCATGATGACTTGTGCACTGCTTATTGACATGGGCACCCATTAATGACTTTCACGTTAATTCTTCACTTGCGCTCCAATTTCTTTCCTTTGTCATATCTTAATGTCTAATTTTGAAACATGACTTCTGCACCTCATTAAGACTTGTGTACCCCTTGAGGGCTTACACACCACTTAATGACTTGCACGCCAATTCTTCACTTGTGTGCCACTTTCTTTCCTTTTTCATATTTTGATGTTTTATTTTCAAACATTCCTTGTTTGCAATATTACAGTATCCCTCTTTGTCCACAAACACAATCACCTAAAAAAATTTCAAGGATACCTTGAGGGATTTTTCCCAACAATCAGACCCTTTGGGTTTGTTGAAAACACTTTCATAATTTGATACCTAGTTAAAGCTTCTTCGATTAGTAACCACCATTCACCTCTTGCGATTCTGATAGAGATTAAATATTTACTCAACACATACTCTAATCCCACATGAGAAATGATCGGTGTGAGAGACAAGAGTATAATGAAATGTTAAATAAATAATCAATTCATTATTGACACTAATTCTTGAAACCAGTCAACTGGTTTCATCATGAACCTCATCTGTCATATTATATATCTTATTTGACCGATCACTACTAGCAACATCAGATTTAAAAATCTGCCCCTATCTTATTTGTCTCCACCTATCTCATTGCTCCACCTATTAGCTTCTCCCCATGTCTTTGACTAAGAAATTTTATCCCTTCTTTATCCATCGTTTCTCCCCCTTTTTGAGTCACTCTTTCTTACCCTTTGTCAACAAACCCAAAGGTCACTCCTCTGTGGTCTGAAACAGAGTGGAGAATATAGATCAGTAAAATAGGGAAAACACACCATACCTCGAGGAGAGGGGGTATCCACATCCCTACATTTTCATGTGCGGGGAGTCTCCTGGACTCCCAGATCTAGTCGATGTCACTCAAATGTTTCTTTGGGTAAGGCCTTTGTCTGAATGTCTACATCATGTAGCTCAGTAGGCACATACTCCAACTTAATGAGTATTTACTCCACCTTCTTCTCGATAAAATTATATTTCATCTCAATGTTTTATGTCCTAGTGTGGTGGATGAAGTTTTTTATATTATTGATAACACTTGAATTACCACATTGGATTCTGATCGGAGACTTCACTTCAATGACCGTATCCTCAGGTTGTTGCATCATCCAAAATAACTGTGTGTATGCTTGAGTGGTAGCAATATACTCAACTTTTGTGATCCTCAATTAAATGAAATATTGTTTCTTTCTTAGCCAAGATATACCTAATCCACCATGATTTAAAGATCCTCCTAATGTGGAATTCCTATTATCTGGTGAACTGGCCTAATATGCATCTATATATCCCAAAAGATATGGCTATGATTTATCATTATACATCAAAATGAAATCCAAAATTCCCTTAATATACTAGTGTATTCTTTTCACTTCAACCATGTTTCTTTACATGGGAATATATTGATGTCTCACTTCATCATATTTTGAAAATCTGATCTGGGTAGCAACTGGAGTCTTTATCTCCTTGGAATTTTACATTCCATTCTCCTTAGAACCTTATTGGAATATTTGGATAGAGAAATAAATGTACCATTATTTTCTTGTGTAACCAACGATATTCTTCCTATCAATTTTAGCTCAAATCTTTGGTTTCATTGTAGATATAGATTTTATTTCATTGGGATCATTATCTGTATGTACTTCTAAATCATCATTTTTTGCTTCTTCTCCCCCTAAGTCTCTTACCACTTTCTCACTTTCAACAAGAACATCATCGCTGTATAATTGTACAGGTACATCATTTCATTCAACTTATTTTCCCAGTTTCTTGTCAAAAAATTATTGATATTCTCTCTCAGCTTCTTGTTATGCAAGAAATATTCAATTTAATACGTCTTCTCTCAGAGGGAAACTAAATCCTGAACTGGGCATGATACCAATAGATATATATTCAATGCATCATAGAACCACTAGATCACCCATTTATAGCTTGGACAGCTCTTTAGTTTCCATGTAGAGACTTCATCATATCATATCAACATTCTATAGCACATAGCCTTCTGATACAGATTTGAATAATAGAATCATTTTGTAATAGCACTCGTTGGATATGATATCATTTCTTAACATCAACTATTTTTATTATTCTCAACTCATGCAATTTCATCTGATTAGTAGATAGAATTCCCCCCCTATGATGTACAACTCCTCCTATTTTGGGCCCAATTTTTAGATCCATAAAAATTCTTCTCCTCCCACGTCATTTATTCTTATATAGCACCTAGCATTGACCCATCAACAAAATCTCTAAAACTACTATATTGGAACTCGATGTAGGAATGAACAGATAAATTTAATAACAAAATCACATTTTATTGTTCCCATTTTATCCCATTTTACTTCAACTATGGTGCCTTATTTTAATCAATTGGAACTCTGAAGTGTATCACATCATCACATTTCATATTCACATGCCACATCCCCATGGATCATATCTCCCCATGAACATGACACATGAACCTTGGTTAATAAAATTTATACACATAGGGAGAGGGGGTCTTCAGGAATCCTCAAGAAGAGGATTGTGGTTTATCCTGATGGGTCAACCCTTAAATTCATTATTGAAAATAATCAAACTCATTCATTTCCTCCTCCAACTACCAACCCAACATTAATTGTTCTGACAACCTTTTCACACTTTGGGTCTGAATCTTCTACTGATTTCACATTCTTCTTACTCACAACTGGAGATGTTCTTCCATTTTTCATCCAAGTTTGTTCACATTATCTGTAGGAGAGATATTGTGACTGTAACAAAGGAGTTTATTAATACACCATTTGTTGAGATCCTTGAGATTCCCTGAGACTCAAAACCTATTTTTCAGCATACCATGTTTTCTTCCTATATAGTCCTTTTTGTTTTACACTACATTTGATGGGGATCATTTTTTGGGTTCCTTTTCCATCCCATATTTCTTATTTCTATTGTGTCTTTCCAAATTTTCATGATCAAAACATATTAAACATCTTCCATTAATGGAATAATTTATTTCATAAATTCTAATATATGATGTTGATGTAGCTTGAGTTTTTCTTCTGACATTGATATCTTTGTCTTCATGACACATACTCATAGTGTGCACTGTTCTTCCAAAATAGAAGAACTTCATGGATACCCTCTTTTGAGAGACAATTTACTCAAAATTCTCAAGATGCTTCTTATTATTCTCATATTTAAAAATGTTTTTCTCTTTAAAGAAATAAATATATTCCAAAGCCTCTGAACAATAACAAGAAGTATGAAATTTGGTTTCACCGAAATAGAACATGTTGTGATTACATCCTGTGAAAGTATTTTTTGGTCTGTCTCCAACACCTATAGGATTTTTCATATCTATGGAACTTTTCTCTGCTCTCTTATTATCATGCATTGTTGGGGAGTCATCATATCTAATACCAGATTTTCCTAGACTGTATGAACATTGAGATAAGAAAATTTGTTCATGATTCATTTCAGAAATAACAGATTTTCTTTTATTTTCAATATCTCCTACAGAAGGATAATCAAATATTATGTTCATGACAAGCTTCATTTTATAATTTCTTTTGGAATTGGATTTCTCCACTAATTTCTTCACTAAATATAAATCTTCTTCCAAAATTTTAATATTCACATCCTTCGCGACATGTTAAGAATTGTGTTTTTTCTTTAGATGCTTCCTTCTACTCACGAAATCCTTTAACTAATGTGTGATATTATCCACCATGTCATATTTCATCGTTACTTTCAATTTTTTGTAAGAAAATGAATCAGCATAGCATGGACTCTCCTGTTGTAGACTTAGACACTCCTAAACTATAGTAGTTAGCTGTGTAGAAGGATAATAATTTTTGGAATTCAAATTTTTTAATGTTATCAGAGTTTAGATTCTTTCCCTTATCATCAGATTTTGGTTTCTCTCTATTTGAAGACATCTATTTCAGTTATTCAACATGGGAATCATTCTTCTCCATCATGTCAGTAGCCACATATATAAAACTTTTATTTAAGACTCTTATATTTTTTACCACAATTTCCAGTACTTGGACCAGGATATCTATAGATGTTACTTCATCATCTAATTTCTGATCCAATTGATTTGTCATGTCGAAATCATCTACTGGTGTCCTTCATGAAAAATATTCATCATTAGTAGATTCAGAATAACATTGAATTTCAATTAATTAACTCATTCCTATATCATTATTGTGTGAATCTATCTTTTCTATGTCTGCTTCATCCATGAAAAACATTTTGAAGCTGTTTAATTCCATTAGTTGAATCATACTTTTTCTATAAACACATCCATACTGGAGAATATCATATAAATTCTTCTTATTCATTGTTGTTTTTTCCTTTTCCATGGCACAAAAAAATTAGAGCAGACTGAATCTTCAACCACACAAATAGGCTAACCCAATTCAAAGCAAAAAAATCTACTAAAATTAACCTATTATTAAATACAAATTGTTAGGTCCACTTGGTTAGATACGCTGAGAGGGGGTGAATTGAGGTATGATAGTTTAAAAAAATTTCTTATATTGATCTTGTTTCGTTGTTAGACAGAACTCTCTTCTCCCTCCTTCCCATGGAAAATTATGAACAAATCTTAAATCTGGCATAGGACACCAGAAATGGGCCTATTTTCCAAATCCACTAAAAGAACACTTCTATTTACAATGATCAGAGTGGATTCATTGTCCCTCCCGATTTACAACCAATCACAATTTGAAAGCTCACGACTCTCTCAACAGAAGATAGATCACTGATACTTCAGAAGATGCACTCACATTTTAATGGCTTGTATGTCCTTTCATTATCTGTAACGAATGCATACTTCAATGTATGTAGATGCTCAATTGAATTCCAATTTTTATGCATTGATGAATACACCTTTACCATAGGTGTACTAGAAAACTTCAACCATTCACGCAACCCTAGGGTGACATGTCTGCCACTTTAACTAGTATACAACCTCTACCTTTATTGCAGGAAAATCAAATTCTACACCAATTTTATACTTGTGTGCCACAGCTTGCGCACCACTACTTGCACGCCACTACATGCATGAAAATACATGCATGCCACTTGTTTCCCGCCACAACTTGCTCCCCATGACTTTCGATCCATAATACTTGTGTGCCACAATAATGGCACACCACTGACTACGCAACTCACTACTTCTGCGCCACTCATAACCTATGTTCCACTTCCACGTGTGTGATCAAAGCCTATATTTTCACTAAGTGTTGAGGTTCATTTAAACTTAGGATGGGTAGCCCTTTATTTATAGGCATTTTGTGGTCCATGATCATGATGTGTAGACTCACCTTTCCCACCCCTTCTTTACCTGCACGCCACTCTGTAACTTGCACGCACATTCTTGAATTTTGAACCCATTGATGACTTCGGCACAACATATTAACTTTCACACCAATTACATTGATTTTTCATATTTTAGTGTGATAAAATTGAAACCTGAATTGTGAACCCCTTCTCCACTTGTGCACTAATTCGTAACTTTTGTGCCACTTAATGACTTGTGTGTCGTTTCTTCACTTACATTCCAATTAATCACTTCTGAACCACTTTTATTCTGTTGTCATATTTTGATATGATGATATTGACATATTAATTGCATACCACTTAAAGACTTTTGTGCCCCTTAATGACTGTTGAAATACTTCATGACTTGTGCGCCCCTTAATGACTTACACACTGCTTCTTCACTTGCATTCCAATTTCAATCCTTTGTCATATTTTGATGACTGATTTTGAAAGATGAATTGCACACCTATTTAAGACAGGCATGCCAATTGAGGACATTCATGCCACATAACGACTTGTGTGCCAATTATTCACTTTGACTCTACATTCTATACTTTTCCATATTTTGATCTTTGATTTTGAAACATGCTTGGTGCACAGTATTTCAATTTCCCACATTTTCAACAACGAAAATCACCCCCAAAGTTCTTCAATGATTCCTTTAGGGATTTTTTCCCCAATATGATTCTTTAGTATGACCATTAATTGGTTTTACCTTTATCTTTTTCTATTCAAAATGTTCTTGTCCTATAATTTTCCACTCACCGACATTATCCAAACAAGTTGGAGTTTGACACCTCTTTCCATATACTGCTTCATATGTCGCCATTTGAATGCTAGAATGGAAATTGTTATTGTATGAAAATTGCACCAAAGGTAAGATTTGATCCCAAATACCTTAAATGTACAGCAAGAATGATCTTGATATGTCTCCCTATGATTGAATAGTCCTTTTAGACTATCTGTTGGTTTGGGGTGATAAGTAATACTCTTATAAAGCTCAGTATCCAAATGCTTCTAGATACTTTTCTAGAATTATGTTGTAAATCAGGGATCTCGACCAGACACAATTTTTAGAGGTTCACCATGAAGTCTTAAAAATTCATTAATATAATGTCTTGTCATGCACTCAATTGGTAAATCCTCTCTTATAGAAAGGAAATGTTTTGATTTTGTAAGATGATCCCCAATTACCATATTGCATCATTCCTTCTAGGTGTCCATGGTAGTCCTATAAAAAATTCCATCGTAATGTCTTCCGGCATCCACAATATAATATTTATAGGCTTCTTGACCCCTCTAGGACGTTGTCTCTCTCCCATCACATGTTGAAAATCCAGACACCTTGACACATAGTCATCAATTTTTCACTTCATGATATCCCACATAAAATGATCCTTCAAATCTCTATACATAATTATGATAATAGTGTGTAAAGAGAAATTTGAGCTATGAGGATCATCTAATAGTTCCATTTTTAGATAAGGTAATGGGGGAACATGTAGCCTCTTTCGAAATTTGAGGAGTCCATCCTCACACACAAAGTCTTCCAATCATCCATTCTTAAAAGTATTAATTTTCTTTTCTAGATTGTCATCAACATATTAAGAGAGTGTTATCATCTCTAGTAATGATGGGTTAACAATAATTTGAAAAAGTAAAGTTGTTTAACCATCCTTAATAATTACCATATCCATATTTACCAGATCCATGAGTATATGATCTCTCTCAATCCTCATTTGGGTTAGAAGTCCCTGATCTTTTCTCCTTAATACATCTTCCACCTTATTTGCATTTCTTGAGTGTTAGTGTATTGAACAAGAATAATAATTGAGTAACTATAGAAATATCTTTTTCCTCATAATGAGTTATTTCTATGTAAATATGTATTTCAAACGCTTTTGATCCATATATACATCACATCTTTCACTATAGAGATAGTATCTCCATATTTATAGAGAAAAGATTACTGATGCTAACTCAAGATCACGAGTTGGATAATATTTTTCGTGAATCTTTATCTACCTTAGTGCATATGAAATCACTTTATCATTTTTCATAAGGACAGAACACAATACATTATTTGATGAATCAATATATATAAAAAATCCATCTTTTCTAGATGGAAGAGTCAAAATTGAAGAATTAAACAATATTATTTTCAATTCATCAATGAATTTTGTACATTTTATTTTCCATACTATCTTAACCCTTTTACATGTGATCTTGGATAACAGGTTAGCCAATCAGGCAAAATTCTGAATGAAATGATTATAGAAACCTGCTAATCCAATAAAACTATGTACATCAGTTATGTTCATTGGTGTTGTCCATTTTGTTATTTCCTTTTTCATGTTAAGGTCAACTAATATTCCATCATTAGAGACAATTTGGCCAATAAATGAAACTTATTGGAGACAAAATTCACACATTATAAACATCCCATATAATTCATTTCTTCTAACAGTTTTTTGAAGGATCTGTAAGTTATTCTTAGGTCTTTTATATATTTTGGATTATACAAGGATATACTTGATAAATACCATAAAACATTCATCAAGATATTCCTTGAAAACACTACACATTAGATCCATGAAAATAATGGGTGCATTAGTCAATCAACAAATAATCAATGTAAACACATAATGCCCATACCTGGTTCGGAATGTTGTTTTTGAAATATATTCCATCCTCACACATAGATGATGATATCCAGATCGAAGGAAAATCTTAAAAAAAATATTATGCTCCATGAATTTGGTCAAATAAATCATAAATGAAGGGAAGAGGAACCTTTTTATTTATCCTAATAGCATTGATCTCCTTATAGACAGTGCAAAACCTCATTGATCCATGTTTCTTGTTAACGAAAAGAACATGGGCTCCCCATAGAGTTACACTAGGGAGTATAAATCATTTATCACTCAATAACTCTAGTAGTTTCTGGTGTTCTACTAATTCCACATTGGTCATTCTATAAGGAGTTTTTGATATAGGTGTTGACCCCATTATTAAATCAATAGTTAACACAATTTACTACTTTAGAGGATGCCCATGTAAATCCTCTATAAGCACTTGAGAATATTCTTGAACAATAGGTACAACCTCAAATTTATTATTTCTTTACTCACTCATAGATATCGAGTTCTCATCCTCATTGAGAATTGTATTCATTAGAGAAACTTGGGGTGGATCTTGATAAGAATCTGATGGAGAGGTTTCTGCTCTAATGATAAGGGATTCTATATCAACCTCAAAAATTGTAACTTCCTTCATTATAAAATTGGTTTTTTTACCATGATATAAAATCCAACCAATACTAAGAGTTATATCAAAGACAATCATGAGTATGATAATAAAAAATGCGGATAAGAAACATTTATGTGCCATAATGGGTACTTCTTGACACATATTTTTTGCAATGATACATCCCTTAGGAGTTTTTATTGAAAAATCATTTATTAAATCAAATTTTAAGTATCTAATTTTCATGGAAAACTGAGAATATATAAAAAATAATGATGATCTATAATCAAATAAATAATTTTCTATGTTTGAAGAAACAATTAAATTACCTACAACCACATCATCTATAACTTCAACCTCCGCAGTTATGACAACATAGACATTCCCTTCCTCTCGAGGCCTTTTCTGAGGCAAGGTGCATTGGTTCTTAGGAAAAATATTTTCTTTGTGTCCCATATTTCTATAATTATAGCATTGAATGTCATTGACATGTTTCTTCCCCATACATTCATTAGATCAATGAACCTTTTCTCCGAACATATAGAAAACTCCCATGCCTTTCAAACATTTCCCATATTGTTTCTTTCCATAGACATCACATAATAGGAATTTACTTGTTCCTTTCTTCTTCATTCAAATTTTGACATTTCCATGGTTATCAGATTACAACTCGTTATCTTGTTTTCCCTTGACTAAATCTGATCTAGAAAATTCCTTCTCTGTTTTGATGGCACTAAATACATTTTCATCATATGATGAATATTTTTCTGAATCCAGTGACCATCGAATCATTGGATTAATAACATAAAATAATTGAAAAATCTTGTCTTATAATTCATGTACATAGTCTATGGAATGACTGGATAGTCCAATAAAGGTAGCTTCATATAGTGTAACAATATTTTCTTCTATTTTCTTTAAGCTAATCAAATTCTTCTTCACTTTAGTTTGTTGTTCATGAGGGAAATATTTTTCAATGAATATTTCTTTAAAAGTTCCCCATTCCATATATTCTATTTCTTCATCCTCCATCATATTCTGCATCAAGGACCACCATTGATTATCATCACCCTTGGGGAATTATACTTCCAGTACTACCTTCTATCTTTCATTTATTCTTAATTATATAAATATGTTTTTAGGGGACTTGATCCACTTCTCAACTACCTCTAGATTAGTAGTCCCACTAAAACCTGGGGGCTTCTATCACATAAAATGACCCAACATAGATGTATCATTTTTATTTGTCACAGCCTATGTAATTTGTCCAAATATGGTCATGATATGATCTGCTCTAACACTGATTGTGTTAACCTTCTCAATTGGGATATCCCAAAAATTTCTGTGAGTATTTATTCCATTTCATCTATTAGGTTTCATATTTAAATTATGGTATTCACTAAATTAGGTCATAATTCATAATTTAAAACTAACTAACAATTATCATAATTTTAAAATTTATGCACAACTAATCTCATAATCATAAACATGGTTTCTATTAAAATTTTAATCCATCATAATTGTTTGTAAAGAAAATGTTATTTATGCCAGAAATATCTTCTGGGAGGGTCAAACCAAGTGAACAGTAAGGCCTATGGTAATGTACTAGGATACTCCAGAAACACATCAACTTGTAGTATATAGACAATGATTTATTTTCAAGTATGTACCACATGGTCGCTACCTTACCAAAATTCTAGGATGTTATTCTATGTTTATCCTGAAATTCAATCTTAGGGTTATGATCCCTAAGCTATGTTCCCTAAATCCATATCTCTAGGATTATACTAAACTTCCTCTGATACCAATTGTAACACCTTGAACCATATATTCCAGTGATGGCGCATTAAATTATTTCGTTTTCATGATTACAAGGAATCAAATCCTAAATGACTGAATAGTTTATTAGTCTGGGAGAAACTAGATACATACATATATCCCATTTTACATTGGGGAAACAAAAAAACATAATACATAACAAAATCTAATAAACTGCATCAATGAAAACTCAATGAATGATCCCTTCTTCATAACATGTGGAAGGAAAACAAATGATAGGAGTGAGCTCAAATTCATAGTAAGGGATACATATTAAAGAAACATGAATAAATAATAATTTAATCATAATAAATATGACATAATAAATATGTTATGGTGAATAAATGAAAAACACACACCATTAATAAACTACGAATGATAATGCATCCATGTATTTTTTTATCATAGTGAAAACCTAATGGAACGTAATAAATGTATAATGAATAAAGAGAATGATCATCATCTGGATGTCATGTTTCCTCCCATGAACCATAATAGAATCAAGATTGTTTATGTCTGTGGGTAGAAACCCATATAATAATGTTTTGGAAATAACCTCAGAGGGTTCGACACCAACTGTTTTATCTCATGGGACCTTATGATTTCTTGAGGGCTATAACATGCCCCACCCTTCATTGCCCATAGAAATAATTATTTATAACAATATTTAATAAAAACAACAATATGCCTTTGTAATATTCGAATTAAATTTAGGATACAGGTTCATCAATATTTCCATAGTTAAATAGGCATTGCATATAAAAAATATATGTAAAATTTGATACGACTAAGAAAATAAACATATCCAAGTAACAAAAATATTTATATATAATTTAATTTAAATTTCAGTTTAAATATTTTCTCAATGGGTCAATATTTACACCACATAAGAATGATTAGGTGCACAATACGAAGTAAAACAAAATTAAATAAAATCCAAAACAAAGTCTCTTACAACATTATAATCAGTCGAGTTAATAATCACCAAGTGAATCACTGAATCCCATTAATAAAATTATAATCAAGATAATATATATCACATGCACTTAAATATACACCACAAGAATGAAATAAGTGGAAAATAGTGGAAATATCACGAAAATAAAGGTAAGATGAGAAACCCCTTATAAAAATTTGGCAGCCTAACCACATCACATAGAAATTCACAAAATATTTTGATGAGATAAAAAGGGGTCCCTAATCATTATATCACAATATGGAAAGTATGGGGGATATCAAATTACATATTCAAAAATAATCAAAATGAAATTAAATAGAATAATATAAAAAGTGTGCTTGAAAAAGGGAAGGGTGTTAGATTCCCTTACCTGGTAGGGTAAATTCGAAACCATGATGGTTGGGACATTCGGGGATTGAGGACACCTTGGGAGCACTTTTAGGGAGATAAAGATACCATATCATCAAGAATGATGAATTTAGAAAGAAATAAAATGATTTAATGAGTGGGTATTTATAGTAAAATAGATGGAGTTTTTTTATTAATTTCAAAGAACACCTAATTAGTGGTTTTTGACAACCCATGGGCATTCCCATAGTATTATCCCAATGTATTGGAAACATGAGAAACCTCATATAATATTTTAATATACAAAATATGACTAGAATTTTATATTAATTATTACATCAATATGATGTCATTAATCATATAGAATTCTCAAAACTATATTTTTACTATTCATGAAAAACTAATGTATTTTATAAAATACTCATAAAGACCACATAATCTAATATCAACGTTATGAATTATAAAATTCACTCAATTATTTAAAAATATTTTTATAAATATGATTAATTTAGTTTTTTTAAATCATAATTTATTTCAATAATAAAAATATTAATACTCTAATTCATTTTATATCACCTTAAAATTTTAACCGAGATCTCATTATATTATAAACATAATACAATAAAATAATAATATTATTTACTATTTATAAATATCCTACTACTATTCATAAGGGTATGTTTTTATTCACCAAAACCTTTTTTTCTTATCAGACTTTAAATATTGTACTTAATGTAACCATGGATATCAGTTTTTCAAAATTCAAATCACAGAGGTGAAAAATTATGTTCTTGGATAGTTTATAACTATATCATATAACCAAGTGCTGTTTGAAAAAGGCTATGTGGTTAATACATAATAAACTATCTAATGAATTCAAATTATTTAAGAAGAATAATACCATAAAATGTTGTGGTGTTATATTCTTCCCTCCATTGGAAATATCATCCTCCATGTTTTTCTTGTATAAAACCTCTGAAAAGATATGGGTGGTTCTTCATTATTACATAATTAGGATCCCACATTGATTCCTCTATTTTATGGTTTCTCCAAAGAGCCTTTACCAGTCTACTGGTCTAATTTCCCAATAATTTATCACTAGTGTCAAGAATATCTATAGGATCTTCATAGTTAAGAAAGTCATGTTCTAGTTCTATTTATTCCTTTTTGAGTACATGCATTATGAATGGACTATAATTATTTAAAAATGATACAGGGAACACGTCATGTTCATTGGATAGACTTTGGGAGCATTTCTAAATGGTAAGCTACCGCTCCAATTCAGTCCAAAATTTCAAATGGTCCAATGTACTTGGGGATTAGTTTCTCATTCCTACCAAACCTTAAGAATCCCCTCCATGGAAATACCTTCATAAATACAAGATATCCCAAATAAAAATCCAAATCCTTTCTACAGTTGTCAACGTAGCTCTTTTTTAAACTTTTTGATGCTTTAATATGGGTCTAAATTGTTTTTACTTTTCTCATTGTCTCTTAAATATGTTCTAGGGTTATAAGTTTCCTCTCACCAACTTTCTCCCAACAAGTTTGAGTTCGATAAAATTTTCCATATTATGCATCATATGGTGCCATTTGATTTCTATAATGGAAACTATTATTGTAGAAAAATTCCACCAATGTTATATATTAATCCCACATACCTTGATTTTAATGAAATATTGATATCAGTATGTCTTCCAGTGTTTGAATAGTCATTTTAGACTCTCTTTCAGTTTGGGGGTGACGAGAAGTACTCATATAAAGCTCAGTATCCAAAGACATATGGAGGCTTTTCTACAATTCTGAAGTTAATCAAGGATCTGTATGAGACACAATCTATATATGTTCACCATTATTTATTAAAACTATATTAATATATTCTCTGGACATGTGCTAAAGTGGTAAATGCAATAATATAGCAAGGAAATGTGTGTATTTTGTAAAGATATCATCAATTACCCATATTTCATCATTCTTTATAGGTGTTCGTGGTTTTCTTATGAAAATTTCCATCGTAATGTCAACCGACTTACCCAGAGGAATATTTAGAGGCTGTATGACCCTTATAAGATGTTGTCTCTCATCATTCACATGTTTGAAAAGTAGACACCTTGACACTTAGTAAGAAATTTTTCACTTCATGTTATCCCACCAAAAACATTATTTCTGATCATTATACATCTTGATTATTCCATGGTGTAGAGATAAATTTGAGTTCTGAGCATCATCTAATAGTTCCATTTTTAGATCAAGTACTGATGGAACACATAACATCTTTCCAAATTCTGGGGCTCCATCCTCATACATGATATCTTGCAATATTCCATCCTAAATAGATCTAATTATCTTTTTTATATTCTCATCATTATATTGATAGATTTTTATTGTCCCTAGTAAATATGGTTTAACAATCATTTGAAAAAGGAAATTTGATTCACCTTACATAACAATTTTCATATCCATCTTTACTAGATCCATGAATATAAGATCTCTATCAATCCTCATTTAGGTTAGAAGTACACAATCATTCCTTCTTAATGCTTCTGAACCATTATTTGTCTTTAACGGGTGGTAGTGTATTGAACAAGCATAATCTTTGAGTAACTCGAGCCATCTCCTTTCCCTCTTGTTTGGTTTCTCACATTCTCCTTAAAAGTGTTTGAATAATAAAAATTTAATTTTCAGTATGTGTAAAAATGTATTTAAAAATATTATGATGCATATATAACTCAAATATTTTACCATAGAGATTGTGTATCCATATTTATGGAGAAAATATTGTGGTTTCTACCACAAATCATTATTTGGATAATTCTTCTCATGAGTCATCAGCTTCCATGATGCATAAGAAATAACTTTATCATGTAGCATAAGGACACAACCTAGTACATTATTTGATTCATCACTATATATCACAAATCCATCATTTATAGATGGAAGAGTTAAAATTAGAGCATTGACCAATCTTATTTTCAATTTATCAAATCATTATGTACATATTATTTTCCATTAAAACTTAACCTTTTACATTTGATCTTGGTTAATTATTTATCCATTTGTGAAAAATTCAAACAAACACTCTGATAGTAACCTTCTATGCCGATAAATCTATGTATCTTAGTTATGATTATTTGTGTGGGTCATTCTTCGATTTCCTTTTCCTTCACAGGATCAACTAAGATACCTTTTTTAGAGACAATATGGCCATGGAAGAAACCCGATTAAATCCAAAATTCACACTTTCTAAACTTCTTATATAAATAATTCATTTTAAATTTTATTCAAATGATCTGCAATTGATTCTCATGGAGTTCATAGATATTGGAGTATACCAGGATATCATCAATAAAAACCCCAAAAAAGTCATCAAGGTATTCCATGAAAATAATATTCATTAGATCCATGAAAATAATGGGTGCATTAGTCAATCCTAAATGCATCGTTGTAAACACATAATGCCCATACCGGGTACAAAATGCTATTTTTGGGATATATTCCTTCCTCACACATAGCTGATGATATCTAGATCAAAATTTAATCCTTGAAAAATATTGGGTTCTTGGAATTTGATCAAATAAAACGTCAATAATAGGAAGAGGATACATGTTCCTTATTATAATAGCATTGATTTCCCTGTTGTCAATGCACAGTTTTATTGATCCATCTTTCTTCAAAATGAAGAGAATATATGCTCCCCAGGGAGAAAAACTAGGAAGGATAAATCCATTATCAATTAATTCCTCTAGTTGTTTCTTGATTTCTACTAATTCGATATTTTCCATTCTATAAGGAGTATTTGTTATAGGACATGTACTATTAATTAAATAAATAGCAACTCAACATCCTACACTAGAGGATGCCTAGGAAAATCATCAGGAAACACATGAACATATTCCTGAACAATTGGTAAGTCCTCAATTTGATTATTTTTTTACTCAATCATAGATATCGATTCCTCAACCCCCTATGAATTTTATTCAGTAAAGCTACTTGGGGTGAATATAGATAATAATAAAATGGAGAGTTTTCTTCTCTAATTATAAGGGATTCTAAATAATCCTAAAAAATTTTATATTTATTCTTCTTAAGATTAGTTTTCTCATCATGAGATGAAATCAAATCCATACTAAGAATTATATCAATACAAGTCATGGGTATGATGATTAAATCAACAGGTAAATCACATTTATATGCCATAATGGGAACTTTATCACAAATATTTATTGTAATGATTCTTCCCTTAGGTGTTCTGACTAAAAACACATTTATTAAATAAAATTTGAAATATCAAAATTTCATGGAAAACTGGGAAGATATAAATGAATTTGATGATCCATAATCAAAGAAGGCACTATATATGTTTGAGGCAATAAATAAATTACCCTCCACCACATCATTAGGATCATCAACCTCCACTTCTGTGATCACATAAGCTTTCTCATTTGATAGTGGCCTTT
The DNA here is from genome assembly GCA_963277665.1 of Viscum album. Lineage (NCBI taxonomy): Eukaryota > Viridiplantae > Streptophyta > Magnoliopsida > Santalales > Viscaceae > Viscum > Viscum album. The sequence continues at coordinate 2,094,563,703 of OY728136.1, forward strand.
TATGAGGTATGTTTGATTGGCGCTTTAGAAACTCATTTTAATAGTGTCCCAGATGTAAAATATTATACCATTGAATTCCATTGACATGTTTATTTCCATTACATTAATTATATCAATAACCCTTTTCTCCACACTTATAGAAAAATACCAATCCTTTCAAATATTAACCAAGATGATTCTTTCCACAGTTCTCACATAATAGGAATTTTATTATTCCCTTATTCATATTTGGCTCTTCACCTTTTCCATGGTTATCATAATACCACTTATTACCTTGGTTTCCCTCAAATAAATTTGATCCATCAAATTCATTCTTTGTTTTGACGGCACATAATACAATTTCATCATAAGATGAAAATGTTTGAGTAGTCAGTTCCCTTCGAAGCATTTCCTTAATACCTTCAATGAAATGACCATTCTTGTCTTTTGAGTCATGTTCATTATCTATGGCATACCTAGAAAGTCATGTTAAGGTAGATTTATAATCCGCAACACTCTACTATCCTTTTTGCATTAAGCTAAGTAATTTTCTCTATACTTTAGTTCATTGTTCATAAGTGAAATATTTGTTAAAGAATATTTCTTTAAACATTATACATTGCATATATTATATTTATTCTTCATATGTGTTATTCTGGTACATGAACCACTATTTATCATCATCACCCATGAGACAATATACTGCTAATACTACCTTCTCATTTTCATTGCATCTTAAATCTAGAAATATCATTTCAAGGGACTTGATCCACTACTCACCTACAAGTTGATTAGTAGTCCGACTGAATTATGGGGGGTTCTATCTTGTGAAATGATCCAACACTGATGTGGCTTGGTTATTTATCACATACATAGTATGTTTAACTAATATGGTCATGATATGATATTCTCCAACACTGACTGTGTCGAATTTCTCAGTGGGGAAATACCTAAACATTCTATGGGTATTTCTTCCATTTCATCCATTAGACTCAATCAATAAATAATTACATACACTAAATTAGGTCATATTATATAATTTATAACTAATAATCACTTAACATTATTTTAAAATTTAGGCACAACTGATCACATAATCATCAACATGGTTTCCATTTACATTTGAATCCTTTATAATGGTTTGTAAAGAAAATGTGAATTATCCAAACCATATCCCTCAGGAGGGTCCAACCAGGTGCATATTAAATCCCATTTGGGTGTACCACGATAGCTCAGGTTAGGCCCAAAACTCTTTGTTTGGGTTGTTACTCTTAGTTACATTTGTTCTAGAACCACATCCACTAGTAGTATCCAGATAGGGAAATATTTTCTAAGAAGACCCAAATAGTCTCTACCTTACCAAAATTATAGGATATTACTCTATTATTATCATCAAATCCTATCATAGGGTTATAATCCCTAATATATGGTTATTAAATCCATCTCTGAAGGTTTCTATTAAAATTCCTCTGATACCCATTGTAACACACTGAACCCTATATCACAGATCCAGAGCAATATTTATTCAATTGTAATGATTATAATAAATAAAATCTGAAAAAAAAGATTTATCCCTTCTTCAGAACACGTGGAAGGAAAAAAATGAAAGGGGTGACCTCAAATGCATTGTAAGGGTTACATATAGGATAACTAGTAATGAAAAATAATTTAATGATAAGAAATTTTACATAATCGATATGGAACGATGAATAAATGAAAAAAACATGCCATCAATAAACAGAGAATGATAATGCATCCACAGATTTTTTCATAGTGAAAACCTCATGGAAAGTAATAACTATATAATGAATAAAGAGAATACTCATTATTTGGAATTCATGTATCTTCACATGAACCATAATTTCAACAAGACAGTTTATTTTCGTGGGTAGATACCCATATAATAATATTTTGGAAACAACCTTATAGGGTTTGTTGCCAACTGTTTTATCTCACAAGACATGTTGATGCACCAAGGGTTATAGTGGTACCCTCCTATCACTACCATTCCAAATAATTCTTTATACAAGGATTTAATAAAAGATAAATATACCTTTGAAATATACATATTGAGTAGAGGACACAGGTTCATCAATATTTACACAGTTAAAGTAACATTCCACCTAAAAAACATATGTAAAATGGTATAAGGCAAAGAAAGTTCTCATATCAATGTAACAAGAATTAGGATATATTATTTAATTAAAATTTATGATGAAAATTATCTCAAATGGGAAAGAGTTACACAACATAAGAATTATTAGGTACACAATACCAAGTAAAACACAATGAAATGCAAACTGAAATATAGTCTCTTACAAAATTGTTAATAATTGAGTTAATAATCACCATATGAGAAACTGAATACCAATAATATAAATATAATCATGATATTATAAATCAAATTTTAGTAAATATACACCACATACAAGAAATAAGTGGTGAAATGGGAATATGACAGAAATAAAACATAAGAAACCCAAAAAAATTGGCAGCCTAATAGCGTCACTTAAAAATTCACAAAATATTTTGGTGGTAGAAAAATGGTTCTCCCATCATTAATACCTAATATAGAAAGAAAGGGGGTATATAATGACATAACCTAACATAATCCAAATGAAATTAAAAGAAAATGACACAAAAATAGTGCTTGAAAAAGAGAAGGGTGGTAGATTCCCTTACCTGGTAAGGTAACTCAAAAAACATGATGGTTGGGACATTTGGGGCTTGATGAAACCTTGGGAAGACACATATGGAGGTAAAACTACAATATCATCAAGGATAATAAATTATTAATGAAATAAAATGATGGAATTAGTGGGTATTTATAGTAAAATAGAGGTATTTTTTATTAATTTTAAAGGACACCTCCTTAAAGGTGTTTGCAATACCATGGGCTTTCCCATGGTATTTTACCATAGCGTTGAACACATTGAACACCTAGTATCATATTTTACAGTACAAAATTTGAACATCATTTTATATTAATTATTACATCATAATGATGTAATTAATCATAAAATGCTGAAAACTATATTTTTACTATTCACAAATAACTAAAGTATTTTATAAAATTGTCATAAAATTAGTGTAACATAATATCAACATTTTGAATTCAAAAATGAATTCCATTTTTCGAAAATAATTTTATAAATATCATTAATTTAATTTTTAAATGAAATCATAATTTATTCAAAAAAATATCATTATTAAAACTATAATTCAGTTTATATCCCCCTGAAAAATTAATCACTATCTCATTATCTTATAACCATAATACAATAAAATAATAATAATATTTACTATTCATAAGTTCCATATTACTATTAATAAGGGCATGTTACTATTAACCATAAATTATGTTTTTTATCATACTCTAAATATGTTACTAAACGCAACCGTGAATGTCTATTTTTCAAAATTAAAATCACAGAGGTTGGAAATTATGTTTACAAACTATACTATAACTATCTTCTATAGCCATTTTTTTAATAAATACATAGTGTTTCAGGAATTATAAGTTATCTAATGATATGAAATTATTCAAGAATAAATATTTCATATAATATTAGGGTGTTATAGCACCTCTTCCATATCATTAAACAAGCATGAATGTACTACTTCTTCATGGATAAAAATATTTATCATGGTTACAGTTCACTATAAATACATATATATATATATATCCCATTATTATTAATAAATTATATTCGTTTATTACATTGTTATATGTTATTCATAACTTCCATAGGTCTTCAGTTATTAGCAGTTTCGACACTTCCACAAATGTTTCTTTATAATGGTCATATTAATTTATCAATTTTAATGATCCAACCATATCCATTGTATTCAAGGTGATAGAATCATAATTATAAGATATTTTATTATATACCATGTTCATTCCAATGATGAAATTTATATCATCCTCAACCCTTTTATTTTAAGAAACATAAAGTGTTATTTTTATAATGATTTATACATTAATATTTCTATTATAAAAACATAAAAAAATATTTCTTCATTAAAAAAAAGTATTATAAGTATTTGAATTTTTTAACACATCTAAGAAAAAAATTTTGGGTATCATTCATAAATGTTGTTAACCTTACAAAATCAAGAAAAATGTTATAATGAATTAATGAGTACTATTATAATGTTATGTTTTTATAATTAAAAATTTATATTAAACTAATTGTTTTTATTATATTTTTTGATTTTTTTTGAATAAAATTTATTTATTGTTCTTGAATTGTGACAAATAAAATCTTTAAGTAAAATAGAATATATAAATTATAAGATCAAATAATCTCTTCAAAATATTATTTCAAATAAAGTATTTTGAAATACATATTATGACCAAAATGAAACAAATGTTATATATACAATTTTTTTAGAAAATTTGAGATGAAATTGAATGGAAAACTAATTAGAAGGTTAGGATTAAAATAATTTTTGGATGTTTCTTTTTTAAATGACTTTTATAGGTATATTTGAAAATACTCAATCATTAAGGAATATGGAATGCCACTATAATGGACAGAAATAATTGATATGGGTCATGGGTTTCAATATACACAAATAGTATTGGAATATTTAAAGTTGTTTTATCAGTTACGCATATTATAAGTATTATCCTTTTTTTTCTATTTCTATTATGATATAGGTTTTACCACAAAAGCATATAACTTTTTCCAAAAAATAAAATTGACTATGTCAACTAATTATTAAAATTTATTACAAATATAAAATATATATTATCATATTCAAAAACCAATAATATGAAATTTATATTTATAATTAAAATGCATAATATTTTTAAAAAATCAATAAAAATATACATTTAATAATTTATGGGATTTCTTTTACAAATTACTAATCTTGCCTAGATTTATAATTTATTTGATCATATCTTTAGATAAAGGATTTTATTAGAGTCATTATGTAAACATGACGTATTAAATTATTTATATAATGTAAAAGGATATATAATTTTTTAAAATATTATTTTTCCATTAATGATTAATTAGAATTTTATTTTATTTTCTAATATTTTATTATTCCCTAATGTTTAGTGAAACATGTTAATATTAAATCTATATTTTATTTAAAATAAAAAATAATTATTTTTCTATATAATTATTAATTATAGTAAAACCATATTGATAATACATTTACAGTCCCATCATTAATAAATATATATGAAATTCCCATATGAGGTGACATTATAAAAATCTATTCCAACATATGCCCATAATTACTTCTAAAAAATCATTCGTATTGTCTATCAAAATACCAATCATATGTCTTTTGGTAATGATTCATCTAATTATTATAATCTATAAAATGATCATGATTATTAATTGTGGGGAAGAATAAGAAATGTTTTTTATATTTTTACATTTTAGTGGTAATAGTCTTCTTGTAATTTTCAAAATTATGTTTTAATTATAGTTTATATAATTATTTTTATTACATTTGATATTTTAAAATTTATCCATAATTAAATATATTATTTTAAATTTAATACTTACATATTTTAGGATTAATTTTATATTCATGTTCAAGTATAAAAATAAATGAAAATAATATATTAAATTTTTATTATGATAAATTTAGAATAATAAATAGTGTTTTAATTCATCTTATGATACCTAATAGGATGTGTTTGGTGTAATACTTTTCTTTAAGTGTTGTTAGACCTCTTATTATCTAGTTTTCCACATACCCATGTATATTTTATTTGATTTATTATGTTTTTTTGATTTATTCATTGTCTATGGGGTTGTTTTGAACATAAAACTATTGTAACACCTAACATAATTGATATTTCATACCCCCGGTGTAAGTCTACACCCCTTGGATAATTGGAGGTGGTTGTATGAGGACACTATAAATACCATTTATAGCTTAAAAGGATTCCAAATATTATTAATGTAACATACCAAACATTAATAAATAATATTCCATTTTTAAATGATAGAATGACTAGTTATGAAATAGAATTATAGAAAACAGATGCTCTAATCTGATTATTTTTAACTATTTTATGGTCTATTTTATTTAAAATATCATTACCATTCAGGACCAATGATATTGTAGAAATTATATTGAGATCTTATTATTATTATATATATAGGTTTACGATAAAGTCCATTTGACACAGAAAATGTATGAAATGAGCTCAACAAATAGTATCATACACATTAAAGGCCATTTCTATAGCATTCGGGATAGATAAAATCAATGGGATTTTCCCTTGACCAATACCAAGTCATGCTTAAGCAACAAAAGCACAAAAATAAATTTATATTAGAATTCCAATGCTTGAATGATCACTTCCCAAAATATTTTTGTTAAACCACCCCATAAAAATCTCACAATCGTTCAACTTACCCTTAGTGAATTTTCTGGTGTAATAAAGGGATGTGTATCTAAATCTTAATAGTATGAACTTTTATTTTTTTAGAATAATGATTATATTTATCCTTTTTAAATATTTTTACTATATTAAATAATTAGATAATAATTTCAATGGAAATTATATTTTTATTTGATGACTCGCATATTGTTTTGAGTGATAAGTCTTACTTCTTAGTTTTCCATTCCTTTATTTTTGGAAGTCACAGATGCTCTCTAAAAAAAATGTATACTAACATTTTATTTTCCTACAATTTCAGTATGTTTTTATATAAAAAATTAATTTATATCATGGATATAAATGTTTAAATTTTATTATGAATATATACATTAAATTAATCTATTAGATCCAATGGAATTGTTTTGTTTCCAATCAACCAGAATGTCCTTTTTCCAGACCATTGGATAGAGTAATTTATTGCATTAATGTATGAATAGTGTTATCATTATAAAAAATATTTTGGTTAAAAAATATTGGAATATCCTTCATTGAGTTAATCAGATTTATAAACAATATATAATTTTATTGTGATGAAAAATGTTTATAATTTGAGTATATAATGATTTTTACATCGTAAGGAATAATTTTTTCACTCTAATGGGGTTAAAAGTGATGGTTGATATTCAGTTATAGATGATATTTCATGTTCACTCAATCTTAGGTAATTGCAACTAACTCGGAAACATGGCAACTAGTGCTTCACCTATCAATACCCAGTCATTTTATAATTTATGATATGATCACATTCATAACTCAATCGGTATAAAATTTTCTCCAAATGAACATCTCATTCAAAAGTCCTTGAAATAATTTAGAGAGTTGTAGTTCTATAGAATCCTTTTCAGGTTTGTTTCCTTTAGAACTAATTTTATATTTCAATGTCATTCCTTATCATTATTACAATCAAGGGATTTTGGGTAGATGAAGATAGTGAATCTAATCTATCAGATCTAGGAATTCTAGAATATTAGAAGAAAGAGGTGTAGATCACTGTATTGAGGGTATTTCTGGTTATGAGAGAAAAAATTTAGAGTGATTATAAAATGAGGGATACCTTTAGTCAATGTTATTGACTACCATTACTCTTATGGTTAAAATATTCATTTACTATAAATTCATCTTGTTAATCACTCATATGTTATAATATTTTTTGTTTCTTTTTTTAGAATCCTTTATCCCACAATTCATATTAAGATTGATGTTTTGTTTTACAAATTAATTTTATCATTTATTTGATCAGTGTATCTATGATAGTGAATAGAAAATACTCCATTATAATCAAATCATTTGTTATTAATATTCTAATATTCATATTATTTTATGAATTTTGAGATTAATAATTTTAGTTTAAAAGGTATTATGTTTTGTAAAATTTTAATGTTTTTTAAGTACAATTATCTCCTTCTTATATGTATATCCATCTATGCTACTCTTACTATCCAGAAATTGGTTTTAAAGGTTGTTTCTACTTCCATAGCCACCGAGTTTATGCTTATTCTATCAACTAGATTTTTTTTAATTTCTGATGTAAACTACTTTTTTATAGATTGTTTTTAATTTAAATTTTTTCTCATAGAAAAATAGTTCCTAATTTTGATTTATGAAGGTATGTATGTGTATTAGATCTCCTGGTAATATAAATCCTAGTAGAACACCTATTATTTATGGTAATGACTATGAGTATTGGATATTTAGAATAAAAAATATTGTGATAAAAAAATAGTGTTGATAATATCTTAATGTTTACTGGGAAGTACAAGATTCAAGATAAGGAAGTTTCTACATTTTCAAATGATGAGAGGCTATAAAATCAATTGAAATATAAAGTTGAAAAAACATTATATTCTTTTATGATGAGGAATATATATAGTCATATTTCATCTTGCAAAGACTCTAATAGTTTTTGAATAAAATTCGAAATAACACATTTTGGTACATCAAAAAGTCTTTGAATAATCAAGATCCATTCGTAGAGCCGATTACCAGGATTTTAATTTTTTACTTTTTGTGATTGTTTACAAGATGTACCCAATGTATATAAATATTATCAATAGTTTATCATCACTTATAGAAAAAGGTCATGATAATTTGATTTTGTTTAAAAAATTATTGATATAAATCTCAATGAGTGTGAATCTAAAAGAATAATGTGAATGATATTAAAAAGTTTACTTATACTACTTTTGAAGATCATATTGGTTCCCTCATGAAATATGATGTAATATTTAATAAAGATACTAAAATATCTAAAATTAAAAATGCTGGTGTTTCATTTTTGACAATTCCAATTATATCATTTAATGTACAATAACCTGAGAGTGTTGTAAAGTTAACAAATAAAAATAAAGTTATTTTTCTACCAGATCATACTATATCAGAAAATTCAAAAAATTTGTTGGCAAATATTTCCCGAAAGAAGAAAATGATTTTGGTAAATAAATATTTAAAATACATATGAAATAATGGTCTGATGAATAAAAGTGAAAAAAATTATTGAGATGTTACATGTTATGAATATAAGAATGTTGGGAATACCAAAACCTAGTTTCCTATGGTCAAAAAGAAAAAAAGGAATAAAATAATGATATAAGTAAAAAATAAATATTATAAGTCAAAATAAAGGGAAATTATTAATTTTTATGATACATAGAGTGATGGTAGTGGAGATTCTTCATAAAAGTATTCTGATAAATAATGTTCTATACATAAGAAAATTAGACTTTTCTTAAAAGTACATAATGTAAATCAATTTCTAATGGATAAGGTACACACTACCGAATCTATTAATAATATATCTTTAAATAAAAAATATCCTCTTGAGAAATTTTTTTTGTCATCTAATGAAGAATCTTTCTCAAATAAAGTGTATAATACACTACATAGTTATGAAGAGCATTCAAGATTTTATAAATTAATTGAAAATGAAAATTAGAAAAATTGTTAATAACCTAATAACACCAAAGATAAAAATGTTAAAAATAATTACAGAATAAGTATTTTAAATAATGAAATATCATATCATTCAATATATCATGAAAAGTATAATTATGAAAAAGAATAAATATATAATGAACATGAAGAATATATTTTTGAGAAAAATTATTTACAAGTAAAACATTGTTATTAATTTAATATAGGTGCCTTTAAAAAATTATTTTTCAAACATATATATAAAATATGCAGTTCTAGGAAATATTTTTACCAGTTTACAACTAGTAAGGAAAAATTTGAAATAATGTATAAAAAATTAGACCACATGGTACTAATTATAGAATGTATTTTGCAAATAAATACCAATGATTAGAAATAATTACACTATTTCTAAAAGTGCATATTTTTTACTATATGTTTGAAAGTGGTTTTACTTGGAAGAGAAAATGTTCATTAAATAAAATTCAATATTTAGTTTCTCAAAAGAAATATTTTTCTAAAGAAATAAAATTTTTCCCAAAAATAATAAAATTGGTCATATTTGGTTACCCAAAAATATTATTTTCTGTTAATAAAGTACTGTAGAAGGTTTGGTTTCTTATAATAAAATCATTTTGTTTTCCAGAAAAGGAAGATAGTTCCTACAATAAAATAATTTGGTTCATGGATAGTGCTTTCTCCAGACACATAAATGGAAACATAGAATTATTTAGGTATATTATCATAGTGAAAGGTTGAAAATTAACTTTTAGAGACAATTATCAAGGATATACTATTGGAATGGGTAAAATTATACTTCTTAGAAAATATTTAATTTAAATTTAATTATTTTTTAAAGGACATACGAATAACCTTTTAAGAATATTTAATTTATGTGATGAATTTTACCTTTTAAATAATAATAAAGATCCATTTATTTTATATTTATCCAAGGATTAATATAGTCTTTCTTCCAATCAACATGAGAATGTATCCACACTAAACATAGAATACATTTAGAGTTTAGACATGCCTTGTCTTTGTGAAATGGAAGATATGTTGTGGTTATAGAATGTAATGTTAGAACACTATAACCATAGAACATTACAAAGTTAACTAAAAAAGGCAGGTTAAGTATATACCTAAACATAGGGTTGAAAATACAATTTTTTGATCCTCATCAATAGGTAAGAAACACAAGTCATGTAGTAAATCTATTAGTCGAGTATTAAATTATGGTACTTCATAGTTAGTGAACATTGACATATTTTGTCCTACAAAAACAAGAAGTATTGGTGGAAAATATTATCTAAATGTCTTTGTTGATGATTACAATAGATATACTTGGAACTATATTCTTATCAATAAATTGAAAGCCTTAAGTTATTTAAAATATTTCTATCCAGAGTAAAAAATGTGAATAACCTCAATATGATAACTATTTATAATGGTCATAGGGGAGAATTTGAAATTTTTTAAGCTCATTGTTGTAATCAGTGTATTGAAAATAACATTCATCACCAAGAACACTACACAAAATTTGTGTAGTTCATAGAAGAAAATTATTCTTCAAGATATTATTAGAATAATGATAAAAGAATACATAGTTGTTGAAACTTTTTCAGTCAAATCAGTTAGAACTTATTTTTATAAAATAAATATGGTTTTAATTATACATTTTATTAACAATACACTATAAGAGATATGGATATGAATAAAACAAAAGGTTTATTACTTCAATGTAATTTGATGAAACGTTTTTCTCATCAATAATAAAGATAACTAACATAAATTTGTACCAAAATTAATGAAGGAATATTTTTAAGTTATTCCACAACATCTAATTCTTATAGTGTCATTAATAAAAATTATTTTACAGTGGATCAAAAAGTTCATGTTATGTTTAATGAAACAGATCCATTTGTTTTCAGACAACCTCATTATACTTCATTAGATGTTTTTTCTAGACCAGAATTTCATCCTATAGTAAAATGTTATTCTCATAAGGAATAATGTCATAAATATATTTCTGAATTTTATCTTCAAGAATATTTTCAACATGTTATTGAATAACTGTATTTTCAAAACCAATGAAACCTGTTGTTTCTTAGAAATCCTTTAGTGAATGAAATTGTGCATATGGAATTCTTATAACAAATGGAACATAAAAATCATGAAAAGATTTAGCTGATGAGGATTGTATTAATTCAATTTAATATGAGCTCAATGAGTTTAAAACAGATAATGTATGGAATTTAGTTGAACAACATAAAGAATATTCTAAAATTTGAGTAAAATGTGACTTTTTAAATAACTGTGATCAAAATAGAGTAATAGTTATAGTTAAAGATATGCTTATTGTTAAAGGTTAAACCCCACATTAAGTAATAGATTATGAAAAATCCAATGCTCCAGTATAAATCCTTAAATCTAATCAAATGCATCAATCCTTTATAGTACACTTTTAATTTAAAACTATTAAAAATTGATTTGAAGTGTTTTTTATTAGTGGGTACATTCAAGAGGGATTTTATATTTAAAAAACCCATGCCTCTGATAATAAAAATAATCCATAACAGTTTTTTAAACATACGAATGTTATTTATGGACTTAAAAATTCTCTTAGAGTTTTGTATAATACGTTAACTAGATTCTTGTTAGAAGATAATTTTATTAAGGTATCTACTTATCCATGTCTTTATCCAAAGTATGTAAATAAAAACATTATGGTTATAAAAATCTATGCTGATGATATTATATTTGGTTGAACTCAAAAATCATTATTTTATTCCTTTTTGAATTATATAAATTCCAAGATTTAATTGTGTATAATGGGTGAGTTAACATATTTTTTTTATTTTTAAATTTCATAGAACCCATAAGGTACTTATATATATATACATAACTATATAAAACATTTACATATTAAATACAGATATGATAATACTAAATGTATTATTAATCCCATTGGTGCCTCAAATACTTTAGATCTTGATGAGGTTTTGAAACCAGTTGATCAGAAAACTTTTAGAGGTATTAGTAGAGTATTAGTTTACGTAACTTATTTTTTATGGATTCAATGTTTTCTCTGTGATTATGTGCTTAATATAAATCTAATATAAAATGTCCCATCATATAGTTTCTCTAAAAATCATCATTTATCTTAAGGAAAATATGGATTTTAGCTAATTTTGTTAATCAGAAAATTTTTTGAAACTAATTTTTTTTAAGAGGTGGACTTTAGTGTATGTTTAATGAAAAGGAAAACCACATCTAGAACATTTTATTTCAGGGGTGTATAATTAGATTCATTGTTTTTTATGAAAAAAGAGTCATTATCACTTTCCACTACTAAAATGAATATGTGGCTATAGGATGTTGTTGTGCTCATTTTTTTTGGATTTAACACACACTCACTCACCCTGGAATGAAATTTACTGAAATTCAAATACATTATCATAACAGAAATTCCATTTCCATAAGAAAAAATCCATCAAATCACACATATGATAAAAATATAAATATAAGTCACTATTTCCTTAGGTTTCACGAAAATAAAGTGATATAATTTTATAATTCATCAATATGCAAGAAAAAGGTGTTGATATTCTTATCAAACCGCCTTTTCATGTTATATTTTAATACATTAAATGAAAACTAGGAATGATCAATATTATGTGATCATTAATATCTATATAATGTTTACTCACATCCTTAAATAAATTAACAGATATTTTTTGGGGGGAGTACATATATTTTAGTTTTCCAAAAAAATTGTACATCTTTTAATTTTTTTTATTTTTTTTATTATAATATATTTTCAGACACAAAAATATTTATAAACATTTTACTAAAATTTATTTTCATAATCATATTTTTCAATAAAATTATAGTAATCAATTCTCATTTTAAAACTATTATATTCAGGTTTTGTAATAAAACTTTGATATTTTTTTTTGAATAAAATTTCTATAATCATTTATTGTTTCATAGACTTTTGTAATCAGACATTGAAAACCAAGAAAAATAGTTTATTAAAACTAATGAAACATTCTACTATGAAAAGCACTCTTCCAATATTTTATACATTCCACTAATCCATTACATTGTTTATAATTTTGAGGAATATTTTTTCATTTTAATTCTTTGATATGTTTTTTGGAAATTTTTATATTTCATCCAACTAGTATGCTTCTCAATCCGATAAACGATTTAATAATTTAAGACTTCATGTAAATATTTAATACCTTAATTGATTAAATCTCATACGTCAACCATAGAGGTTTAATCTCATCTCTAAAATTATTTTGGAATACAATGTGATTTTTTACATGCATATATAAAGGCGGGTCACCTCATTATCCGAGATTAGTTCTAAAGGATTTTAATTCCAAGATCCCACACCCATTAAATTGGATAAACTAATTATTTTTTTCTTTCATATGATCTCAAGATTTGTTCTCATTTTTATGGAAACAAACTAATATTAGGAAAAATGGTGAATTTTTAGGGAAACACTCATCGAAAGGTATCAGTTTAATAAATCATATAATACTCTCAAAAAGATCATTTCCCTAATAGGTCGGGAATGTGTTTGTGTAGAGAAACTAGATATTTTTTTCTATATTATCTTCAAATGGTTAGATATTTTTATGCCTCTATTTAGTTTGTTATATAATAGAATTTGGATAATGTCTCTTTGATGATTTTTTTGAAGATATGTAATCATTTGTTCAATAGAGTGTCACATATGGTGTGAATTTCTTCAAATTGTGATGAATATTTATCTTCTCATAAGTTATCAAAAAAACATGTTACTTTTGAAAAGAATAATTTTGATACCTTTTTTTCATTCTTGGAGAAAATAAGGATTTTTTTGTATCTCTCTAATGATTATAGACTAATATAATTTTTGATGAATGGTTATCAAATCCCCAGTAAGGGTTATAAGGAAACATTATAGGTTTTTTATTTCCATGTGCTATATTACATGGTTATGATGAGTAAAATAGACTTAGTGAAATTTATTTTTGTTTTGATGAATAATGATAAACGTTGTTCGATAAAGATGAAGATTGAAATGATTCCATCCATCATAATAAAATTTATTATGAAATGTTTGGTACTTTTTAATGTTGAATATATATCTTATCTATAGGAGAAATGGTTTAATTCATTTGTGAAGACACAATTTCAAGAATTAAATTTGGTTTTGATTCTAAACTGAAAATGATAACTAAAAATGTTTAGGGAGATTCAATAAAGGAACAACCATTAATTAAACTTGATTATGTTATAGAAATTAGAATATTTTAATCTCCCCCACTAGTGAAACAAAATAAATAAATGAAAATGATCGATGAGGTTTATGATAAACTCATGGTTTTTATGTCACAAAAGAGATGAGTGGATATGGACTTTGTTTTTGATCCGGTTGAGGAAAAGACTTTAAAAATTAAGACAACTAAATATTTATAAGAAAAAGAAAAATGAAATAATAAATTTTAGAGTATTATATAATGAAATTTTGGTAAAATTTTGTTGAAAGATACTAAAAATGATTCTTAAAATCTAATCCTACTCATTTATCATAAGGATCAAGTTTTCCAGGGGTCAGTATTGCCTTTGAAAAAAAAATAAACTATTCAAAAAATTGTTTGTTCTATGTTTGGTAATTGAAAATGAAATGATTTTTCTCAAAAATTAGTGCTATAAAAAACTAAATGTTTTTGAAAAGGATAAAGAATCATACCCATGTATGGTTTGTAAAAGTGATCTTAGTACTATGAGGTAGGTTAGGACATAACATGAGGAACAAATAGAAGGAGAAAAAGAAAAATATCAAGATGATGAATAATAATAAATAGAATAATGAGTTGAAGTATAATTATTTATATAAGTATAAGAATAAGGAGAACAATAATAATAATTTAAAGAATAAAAGGGACAAGCTGATGATTAAGAAACTGAGAGAGAAAAAGAATCAAAAGAAAACAAATAATCATAATTAGATTCATTTTTATAATATTTACCTTATAAGTATGATAAAGATTTAAAATTTATGGATACCAAAAAAATACACTTCATAAGGGTAATTAAATTCATAATAAAATTGGATGGAATGTTGTACTTAAATAACTAATAAAAAATAAAATTATTCATACCATATTTTATAAAAAAATGAATTTGGTAAAGATTTTGATGTTGTATAAATTTTATATGATATAAAAAATTTAATGAAATGTAATTATAAATCTGATTAATTTTCAAAAAACAATGCCAGATATTGAAGGCTGAAACCTCCAAAACCATTGTCTGGTTCATCGGGTTAAGAGGAAACCAATGCAAAAAAGGTTTTGATTACATTTTTAAATCACTAAAATATTAGAAGACACCATTCCGTATTTTTCCAATCTTAAAAAGGAGTCAACATATTCAGAAAAACTCACTAAAAAGTCTGATCCATTAAAAGCGATATCTAAATAATATATCCGTATTGAATCATAGTTGAAAACATTTAATGAAAAATAAAAGTATTAAAAAATATCATATAATCAGATTGTGATATGGTTCGAACAGGTGGATAATGTTATTCTATAACATGATGTTCAATATTTTTAAGTACAAAAAAATCTGTTAGAATCAATAAATTATTTTGACATGATATATTTTCATTTATCAGATCAAGTAATGTTCATGGATGTATTCAAGGATATAATTGATTATTAGAAAAAATAAATAAAGGATATTAAAGGAAATTTTCTTAATTTAGATATGGAGATTTCCCTCCTCAGTCATGTGAATCAAAACATTTAATTATAAAGGATGAGAATAAAAATAATTCTGAGGATATTGAAATCATCGAGAGTGAATAATGGAAGTAGAATATTCTAGAAGAATAGATAGTGAAACCTACTAAGAATAATTATGAGTTCAGTAAGATAAAGGATTTTTAAAGAACCTCATGAATAATGATTAAACATTTAATTTTTAATCTTAATGAATATTTTTTAAAATATTTGAATGGTTGGTGATTATAAAATACCTTTCATCTAAATCCTTTGTGTTTCTATTTTTTTCAATTTTTATAGGATATATTTTCATTGATTTTATATAGGGGTGATTTTTTAGTTGGCTTGTTAATGTTGTTTTGTATGTTATTTGTACTATGACATTAAAAAAAATATTAATACATTCATATTCATTTTTAATGTCTCAAATAGGTAGAATATTTTATATATTGAGAAAATTCTTTACGAAGGTGATATTTTATACTAATTAAGAGATGTTTTTTTACTTTACATCATATCATGATGTTATTATAGACTCACGGTGGAGTAATAAACAATATAAATTTAAATTTTAAACAAGAACAATGGACTGTATATTTTTGGATTTATTTTTCATTTATGTTTTTTATATTATGCTTTCCCAAATAGTGAGAGGTAGATTCATATGTATTACTTCTTAATTAACCATTCCTTTAGTGTTGTAAATTAAAAATACACTATTAAAACATTGTAAACATAAATTATATATTCTGAGTGTTTTAGTATACTTTTTAAAAAAAATTACTTTATATCATACATATAAATGTTTATAATGTATACAGAATATATAAATTACATTACACAATTAGATCCATTGTGATTATGGTTTTTCCAATCAATTAAGATTACCTATGTTTAGACCCATGGTTAGGCTTACGCCTTATCTAACTAATTGAAAAAGGTACTGATTATTGGACAGAAGTTTGTATTGATCGATCACAATATCCCTCATTTAATTAATCAGATTTATAATCAGTAAGTATGTCCTTCAGAAAAAATAATGCTTATAATTTGAGTATATAATAATTTTTTATATTTTAAGGAATACTTGTATAACTATACTGGTGCTTAAAAAAAGATGTCGGACATTTAGTTACAAATTAGATTCCAAGCATGATCTATCTGAGGCCTTTGCAACTAACTTGAAAAATATGAAAATTCAATCTTCTCCTATAAAGTTTCGGTAACTGAAAGTGTTGGGATATGACCACATTCACAATTCAATATATCTAATGATTTATCAGCATTATCATCTCAATTAAAAGTCCTTATAATTATTCATATATTTATAGTTCATAGTAATTCATGTTAGGGTTGTTTCCTTTAGAAATAAATTTCATTTGTAACAATGAATCCAATAATTATTATGGTCGATGACATCTGAGGACATGAAGATAGTGAATCTGAAACATTGAATCGAGGGATTACATGTCTAAGAAGATAGACACTGATAATTGT
Organism: Viscum album; assembly: GCA_963277665.1. Lineage (NCBI taxonomy): Eukaryota > Viridiplantae > Streptophyta > Magnoliopsida > Santalales > Viscaceae > Viscum > Viscum album. The sequence goes on from OY728136.1 coordinate 2,094,581,298, forward strand.
ATTGAGGGATTTCAGTATAGAGACCTGAAGCTTGACGTACATGGACATTATATTACTTTTGCGGAATACTTAGTACATAACAAAAACACACACACAAGGATCGTAATAGTTTAGTGTCTTTGGAAACTCGGAATATAATCTTCTAATCGTGGTGAAAGATCTTCAACATCTCCCATAAAGATCTTCCTTTTTTTAACCTAAAACCTTTCTTTATATCCAGGGGAAAAGAAAACATAAAAGGGTGAGCTCAAATGCTCAGTAAGGGTAAACAAAATAATATCAATCACATCATATTCATAAGAACATAACATTTTGGAAATCTTAACCTGCAAAAGAGAGCATAATTTCATAACATGGGATAAATCATAGTAGTGAAATGAAATCCCAATAATCATAACATAAAACAAGAAACATTGTGGCATACACACATAATCATAGAGAATCATTTCTTTTTAGTCAAGACTCTTTGCCAAGACTATCTTAGTGGACAAAGACCCATTCTGAACCGAGTCACCCTCGTTTATGTCCTGTTTCACTGAACCGGTATAACCTACCATTCCAGCCATGTCTATCTCATTAGATATAAAATATTTACCTAATGCATTGGAGGGAGATATAGGTCCCACCCATCTCATAATGATACCATTCTTATGTGTGCCACAAAATCATAAATCATACATCATTGCATAACCCATGTAATAAAAATGGGAATCTTAAACATCATGACATCATAAAACAATTCATATATGATAAACGAATTCATAAAAATAATTCCATCACAACATAATCAAATCAATGTAATTATAGGGATACAAACAGAACCCTTTATCATCTTAGATAGAAAAACACCTGAACTTCATTCTTGAGGAAAATATACTTTCTACTTCAAAAACACTTTTCCTTTCTTAATATGTAATATAATTATAAACTAAAAGATGTTGATTATAAATAAACTTGAAAACTTGTAAAGGAAGATTCTTGGAAATAATGTATTAAAAATCCATTCATTCCGTATAAGTTAAAAAAACATTCTTTTCGTACTTTTGTCGAAAAAGTCAAAAATTACCTCGTACAAAAAACGACAAGAGATTCATTTCATATCTTTTACAAAAAAACTTACCAAAGGGTAAAATTGGATATAAACTATTGTAGAAGGATGGAAATAATATTACATATTGAGGGAACATGGATGTGGATGATAAAATACACCCCAGTAATTATCAAAGTAAAAACAATCTCGAATAAAAGTGAGATTGTGATATTTCCCTTACCTTAGGTCCGATTTACTTCGTAAGTGTCTGAACCTCCTGTATAATGATTTAAATAATGTAATTGACTTATTAAAGAATCATATTCATTGTTATGATATCATATATGGTTCACTTATGACTTTATATTACCCGTTCTTTTGTAAATTCCATGTTAAAGAGCGTTTTGGGTAAAATTGTTTCATTTGTCACCCGTGTTTTAACTTGTAATTATTCATATGATTACTTAGATCATGAATAATTAATTCCAGAATATAAAACATGATTTATATATATATATATATATTCAGAATATACATATATATAATAAATCAGTAAATGGAAAGAAATACACCGTTCATGGAGACGGTAGGCCGTACGTACGCATGAACGTTGTTTTCGTTTCCTTATTGAGTTGAACAGAATTAAGTAGATGACATACATATATATACACATAAATCCAGTATCATTATTATGTCATATATTTCATTATTACTTATTATATATACTTTATAATCATTCATGAATGGTTAATGTGGAGAATGAATCTCATCGCGTCGTGGAGACGGTAGTCCGTACGTACGCACGAGCGATGATAACATTCTCATGATCGTGGGACTGTATTGGACTGTATGTATAATATTTCAGAATTAATATCACTTTAAAATAATAATATATAGTAAATATTTACACCATTATACCCATACAAGTAAGGTGGTGGTGGAAAATAGATTTCACCGCGGCGTGGAGACGGTATTCCGTACGTACGCACGCGCGGTGATTTCGTTTTCCGTAGGATGGATAGATGGTGAAATAGGATTGTTTCATAATTATAATAAAATATCAGTATATGAGTGATACTGATGTTATTATTTCATAACTAAACAACCTAAGAAGAAGAAGTGGAAGAATAAATAAAGGTGAAAGAATCGGTAACGGAAATTACCTCTTCTTTGAAGGGCCTCTTTGAGACCTCCTCTTAGGGCACTAAAATTGGTCTTTGAGGAGGACCAGAACCTCTATGATGTTTCTATGGAAGTGGAGAAGAGAATTTGGCAGGGGTTGTCCGAGCATGAAGGCTCAACGTTGTGTGAGGAAGAGAGGGAAGAGGTGCCCTTTTATAAGGGAGGAGAGTGGCACCTTTGGAATAACTAAAAATATTATTTTATTATAAAGTCAAGTTCGGTTTTAAATAGCTCCAAATTGATTTATTTAGATGCTAAGGTGGGGATGAGTCGAAATACTCTCATCCAAAAGAATTTATCCAAGTTTAGGTTCCTATTTTAACCTTATCATTTAGATTTAACATTAAGTTAAATAATTTTACATTTACCGTGTCTTCTTGTATTCTTATACTATAAGGTTAATAAACTTACTATATCAAACCAAAATAACCCTAAGTTGTTTATTATTAATATATATAACCTTATCTAAGTCATTTTGCCGAACATTAGATTTTTAGGAATAAAATAGCAATTAATAATATAATATTTGTTTTAAAAACTATTTTATGTCAATTTTGACACTATTTAGTAATTGATTTTTCTGAAAATTATAACAGAATTATATGTTCGAAAAAAGTTAATTAAATCAATACTAACATGTCATATTAACCTAGAAAATTATTGTAAATCATAAAAAGTCTCAAATTATATTTATTTGGGTATTTATAACATCAATTATGTCAATATTTTATTAATAAGACAATTATTACATCATCGTTGTGTCATAAATTAATTAAATTATTTAATGTCTAAAAATTACAAATAAAATACCATTATGTAGGAAATCGTTTTATCATTCTAATGAATATTTATAGTTGAATTTATCTTATGTATAACCCCATAGTAAAAATGTTTTAGTAAATAAACGTTGATTTTAACTCTTTTAACCCTTCTTTAAATAAATTAATAATAAATGTTCTAATCTAATCCAAGTGGGCCTAAATGGTCATATTTTATTCCTAAGATTGTTTTTTGGTCGAATTAAACTTATACAATAGAATTTGGACTTGTGTTAGGGTAATAATAATATCATTTTGACCCTTAATTACCATATTTACTTTTAACCGTGGTAAATAAAAGTAAAAAGTTACTATTCACCAAAAATTATTTTCATCTCATTGAACCACATTTTACTTACTGACATCAACCGTGTCTCTCAGATTTTTGAAATTCCACTCACAGAAGCGGTAAAATTTTGTTTTATGAAAAATTCATTTTTTTAACTACCACTTAGTGGTTTCATTATTCATCAAAAATTGAATGTTTTCAGAAAAATACCAAAAATTAGGCCTAAGATATATTTGATATTATGAACTCAAAAATGATTTCTATTTTACCAAATTCAAAACATATCAGTTGCATTAATTAATTTAAAAATTAATTCCCGTCGTCAAAACAAATAACGTCTTCTTAAGAGATAATAACTATCAAAAGATTGAGACTTGTTTATGTCTGGTTTAAATGTGAAATTACATCCAATGACCAACATTGTATTAAATTGTCAAAATATATTCTAAATATACTTAAAAACCACTCAAATTAATAATTTATCACTATTAATTATTTCGATTGAAAAAGTTGTTTTTAATTAAAATTTAGTAATTTTCACTATTCATAAAAATATGAAAGTTATCTGAAAATTACCAAAATTTCACCCTAAGATAATTTCGATATTCCGAATCCAAAAAAGCAGTCCATTTTGAAAAATAAAATTTACAAAATTTCAAAAAGTGGTTATTACTATTCATAACGACTAGTTTTAATAATATTTTAATAGCATATCGTTGTTTAGTGAAACTCGGTATTACGTACTACACACGGTATCAAGGAAGGTCGTGATTGCGTGTAATGAAAGGCAAGTCAAGGATGCGTGTTTTGCAAGCTCCTTTTGGTGTAGCGTATAACACAAGACATTAATGAAATTAAAAAGAATATTTTTCATAAAATCTCGGGGTGTTACATTCTACCCCCTTAAAATGAATTTCCCCCTCGAAATTCGTCGGGGTTATAAATGGTTTATTATTCGAAAGTGTCTTTAATCTAAACCCACATCGTAAAAAGGAATACCAAAACCAATCATTAAAAACAAAAGTATGAAACGTAACGGTTACCCAAATAACCTAATCACTGGGTTTCCACATAGGTGAAAATATGGATATGGAAGAGAAATCTAACCATCATGTTCTGATGGAGAGTGGTAGAGAACATGGATATGGAAAATCTAGCAATCACAAAGCCATAAATTTGTGACGATCAGAGGTACCATCTAATTCATCAGATATAAGAGCACTAAGACAACATTTTTGGTTTTCAAGATCGTTCCCTAAAGTTGAAGAATTTGAATTAGAATAAATACTTACTTTATTTTGGTACAATATCACTGTTGTTTATGCCTTGAACAATTTCAACTTCATCTCTTAAATAAATGAAGTTGAATTTGTTATTCGTGAAGTGTTAGAAGATCATGTGATAGAATGACGGGTCATTTCATCTGTCTCTAACAAAAGGTTAGCAAAAGTTATTAAATATACATAAGTCATTCTATAGTGAGATTAATCATATATGGTTCCTAAAATGGACTTATACTTCATATATCATACTGTGTAATATAATAAAACTAATTTCTACTAAACATGGACTTCCTGTAGATCAGTGGTAGGCGATAAAGGCCAGTCGCACTTCGGTTGTGGGTTCGATTCCCATGGCCTTGTCCGACGCGATGGGTTGTCGCCCGTCCTGCAGGTTGTCCTTTTTCTAAAGCTATATTACTATAACATCCCATCAATAATATCGAAAAAAACTTCTATCCTTAAACAATACTAACTTATGTTCAACATAATCCATTCCAACCTTTAGGCTTATCCATAATACTGTAGTCCACTCTCATAACATAGTGAAAATGATTACCAGAGATTTAATACCATCGTTGATCCCCATATATCATAAGATATGTTTTGTTGGTCACATTCCAAACATTCAAAGTCCTTAATCATGTATTCTCTTGAATACCCATTGAACCATAGTGAAAACATGAATGCAGTTAAAATTTAACACTTTCCACATACCAAAATCCAAAAATTCTATATACTCAATCCATTACATAACCTTCTCCTTATATCAGTCATGAGCTCAGGAATACTATCAAACATTTAATTTTCTCTTTATCCCTTCATTACGCAAATATCATCTATATTCCAAAAATATCTGAATATCCTTTAATGGATACTGGTACCATTAATCATACACTTTCAAAACTCAAGGAAATACAATAGTGTAACAATCCTTAGATGTCTCTTTATTCCATAGAACCATGAGATTACTTATACAACATTACACTTGATAAACATGTAATCATTTAACTACCTTCTTAAACCATTGACTGAGCATCAAAAATTCTTTCAACTCACATATCATTTGTAGTCTCTTCATCATCATCAACATAAATACTACTCATACGGCCGTACTGATTCCCTTCATGAGACTTTCCCTTAGAGAATTGGTTTTCATAATGCCCGTACATTCCACATTTAAAACATTTAACCATTGTTGATGTCGTAGCAATACCATTATCCTCATCCCTGGTGTTAACTGAATCTTTTCCTTTTCACTTACTGGCTTTGTGTCCTTTTTTTCCACACCCAAAGCATCTTCCAGTTCCTTTGAAACATTCTACTTGATTCCTCTTCCCACATGATTTACATAGGGGAAATTTAACTTTCTTTCCTCTATGATCATCATGAAACTCCATATTTCACTTATTAGCCGAGTCAGGAATCTTACCAAATTTTACTTTATTTATCATATTATAAGATTGCTTATTTGGCATAATAATGATGTTTGGACTTCCAAATCCCATTTCATTTGGTTTCTCATCATTCCATTGTCCATCATATCCTCCATTATCATGAATCATCTTGTTTCCAGCCATTTTCTAAAACCCAAAAAGAATAGTGTGAGAGGCAAAAATAATAATAAAGGGGGAGTAACTTCAATATCTAACATCTTTGGTTTAATCTAATATCGTTACCACAGTTCTAGGACTATATCCTATACGTATACTTATCCTTAGGGACATCCCTAGACATACCTTAGAAATATCTCTAGGGATCTCACTAACGTTTTCGCATCCTAGTTTCCAAAGGTGGACTAAACCTTTACTCTAATAACAACTATAGAGACCCGAAGCTTGACGTACATGGACATTATATTAATTTTGCGGAATACTTAGTACATAACAAAAACAAACACACAAGGATCGTAATAGTTTAGTATCTTTGGAAACTCGGAATATAATCTTCTAATCGTGGTGAAATATCTTCAACATATCCCATAAAGATCTTCCTTTTTTTAACCTAAAACCTTTATTTATATCCTGGGGAAAAGAAAACATAAAAGGGTGAGCTCAAATGCTCAGTAACGGTAAACAAAATAAATATCAATCACATCATATTCATAAGAACATAACATTTTGGAAATCTTAACCTGCAAAAGAGAGCATAATTTAATAACATGGGATAAATCATAGTAGTGAAATGAAATCCCAATAATCAAAACTTAAAACATGAAACATTGTGGCATACACACATAATAATAGAGAATCATTTCTTGTTAGTCAAGACTCATTGCCAAGACTATCTTAGTGGACAAAGTCCCTTTCTGAACCGAGTCACCCTCGTTTCAGTCCTGTTTCACTGAACCAGTATAACCTACCATTCCAGCCATGTCTATCTCATGAGATATAAATTCTTTACCCAATGCATTGCAGGGTGATACAGGTCCCACCCATCTCATAATGATACCATTCTTATGTGTGCCACAAAATCATAAATCATACATCATTGCATAACCCATGTAATAAAAATGGGAATCTTAAACATCATGACATCAGAAAACAATTCATATACGATAAAGGAATTCATAAAAATAATTCCATCACAACATAATCAAATAAATGTAATAATAGGGATAAAAACAGAACCCTTTATCATCTTAGATGGAAAATAATTTTGATAAAACACTTGAACTTCATTCTTGAGGAAAATATCCTTTCTACTTCAAAAACACTTTTCCTTTCTTAATATGTCATACAATCATAAACTAAAAGAAGTTGATTAAAAATTAACTTGAAAACTTGTAAAGGAAGATTCTTGGAAATAATGTTTTAAAAATCCATTCATGCCTTATAAGTTAAAAAAACATTCTTTTCGTACTTTTGTCGGAAAAGTCAAAAATTACCTCGTACGAAAAACGGAAAAAGATTCATTTCATATCTTTTACAAAAAAACTTACCAAAGGGTAAAATTGGATATAAACTATTGTAGAAGGATGGAAATAACATTACATATTGAGGGAACATGGATTTGGATGATAAAATACACCCCAGTAATTACCAAAGTAAAAACAATCTCGGATAAAAGTGAGATTGTGATATTTCCCTTACCTTAGGTCTGATTTGCTTCGTAAGTGTCCGATCCTCCTGTATAATGATTTAAATAATGTCATTTACTTATTAAAGAATCATATTCATTGTTATGATATCATATATGGTTCACTTATGACTTTATATTACCCGTTCTTTTGTAAATTCCATGTTAAAGAGCGTTTTGGGTAAAATTGTTTCATTTGTCGTCTGTGTTTTGACTTGTAATTATTCATATGATTACTTAGATCATGATTACTTAATTCCAGAATATAATAAATGATTTATAAATATATATATATATATATTCAGAATATACATATATATAATAAATCATTAAATGGAAAGAAATACACCGTTCATGGAGACGGTAGGCCGTACGTACGCATGAACGCTGTTTTCGTTTCCTTATTGAGTTGAACAGAATTAAGTAGATGATATACATATATATACATATAAATCCAGAATCATTATTATTTCATATATTTCATGATTACTTATTATATATAATTTATAATCATTCATGAATGGTTAAAGTGGAGAATGAATCTCATGGCGTCGTGGAGACGGTAGTCCGTACGTACGCACGAGCGATGATATCGTTCTCATGATCGTGGGACTGTATGGGACTGTATGTATAATATTTCATAATTAATATCACTTTAAAATAATAATATATAGTAATTATTTACCCCATTATACCCATCCAAGTAAGGTGGTGGTGGAAAATAGATTTCACCACGGTGTGGAGACGGTATTCTGTACGTACGCACGCGCGGAGATTTTGTTTTCCATAGGATGGATAGATGGTGAAATAGGATTGTTTCATACTTATAATAACATATCCGTATTTGAGTGATACTGATGTTATTACTTCATAATGAAACAACCTAAGAATAAGAAGTGGAAGAATAAATAAAGGTGAAAGAATCGGTAACGGAAATTACCTCTTCTTTGAAGCGCCACTTTGAGACCTCCTCTTAGGTCACTAAATTTGGTCTTTGAGGAAGACCAGAACCTCTAGGATGTTTCTAGAGAAGTGGAGAAGAAAATTTGGCAGGGTTTGGCCGAGCTTGAAGGCTCAAAGTTGTGTGAGGAAGAGAGGGAGGAGGTGCCCTTTTATAAGGGAGGAGAGGGGCACCTTTGGAATAACCAAAACTATTATTTTATTATAAAGTCAAGTTCGGTTTTAAATAGCTCCAAATTGATTTATTTAGAGGCTAAGGTGAGGATGGGTCGAAATAATCTCATCCAATAGAATTTAGACAAGTTTAGGTTCCTATTTTAACCTTACCATTTAGATTTAACATTAAGTTAAATAATTTTACTTTTACCGTGTCTTCATGTGTTTTTATACTATAAGGTTAATAAACTTACTATATCAAGCCAAACTAACCTCAAGTTGTTTATTATTAATATATATAACCTTATCTAAGTCATTTGGCCGAACATTAGATTTTTAGGAATAAAATAACAATTAATAATATAATATTTGTTTTAAAAACTATTTTATGTCAATTTTGACACTATTTAGTAATTGATTTTTGTAAAAATCATAACAGAATGATATGTTCGAAGAAAGTTACTTAAATCAATACTAACATGTCATAGTAACCTAGAAAATTAGTGTAATTCAAAAAAATTCTCATATTATATTTATTTGGGTATTTATAACATCAATTATGTCAATATTTCATTAATAAGACAATTATTGCATCATTGTTGTGTCATAAATTAATTAAATTATTTATTGTCTAAAAATTACAAATAAAATACCATTATGTAGGAAATCTTTTTAGATTTCTAATTAATATTTATAGTAGAATTGATCTTATGTATAACCCCATATTAAAAATGTTTTTGTAAATAAACATTGATTTTAACTCTTTTAACCCTTATTTAAATAAATTAATAATAAATGTCCTAATCTAATCCAAGTGGGCCTAAATGGTCATATTTTATTTCTAAGCTTATTTTTGGTCGAATTACACTTATACAATAGAATTTGGACATGTTTTAGGGTAATAATAATATCATTTTTTCCCTTAATTACCCTATTTACTTTTAACCGTGGTAAATAAAAGTAAAAAGTTACTATTCACCAAAAATTATTTTCATCTCATTGAACCACATTTTACTTACTGACATCAACCGTGTCTCTCGGATTTTTGAAATTCCACTCACAGAAGCGGTAAAATTATGTTTTATGAAAAGTTCAGTTTTTTAACCACCACTTAGTGGTTTCACTATTCATCAAAAATTGAATGTTTTCAGAAAAATACCAAAAATTAGGCCTAATCTATATTTGATATTATAAACTCAAAAATGATTTATATTTTACCTAATTCAAAACATATCAGTTTCATTAATTAAATTAAAAATTAATTCCCATCGTTAAAACAAATAGCGTGTTCTTAAGAGATAATAACTATCAAACGATTGACACTTGTTTATGTCTGGTTTAAATGTGAAATTACATCCAATGACCAAAATTGTATTAAATTGTAAAAATATATTCTAAATATACTTAAAAACAACTCAAATTAATAATTTATCACTATTAATTATTTCGATTGAAAAAGTTGTTTTTAATTAAAATTTAGTAATTTTCACTATTCATCAAAATATGAAAGTTATCCGAAAATTACCAAAATTTCACCCTAATCTAATTTCGATATTCCTAATCCAAAAATGAAGTCCATTTTGAAAAATAAAATTTACAAAATTTCAAAAAGTGGTTATTACTATTCATAACGGCTAGTTTTAATAATATTTTAATAGCATATTGTTGTTTAGTGAAACTCGGTATTACGTACTACACACGCTATCAAGGAAGGTCGCGATTGCGTGTAATGAAAGGCAAGTCAAGGATGCGTGTTGTGCAAGCTCCTTTTGGTGTAGCATACAACACAAGACATTAATGAAATTAAAAAGAATATTTTTCAAAAAATCTCGGTGTGTTACATCCAGGGTATTGGGAGACCTAAATACAAATAATCATGTTAAGGGACTTCCTATTAAGGAAGGAATGACATTATAATATGTATTTAACTATAGATAACTTTCATCGATGTGATTGAATACCTTTTCTCTTAAGGTTAAAATAGTTATTTATTTTAAAATTAGTTTGAATGTCATTCTTGTGTAATAAGATTTTTTATTACTTCTTTTTACACGTATTTCATCATCTTTGCATAATATGAGATATTTTTTGTTTTACATGTCATTTTTATCATTTTTTATCGGTATATTTGAGATAATGCTTAAAATATAATCTAATAATATTGGATCACCTGTGATTAAAAATATAATAGTCTAATTGTTGGACTACATATATGTCTAATATTATTACTTTTATAGGTGTTTTATTGTATTATAGATTATTTTTTATTTAATTAAAATTCACCCAATCTCTTTTAATAATTTCCATCTAAGCTAAGAGGTACTATGTTTTGTAATATTTTAATGGTTTTTTAATTTCAATTCACCCTCTTGTATGTATAGTCACCTAAGACACTGTTATGACTAAACAAATTTCATTAATTGAGAAATTTAGAGTTTTAATCCAGAAACATTATTTTAATCAAATAAATATGTTTTGAATTAATGATATTTTAATAAAATACTAATATATAATAGAAGTTATTAAATATAACTTATAATATAATTTAATGAAGTAAAATATTATTTTTATATCTGTAAGATAACTATTATTTCCAAAAAAAAGTGTTTTTAAATAAATGTGCATTTTTGAGTTAAAAGTTTCAATTATCATACTTAGAGAATTATTTAGATAAAATAATTTTATAAAAAATATGAACATAGAAATTATCCAACAATGGTTTTTTCATAGTTTTTTATTTAAATAATCCTTTTTGGATAAAATTAAATAATGTAAAAATATATAGTCAATAATATGACACAATAATGAAATAAATGTAATGTAATATATTCTATAATGTTATCCATAACCAAATATATATTTCCCCTTTACAATAATGATTTTTAATTTTATTGTTTTAATGATATAGACCCTTAATTAATCTTTCAAAACAAATATAATATTTTAACATTTTAAAATAATTTGGTTGAAAAAATGAATCACTTCCAAATAATAAATGGTATCATATAGAGTTCATCACTTAAATTTTAAAATTTATAATGAACTGTTCTCCCTTTTTCAATATATACCATCCATAACACTTTTATGCAACCAACACTTTAAAATTGTGGCATTAAATGTAATGAAATGTGATCCAATGTTAAATGATTAATGTGGAAGACTTACGCAAGTATATGATTTAAATTTTTATAGAGGGAATGAAATTGTATATCCATCCAATTAAATGGGTACTGTTGTAACCAAATTATATTCCATGAATGGTAGAATGGAGGACAAATTAAAAATGCAATGTTATTTCATCTTGGTAGTTATCCTTAAATTTTGTTTACGATACCACGTTTTATATTGTTTTGACAATCATAAGTTTCCTTTATTTGTTTATGTTATATCATGAATTATTTTTCATGACTATGATTCTCATCCCTATTATTATTCCTTTATTCTCTATTTGGATAAAATGTACAATTTTAACTTATTTTATTCTTCATTTTTTCTATTAATAGTTATTACAACTCACCCAATTCACAGGTACATTCCTAGGTTATCTTATTCAGTTTTAAAATAATGATTAAATTTTTTATCTTGTTAAGGATGTTTTCAAAAAAAAAAATGAAATTGTATTCATATTGTAATGTTTTATTTGATATACTTAATTCCAAAAGGCAAGTGGCTTTATTCTATTTTGGGATTTTATTATGTGTACCTTTGTGTCATAAACCATGAAATATCATGTAGAAAAATATGTGTTGTCATGGTCAGTATCAATGAAAATACTAGTTGTTTTTTGATTAGGATTTTAAAAGTCTATTGAATTACTTTGGTATTATAATAAAAATTTCAAAACATCACAATTTTTTTTTTAAAAATAGAGTATGTTGTTTCGAAATACAATACATCCTTCACAAGATAATACAAGTGAATGTGGCTATAGAAAAATGTCCCTAAGAGTAATAACCCCAAAAGGGATCATTGTGCTAGACACATTCATCACTTACATAATAGCAATGAGCCTTTCTACACACTTGGTTGAGCACTCTTAGATGTAATGGTTTGTTCAAATCTAAATCATCTTATGAATTATTATGAAGAGAAAAATAATGCTAATAATGATTTTAATTTATCAAATTGAACAAAAATAACATATATTAACACCTATAAATACATATGTTAATGAATATGTGTCATTTAGTAGTTGTCCCTTTAATGTTAATAGTTAACCATTTATGTATTTAAATGTTTTTAAAAATTATAATTTTTAATTTTCTCATTACACTATACTCAATGGCTATGAATAGGTGGAAAAAATTAAATAACCAATTTGTAGAACTATATAATGACTTCCTAAAAGAAATTAGAATCCTAATTTCAGAATGTGTAATAAAATTAGTAGACATAATTTTATAATTTAATATAGTTTTGAATCAGGATGAATGCTTCAATCCCCCTAATAAAGTGATATTTTTAATTGATAACTTCATGAAATATATGCCATTGATATTTAGTGGATATTCTAAACCCTTAATCCATGATTAATATAATAACTCTATTGAAAATAAAATCTCTATAAGTCAATGATCTGTGAAATATATGTTCATTTTTGTTGTTTATCATATGCAGTAAAATGTATATCAAAAGTGGATGCTGGTTAAAATTATGAAGATCGAGGAGTATATCCAAGCATTTAAGTAGAAGGAAATCTTGAAAATAATTTCTGATATATATTTCTCTCACACTATACAACTAAAATTTATATAGGGATATCCTTATCCCTAATAAAAAATATATATAATCCTTTAGGAAATATGATTGAAACATCACAACCGTTTGATAATATTTCTCTATCGTTAACAATTCCATGTACTATAAATTTCACTTCTTCATTTGTGGGAGAAAAATAATCTAAAATAAACCACTCGGTATTTGAGACACCATTATCTATGTAAATATTTTCAAATGTGGACTCAAAGTTAAAATATAGTTTTTTGAACCCCAAAAGTCTCTTGGGACTTGAAAAAATAAGTGGATATTAGATTATAATTCAATTAGTGTGGAATAATAATTTTATATGGGAATGGAATTCCATAATCAAACATCTGAAATGTGTGGGAAGATACATCTTTCAAATTTCCAAAAGGGGGAATGGAAATCATTTATGTTCAAGAAGTAAAGGGGCATATATAATAATTTACAATAGAAGGTTCCCACTAATGTGATGGAAGAAAGAAACTCTTCATTAAACCATCATCCTATTTTACAATGACTAAAATTTTATTAACAATGGGACTATATGAATAATTTACCTAAGATAAAGGTTGGTAATTAAATCTAATTACAACAACTTCTAAGACGCAAAATGAGAAGGAATTATTTTTTTAACCACAACTACTAAGGTAGATCCAGAAAATGAATAGGTGACATGTATGCTAGTTATTCTTTAGTTAATATAAAATTGGTCGATACTAATTTTACAACTCATACCGAGTCCATATTTTTGGGATTAATTTTTTGAGTAAACCATTTGATAATCCCCTTAGTGTAATTTTATTCAATTTTTTTCATAGATTGGATTTCATTATATAAATCCAACATAAATTGTTGAGACAAGGAAATTTACCTCTGTATCACAAATCACTATCTAATTATATACATCTAAAGGGAAGATCATAATATTTTTTTGGTAAATTTATCACACAAATTGTTTTTATATACTTGAGAATAATATAATCTATCTCAAAAAATTGAGACTAATGAAAAAATCAGCCATGATTACATTCCTTTTATATGGGAATTTGTAGATGTTTTTTCAAATAAATTTATGAGTCATTGTCCCAACCTAGAAATTCAGTTTTCAATTGATATCATACCAATATTTTTTCCAATACTCTATATAGAATAACTATTTTTGAACATGACGGGATGTAGAAGAATCTATAGAAGAATCTGGATAAAGGATTTTTATGCCCAAGTGCCTTTTAATATGGTGTAGCAGCCCTCTTAATCAAGAAGAATTCTCGGTCAATGTGCCTTTTCATTTATTATTATTATATGAAAAAGATAAGGATAAACAAAGCATATCCTATTACAAGGATTGGTGAATTATTTGATCATCTATGTGGATCTAGGTACTTCCTTACGGAGGATCCTCAATCGGGATATTATCATGTAAATGTTAAGGTGGAGAATATACCGAAGATTGATTTTTGTATAAGGGGAGATCATTTTGAGTTATAATTTCTTCGATTTGGACTCAGTAATTCCCATTCAATCTTATTGGACTTGTTTAATAGAGTGATTATTTTTTACCTAAACAAATTTTGGGTGTTTTTTTAAATGATACTATAATATACACCAAAATCACATTAGAACATGCAAAGTATTTGAATATTATATTGATGACATTGATAGAGGAAATGTTCTTTTTTATATAGTAATTTATATTTTTTTATGGATAATGTTACTTTATAGAGATATGTTATAACAGAAAAATTGATATATTCTAATCCATAAAAAATAAAATAAATTTAAGGATGGAAGAGACCAAACACTGTAACAAAAATCTATAGTTTCCTTTGATTGAGGCATGCTATCATAAATTTTTTAGAATATTACCATGATTTTAATACACACTAACAAGTCTTAAACATAATGGAGTTATGTTTGTTTGTATTGATGAATTCTAATACATCATCAAATATTTTAATAAGAAGCTAATTACTACACCTGTGACATATATAAATTTCATAAAATTATCATATATATATTCACATAAAAAGATCTTAATATTAACCAATGAAGGTGGTTAGATATGATCACTGATTTGGATTATTCAACCCATTACTATCATGGTAAAGAATTCAAATGGGAAATTTTTCTAATTAGATAGGATTCCACAATCATTTCTAGGATGAGGATTTTAGTGTACCCAATCTTCATAAACATGAATGTTATTTACATGGGAATCATAAAGTAATATTAATCATAACTATATAAAATAACATATCCACTATCTATTCTTGAAAGGATCTAGGAGGACTAACAATGATGGGTTCCTATAAAATATTGTAATGAATATTTCAGTGTGAAACATTTATTAAGATGGAGTTATATGGTTTGGAACCAAGATATGTTTCCAATAGAAACAATCACTAATAAGGGAATATAAGGATGTTGTTCTTGTCTCATGTTTCATTATTTAAATAGTAATAAAAAAGATATAGAGTGATTTGAAGTAAAAAATATGAAGGGATTAAATGAAGTTGGATATTGGAGAGTATTTACTATGATGTTTAGTGTTAGAGAAATTCATTGAGGAATTATATAAATATAATTTTATAATAAAACAATTTTCTATAGAAGTATTAAAATTGGAATAAACAACCGTATATTTCATCATTGGAAGTCCAAAGACATTTAATTTAAATAATGTTATAAGGGTGGTACTAGATCACCTTAAAATGTTTGTACAATTTATTTTTATCAGAGAAGTTTTCTCTTTTGACCAACGATAAAATATATACAAAAGATTAGCAGTAAGACTGCATGGATTTCCACTCTCTATTGTAGCTGATCAATATCAAAGGTTTACATTGTGCATTTTGAGGAGCCTTAAGTAAGCATTGGATATGGAACTGAGGTTCAACTCTTCTTGTCACCCTCAGTTGGATTTTTAGTTTTAAAGGATCATTCATGATATAGAATATATATTGTGATCATATTCAATATATTTACAAGGATTTTGAGATCAACACCTTCCCCTAGTGGAGTACTAATCAAAAAATAATTTCATTTTATCATTAAAATTTCACTTTATGAGGCTCTACATTAGAAGAGGTGTGATAATCCAACCTGATGGGATATTGTTAGAGAGAAAATGATGATGGTACGTTATCCTATCCAAGAGATGATATAAAAGGTTAAAACCATTATGTGTCAATGAAATTTGTACAAACTAATTAAGAAATATATACAGACAGTCATCAGTGAGACCTGTTGTTTGAGGATGGAGAAAATTTTATCCATTTTATATCACCATTGAAGAAATTCATGATAATTGGGAAGAAGGTAAATATTGTTTTTCATGATACAACTTCCCCATTAAGACTCTAGGGTGAATTAGACAGGTTTCCAATCAAATATAACTCTCACCTTAACTATCTCAAGTACATGAAATGTTTCACGTATCCCTTTTGATTATGTAGGTACTAAAACCATCGAATGTACTAAATCCAGAGGTGATACCATTTGATAAAAATATTTTATATGAGGATCATTAATTAAAGATCATAGATCATAGAGAAAGTTTTCTGAAAATCTACATAACTCACATGGTCAATGTATTGCGATGGAAAGACAAGTTTAAAGAAGGTACATGGGAAGTAAAAGAGTAGATGATGAAGAAGAAATATCATTTATTTTACATTACGAAATGGATATTTTTTGGGGATTTTTTTTGAAAACATGTATAATTGAATTTACTATACATCTAAAAAACCATTTTAAAATCAGTGAATTCCTTATTAATTAATGGTATTACATAAAAAACATGCACTAAATTTTTATTTTGAACAGTTATATTGTCTATTGGATTTAATAAACCATTAATAATCCTAAACATTGATAATATAGCCATTATAAAGTTATGTTATTATTAGTATATAATAACGATTATGATAACTTTTAATTGATATAGACAATGTAGTAGTTGAGCTTGATTTGTCGGATCATACCCTATAGAGCACACTTATCAGAGCTTCTAAGAGAGATAACATCACTGGGTTTTTTCATTGACTAATCCCATTATGAGATTCAACAACTCAATCATGAACAAAACCATTTATAGGATAAGTTTAGACTCATCGAGATCACAATTGAAACTATATTTTTGAACGACCAAACGAAAACCTCAACATCACACCATTAACCCTAAGATAAATTGATAATGTAATAAAGGGATCTGTTTCTGGACCAAAACATTATGTATTTTTATTTTTCAAAAATAGTTTTATTATTTATTCTTTGCTAAAATTATTAATTTTTAAAATTATTTGAATATTATTTTTATGTGAATTATTTTTGATACGATGAGAAATAAATTTTATTTTATGGAAATGTATAGTTTCAATCAAAAAAATATATCTTAATGAATTCATGAGTTTTTTAATAAAAATAAATTTCTCAAAAATATTATTTCTCAATAATTTTTACTAAATATAAATTATGATATAATTTTATAAAGTTTCAAATTATTTTTATAGAGGTAGGAATTATTTTGGACAAAAACTCAGTTTTATTCAATAATTGTGGGTTTTTTCAAAACAAAATCTCATAAATGGAGAATTATGTTTTTCAAATTAATATTATTTTTTAAATAATCACATTTTAATTATCTACTGGATATTTTTTCATAATATTTTGAGGTAGTCGGATTTTGAAGGTCAAAATTAAATATTGTATAAATATATGGTGTGTAATATGAAAACATAGTCACCCCAAATTATTGTGATATATGTTATATAATATATCCACAAATAAATATATCTTTACTATTTAAAATAATGCTTTATGAGGTTATTTTATAAATTTTATAAACACTTCATGAATCATCCAAAACCTATATTATATTTTATCGTTTAAAAACAAATTGATTGTTAACATGAATCAATTCCACATAACCAAGTGTATTATTTTAATGATCTCATTTTATAATAATTTAAAATAATATAAACCACTCATATTTCCTAGAAACCATGTGAAAAAACTATGATATAGTTTGTGGGATTGATTACTTTATCATATAGAAATAAAGAATTATCCACTATTTTGTTATATAAACCCAAACATCCTCTATTTTGGTTACACTAAAAACTATTGGATCATGACATTACTCTTATATTCAACTTTTATAGACCTACAATGTTTCATCTAATATATAATGAATCTTCTCTTAAATTTTGGAAGCACCCTCTTAATGTCATGGATCTTCTCCTTCTCCTCTTTATTCAAACACCTTATTTATGTTATGCCTTTTGAATCCAAAATTATTCATGTTTATATATGTTTTTAAACATCCCTAATCTTTTCATTATTACTTAAAACATATGAGATGACACTTTCACTCTATTTCACCCTTCCCATAAAACCATTATGTACCCATCATCTATTTACAAAATTTCCATGTTGATTTAAATGCCAAACATTTTTGTAGTAAATAACCGTCCTTATTTCCATTAAAGGGTATTAAAATAGATGTTAGTATCCTTTATAAAATGGGGAATACCATGTATTTTATACATACTCCATTACAAAGGGAATAAATTTGATGATATATGATCAAATATTGAATGATCTACGTGGAACAATTACACCTGTCCATGATATAAATGTGATGGGTGGGTTCATAATTATATATCACTCAAATGAATTGGGTAATTTTTTTAATTTAATTATATTTCTTGTACAGTTCAAGAGCGGTTATCCTAACAACACTATATTAGTTTTTAATGGAAGTTATCCTTGAAATATGTTTATTATTATATGTTTTAGGTTTTTTCTACCTTATTATGTTTCCTTTATGTTATAATGTCACATCATGCCTCATTATTCATGATTATGATTGAAAAACCTCTTATGAATCTTCTAAATGACCCATGAATCACATGTAAATCTTTAACTTATATTATATTTTTTTAATCCCTTATTGGGATTTTTATCTCTACCCCTTCTTGTGTATGTCCCGATGATTTCCCATATAGTACTTGAAATATGGTGGATTTGTAAAAGAATGTTATGTATGTTTTTAAAAATGTCGTTGTATTCCTTTTAAAATTTGACATTCTATGAAGCTAATTCAAAAATTAAACAGGATTCATGATCTTTTTGGATTGTATTATGTGTTCCATTATGCAATAACACATGAATTAATGTATATTAAAATAAGTTACTTCATAAACCTGTTGTGAAATATTCCCTTTGGATTTTCTATTATAGAAATGGGAAGATGTTTTGATATATTTTTAAAATGTATTTAATGAATAATTTCAGAGTATAAATATAAATATTTTTTTTCATTTTTGATAGACTTTTCAATTCAAATAATTTAATTCTAAATGATGGATATGTTTATCTATCAATCATACAAGATAATTCATGGGGAAGGTAGTGATGTTTCATGGAGTTTCGAGGATAGTAATTTTAAAAATTTGACTCTTAATATACAAGCCAAATGTAGACAAAAATATATTTTAATTTTCAGGAAAAAAATTTATTGTAGAATAACTTTTACCAATATGAGGATAATAAAACATGATAAATTATTCAGCTGCTTGATAACTTTTCAATAGATTGTATCCTTGATTTTAGAGTATCACAATATTAAAATTGGAAACTTTTGTATTTTTTCTATAATAATATAATCCATTACATAATTGAATAAACATATCTACATAAATTAGTATGTCTCATTTTATGAAACCAAAATGTTTAAATAATGTTTGTGAGATTTGCATTAATGGGTCATATTTATTTCTAAACAGGACTAAAATTGTGTAAATGACGTGGAAGTATATAAATATTTTTTTGTATTTTTAAAAGACATACTAATCAAAGGTGGAAATTTTTAGATTTTAACATATGGGTTCATTTTACATTTAAGGATTCTTTATGGAATAGATAGTATATTTTTGGTATGTTGGTAACCTAACTAGTATATTCAATTGGCATTTGAGGTGTGAGAACATATTGGTGAGGTAGCGTATTAGACTATATTTCCTCCTCAATTAGAGTGGATTCATGTTATTTTCAAAATATTATATATCTGAATACTTTTTGAAGATAATTATCATTATTTTTTTTAGTGACACATATATAATATATTAAATGATGTTAACTTGGAAAATAGTAGAAATTATAGACCAATAGCAGATAATGATTCATAGATGGACCACTGATTTAACATGTTCCCTATGGAAGGATATATTCTTAATGGAATGTATGTAGGTGTGGGAATAACAAATATAGTCTTAATGTTTTGAGTTATTTTTTACCATTTTTTGCATATCATGATTTCCATTGTTGAAAATGAATTAAAAACGTGGTTGGGAATTTTAGAGGTGAAATATTCTTCAATGATATATCATGTTTTTGTTTTATTTATGTTTATTTTCTATTATATTTTGATTTTAGATATTATGAATATATAAAGATTCAAATTTAATATGGGTAAAAAATATTGAGTTATATTATCTCTACTTATTTGTACCTATATTATTTATTTGTGTTTAAGATAAAGAAAATGTTAAATTGTCATAATTAGTTAGAATTCATATTCAAATAAAATAATAGACAATGTTTTATTTCAAATAGGTTGAATATTAATTATAATGGATGATTCTAGTATAGATTTCATGTATCTTAAATAATTAATATTTGTGATATTTAAAAATCACAAAATAATAAAAATGAATCATTATTTATGTGGGGCTATCATGTGTCAATAAAAGAACCAATCTTTATTTAAATGGGTTAGGGTGTATTTTTTGAGTATTTTAGAAACATCGATGCAGAAGATATTAAATTGTTATTGAAAAAACTAATACTAGATTTGGATATAATTATATGAATTTGATTAGTTAATATGAAGAAGAAGACATGTCATGTGATAATGATTGTTCTGAAGACATTACTCAAATTATAAAAATGTGTAATACTTAAGATCTGATATGTGTTTATTTATGAAAGTGTTTTTTGTTGTTGTAATGTTATCCAACCACTATATAACATTTTCTAATATATTTTACTAAAGGTAACATGTTATGTTTCTGGTTAAAATGACAGTATTTTAGTAAAAAATATAATTTTTTAAAACCACTAAATGATAATAAATTTTCACTTATATAATCCTACTGAAATATAGATGCAATATAGGTTTGATTAGGGGATATGTTTTATGATCCTCATCATCCATTGGATAATTTATCTATATGGGAGGTTAGATTGAATTTTTTTATAATTACAGAGTGAGATTTGGAGTCTATTCATGTGGTGGATTGATGAAACTATAAAATTTTGTAATCTAAAGTATAATTGGGTGTGAATGGATAAATTATGGATGTCGTTTATGATGGATAAAAATTTATTGATTTAGAGGGTTTGTAATTTGATCATTCATTGAAGATATTATATCATTGATGTGATATCTGATTCAGATATGTCCCCTCACATTTTTGTATTTATTTAAATTCACCATGATTCTAGGTTTATTTTACATGTAGATTAAAATATATTTCTAGTCATGATTAGTTGTTTGGGATTAAGTTAGATATTAAAATTGTATATTGATTTACAGTTATTAAAATTATTTTTTATGTTTCTGGTTTTGATATGGTGGAAGATTGTTATTATAGATAATAGCATGTTTTATCTATATTAAATAAATTAGATATGATATACCTTAATGGGTTTTAGATTTAGTTCTTAATGTGAATAAAATATCAAAAGGGGTTTATATAGAGATGAAGGTGGTATAATAATGAGATTTATTTTATTTATTTATGAAATGAGGTGACCAATTACTAAATTATAATGATTATTATACATTATACTTTTGAATATTGAGATCATTTTATGTAGGTATGGATATATGTATAATATTTTGAAGAGATAAATTTTTTGAGATATGATATTGATAGAGATTATATTACTGTTCTCTTATCATAAATACATTAATATGGAATACCCATAAATCAATTAAAAGAAATAATCATATTATAAGATGATTTTCATATAATGATTTTATATGATTTAAAGGTAATGGAAATAAAAAATGGAAGGTTTTTAAAGTAATTTAATAAGTTTTAGGTTTGAGTTTATTATGATCAAATCATTCATTATTTTTTATTTGAGATATTTCATATATTCAATTTTCTATTATCTAGGAGTTCTCTACCTGAGTTAGAATATTATAGACGAAACATAATCACTTTGTTGTATTACATGTAAACACAAACATCTATATTTTATTTGATGGAAATCTGTAATAATTGCATGATATTCAAATGGTATTTTCTATTCCCAAGGTTTAATTATACCTTCATGGATATTGTATTTTTATTTAACACTTATGTTCATGGCCATTATATTTTATTATAGGTTAATTCATTGGGAAAGTGGGTTATGGGGGGTAAATTTATATTATTATTTTGAAGATAATAATATAATAATTAATTATTCCCTAATTATAGAATAATGTGATTATTTTAGTAGATTATATATTTTACTTTTAGTGGGATACAAAATAATCTTCTTTTAAATTTAGATTCATTTAACATAGTTTTTTATGTTATTCGTAATCATTTAACAAAGGGTTTCCACATATAATTGAACTATGTATTGTGACATAGTCATCCCTACAATTTTGATTATAGATTTGGAATATCAATATTGATTTTTCTTAATTATGTATTATCTAGAAGTATATGGTTGTTATCTTCAGTTAGTGGTTTCTTTTTCAATAATTCACTAACATTATGAATTTTGATTCATATCATTTGATATTTTTTAATGTAAGTATTGTATTTTTTGTTGCAAGAAAAACCATTCATTTCTGTTCATGTTTATTTAGATCAATATGTCTTTATGATAATGTTAATAGTGGTGGGTACATAATATAATATTGGTGATATTCCCCTAATGCAATGTTATTTATGACCTTAGTATGGGTTTCAAGACTAAGACCTATTACAGGTGAGATTTACCCATCACTCTCAAACATACCTCCAACATAGGTAGAGGATCCATGTTATGAAGATATAAAAGTACAATAATTATATAAATATAATTAAAAAATGATTTCGGTGAGAACAAATAATTTTTTAGATGAGTTATGGTTGAAATAATTACAATTGTTATCATGTAATATGATTGTGGCATAAATTTTTGGATAATGATATTATAGAAGAAATTATATATGTTGAAGAAAAAATTTAATCCATTTCATATGGATATCTTGATATCAAATTCATATTGTTATGGCTACTACAATAACATCATGTCATTATAGATGGGGGTTTATTTCAATATAAATTTATTATTTTATAAAAAATAATCATATACCTAATGTATTTGTCTGATATGAATTTCTTGGACCACTATTAAATATATAAAATTTCCACTATCAAATAAAAAAATATAAAATATTTAAATCACACAAAATTTTTAAATGGAATAAAAGGAATAATTATTTCGAGGATTCTATGGATGATATAAAATAAACCCAAATGGTTAATATATGTCAAATTATAAAAGAATGAAATTTGTTTTTATAAATCCCATTTATAATACTCTTAATGAGAGACCCAAATCAAAAGGTTAATGTAAATATTTTAAATGGAAAAATATTCACTACATGATCCTAAGAGGCTATTAGTAAGAAAAGTGCGATAATAATGAACTGTTGGGAATGATTTTCCAAGTAAACAAAAACTAAAAGGGCACAAGTTAATGGAAACACATTTTATCTAAGGAAAATTTTAAAATCAAATTTTAATATGAACTATTATTTTGAAAGATCCAACATCTATGGAAAAAATGAAACATTATTATATAAAATAAAATATTTAAAATCCTAAGACATAATTTCCTCTATTCTATCACTGATGTTAACATTTGTCTCACCACTAATGTATAATGTTGAATTACCATTTATTGTATCCTGTCTAGTCATGTATACAGGTCCCCAATATGCATATGAGTGTGGTCATTATAAATATTGTTAGTTCTTTGAAATAAATATAATAATAATTATTTACTGAGAAATAAAAAAATTAAATGAATATTTAAAAAATGAAATTCCATAACATTTTTAATGAATTACATTGAATTTTATAAACCAACTCAATATTATGATATGACATAAACAATAACATTTAAACATTAAATTTCTTATTTTCATAAAAATAAATAAATAACCTATTTCAATAAAATTCAAAACCATGATTTATTCAAAAAAATATTTAAAAAAATATTTATGTTAATATATTAGCCATTAAATCTCTTCATGTCATATATCTTTGATAAAAGTCTATAGATATTCATCATTTCCCAAAAAAAAATTGAATCTCTCCATTTCCAAATATCTAATTCATGTTATTGTATATCAAATCATAATTCAGTTTTTTTAATGCATGGAAGCTTCAGAGAATGATCTATAACATGATAACTTTAAATAAAATTATATTATCTAATTTGTCTACAATTAAATTCCACACCTACTAATGAATTAAACAGGAAGACATAGTTTCTAAGATTAAAAGATTTCATATACATTTATATACCACTTGTTATCTCTGTAATTGATCTTCTTAACACAATATAAATATTTTTTTTATTTTAACGTGGATAAATATTATAATTAATAAATAATTCAAAAAAATAGTTCTCATCCTCAGACAAAGTAATGAAATAATTACCAAATTTATACCGTTAATTTTTTTTAAAATATTGTCACTATTACTGTAAATTACAAACAAAAACATTATTCCAACCAAAATTTATTTTCATCAAAATAATAAAAAACCACTGAAAAATATTTAAAAAAAAATTAATCAGTATATGGGAATTAGCTGTATTGATGATCTAAATCTTCTATTTGAATCATTAATGGTTAAATCAACTGTCAATTTCAAGAAAAAGTTTTTCATTTTAAAATCCCTATATAAACATAATAATATATTGAAAAATTCATCGAATTAAAATTGATATTCAATCATAATAAAATTTAGAAGCATAATAGATTATTAATTTTCATTAAATGATTGAAATCCACATAAAATTATACCTTATTATAGAATACCCGAAATCAGATGTTGATAATTATGTAACAGAATGATTCACCCAAGTACATATTGAAATGAATAGTGAGTGAAAAAATGTTTCTATAAATTTGTAGAAAAGATATGCAATTATATGGATCCAAGAGAGAAAGTATGTGATTTAATGAGACATAATTTAAATCTAAATATTATTCAATATCCCTTGTTAATCCCTTAATCTTTAGAAACAATATGTCAAACAGATAACGAGGGACTTCTAAAATCATTTTCTGATACTAAGAGAAGCATCCATTAAACGTTGTGGGAATAACATAGATGTTTTGAGGATGTTAATTTGATATATAAGAATCTCATGCAATGTAAACAAGACTCCATTGTCCTGGTTCCATAACTCTTGTGTCTTCTTGTAAACTATGAATTTTAAACTACCTAAATATCCACAATTCACAATATCTTGGGTCATGTTAGTGACTATTCAGTACCAATATCCCCAAAAATCAATAATACCCAGTATTGTTTCACATTCACTTGGATGATGCAGGTATTCCTATCAAAGTTTTACATAATCTCATAGTTCAGTTATTAAAAAACATGATCTCTGTGTTGAATAACATATTTTTAATGCGACAACATAATAAAAACTTTTGTTCATCCTTTAACCATAATTTTAAAATGTTTCATCTTAAGAATATTCATAAATCCCTTGAAACATTAATGTTACATCCAGTATTCATAAAAACTATTATATATAGTTACAACCTAAATTCAAGGAATTAAAATTATCTCCACGATACACATTTTTATTTAGAAAGTTATAAGGAACTCTAACAAAAAAAGGCTCTAATTGTAACTAATGAATCTCATCCATCCTATTTCAATCCTATTTTTAGATAATTATTTCCCTCTATTATAACCACACCAAAGGAATACTCCAACAAGTAAGAATAGTCTATCTCTAATCTAATTTCCATCTGGTTTCTTTATAAATTATTGTTCTCTATCGTAATCAATTGACTCTTATTTTTTAAATTGAGTTTGATTGTCAGGATATTTATTTAATTAAAATCATATAAAATGTTATGAATCAAAACATAAAATTATGGTGCTAATGAGTGATACGACACTTCAAAAGTATGGTAAATGATTCCAAAATCACTAAAATATTACGGAAATAATGTTCCTTTCATCCATTTTTTGTTGATAATGAAAACTATGAGTAACATTCATGGAAAAAAACCAACAAAACTAAATCTAAATGGTTATCATTGATGTTTAAAAGAATATTTTTTAATGTTTGAGATGAAAGCATGGGATTCTATATCAATTTAATTCAATCAATCATGTCATTTTCCAATCATGTCCTCATAATAGGATTTAATAATTTCTCAACCTAATGAAATAACAATCATATTTCCCGTTGATATAAAACATAAAATTGTTCAATATGGTACAATAATCTATAATTATTGATATAGGAAAATACTTGGAAAATCATACGATATTCTAAATTTATCCCAAAAAAACAACCACACAATCCCACATAATATCATCAAAAATTTTGATTTAATTTTTCCTATAACAATCCTTATACGGATGATATGTAATAATATTATTTTGTATTATTCCCAGAAAATACAAAATTTTCATCTAAAATTTACATTTAAACATAATGAGTCTATATAACATTTTTTATAACAAAATCCCATGATTTATGAATGATTTCTACACATAATTATTTCCACTTTTTGAATATAAAATATCTCAAGTATATGCATGGAAAATAAATATTTCAATAGTTGGGTCCCCACTTCCATAACATAGACATGATTATATAGGAATAAAAACACCAAAATCATGATATTTATAAGATTACCTTCCATTTCAATGAAAAATTGGAATAGTTTTCTAAATTAATTGGATATCGATGGTCCAAAATCACCATTCAGAAAAATAGAAAATGTAAAATATATTTCATATTAACATTTTACATTCCATTGATTTTTATTGGTTTCATAATAAACATTTTTATCTTTTGTATAAACTTTCAACTCAATATTAATGACATATCTATGAAACATCAATACTTTTCAATACATGACCCACTATTTATCTTGTAAATATATGATTAAATATAATAAAATTCACCAATTTAAGTAACTCCCCCATAATTTAGGGTATCTTGTCTCCTCCTTAATTATTCATCTTACCAATGACATTATTTTTCTAAAAGATGCATTTATCCTTCTCTATTGATCAAAATTGAAGACACGTTGAGGATAGATAGAAATCACACCATCTAATTTCACTAATATATACTTTTAAAGGTGAAACAATTACCCTATAAACTTCCTTAACTCCAAATCATCGTTCACTAATTGAGTTTTGATTTCATAAAACAAACAATCCAAAATCAGGATTTAGTGTATTTATTTTTATATAATCTCAATTTCAAATATTTCAAGGTACTTTACCCACTTATAGTGTCCTGGGTAGAGTTCATATTATGAGAATAAATACATTAAACTCATATAATCTATATAATATCTGAATTTCTCCCTAAACTGGTTAATGCTACAATATTTTCATATAATGAATAATATATACTAGATATATGTCATATATTTCATAATCCTTCTCATGGGCCACATATTAATTTCCCAAATACCTTTACCAAAAATTCAATTAGAAGAATGTAACACATGACCAATTATGTTCATAATAAAATTCACAATTGAATCATGATTAATGAATAATTTAAAAATTATATTATGTAAGTATCTTCCTTAATTCATTAAATACCACACGTAATTTTATATTCAATTACAATAAATCTTCTTTCAGGTCCAACGTTATCATGGAAGAAGTTAGTAACTTCCAAACTGCTTCGTTTAGGCATAGTCATGTTTTACATTCGCCTTTTGAATTTAAACTCCATTATTTGTTGTTCCTACTCATTAATATTCGTGATAGGGTTGCGGATGTGTTTTTTCATCTTGTTCTATATATAATTAGGTGTCCAAGTGTTTTGATTTTTGGTGTACATAGCCATGTATTTTACAAAAACTATTGGAAGTCCACCATCTCACTGGTGACTCCCTCTGACTATCTGATGACATGTTAGCAGTCGGGAGTCCCAATATGAATTCCACCAGTCAATCATTATTGTTTTAAGAGGTTCATATATTCTACATGGAACCACTAGAAATACAATGACTACTAGTAGTAAGCCGATGAAGCTGGTACAGTTAATAATGTCTTGGGTATAATCATAATTGTTTTTTGAATTCCTCATTTCACTTCTAAACTCATTTATTTTGAACTTTATTTGACTCCTATAAACATTAAATCCATTAAAGTAATGTTTTATGTTATATACATGAATCACGGTTGATAAATGTTTCAATTGAAGTATTGAATCCATTTCAATAAATTTTCACCCAATCTGATTATTAGTCCCCCTTTCATCATTTCTCTTCTTTTTCAAGGGATGTGAATTAGTGTGTTTTTTTGGATTCAGATCATAATGTTTTATTTGTGATAATTTTATCAAATCATTATTGGATTCGTTCCTTCATCTATCTAATATTTTATCCCTTTTTTGTGATTGAGGATACCCTAAATTTAGGATGGTAGTTTCAGAATATAGTCCCAATAATTTCAAAATGTTTTGTCATGATTGAATTAAAATTAATTTAAAATTTGATTTACAAAAAAACATATGATACTCTTGGTAAATCTTTTCAAATTCCCCAGTTTGTAATTCAAAATATAATGTTGTGGGTTTAGAAATAAAATTTTGATTATTGGAATTGATGTTTAATTTTGAATGAATTATTTAAAGAATCATGTGGATAATTAATCTTTAAAAATAAACGATTGAAATGTTTTACATATACGGAATGAATTGAGTTATTTTTTCTTTATTGAGTTGTGATGAAAACTATTTAATTTAGATTTTAAAAATTATAGTGCATGTCAGAAATGTGATTTTTTTTCTTCTTGACTGATGACTAATGAAATAGATTTGATATGAATGATTTCTTGTTGATTTATTTATATAAAGCATATGGGATCCTAAATAGTCAGGTGGGTCATCGAGGACTAGCACTCTTGGGGTGTCTTCACTCTACCAAATAATATTATGATGATAACAATATTATATTATCTTCAATAATGGTAGGGGTTTATTCATTATAGTGCACTTCTATTCCCCCTAAACCAAAGATCTGGGGAAATGTTACCCCTATGATCCATATTTCACTAAGATTGTAAGGATCCCTATATCATGATCTAGCTAACACCATATCTTGAATCCATAGTTCTAAGTAAAAAAATTACTTATACATTTCAATGTTTATAAAATCATTTTATTCAATCCTATTTAGATTGAGATTCTTATTCATACGTCTGTTTGTGTAAATTTATACCTATATGTTTTTTACGTTGTCCTATCAAATTATTTGAAAACATTTTTTAGTTGTGAATTGTAGAAACCAGTACCAAGAAATGTTATATTTTTATATTATCATATTTAATTTATTTGATAAGGGTTAGTTATGTAATTTTTCTTGGGATCCAATATAGATTGTGCTTCTCAAACCCTACATATTCCTTGGGGATTATGTAGAGATTATTATTTCAGATCAGGGAAACGGGAAAGTAAAACTTAGAGGATGGGTTGTTCTTGATAGAAGACCATCTGTAATGAGATGTGATAGATGAAATATATGTTTTTCTTATTATGATGAGATCATGGTGATCATATCTGTTTTGTTTTATATAGTTTAATTTATTATTCTTCAATTTCAGTTTATGTACCGGTCTCTTTTTTGGAACAATCTATTGTTAATTATTATTTTTATGTATAATTATCTACAAAATTTTTATATTATAGTGATTATTTTATTAAAATCATTTCCCTTGATCATTATTGATTCCCATTTTCTAGTCTCAATCCAATAGGGATTGGTAACTCCCTTATTATTGTGTCGTTGATTACAAAGGTTATTATTTAGTAGTTATCAATTTTGGTTTGTGTAAAAATTGATATTAAATGAGGTTCTGTCCCTTATTCAATTTTTGTATACAATTTGTAATGTCTTGGTAATGAAAAGAGAGAATTTTTGGGACATGAGGGGAAGGTTAAGAGAGATTTTAGAGCCACATTTCATAATATAGATCCTTATGATAACATGGGTGGTTGGAAAAATATTCTCTGATGAAATAAATAATATAATTCTAGTATTCTAAAAAACAATGATTGTATAAGTGTGTTCCCATGTTGTTTTTGTAAAATAGTTTTGATGTTTATGTATCTTTACTAGTGTTTCCTTATTGTTTTTTATACTTTTTAGAATCATCCCCCCTCCCTGTAACACCCTGATATTTTATGAGAAGTAATATTTTTTTATGTCTTATGTTATATGAAACATCAAAGGAATTTTCACTACACACAACAATAGCTTTTCTTGCGTTATACTTAAGAGAAACCATCTTCGATAGCTTATATTGTACGTAATATCGAGTTTCACGAAACAACTATATGGTATTAAAATATTATATAAACTAGCCGTTATGAAATGTAATACCCAATTTTATAAATTTTAGAAATTTTATTTTTCAAAATGGAATTCATTTTTCGATTCAGAATATTGAAATTATCCTAGGGTGAAATTTTGGTATTTTTCTGAAAACATTCAATTTTTGATGAATAGTGAAAACACTAGGTTACTATTAAAAAACAGAATTTTTATTTAAATATTTATTTATTTTATTTAAATTTATTTTAGGTCAAAATTGATACATAATACCTATATATGTTCAATTTAATTAATTTGAGCAATTTTATAAAAATTTTAGATATATAAAACTTTTATTGTACTTTTTACCGTCGTTTACCCACCACCTAGGAGAATTTAAAAATTTACATAAAACATAATTTCACCGCTTCTGTGAGTGGAATTTCAAAAATCTTAGAGACATGGTAAATATGAAGGAGTAAAATGTTGTTCAAAAAGTAAAAAATGTTTTTTTGTGAATAGTAACTTTTTACTTTTTTTACCACGGTTAAAAGTAAATAGGGTAATTAAGAGTAAAAATGTTATTATTATTACCCTAACACATGTACCAATTCTATTTTATAAGCTTAATTCGACCAAAAAAAACCTTAGGAATAAAATATTACCCTTATGTCCACTTGGATTAGATTAGGAAAATTATTATTATTTTATTTGAAGAAGAGTTAAAAGAGTTAAAATCAATGTTTAATAACTAAAACATTTTTAATATAGGGTTATACAAAAGATAAATTCGACTATAAATATTAATTATAAAGATAAAAGTATTTCCTACATAATTATATTTTATTTATAATTTTTAGACATCACATAATTTAATTTATTTATGACACAATGATGATGTTGTAATTACCTTATTCATGAAATATTAACATAATTGATTTTATAAATACCAAAATAAATGTAATTTGAGACTTTTTATAAATTCCACTAATTTTATAGGTTAATATGACATGTTATTATTGATTTAATTAACTTTTTCTAACTAATAAGTATGTTGTGATTTTCACAAATATCAATTACCAAATAGTGTTATAATTGACATAAAATAGTTTTTAAAACCAATATTATATTACTAATTGTTATTTTATTCCTAAAAATCTAAGGTTCTGCCAAATTACTTAGATAAGGTTATATATATTAATAAATAACTACTTGGGGTTCGTTTGGCTTGTAATAGTATGTTTATTAACTATATAGTGTAAGAAAACAAGAAGACACGGTAAAAGTAAAAATATTTAACTTAGAGTTAAATCTAAATGATATGGTTAAAATAGTAACCTAAACTTGTCTAAAACATATTTTTGGAGAGGGTTTAGACCCATACCCACATTAGCTTCGAAATATGTCAATTTTTAGCTATTATAAACTGAATATGACTTTATTATAAAATAATATTTTATGTTTTTCGTATGGTGCCCCTCTCCTTCCGTTTAAAAGGACACCTCCTCCCACTCCTCCTCACACCATTTTGAACCTTCATGCTCAACCAACACCTGCCCATTTCCCTTATCAAATTAACTAGAAACATTCTAGAGGTCATGGTATTCTTCAAATACCAATTTTAGTGCCATAAAAGGACGTTTCAAAGAGGAGCGTTGAGGAAGAGGTAATCTCTTCTACCAACTATTTCAAGTTTCATTCTTCTTCTACTTCCTATTATTTAGTTTTTTCATTATAAATTAATAACATAAGTATTATTTATATACTTATATGTTAATATAAATTTTAAACAACCCTATTTCACCTTTTAACCATCCTACGGAAAACAAAATCACCGTACATGCGTACATAAGAAATATCATCTCCACGTCATGGTGTAATCTATTTTCCACCACCACATTACTTGGATGGGTATAATGGTGTCAAGAGTAACTATATATGATTATTGTAAAGTTATATTGATTCTTAAATAGAATACATACACTTCAATACAATTCCACGATCATGGGAATGATATCATCGCTCATGTGTACGTACGGCCTACCGTCTCCACGATGTGATGCGACTCGTTCCACATGATATTCATTGAATATTGATTATATAAATGAATTTAATGAATAAGTATGATATATATATTACACTAATACCATTATTTAAATAAGGTATCTATAACCTAAAAAGTGGAATAACAAGTTATTCGACAATACTTGCATATTAACATAAAGCATTGAACTCCCGAATAACAAGTAGCAATGAAATATTACTCATAAGAAGATAATAATATGACCATTTATGATATCATAACAATGAATATGATTCATTAATAATTCAATGAAATTATTTAAATCATTATACAAAATTTTTGGATACATACGAAGCAAATCGGACCTCGGGTAAGGGAAAATCTTGCAATCTCATTTTTATCCGAGATTGTTTATAATTTATAATATACTCAGGAATATTTATCATCCACTTCCATGTTTCCTAAATATGTAATATTATTTCTATCCTCCTACAATTTTTTAAATCCAATTTTACCCATTGGTGAGTTTTTAGTAAAAGATATGAAAGTAATATTTTGTCATTTTTAGTACGAGGTACTTTTTGACTTTTACAGCCAAAGTACGAGAAGAATGTTTTTATAACTTATATGGAATGAATGGATTTTTATGATTTCATAGAACATTATTTCCATGAATACTACTTTACAAGATTTCAAGTTTATTTTTAATCAACTTATTTTAGTTTAAAATTGTATGACATGTTAATAAAGGAAAAATATTTTTGAAGTAGAAATGATATTTTTCCCAAGAATGGAGTTCAAGTGTTTTATCAAAATTATTTTCCATCTAAGATAATGTAATGTTCTATTTCTATCCCTATTTTTTTCATATATTCTATTATGTTATGATGGAATTAATTTTATGATGTCCTTTTATCTTTTATGGATAATGTTATTATGGCATGATGTTTATGAATCCCATTTTTATTATATGGGTTATGCTATGATGTATGATTTATCATTTTTTGGCACACATAAGAATGGTTTCATTATGATATGGGTGGGAAATATATCTCCCTCCAATTCATTGGGTAGAGATTTATATATGATGAGATAGACATGGCTGGAACAGAATTTTAATCCGGTTCAGTTATACAGGACTGGAATGAGGAGTGAACTCAGTTCAGTAATGGAATTTGTCCGCTATAATGGTCTTGGAAAGGAGCCTTGAATAACATGAAATGATTTTATATGATTATGTTTGTATGCCAAAAAATTTCATTTTTATGTTATGATTATTGGGATTACATTTCACTACCATGGTTTATCTCATGTTATGATATTATGATCTCTTTTGCAGGTTATGATTTTCAAAATGTTATGTTCTTATGAATATGATATGATTGATATTTACTTTGTTTACCCTTACTGAGCATTTGAGCCAACCCTTTTTTATGTATTCTTTTCCATGGGTCATGAAGAAGGGTATTATGTAGGTTATGCCAAAAGGGACTCTAAATATGATGAAATAAATACAAGACAATGTAGATTCTTTATGAACCAGTTGATTATGTTTCCCAATTTCTAAAGACACTATACCTATACAGTCCTTTCATGGTTTTGTTATATGTTGTAATAAGTATGCTTCAATTATGAAGTAATAACAATGTATGTAAAGTACAGGTCATTATATTTGGTATAAGAGGAAAGGTATGGTCAACCTTTGGAAACTAGGATTTGAATGCCTCAGTAATAACCCTAAGGATATGTATAAGCATATGACAAAATCCTAGTGTTTTAGAAATGGCTAAGAATAACCTATGATAAGACCTTAAGTGTAACATTTTATTCTTGATTATGTGGTTTTCCTATTATAATTAGTGTTTCTCACACTATGTTTATTGGTTTTAGTCAATGGCTAGAACTCAAAGATATCGTGTTAATGCTGAATGCAACAGGCAATGCAATGATTGGCCCCATAAGCAACCAAACATTATGAGATCTGGAATGAAAAATCTTTTATCCATGATCACACATCTTTCTCATGCTATGAACCATGCGGGACTTCCAAACGAGCAAAAAAAGGAGAAACATTCTGTTGAATCCTTCATGTGGCAGCGTCCGCCCTCATTCAGTGGGTCTACTGAACCATTAGTGGCTGAACAATGGATCAGTACCACTGAAAATATAATTTAAGTTCTTCAATGTTCTGAACATGATAATGTCATCTAATCATTATATCGTTTGATCAATGGTGGAATATTATCAAGAATACGAGGAAAAGAGATGAAATTGAGTCCATGGAATCAGACGAGTTCAAGAACTTATTTTTCAATAATTACTTCCCTCGTATTCTTCAAACAAAGTTGGAGAAGGAGTTTCTTGAACTAAAGAAAACAAAT
Source organism: Viscum album (assembly GCA_963277665.1). NCBI lineage: Eukaryota > Viridiplantae > Streptophyta > Magnoliopsida > Santalales > Viscaceae > Viscum > Viscum album. The sequence continues at coordinate 2,094,616,840 of OY728136.1, forward strand.
GATGAATCTGTTGGTATCTATGTAGAAAATTTTACAAGGCTTGCATGGTACGCTTCTGGGATTATTATCCAACCTGAGAGTAAAATAGATTGATTCTTTAGTGGCTTAAAACCAATTCTCTGAAATCCATTAGCCATAAAGGACTTCAATAGCTATGAGGAAATTGTTTGATGTGCTCTCAAGTCTAAGATGGAGATAGGAGTAACCCATCAGTCATATGGGTTTGATAAGAAGAGGAAATGGAATTCAAAGGGAAATCTAAAGACCACACTAAAAATAATATGAGTTTTCCCTTATGTTCAAAGTGTGGAAAGAAACATGTAGGGAATTGTCCAAAATGGAAAAGTAAATGTTTCAAATGTGGAAAGGTGGGTCATCTGAAATTTTAATGCTGTAGTGATGGGAAAAAGATGTCTAGTGACGCGAACAAAGAAAAGGATACACAAAATGCACCTTCTACACTTCAATGTTTCATGTTCATGGAATTGGGGCATTATGCCAATCAATTCCCTAATCCAAGGGTTGATGATTATGATCGATGTCAAAAAACTCTTAAGGCCAAATAAAAAGGAATGTAACATGTAATTTCTATCAGCGATGTGGAGTACAATAACAAAGTGGTAAAAGGTACACTTATAATCCACTCTAAAGTAGAAAATGTTTTATTTGATTCTGGATCCACCCACTCTTTTATTTCTAAATAATTTTCTAAGGGTATCATCCTATTACCTCATGAATTAGATGTTGAGTTAGTTGTGACCACCCCTAATGGCACAACAGTCGCATCAAATGTTTACAATTCTTCTCTGATTGATGTTTGTGGGAAAGTGCTTCCTACAAATCCGGTGATCCTTACTATAGTGGAATTTGATGTGATCCTTGGAATGTATTGGCTTTCTTTATATGGAGTTCATATCGATTTCCCAAGAAGGGAAGCCGCATTTCATATTCCTGATCAATAAACGATCATCTATCGATGCGAGGATAAATATAACCTTCCAGTGGAAATTTCTTCAATATTATGGTTCATGATACCAATAAATGAAGTTTATTTATCTCAAATGGTTGGAGATAAAATCATGATTAACAATATGCCCATTGTACAAGAGTTTTATGATGTCTTTCCGGAGGAACTTTCAGGTCTTCCACCAAATCATGATGTTGAGTTTTCAATAGAACTCATAATGGGTGTAATGCCCATTTCAAAGACACCTTATATAATGTCCCCAATTGAGTTGGAAGAATTAAAGAAACAACTCTAAGAGAATCTTGATAATGGATTCATATTCCCTAGTGCATCACCTTGGGGAGAACCTGTTCTGTTCATTGAGAACAATGATGGATCAATGAGACTCTGCATTGATTATTGAGAACATAACAGGATCACTATCATGAACAAATATCCTATCCCACACATTGATGGCTTATTTGACCAACTACGTGGAGATCAATAATTTTCTAAGATTGATCTTCGTTCATGGAATCATCAATTAAGTGTAAAATTGGAGGATATACCAAAGATTGCTTTTTGTACAAGTTATGTACACTATGAATTTACAGTGATGACATTTGGTCTTACTAATTCCCATGCTATCTTCATGGATCTAATGAATAGAGTCTTTAGAGACTATCTTGATCAGTTTCTGGAAGTCTTTATAGAAGATATTATTGTCTGTTAAAAGGGAAAGGAATAACATGAAGATCACTTGAGAATTTTAATAATGACCCTAAGAAAGGATAAGCTTTATGCCAAATTTTCCAAGTGTGAATTTTGGCTTCAAAAAGTCATTTTTGGGTCACATAATCTCAAAATAGGGGATATCTGTGGATCTAGAAAAAACAAAGGTTATCAAAAGATGGTCAAGACCAACAACAGTAACTAAGATCCAAAGTTTTCTTAGTTTGGTTGGATATTATCAAAGTTTTGTGAAATATTTTTCACGATTATCTAATCCACCCACTAGGTTGACTCGAAAATAAGTTAAGTTCATTTTGACGGAGGAGTGTGAAGAGAATTTCAAGTAGTTAAAAAAAGGTTATCTAGTGCACCTATTCTCACACTACCTTGTAGTGGAGAAAGATTTTTGATCTACTGTGATGCATCCAAGAAGGCATTGGGGTGTGTTCTTATGCAAAATGATATAGTGATAGCTTATGCCTCACGATAGTTGAAAATACATGAGCAAAATTACCCAACTCAAGATTTGGAGTTAGCTGCAGTAATATTTTCATTTAAATATAGAGGCATTATCTTTATGTGGAAAGGTGTGATATTTATACTGATCATAAAAGTTTAAAGTATATTTTCACACAAAAGGAGAAGAATATGCGCCAAAGAAGATGGTTGGAGTTTATTAAAGACTACGATTGCTCAATTCATTATCACCCTGGGAAAGCAAACAAGGCGGGAGATGCATTAAGTCGACAAGACAATGCTAGCTTATCCATGATGAGGATAACAAAAGATCCAATATTTATGGATTTACAATGGATGGATCTTGGAATTATAATGGAATGAGAAAAATCTTATCTTTGTCAAATTAATGTTCAACCATCTATACATGTGAAGATTAAAGAGGCACAAAAAGAAGATGTAGAGTTACAAAAGAAGGTGAGAAATGTTCCTGAATTCAACCTTGATTGTTATGCGATAATAAGGTTCAAGAATCTAGTTTGTGTTCCTCCCATCCTAGAATTAAAGAAGGAGCAACTAGATGAGGCTCATAGTTCTTCATTCTCTATTCATCCTGGAATCACGAAGAAGTATAGGGACCTGAAAGAGTACTTCTAGTGGGATGGCATGAAAAGAGTTGTTGTTGAATATGTCTCTCGATGCTTGGTTTGTTAGCTAGTTAAAGCTGAGAGACTGAAGTCTAAGGAGATGTTACAACCATTATCCATACCCAAATGGAAATGGGAAAACAACACTATGGACTTTGTCACCAAACATTCTAAAACATCCAAAAGAAATAATGTTATCTGTGTCATAGTTGATCGTCTTAGGAAGTTATCACACTTCATTGCTATTAGAGAAGATTTATCTCTAGATCATCTTGTCAAGATATATGTAAAGGAAGTGGTAAGATTACATGGAGTACCACTTTCCATTATATCTGATTGGGATCCGAGGATTACCTCGATGTTCTGGCGAACTCTACAACATACTTTTGATACAGAGTTTATTTTCAGTACTTCTTATCATCCTCAGACAGATGGTCAGTCTGAGAGAACAATTCAAACTCTAGAAGATATGTTAAGAGCTTGCTCTATGGATTTCAAAGGTGGTTGGGATCAACACCTACCTTTGGTGGAATTTTCTTATAATAATATCTTTCACTCTATTATTCAGATGGCTCTTTATGAATCTCTCTATGGAAAGAAATGCAGGACTCCAACTTGCTGGGATAAAGATGGGGAATGAAAGCTCTCAGGACCTGCTCTTGTTGATGAGATGGCAGAAAAGGTCAGATCTATTCAACAACACAAAAGATAAGCTCAGAGCCGAAAAAATTTTATGCCAACAACCGAAGAAAAGGACTATAGTTTGAAGTGGGTGATAAAGTGTTCTTACGAATATCTCCTTGGAATAAAGTAATGAGATTTGGAAAGAAGGGAAAGCTAAGCCCTAGGTATATAGACCCTTTCGAAATACAGGATCATGTTGGGAAGGTAGATTACCTATTGGCGCTTCCACTGAATCTCTCTCAAGTTCACGATGTGTTCTATGTATCACTCCTAAGAAAGTACATACCTGATACTTCACATGTACTAAGCCCAGAAGTTGTACTGTTGGAGAAAGATCCTTCTTATGAAGAACAACCGATAGAGACTCTGGATCGTAGAGAAAAAGTTCTATTGAACAAGACCACTTTCTTAGTGAAAGATTTATGGAGGAACCACAAATTAGAATAAGCAAAATGGGAGCTTGAGGATATGATTATGGAGAGGTATCTTCATCTGTTTGTTACGAAGTGACGAATTTCAAGGGCGAAATTCAATTTAAGGGGGGTAGAATGTAACACCCTGATATTTTATGAGAAGTATATATTTTTTATGTCTTATGTTATACGCAACATCAAATTAATATTTCACTACACAAAACATTTTCTTGGCTTGCGTTATATGCAAGAACAACCTTCCTCGATAGCGTGTATTGTATGCAATATCGAGTTTCACTAAACAACGATATGTTATTAATATATTATATAAACTAGCCATTATGAATTGTAATACCCACTTTTTGAAATTTTATAAATTATATCTTTCAAAATGGGCTTTATTTTTGGATTCGTAATATCGAAATTATCCTAGGGTGAAATTTTGGTATTTTTCTGAAAACATTAAATTTTTGATGAATAGTGAAAACACTAGGTTACTATTTAAAAACAGACTTTTTATTTAAAAAATTATTAATTTTATTTAAATTTATTTTAGGTGAAATTTGGTACATAATACCTATATATGTTCAATGTAATTCATTTGAGTCATTTTATAATAATTTCAGATATATAAAAATTTTATTGAACTTTTCACCGTCTTTTACCCACCTCCTCGGAGAATTTCAAAATTTACATAAAACATAATTTTACCACTTTTGTGAGTGGAATTTCAAAAATATGAGAGACACGGTTAATATCAAGGAGTAAATTTTGGTTCAATAAAATAAAAATAATTTTTGGCGAATAGTAACTTTTTAATTTCTTTACCACGGTTAAAATTAATTAGGGTAATTAAGGGTAAAAATGATATTATTATTACCGTAATACATGTCCTAATTCTATTGAATAAGTTTAATTTGACCAAAAACAACCATTGGAATAAAATATTACCCTTTAGGTCCACATAGATTAGTATAGGACACTTATTATTATTTTATTTAAAGAAGAGTTAAAAGAGTTAAAATCAATGTTTAATAACTAAAACATTTTTAATAGAGATTTATACATAATCTAAATTAAACTATAAATATTCACTAGAAATATAAAAAGAATTCCTAGATAACTATATTTTATTTATAATTTTTAGTCATTAAATAATGTAATTTATTTATGACAAAATGATGAGGCAATAATTACCTTATTAATGAAATATTAACATAATTGATTTTATAAATACCCAAATAAATGTAATTTGAAACTTTTTATAAATTACAATAATTTTCTAGGTTAATATGACTTGTTATTATTTATTTAATTAACTTTTACGAAATAATAATGCTGTTATGATTTTCACAATAAACAATTACCAAATAGTGTCATAATAAACATAAAATAGTTTTTAAAAGAAATATTATATTATTAATTGTTATTTTATTCCTAAAAATATAAGGTTCGGCATAATGACTTAGATAAGGCTATATATATATTAATAATTAACCACTTGGGGCTCTTTTTTCTTGTTATAGTATTTTTATTTACCAAATAGTGTAAGAAAACAAGAATACAAGGTAAAAGTTAAAATATTTAACTTAGAGTTAAATCTAAATGATAAGTTTAAAATAGTAACCTAAACTTGTCCAATAACTATTGGTTGAGAGGAGTTATACCCATCCCAACTTTAGCTTCGAAATAAATCAATTTGGAGCTATTATAAACCGAATATGACTTTATTATAAAATAATATTTTAAGTTTTTCCTAAGGTACCCCTCTCCTCCCTTATAAAAGAGCACCTCCTCCCTCTCCCACTTACAACATTTTGAGCCTTCATGCTCGGCCAAACCCTGCAAATTTCCCTTCTAAACTTACCTATAAACATATTAGAGGTCCTGGTATTCTTCAAAGACCAATTTTAGTGCCCTTAAAGGAGGTTTCAAAGAGGCGCGTCGAGGAAGAGGTAATCTCTTCTACTGACTCTTTAATGTTTCTTTCTTCTTCTACTTCCTCTTCTTTAGTTGTGTAATTATAATGTAATAACTTAAGTATTATTCATATACTGATATGTTATTATAAATATAAAACAACCCTATTTCACCTTCTAACCATCCTACGGAAACAAAATCACCGCGCGTGCGTACATACGGAATACCGTCTCCATGCCGTGGTGTAATCCGTTTTCCACCACCGCATTACTTATATGGGTATAATGGTGTAAAGAGTAACTATATATAATTATTTTAAAGTGATATTTATTTTAAAATAGTATACATACACTTCAATACAATTCCATGATCATGCGAACGATATCATCTCTCGTGCGTATGTACGGCCTACCGTCTCCATGATGTGATGCGACTCGTTTTACATGATCTTCATTGAATAATGATTATATAAATTAATTTAATGAATAAATATGACATATATATTACACTAATACCATTTTTTAAATAAGGTATCTATAACCTAAAAATAGGAATAATAATTTATTCGACAAGACATGCATAAGAACATAAAGCAATGAACTCTCGAATAACAAGTAACAAAGAAATATTATAATTAGAAGATAAGAATATGACCATGTATGATATCATGACAATGAATATGATTCATTAATAAGTCAATTAAATTATTTAAATCGTTATACTAGAGGATCGAATACATACGAAGAAAATCGTACCTATGGTAAGGGAAAATCTCGCAATCTCATTTTTATCAGAGATTGTTTATACTTCAGAATTTTCTGGGGAATATTTATCATCCAAATCCATGTATCCTCAATATTTAATATTATTTATATCCTCCTACAATTGTTTAAATCTAATTTTTCCCATTGGTGAGTTTTTTTTAAATAATATGAAATGAATATTTTGTCATTTTTAGTACGAGGTACTTTTTGAATTTTCCAGCCAAAGTACAAGAAGAATGTTTTTTAAATTATACAGAATGAATGAATTTTTATGATTTCATAGAACATTATTTCCATGAATATTCCTTTACAAGATTTAATGTTTATTTTTAATCAACTTATTTTAGTTTAAAATTGTATGACATGTTAAGAAAGGAAAAATGTTTTTGATATATAAGGGATATTTTCCTCAAGAATGGAGTTCATGTGTTTTATAAAAATTATTTTCCATATAAGATAATATATGGTTCTATTTCTATCCCTATTTTTACATTTAGTTAATTATTTTATGATGGAATTAATTTTATGATGTTCATTTATCTTATATGGATTATGTTATGATGGAATGATGTTTAAGAATCCCATTATTATTATATGGGTTATGCTATGATGTATGATTGATGGTTTTGTGGCACAAATAATAATGGTTTCATTATGAGATGGGTGAGACCTATATCTACCTACAATGCATTTGGTAAAGATTTATATCTCATGAGATAGACATGGATGGAACAACAAGTTAATCTGGCTCAGTGAAACAGGACTGGAACGAGGAGTGAACTCGGTTCAGTAATGGACTTTGTCCACTATGATGGTCTTGGAAAAGAACCTTGAATAATATGAAATGATTTTCTATGATTATATGTGTATTCCAAAAAGTTTCGTGTTTTATGTTATTATTATTGGGATTACATTTCACTACCATGGTATATCTCATGTTATGATATTATGATTTCTTTTGCAGGTTAAGATTTTCAAAATGTTATGTTCTTATGAATACGATATGAATGATATTTACTTTGTTTACCCTTACTGAGCATTTGGGCTCACACTTTTTTATGTTTTATTTTTCCCATGTTAGGAAGAAGGGTATTAAGTAGTTTATGCTGAAAGGGACTCTAAATATGATGAAATAAAAGGGAGACAACATAGATGCGTTATGAACCAGTTGTTTATGTTTCCCAGTTTCTAAAGACATTGTACATATAGGGTTCTTTCATGGTTTTGTTATATGTTGTAATAAGTATGCTTCAGTTCTAAAGTAATAACAATGTTTGTAGAGTATGTGTTGTTATACTCCCTACACTCACGAAGGATTACTATTAGGATTTAAAAGGGATATACTGATGAACCACTTTAGATGAACCCACCAGTTAACTAGAACCCTGTAGAGTTAGTTTTGAATGCAGTATGAGTAATGGAGAAAGGAGACTCACCCACCAACTTTCAAGTAGAAGGGGAAGAGGACTTAAGGGTGTATAATATAAACATATCCTAGGATTATGTATTTCAGAATCCTCTCTCATTCATTATAATGAACTATCCTTTAGATATAGTGTATCAGTCGGGAATGATTTAATCGATATTGATGTTAATTTAAATACCATGTTCTATTAATGTCAAGTGTTTCATCTTCAATCTTGAAGTACCTAACAGGAGATGATGGGATTTTATATTTCTGGATGAGTATAATGAGTAATGTTTTTAGGAAGATTTGAAGAACATTTTTTTGGAGTAATTATATTCTTATTTTATGGTATTTTCTATGTCTATATAGATTTTAATCGTAAAAAAGGGAATATATTATCAATAACTACAACAATTGACTTACTATAAATTCAAAATTATGACATGATGTGGTTTCAAAAAAGATATTGATTTTTAACAGGTTTCATATGGAAAATTTATCCAAAATCTAGTCTTAAGTCCCCATGATGTAGCTTGCCTTTTATTATGGCGTTCTGAATAGGGATACACTGGTATATTTTATCTAGGAAGGTATGTAAGTGTTGATTGGAGTTCAACATAGTCTTAGTATAAGCCTTATCATTTCCATCAAGGGGAACATAATTTGTAATTAAACTTATATTATAAAAAATTTGTTCTTGTTGATAAAAAACTTCCTCTCTATCATCAACAATACTTATTAATATACCAAAAACTTGTTTCTATTGTGGATATTTTGAGAACCCAAAGAATGATTTTATAGAGGTGATTAATATTTAAAGTTCATAAGGATAACCAAGAAACTTTTAAAGGGTTTTAAACTTTTTACTAACCTAAATAGTAGTTCGGGATCCTAAAAATGGAAGGATCTATAGTGTTCCTAATTCATCAAGAATAATCATTTTCCAGTGACATGATTCAAAATTATGGAAACCATCACATATTGAATGAGTTTCAAATTATAAATGATTTTTGAGTTTTAATATTGAGAGGTGCCATTTCAGTTTCCTCAATTGTAGGGAATTATTTATAAGATATAAGTTCCTCTATTTATTTCACAATAATCCACACTATAGACTGGTTGAATCATTAAATGTATTTTATTATTTATGGTATTAAAAATAAAACACCTCAATAGTTGAAGAGTGCCCAAGGTATTTTTTCTCCTATATTATTTTTTATTTATTGGTGATCAAGATTGTTTTTGAATTTTCAGTTCACATAATGAGTCAACAAGACATTATTATTGGAATGCACTAATTAGTTTCTCAAGAAGATTAAATTGACAGAATCTATTATAATTTGTCCTTTAATACCCTCATTGGGGTGTTTTGTGTTTTCTAGTGAGAAAGGGATTGTATGTCAATCCAAGACAAACATCATATTCTAATGATTGTTTGTATAATAATTGTGGATATTAATGAAGTATATAAAGAGGTATCCTTTCATGTAATTACTCTACTCAATGTTAGATATTGAAAAGTTTCTCCTTCAAAAATTTCTAACCTAAAACTAGAGTGGATGGTGGAGTTGTTAATTAAAATTGGTTTTAGGTACACAACCCATATCTATTATCACCCACCAAATGGATCTAGCTAAACTGAATCAACTAAATAATTAGTTCAAATAAATAATATCCAAACTATTCATTTAGCTTAGTTTTTTATAGAACCAATGATTTTACAGTTTAAGACTGATATAACACTTCCCTTTTGTTTTGATTACTGGAAACTCAATTGTTTTCTCATCAAGAACATATTTTTTTAATTATTGATTATTTATAAGATTATCTAGAAGGGGATAAGTGGTTCTCTGATATTGATATTTTCTATGGTTACCACCATCTTAGGATCAAAATTATATATATTAAAAAAAAATATTCAGGACATGGGATGTCCGCTATGATTATCTTATTATTTTATTTGTCTTTATAAATACTCCTTTTATTTTTATGGAACTTCTAATTATAATTTTAAACTACTATTATAACTCTTTCTTAGTGGAATTTTTGGATTAAATCTTGGTTTATTCAATAAATTAGGGGGTCCTACACTTTAGTTGAGAGTAGTTATATAAATCATGAGCAATTATTAACAATAATCAAGGATATAAAAGTTTTAATTATATATTAATTAGGTGAATTTACTAATTCATATGGTCTGAAAACATGGTATCTCAATCGATGCTGAAAAATTGAAATATTTCATTTCATTGAAGGAACAATAAAATTGATTTGACATTCAATGATTTTTGGGGTTAACATAGTATTATCATTAATTTAGGATATATTCCTTCAATATGGATTATTCATTGATATATCTCACTTGGAAGTCAATGAACCTTTTTGTTGGTTTATAATGATATACATATAATATTATAATCTCAATTGGTCTTCAGATCTAGTAATAATTTATGAAGAGCCTAGGTAGGGAAATGTCATATTTTTTTATGCATCATGGGGAATTTTTGGTTGTACTATCATGATGCATGATCAATTGGTTACTTATGGTTCTAATTATCATTATGAAAACAATAATAAAAATCTCACACATGATCTATAACATAAAATTGTGATACATTGTGTTTAGATTAAGAGGCACTACCTTTTTAGTGAATGTTTTAAAATTTAATCTAGTTAAGAAAGGTAATGTTCTATTATTTTACATATATATTTGAGTCTCTAATAGTATAAATGGTTGGAGTGCATAAAATATTTGAACAATGATATTGTATACACCCCTATAAAGGGGGACATTTTTTGAAAAACTCAGAATAGAAATTTTCAAGCTATGATGGAGTTAGTAGAGGCATGGAATCTCATGGAACTCATTTTTTACACTCATTTGGGTGTCTAGAAGGGTGATAATTAGGTCTTCTAGAATGTGTTTAGTTGAATTCTATTCTTCTATAAATGATTATCCATATAATTCATCTAAATGATTATTTATATGGTATTATGATTTCAATAAATGGTGGAGATATTTTTGGTGAATGATATCTATCTAAAAGGGGAAATTATTTATTTCAATATCATTTTTCATACCAATTCCTAAAATAAATTTTATGATGGGTAATTTTTATCTTTCATAGTTGGAGGTTATCCTAATATTAACTTAGATATTTTATGATATGAAGGATATTTTCTTGTGGGTATGTATGAAATGGTACATCTATGATTTTTTTTCTACATGTTATACCAATCAAAAAATCATGTTAGATAATAAGAAACCCTATAGTTTACATCAACCCCTTCCCATGATAACATAGAAGTGGGATAAGTTTTCAATATATTATACTGTTTTGATTTTGAATACTTCATATAAAATAAATTCAAATTTTGTTATGAATGATTAATTTCCCAAAATTTCTTACTTGATTCCAATTATTCATATCATAAAAGATGAGTGTATTGTAAAATTTTATGTGTATTTTATTTTTAGTTTGTTTGGAGTTCCATATACCATTATCTATAAAAGGTGTCCTTAGTTTACATATTACTATTTGGAGAAGCACTCACGATGAAATATGATTCTAGGTTATCTTTAGCAAATCGTTCAATCTTCAAATGGATGTCAGATAGAACATTTTATATCGTTTATAGAAGACATGATTTTTTGGCATCCTTTAACTGGGAAGAGTATATTATTTCCATATTGGTATTTTTTAAGCAATAATGGATACTAGTAAACCTTAAAATTGGAACCCAAAGTGGCCTTAAATTTCTAACTTTTTAAAGCACCACTCTATTGGTAATAAATTGTTGATGATTCACTTGTAGGATCTAGTGTGGTCTATAATATGACTTTCATGATCCATATGATTCGTAAATGGTTTTTAATGGATCATTGCTGGTATAAATATTATGTATAATGACATCAATACCCTTTTGCGTCCTCAATTTTGGACAAGGTGTTCTTGAGAGGCTCCCATAACATGGCGCCCTAACAGATTAAAAAAATGGATGTTGGCATCGAGATATATTAGTACATTTAAGGTTTTGGAAAATATTTTTATAGTGGAACACATTTTAGATTACCACTATAATTAATTTCATCCATAAAGTGTTTCACATGTCATATCTTGTGAAATATATTTTCGACTCACGTCATGTTATTAGTTGGAATGATCATGATACAAAACCTACTATAAATTTGACTAAGAAGCCAGTAAAAAAATTTATTCTCAATTGATGGTTCGGTAGAATAACTTTGTTCCCTTGGTCTAGCTTCATTGGAATCATACTTTAGATTCTCATGAGATATGGGATCATGAGATGAGGAAGAGAGAGTAGTGTCCTCATATCATTGTGTAGATTTATTTTTTAGGATAATTTCTTGGGGTTGAAAGAATTATGTTTGGGAGAATTTTAATACCATGACTCTTGGTTTTAGGTATGATCATTTTTCCTTTGATATTATTTTTGATTATTAGTTTATGAATTTTACATATTTTTAATAACCTTTTAAGGGTTATGGTGTGTTTTATGTTCTTATCTGAGAGGCTAGTAGGTGTTTGAGTGTTTGGGTTTTAGGTGGGCATGGTTCAGTAGATGAGTGAAATAATAGGTAGTCCACCATGTATATAGTGATACACATTATATAGCCAGTGGTATTCAAGAAGAATGTAATTTTTTCAGGAATTAGACTAGTATTAAAATGGAATCCCACCAGCTAATAAGAGGTCTCTTTTAAGGTGTATGTAATCTACATAGCCCATTTGGCATGCCGATGGAATCCATCAGGAAGTTATTATTTTCAATTTTGGTGGGAAAATATTGAATAAATTCCAAACATTGTTTCTTGATATTCATATTTTAATTAAAAAATCCTCTAATACATCCAACATAATACCCCTATGAAAATATATTCTCTATTGGGGTGACCTTTTCCCTTTTAACATTGAATTATTATAGATCCAACTGCTGATTGAAGCATTTATTCTTTTGAAGTAACTTTAACATTGATTTGTTTTTAAATTCCTCTTTCCTCATGTATCTCATTCATCATGTGTAATATATCCCTATATTTTTATGGAACCAAATATTGATTCTTTATAAATATTTCATAGATTTTATCTAGATTTGTTCTACCTATTCGTATTTTTAATTTTGGTTTCCTTGTTTGGATATTTACTCTTCTATGAATTGAGGTAGCTGGATATTTTTGTAGTCCCTATCAATTAAAATTGGTAATTATTATACGAATTAAAATGGTTTTTTTTAATTTATATCCAAATCATTATTTCATATTCATGATAATTTATTTAAAATTCTATCATGTGTGACACTACCTCATTGTCAATGCATTTTAAAAAAAGTGTTTAATATCTGAAAATAAATTTAAATTTAGATACATTGTTTTTAGAATGAATTTAATTTTTCTTCTTTATAAATGAAGGAATTTAATTTTTTATGGATTTTTTATGAAATAAATTATTTTTTAAGGCACGAATTCTGATGAAAACCATTTGACATTAGTCCTTGAAATGAAAATTCATATTGAATGAATGATTTTAGGTGATGATAAATGAAATTTATTTTGAGATTAAATATTTTCACCATGAATATTTTCATTAATGAACACGTGAGATTAGGTAGTTAGGTATGAATTATAGTAAAATCATAAAACATATGTATTAACTCTACCTAGAAGATGATTAATGATCAAAATACTATCAAAACATTATTTTAGGGAGGTGGTTTAATTCCTCATATAGACTCATATTTCTAACAGGTCAAATATATTGGGAATTTTCATACCATGAGTCATGTCGCACCATGAGTATGAGGATATGTGAGCCCGAATATTACATTCCCTATTGATTATATCATTTATTCTATGCATGAAATTGATATATACATGTTAGTGTTTATTGAGATTATATATTCATTCCTATTTTGACTATGTTTTTTTCATGCATGATTTGATATAAAATATAATTCACTCCTGTTTTATAATTTCTATTTAAATTGTTTGAAAATAATGTATTCTTAAAAATTATATAAATGATTGCCATGACATATATTATTTACAATTATAAATATTTTTTATGTATTTATTATGAAATTCAAGGTTGGATCCTACTAGAATATTGTTTATTACAACCTACATATGCCTTGGGTGTACGTAGATACTTTTATGTCTGGTTTAGGAAAAGGTAAAGTATCACCTAGAGGTATATAGTGACCATAATAGTAGATCATTTGATGTTGGTGTAGATTTTTGAAGTATATGTTACACCGATTATGAGAATTTATTAGGGGAAATGTTTCCATTGGTACATGTGATGTATTGGATTATTCTTTAATTTAGGGTTATTTACTGTTATATTTTTTTGGTTAATTTTATCTTATTGAACACTTAGGTATATTTAATATTTATGTGTTTTAAGAAGCATTATTTTTTATTGGTTATTATTGTGGAGAAATCATCTCCCTTGGTCATTCTAGATGCTAAAGAGATAGTATCTATCCCATTTTGATTAGGAATACGCTTTGGTCCTTGTCAATGTTGACTCTATTTTGGGCTTAGTAAGAAGTATTTGTTTGTTTGTGAAATATCAAATTTTAAATAAATCAAAATGAACCGTCAATAATATCCTAGCAATATTATAAAAAAATTTATTTTCAAATTCAAAATTTAGATTCTCTCAAAAAATCAATAACATATACAATATAGGATCAACTAAAATTTCATTGTTATGAGAAACATAGTTATGAACATTTTCCTCATGAAACTATAAATTCTATGGAATCCCTCAAATGGTTTTTAGAGATATCAAAAGTTCTTTATGTAGTACTTATTATATGACGATGGTTTCAACGAATTCAATAATGTTTTTTTCATGATACTTCAAGATAATATTATCTATTAATTCCATAAATATTATTTTTTTCACTATTAACTCAAAAATATATGATTTAAAATAATAAAAAACACATCATACTTATATATATGGGTTTTGAAGCAACACTTTTACCATTAATTTGTGATACCCGCGATGAATGTAGCTCTTGAAAAAATAATGAGTTTAAATTAGATAGTAAAAAGTAGTTAATTATGTTAATGAGATATTTATTTTCCATTCTCCATTGTTTATCATACCATATTTAGTATAGAATATTTAATTTTAATCATAATTAATCATAAATTAAACATGTGATTCCTCTATTGAATCACATAATAAAATAATCTTATTATAATCATGATCATTGATTTATACCATAATCTCTCATAACTCAATAGGTGGTATGTGCTATGATAGAAATGAAATAAAGAACACAAAAATTAT
Source organism: Viscum album (assembly GCA_963277665.1). NCBI lineage: Eukaryota > Viridiplantae > Streptophyta > Magnoliopsida > Santalales > Viscaceae > Viscum > Viscum album. The sequence continues at coordinate 2,094,632,138 of OY728136.1, forward strand.
TTTTTAAATAGAAATTTATATGACCAATCATGGGAAAAATTCGGAAATATCCTTTATAAGAAACCTTAGGTTTCAATTCCACTATCTTTATATAAAACTTTCTTATTATATACCATGATTGAACCAAGTAGTACACACTATATAATTAAAGTGATATTGTTGGAAAATTATTCACTTTTAGGAATTTATTTTAATATTTAATGTCTCACCCTACCTTTAATGTATTGAACGTATTATCTTATGCTATAAAGAGAACTCTTGGCCTATAAAAATTAATTTGACTATTTAATATATGCATCCAATCAATCCTAATAAGTATGTCAATCAGTTTCATTCCATCGGATAATGAGACCACATATATTTAAATTTTTCAAATCATAATCCTTGATAATAGATATTAAAAAACATACCAAAAGAAAATAAACTAACGGAGTATATATATTTAAAAAATAAAATATTAACTCCAAACATAACCCCAATTTATGAACCAATTATATATAAATGAATTAATTAAATTCTATTCTAGAAAGTAATCCCTCAATTTTATATTACATAATCGAAATGCATACATCATACTTAACCTCTCCAAATTTATTATATGTTATGAAGAGATTAAAATTAAAGTTCAGTTAAATATAGACCAATATTCCTAGTGGGCCTCCTAATTCTTCAAAATCCCCTTGAAAATGATTTCATTAGTTTACTAATTTTAAACTGTAATATATGAATTTTATAAATTCATTATCCCTCCCTATCCATAGAAACCAATAATGAAAATAATTTAAATATATCCCCATACAACCTAAAAAATAATTACATAGGGTACCTAAACATTATAACCTTATGTGACATAATCCCCTATACTATAAACACACATCCAAACCTTACCCTTGGTGACAATACATATATGAATTCAATTATATTTTTAAATAAAATTTCATCTTTCATTTTTTTGTACTAAAATAACTTCTTACTCTATATATCTAGAAAATAAATCTATTGTCTAATAGTAATATATATATATATATATATATATTAATTCCCTAGTAAGCTTCACATTATAAAAAGATAAAATTAAAATGAAATTTTTTTACTATGTTTTTTTCATAATAATGTTTCTCTCTTTTACACCTTATGAATCTTGTTTATCTCAAACCCTAGTATATTATATAAAATATCATCATATTTTGATACATAAACTATAACAAAAGTCCTTGATAAAATCAAATAAAATATTTTTCTAACTTCAAATCATTAAGATAATAGTGTTAATTAATTAACTACAAAATTCCCTTTTAGTTATGAGACTTGTTATTCCATACATTCTCATATAAATTTGGCCATTTCATAGATTCCAAGATAGAAAATAAGATTGAAAATAAACCTTCATAGTTGTATGTTTTTGAGGAAACCAAACGCTATGGTGAATATTTTATAACAATATGTATATTTTTACTAGTGAATCATCACCTCAGTATGATCATCGATTCTTCTTTTGAAAATCTGGGTTTGGATCCAACAACCAATTAATTTCAAAATATTCATCCCAAAAAATAACTTATATAGCATGTATATTCATGATCACATGTTTTGAATCAAAAATAGACATCTCTATAACTATTTTTCCTCATCACACTGGACATTTTCTATGTGAAATAATTACAGAACTCGTAAATAGAGTTACATAGAACCACAAAATTTCTAAATCACTCATCATCTCAAGGATCTACACAATTCAATGTCTTGGTGGATTTTATATTTCTTCCATTGGTAGATAACATTCCAAAAATATTTAATATAATTATTAAGATTATATTTACTATAAAAATTTAAATAACAATTCTTTAAAAACTAAAATCAAATATTTAGTTAAATTAATTTTTAATAAAAGAAATTCTTCCCTACAACATCCATTATACGTGATTGAATTAATTCTATTCCAATAATAATACATGGAATCTTTCTTATTTCAACCAAATATGATTTAAAATATTATAAAACATATAAAACAATATATTTTCCTCAAAATAATACTTTCTATTAACCCAACATTGTGAAAAAGTGTAACAATTCCTTTTTATGAGTATAATTTCCTTTCCATCCTGATTCCTTTAAACCAAGAAACCATGATGTCACATGAATATTCTACAAAATTTCACTCTAATACAATTTTAATATACCCCAACATGGATTCCCAGAATCTGAATCCCAAACTCAAGAAACATGTCAAAGTCAACCCCCATTTGGAACACCTCCTGGCCTAGAATTGAAGATAATGATGACACTTTTGGACCACCTTCTACAGGGCCATGTATGGAGATTGTAAGAGAAGATATAAATAATTTACATGAGAGGAATTAAATTCATATACCATATTAATATAGTAAAAATACATTGATAAAAAAATTATATTAATATTCCTTGTTACAAAATAACCCCGGAAGGAAATAATATTTTCGATAGATTTAAATCCAAAAAAATATGTCTATGAATGAAACTCTAGATCCAATCACAAGCTCCAAGATAGTACAATATAGATAAATCATTAGTATCAGCATATAAATTTAGAAAATAAATTTATGTATATATAGGTGAGAATGATATGTATAATCTATTGGATTATTCTCCATAACTCTTGAAAATATGTGGAATAAGTATACTATTACTTCAATGACAAAATAAATCAATAAGCTCTTATCATGTAATATACCACCCAATATATTAAATTATATCTCATTATGTATCACATAAACATGTAAAAAAATTTAATAATGAATATATTAAAAAAAACATTGATGAAACTTCTTACATAATGATTTTCCACTCTAATATTAGACTTAGAAATATCCCAGGATCCTTGTCACTTCAACAATACTACTACAACATACCATACCAATCTCATCTCTTTTAATTTTGGTCAGATAATAACACTATATATCCCAACATCCATAAGGTCCAAAATATTTTGGTTTAGTTAGCCTATTTATACCATAACCACAATTTCTATGCCACATCACATATATCAATCTCCACCACACAAAACAGAATTATCAGAATTCTATCTGAATTGGGTACTATGAATAAGAAGTACATAAACATCATCCATCATCATACCATGCATGAACCCCACTATATACCATACCAAAATCCAAACAATCATTCCACATTACAACAATTAGAAATAAGTGTGGAGAAGAAAATTTAGTCATCAATCGATTCTCATTGACCTAATTATTTTGAGAAAAACATATAACCCAAATCATTTGAGAATAAATATGGCTTCCCAACTTGGGAATCATGCATAAATAAATCCCAAAATAATTTTCCCCCACACTCTCATATATATAAACCAAAAAAATATCAATCTATTGGTTCCACATCAAAAAATTGATATCACAACCCCTAACTATCACTATATTACCACCACACACAAACTTCCACTACCTCCATCTGTAGAACCATAATCCAGCCAACAATCAAGCTTAAAATGAACACTATAATAATTTCTAATATCCTAGTTAAACACAATATTATGAAATTTCTAGTCCCATTATTATAGGTCATGTTATGTTCATTAATCTATGAGAATATATATTGAATGATAATTCATTCACATACATATAAACATAATATTTCATTATTACCAATTAAAAAAATAACTACTACTGGATGACTACATTTGACCCCACAACATCCAACTGTACCATCATACCAAATAAACTATATATTCCCACATTTTGATTAAAGCAAGGGAACCAAAAACAACATTATATGGTAAACCCCATTCTAACAAACATAACCCCACTACCCACTCATCATAAAACAAATATATCCTTATTTCCCTAATCATACTAAAAATCATATTCTTGATTCACAAGAAAACATACCAATGAACCCCTATACCAGTCATAAACTAAACATCACAACCTCGCTTCATAACACATAATAACCATTTTATTTTCAGTGTCTAACAAATCTTACATAATAAAAAACATTTCATTCACTAATAAAATCGCCCCAAAAAACAACCCAATATGGCCATAGAAAACACCCATCAGAGTCCATGAAAGAATGACATAAACCTTACAAACAAATATTTAAATAACCACTTCAAAAGCTCCATTTTATTATCTAAGAAGTATAATTTTGTTATCAAATTTACACACAACATGCTCTATTTCCATTTTTATTTTATTAGAAATTTATTAATAGTAAATTTAAAAAAATCATATAATAATCACATAGGGATGAATAATAAATATAATTTCTAGAAAGAATAATGAACCGGAATTAATATAAAATATATTTTTTCAGGATCATTATATTTATATGAAAATCCATAATCCACACCCAATGAAAAATAAAAAATTCCCATAATTATGATATAATATAATTGAGAGTTCCAAAATCCCCTACCTTAGCTAAACATTCACAGTCTACTATGAAAAGATAATGTTTATTAGAGGACATTACAATGACACAACCCTAAAAGCAATTTTATGTTAAATTTTTCTTCTAAATTTATCTTATTCTTGGTATATATTATACATGAGTAATGCTTAAAATATATGATGATTATATGTGTACGAATAATATATAAACAAAATTTTGACTATTTTATTTTGTATTTCTTATAAATGATGAATTATATTCCAAACTATCAAAATAATTATATAATAATCATTTTTAATACATTTAACTCATTTTTTCTAATATAAGTAATTTATTGAAAATAATTTTTGTACTTTTTATTTATGAATGTCGTTATATGAAAATAATTATAAAGGGTATTTAAAAAAACATATATGGTATATGAAATTCAGTGGTTATTAACATCCATTTATAGAGTATATTATATATAATAGGATTATATATTAATATTAATAAGTGTAATTGATGAAAATATATATATATACACAATGTTTTAAATTGTTTTGTTTATTTATATATTAATAATTCATGACCTTGTTAAAATGGTTTTAAAAAGTAATTTAATCAATAAATGGTTGTGAAATGTTTATTTTAATTATTATTATTCTCTAAATGTTATCAAAACACAAAAACATCTAACATCATCAAATGTACGATATGGTGAATCGATAAATATTGATTCTATTAAAGTCACACCAGAATGAAAATTTTAAATTATATCTTGAATACTTGAAAATATTATTTTTCAGAATGGCTATTTGTTACCAGATTATTTTATAAAAATTCCCAAATATTTTAGTGGGGGTCAAGAAAAAACGACATCAAGCATGATTATTTACACTCTTTACCTTCATTTTTTTTGTAACCATCACGGTACTAACTAATTAAATAGTGTTTAGGTTTATGGAAGTTAAATCTACCAATATGAAATAATATTCAAAAAATAATATTTCGAATCCTAATGTTTAACTCAAATTCTTCCCTAAAATATTATTAAAAGAAAATAATTTTCTTTAAACTGGAAATAATAGTATAGATTTATAAATCAGTATACCAATCATTTATTATTTATCATAAATATCATAAATTTTCTCTTAGAGATCATCCTCAATATGATGTTATGGGGTAATATGTTTATCAGATATTTATTTATTAATGAATAATTGATTTATACCATTCATATTATTTTTATTAGTACATTAAACACACTAAACATTATAGTAATCCACCTATAACTTATTGAATTTGTTTTTATCACAATTCCTAAACCGTCACATCAGTTAATATTATGACGTGATGTTATATTTATGAGTCCATGTACGCAATTTGATATACATAGTTCTCATACAAGTTATAAGTTTGACTACATGAATTGGAATGTTAATAAAATTTCATTTTATCAATGGGTTCAAGGTAATATTTACATTATAATTTTCATAATTTTTCATCAATATATAACCACTTCTTAATTTAAATTAAATAGGTTGTCATTAGTCTGGTTACCGGTCTTATGGGAAATCGATTAAATCAATAGTTTTTAAATTTCCTATATTGTTGACAAGTTTTGATAAAATGATATTTATTTTAATTATATTGATAAAATACTTGATCATTATTAATATTCTAAATGTACTCTTAAGTTCAATTCAAGGAACATCCTAGACCTCAAAAACATATATTTGGTAGTTATATTATATTATTAGTAAAAGGTATAAGAATTATCCTAGGATAAAATTATTAATTAATTTTAGAAGAATAGGTACATGTACACATTGAACATGAAAACATAATATATGATATAGAAACATTGTTGGATCATTATTATCCTTTCCATTCATTTCCCTGGAAAGAATACATAGTCTACTTTGATGTTTTCTTTAGAAAGGAAAAAAGTAAGGGTTAGATAATATGTTTAGATAAGAGTATCTTAAAACAAAATCTTATATAACATAAATATGGAATAAATTAAATATAGAGAATAAATAAAAAACATGAATAAATATTCATTTGAAATTAAGAGAATACAATATCCATGTTTATAAATGTAAACATGGATACCAATTACCATTGATCATATTATGATAGAATTATTAATGTTAGAAATCAAAACTAATTGTCAATGTCTAGTTCCAGGACACTTATCATGCTATGAGATTAGATAAACACCAAAAAACAAACATTATGTGACATGAGACATGTCAATTAATCTATTAGATATATAAATCTAGGTTATATCCATCACCTGATGAATTTCAATTTATTCACCATAGGATTCATCAAGTTATTTAATATTATTCCCTAAGAAACCACTTATCGAATAAAAATTGATATCCATGTGATTGGAAATAAAAATAATTGGATTATTCCCCACTCAGTATACTAATGTACAGGTCATAGACATCATCCCTCAATCAACTATGAAATATTAAGTTATCATTAATGTAACATGAATTTTATTTATCAAATAAATATATCATCGAGGGTAATTTCAATATATTATGTTATCCATGGTTGATAGTAATTTTACTAAAATGATTTAATTTTTATATGACCAATGTAATGGTATGAAAAAACCTTTACTATAATTTATTAAGAGCATATAAATATTCCAATGTATATCTCTCATAAGCATGTCTCGATGTCTGTATTCATAGGCCTACTCATAATGAATAAGAATGGTTACTGATTCGATGATAAACTAATCATTTTTAAGGTTATTATGCCTTAATGAATCAATGTTATAGCCTCATCCACTTTCAAGTATCCTTATAAGGAAATATATTCAAGGAATTTACAGCAAATTTTACATTACAAAAACAAAGGATGGTTTTTTTCAATATAGAAAAGATAAAAATTAAATAAAAATAATATGAGATAAGGATAAAAATATAAATTTTAAAATACACTATATCTCATTAGTATTAGGGATAAAATTATTACATGGAAAATCATGAAACACATAAAATAAAATATGTGGTGATTATAATATAACATCCAATGAATTAAAATTGAGATGGAAAAACCCCACTTAAGGATTGGGTAAAAATTAAATCATAGAATATTAAAAGGTAGTGATTAAAATTGATCTTAAAATACCTTGAATAAATGGATTTCAGGATATAATATCTTATATAGTCATTATATTGACATCCTATAAAAGTCATTTATGTTCATTATACTGAAAATGTCTCAAGGAGAGAAATTTGAGGACGACTTCCTATACCACATATCATTAATTTCATGAATTCACTTTAAACAAATATATCACAAACATAGATATCTTAATCAATTATTTCATTACTTTAATCATTTCCATTTTCATTCATACTCTTCATATATATTAATTCTCTATGTTTCACCTTATTTTTTTATCTAGTGTTTATAGTTTTGATCATTTTATCTAGTTTCACAATAGTGGCTGGTTATTCATTACAATTAAAAATTTTATAATTAATATTAAATTTATGTTAAATTTATAAATTACATATATTAATTTATAATGTTTTAAATTTCATTAATGAGTGATTCAGTATTTCTCCTTGAAGATTAAATTGATAATAAGCATGTTTTGGTGATTCTTAATGATTAATGTGTGTCTTATTAGTTAATGAATTATGTATTGATTTAAAAATTCTACAAAAAAATATTCATATAGATATATAATATTATACTATAACTTTTTTCCACATTGTCATTCATGATATAAATTCAATGTATTTTTCAATTATGTAGTTAAAACAGCCAAACATGAACATACCCTAGTTTAATAAATTATTAGGTGGTGATCGTATAGTTATATACGTATTATAGATGAATAAAGATACTATTTTTCTTTTTATATGTGTGATGTATCATACTTTTAAGGAATTATAAGAATAAATATTGGATATGAAAACATTACACCCTTTGAATAAAATATTATCTTCTTAATAAATTTTTTTTAAATGATTATATTAACAATGATCACTTGTTTGATATATCATTAATGAGTTCTCAAATATTTTAAACCATATTATTAATGATATGGTAAAAAAGATATTTATAATTAAATATAATCCTTTTATGCTAATTTTTAATTCTGTTCAGTAAAATAAAACACAATATGACATGGAAGTGGTAGTTCGTATAAATTGTAAACAATGTTTTTGTTTTTATTAGTGTTAGAGGTATATAGGTAGATTAAAATATAATATTACAAATTATAAATTAAAATAGTGGTGTGTCACAAAGTCTTAAACATGTTTCCATTTTATTAATGATGGGATGGCTAGTTTTGGTAGTGGCCATAACATTTTCTAAAATTCAATATTACTACTCACATGTCAAAGGATAATAATTTGGATAAGTTGTTTCAAAAACATTTATTGTTCAGGATTAATCTCAAAAATTAAACTCAAAGAACAATTTTTTATTTGTTTAGGAACCTTTCACCACATTTAAACAAAATTTAGCACTCTTACTTTTTCCTAGTCAACTATGATTCAAACATGGAAATTAATTTTAATAAAATTATTAAGATATGAATTTTTACATAACTTTATATTTTTTATTTCATGTTCTAATATAATTTTTTCAAAATAAATCTACAAGTGTTTCAATTTAATTTTAAAAAGTTTAATTAATCCTGTAAAAATAGTTTTTACAGAAATGATATTTTATATATTTAAATTTATGTGTATTATAAACTAATATTTTGTACTATTTTAAATGAAATAAATTGATTCTATATAAAGAAAATAATAATTATTTTTTATTCAATGATATCCTAAATTTAACCATCCTTGAAAATACATGATTCAAAAAAATGTCAAATATAGTGTTTTTATTAAATTAACATTATAATTAGTTTTAAACAAATTGGGAATAAGATTTTATATTAAAATAATATTTTAAAATGAATATTTTTTTCATTAAATTCAAATTTCATTACTTATATGGTTTTATAAAATTATTTTTAATTCTTATATAAGAGTAAAGTCACCCAAATTACATGTTTCTATAAAATATATTCTTCAACTACAAACTGATCATTTCTGAAAGCCCAAAAATTCATACATAGATAATTTAAAAATGATGGATTAAAAATTGATGTTAGTTTGGTCAATTTAAAAATATTAAATTAATTTTTTAAAATATTAATTAATATAGGCTCTTTAAAGGGTGTATTGTTAGATAGTTATGTGTACAGTGTTTACCTACTATAGAATGTTCTTATGTATTAAAATCACCACCATCATAGATAATTAATTTTCCTCAAATTTTGGGTATATAAAAACTTTTAAAAAGGGTAGGTATTCATTCTTTATAACCTCCTCTCTCACCCAAGATTCCTATTTTATTATATGGTTTCTCAATAGGAGTTTAAAAAATTGAGTATTTTGTTTCTGTAACACTTTTTCTATAGTGTCAATAAAATAAACATTATCCTAATTATTAGACATATCAGGATCCAACTCAATTCCCTCATATGTGTGAACATTAATTTAATCTAATAGGTATTTCCATGGTAATAAAACATGGAATAAATCATATTCTTAGAAATGGATTGGTAGAATAACAGGTTAATAAGCAATATCTATAATTCATGAAATTATTTCTGTAACACCCCGAGATTTTATGATAAATATTCTTTTAATTTCATTAATGTCTTGTGTTGTATGCTACACCAAGATTACCTTGCGCTATACGCAACACTGTATTAGCTTGCAGTATACGCAACACTATTCTTGGATCGTGTTACACACAATTTTGATAATAGTTATTCTACACAACATTGAGTATATATATATATATATATTCAATGTATAAATGAAATATGGTTGGATTATGTTATAAGAAACAATGAAGGATTCTTTCACATCATGAAACCCTGACATGGATTGCATTACACGCAATCGCGACCTTCCTCGATAGCGTGTGTTGTACGCAATACCGGGTTTTACTCAACAATGATATATTATTATAATGTTATTATGAACTAGCCATTATGAATAGTATTAACTAAATTTTGAATCTTATAACATTATTATTCGTCTTGCACATTTTCTAAAACATGGTATAAGAACAAAATAAATGTTTCGCGTAAAATAAGTATTTTTTTAAAAATGCAGTTTTTCCGCCTTTTGATGGTGCACCAACATTAAATCTAGTTTTTGACCTGTTTATAAGTTCAATTTGACAAAATAAAATTATTATTTGGAATCATGAAATAAAAATTTACATTGGATAAATTTTCATATCATTCTGGTAACTTTCATATTTTGATGAATAGTAAAAACACGCTATATTTTAATTAAAAACAACTTTTATCATCGCAATAATTTATATGGTTAAATTATAATATTGAATGATTTTAAAGTATAAATAGAATATATTTTTACCATTTAATATAATTTATGTTATTATCATGGATTCTACCTTGAATTCGTAGGATAAATCAATTCAATCTTTTGCAATGTTTTAAAGAAAAACCCATTTTCTTTCGAAAACAGGATTAATTTTAATTTAATTTCTGCAACTTTTGTGTATTGAATTTGGAAAAATGGATTCCATATTTGGAATAAGTGGGTACAAATTATGTTAAGAAGCTACTTTTTATTTTTGGGCATTGTCAATAGTAACTACGTTAAGTTTTATTTATATAGTTAAAGGTAAATCAGATAATTAAGGGTAAATATAAGATTATAAAATTACCCTAACACTTGACAAAATCCTATTGGATGACTAAAAGTCGACCCATATCACCTAAGGGTCGGATTATATTCATTTAATGGATTTTGTTTTCTTGAAAATAATTTAATTATTATTAAAACCAAAGAAAGTGACAACATGTCACTCTCTTAAATACTATAAGTATAATAATTTTAAGTTAGTGATAAACTTCATGAAACTTCGAAAATTAATAGTCTACAGAAATCTGACAAAATTATCTACATCATGAGAATTTATTTAGAATTTTTTGTGATTAAATAATTATCAGTAATTGTGACACAATAGTGGTGCAGAAATTATTTATCTAGTGAAAAATCAAGAATATAGTTTTTATTAAACTAATAGTGACCATAAAAGGCTAAAAACCTGACCAAAACTTACTGGTCATGTAAATTTAAACTATAATCATCCAATGGTCGAATATTTGACCATTTGGAGTCTTATGCAAGCAATTATGACACTTATATTATTTTATTTTAAATGATGCCAAAGTTGTCACCTTCATAATTTAATAAATATAACAATTTAAATATTGTGATTTTAGGATGATAAATTCTAGTACAATTTTTATTGTGAAAGTTAATAGATTTATCTTCATCATATGATTTTATTTTAAATTTTTATGCTACAAATAAGTATATTAAATAATTATACAAAAATGTTGTAGTAATTATTTTATTAAGAGATGAACCAAATAAATGGTTTTAAAAAAAATAAAATAAATATTATATGAACTATTTAATGTGATCCACTAATTTTATAGATACATATGACCTTTTATGAATCTATTAAAGCTTTTAGTTTTAACATATATTTTGTATATATTTTATTTAAATTCAAATAAAGGAATAGTGCCAAAATTGACACTATTGTTATTTTATAAAAATAACATATTATAAAATTGTTTAAAAATCACAAAAATATTTAGAAATTAAAAATTAAAAATTTATATAGTCTATAATGTTCTAAAGTAAACAATTATGGAAAATTCACAACAAATAAGTAATTATTTGTTATAATTTAAAATTTAGAATTTTTTACCACAAATAAACTTAAATAGATTAAATAAGGATAAATCAAAATGATAATGTTTAAAATAAGATCCAACCATGTCTAAATTTGATTGTTTGATGATATTACAACCCTATATAATCTAATCTTTGAATATGAGTCAGTTTTTGGAGGTTTTTAAGTGGGGTTAGATTTATTATAAATTAATATTTTTAAGAATTTCAAAGTTTCCCCTCTCCTCCCTTATAAAAGGAACCTCTTCCCTCTCCACCTCACACCAATTTGAGCCTTCAAGCTCGGCCAACCCCTGACATATTATCTTCTCCACTTCCCTTAAAACATCCTAGAGGTTCTGTTCTACTTTAAAGACCAATCTTAGTGCCCTAAGAGGAGGTTTCAAAGAGGCGTATCGAAGAAGAGGTAATTTCTTCTCCCGATTCATTCAAGCTTCTTTCTTCTTCAACTTCTTATTATTTAGTTCTTTCACTATAAAGTTATAACATAAGTTTTACTAATATAATTATTTGTTATTATAAATATGAAACTACCCCATTTCAACTTCTATCCATCCTACGGAAAACAAAATCACCGCGTGTGCGTACGTATGGAATACCGTCTCCACGCCGTGGTGTAATCTGTTTTTCCACCAACACCTTACATGGATGGGTATAATGGTGTAAAGAATAACAATACATAGTTATTATAACATCATACTGATTCTGATATATTTTATCATCCACTCCAATTCAATTCAATAATTTTGGAAACGATATCATCGCTCGTGCGTACGTACGGACTACCGTCTCCACGATGCGATGAGATTCATTCTCCATGTTAACCATTTAAGAATGATTATAAAGTATATATAATCAATAATAATGAAATATATGATATTATAAAGCTACTGGATTTATTTATATATGAATTTCATCTACTTAATTCCATTCAACTCAATAAGGAAACGAAAACAGCGTTCATGCGTACGTACGGCCTACCGTCTCCATGAACGGTGTATTTCTTTCCATTTATCGATCTATTATATATATGTATATTCTGAATATATATTATATATAAATCAAGTTTTATATTCTGGAATTATGTAATCGTGATCTATGTAATCATATGAATAATTACAAGTCCAAACACGGACGACAAATGAAATGAATTTACCCAAAACGCTCTTTAACATGGAATTTACAAAAGAACGGGGAATATAAAGTCATAAGTGAACCATATATGATATCATAACAATTAATATGATTCGTTAATAAGTCAATAACATTATTTAAATCATTATACAGGAGGTTCGGAGACGTAAGAAGCATATCAGACATAAGCTAAGGGATAATTTTGCAAATCTCATTTTTATCCGAGATTGCTTATTCGTAAGAATTTACTGGGGATATTTCTATCATGTCCATGTTTTATAAAAGTGTTTTCATTTATGTTTAAAGTCCCTTTTACCCATTTTTGACTTTTACTACATGGTATGTATGAAATATTTCTTTTATTTACGTTACGAGGTACTTTTTTTACTTTTCCGACAAAAGTACGAGGAGAATGTTATTTTTAACTTATACGGCGTGAATGGATTTTTACGGTTTCATAAATCCTTATTTTCATGAATCTTACTCCAAAAGATTTCATTAATGTTTTTTACAATATCTCTTTCATTTAAAATTGCATGGGGTTTTGTGAAAAGAAATTGATTTTGAAGAAGAAAGGATATTTTCTTCAAGAATTCATTTCAAGTATTTTATCAAACCCATTTTTCATCTAAGATGACATTATTTCATATGTGTATGTTTCAAGTATCATGTATCTATGATTTAAATGGTTTCAATTTTCATATTATGAAATGATATCCATTTCTTTTATATGGATTATGTGATTATCTAATGATGTTTATGAAACCCATTTTGTTTATTGGGTTATTATGAATGATGTATGTTTTTTTATGGCACAAGTAAGAATGATTTCATTATGAGATGGGTGGGACCTATATCTCCCTCCAATGCATTGGGTAAAGATTATATATCTCATGATATAGACATGGCTGGAACGAAAAGTTAAAACGGTTCAGTAATACAGGACTGGAACGAGGAGTGAACTCGATTCAGAAAGGGACTTTGTCCACTAAGATGGTCTTGGCAGTAATGCGTTGGCTACTATGGAAATCATTACATGTGATTAATGGATGACACAATTACATGTTTTATTCCCATGCTATTTTATCATGGTTTATGTTCCATTATGATCTATTCCTTATGTACTTCCATGTTTTATGTCGTTGCTCAAGATATTGATGTTTAAATATTATGTTCATGTTTTTAAGTTCAAATGTATATGGTATGTTTTATGTTATCCATGCTTAACCTTACTGAGCATTTGAGATCACCCTTTTTATGTTTTATTTTTCCCCAGGATCAAAAGAAAGGTTTTGGGTAAGGAAACAAAAAGTGGAAGATCTTTATGGGAGATGTTGAAGATCTTTCACCACGATTAGAAGATTACGTCCATGTTTCCAAAGACACTAAACTATTACGGTCCTTGTGTGTCTGTTTTTGTTATGTATTAAGTATTCCGCAAAAGTAATGTAATGTCCATGTACGTCAGGCTTCGGGTCTCTACAGTTGGTATCAGAGGAAAGGTTTAGTCAACCTTTGGAAACTATGATGCGAAAATGTTAGTGAGATCCCTAGATATATTTCTAAGGTATGTCTAGGGATGTACCTGAGGATAAGAATATGTATAGGATGTAGTCCTAGAACTACGGTAACGATCTTAGAATTTAACCTAAGATGCTAGATATTGAGGGTGCTCCCCCTTTACTATGTTGTTTTCCCTATCATGATTTTTTCCTCTCACACTATTCTTTTTGGGGTTTAGAAAATGGTTGGAAATATGAAGATTCATGATAATAGAGGATATGAAGGACAATGGAATGATTTTCCTCATGAGAATCCAAATGAAACGGGATCTGGAAGTCCAAAAATCGTTATTATGCCTAATCAGCAATCTCATAATATGATCAATAATCTCAACTTTGGTAAGATTCTCGACTCAGATAATAAGAGAAAGATAGAGTTTCATGATGATCATAGAGGAAAGAAAGTTCAATTTCCATCATGTAAATCATGTGGGAAGAGGCATCAGGGAGATTGTTTCAAAGGAACTGGAAGATGCTTTGGGTGTGGAAAAGAAGGACACAAAGCCAGTAAATGCAAAGGAAAAGGTTCAGTTAACACCATGGACAAGGATAATGGTATTGCTACGACATCAACAATGATTAGATTTTTTAAATGTGGAATGTACGGGAATTATAAAAACCAATTCCCTAATGGAAAATCTCATGAAGAGAATCAGCATGGTCATATGGGTAGTATTTATGTGGATGATGATGAGGATACTACAAATGATATATGATCTGAAAGAAGTGTGAAGCTCAGTCGGTTGTTTTAGAAGGTAGTGGAATGATTGTATGTTTATCGAGAGTTATGTTGTATAGTTAATGGTACTATTGAATAAAAAATCATCTAAGGATTGTTACAATATTGTTTTTCCTAAAAGTATTTGAAAGTATATGTTGAATGGTACCAGTAACCATGGAATGTTATTCAGATATTTTTGTAAAGTAGATGATATGCGCATAATGAAGGAATAAGAAGATAATGAGATGTTTGATTGTATTCATGAGCTCATGATTGATATAAGGACTATGTGAATCATGGTTTGAGTATATAGAATTCTGAGGATTTTGGTATATGGAAAGTGTTAACTTTTAACTGCATTCATGATTATACTAAGGTTCAATGGGTATTCATTTTTCAAGAGAATACATGATTAAGGCCTTCAAATGTTTGTAATGTGACCAACAAGACATATCTTATGATATATGGGGATCAACGATGGTATTAACATGCTTCTTATATGAAATCTCTGGTAATCGTTTTCACTATAATATGACAATGGACTGCAATATTATGGATAAGCCTAAAGATTGGAATGGATTATGTTCAACATAAGTTAGTATTGTTTAAAGATAGAACCTTTTTTCGATATTATTGATGGGATGATATAGTAATGTAGTTTTAGAAAAAGGAAAACATGCAGGACGGGTGACAGCCCATCGTGTCGGAAAAGGCTGTGGGAATCGAACCCACAACCGAGGTGTGACTGGCCTTTATCACCTACGACTGGCCTACAGGAAGTCCCTGGTTAGTAGAAACTAGTTTTATTTTATTAAGCGGTATGATATATGAAGTGTAAGTTCTTTCATGGAACCATATATGATTAATCTAACCATAAGATGGACTTATAACTTTTGCTAACCTTTTGATTGAATGAGATGGAATGACCCATCATTCTATCACATGATCTACTAACACATCACGAATAACAAATTCAACTTCATTTCTTTAAGGGATGAAGTGGAAATTGTTCAATTCACGAACAATAGTAAGATTGTACCAAAATCATGCAGGTATTTATTTTAATTCATCAAATTTAGGAAAATGATCTTGAAAACCAAAAATGTTGTCCTAGTTCCCTTATATCCGATGAATCAGATGGTACCTTAGATCATCAAAAATTAATAGCTTTTTTATTGTTGGCTTTTTCATAGCCATGTTCTCTACCACTCTCCATCAAAATATGATGGTTAGATTTTTCTTCCATATCCATATTCACGTATGTCCTCCTACGTGGAAACCCAGTGATGAGTTAATTTGGGTAACCGTTACATTTCATACATTTTTTTAAATATTGGTTTTGGTATTCCTTTTTACGATGTGGGTTTCTATTAAAGAAACTTTCGAATAGTAAACCATTTATAACCCCAATGAATTTCGAGGGCGAAATTAATTTTAAGGGGGGTAGAATGTAACACCCCGAGATTTTATGAAAAATATTCTTTTAATTTCATTAATGTCTTGTGTTGTATGCTACACCAAGATTACCTTGCGCTATACGCAACACCGTATTAGCTTGCAGTATACGCAACACTATTCTTGGATCGTGTTACACACAATTTTGATAATAGTTATTCTACGCAAAATTGAGTATATATATATATATATATATTTAATGAATAAATTAAATATGGTTGGATTATGTTATATGAAACAACAAAGGATTCTTGCACTGCATGCAACCCTGACTTGACTTGCATTACAAGAAATCACGACCTTCCTCGATAGCGTGTGTTGTACGCAATACCGGGTTTTACTAAACAACGATATATTATTATAATATTATTATGAACTAGCCGTTATGAATATTATTAACTAAATTTTTACTCTTATAACATTATTATTCGTCTTTCACATTTTCTAAAACCTGGTATAAGAACAAAATAATTTTTTTGGGTAAAATAAGTATTTTTCAAAAAATGCTGTTTTGCCGCCTTTTGATGGTGCACCAACTTTAAATATAGTTTTTGACATGTTTATAAGTTCAATTTGACAAAATAAAATTCTTCTTTGGAATCATGAAATAAAAATTTACTTTGGATAAATTTTCATATCATTCTTGTAACTTTCATATTTTGATGAATAGTAAAACATGCTATATTTTAATTAAAAACAACTTTTTTCATTGTAATAATTTATACGATTAAATTATAATATTGAATGATTTTAAAGAATAAATATAATATATTTTTAAAATTTAATATAATGTATGTCATTAGCATTGATTCTACCTTGAATTCGTAGGATAAATCAATTCAATCTTTTGCAATGTTTTAAAGAAAAACCCGTTTTCTTTCGACAACAGGATTAATTTTAAATTAATTTCAGCAACTTTTGTGTATTGAATTTGGAAAAATGGATTCCATATTTGGAATCCGTGGGTCCAAATTATGTTAATAAACTACTTTTTTTGGCAATGTGAATAGTAACTACGGTAAATTTTATTTACTATAGTTAAAGGTAAATCGAGTAATTAAGGGTAAATATAAGATTATAAAATTACCCTAACACATGGAAAAATCCTATTGGATGACTAAAAGTATACCCATATCACCTAAGGGTATGATTAGATTCATTTAATGGACTTTTGGTTCCTTGAAAATAATTTAATTATTATTAAAACCAATGAAAGTGACAACATGTCACTCTCTTAAATACTATAAGTATAATAATTTTAAGCTAGTGATAAAATTCATAAAACATCAAACATTAATAGTCTACATAAAGCTAAAAATATTATCTAAATCATGAGAATTTATTTAGAATTTTTTGGGATTAAATAATTATCAGTAATTGTGACACAATAGTGATGCAGAAATTATTTATCTAGTGAAAAATCAAGAATATAGTTTTTATTAAACTAATAGTGACCATAAAAGGAAAAAAACCCTAACAAAAACTTATTGGTCATGTAAATTTAAACTATAATCATCCAATGGTCGAATATTTGACCATTTGGAGTCTTATACAAGCAATTATGACACTTATATTATTTTATTTTAAATGATGCCAAAGTTGTCACCTTCATAATTTAATAAATATAAAAATTTAAATATTGAGATTTTAAGATGATGAATTCGAGTAAAATTATTAATGTGAAAGTTAATATATTTATCTTCATCATAGGATTTTATTTTAAATTTTTATACAAAAATCAGTATATTAAATAATTATAAAAAAATGTTGTAGTAATTATTTTATTAAGAGATAAACCAAATAAATGGTTTTAAAAATAATAAAATAAATATTATATGAACTATTTAATGTGATCCACTAATTTTATAGATACATATGACCTTTTATGAATCTATAAAAGCTTTTATTTCGAACATATATTCTGTATATATTTTATTTAAATTCAAATAAATGAATAGTGTCAAAATTGACACTATTGTTATTTTATAAAAATAACATATTATAAAATTGTTTAAAAATCACAAAAATATTTAAAAATTACAAATTTAAATTTATATGGTCCATAATGTTATAAAGTAAACAATTATGGAAAATTAACAACAAATAAGTAAATATTTTTTATAATTTAAAATTTAGAATTTTATTTCCACAAATAAACTTAAATAGATTAAATAAGGACAAATCAAAATGATAGGGTATAAAATAAGATCCAAACATGTCTAAATTTGATTGTATGATAATATTACAACCCTATCTCATATAATCACTGAATATGAGTCATTTTTGGTGGTTTTTAAGTGGGTTTAGATTTATTATAAATTAATATTTTTAAGAATTCTAAAGGTGCCCCTCTCCCCCCTTATAAAAGGGCACTTTCTCCCTTTCCTCCTCACACCAATTTGAGCCTTCAAGCTCGGCCAAACCCTGAAAAATTATCTTCTCCCTTTCCCCTGACACATCATAGAGGTTCTGGTCTACTTTAAAGACCAATCTTAGTGCCCTAAGAGGAGGTTTCAAAGAGGCGTATCGAAGAAGAGGTAATTTCTTCTCTCAATTCTTTCAAGCTTCATTGTCATTCAACTTCTTCTTCTTTAGCTGTTTCATTTTAAAGTAATAACATAAGTATCACTAATATAATTATTTGTTATTATAAATATTAAACAACCCCATTTCAACTTCTATCCATCCTACGGAAAACAAAATCACCGCGCGTGCGTACGTACGGAATATCGTCTCCACGCCGTGGTGTAATCTGTTTTTCCACCGACACCTTACATGGATGGGTATAATGGTGTAAATAATAACTATAAATATTTATTATAACATCATACTGATTCTGATATATCATATCATCCACTCCAATTCAATTCAATAATTATGGAAATGATATCATCGCTCGTGCGTACGTACGGACTACCGTCTCTACGATGCGATTGGATTCATTCTCCATGTTAACAATTTAAGGATTATTATAAAGTATATATAAGAAATAATAATGAAATATATGAAATTATAAACATACTGGATTTATTTATATATGTATGTGATCTACTTAATTCCATTCAACTCAATAAGGAAACGAAAATAACGTTCATGCGTGCGTACAGCCTACCGTCTCCATGAATGGTGTATTTCTTTCCATTTTTTGATCTATTATATATATGTATATTCTGAATATATATTATATATAAATCATGCTTTATATTATTTAATTATGTAATCGTGATCAAATTAATCATATGAATAATTACAAGTCAAAACACGGATGACAAATGAAACGATTTTACCCAAAACGCTCTTTAACATGGAATTTACAAAATAACGGGTAATATAAAGTCATAAGTGAACCATATATGATATAATAAAAATTAATATGATTCTATAATAAGTCAATAACATTATTTAAATCATTATACAGGAGTTTCAGATACGTACGAAGCATATCAGACATAAGTTAATGGATAATTTTGCAAATGTCATTTGTATCCGAGATTGTTTATTCGTAAAAATTTACTGGGGATATTTCTATCATGTACATGTTTTATAAAAGTGTTTTCATGTATTTTTTGAAAGTCCTTTTTACCCATTTTTTACTTTTACTACATGGTATGTATGAAATCTTTCTTCTATTTACGTTACGAGGTACTTTTTTGACTTTTCCGACAAAAGTACGAGGAGAATGTTATTTTTAACTTATACGGCGTGAATGGACTTTTACGGGTTCATAAAGCCTTATTTTCATGAACCTTCCTCCAAAATATTTCATTTCTATTTTAAAAAAAATATCTTTCTTTTAAAATTGCATAATGTTTTGTGAAATGAAATTGATTTTGAAGAAGAAAGGATATTTTCTTCAAGAATTCATTTCAAGTATTTTATCAAAACCATTTTTCATCTAAGATAACATTATTTCATATGTATATGTTTCAAGTATCATGTCTCTATGATTTAAATGGTTTCACTTTTCACATTATGAAATGATATCCACATAATTTATATAGATTATGTGATGATGGAATGATGTTTATGAAACCCATTTTGTTTATTAGGTTATTATGAATGATGTATGTTTTTTTCTATGGCACAAGGTAGAGTGATTTCATTATGAGATGGGTGGGACCTATATCTCCCTCCAATGCATTGGGTAAAGATTTTATATCTCATGAGATATACATGGCTAGAACGGAAAGTTAAACCGGTTCAGTAATACAGGACTGGAACGAGGAGTGAACTCAATTCAGAAAGGGACTTTGTCCACTAAGATGGTCTTGGCAGCAATGCCTTGGATACTATGGGAATCATTACATGTGGTTAATGGATTCCACAATTACATGTTTTATTCCCATGCTATTTTATCATGGTTTATGTTCCATTATGATCTATGCCTTATGTACTGCCAGGTTTTATGTTGTTGCTCAAGATTTTGATGTTTAAATATTATATTCATTTATTATGTTGAAATGTATATGGTATGTTTTATTTTATCCATGCATACCCTTACTAAGCATTTTAGCTCACCCTTTTTATGTTTTATTTTCCCCCAGGATCAAAAGAAAGGTTTTCGGTAAGGAAACAAAAAGTGGAAGATCTTTATGGGAGATGTTGAATATCTTTCACCACGATTACAAGATTACGTACAAGTTTCCAAAGACACTAAACTATTATGGTCCTTGTGTGTCTGTTTTTGTTATGTATTAAGTATTTCGCAAAAGTAATTTAATGTCCATGTACGTCAGTATTTGGGACTCTACATTTGGTATCAGAGGAAAGGTTTAGTCAACCTTTGGAAACTAGGATGCGAAAACGTTAGTGAGATCCCTAGAGATATTTCTAAGGTATGTCTAGGGATGTACCTAAGGATAAGAATACGTATAGGATATAGTCCTAGAACTACGGTAACGATCTTAGAATTTAACCTAATATATTAGATATTGAGGGTGCTCCCCCTTTACTATGTTGTTTTCCCTAGCATGATTTTTTCCTCTCACACTATTCTTTTTGGGTTTTAGAAAATGGCTGAAACAGGAAGATTCATGATAATGGAGGATATGACGGACAATGGAATGATTTTCTTTATGAGAAACCAAATGAAATGGGATCTGAAAGTCCAAACATCGTTATTATGCCTAATCAGCAATCTCATAATATGATCAATAATCTCAACTTTGGTAAGATTCCTGACTCAGATAATAAGAGAAAGATGGAGTTTCATGATGATCATATAAGAAAGAAAGTTCAATTTCCCTCATGTAAATCTTGTGGGAAGAGGCATCAGGGAGATTGTTTCAAAGGAACTGGAAGATGCTTTGGTTGTGGAAAAGAAGGACACAAAGCCAGTAAATGTAAAGGAAAAGGTTCAGTTAACACCATAGACAAGGATAATGGTATTGCTACGACAACAACAATGATAAGATGTTTTAAATATGGAATGTACGGGAATTATGAAAACCAATTCCCTAATGGAAAATCCCATTAAGAGAATCATCATGGTCATATGGGTAGTATTTATGTGGATGATGATGAGGAGACTAAAAATGATATATGAGCTGAAAGAAGTGTTGAAGTTCAGTCGATTGTTTTAGAAGGTAGTGGAATGATTGTATGTTTATCGAGAGTTATGTTGTATAGTTAATGGTACTATGGAATAAAAAATCATCTAAGGATTGTTACAATATTGTTTTTCCTCAAAGTATTTGAACGTATATGTTGAATGGTACCTGTAACCATAGAATGTTATTCAGATATTTTTGTAAAGTAGATGATATGAGCATAATGAAGGAATAAGAAGATAATGAGATGTTTGATTGTATTCATGAGCTCATGATTGATATAAGGACTAAGTGATATCATGGTTTGAGTATATATAATTTTGAGTATTTTGGTATGTGTAAAGTGTTAACTTTTAACTGCAATCATGTTTTTACTAAGGTTCAATGGGTATTCATTTTTCAAGAGAATACATGATTAAGGCCTTCGAACATTTGTAATGTGACCAACAAGACATATCTTATGATATATGGGGATCAACGATGGTATTAACAAGATTCTTATATGAAATCTCTGGTAATCTTTTTCACTATAATATGAAAATGGACTGCAATATTATGGATAAGCCTAAAGATTGTAATGGATAATGTTGGACATAAGTTAGTATTGTTTAAGGATAGAACCTTTTTTCGATATTATTGATGTGATGATATAGTAATGTAGTTTTAGAAAAAGGACAACCTGCAGGACGGGCGACAGCCCATCGCGTCGGACAAGGCTGTGGGAATCGAACCCACAACTGAAGTGCGACTAGCCTTTATCACCTACCACTGGCCTACAGGAAGTCCCTGGTTAGTAGAAACTGGTTTTATTTTATTAAGCGGTATGATATATGAAGTATAAGTTCATTTTTGGAACCATATACGATTAATCTAACCATAAGATGGACTTATAACTTTTGCTATCCATTTTATTGAATGAGATGGAATGACCCATCATTCTATCACATGATCTGCTAACACATCACGAATAAAAAATTCAACTTCATTTCATTAAGGGATGAAGTGGAAATTGTTCAATTCCCAAACAATAGTAAGATTGTACCAAAATCATGCAATTATTTATTTTAATTAATCAACTTTAGGGAAATGATCTTGAAAACCAAAAATGTTGTCCTAGTTCCCTTATATCTGATGAATCAGATGGTACCTTAGATCATCACAAATCAGTAGCTTTGTGATTGTTGGATTTTTCATAGCCATGTTCTCTACCAATCTCCATCAGAACTTGATGGTTATATTTTTCTTCCATATCCATATTTTCACGTATGTACTCCTACGTGGAAACCCAGTGATGAGTTAATTTGGGTAACTGTTACGTTTCATACTTTTTTTTAAATATTGGTTTTGGTATTCCTTTTTATGATGTGGGTTTCTATTAAAGAAACTTTCGAATAATAAACCATTTATAACCCCGATGAATTTTGAGGGAGAAATTCATTTTAAGGGGGTAGAATGTTACACCCCGAGATTTTATGAAAAATATTCTTTTAATTTCATTAATGTCTTGTGTTTTATGCTACACCAAGATTACCTTGCACTATACGCAACACCGTATTAGCTTGCAGTATACGCAACACTATTCTTGGATCGTGTTACACATAATTTTGATAATAGTTATTCTACACAACATTGAGTATATATATATATATTCAATGTATAAATGAAATATGGTAGGATTATGTTATACAAAACAATGAAGGATTCTTGCACATCACTCAACCCTGACTTGGCTTGCATTACACGCAATCGTGACCTTCCTCGATAGCGTGTGTTGTACGCAATACCGGGTTTTACTAAACAACAATATATTATTATATTATTATTATTAACTAGCCATTATTAATAGTATTAACTAAATTTTGAATCTTATAACATTATTATTCATCTTGCACATTTTCTAAAACGTGGTATAAGAACAAAATAAATTTTTCGAGTAAAATAAGTATTTTTCAAAAAATGCAGTTTTGTAGCCTTTTGATGGCGCACCCACTTTAAATCTAGTTTTTGACATGTTTATAAGTTCTATTTGACAAAATAAAATTCTTAATTTTAATCATGAAATAAAAATTTAGTTTGGCTAAATTTTCATATCATTCTGGTAACTTTTATATTTTGATGAATAGTAAAAACACGCTATATTTTAATTAAAAAGAACTTTTTTCATCGCAATAATTTATATGGTTAAATTATAATATTGAATTATTTTAAAGAATAAATATAATATATTTTTTACGATTTAATATAATTTATGTCATTATCATTGATTCTACCTTGAATTCGTAGGATAAATCAATTCAATCTTTTGCAATGTTTAAAAAAAAAACCCGTTTTCTTTCGACAACAGGATTAATTTTAATTTAATTTCTACAACTATAGTGTATTGAATTTGGAAAAATTGATTCCATATTTGGAATCAGTGGGTCCAAATTATGTTAATAAGCTACTTTTTTTTGGCATTGTGAATAGTAACTACGGTAAATTTTATTTACCATAGTTAAAGGTAAATCGTGTAATTAAGGGTAAATATAAGATTATGAAATTACCCTAAAACTTGTTAAAACCCTATTGGATGACTAAAAGTCGGACCATATCACCTAAGGGTCGGATTAGATTCATTTAATGGAATTTTTTTCCTTGAAAATAATTTAATTATTATTAAAACCAAAGAAAGTGACAACATGTCACTCTCTTAAATACTATAAGTATAATAATTTTAAGTTAGTGATAAAATTCATGAAAAATCAAAAATTAATAGTCTAAAGAAATCTAACAAAATCATCTACATTATGAAAATTTATTTAGAATTTTTTGGTATTAAATAATTATCAGTAATTGTGACACAATAGTGATGCAGAAATTATTTATCTAGTGAAAAAACAAGAATATAGTTTTTATTAAACTAATAGTGACCATAAAAGGCACAAAACCCTGACCAAAACATATTGTTCATTAAACTTTTAAACTATAATCATCCAATGGTAGAATATTTTACCATTTTGAGTCTTATACAAGCAATTATAACACTTATATTATTTTATTTTAAATGATGCCAAAGTTGTCACCTTCATAATTTAATAAATATAAAAATTTAAATATTGTGATTTTAAGATGATAAATTCTAGTAGAATTATTATTTTGAAAGTTAATATATTTATATTCATCATAGGAGTTTATTTTAAATTGTTATGCAACAAATCAGTATATTAAATAATTATACAAAAATGTTGTATTAATTATTTTATTAAGAGATAAACCGAATAAATGGTTTTAAAAATAATAAAATATATATTATATGAACTATTTAATGTGATACACTAATTTTATAGATACATATGACCTTTTATGAATCTATTCATGCTTTTAGTTCGAACATATCTTCTGTGTATATTTTATTTAAATTCAAATAAATGAATAGTGTCAAAATTGACACTATTGTTATTTTATAAAAATAACATATTATAAAATTGTTTAAAAATCACAAAAAAATTTAAAAATTAGAAATTTAAATTTATATGGTCTATAATTTTATAAAGTAAAACATTATTTAAAATTCACAACAAATAAGTAATTATTTGTTATAATTTAAAATTTAGAATTTTATTACCACAAATAAACTTAAATAGATTAAATAAGGATAAATCAAAATGATAAGGTTTAAAATAAGATCCAAACACGTATAAATTTGATTGGATGATGATATTACAACCCTATCTCATTTAATCTTCGAATATGAGTAATTTTTGGAGGGTTTTAAGTGGGTTTAGATTTATTATAAATTAATGTTTTTAAGAATTCCAAAGGTGCCCCTCTCCTCCCTTATAAAAGGGCACCTCCTACCTCTCCTCATCACACCAATTTGAGCCTTCAAGCTCCGCCAACCCCTGACAAATTATATTCTCCACTTTCCTTGAAACATCCTAGAGGTTCTGGTCTACTTGAAAGACCAATCATAGTGCCCTAAGAGGAGGTTTCAAAGAGGCGTATCGAAGAAGTGGTAATTTCTTCTCCCGATTCTTTCAAGCTTCTTTCTTCTTCATCTTCTTCTTCATTAGTTGTTTCATTATAATGTAATAACATCAGTATCACTAATATAATTATTTATTATTATAAATATGAAACAACCCCATTTCAACTTCTATCCATCCTACGGAAAACAAAATCCTCGTGCGTGCGTACGTACGTAATACCATCTCCATGTCGTGGTGTAATATGTTTTTCCACCAAAACCTTACATGGATGGGTATAATGGTGTAAATAATAACTATACATAGTTATTATAACATCATACTGATTCTGATATATTGTATCATCCACTCCAATTCAATTCAATAAATATGGAAATGATATCATCGCTCGTGCGTACGTACGGACTACCGTCTCCACGATGCGATGATATTCATTCTCCATGTTAACCATTTAAGAATGATTATAAAGTATATATAAGAAATAATAAGGAAATATATGACATTATAAAGCTACTGTATTTATGTATATATGTATGTCATCTACTTAATTCCATTCAACTCAATAAGGAAACAAAAACATCGTTCATGCGTACGTACGGCCTACCGTCTCCATGAACGTTGTATTTCCTTCCATTTATCGATCTATTATATATATGTATATTATGAATATATATTATATATAAATCATGTTTTTCATATTCTGGAATTATTTAATCGTGATCTAAGTAATCATATGAATAATTACAAGTCAAAACACGGATGACAAATGAAACGATTTTACCCAAAACGCTCTTTAACATGGAATTTACAAAAGAACATGTAATATAAAGACATAAGTGAACCATATATGATATCATAAAAATTAATATGATTCTGTAATAAGTCAATAACATTATTTAAATCATTATACAGGAGGTTCGGATACGTACGAAGCATATCAGAAATAAGGTAAGGGATAATTTTGCAAATCCCATTTTTATCTGAGATTGCTTATTCGTAAGAATTTACTGGGGATATTTCTATCTTGTAAATGTTTTATAAAAGTTTTTTCATGTATGTTTAAAGTCATTTTTACCAATTTTTTTACTTTTACTACATGGTATGTATTAAATCTTTCTTTTATTTACATTACGAGGTACGTTTTTGACTTTTCCAACAAAAGTACGAGGAGAATGTTATTTTTAACTTATACGGCGTGAATGGATTTTTACGGTTTCATAAAGCCTTATTTTCATGAAGCTTCCTCTAAAAGATTTCATTACTGTTTTCAACAAAATCTCTTTCTTTTAAAATTGCATGACGTTTTGTGAAAAGAAATTGATTTTGAAGAAGAAAGGATATTTTCCTCAAGAATTCATTTTAAGTATTTTATAAAAACCATTTTTCGTCTAAGATGACATTATTTCATATGTGTATGTTTCAAGTATCATGTATCTATGATTTAAATGGTTTCACTTTTCAGATTATGAAATGATATCCATTTCTTTTATATGGATTTTGTGATGATGGAATGATGTTTATGAAACCCATTTTGTTTATTGGGTTATTATGAATGATGTATGATTTTTTTTGTGGAACAAATAAGAATGATTTCATTATGAGATGGGTGGGACCTATATCTCCCTCCAATGTATTGGGTCAAGATTTTATATCTCATGAGATAGACATGGCTGGAACAGGAAGTTAAACCGGTTCAGTAATACTGAACTAGAACGAGGAGTGAACTCGATTCAGAAAGGGACTTTGTCCACTAAGATGGTCTTGGAAGCAATTCCTTGGCTACTATGGAAATCATTACATGTTCTTAATGGATGCCACAATTACATGTTGTATTCCCATGCTATTTTATCATGGTTTATGTTCCATTATGATCTATGCCCTATGTACTGTCATGACTTATGTCGTTGCTCAATATTTTGATGTTTAAATACTATGTTCATGTTTTTAAGTTCAAATGTATATGGTATGTTTTATTTTATCCATGATTACCCTTACTGAGCATTTGAGCTCACCCTTTTTATGTTTTAATTTCCCCCAGGATCAAAATAAAGGTTTTAGTTAAGGAAAAAAAATTGGAAGATCTTTATGGGAGATGTTGAAGATCTTTCACCACGATTAGAAGATTACGTTCCAACTTTCCAAAGACACTAAACTATTACGGTCCTTGTGTGTCTGTTTTTGTTATGTATTAAGTATTCCGCAAAAGTAATGTAATTTCCATGTACGTCAGGCTTCGGATCTCTACAATTTCAAAATTCTAAATTTAAATAGGTCAAAACCCCCTCATTTTCCAACAATTATGAATTCATTCTAGGAAGAATCCATAAAGAATACATTATTCCCAGCATGAAATTCAAATATTCTCCTCAAATTATTATAATATTCCTTTGTCTTCTTTGGGATGCTTTACTATGGCCCTTAATAGTTTGAAATTTAATAGTTATCTCTATTGCAATATCCAGTCCAATAAACAATCTCACCATAAATTCTTTCCAATAGGTTAGAGTATGACACCTCCACTCATTAAATTATACATATGGTGTTATATGTATTCTTGAATGGAAGCTGTTAATGTATGAAAATTACACCAAAGGATGAAATTGATCCCACATATAATGGATTTTGAGAGAAAATTATCTCAATAGGTATTATAAAGACTATATATTACTTTCATACATCCCATTAGTCTGAGGATCAATGGTTTTTCTTAAATGTATCACAATATTGTGATCCATTTGAATACTCTTCCAAAAAATTTAGTTAACGATTATATACAATCCGTTGAGGTTCCCAATGAATCTATAATATTTCATTGATATAGAACCTCAAAAGACCCTAAAGTGGTGTATCCTCTCTTATTTCAAAAAATTTAGTACAATTTGTAATAAGATCTATGATGACAAATATATCATCATTCTTCCTGGTATTCTTTTAGAGTCCAATGAAAATGTCTATAGTAACATTTTAAAACATCTATATCAGTATGAGAAGTGGATTTATAACACATTTAGGATATTGTATTTTTCTCTTCACTTGTTGGAATACCAAATATCAGGACACATAGTATGTAATTTCCAAATTTATTCTATCATAAAAGAAATTTTCTCTTAGAAACATATGTATCATTTGCCTACAATGGTGTCTAGACAAATTTAAGTTATATTCTTCATTTAGAAATTATTTTTTTCAATTTTGGTATCGATGGAACACATAGCCTCTTCCCAAATATCAACACTCTATATTTATAGATAAACTCTCTAAAATTTCATCAAATCACTACATTAATCTTCCTTTGTATATTCTCATAATCATCTTGGGAATTCTATATCCTTTATAGTAATGATGGTTTAAAAATTTATTATAAAAGGAATGAAGGACCCCCATGAATAGAAATAACCATATCTATATTTAATATATATATATATATATGAGATCCATTTTAATCATCAGCATGGTAAAAAACATTTTCCTTCCCATTTAATGAATTATCTACCATTATTACCTTCTCAGGGAGGTTCTTTGTTGATAAATAATTGTCATTGAATAATCCCAAATTTTTTTATTTCATATATATATCTTTCTTGGAGAAAATTTACTTCATACACTTGTGGTCTATATATCTAACATATATATCACTATATAGGTTTTGTAACTATATTTTAAAAGTAGTTATTATATATTTATGTTCAAAGAGATCATTTGGATAGTTATGTTCATGGATATAAACTACCATGATTCGTAAGAAATCACTCGATCGTTCTTTCTTATGATAGAACGAAGTATATTCTTTATCACATCATGATAAATTACCAATAATTATTTAACTTATAATATATATAATATTACTTAATTAATTGATATAATGTTTTATACTTCAATAAATTCACCAAATTCCCATGACCATGTTAACATAACAACTTTATGTGTTAACATGGTCAATGAGTAAGCTAGTAGGGAAAATATTGAACAAAAGCCTCATAGTATCATATTAAACATAGGTAAATTTAAAATCTGTTTGGGTTTTTAGAATAGTCCATATATTTAAAACCTTTTCCTTGAAGGGTTAACATATATTCCATCAAGGGAGTCTGTATAGATAAGAAGAGAAACATAATTAATCCAAAATTCACACTTATTATACTTCAATAATATTTCTTATTTTCTAAGGGTATCTAGAATTATTTAAAAATCACTCTCATTATCTATAAAGATATTATAGTAAATCATGACATCATAAATGAATACGACCACAAATTTATCTAGATAAATCTTGAATACTATATTCATCAGATCTACGAATACAGAAGGTGAATTCATCAACACAAAAAAATTTATCGTAATATCAAAAGGAACATTCCTTATTGGATATTTAGTCTCCAGTATATCATCCTCTTTCAACATTAGATTATGATATCCAATGTGAGGATCAATATTAGAAAATTATATGTCACCATGAAGTAAATAAAACAATTCACCAATTATTGGAAAATAATTCTTACTCTATATTCTAATGAAATTGATATTTATAGGTCAGAACAATTGATAAGAATAGACATGAGATATTGAATCAAATTTCTATGAATTGTAAAAGTTATTAAAAATAATCATTGATCTAGAAAGATTATATTATTATTTTTTAAATTATTAATAATGGATAATCATTGTAGTGTGTACGTATAAAATTTAAAATATGAGAATAAAAAAATTATATTTATTCAGTCTAATTGAATTATCCATATTCTCACAAACCAAATTATAGAATATTGAGCCCACTGAGATATGATATAAAATTTTACAATGGATAAATATAAACTACGACTCTTATAATGGGACCAATGTCAAACAATACATTGTATATAGGATAAAAAAACACAAATATCCTTTTACAAGTACAAAAAATTCAACATTTTCTATATGGACCAGATGAAACCTATGTTTTTTTCCTTTTATATAGATGAGAATAAATAAAAGACTAATATTTATAGGTGTTATAAACTATTATGTGAAAATAATATTTTCATAAAAATATAACCATCCTAGAATAAATAAGTAATCTAATGAAAAAATCATTGGATTTTCGAAACAAAAGAAGATGTAGAAATATTCTATTTAGCCCTTCAAATAGATTATACTTATGAAGCCTTGGAATTCCAGAAATTTACAGTTCATACCTTCAAGGTGAATGAAGTCAGATATTATTTATACCACCTTGACAAGTATTTAAATAGATGAATACTTTTAAAACCACATCATTTTTTAAATTGTAAAATCCACACTATCTTGACCATAATCATCATCATTATATGTAGGCATCAACTCAATTATAAAGAAAATATCTCAACCCATACATTGATTTCTTAGAAAATTAAAAATAATAATAGTTCTCCAAAATAATCTAGAAGAGATAAAAAGTGAGTCATGTTTTCCTTTTAATATAAATTCCATTTTAAAAATTCATAACTATTAAAAATTACTCACTAATGTGTTAAAAACACATCCATAAGAATAATTTATAGATATCTAATTGAAATAAATGATATTAAAGCTATAAAAATAAAAAATATTAATTTCAAAATTCATTCTATATTTAAAATAGGAAAATATTAAACAAAAAATATACAACCTTAATAACTGTAGAAAAAGTTTTAATATGTTTTATAATATCTACTATGAATTAAGAAATAATGAAATATAAAAAACATCTAAAAATAATAAATTATGAATATTTGAAGTTCATGTGGTAAATATAGGTGTCAAGGAATAAAATATTTTATCTTTACAATTTTTTTTAAAAAACACCACTAAAATATTTTATATCGGTACTATAAAATTATTTTGAATTTATGGATTCATGAGATTCAAAAAACACATAAAAAAATCTTACGGTAAATAAAATTACCACAAATACTATAAAAGATTCATATAAATAAAATCATAATATCATAACTCCATCATGTTCATATAAATACCATGTATAAAGGTATCTAATGTATTATATGATGTTCGTAAAGGGAACAATTATTTTGACATTTTTCATAATTTTACCAGGATATTCTCGAATAAATGTGGTTGTCTTACGTGCTGGTGGTGATTAAAACAAGTCAATATGTTACAAGACTTGTGTAAAGGTCGATGAAAGTATAAAATACATACTTAAGCACATTTATAGGAATAATGTATGTGTAATGAGAGTTTAATAATGTTAAGTATTAACTCTAAACTCATTACAAATGGTTAAGATAAAAGTAATGTAATGGTAATACTAAGAAATTGAACATTTCATAAAGGTAAAAATAACTTATATAAAGGTAATAGTAGATTTCTAATGAATGTGTGAGGTTAAAACACAAGATCTTTATTGGTAAATAATGAGTTATAAAACATACATAAAAAAACATAATCTTACATAGAATAAGTAATGATGCAAAATAATAATAGTATATTACTTTTCCAAATGTCATTACTTAAAATAAATATAAGGAATGATAGGAATAATAAAATTAATTGATTAAATAATTTATAAAGAAATAAATTAAACAAAATTATTATTGTAAATTAGAATATTAATATTTTTAAGTATTATAATAAAAAATAGATAAATCTTTTCAAGGATAACCATAATAAATCTCCCAGTTTTATATAATTATAGAAAAAAATATCAACATGAATAAAAATTAATTAATTTTGTTAATAAATTAAATAGTACTTTTAGTTATTAAAATAATAAAAAATAATGTGGTTAATAATCCAATTTGATAATATTCACCTTTTGGTAATTATAAATAAAATTTAAATTTCTTAAATTTATCACATTTTTTAGTTGATTAAAAAGAATGAAAATTTTGGAAAATAATTTTCTCTCACTTTTTTAAACAAATAATTAAAAAATAACTCCATTAAAAACATATTTCCAATACAAAATAAATTAATTGAATCATAAAAAATTAACTCCCTATAAAATAAATAAATATAAAAAAATATGTACCTCTACATAAATTAATGCATCTCCAAAAAATAATAAAACCTATGAAAAAAGAAACGCATAATATTCGAGAAATGTTTATAAGATATAAAAATTAATTTTAAATTTAAAAAACAAATTGTAAGCAGTTTCTAGAAACCAAAAAATATAAATCATATAGTGAATCCCCACAACACAAAAATTGAATAACTTTTAAATAACATATCAACCTATTATATGATAAAAGAATATAAATATGTTTGTTGGACATAATAAATAAAAACATACTTCTGTATCCATACCATTATTGGTTTAATAGGATTCCAAATAGTAAATTTAGGTACCCATGATATAGAAGTGTTAATCCTATTAACAATAAAATAAATATAAGAAATATAATCCTTTGTGTTAAGAAATGATAGAAAAATTACTATAGAAAATTAAAAACATAATGTCAAAATGGTCCACATCTAATGAAAGTAACAGATGAAATACTATCATTTTAAACATCTAAAAATCTATTAATATACAGTTTTTATAATAATTTATAAAATCCAATAAACAATCTATTGGATTTTTACATATTTTTTAGTTTCATAAATTACTATAATAATTTATTTACAATAGTAAATTTAAATAATACAGTAACCAAACTTAAAATCTCATCCTCGATATTCATATTTTTATTTTGAATAATTTAAAAATCATATAACAACTTTTCCATACTCTTATAGTAGAATATTTTAAACTATTATTCTCTATTTCTTATTTTTGGAAATCAATTTAATATACTCGTTTTCTTTATCAAAATAAGAAATAGAATTTTTAAGAATTTAATTTATAAATACATGATTTATCATTTGTCTTGAATTTTTTTTATAATCCTTATCATAATTTCATCCTTTTATGGATGATTTTTTAGTTCTTATAAACATTTAACATTTAAATCACTTAAATATTAAAATTTAGATTGATCACAATCACAATAAGAAAAATATTCAAAATAATAATATTATTAAAAGTATTACAATAATTTTTACATGATTGTTAAACACAAACTATAAATTGTAAACATTCCATGAATGGGATATGTTACCCATAATAATATTTTCCCATAAACCGAAGGTTAAATTTTTTTTATAACTTCTAAAATCTTTTATAATGTATGATTCTTCAGTGAAAGAACAACCAACACAACATGGAAATTTAATTTTTTCTTGTACTAATTATTTTTCCCATATTTTTTAATTATTTAAAACATATATTAGTTATGTTTTGGTTTCCTACATTCATAGAAAATAATATTGGATTTATATTTAGATTATTTTTATTTTAAATACTTTGTGTTACTCTTGATTTTCCATATATCCTTTTTTGGTAGTGTAATTTATAATTATAAATCTATGAACTCATTTTTTTAATATGATTTATATAATCATAATGATATAATATATAACTCTCTATGGAACTCTAGAAGAGTAAAAATAAACATATTTAAATTCAAATAGAATATTATTACATTATTAGAAAAATCAATCTCATTATTCCTATATTCATGTTTTTATTGTAAATGGGATCCAATCATCTTATCTAAGGATTATTCTAGAAAAGACCATACAATATTCAATTAATACCTTATTTATATTCCACTTTTTTGGTAAGGTTCAAATTTTTCATTCATTCTACACCTCATTCATTATAGTTTAAATATGTATTACGATGTTTTTCAAAGTTTCAATAAGTTTTTTAACATCTCATTTTCAGTTTCTGATTAGAAAATCTAAATTAATGAAATTCAACCATATGAATGTGATTATTAACTCTCTCAAATTTTTGAATTATATGATAAAATGATTTTAAAATCCTCTAGTTGTCAAAAGAATTTTTATATAAATATATATTACTAAAAACTTATACTAAGATAGAAACAATGATAATTCATAAATTTATAATTCAACCGATATTTTGAATCTTCATTTTCTATTATGTATTCATGTGAAGCCTCTGTAATTTTATAAGGCATATTCATTATTTTACAATATTCATTACATATATTCATTCAAATACATTAATCCTATTTTTCAAATATCTAGTATCACTTCCATTGAAATGAAGTGGTCTCACCATATTCAAGAAATCAATCACTTTATTTATTGTCACTAAAATTGATAATCTTTTTAGTCATGTTATATAATAGGATAAAAGTTACCACAAATATAAATAATGCTAATAAAATATACTTATATGGTTAACTTCTAATAATAATTATTTTTATCAATTAAAATAATAATTGCCCCAAGAAATCCTTAAAAATATCCACTATTTATATCAATTTATATTTGAAAATCGTTTATGGAAATATGCATGAGGGTGGGTGAAATGTATTTTTTTAAATTATATATTTTTCTAATGTGACCATGAAATATGATGGTTTAGAATGATTAAAAATTTATTTTTTAAATGAATAATAATAGGGGGATGTGCGAAAATTGTATCTAAAAATTAAATATTTAAACATAATATATTTTTTAGTGTTTCATTCTAATCGACATAGTCAAATCATCACACCACAATATATTGAGTATTAAACCTGCTCAGATCTAAGAGAGATGATAAAATAAGAGAAGAATAAGCTCAACCTTTTACAATGGGATAAATTCCACCACTGAAACATTACATGGGAGAATCCCAAACCCTAACAAGAATTTTCTAGGAATAGACAAAGCATAGGATTTTCCACAAGGATAATCCTCCACCAAAGTGTTTTTTATTTCATTCAGTTGACCAAGACAAAAGAACTACTTTTTAAATGTGGTATAATCTAATATATGAAATTATTATTTTTATATAACTATAAACATCCTAGAAAAATATTATACAACACTGAAAGAACCATTAGAGAGTTATTGAATTAATACTAAAATAGAGAAATTATTTTTAGTAGTTTAAATTAATTTAAATATTGATTTATGGGTTTTCCAACAATGCAATGTTTTTATCTTAAAGGTTAATGAAGTGAAAGATGATGTTTCCCACATTTAGAGTTCTTAAAACCTGTGAAACATTTTTTACATGTGATCAAATTTATAATTGTATCATCTAAACAATCATAAACATATTCTTCAACATTACATGCATTCCCCCATACCTTAAAATAGAAAAAGTGAAAAAATTCAATTTATACACTAAGAAATTCCAAATAATGAAAATAATAAATGAGATATATAATTATCAAGGGGACAGATAATGAGAATAATATTATAACCCAAATTTTTTAAAAATTGGAGTAATTCAAGTGTATATTAAATCACTTCTTAATGATTTCAAAACACTTCCCTAAGAATTGGTTAAATATATCCAATTGAAATCACTCAAATTAAAATATAAAAATTAATAATTAGAATTTATAATTTATCACCACATTTAATATATGATAATATCAAATATAATGTTACTTCATTTAAACAATGAAAAAAGTTTGAAAATGTTAGATAATATCTAAAATAAATTTAATGAAATTAAAATTAAATAAAAAATCACAATAATAAATAAAAAATATTTTAATCTCATGCAATAAATATATGCATGAATGGATAATAGCTTGGATTTCATAATTTATTTTAAAACAACAAAAAAATACTTCACATGAATTCTACATAATTAATATGAATTTATAGACACATTTGAGTAATTAGAAAACATGAATAGATCTTATATTAAATAAAAATACATATAATATCATGAAATAGAGTTATATGGAGAAGATAATTATCACATTATGAATGAAGGGTCATAAACATGAAATCCATAAAGATAACATAAAAACTGTGTGACTTGTATAAAGGTAATAATGATTTTAACATTTGTGTTAGTTTTTAAAGATATGCTTCTTTGAAGGTACCTAGGTTACATGCATAAAGGTAACCAAAATAAATCTATATGCTAGATGACATGTGCAAGGTATATGAAATCTCAAACAACATATATAAGGATATCAATATGATTCATGTAAGCTCAAAGGGAGTTTCAAATTGGTAGATAGAAACTACAAAGTTTTTTAGAAAGGGTATGATAGAGGTTACCTAATAGTAAAACTATAACTCTAAACATTGTGTAAAGGTGACATTTACTTAGTTAAAGGTAAATAAAGAGTTCTAAAATATGTGTAAGGGTAAAAATAATGTTTTTTAAATTTAAATAATAAATTTCAAAACTTATGTAAAGGTAGTTTTAATATAACAATAGTTCTTACGGGTAAAAATTATCATAGAAAATTAATATTTTAAAAGTTTTAACATGATATATGTCACGAAACAACACGGAACGACCCTGAACCAGTCACCCGATCCCCATGGGCTGGCAACTAGTGACAGGCATCAAAATTTTACAGGTCAGAATGATTTGGCCCAAAAGAAAATAAACTAAGAAACGGAAAATAAATATAACAAAAACAAATAAACAAAGAACAACCAACAACACTACTAACCTGACCTTGACCAAAACTCCACGTGACCCCGTGGGTCACTCTCCAATACCACACCCAATGTCTCTCAAGGTGAACAACTGAAGTTAGAACCTGCAACAGAACTAAAAACAAGAAAACACTATAGGCATGAGTATTAAAACTCTGTATTCTAGCACGATATCTATTCCCAGTGCACTACCTTTCAAATAAAAGAAACAACATTTCAAGTGTGAACTAGAATATATAAAAGTATATTTTTTTAAATATTTTACATAAAAAAAATTACTAAACATTTCCCTTAACCATTTCCAAACATAGGTTAATTTATTTACTGTCAATGGATTATTTTGAAAGGGAAAGTGATGTTTACATTATCAAAATTGCACAAAAACAATTAAACACTTTCATTTAAAATAGATTTTTAGAAACTTAATCAAAATAAATTTACCACTTTCCAAGGAAAACAATACACCAGAAATGCACAAAGTAAAACACACAGTAAGGGAAATGTGGGTATACATATGAGCATCATAATCATTACTACTAGCAAAAGAAGACGAATAAAGATGGGTGATCCTAGGAGATCAAGAATAAACCATAAGACACCAATACATGCGAAATAATCCTTGTTGACAAGTCATGATGAAATAAAAACTCACAATACGCTCGACCATCCACTCTCGGGTAGGTCGAGAGAAAATTCCATAGTAATAAACCCAATATATCCACCTACTATGGGCCACTGGTTAGTACCATTACCTACTAGTGCATCAATCATTCATATAATATTCTCTCAATATGCCAGATTCCCATATCTCAATTGTTTGGAAAGGGGGTGAGCGAACCGATGCCAACCGAGCATCCAATAATATATATATATAAAGCACAACAGGCATCACCCCGAGCCACTCCATGGAATAACCTATTGCCTTTAAACTACTCATGTACCTAGGAGCCTCAATGCATGACCTCCCAAACAATCAATTGATACCAAGGCATGAGAGTTGTCCTACGAGGGTTTTTATCAAAACATTTTCATCACTTTCCATAAAGTGCCAAATGGGCATTAAATACATTTCACAATAACTACTCTAAAAGGAACCAAAACACTTGTGCATTCTTGAGAAGAAATCATTTATCATTAAAACCATAACTACATTTGAAATTATTTGAATTATGTTTAAAGGCCAAACCGACATTCTTTCAATACTGGGTGTCTGCTCGTCGAGAAAATTTTTCAAGTGTTGTGTATAAAATAAACTTCTCTTTTTTACACCAAAAATTATTTAAAAATTAATTGTCTTATAATAAAAATTAATTATCGTATATTATCTCACATTTATTAAAATTAATAAAATGTTAAATTTGAAGAATTAGTGTGCACAAATAGCAATAAATAATGTAACTTAAATTTTAAAAAGCAGTGCAATGGGAACCCACCTCGACTCGATGTCCAAACACAACGACACGTCACACCTCGTACAGACGCACAAACACCGCACAAACACATGCACTCCTACAACCATAGAATCGTGGGTCTTCCTTGTAGACACGCTGCAACAACCGCACAACTAAAACCGAATAAACACGGACTTAAAACAATTCAAACGAATAAACAGTGAAAAAGAAACACCTCAACATGTTTTCAAAACCCAAATCACAACCTCAATATTATTTACTAAACCCCTTTAAAAACCACAAAGTGTTTACAAAAATCCCACAACACTCAAAATAAATAATCAATCTGCCCAACTTAGAAAACAATATTAAATAACATAACAAGGTCCGACATAATGAAACACCACCAAGTGACGAAAAGAGGGTTTTATATTAAAAAAATATGCCCCACTTCATGTAAACTTTGTTCGTGAAAATAAACCACCCATCATAACCTTTTCATGATATAATTCACATAACTAATTCAACTTAATAAATTTCTACACAGTTGAAAACCAAAGTCGACACATACAAAAGATATTCTTCTCATTGAAAATCACTTTTTAAAACATACACCTCTTAATACCCTTGAAAACATAGTTTGCGCCATCCTAATGTGCCCTAAAACCATTTTTCAAACGTTTCACCAAGACAACACCAAACAAATTCATACCATTTCGAAAACAAACACATTAATAAAAACACACCAACCAATACAAAAACTCGCCAACCATTTCAATCCAAAAACACCCTTCGCTCCACAAAAACAAATAAAGGAATGCATTAATAAATTCAATTAAGCATATTAAATTCATCAAAAAATTATATTTGGTGGAATCTCCTACATCAAACATTGACGAACCTTCCAAAAATGGTGCGAAACCCACCGCAACCGCACCTGCGGGAAGCCAAAACCAACATACCGACTAAGATCGCACACAAAAAATTTATGGTTTCACTTCAAAAAATAACCCTAACAATGGATAACCTCAAAACAACAAAATCTCACCACAAAACAAGTTGAGGGTTGGTTGTCCAGGGGTTAGGGTGAAGGGTGACGCGCGCAAGAGGCGAGCAGGTGGTTCGGGTTACAGGAAAGGTGCGAGCAGGGGGGTTCGGGTTGCCGGAAAGGAACGAGGTTGGTCAGCTAGTCAGGAGTGTTGGAAAGAGATTGAAGAGGAGAGGGATACTAGAATAGGAGGTTGGATGGGTGAGGCCGAGGGAAGGGGTGTGGGGTTCGAATGGCGCGCAGGGGAGGAGCCGGGTAGGGGGGTCGAGGTGGAGGGGGCGAGCGGCGTGGCAGTGGTTGGGAGGAGGGCGAGAGGCGATGGGTGCGTGGAGAGGGAACTGGAGAGGGCCTATGGGGATGTCGGCTGGGCAATGCGGAGCAGATGAGGGCCTATGGGGATGGCTGGTGCGACACACAATAGGAACAGGAGGGGGGGGGGGCTCGCGCATCGGCAAAAGGGAAGGGGGGTGGCTGGGTATTAGGTTTAGGGTTCCCCTTTTTTATTAATATTATTATTACAATATTCATAATAATAATAATAAACATAATAACAATAATAATAATACTATAAAAATATTAATAATAATAATAATAGTATCAAAAAACTAAAATAAAAAATAAATACAACGAAATGAGTATTAATAAAAATAAAAAAAATATATAATGTTAATTACACCATATTATCAAAAATAATTAAAATAATAAAGAAGGGGAAATGGCCGAAACCTGGGCCGACTGCGCGGCAGCCGCACATGGGTCCGAAACCTAGTAAAGGCATTAAACGACAAGAAATTTTAATTCGGGGTTCTGCCCGGACCACAGAACTAAGAAAAATAAAATAAAATAAAATAAAATAAAATAAAAAGTAGGGTTTGAAAATTCTCCCCACCACAAGAACTTTATGCCCCCAGAAAGTCACCCAAAAAAACAATAGACGAAACTTGAATCAATTCCTAGTTGAAATCAAGAGTAACCACAACACGAGAGGACATGAGAACACGAGAGGGTTATCTCCACCACAAGAACTCAACTAGTGGGGAAATTTAACACTCAACCATACCACCCCGAGAGGGGGGGTGACGCGGGAACTCCCAACTAACCCACACTAACCTTTCTAGCCTGAGAGAAACAATGCATCCACTAAAACATGGAACTCTTGACCTAGAACATAAACCCCGAACACTTGGGAAGAAAAAAAACCTTTGAGAAGAGCTTATTCCACAAAGTAAACACAATCATTCCCATAATGTCTTTTCTCCCAAATACACATACATCTCCAAACGAATACAGTCAAACTGAGATCAACTCACGCAAGATCCAAACACACATTTAAGAAAAACACACAATCCAGAACACCATAATCCGAAAAATAAGACTGTTTCGATTACACATGATCATACTCATCCCAACTACACGACAACACAATGAACCTACCACAACGCCAAAACTTTAACAGTGGAAGAATGCGAACGGAAGGAATTTAAAAGTTTCATTTACAACATGGAACATGAAACCCAAACTGAGGCGTCAGACCCCCGACAACTGCAATGCTTCCTCGGGTGACACTTCCTTCAAATCTTCTCTAGATGATCCAGACACCTGCAATGATGGCACGTCTACGGAGGGGTGTGACATGATGGCTCATATTCCCTAAACGTCCATACTGACGATACAGCATTAGACGGTCCGACGAACTGGAAGTTGAAGTCACTACAAGGAACTCTTTAGAAAAACATTTACCTAACACACTTTGTTCGTTAGATGGGGGACCTTCACGATCAACTGGATATGGTGGATTTCCAATCATTTGCGCCCTGGAAACCAACTCTGCTAAGAACACCTCATGCACCAACTTCTCAAAAGTGATGCTCCCAAAAAGGGAGGACTCACTCCTTGATATCTAGATGAAGACCCCTGATGAAGGGAGGAGTCTTCATCCAGTCCTATAGAACTACCCCTGAAAAAAGTGACGCAAGATCCTTGAAATGGTCAACATAGGCTTTCACCGTCTGCTGGCCATGTTGAACATGCATGAGATCTTCCATTTTCTTCATCTTCACTTCCACAAGTATAAACCATTTAATAAATATGGATTTGAAGACATACCACATCATCCCAACTTTCAATAATGGAAGGGTGAACAACTCTTACTCAACCGTGTTGGAACTTCGAACAGACCCAGGCCAACATGCACTCAAACAACTTTGGGAGTTCCCAATACCATGAAGGTGCACTCGACCTCTTCAAGACACTCTACTGTCTCTAACAAACCCTGATCACTGTAAAGGATAGTCATTGTCTGGTAAAGACTAAAATCTGGGCATGACTCATCAAAACTATGGGATCCTTTCTAGGAGGCATTACTATACAACGTATAAAACACCAAGCCGAAACCGATATCAATCGAAAAAACATCAATAAAACACCCTCATCCAACAATAACCAGCTCAAAAAAACCAAACGACCACAAAAACAACCCAAAATTCCCTGTCCAAAATTCTCGTTCCATTTTAGATTCCAAAACCACCCTTCTTTCTTAAATCAAAACCGCTTTCATTCAAGACCACTATCCAAATACCAAATCCACTTTTCAAACCAAAATCACTTTCCAAACTATTTTCCACTTTAAAATCCAATATAGAAAACAAGGTCAAACCTTTAATTTCAAACACACCTTGGTAATCCCATGAACCGTTACAAATTTCTTCATCCAATTTCATTCATACGCAGCAACACGCACTTTCCACGCATCCTCTCACATGTGGAAACGTTCATAAAGAGTACCTGAGGTTTCAGCCCAAACCATTCTCGTCCTATTTCCAAGCAAACCCCAGTTTTCCAAACCAAAGTCTTTCAGTTTTAAAACCCATTTCATAAATTTAATGTCCTTTAAAATTAATCGGTCCCATTTTCAAAAACCTTTTTTTCAATTCCAAAAAGGCACTTACACCAACCA
Organism: Viscum album; assembly: GCA_963277665.1. Classification (NCBI taxonomy): domain Eukaryota; kingdom Viridiplantae; phylum Streptophyta; class Magnoliopsida; order Santalales; family Viscaceae; genus Viscum; species Viscum album. The sequence goes on from OY728136.1 coordinate 2,094,675,519, forward strand.
GAACGAAAACGACACTCAACTTGCATCAAACCACCGGAGTGACGGACTAGAAGTCACACTTAACCTGGTGACATGGTAGTGGGCCATGCCCCCTGTAAGAGTCAACAACAAGGAGGAATTCAAACCGTGTACTCAGACTCCAAATGGGTCACTACTCCATGTGAGATCACGATGTAACATCGGTTTACCTCTGTTGTCATCCCCCAATCCAAAACGAACAAGAACGAAACAAAGACTGAATTCCTAGACTATCCCTGGAGACTGGAGGTGCGGAACGGGTGAGGGTGCATGAGGTCCATTCCGTACCTACCTATCGAGGCCCGAAAATCCTAATATCCATATACCAGACACCCCAAATAACAAGGGCCTCCTCTGATACCATTTTGTCACAAACTAACCTGGAACGATCCTGAACCGGCCTCCCGAGCCGGTCCGTGACATAGCCCGAAGGGCGATCCCGATCCCCACGTGCTGGCAACTAGTGTCAGGCATCAAAATTTAACATGTAAGAATGATTTGGCCCAAAAGAAAATAATCTAATCAATGGAAAATAAATAGAAGAATAAAAAATAAACAAATAACAACCTACAATGCTACAATCCTAAAAATGACCAAAACTCCACGTGACCCCATGGGTCACTCTCCAATACCACATCCAACGTCGCTCAAGGCGAACAACTGAAGCTCTAACCTGCAATAGAATTAAAAACAAGAAAACACTATAGGCGCGAGTATTAAAATTCAGTAGGCTAGCCCGATATCTATTCCCAATGCACTAACATTAAAATAACAGAAACACCATTTCATGTTTGAACCACAATATATAAAAGTATGTTTTTCTAATTATTTTACTTAAAAAGAAAGTATGAACCATTTCCCTTAACCATTTCCAAACATTGGTTCATTTCATTAGTGTCAATGGATTTTTTTAAAGGGAAAGTGATGTTTACATTTTCAAATTTTCACAAAAAGGATTAAACACTATCAGTTGAAAACCATTTTTAGAAACCTAATCAAAAGAAATTTACCACTTTCCAATGAAAACAATAAACCAAAAATGAAAAATGTAAAACACACAGCAAGGGAAATTTTTGTATACATATGAGCATCGTAATCACTACTACAAGCAACAAAAACCGAATAGACATGGGTAAACCTAGGAGATTGAGAATAAACCAAAAGTCACCAATACATGTGAAATCTTTTTTGCTGACCTATCACGATGAAATCAAAACGCACAATATGCTCGACCATCCACTCTTGGGAAAGACGTGGGAAAATCCCATAGTAATAAACCCAGTATATCCACCTACTATGGGCCACTGGTCATTACCATAACCTACTAGTGCAGAAATCATTCTTAGAATATTCTCTCAATATGCGAGATTCCCATGTCTCAAGTGTTTGGAAAGGGGGTGAGCCAACCGATGCCAACTGAGAATCCAATCATATATATATATATATAAATCACAACATGCATCACCCCAAGCCACTACATGGAACAACCTCTTGACTTTAAACTACTCAAGTAACCGGGAGCCTCTAAGCACGACCTCCCAAACAATCAATTGAAACCAAGGAATGAGAGTTGTCCTAGGAGGGTTTTTATCAAAACATTTTCATCGCTTTCTATAAAGTGCCAAACTAGCATTAAAAACATTTCACAATCCCTACTCTAAAAAGTACCAAAACACTTGTTCATGGTTGAGAAGAAATCATTTATCATTTAAACCAGAACTACATTTGAAATTCCATGAATTGTGTTTAAAGGACAAACATGCATTCTTCCAATACTAGGGGTCCACTCGTCAAGAAAATGTTTTAAGTTTCATGTATAAAATAAACGGCTCTTTTTTTTACACAAAATAATCATTTAAAAATTATTTTTCGTATATTAAAAATTAATTATCTTATATTATCTCACATTTATTTATATAAATAAAACATTTAATTTGAACAATTAGTGTGCACAAACAGCAATAAATAATGTAACATAAATTTTAAAAAACAGTGCAATGGGAACCTACCTCGATTCAATGTCCAAACACAACGGCACGTCACGCCTCGCACAGACGCACAAACACCTCACAAACACGTGCATGCCGACTACCGCAATATCGCAGGTCTTCCTTGCCGACACACTGCAACAACCGCACAACTAAAACCACATAAACACTGACTTAAAACAATACAAACGAATAAACAATGCAAAAGAACCACCTCGATAAGTTTTCAAAACACAAATAGAAACCACAATATTATTTACTAAACCCCTTTAAAACCCACAAAGTGTTTACAAAAACCACACAACACTCAAAATAAATAATCAATCTGCCCAACTTAGAAAACAATATTAAAAAATAGAATAAGGGCCGACACAATGAAACACCACCAAGTGACTCAAAGGGTGTTTTATATTAATAAAATATACCCCAATTCATGTAAACATAGTTCTTGAAAACCAACCACCCATCATAACCTTTTAAAGATATAATTCACATAACTAATACAACCAAATAAATATCTACATAGTTGAAAACCAAATTCGACGCATCCAAAAGATTTGATGATCCTTGAAAACCCATTTTTTAACGCATACACCTCTTAATACCCTTTAAAACATAGTTGTCACCATCCAAATGCACCCTAAAACCATTTTGGAAAAGTTTCACCAAAACAACACCAAACAAAATGCCAAACATTTCCAAAACAAAAACATTAATAAAAACAAACCAACCACTTCAAACCAAAAACACTCTTCTCTCCACAAAAACAAATCAAGGAACACATTAATAAATTCAATTATTCATATTAAATTCATCAAATAATTCTAATTGGCGAAATCTCCTACCTCAAACATTTACGGACCTCCCAAAAATGGTGTTAAACCCCATTCGTACCGCAACCGCACCTGCAGGAAGCCAAAACCAACATACCGGCTAAGATCACACATTGAAAATTTATGGTTTAAATTTAAAAAATAAATCTAACAATGGATAAACTCAAAACAACATAATCTCACCACTAAAGGGGTTGCGGGATGGCTGTCCTGGGGTTCGGGTGAAGGGAGATGCACGCAAGAGGCGAGCAAGGGGAGTTCGGGTCATCGGAAAAGAACGAGGTAGGTCGGCCGGTCAGGATTGTTTCCCTGAGACGGAATAGGGGACGACTGCCAAAACTGGAGGTCGGCTGGGTGAGGCCGAGGGCAGGGGCATGGGGTTCGGACGACGCACAGGGGAGGAGTCGAGTAGGGGGGCTGAGGCGGAGGGAGCGAGCGACATGGTGGCGGTTGGGAGGAGGGAGAGAGGTGACGGGTGCGTGGAGAGTTAACAGGGGAGGGACTACGAGGACGTTGGATGGGCAAGGCGGAGTATACGATGGCCTGCAGGGATGGCTGGTGCGGCGCTCAACAGGAACAGGAGGGGGGGGCTCACGCAGCGTCAAAAGTGAAGGGGGGGGGGGGGGGGGGCTGGCCAGGTATTAGGGTTAGGGTTCCATTTTTTTATTAATATTATTATTACAATATTCATAATAATAATAATAAACATAATAACAATAATAATAATACTATAACAATATTAATAATATTAGTAATAATAATAGTAGCACAAGAATAAAAATAATAAATACAACGAAATGAAGATTAATAAAAATAAAAAAATATAATTTTAATTACAATTTATTATCAAAAATAATAAAAATAATAAAGAAGGGGAAAATACCTGACACCTGGGTCGACTGCGTGGAAAATTCCAACCATGCGGCGACTGCCAACTGCGTGGTAGCCGCACACGGGTCCAAAACCCAGTAAATGTGTTAAACGACAACAAATTTTAATCTGGGGCTCTGCCCGGACCTCAGAACTAAGAAAAATAAAATAAAATAAAATAAAATAAAAACAAATTAAACAAAAATGCGGGTGTGAAAATATATATATAATGAATAAAATGAATAATTAAAATAAATGATGAAATAATTAATTATAAATTAAATTCAACCATGTTATTATAAATAAAAACATTGTAATATTTAATTAACAAAATAGTAAACAAATATGCTTTCTCAAGGATCTACACAAATAATCTCCCTCTTTTCGATAATTACATATATAAATTTAAATTTTAAAATAACAAGACTATTGGTATTAATAAAAATAATAATATTTATAATTAATAAAATAATAAGAAAATTAATTTTTCCAATTATCCACTCTAATAATATCCACATTTTTAATAATTAAAAAAACAACAATTTCAAACTATCTCCCCCTTTTTGAAAATTCTCAAAAATATTAAAATTCTGAAAACAACATTTTCATTCCCATTTTTAAACAAATAATGGAAAAAAATTATTTCCCAAAATATTTTTCTACCCAAAATAAAATACATCAATAATAAAAATATAAAATCTGTATAAATTACATAAATATAGTAAATAACATGTTGATCCCATTAAATTATAACTTCTAAAAAACTCAATGAAGCCACAAAAAATTAATATGATATATGAGGAATTATAAAAAGATACGAACAAAGTTTTAAATTAAAAAAACAATTTAACATGTTCCATTAAAATGAAAATTACAAAACATATAATACATGTCTACTAGGAAAAGTGAAATACATTTTAAACCACATGCTAACACAAAATATGATAAAACAATATGAATATGTATGTTATAGATAAATATTTAAAAAATGCATAAGATTCCAAATAATTTGGTGTCCAATAGGATTTAAAACCATACCTTTCGGCACCCATGTTGTATAAGTTTCATTCATCTTAACATTAAAAGCGGATTCCAAATTATCAACCTTTTTGTGGCCCAATTATTTATTAAATTATAATAGACATTTAGAATCATAATATATAAATAACAAACCTTTAAATTAAGTAAGGGATGAGATACCATCGTTTTTAACTGAGGATATTTTCCCATCAATAATGTTAAATTGGTTCCGATTTAGTACATAATTATTTCTTGGAGTCTAATTCATCTTTGAAACGTCGTCCTATTTAATAATATCATTTCATTTCTCCATTTTACTTCTCATATTTATCGTCATGTTTTAACATTCGACACTCATATTTACTATGTTTTGGTTACCTGCATTCATAATAAATAATATTAGATTTTCTCTCAGATCCATTTCTTTTAAAACACGTCTTCTTTCTCTTTATTTTCCCCAAATCTATATTGATAGTATGATGTTTTTTTATGGTTGCTTAAATTCATATTCAAACTTGATTTAGATAGACATAATTCCATATGTTAAAATAATCTAAGGAATCATTATAAGTGTATAAAGAATAAATTTTTTAAAAAAGTAAACAAATATTGTTCATTAGATTAATTAGTCTCATTTTTCATCAATTCAAAATGATATTGTAATATATATCCAATCACCTCATCCATTGAGGATTTTGAAAAATATTTTCTCTAATGAATGGAGACTTTCTTCAATTCCACTTATTCGTTATGTCTTGAAGAATTTTTTCAATCATCCCTTAATTCTTCATTGATTCAAAATGTATACCCATGTTTTGACCAACCATTATTAATTTGTTAGACATATAATTTTCACTTTCATTGTATGAAATTATAAATTCTTGAAATTCACCCCATTGAATTCCATGTTAGTTTTTGATTAAATTTATGTTCTAATATGATTTAATTTTTAAGTCCTCAAGATGATAGAAGAAATTTTCTTATAAGATAAATCACTATAAACACTTTTACTGAGATAAGAATAATGAAAATTTATAATTATTTAACTAAAAACATATTTTGTAGCATCATTTACAGTTAAAGATTCATGATCAACATCTTGTATTTTATATGGTCTTACCATAGTAGAACAATATTAAATATGTATATTCTTTAAAAATTCTTCTTTATATTATTCCAATATCTTTAATCACATCAATTGAAATTAGTTTTTCTTTTTAGATTCAAAAAATCAATATCCTAGTTCTCCAAAAATGAAATAGATCTATTCCTTGGTTTTCCAATAGATTAAGGATTCAAGACAGATCAAAAATAAATAACGTAAAAAACTATCCTTTTAATGTCAAATTATAATTCTAATTGTTTTTATTGTAGAACATAATAACATAACTATAAAATTATTAATATGATTCGCCTTTGATATCAATTTAGACGGCATAATGATTATGGGAAATTGACATGACTGGGGAATTGATTTATTAAAGAATTGTTAATGTTATTAAAAATAATAGTGTAATTTGGTAGTTTAAAATGATTCAAATATTCTATTATTTAATGAATAAGAATAGTGCATGTGTGAAAAGTTTATGAATAAAATTAAATATTATTACACATTTAATTTTATAGTGGTTTTGTCTGACAGATTTAGTCCACTCTGCACATCCCAACCAAAGGAGTGTGGCACCGAATAAGATACGAGAGATAACATTACATGGGATCAATATAATCAAAAACTTTTTTAATATGATGAATCCTAAAAAGAGATATTTACATAGGAGAATACCCAAAACTAAATATAATTTTATTCTAAATGTCAAAACACAAGATTTTTTTCATGGATCTTCACCAAATTATGTGTAAATCTATTAATTCATTTGAGAATAACAAAAGAACTACTCTTTATATGTGGTAAAATCTATTCTATCAAAATATTATGTGAAAAAATACTACCTATAAGATATGACATAAATATGCAAATTAATGAACTATTGGAGATATATAAAAAATAATTTATTTGTAAAAAAATTTAATGTGCCTCTTCAAATTGATTTTAATGATTAATTCTAGGTGATCTAAAATTCTAAAGTTTTTCTCATCATGGTGAAAGAAGCTTAAAATGTTTTTCCCCACCTTGAGAGTACGTCAATCAGATAAAATAGTTTTCGAAAATGATCACTTACTCAATTGTATCATAAAAACTATTAACCTATAGTCATCATAAATACACATAGGCCTTGATCCATTTAAATAAAAACAAGTCAACACTACCAAGTGATCAGTTGGGAAATTAAAAAGAAGAAGAATAATAATAATAATTCCTAATTATTGAGGATAGAGGTATGTAGGAAAACATTATCATCGTAATTTTAAAACAATTCAAAAAATTAAAACGTAATCAAAATAACTCATTAGTGATTTAAAAACAATTCCATAAAAATATTTTATTGATATCCAATAAAACTCACCTAGATACAAAGCTCAAATTTCACCATTTGAATTTCAAAATTCATTAGATATTTAACATATAATAATAAAAAACATTCAAGATACTATATTAAAAAATATAGGAAATGTTTGAATATAATTGATAATATCTAATGTGAGTCTAGAAACATTAAAATAAAAAAACAATTTTAAATTTTAAATTTTAATTATTAAAAATCCATTCGATAAATATATTTGTGAAATAGTAATTACATTAATATTAATTAAAATGTGTTTATAATTAAATAACAATACATCATATGGATTCTAAATAATAAATATGAATTTCTATTATCATTAAAATAATTAAAATACGTCAAACCATAAATTATTAAAAAAAATACAATAAATATCAGGAAATAGATAGGTCAAGATAAAATCTAACTTTCCTAACAACATAAGTGTCACTTTAAGATCCCATCATTTTTATAGGAATGTCACGAGATTTTTTATATGCAATTTTTTCCATGTTTTTTGTATAACATGTCTGGGTCTTGATATTGGTATTTTTGTGTAAAAACTGAAGATTTTTTTTGAAGGAGGTGAGGCTTTTCATGGTTTTATAATTGTTCATGATCGATTAAAAATTTTCTGAAATGGGGTCGCATGGTTTCTACAAGGTTTGAGCATGGATAAAGACAAGTGTGAAAGGAGGTCACATGGTTTGTTCATGGTTCATATATGTTTTAATACTATGTATGAAACTTGGTACATGGTAAGTACTAACCATGTGACATAACCCAACAAACCGTGCATGAGAAAATTAATGTAATGAATTTTTGTTTTAAAATTTTCCGAACCATCATATTAATAAAAAATAAAACCTAGGATGGCCATGATCAAATTATGTTGTTTTCAGGATCTCAGAGACATTATTAGGGCTTCTGACCTATGTTCGTGGTGATTCCAAACCTGTTTGGCTGATCTACACCTCTTCAGATAAGTGGATTCTTCCAGAATGATGTCACATTATTCTCTCATTCAGATGGTGGGTTTTTCTTTTATATTTTGGTTAAATATATATATATTATTGTAGATCATGATATATTATAATGGATCTATCTCCAGATTAAATGATATTTATTTGTTTAGTATTTATTTAGGTATTACGATTCAGATATCATTTTACATAGTTATTCCATAGAAATTATGGATTCTTCTGTTAGTGAGTGTTGTCATCAAATTGATGTAGCTGGTCTATAATTGAAATCTGAATGTCTTGATTTCAAATACATGTAATTAATTTTAGAATTTCATTTGGATATTTATGAATTCATTTCTTGATTGAATTTATAAATATTGGTGAATTATACAATTGAGGAAATTCTAAAATTCGGGATAATATGATTATAGGTATTTAATTAATTGTGATTGAATCGCAATATTTGGGTTGAAATATTAAATATTGATTTACTTTTTAAGAATTGGTATTGTTGAACTTAGTAATTAATTGGTGAAATAATTTTGATAATATGGGGATTGTGATATAAAATAATTAATTGTTGAATTAATTATGTTGAGATTGAGATTGCTAAAATTTTATAGTTAAAAATTGAATTAATTGTTTTTATTTTAAATATATTGAGATAGAATAATATATTATTTATGTAATTAGGTTTATGGAATTCTTTGAGATATAATAATTAATTAATTTTTTTAATTGAGGTTGTTGAATTAATTGAGATGAAAAAATTAATTAATTAATTAATTGTGGTTACTGACTTGTTTGAGTTTGAATAATTAACTGATGAATTGATTAATTTACCTAGTACGATTATTTAATTTTTGAATCAAATAATGGGATTGATGGGACTAATTAATTTATGAATTAGTAAATAAAAATAATATGATTTTTAATTATTGAAGTAAATAATGTGTTTGATGTGATTAAATAATTGATGAATTAATTAATGGGATTAAATTTGATTAATTAATTAATTAATTAATGGGATTGATGTGATTAATTAATTGATGAATTAATTATTGGAAATTGTGTAATTGTTTAACTATTGAATTAAACAATGGGATCATTGTGATTGAATATTTGCTCAATTAATTAATGGATTTAATTTGATTATTTAATTTTTTAATTAAATAAAAAAATTGGTGGGATTAATTAATTGATCAATTAATTAAAGAATATAATGTGATTTTTTAATTTTTTAAATAACTAATTAGATAGTAGAGACTAATTAATTGTTAGATTAATTAATGGGAGTAATGTGAATATTTAATTACTGAACAAAATAATGGGATTAATGGTATTAATTAATTGATGAATTAATAAATGAAAGTAATGTGATTATTTATTTTTTGAATTAAATAATTATATTAATGGGATTAATTAACTATTTAATTAATTAGTGGATGTAATATATTTATTTAATTGTTGAATTAAATAATGGTATTGTTAGGATTAATTAATTGGTGAATTAATTAACAGAAGAAATTTTATTTTTTAATTGTTGAATTAAATAATGGGAGTGAGTGGATTAATTAATTGATTAATTAATTACTATAAGTAGTGTGAATAGTTATTTAGGGAATAAATTTGTGGAAATAGCGTGGAAATTTAATTATTGAATTAATTTAAGGGATTGAATTTAATCTATTAACTGTGGAATTAATTAATGAAATTGATGTGAACAATTAATTTGTGAATTAATTGATTCAATTGAATGTGATTATCTAATTATTGATTTAATTAGTTGAATTTACATGAATAATCAATTTTATAATTATTTAATGGATGAGATATTTTTATTGTTGATTTGAGATAATTAATGATGGAATTAATTAAGAGATGTTGAGATTGTTTATTTGAGATAATAAATTTTAGACTTAAGAATAAGATATTGATATTGCTAATTTGATATAATTAATTATTGATCTAATTATAAGATATTGAGAATATGGACTTGGGGAAAATTAATAGTTGATATAATCATCATAATTTTTAATTGCGAATTGAATAATTAATTGTTGAATTAATTATGGGATAAAGAGATTGTGAATGTAATAATTAATTGTCGAATTAATTTTGGAATAATGAGTTTGTGATTATTGATTAATGGGATTCGTATGTTTCACTAATTGTGGAATTACTAGTGGTATGGATATGGATAATTAATAATTTAATTAATCATGTGTTAGTGAATGATAACTTGGTCCACTAATTGGGAAATAAATAATTAGAACAAATTCATTAAACAGTATAAAATTTAAATGGTAAAATGGGCATTCATTTTTGAATAATGAATGATAACATGGTCATTCAATTGTATAATGTATGAATGGTGACGTGGACCTTAAATTATGAAAAAAATAATACAAACATAGCCCTTACATTATGTCATGTATGAATGGTAACATGGGATTCATGAATGAACTAAAGAATGGTAAAAATGACCTTCTGAGATATGATATCCATCAAAAATGCTTTAGGCTCTCGCATTGTGAAGTGTAGATATTGAGGTAGAGTTGTCTATGGGATCCTATGGGTTTATGTTCTTATATAAATATTAATTGATAATTTCTTCATTGCGTACTTATGAATTGAAATTATTTCCTTTTAAAATTATATATACTATTATTTGAATTAATGTTTCCTAATATGTCATTGGTGGTGGCCTAATGAGCTGTACTCACACCCTACTCGGTCTGCCTGATTGTCACCCAAATTGATATCATGGTTGCAAGATATGACATGGGAAAAGGAAATGTATTTGGTGGTAGAGTCTAGATAGAGTAGGGACGAGGGAACCAAACATGTTTCGAGACCTACATTGTTGTTTTCAATGTCCATAATTTTGAGTTTTAATTGTGACACATGGAAGGTACATTAAAGAGAAATTTATATAGTTCATTTTTATACCTTATATCCTATTTCGGTCATCATGTGATACTAGTACCGTTCTATTTATGGTTATATATTATTCAGTTATTGTTTTTTATTTTCCACTGGCATATTTTTTGTATGGTTTGTGGCACCCGGCTTAGGATATTTCAGCATGTTGTATGGTTTACGGCACTCACCTTAGGATATTTCAAAGTGGTATCAAAGAAATTTCTTTCCTATTTTTTTGTCTTAAGATTTGGGAAAGGTGGACACACGACAATGTAGATTTTAGTATTTGGTTTGAGCTCGTACATGGGAGTAGCTAGCACATGTATGGGGGAGTACTGAGGTACCCAGTTTTGGATAATTGTCACTGATATTTTCAAATATAGTTGAATATTATTTTACTTTGGGTGACGCACTTGTTGTTTGTTGTGATAATGGTTGTCGATATTTTTTGATATTTTACTTGTTCCCCATTATGGAATGATAGGTCAGTTTTCATGAATCATTGTATGAATACAGTGTTATTATGAGATTCACAATTATGGGAATGCAAGGGAAAATAGTTCGTGGGTATGTTTTCAAACTTGAACTGTTATTCCTTTACTGAGCGAATTAATTGGAAAATGGTTCCTATATAAATTTGAGAAATGTAAAATTATGAAATATTTGAATAAATGTATGTTTATAGTGAATAATTTATTAATAGGAATATGTTTACCATTTTAAACAATGTCTTAGATGATGGATGGATAAGGTTAGTGATAGTGCCTCTTTTTCAACCATGTGGTAAGGTTTGGGGGAAGTGAAACTCGGGATGAGGGGTGATCACTTGGTTAGGATTGATGGTTGAAATGATGGTTTTGATCAGTGAAAACCTTGGTTTACTTCAAGTAATGAGACAATCAAGACTAATATCTTAACATCATCATGGGTACACCCTGAATGAATTGGTTAAACACCTTGATACCTAAATGTGTTTTTGTTTGATATGGGGCATGTTAGATGTTGTGCTTATGATGTGATACATGTGGATCTAGATGGTTGGAGCTACGCCATTGGAAGATTGGTGTTAAAAATACACTAAATTTGGGGAGAGATGTTTTTGATATAGGTGTATGGAGGAATACTATTTGTTGGAAGTTGTGGAATCAGAATGGTGATGAGAAATCCGAATGGTGAATGTTTAAATAACCCGAGGAAAGACTAGGTGGGCCTTGTAGGTTTTTGATATACATCCTTTGTAGCTTTTTGATGGAAAGGCTATGTGAAAATGTTGGATGGTGTTCTTGTGGTTTTTGGGTATGGTGAGTTGGGAAACAGGTTGATTATGTTTTGGAAATCGATCTTCGCATAGTTACATCATTTTAGGAGAATCTGATATGTGTGTTGGATTACATTGGGAAAGTGTTTCGGGTAATTATTGTGTTGATAGTATGTGTCTTGTACAAATAAGGGAATCTAAAGGAAGAAAGATGGAAGAGAGAATCAGATATACAGGCTCAGTGTCCAGATCCTTCTGACATGGAATATTAGAAATGATTTGGGGTATTTCTCTATGAGAATCTATTCTAAAGGGGAGATTTAAATATCTAGACCTTTTTCTATAGATATCACAGGAATTTTTATAGTTATTTTTTAATTGTTTTTCTTATAACTTGTTTGGGGCTTGATTTTGGTATGTTTTGTTGAAAATTGAAGAAGTTTTGAGAGGAGGAGATTTACAAGGTTTGTTCTTGGTATACTAATTGATAAACAAAGTGGTATGGGGGTTCTATGGTTTGTGTATGGTTTGATAATGGTTAACTAAATTGTGAAAAGGTGTCAAAGGGTTTAAAAATATTTAAACTATGTTTGTAGCCTATGTATTCAACTAAACACAATGTAATGAACATGGTCAATAATAACTGTGTGACTTAACCTATTCAATCCTTCACACAAAAATTAAATTTAGGGATTTTGGTTTTACAATTTCACAAACCCCCATATTTACCAAAAATTGAACCTAGCTTGACCTAAATCACATTATCCCATTTTTATAGGATCCTGGAAAAAATTCTAAGGCACCAGACCTTTTTTCATGGTGATTTGAATTCTGGTTGGTAGATCTTCACCTTTTCAAGTATGTGGTTTCTTCCTAAATTACCTCCCATTTTTCTGTCACTCCTTCTATGGGATGGTCCTTTTTATTTTTTTAGACGATAATCTATTTTTTTGATCAAGATATATGATTATGGATCAAGGTCTAGATTTAATATATCTTGATTTGTTTTATCTTTATTTAAGGATTATGATCATGATCTGATTTTATGTCTATATTCTTTCGAAATTGGGGATTCTTTAATTGGCGAGCATTGTCAACAAATTTAGGTTGGTGATCTATAATTCAAATCCAAAATTCTTGATTTTAATAACACATATATAATTGTATAATTACTATTAAATGTTTAGTTATTGGTTTTTAGATTAAATTAATTAATTTGGTGAAGTAATTAATTTAGGAAATTATGAAATATGGTTAAATAAAATAATAAATGTTGAATAACTAATTTTAGAATTAATTATTAAATAATTAGGATTTTGGAGTTGAATAATTAATTGTTGAATTAATTATGTGGTATTTGGATTTTTGAAGTAAATAACTAATTGATGAATTAGTAATGAGAATATTTGGATTATGATTTGAAATAATAAATTGTCGAATTAATTGTGGAGATATTGTTATTTTTTAAATTGAATAAATAATTATTTAATTAATTATATTTATAAAAAAAATTTGATATGGAATAATTAGTTGAGGAATTAACTAGGGTTATTGAATTGATTGAGGAGAAATAATTATTCGATTAATTAATTGGGATTATGGAATTGTCTGAGTAGGAATAATTAATTAGTGAATTAGTTAATGGAAATAATGTGAATATCTATTTTTTGAATTAAATAATGGGATTGATGGGAGTATTTAAATTGAACATTAATTAATTGATGTGTTGTGATTTTTTAATTGTTGAATTAAATAATGGGATTTATTGGAATAATCAATTAATGAATTAATTAATGGAAGTATTCTGACCATTTAATTATGGAATTAAATAATTAAATTGATGGGATTAATTAATTGATGAATTTATTAATGAATGAAATGTGCTTATTTAGTTGTATAATTAAAAAATGGGAGTTTTGGGATTAATTAATTATTAAATTCATTAATGGGGTAATTTGATTATTTAATTGTTTAATTAAATAATGGGAATGATGAGATTAATTAATTGATTAATTATTTAATGAGAGTATTTTGATTATTTAATTATTGAATTAAATAATGAGATTAATGGGATAAATTAATTGATCGATTAATTAGTGTATGTAATGTGATTATTTAATTGTTCAATTAAATAATGCGATTCTTGGAATTAATTGAATAATGAATTAAATAATGTCAATATTGTGATTATTTAATTTTTTAATTAAATATTGGGATTGATGGGATTAATGAATTTGTTAATTAATTAATGGAAGTAATTTAGTTAGTTAATTGAGGAACTAATTAATGGAAAATGATGTGGATAATTTAATGGTAATGTAATTAAAGTTATTGAAGGAGATTAGTTAATTTTGGAATTAATTAATAAAAAATGATGTGAACAATTAATTGGTAAATTAATTGAAGGAGTTTAAAGTGATTAATTAACTTTTGAAACAATTAATGCAATTTATTTAAACAATTAATCAGTGACCTAATTAGTGGAAGAGATGTTTTGATATTTTTTATTTGAGATAATTAATTAGGGAATTAATTATGATATATTTATATTATTAACTTGAGATTATTAATTATCGAGTTACTTTTGATATATTGAGATTGTTCATTTAATATAATTAATTATTGTGTTAATTATAAGATATTAAGATTATTGATTTAGGGATAATTAATTATTGATTTAATTATCAGAATATTTAATTATAAATTAAATAACTATTTATTGAATTGATTATTGGATAATGATATAGTGAATAGAATAACTAATTGTCGAATTAATTATGGAATATTTAGTTATTGAGAGTTGGATAATTGTTGGGTGAATTAATTAATGGGATTTTTGTGTTTGATGAATTGTGGAATTAGTAATGAATTGATGTGGATAATAAGTTAATGAGTTTATTATGTGTTCATGAATGGTTATGTGGTCATTCAATTGTGAAGTTATGAATGGGTTCATAACTATTTAGTAGTGATATTAAGTAACCAAACATGTTCGTTCAATTGTATAACGTATGAATTATAACATGATAATTAAAGTACGAATAACAGAATGGGAAAATTGATATTATATTGTGTAAATTGTTAATGGTAACATGTGCATACAGGTTTGAATTAATTAATTTTAACAAAGGAATTATGAGATATGACATCCCTCAAACATACATCGTGCTCCAGTCTGAGTTGAAGTATGTATTGAGGTAAGGGTGTCTACGGGAACTCAGTGTTTTCATGGTTAAATAATGAATAATATATAATTTCCTAACTATTTACTTATTTATTGAAATTATTTCTTTATACTACTTAATACACTTTTTTATAATTAGATATCATTTTAGACAATGTTTTTGATAGCCTACTGAGTTTAACTCACACAATAATTATGTTTCATGATTAATATCGAAATATATTTCATGGTTTCATAATAGAATAAGGGAAAAGAAATTGTGTAAGGTGGTTCAGTCAGGATGAAGCAGGGATGTGGGAAACATATCTGGTTTAGGAACTACTTTCCATTTTTTAGTGTCCTTACAAATGAGTTTTCATTTTCACACTTGGAATGTACATTAGCAGTACATATATATTATTTAGTTTGATATTGTATCTCTAGTTTTGGTCATAATGTGTTACATGAATAATTTTCTATTTCTTATATTTTATTCAGTTATTGTTTCTTATTTTCCACTATCATATTACTCTGATAAAAGATGGTATAGTCTCCCCATGATTGATATTAGACCCCCACTGATTGTAATTAGCCTCTAGAGTATAGGGAGGCTTGCCAAAGTTCATGTAGCAGTCCAGTTCAGGGCACTAGTATGGGGCACTCGAGTGAGGAAGTTACTACCATAAATAATCCATGTATAAACATAACTCATAAATTTTAATATATATTTAATGGTAATAATAATTTTGAAACATTTTGTAATGGTAAAAATATATACTCACATAAATAAGGATGGATTACCTTTTAAAGGTAATTAAGAAAAATTTATATGTTTTAATCCTTTTGTAAAGGTAGATGATGGATTAATCTTCTAACTTAAGGTTATTTATTGTATTCTTTTAATGGTAAAGATAGTTTTGTAATGGTATGTATTAAACATAAAATCCTTATGTAATGTTTAGATAAAAGTAACTCAATGGTAAAACTAGAACTCTAAACATTGTGTAAAGGTAAAATTAACTTCTCTAAAAATAAAAAGAAGAGTTTTAATACATGTGTTAGTATAAAACCAAATTTGAATAAATTTAAATAATAACATTTAAACATATTTAAATGTCAAGAGAATTTGACAAAGGATATATAAAGATAAAAAATACACATAATGAATTTATTTTACATAACTTTTAACCAAACATGAATATACATTATTATAGGACTAATAAAAATAAATAGTGAAATAATTAATCAAATATTTAACTCAAAAAATTATTATTATAAATAAAACATTATATATAATTATTAATAAAATAAATAAATAATTTGGTAGATGTAGATACTTTAATAAATCTCTCTATAATGATGCATTGTCTCAAAGACCCATCTTTTTATTCATGAATAAAGTTGGGGCTCCCCACAGTGAGGCACTAGGGTGTATAAATCCTATATTACTCAACTCCTAAAGATATTTCTGTAACTCCACTGGTTCCATTCTATTTGGAATTTTTTGATAAAATAGTTACATCGAGAATGAGTTTAATGGATAGTTTAACTTCATTATATAGTGGATGACCTATATTCATATGGAAAACCTGAAATGATGTTTTATACCACTGGTACAAAATCTATTTTTAGGACATATTCCTCACTCATAGATTGATCCTTATATTCATCTTATCCTAAAATTTTAATAAATAGAGCAATTGGGCGAGGATTCCAATATTATTTATATGTTGATGTTTCCCCCTCTAAAGACAAGAGACTCCATTTCACCTTCAGAAATCATAATAACCTTCTATTGGAAGTAATTTTTTAAATATACATTTTCCAATCATTACCAACTATCATATAATATTCAAACAAGGGTGTGATAACCAAATTTTTATATTGGGTATTCCCATGCATTTTAATGGAAATTAACTAAAATATCAATTTTTTCTATAATACTCCCCCCATTATGTCTTAATTGATAAAACCCTTAATATAGTGATATGGAAGTATATAATATTTTTTAAAATCAAAAAATTTATAAAAGAGAGTATATATACATAATAATATAAAAAATTATCAAAAACTTTCTTTAATGTTAATATAACTCACCGGTATATCATTATGAACTTCAACTTCAGCTATGGAAATCATGTAATATTAGCCTTTCCTGCTTATCCATTTTTTATGTTGATTTCCTTGAAATTTGGTGCAACACCAAAAAAATATATAAAAAATTATCGGAAAGAATATATGACAGACAACACCGATCTTAAACATCCCACAAAGTATATTTCTTTAAATTTAATATATTTATATAAAAAGTAACATGCATCCCAGATTCTAAATGAACAATAATATAGTATAATGTAATAACCTAGCTACTAAATTACTAGCATGAATAACACTAACTAAATTATGAAATTATATTGTTTATACATGTGAAAATAAATTCATTGGTTATCTATTGATTAAAAATAAAATAACAATCATTTAAAAGAATAATAAATGTTTTTGGAATAATAGTATTTTTTATAAAAGACGGTTTAGAAGTGCACTACACACAGAGTTTAAAATTAATTTTTACCACTATAATAAAATTTATTTGTTAAAAATAAATTCATTGTTAAAGTAATCACAAAAAAAATTATCTTATAGTTTTTTATTGTGACATTTTTGATATGTTTCATCTTTCGAGGAATAGTGATTTTTAGTAGTCACTAACACCAATGAATCAAATACATCTTTACATAGAATGACTTGATTATGTGAAAATTAAGGTGCATTCAATTTCAACATCCTTTTGAATTCTAATTTGCCTATATGCCTAGAAAAATAAATGTAGTTACTAGTTCACTGAGTATGTGGAATCTAATACAAGAAGTTCATGAGGCATGTAGCTAGTGCATGCTTCTAGCCTTGTTTTAAAATATCCCCATGGACATGCAATACTGTCTTGACCAGACTATTATGTCGTCATTTTCTGTGTCTTTTACCCTTTTGGATAGAGTGAGGATATCACAGTTATCTGATGTTGAGAGAATATTCCTATGGGACAGTGTGGTAGGTCAGGACCCTCGTCTTGGTTTTACCATAGGAAAAATTAAATTTTGTTTATTCATGGTCGCATATGGGTTTTAGAAGGCAATCATAAAAATCCAATGAGATACCTTTAGTGTTCAGCATGGGCAGTGCATCCTAGAAATATAAAGACACATAGAGATTTTCATTTCCAACATTGTCATCCAGGTTTGAAAATAGATATAGCATATTTTTTCATGAGTTTATCCACCTATCATAAAGTAATGGGGGAACACCAGCAACCAGCTGGACAATTAAAGATGATTCCCATTCCTGAGAGAAAATGGGATGATGTTGTGGTGGATTTCATGACTGGGTTACCATGTTCACCATGAGGTAGTGATTTCATTTATGATGATGTTGAAAAGAAACTCTCTCATTTCATACCTAATTGGGTGATATTTTCGGTTTATAAATGTAACACCCCGAGCTTCCACGATATGCTTCTCTTTCAATAATGCAATAGCTTACATTGTACCCAAGTTCGATATTCTAACACACCGCGACTAATCAAAATAGCCCATATGAATAGTAATACCCACTTTTTGAAATTATATATATTTTATATTTCAAAATGGACATCATTTTTGGATTCGAAATGTCGAAATTAGCCTATGTTGAATTTTTTGTAATTTTCTGAGAACTTCCATTTTCTTATGAATAGTGATAAATACTTAAAACAAATTTTCTAATGAAAATAATTAATATTAATAAATTATACCATTGAGTGGTTTTAAAGTATAATTATAATATATTTTGACCATTTTATCCAATGGTTGTCATTATAATTAATTTAACATTGAAATTGGACATAAACAATTGTCAATCTTTTGATATATATTGTTTCTTCAAAACATGCTATTTGTTGTGACAGTGGGAATTAATAATAAAATTAATTAATGAAACTTATATGTTTAGAATTTTGTAAAATAGACATCATATTTGAATTCAGAATATCAATTATAGCTTAGGGTAAAAGTTTGGCATTGTTCTGAAAAACTTCAATTTTTGATGAATAGTGAAACCACTAATTGGTAGTTAAAAACCTGATTTTTCGTTTTAATGAAACATTACCACTTCTATGATTTGATTTTCAAAAATCCAACATACATGGTTTTCATTAGGAAGTAAAATGTGGTTCAATGGGATGAAAATAATTTTTTGGTGAATAGTAACCTTTAAGTTTAATTAATCACGATTAAAGGTAATTAGTGAAATTTAAGGTAAAAATGGTATTATAAAAATATGAAATGACCTTTACACTTGTCCTAAACCTATTGGATGTTTCAAGTCCTACCAAGAAAATCCATGGGTCAACTTGGGGATCCCATGGAGCCACTTTGGTAGGAAAATGACATAAAGAACTTTTATTTAAAGTTAAAATAAAAATGTGACAAACATAAGTTGTTTTACTAAAAAAAATTAAATGGGGTTATAAAAGTCATATTTTTTACTATAAATATTCATTAGAAATTTAAAAAGATTTCCTACATCATGATATTTTTTTATAATTTTAAGACATTAAATAAATTAAATTATTTATGACACCATGATGATGCAGCGATTACCTCATTAATTAATGATTTAAATAAAATGAAAAGATAATGTAAAATCCAAGTCATAAACTTGTCAAAAACCTATTGGGTGAGTATATTTCGAACCTTTATCACCTTATCCTCGAATTATATAAGTGTGGGACCTTTAAAATCCGAAACTCATTGTATAATAAAGTAACATTTCATTACTTTCCAAGAGTGCCCCTCCTCTCCACTTATAAAAGGCCCCCACCACTACCACATTACTCACACTTTCAAAGACATTTGGCTCGGACAACCTCTGCCCAAATACTCTCCCAACTTCCCTCTATTACTCCTAGAAGCCTCACTTTGGTCAGAATTCTTCCCAAGGAAGCCTTTGGCTCAAATCAATAAAGAGTTACCCGATTTTAAGGTAATGTGTTCTCCTATGTTATTTTGTTTTAATTTGCTTCTCCAACCCCCTAAACTCTTTTTATTCATTTCTTTTGTAACAACACCAGTATCCTTAATATAATAGGATGTTGTTATAAGAATTATTCGAGCTACACTTACACACACCTACATCAAATGGTTAAATAACATATTGTTTCTGTGGATGGCGAATATCTGCCTCACAAAACGATGATTGTTCAACACTCATATAACACCATCAAATGTGGCCATTAAGATGTAACTGTATTTATATATGATATATAATATGTTTATGTTTTACTTAAGCTTCTGTATTTTTCATTTATGGCATACCTTTATGGTTTCCATTATGGGTAAATGCGATATTTTCATTTAAGGAAGTGCGGACTACCGCCCCCTCAAAGTGATTTGAATCGTTAATGATTATGTGAGATGTATAAAGGATAGAGTAAATGATATTATATATTATATTATACTGGAATTATAATACACCTTTATACTATTATGATTTCATTCCATTAAATGCAAAATAGAAATGAAAGTAGCGTTCATGCGTACGTACGGCTTACCGTCTCCATGAACGGTGCATTTCATTTCTCACCTCTAAATGTTATGTAATATTATAAATGAATTTATATACTAGATATATATGATATATATGATATCTACATAATGAATATAATTCTGGATATAATGGATATTTCACCACATGATCAACTTGTAATTATAAGAAGTTTATTTTTGACTCAAGTACCAAAGATCGACAAAATGACCGTTATTAACTTAAATAATTACATAATGTTCATAACATAGTAATAAGTGATATAAAAGGAATAATGAACATGAAAAAGGTTCTTAAGTAAATATAAATTAACTCTACTTTATTATTCAGGAGGTTAAAGAACGATCGAGTCAAGTCGGACACGAGGTAAGGGAATTTCTTAACCCAATTTCCATTCTTTGGGTTAATCTCCTACTTTAAAATTATGTCATTATATTATTATGTCATATCTTGTATTTGTAGTTTATTTATATGTACTTATAGTTAATACACATAATATATCTATTTTATTTTAAAAATGATCTTTTTATGGGACTTCGTCTCAATCTCCTTTCATTGAGGCATGTTATGTTCTTTTATACGGTGTATAAACCCCTTCGAATTTTACGTTTATCCAAAACGAATCTTTTTTATACGAAGCGCTTTAATAAAAGACAAAAGGGAATGATTTTGTCGTACGTATGCGGCGACAACGACTTCTCTGCCATTGTGACCATTATTTGAGTTTCGGCTTCCTTTACAAGCCATAACTTTTTAAAATGAAAAATAAAAACAAAGTTTTAATTTTATTTAATTTTGGTATTGGTAATGGTTTTGAAAGTGTTTTTATTAAATCAATGTGTTGTATTGTTATCTTGTGATTGAAGTGTGGGAATCTTATGTTTCCTTTATGCATGTTTTATGTGATACAATTATGTTATGGTTTATCATATGTTTAAACCTGTTCATATGAGGAATGCATTGGACTTAATAAGTGACGAGTGGAGCCCGCTATAGCTCCTTGATTCATCGGTAGGTCTCATGAGACAAACTAGTGTCTTGGAACGAGGCCTTGAGAAAATCTTATTTGTGGTCTTGGCACGAGGCCTTGGCTACGTGGTTATGATAGTCTGGCATTATGCATTCCATCATTATGAAAGTGGTTATTGATATTGCATGTGATTATTCGACCAGTAGAATATCCATGTGAATAAGTAAATGGCATTATCTCATTTTACTTTTGCCATATTATGTTGAAGTTCAAGTTTAAATGGCTTTTGTTTTAGTCTTACATTGCCTTAAATGTTTATGTTTATTTATGAAAGCTTCCGCAATATTGTTATCCTTACTGAGCATCTGAGCTCACCCCTTTCAATGTTTTAATATTTTCCAGGATGTGAAGAAGTATTTTATGAATGACCTGTAGGGATAGTCAGAAGAGGATATGAGTGTGGACTATGGAGACATTGTTATTGTAGTTTTTCACTTTATGATGTAATGTAACATTTATGAATGTATCTAGTGTTTCCAAGGCTACTAAACTAATCGGTCTTTCGAGATTTGATCTTTTGTGATCATGCCAATGTTACGAAGTAATGCACCGACTCTGGGTAGCTGGGGTCGGGGCATTACAGTTAGTATCAGAGGCATTTTAGTACTATCCTTGGAAGCTAGATTTAGATAAACTCTGATTAGAGAACATATCCCTAAGATAGAGTTTGAGGGTTAGTATAGAAGGAATTCCTGGAATTTTGGTATTATAGAGATTTTGTGAGTTTTCCGAGAAATACATCCCTATCTGGATACGAGCAGGTAGAGGTGGCTCTGGCACAGATGTACCTAGGGGTAAAACCCAAAAACACCGTTTTGAGCTAGACTCGAACGGGAACTGGTGCACGACAACGGGCCTTGCTGCACTCTTCGTTACGACACTCCTGGGGGATATGCATAAGATAATTCACATTTTCTTTACAAACCACTATGAAGGTTTATGAGTATATACTTCCTCAAATATTTTTTTTATGATTATGGATCATATCCATAAATAGTTCATTTGGTGTTAAGTGTTTTACAAGTATGGAATTATGTATTTTGATTCATAATCTAATATAGTTTTTCCATTGTTTAGAAATGGCGCCTAGTGGAAGGAATGGAAACCGTATCAATGCATGCACTCTGTGTAGGGATTTCCCTCCTGCTCAAGATAATTATTGTGGATCTGGAGATACAACTGGTGCTGATCAACTTATTACCATACTGGGACAACTCACTCAGGTTATGAATAATAACCTTACTCATATGGATCACCCTGATCCACAACATGGAGGATCAATGTTAGACCGCTTCATGAGGCAACAACCACCAATATGTAATGAGAGTACAAATCCATTAGTAGCAGAGCAATGGATAAACCCCTTAGTGAAAATATTCCATGCCTTGGGGAGTAGCGAAAGGGAGAAGGTTGTCATGGCAGTTTACCGCCTCACTGCAGATGTCGATCAATGGTGGTCGCTGATTCAAAACACAAAAAAGATGAAGAAGTATCGAATATGGAATGCAGAGAGTTCAAAGATATTTTCTTTGAAAAATAATTTCCACATGACCATCGAGCTGATATGGAAAGACAATTTTTGAGTCTGAGACAAAAGGAGGATTAGAATGTCGCAATGTATGAGGCCAACATTACAAGGTTAGCGAGGCATGCTGAAGATTATATACGTAACCCTAGAAGTAAGATCAATCATTTCTTTGATAGGTTAAATCCTTTTCTCTGTCGAGCATTAGTATCACAATCTTTCTCAATGTATGAAGATATAGTCTCGTGTTCTATCAAGACAGAAAAGGAATTCTCTAAGTCTTATGACAACAAGGTAAAGCAAGAGAAGAAGAGAACGGTGGAACAAGAGACAGATAAAGGGAAAAAGGGAAAGAAGGATTTTCCATTATGTGATAATTGTGGGAAGAATCACCCTGGTACTTGCCTAAAATGAATGAGATTTTGTTAAAAATGTGGAGAAAAAGGTCACTAGGCTTGTGATTGTAAGGGAAAGAAAGAGGCTATCAATGTTGAATGCTACAATTGTAGGGAAAAGGGTCATTATGAAAATGAATGTTCTAAGCGTCAGGGAAACTTACCTCAGAAAAGGCCAAGGGATCAAGGACAATCTTATGCTGTTACTACAGTTGATGCAAAATAATTAATGTATTGGTGATTTTGGACTCTTGGATTATATTTTGGTTATTAGAATAATGTGATATATATATAAGGATTATACTTCAGTACTTTTTGATATCATTAAGGTTTTAATATGATTAAGGTAATCATATTTTTGTATGTGACAATAAGAGAAACTTTACCTTGTTTCAGGAATCTGATGATACAATTGATTTTGGAATTTAGAGTCCTTTTACAGAAAGTCCGGATGGAGGTATTTTGGATAACTATAATGGTTGGAAGGGATTAAGTTGAACTTTGGATAATATTGTTTAAGGATAAAACATTTATGAAGATTAGTTTTGGAATATTATAATACTATAGTTTTAGTAAAAGGACAACCTGCAGGGTTGGGCGATAACCCGTCGCTTCGGACAAAGCTGCAGGAATCGAACCCACAACCATATTGCGACAGGACTTTATGACCTACCACTAGCCTACAGGAAGTCCCTGGTTATTACAAAATATTTTTCATAATCTAAATGGTAAGTGTTAATATTTTGAACCTTGTACGATTAGGATAAATATAATATTTTTGAGTTCTATTATCTTTTTGAGTGAAATATGAGTTTGTGGTAAAAATTAGTTGAAGGTTGAAACTCTACTTGTCAAGAATAAATATATATATACCTATATCTTATTCTATGAATAAATTAATTCTTAAACTTTAGTAAAGGGATATTAAAACAAAAAAATGTGTTATCCTAATACCTTATGTCTTGTTGAACTGATGATATTTTAAATCAACATAGATTGAAGGCTTTATGGCCCTCAATTTTACACTTATTTGTGATTGATGACCTCAATCACTCCCTACAAATATTTACGTTTTTCCTCCAATTATATGTCTCTAATTGCCACAAATGTTCTCCTTATCAAGATCATAATTTGGTGGTGATTTTTTCATTTCCATTTCCCTCTTATTAAGGCTAAATTTTATTAACCTTATTTCTGATGTGGGTTTTCCACAAAGATATTTTCTATTTTCAACCTTTTATTTTCAAAGAAAAATTTCAAATTGCGAGGATGCAATTTATTGAAGGAGGGGAGAATGTAACACCCCGAGCTTCCACGATACACTTCTCTTTCAATAATGCAATAGCTTACATTGTACGCAAGTTCGAGATTCTAACACACCGCGACTAATCAAAATAGACCTTATGAATAGTAATACCCACTTTTTGAAATTATATATATTTTATATTTCAAAATGGACTTCATTTTTGGATTTTTAATGTCGAAATTAGCCTATGTTGAATTTTTTGTAATTTTCTGAGAACTTCCATTTTTTTATGAATAGTGATAAATACTTAAAACAACCTTTTTAATCAAAATAATTTATAGTAATAAATTATACCATTGATTGGTTTTAAAGTATAATTAGAATATATTTTTACCATTTTATCCAATGGTTTTCATTATAATTAATTTTACATTGAAATTGGACATAAACAATTTTCAATCTTTTGATATATATTGTTTCTTAAAAACACGCTATTTGTTGTGACATCGAGAATTAATAATAAAATTAATTAATGAAACTTATATGTTTATAATTTTTTTAAAATAGACATCATATTTGAATTCATAATATCAATTATAGCTTAGGGTGAAATTTTGGCATTGTTCTGAAAAACTTCAATTTTTGATGAATTGTGAAACCACTAAGTGGTAGTTAAAAAACTGATTTTTCATTTAAATGAAACATTAACACTTATGTGATTTGATTTTCAAAAATCCGACATACATGGTTGTCATTAGGAAGTAAAATTTGGTTCAATGGGATGAAAATAATTTTTTTGGTGAATAGTAACTTTTAAGTTTAATTAATCGCGATTAAAGGTAATTAGTGAAATTTAAGGTAAAAATGGTATTATAAAAATATGAAATGACCTTTACACTTGTCCTAACCATATTGGATGTGTCATGGACGACCAAGAAAATCCATGGGTCAACTTGGGGATCCCATGGAGCCACTTTGGTAGGAAAATGACATAAATAACTTTTATTTAAAGTTAAAATAAAAATGTCAAAACATAAGTTGTTTTACTAAAACAATTTTTAAATGGGGTTATAAAAGTCATATTTTTGACTATAAATATTCATTAGAAAGATAAAAAGATTTTCTACAACATGATATTTTTTTATAATTTTTAGACATTAAATAAATTAAATTATTTATGACACCATGATGATGCAGCAATTACCTCATTAATTAACGATTTAAATAAAATGAAAAGATAATGTAAACTCTAAGGCTTACACTTGTCAAAAACCTATTGGGTGAGTAGATTTCGAACCCTTATCACCTTATCCTCGAATTATATAAGTGTGGGACCTTTAAAATCCGAAACTCATTATATAATAAAGTAACATTTCATTACTTTCCAAGAGTGCCCCTCCTCTCCACTTATAAAAGGCCCCCCCCCCCCACTACGACCTTACTCACACATTCAAAGCCATTTGGCTCGGCAAAACACTGCCCAAATACTCTCCCAACTTCCCTATATTACTCCTAGAAGCCTCAGTTTGGTCAGAATTTTTCCCAAGGAAGCCTTTGGCTCAAATCAAAAAAGAGTTACCCAATTTTAAGGTAATGTGTTCTCCTATGTTATTTTGTTTTAATTTTCTTCTCCAACCCCCTAAACTCTTTTTATTCATATATTTTGTAACAACACCAGTATCCTACATATACTAGGATGTTGTTATAAGAATTATTCGAGCTACACTTACACACACCTACATCTAATGGTTAAAGAACATACTGTTTCTGTGGATGGCGAATTTCTTCCTGACGAAACGATGATTGTTCAACACTCATATAACACCTTCAAAGGTGGCCATTAAGATGTCAATATATTTATATATGATATATAATATGTTTATGTTTTACTTAATCTTATTTATTTTTCATTTATGGCATACCTTTATGGTTTCCATTATGGGTAAATGCGATATTTTCATTTAAGGAAGTGCGGACTACCGCCCCCTCAAAGTGATTTGAATCGTTAATGCCATATGTGGGATGTATAAAGGATAGAGTAAATGATATTATATATGATATTATACTGGAATTATAATACACCTTTATAATATTATTATTTTATTCCATTAAATTTGAAATAGAAATGAAAGTAGCGTTCATGCGTACGTACGGCTTACCGTCTCCATGAACGGTGCATTTCATTTCTTACCTCTAAATGTTATGTAATATTATAAATTAATGTATATACTAGATATATATGATATACATGATATCTACATAATGAATATAATTTTGTATATAATGGATATTTCACCACATGAACAACTTGTAATTATAAGAAGTTTATTATTGACTCAAGTACCAAAGATCAACAAAATGACCGTTATTAACTTAAATAATTACATAATGTTCATAACATGGTAATAAGTGATATAAAATGAATATTAACATGAAAAAGGTTCTTATGTAAATTTAAATTAACTCTAGTTTATTATTCAGGAGGTTAAAGAACGATCGAGTCAAGTCGGACATGAGGTAAGGGAATTTCTTAACCCAATTTACATTCTTTGGGTTAATCTCATACTTTCAAATTATGTCATTATATTATTATGTCATATCTTGTATTTGTACTTTATTTATGTGTACATATAGTGAATACACATAATATATCTATTTTATTTCAAAAATGATCTTTTTATGGGACTTCGTCTCAATCTCCTTTCATTGAGGCATATTTTGTTCTTTTATACGGTGTATAAACCCCTTTTACTTTTACGTTTATCCAAAATGAATAATTTTTATACGAAGCGTTTTACTAAACGAAAAAGGGAATGTTTTTTTTGTACGTATGCGGCGACAACGACTTCTCTGCCGTCGTGACCATTATTTGAGTTTCAGCTTTCTTTACAAGCCATAACGTTTTAAAATGAAAAATAAATACAAAGTTTTAATTTTCTTTAATTTTGGTATTGGAAATGGTTTTGAATGGGTTTTTATTACATCAATGTGTTGTATTGGTATCATGTGATTGAAGTGTGGGAATATTATGTTTCTTTTATGCATGTTTTATGTGATACAATTATGTTATGTTTTATCATATGTTTAAACCTGTTCATATGAGGAATGAATTGGACTTAATAAGTGACGGGTGAAGCCCGCTATAGCTCCTTGATGCATCGGTAGGTCTCATGAGACAAACTAATGTCTTGGAACGTGTCCTTGACAAAATATTATTTGTGGTCTTGGCACGAGGCCTTGGATACGTGGTTATGATAGTCTGGCATTATGCATTCCATCATTATGAAAGTGGTTATTGATATTGCATGTGATTATTCGACCAGTAGAATATCCATGTGAATATGTAAATGGAATTATCCCATTTTACTTTTTCCATATTATGTTGAAGTTCTAGTTTAAAAGGCTTTTGTTTTAGTCATACATTGCATTAAATGTTTATTTTAATTTATTTAAGCTTCCGCAATATTGTTATCCTTACTGAGCATCCGAGCTCACCCCTTTCAATGTTTTAATATTTTCCAGGATGTGAAGAAGTATTTTATGAATGACCTGCAGGGATAGTCAGAAGAGGATATGAGTGTGGACTATGGAGACTTTTTTATTGTCTTTTTTGACTTTATGATGTAATGTAACATTTATGAATGTGTCTAGTGATTCCAAAGCTACTAAACTAATCAGTCTTTTGAGACTTGATCTTTTGTGATCATGCCAATGTTACGAAGTAATGCACCGACTCTGGGTAGCTGGGGTCGGGGCGTTACAATAAACTTCAACGGTTGTATATCCATGTGATTATAAGACTTCATGGGGTACCTCTTATAATTGTTTTGTATAGGGATCTTGGTTCACTTAGAATTTCTAGAAATGGTTTCAGAGGGTGTTTTGTACACATGTTCTTTTGTGATCAACATACAACTCATATACTAATAGCCAATTAGAGCACATTATTTAGGTGCTTGGGGACATGTTCGGAGGATGTTTCCATGATTTCGGGGGCTCTTGGGAGAGGTATACTCCCCTAGATGAGTTATCCAACAATAATATATTTTAAGTTTGTATACAGATGTCACGTTATGAGGCTTTTATAGTAGGGCATGATGATTACCCATGTGATGGTTAAAGGAAAAAGTGGCATCAATGATTGTACCATGTCTCATTCGGGAGACAATAAAGAAGGTTCTGTTGATTCAAAAGTCAGTATTTACTATAATGTCTACATAGATCTCTTATATAAATTGCTTTGAAGGCCCTCTAGAGCTTGACATCTACGATCAGGCCTTATTTGCTTTCTGACCGAGGTGAGGGCATGGGCATATTTGAAGACCGGGTAACCTTTCACCATAATATTTCATACAATTCGATATTATCGATAGATTTGGGCCATTTGTCTAGTGGTTTTAGTTACCTCATATTTACTGACCCATGCATGATGACTTCCACATATCACAACTATTCTGTTATCATTCAAACTTGCCTCGTCATTTTCAACTCAAGGATTTTTATATACAAGTACATGAGATCTCTAGAGAGTATCCTATTCATATTGTGGATCATATCTCAATAGTTCTCTGAGGTCGTATAGTTCTTCTAGTGCATGTTCTAGAGGAAAATAGTCATGTACAAGATAACACCTGGGAGTGAGAGGCCGATGTACCCGCACAGTTTTTGGAGTTGTTCATAGAAATTGTGTTACTTCCATTGGAAGTGAAATTAAATGATGAATTTCTTGAGGGGGGGATTTTATAATATCATAGTTCCTAATTTAGATACGAGATCATTTATTTTATGTCAATTAAATCTCGAATCCTTGGTTTAAAACTTTATGGATGCCTATTGCGGATATGGATGAAATAGTGGTATGTGGGGATTTTTTAAAGCTCAGAGCCCATGTTTTGAAGAAAATCATGTTGTCCACATTTTTAGTAGAAAACACATAGGGAAAGACTTATAGTGTGACTAACCATGTGAGGAATAGGCAGTGAGAAAGAGGATCCCCTCACCTTTCAATGAAACCTTGTTGTGGGTGGAAAACACCAATTTGTGGACCTCTGTAGTTTTCAACAGTTTCATCATCATGGTTTTCACATCATTAGAAAAACTATGTGCATCAACGATTTAGGTTCCACCCTTATCATTAAAAAGGGCTCACACTTGTTTCACAGTTTTGAAAATCATGCATCCAAATTGTGTGGATGATTATTTTGAGGGAAAATTTCCGAAATTCCTTTAAAATATGTTAAAACCTAAATCTATATTCATTCTTATCCTATGTTGGACAATAGTGCATGTGGGATCTTTCTTTAAATCCAAATCATGGGCTATGACATGTTTCTCTATGTGAACTTGAAATTGATTGTTGTTGGTCTCATTGGATATGTGCAACTGATTTATGATTTCTTCTTGATCCATTAATATTTCTTCTTTGTATCAGTTCTTCTAGTTATATATGAGAAAATATACCGTATTTTTAACATTTCATCCAATTTTACTTCATATCTAAACAAGATCATAGATTTATATTGGATGACAACTCCACTATGAGCCTATTATAGGCGGTCTCATGATTTTCCCTTAATATTAGGGTGTTTATATTTATTTCATTGTGTTGTAAACCGAATATTCCAATAAATTCCCTTGAAATTGGAATTTATTCCATGATTAAAATTGGTAGGTATGAATTATGTAATTAAAGATACCTATTCAAAAGTGATTAATGGTTAAGTACCTCTAATTCAAACCACACCATTTGCGAGTTGTTTAATTAACATGACCACCATGGGTGGTATATGAATTTCTTTTCCTTTAAGGTGTTCAGTTTACCACATCCCATGGGATGTTGAATGATGAAATGTAATTTTAATTGGAATTATATAATGAAATGGAATGGGAGAACATTTCCTTTAGCTTTGGATATTTAATTGTTATCTTAATAATGAGTTCCATCTTATATTAAAGTATCCATGTCAGATATCACCAAGACTAAGTCTATTATGATTACCCATAGCTTGATCCACCTTCTAAGGTAAGGTTCTATTAAAATGATCTTTGTGATGACCTTTTACATAATTAAATTATTTTATTGAATTTTTATTATTTGACTTTGGAGAAATGTGGACCACTGAGGAAGAACTCACGTGAAAATGAAGTTATACCACAGATAAAGTGAAACTTGGGTTATGATAAGGATCATCATGGATGTGATTATTGGGTGTTTGGTTTATTTTATGTTCAGATAGATGCATATTTTCTAAATAAGAAATAATAAATATTGACATAGGTTCTTAATGGAATAATTAATGAAATTATTTATATGACTCATCTCCCAAGTCAAAGCACGATCTATGGTTTGGTTAGTTTATTATATCTTATTGATAGCATGGTTAGGAATATGTTGACCACATATCATTATAAGGTATGCTGGGCTACACACTAGTTCCAATGACTTTATTATAAAATGAAATAGGACTCACTAGTTACTTAGAGACATGCTGGCTAAGAATGAAGCATGTAGCATATGATATGTTTCCATTAGAACATAGACCATTAGGGTTTTTTATATACAAAACTTGTTTTATATATTATTTTACTACTTGAACACTTTAAATATTATTTATTCCGTAACACAATGAAATTAGACATGATGTGGGGGGGACCACTGGGATTTTATCTAACACTATAATCATATCACCATCGATACTTGAGTAAATTATTTTTCTATAGGTATGGATAAGGTAAAGACCCCTAAAATAGGTTTTTTATTTATTCTTAGGAGTATGGGAAAATAGCATCGAGCAAGTATTTGGATTCTATTTGGAGATAGTTCTTTTCGACTTTTTGGAATTTTGATATAAGTATTGTACTACCTATTTTAAACCTTTTTTGAATATTTTTTTGATACATGACATGATATATCATTTTTTATATGAGATTAATTTTTTAACTTTTATGTGTTACTATCTATTTGTTGTTTATCTCCTTTTATGAATTTATTTTTTGCTTTTGTTGCATTGGGTTACTAGTCATATCTATCATAGTTTCTTATTCATCTCTGTGATGTTTAAATTTATATATTCCTTATCCTTTTAAATGTTATTTATTTCTTGTAAGACACTTTTATATGAAGTTATGATCTCACCGATATAACTAATTTTGACCATTTCTTCTAGTTGGAAGACTTCAGTGTACTGGGTTGCGCGCATGAGGCCAGGTGACCCATCGAGTTAGGGCACCGTTCACTAGCTCTCAAAAAAGAATGTTTAAATTGTTCCTAACAATTAAATTAAATGTGTACATACCATGTATGAAAATCCAACATGGTCATATCATCCTTCTTGAACCTCAATTGTTAATATCCAGAATGAATCTTATTCTTGGAAAAGTATTGATCTCTTTTCAGTTGATCAAATGAGTCATAAATATAGGGAAGAAGGTATATTATCTTGATAGTGATCTTGTTATGATAACTATATTCAATGAATAGTCACATAATTACATCATTATTATTTAAATAAAAGATAGTTGTACCAAATTATTATTCACCTGGTTGAATTATGCCATTATCAATTTGATACTAGCATTTCATCATCAATTATTTCAAATTAATATGGTTTGTTCTATATAGATTCATCAAAATAGGTGTTTCATCAGGTATGAATTCAATTAAAAACTCCACTGTATGATTCATTGGAAGAATAAGTATCTATTATTGAATGGTATTAGAAATACTCTCATATAATAGGTATATACAAAATATTGAGTTTCTCTACACACGTATGAGATAAACACCAATTTTAGATAAGAAACAAGACATGTATATAATTTTTTTCAGAACATTAATTATTTTTCAAAAATGATAAATGACCATAGATTGGTATCAAATGTCAAATTTCATTTCTTTATTCCAAAAATTTACATTTAATCGATATTGAGGGATATAATCCATGAATTGAGTCCCATAAAATTTTAGTATAGGATTAACAAAATCATTTTTATATGGCTCATCCATACAACCATTCAAATGAAATCTCCAACTCTATAGTGGAAGAGAAGTGTTCCATAATTTTAATTATTCACTTTAGCTATTGTGATTTCATAAGATTTCCCATTTTATTTTCTATTAAAGTGTTTTGTTGCTTATCAATATCATTGGCCCTTATATTATAGTATTTTTTTCATAATTTTAAAAAATCTGGAGTCTATATCACTAGAGTATGATTTGGGTATTCTGTTGGGAATACTCTATATTCATTTCATTTAATGGACACACCTCATCAATTTTCTATTATTTTGTTCTATTGGAAGGCTTCCCACAATTCAAACATGTTCTTATTCCATCCACGAATTCGCCATATTTCTAATTCAAATTTCCTTGGATATTATGAGGTTGAAAATTTTTCTTCCCTCCATGCGACATACCTATAACAACTGGTCCACTTCGGAGCCCCATTTTTTCAATAGACACATTTTTTCCCCACCCTCAAGCCAACCCACACACAAAAATAGCCCATTAGACTAATGAATATTGTTATACTGGAAAACATGGTCTTTTAGTGTATTCTACCCCAACCTGCGCAATCCATGAGATGCTTCATATGTGGTTACATACACTGACACTAGTATGGGATAATCATGTTTAATTGTGGAGTTAAAATTAGGTAGGATCCCAAAAAATAAATGTTTAGCCTATTATTATGGGTAATAACATTTAATATTTTAACCCTTTTATCATTCTGTGGTATTACATTCACCCACCCTCATCCCCACCCCACCTCCCATGTACAGTTCAAAGCCCTCACTATACACCCTATATAATGACCTAGGAAATGATACCACACTTACAGCTATGTTATTCCCCTTATATAACTTTAACAGCTAGGTATTGTAGGTGGCATAGTTTCCCTATAGTCACATGCTTCCCCCTCCCTTGTGCCTAACCTCATTTTTGAATGGGGCATCATACTAATTAATGTACCCATAGGCTAACACATTCTTATTCATCATGTTATTTTATCAATTTCCCACATCCTATGAAAAAACATCTAGGATTCCACCCATCTTGAAACTACTACTTGATAAGAATGCTCGACTATGGAATTCTAATATGATTAGATTATGAAAATAATGGGTCACCTTGTTAACATGGGTAGTATAATTTTTCCTTTTTAACCCATAAAATATTATGGTTTGTTACAATACGACATGGATAATCTATGAAACTCTATCTTCTATTTCATATCATTTGATCCTTGACAGGTTTAACATTTCATTTCCACTTTGTGTTCACAAGTGAAATTTTCTTTTTTTCTTCCAATTTCCCTTCTGAATAATACTTTTTTAAAGACCTTCATTACTATAAAACTAGAATTTACCAGTAATGATCTTTATTAGTGTTAGAAAAAAGCACTGATAAATGTAATACTTATGAGATTTAAAGAAACTATAGAATAATTTAGCCTTTTTTAGTACTTTTTTTACTGATAATGGAAACCATTATCCGTGCTTTGTGTTTAGTGATGAAAAAGTGTAGCCTTTGTCAATGCTTTATTTTCATCACTGATAAAAGTTATATTATATCAATGCTTTACTTTTATCATTGATAAAAAATGCCCTTTATCTGTTATTTATGTTTCTTGCTGATAATGATTTATTTTATCAGTTATGTTTTATCACTAGAATAGGTTCGAATAAATAAAATAAAATAATTAAATAAATTTAAAATAAAAAATGAGTTTAATACAATGAATTAACAACTTTTTTATTAACTAAGTTTTCATCAAAATGAATAAATTTATTATACATTATCATATATTAAACTTTTTTTATTTAGTTAATTATGATAATAAATGTTAATAAATTAAATATATATATATATATGTTAATGTACATAAATATAATTTTTATATTACAACATTTTTATGAGTTTTAAATTAAAATGTAATATATTTATTGAATAATGGTTTATAATTTAAAATTATGTTGAATTAAAAATACTCACTAATTGGATAGTATAATGGACATATAATTGAATGTTATTTTATTTTTTAATTTATCATATATCAAATGTGGGTTATATGGACTTCAAATATATGTAGTTAATACATTTTTATATAAAATGCACACATAAAAAACATTTTCATTTTTTTAATATTGTTAATGTGTATTTATTTTTAAGTGATTCAATTTCACTCATTTTTAACATATACTCAAGCACATAAAATTATATATTTATCCAAATTCCAAAAATTTATTTGTAAAAGAATATTTATAAACTAAAATATTTATAAATGTACATTTAAAATATTTATACAGTTATATATTTATAATTATCAATAATTTTTTTAAAACAATTTATATAATTATAAATAAACAATTCTATATTTTTAAATAATTATAAATCTTATAATAAATTCACTTAAATAATGAATTATGTTTTATCTATTTATATTTATATATATTTATTAAATATATATATCTATAATTAAATAAATATATATATTGATATGAATATTATTTTTAAAAAATATTTATAAAATTATAAATAAATAATTATAAAATTATAATTAAAATATTTTAAAATGAATATATATATACTATATTTTTATTTATATATATAAATTTATTATGTGTATATATATATATATATTCAATTTTTTATTTATAATTATAATAATAAATCTTTAATCAGTGCTTTAGTAATAAGCACTAATAAAATAATCTTTATCAATGATTTTTTCCACTGATAAAGATGATGATTTATCATTTCAAAACAACACGCAGATAAATATGGATTTTATCTGCACTTTTTTAGCACTGATAAATAACTACCATTATTATCACTAAAAAATGCTAATAAATATTCCTTTTATCATCTTCTATTACTTAAGAGATGATAAATTTTTTTGATCTATTTAAATAAACCTTACCATTTTCAAGCATGCCGTGATATAAGAAGCTTTTTATAGAAGCCAACCACTACCACTACTCCTCCTTAGTAAATCAAAGCTCAAATGATACCACTCATCTCCATCCAACTGCTCAAACAACTCATCAGACATCCATTTTTTGGTTATAG
Organism: Viscum album; assembly: GCA_963277665.1. Classification (NCBI taxonomy): domain Eukaryota; kingdom Viridiplantae; phylum Streptophyta; class Magnoliopsida; order Santalales; family Viscaceae; genus Viscum; species Viscum album. The sequence continues at coordinate 2,094,711,844 of OY728136.1, forward strand.
TTTGTGTTTCCAAAGAGGGTCTCATGTTTTGTTCAACCTAACAAGGTAGCCCTTATAATTTTCTATGAGTATTCTTTTGGTTTTCTTATTTTTTGTTCGACAATTTCAATATTTTTGGTCTAGTGCTTGTAAATTATTTTTCTTTTTGATTATGATCAAAATAATATTTTATAATCCATCTTTTGATTTCATACTGATGTTTTTTTGTTTTTAAATCGTTGTTTTGAATAAATTTACATTGTGTTTTATTGTTACATCTAAGGATAGAACCACATCATAAGGGCCTATGGTTACCCTTAGATTGAGCATCCAAGTGGAGTGTAATCCAATCAATAAATAAAGGCATCTAAACAACATCAAATGTACCAGTGGGAGGAATGTTGTTACATGTAATAATATGTCACCATAAAATAATCAAATCTTGAATGGAACTATAAAATTAGACCCTATAATCAGAATATACTTCCCATATATTATAAATTATCCATGATAACGGGGAATGAAGAATGAATTTGGTTTTTAAATTTGAAAAATAACTTCAACTTTTCTAAATGATAATTATTATTTCTTTCACAGCTACCTAAATTTTGTTATAAGTCTAATCAAACATCTAAAATCTATGAATCCTTATATTAAAGGAATTATGGAAATGATATTTCCAAATTAAAACGCCATGTAAGGATCCATTACTAATTAAGAGGGATATTCATTAAATAATTTTGCTTAAATTAAGTGTTGTGACCATCATAAATGTAGGGTACATATATTCTTTAATTATATATTCATCATGGGATTTTATCATAACATGGATATCATTTGTTGTGGATTCATGAAATATTAAACTAGAAATATAAGTTTTATTCAATCCCATCAAAATTATTATATGTATAATAGACAATCAATTCATCAAATGGTTCATGAAATTGCACAGAAAAAGATAAAATAATATAATTCATCCCTCTAGTCATAAGAAATGATGTAACTTTTTTTCAGTTTCATAAATTATTAGTTTAGATATCTTAGACAATATTATAATCAAGTAATATGATATAAGAAATTTTAACTAAAGAGACTTTTTTGTTTCAAAGGGTTTTTTCATATCATATCATTATATATGGAAAATTGTAATGTATTATGTGATAAATACATTATTCGCATCTCTCAAAATAGAGAATAAAAACATGTTTATTATATTGATCAATATTTGAAAATATGTGTACTATTTAAAGTGAAATTTTTCTTTATCTGTGAAGATATTATAAAATATGATTGATAATAATGGATTATGTGTTTCTTTTTTTGGCACACAAGTTGTAAGGAATGCTATTGATTTAAACTATATCATAGATTACGATATAATTTATATCAATAAATACTACTTGAGGAACAAAATTATTTTTCTAATAATCATTTATAAATGAAATAATATAATTTATAATATTATTATAAATTTTTTCAAAATGTATTTTGTGAAATAAAATTAAAATATATTTATTTTATAAATAATTTATTTATAATTTATTTAAAATTAGTTATAAAAAGTTTATGGAATATTTTAAAAATAGATGTCATTAATATTAATTAATAATACTAAAGTAACTTATTGACACATTTTTAATGTATTATTATTTTGATAATGAATATCATCTATGTATTTTTTTTATTGTATAAAATTAATATTTTATGATCCCAATAGGATAGATATGAACTGAAAAAGGACTTACGCTAATGTTTTGACAAACAAATATGAAGATGGAGTTATAGAAGACAACAATTTTGAAAGATATCTTCCAGAGAACCCATCTATAATCCTGTATCCATGTTTATGTTGTTGTTATTAAAAAAAATTAGTCTATAAGAGTTGGAAGAACATTTGATTTGTCACAGAATAGATCAAAGCTATAAATGATGGACTAAACACAAGGGAAAATTGAATGTGGACATTGATTATGATGATACTATAGTTTATGAATCATTTCATATGAATACCATTGAAAATGATGAAGGATATCACGTGGAAGAAATGATAATAGATAATAAATATGACCATCGTGTTTTTTCAAAGTTTTTTAGGAGTTAAATAGTTGTTCCAAGAAACCATTGTATACCTGTTGTACTAAATACACAACATTTTCAGCTCTATTAATATAATATAATTTGAAATCTTACAGCAGATGGATTGACACCAGCTTTACATAATTACTTGGTCATTTGAAGGATATGCTTCCAGAAGAAAATTAAATAACATACCGAACATATTATGCTAAATGAATGTTACATTCAATAGGGATGATCTATAAAAAATACATGATGGTCAACATGATTTCATATTATTTCCCTAGCAACATGAATCACTCATAAAATTCTTTAATTGTGGAATATATCGGTTCATGAAAAATGAATCAATCCCTTTAAAAATGAATTGTATTTTCCTATTGTTTTACAGTATTCAAGACTATATGGATGTCATGAAACCAAGTGACAATTAAAAGATCATTTAGATTCAAGAATTAATTATGGTAACCTACATCAACAAGAAGATTTATCTCAGTAAAATAAAATTGATTATGATTTTTCAGAATTTAGAGATGACCTGAGAAACATTTATATTGAATTATATTATAATGGAATAATTTGTTTTGTTATAGAAAGTAGTACTCCCAATGCATGGCCCATCTTGTTGGTAAATTATAACTTTCAACCACGGTTATTCATAAATATCAAATACATTATGTTTTTTCTTCCAATAACTATACCAAAGAAACCTCGTAATGATATTGATATATATTTGGAACCATTAATCGAAGACCTGAAATTGATGTGTGATATAGGGGTTACAATTTATGATTCTCATAGAATTGATTAATTAACATTGATTTCCATCCTGTATGAAATGATAAATGAATACCCCACAGATGAAAATTTATCATGCTATAGAATTAAAGTAATGTTAGGGTATCCCATTTGTGAAAAACACACATACTCAGTTTGAATGATACATTAATTGAAGAATATGTATTTAGGACTTCGAAATGTTTTACATCGATGACATAAATACTAATCTTAGATGACAACATTTTATGGTAATATCAAACAATGTACAACACCGTCTCCAGTAATGGGAGATAAACTATAAAAACTATAAAGAAGATAGAAAATATTTCATGTAAACCGTTTTCTAAGATTCATAATGAATAAGGTTATAATAAGTGATAAATTTTCATTGAATTACCATAATTTAATTGTTTGTATGCCAAAAATTTTATGGATGTCATACATGTAGAAAAACAAATTTATTTGATAGTGTTATTAGACTATTATTAAATTTTCAAATAAAAATGAAATATATCATCTAAAATAGGTTAGACTTGATGGAAATCTGGATAAGGGGAGATTTGTAAATGGTGAAGGTTAAAATGTGGTCTACTCTTCCTTAATTAGCATTCACTCTATCCAGAAAAGAAAAATTTTGATTATACCTTTTCCTTACTAGTGTAAAAGTTCCCCAGGGTTATTCATTAAATATAAATAATTTTATGTAAATGACAAATTTGAAGTAAAAATCACTAAAATCACATGAATGTCATGTTTTAATGAAAGATTTTATTCTTATTGGTTTCTATTTCATTTTTCCTCAAAATGTAATACATATATTAAGAATTATATACTTCTTTTTCAAATCCATATGAAGTAAAGTTTTACAACCGATGAAGTTTCCCATAATGAATAAGTAGATTGTAGTAATATTATTTGAATTAGAGCTGTTATTACCATAATCAATAATTGATATATATGTCCACCTGATGGTTCACTTGGTTAGAGAGGTTCAACTAAATTGTATGGTCCATTACATATAGATGTATCCCATTGAACATTATTTGACAATATTGAAAGGGTATGTCAAGAATCAAAGATAGTTTGAAGGTTGAATTGCATAATGATTTATTGTTGAAGAAACTATTGAATTATGTTTTGATTGCCTATTATATGTTTAAATCATAGGTCTCCCAAAGCCTTTCCATAGTGAACGCCTCATGTGAAAAATTGTTTTCTAGAAGAAATGTTGTTACAATTACATTGATAGAGTGGTAGAAAGAATGTCTTTTAATATTACATAAAATAGAATATGTTTATCCATACATTGAAGACAAAAAAAAATCTGAGACATTTGAATCCATCAAGGGATGAAGGATGGATGTCAAATACATATAATCAATAGTTTATAAGATGGTTTATAGATCAAATTTATATAGAGTTATCTAAAAATATGAATTCAGTTATCAAAAGACTTAAATGGATATCCATAGGGCTGAATGAAAATGTTATATGATACACTGGTTTTGTAATCAAGGGTAATATGTTCTATACAAAAGAAAATTATGGAATCAATATGATGAAAAATAGTGGCGTTATGCTTGGGGATGAAGTGATTCAAATATTTTGTTCTAAGGATTGAAGACTAATTTATACAAATATATCATATTTTGGAATTATTGAATAGATATATGAGTTGGATGAAATAACATTTTCAGTACCACTTTACCATTTAAATTGTGTTGAAAATATCAATAGAGTAAAAATTGATGAAATGGGCTTTTTGGAGGTGAATTTCAGTTGGAATGGGAAAATATGAGAAATTCAAAATGGAATAAAAATGAGTGAAAGTATTTTATTTTTCAAATCCAACAAATAATAACTATTCTATTATCCTACTAGCGACTAAAAAAATGTTGAGTTGGATGAAAATTTAATCGAAGATGACCCTTTCATTGGGACATCACAATTGGTTCATGTGGGTCCCAATGTTGACAATGTATTATACATGGTTGGGGACCACAAAGAGGGGATTTATATTCTTGAAGGAGGAACCAAATCCTTGAAACCATTAAAAAAATAGGACTAAATGAGAAGGTACAAGTTTTTTTTAATATATTATGTTTTTCCTCCTAACAATATTAGTTTACAACTATAATAAAATAATCTAAATTAAATGTTTGACAACTCATATAGACAATCTCTTCTTTCATAGTATGATGTTTCCAATCCATAAGAAGAACAAACTACAATGAAGGAAACCCATCAAAAATATATAAATGTAATTTAACATTATACGTTATCTATTTCACCAAAAAATTATATAAAAGAACATCGATTTAATTTTCATTATTCCTTGTAGAGTACATTTATTTTATAAGAATTATGTCCATGTGTCATGAAATTACATGAATAGAAAAGATGTTATATTTTATCATTCATAAAGGTAATCATTATGTTTTCATAGAAAAATAATTTTCAATATATTTAATGTATTGTTTCATTTTTTTTAATTTATTTATTTTTAGTATTACTCATATAATAATTGTTTCATATATAGGTGTATTATTTTGTTCGAGTTGGGGTGTTTTTTCATATTTCATTCCTTTCTACCCAAAATATTCCACATACATCTTCTCCCTCAAAGCCTAATCACCCCAAAAGTGGTGCATATATCACATTCTTTAAAATTCTCTCCATTTCCTTTATATGATGAAAAACTACGCGGAGAGTTAATCTTGATGTTTTAATAGTAAAATCATTTTCCACAGAATTAATATATTTTTGCATATGTATAATTTATTTATTTACATTTAGTATTACTCACATAATAATTTTTTTCTTATACATGTGGATTCTTTTGTTCAAGTTGGTATGATCTATCCATCTTTCATGACTTTATACACTAAAACATCCATATACTTATTCTACCACAAAATATTTTCACCCCTACAGTGCTGCATTTATCACATTATTTCATGTTCCCCCACTGCCTTTATAAGAAGAGAAACAATGCTACCTATGGTCAATTATAAAGGTAATCTTGATGCTTTCACTGTAAAATAATTATCCATCGAATTAATTCATTGTTTCATTTTTATGTTCAATTTAATAATTTTTATTATTTAACGGGGATTATTTTTTTCATATTGGGGTGGTCTATCTGACATCCTTGCATTTTTTCACCAAAATTTCAACAGACTTCTTCTCCCTCAAAACCATTAACCCCTGCAATGTTGACATTTATCACTTCACTTCAAGTTCTATTCACTTATCAATAACAGAAGTAATTTTTATTTTTTTATAGAATTATCATTCTTCATAGAATTTATGTATTATTTCATATTTATGTTTAATTAATTTATTTATAGTATTACTCATAATAATTGTTTCTTATATAGGTGGATTTTATTTCAAGATGATTTGATTTAGTCTACGATTCTCATGCAGTATTGGTGATCGATAATGAGAGTACATGGAAATCATGGTAACCATTATAGTTGTTATTTTTTAGAGAATTTAGGACGTGTAGGAATTATCTGCACTTCAATTCGACACACAATGTGGCCAGAATGACTCCAAATACATCATTCTATTTCAAATTGATATTAATTTTAGTAAAGAAGACAACTGAAATAAAAAAACTGACCCAAAATTTTTATATTGTTTTGATACATTATTATAATGACCCATAAGTGATTTTTGACATGTATGAATAATCCACACCTCAATCTGATACACGATGTGCTCGATATGACTTAATGTGTCTGTTATCAGTTTAAAATCGATATATGTCATTAAAAAATTTCCATTCACAGAACAATAAAAAAACACACTCATATTGATTTGATATAATAGTTCATCAATTTATAAATAATTTGTCACATGTAGGATCTAGTCTCACAAAAAACGGATGCATGATGTGAATAGTATGAGTCAAAGTGCGTGTTTCATGTTTAAAATGACATTTTAGTAAATGGAAAAGTCACATACTCAAAATTGATCAAATAATTCATACTGTTTTGTTAATTTAAGACAACAATACATAATTAATTTAGGATTTAAAAGAATTAGCCTCACCTCAATCCAATTCACGGTGTGATTGGTATGACTCTAAGGGTGTCTTTATTTAAAATTGACATCAATTTTATTCGAAAAGAAAACTTCCCAACTCAAAACCGAACATAAACATTTAAATTTTTTTGATGCTTTAGTAAAATGATCTAAATGTGGTTTGAGATTTGAATGAATCATCTACACTAGAATATGACACATGGTGTGACCTGTAGGACTCCAAGTGTGTGATTTTATTTATAATTGACATCAATTTTAGTAAAATACCAAATGACCAACTCAAAACCAATAAAACACATTCACATTGTTTAAATACATTAGGAAAATGACCAAAAATTAATTTGGGATTTATAGGAATTAGTCACTCCTCAATATGATACATGATGTGTTCAGTATGATTTAAAGTGTGTGCTTTAATTGTAAAATGACATTTTAGTAAAAAAGTCAAGTGACGTAATCAATCCCAATAAAACACATTCACATTGTTGTGAAACATTGGAAAAAATATCTATATGTCATTCAGGATGTGGAGAAATTATCCAAACCATAATTCGATGAATGGTGTGACTGGTATGACTCAAAGTGTATCTTTTTATATAAAATTTTAATCAATTTTTGTTAAATGGAAAATTAACCTTCTCAAAACTGAGAAAACACATTCGGTTCATTTTGATAAATTATGAAAACAATCTATAATACATTTTTGATGTGTAGGATTGAGACCCATATCAATATGATACACAATGTTCCCGGTATGACTAAATATGTTCGTTATCAGTTTAAAATTAACAATTTAACTCAAAAAATGTCACACACTAAAAATATATCAAATGAACTCATATTTTCATGATAACTTAGGAAAATTATTCATAAGTTATTTTTGAAATGATAGAATCTATTTTACATCAAAATAAATAATGATGTGATCCAAATGAGTCATATGTTCATGTTTCATGTTTAAAATGAAATTTTAGTAAAAAAAAGACAACTAATGAATTCAAAACCAACTGAACATTCATATTATTTTGATAATTTATTTAAATGATCCATATGTAATTTTAGAATTGTTAAAATCATCTGAACTACAATTTCATGCACAGTATGACCGGTATGAAATCAAGTTCATATTTTTTTTTAAAATTTAAATCCATTTTATAAAAAATTAACACTTTATATTAATTTAATTTTTATATTATACAAAAATAATAATTTTTTATATTATTAAGGTGTGTTCTTTTTCTCGATCCGGGGTGGTTTTTTTTGAAATTTCATGAGTCGGGACATGATTAAAAGATAAAAGAACATTTTTGTTAGGGAATTATTTTAATAATTTAAATTTATGTAATTGTATAAACCAATGTTGAAAATTTTTATAATATAGTACTTTTTCATAGGATTGTGTAATAAATTTCATTTCATTTAAATCATGTATTAATACTTATTTCTATTGATTTCAAGTGTTTTATTAGTGTTGCGGTATAATGTTACAACACACTATAGTATGGCCCTATATCATCACTGGTAAAAGGTCCTTTTCATCACATTTATAAACACGGATAAAGGTATACTTTGTTATTGCTTTCATAAGTGATCATAAATGACACTTTACTAGCACTTTTACATGTGATGATAAATGGTTCCTTCAATGGTGCAAAATTAAATATTTGATAAATGGTTCCTTAATCAGCACTTTTAAAATACCTAATAAAGGTTCTCTTTATTATCATTTCATAGCGCCCATAAAGGACCCCTTTATCAGTTCTTTTTAAGCACTTATAAAAGACCATGTAATTTAACCTTTCTCATATATTATGTGGTTTTAATTTGATTCTAATGGACATTTATATCACTGTTAAAGACCAATTTTGTTGTTGTGATTGTTTCAAACCACGTCATAATTGATCCATTTTTATTTTAGGGATGATGAAAATACTAGAATCATTCTATGAATGTATTGTAAAATTTTCCTCATATACACTAATTAATTCATTATTCTTCTTATTAAGCTCAAGTAATTACTTCCTTATTTTTGTACATATTTTATGAGGGATGTAATTACTAAAAACATCCTTTGAAACTCATCCCATTAAAAATATTATATTTATCTATTTTTCCTCATATTCTTACAAATATTCCTCCATTTATTTTCTTTATGTTCTAAATGATAAATGGCTATGATTTTTTTTTCAATTTCTGGGAAATGAGGAATGCAACATATCTATTTACATGAAATTGATCCATTTATTATAATCTAGGGGATTATAAGGCCATTTATTTTTTGTATAAATTTTCATATAAAATATTCAATTCCATGTTTCTCCCTCCTTGGAGAATTCAAATGGTCAACATGATATGTGTTAGTACTAATATCATGAGAGAGTTAAGTGAGAAAAGTTATAAAATATTATATCCCATATCCTATGAATTTTTTTTTCTCATGAGAATAGTCATTTCATTAGACATCACATTCATTTTCTTACACAATCCCTTCTGTTTCCAACCACCGAATAAAACAAATAATTATCGTATGAGAATTAATAATCATAGTGAGGAATAATATAATTATGAAAAATCATTTATAGTATCTATAAGTCATGAATTAATATATCCAATATGTGATTCCTTAGGGTTAAACTTGGAAATCTCAAGCTCTATTCAATTAATATACATAAAAATTGTTCATAATGAAAATATGAGTTAACAAAAAAATATTCATTGAGAGTGTTAAACTAGGTGTGAAATAAGGGACACTCATTATGAACTAGAATGATAGTTGGTATGTACTCAATCAAATCTTTTCAATTATATTTCCCCAAGAATCACATATTCAGAAACCACAACGATTTATAGTACTTACAAAATAATTTATTTCTAGGAAAACCACACTCCTTTATTTACCATATAATAGGATGCTATCCTATAGATAGTATTATTCTTTTTTCACAAACATTTTCTCATCCTAGTTTCCAATGGTCACTAAACAATACTATGATAACAAATATAGCTACCAATTATATTAAAACATGGTTATTACATAATATTTAGTTAATGTTTTATAGATAAATTTATGATCCATCTAATGATCATATCAGTCAAGTGTTTTTGAACACTTGGAGACGTAAACAAATTCTTCATAAAATATTTATTTCTTCCATATCTAAGTTTTGTATAAAGATGATTCTTAATATAAAAATAATACATAATACATTCTTCATAACCTATTGAAAGGAAACATAAGTAAGGGTTGTCTCAAATTCTAAATAAAGGTAAAAAAGGAGGTATCAATGATCACATAAACATAACATGAGAGTAACTGTATGAGAATATGAGATTGAAATTTAAAAACCATACCTATTACATCATAGATCAAAATATTGAACCATAGAGTAAATCATGGAATTTTATAAGATTATAATCATAAATGTGTTAAATATAATGATCTATGAGAGAAAATAGTTTCATAAGACAAATATTCTTGGAATATATATAATCAAAAAAAAAAAATCACTTAGTCAAGGATCTCTACCAAGACTATCATTATTGATTGGGTTCACTACTGATTCAATTATATCATTAACCGTGTTTCACTCTCAAGACTGTAATAGTGGAAATAGTTCCTCAGAAATCTAGGATCATTCACTTTTCAAGTCCTTATAATCTAATGAGATATCCATATTTACCCAATTCATTTAAGAGATATTGAATCCAAAGACCACCATTCCTATTATTGAAACTATACATATTTATATTCTAAAAGATCATGAAAAATTCATTATAGTTTAACTCATTCAAAGGAAATGGGTCTCATAAAAATTTTAAAAATTAATTATAGTATTATCCAAAAAAATAAATAGGTTTCCTAAAAAATTAATAATTTCATAATTATAACTATAAACCATCTTGAGAAAGAATAAGGATGGTACCCTTAGATCACATCCCAATAAATCAAACCTAACATCAAAAAATGACACAATTTCTTAAAATTATTTTAAAATACCACTTATAATGTTTATTATAAAAAATACCCTTTTATCTTCCAATCACTTCCTTAAAATATAAAAAATTACAAAAAATTATTTAAAAAATCATCTAAAAATTTAGGAAAAAATTTAAGTTAATATTCAAATATTTTAGTGGTCATTATGAAGGTAAATTATATTCATTTCATGTACATTTAAATAAATCATCCATTCACATTTTTTGTAAATAGTCAACAATTCATCTTTTAGGAAATGAAAAGAGTATTCCATATAAAATATTTTATAAAATTCAAAACATGAGTAAAAATGAACATACACAATCAGTGGATATTAATAAATTCAATTATTTAATTAGTTTTTAGAAAACATTTATATGTAATGAAATTTTTTTTTCTGATAACGAAAATAATATCATATTTTATTAAAAATATTGTTTCAATAACCTGATACTTAAAGAGAGGAAAATTAAAAGAAAAATGGGTTACTAAAAAAATAACAAAAGTATAGGATGACTCATGGAAAAAAACTAGTAAATTTATAATAAATTTGTTTCATGTTTATTAATATGAATTAGGTATTTATATTTCTTAAATATTTATTTAATATTTTTTAAAATTAAAAAGAAAATAGTTTTAATTATAATATTATATTATATAGTTTTATTTAACAAATTATAAATAAAATAATTTTAATTTGAAAAAATATAATTAATTTTAAAATTAAAATATCATAATTAACCTATCATGAAATTTTGGGATTTTTTAGAGAATATTTATTTTTGTGTGAATGGGGAAAAATACTGATTTCTATAAAAATCTATTTTATTTTCTATATATTATTAAATTAAAATGTACTGATTAGTTTTTTATATGATTTCATATGACAAAATTATTCATTATTTAAATTATTTCTACTTTAATTATTTTCAACCATCTATATATTGAATTCTAGTGTTGGTTTTATTGAGATTAAAAAGAGATTTTCGTAAAAACTATTTTAAAGTGCATAATTTTTTTCAGTTGAAATTATTTACAAAAACCAATAATAAATTGTTATTTAATTTATATTTATTTATTATATATAAATTAATATTAATTTATTACTATAAAATGGTTAATATAAAATTATCTTTTTCTTTAAATGTACACTACTTGAAAACCAACTTCTTCATCATGTATACGGGTTTAATTTTAAATTAAAAACTTCCACTTCGAAGAATTGATTTTATTAAAATATATTCATTATTTTAAATTATAATAAATTATATTATATATTATAATAGATTTAACTTTTTTTCATAATGAATAATGAAAATAGTAACAAAAATTGGTTGAGATAAAAATGGTTTTGCCATGGGGTTAAACTAAAATGATATGTGTAAAAATGACCTATAAATTGAGTAAAATATATCCTATGGACATATTTTGAAATTATACTGACTACAGATTGAAAATAGTTTATTTGGGTGCCTTGTGGAATTGGTCAAATGGATGTACACCGTTTGATTTTCTATTATTACAAGTGTGCCACCTCCCTCACTTATAGAAAGACACCATATATCTTATCCTCTACAAACCTTAAAGACCATTTTTCATAGAAGATATCCTCCAAAATATTTTACGTGAGCCCTTACCCATGAAATAGATCCCATATTTTCATCTGAAATCCATCCTATAAAGCCTTTTTATGTTTACCATAGGAGGTCGTCAGAAGAAGAGGTATTGGGCGAAAACGGTCGTCATTATTTTAAATCATGTTCCACCACCTTAAAATATTCGTAAATTATGATTCTATAATAAAAAATATATATTTAATATACGTATTTTTTATTATTTTAATTTCATGATCTATATCCATATCTTCTTCAATCAAATGGGATACAAAATCGTCATTCGCGTGTACGACAGACTACCGCCTCGTGAACTGATGTCATCCATTTTATTTCATCACCTCTCATGGGTTGTTATAATGGTGTATTTAAAGTATATTTTTTAAATTTTTAACATATTTATAATTATTTTGTTAATAAATAACATATACATTCTTACATTACATTCTATAGTGGATACAACAATGTCTCTCTTTGTGCACAACAGACTAATACCTCATGAAGTGATGTGATTTTTTTCTAAAAAAATATATCAATGGTTGTTATAATAATGTTAATGAATTTATGTGAATTAAATGACCTAATAATTATATTCATTAAATATTTATATTTAGGAAAATATAATTTATCATTTTATTTCTTACACTGAAAAATGATAATGTTGTTTGGGAGTACATGTGGACTACAGCCCTTATGAAGTGATGTGACTCTATTTTCATCAATAAATCACAAGGAATGTATATATAAGTTTATTTAAATAAATAATATGATATTTAATATTTTTTTATCATTATGGGAAGATAAAATACTACTTACCTTCTTTAAATAGTGATCATTGAAAAATGAAAATGTTACTCAGGTGTATTTATGACATACCATATCCAAAATCATACCATTGTTCATTTAAAAAAATATTTAATGATTGGTTTTAAAATTATAATTCCTATATATATATATGATTATTATTTCATGATTATTATTCTATTGATGTGGAAAAATTTCCTATTTGACCATATACAACCTATCAATGTCATTTTGTAAATATAATCCAAATATCATCAATACATCTAATGTGAACTTAACTGATTATGTAATTTTATATTACTGAAAAAAAAGAATAATAAACCTAAAATTTTTTGTTAATCATTTAAACAATTAACATAATATTTATATTCAAGATGGTAAATAACGTACATGATCAATCGAACATGAGGTAAGGGACTTCGTCTCAATTTCTATTCATTGAGTCCTATTTTGATGATAAACACCTATATTGTTTTATAAGGTCTATATATGTCCCATTTTATATGTTATGTCATGTATTTATCTGTTATAACTATTTTATATGTTTTATTAATGTTATTCTTTCATGGGTGTTATTATTCACATGTTTAAAAATATATTATATGTTTTCTATTAAAAATATATTCTTTTTATATTTTTATTCAAGCCCTATTTTTCATCTATGTAAATGTTTTTAAACTGATTTAATGATTGAAATTATATAATAATGAGAGTTTTATAAAACAAATTTTATTTCATAATTTCAAAAAAATAAAAAAGAAATATTTTTAGGGATTTTTTGACTTAGATTACAAATGAAAAAAGGAATGTACAATTTTAATGTATTGGGTAAAAGTGAATTTTACTACCACCATAACTGTTATTTGATGTTTTCATACAGTTAAAATAATTTATGTATTATTAAAATAAAACCCCATTTTTCTATGTACATTGGTTTTCATAATGGGTTTTTAAAATAATATGGTATTTTTTGTTAGAAATGTGTTATCAAAAGAAAAGGGTATTATGATAACCAAAACAGATTTACATGTGACATTAAAAGAGTTAATCAAGTATTTTATAAAGAAAAAGAAATATCATAAAAATATTTATTCAGGGTAGGTAAATTGAACATTATATGAGAAATAGGTGAGTTTGATATAGTATATACGAGGGGTGCACTAAGATATCACCAGGTGGTCCCTATATGGCTTGTATGAGGGTTCCCCAAAATAGCATAGGGTGAGCCTGATATAGCTAACATGATGGGTTCACCCAAATAGTTCCCCAATGCATTAAGTAATGTTCCTTATCTTAACAAGAAATAAATAGGTAGTTATTAGAGGTTTTCTATTACATATTTAACTATGATCCAGTTATTTCGCTCATTGGGATTAAATGGGTTATGAATATGATTTTTTATGTTTAAAAAAAAATTTATATACATGATATGGATTTTAATGATATTGATTATGAAAAATGATTGTTTGTATGATTAATATGATAATAATTTCTTTCTTTATCTCAATGGAAATTGAGATAAATGTAAAACATTTCATGGATTTTAATGGTTTTCACTAGACTAATACTTTTTCTTTCTTTTTTATGTCCTTTATGAGGATATTTGTTTCTCATCACATATTTTAAAATGTTCATAAAAGGGATTAAATATGGGTATGGGAAAATAAAAAGTAATGTAAAAATCTAAAAAGATTTACCTGGAAAAGATATCTTTTTTTATTATATATATATATATATTAATGAAAAAATGAATAAAAATTAGTTATTTTTGCAATGTGTACACATGAGTTTTTATGTAATAGTTATGAAATATATCTAATAAAATATAATCTTAAATGATCATTTGGAATGTGAGAAAGTGAATTTTGGTTTAAATTATCTAAATTATGTAATGTTTATGGATAGGTCTTTATTTTTGTTATTAGAGAATCATTTATATAACTTTAGAGGTTTTTATAATTATACTATCATTCCTTTGAAATATTCTTATTTATATTTATGATAAAATGATATTGAATTTTAAAATTACCATGTTTATTTATATAAAATATGTCTATTTAGAATATGATTCCACATATGAAACATTAGAGCTATATTGGGGGGGGGGGCATGATAAAAATTTCCATCCAAATCAACATCCCAAGATGGTTGGAATTAAATAGAATAGTTTGTTTCAATGATTGATAAGTTAAAAAATATTAATAGTGCTGATATATATGATATAGAGTATCTATATCATCCATATAGAAGCATGGAGATAGTTATACATTTTATAAGACAAGTACCTCAAGCATTAATTAGATCATTAGATACAGTAGTTTACTAAGGATCGATCGATGCACTACGAAATATATTTGACATAATGGGGTATTAAAAAAACCTAAAGGTAACTCATTATATTTATCCTTTTGAATGTGAATTTTATTTATGATTGTCTTTGGTTACGAATACCAGAGAGAAATATAATATTTATACTATAGAGTGGGACACAATTAATATTATTTTCTAGAGAGATATTTCATAAATATTATTCAACATATGATGGATAAACAATTCCTTGTATTATTATAAATTTATTAAGATTTTATATTTTTATATGACCAAATCTTTAAAAGATTGGCCATTTATGTTCTAGACTTTATTTAAGAAACTTAATCTAAAAATAATAGATTTCACTGATGGATAAAACATATTTTAAAAAGAGATTTTTTTACATAATAATTTAAAAATTAGTATTTATTTGATTCTATTGTTGATAAAGTTGAGATAGATTTTTCAATTAATTATGTTTCTTCAGATAATAATAGTATGAAAATTTCACGGTGGATGGAAATGGAGAAGAGGCCCACTAATAATTATATATTTAATCCTTAAAATGTTTAATGTGTGGTAAAAAAATTAAAAGTATTGTTTTATAGTATTTGGAAATATTTTTGGGTGTGACCGGTTTGGTTATAGGGCTCATGGGAATAAAAAATATTCGTTACTAATAAAAGAATGGGGTAACTGATAGTCATCCAATAGGACATATTTTAGTTCCAATTAGTTGGTCCATTATGTGAACATGTGTCTGAAGTTAATTTTCCTATATAGAAATCATCTTGTCCAAAAGTTTAATGGTGTATAAAATTAGTTTTCTTTTATAAAATTTGATGTTAGACAATCCAATGAAGTGGTGAAAGGTATCACTCATGTAAATCAAAAAAATTTGAATTCCCTATTTGACTATGGGTCTTCACATTTTTTTATTTTAATCAATTTTTTTTGTAAAATTGGAATATACACATAATAAAAGAAGTTATAATTATTGCTGGAAACTCTAGTTGGAAATAATAATATATCCAAGATTTATATGAATCTCCGTGTGGTTATTTGTTGAATGGTCTTTCCTTCCAATATTTCTAAATTTTCCATAGTAGAGTTTGATATCATTCTAAGTATTTATTGGATTTTAGTTTAATATGATAAGATAGATTATAGGGCAAGTAATTTTTTATTCAAGGTTTTTCTACATTTGATAACTTATTATGAGGTTGAGAAATTGATTAGAGATGGTAGGGAATGTTTCTTAGCATATATTTTTCAAAAGAGAAAAAACACTCAAATTAATAGTGGGCCTATATTGAATGAATATGTGGACACATTTTCTTATCATTTTTCCCTATTTTTGTTGTTAGGGAGAGAGATTACTATTTACTTATTGATTAATTCAATTTCTATTTATAAACCCACTTTTAAATGGATCAAGTGGAAATTTTTGAAATGACAAATAATTTCCAGTAATTTTTGGATAAAAATAGCTTCACCCAAGAACATCCCCATTAGGTGATCCTATTTTTTTAAAAAATAATGATGATTTAATGAGAATTTTCATTTATTATCATGCTATGAATAACATCACTAATATTTACTAATATAATTTTACTTATATTTATTATTTGTTTGATCAGCTCTATTGAGCACATTATTTTTCACTAATTGATCTATGTTCTGATTATCATCAGTTGAAGGTGAAAGAAGATGAAATTGAAAAGATATATTTATGAACTAAATATACGAATTATGAGTTTGTGATTATCACCTTTGGTTTATATAATGTTATTTTTGTATATATGGACTTCCTTATTAGAGTTTTCCATGAGTTATCAGATACATTTTTGGTTTTGATTATAGATTAAATTTTATATATTATAAATTCCTAGAGGGCGCTGAAAGAAAACTAATGATTATTTTTCATACCATAAATGATAATAAATGGTAGGTAAAATTTATTAATTGTGAATTTTGGTTGAAAAAATAACTCTATGGACATGTTGTTTCTAAAGAGGGCATAACTATTGATCCTATTGACACAATTATTATTGAAGATTGGAATAGACCCAAATATTTCATTAACATTCATAGTTTTCATGGTTTATCAGGTTACATATAGTGTTTTGTTGAATGGTTTACTCAAATTTAAAGTCCATTGAATGAGTTAACATGAAAATAAGCAAAATATATCAAGAAAGTCGAATTTGATGAATATTTAGGATAAAAAATAAGATAGGTTAACGCTATATTTTTTCCCTACCTTCTATAAATTGTGATTTTTTTGTCTATATTGATGCTTAATAAAATAGAATTGGTGATGTCCTGATGTAGAAAGGCTAGTTAATTGGTTATGCTTCATGTTGGTAAAAACCAAATGAGTTAAATTTCCCATCAAATGATCAGGAATTAAATATTTTGTATTTTCGTTAAATATTTGGAGGAATCATTTCTATGAAGTAAAGAATGAAATAAATAATAATAATAAATTTTTTAATTATATAATCATCAGATGTAATTAAATATGTGATTGGGGAGACATCTAGAATTGATCAATTATTATGATTACATGAATCATTTCCATACTAAAATAAAAAATTGGTTGACGCTTTGAGTCAGAAAAATAATAATTCATTAACTATGTTATGTTCAGAACATGACCCCTTGTGTAATTATTTGATTAATTTTGGCCTAGAAGTTTTGATTGAAGAGAAATCCTCTAGTTTCTTTTATGTTATAGTATAGTCAACTCTATCATAATGAAATAAGTAAGATCATAAATAAGATACTGATATTCCGGAAAATGTAGAATATTTTATAAATGGAATATTTATTAACTTAATTATTGCGAATAAAGGTGTCATAATATTTCCATAAATATTATCATAGTATTTTGATTCCTATTTGAAGAGAGAATCATTTAGTGAAGATCACAATTCCCCATTTTTCATTTGTTATATAAATATTAATATCTATAGAGACCATTAGGAGTATAAAAAGTGGGATTACATAAAAATATTTTTTGTTGAATTTACCTTTATGTTTTGGACATTTAATCAAGTTAAAGAAGAAACATGACTATTGAGGGGATTTCTTAAGCCTTTTCCAGTGATGGAGTGGAAATGGGAATATATTTCCATTAATTATATGGCTATATTACAAAATACCTCTGATGGTAATAATTTCATTTTGGTCATTATTTATGGATAAAATAAATATGGAAATGTTATTACCACTCAATTTAACATCATGAGATTTTAAAATGAAACACTATGTTTTATAGGGTACATGATATGTCACATCGAACATAAAAAACAAATAAATATTTTTATTTAAATGTTACTAATAAACATGCCATTCGAATGTTGAGAATGAACATTATTAAGTATATTATGAAATAATGGTTTACACATGAATATATAATTTTTTAAAAAATTAACTAAAATTGAATATAAAACCCTTTTAAAATTAAAATGAAATGTTTTTTGAAGAATTATTTAAATACACGCATCAGTGTTTTATACCAAAATAATTTTATAATACTTTATTTTTGGATTATATAAATAAAAAATATATATAATATATTAAATTTATTATTTAAACTTTATATTATTTGTAATATATATGATATAATAATAAATAAATTTTATGTATTAAAGAATTATTTTTAAAAAAATTAAAATTGCCCACCTTTTTATGGTGAAACAATTTTAAATCTACATGTTTACACGTTTCTAATTTCTATTTTGTAAAATAAACATATTCTTTGAAACCAGAGAATCAAATTTTTCTTAGTTAATTTTTTTTCATTTTATGATAAGATTCATTTTTTATTAAATAGTTAAAAATATTTCCTTTTAATTAAAAACTAATGTTTCATTTAATATATTTATAGTTTTAAATAATATTTATGAATGGATTTAAAGTATAATTATATAAATTTTTTATTACATATTTCAATGTAGGTCAATGGAGTCAATTTCAAATTGAAATTTGATATTAAATATTATGAATTTT
Organism: Viscum album; assembly: GCA_963277665.1. Lineage (NCBI taxonomy): Eukaryota > Viridiplantae > Streptophyta > Magnoliopsida > Santalales > Viscaceae > Viscum > Viscum album. The sequence continues at coordinate 2,094,731,452 of OY728136.1, forward strand.
TAATGTTTTTTAATTTAAAAACATGTTCTCTCTATCATTCGACGAGGTTATATTCAAATTAATTTCTTCTACTTCTTTTTTTTCAAATTTTGAAAAATGGACATACACCGTAACACCCCAAGTTATATAGGAAATATTTTGAATAAATTATGTTGTCATTTTTGTCTTGTAGTGCACTATGTGAAATATTCTTTTCACATGACATCGAATCAATGTAAGCTATAAAAAACATAGATTTGGTGTATGTTACATGCAACATGGACTTGTCGTATGTTACACACAACGCTGATGTCATTACAAAACATCATTTTACTATATTAATTATTTAAATGATATCATTTTAAACTATCCACTAACCATAGTTATTGGAATATTAATAACTAATTTTCAAATATTGGTTATAATTATTTTATATAAATAAAACATATTGATAATGAATGATATAATTTTAGGCAAAGTCCTTATTTGTTTAAAAATATCATCTCTTCAACTGAACTTCTTTTAATGTACTTCTTTGAAAATAATATATTTAATTTTATACAAAATTTTATAATTTAATTTGATTTAATAAACAGAATTTTTGAATTTATAATGTTGAAGCACTCTTTGGGTAAATGTTTTGAGATTTTTCTAAAAAACTTTATTTTTTGATGAAAAGGGAAAAATACCATATTTTAATTCAAAAATGCTTTTCATTTTATTTATTTATAAAGTTATGTTATATTGTAAATAAATTCCAAAGTTTAATTATATAATATATTTATCAATTTATACAATGCAGTTCATTGTGAATGTTTTTCTTTGAACTTGGGTATAAAATCTTAGAAAACTTTTGAATGATTTTCATTAAAAACCTACATTGTCGACCAGACCATGGGATTAATATTAAATTAATTTCTACCACTTATTTGATTATATTTTTTAAAAAATGAATTATAAATTTTTAATAAAAATAATTTCTAATTTCTAATATGGTAAAATTAATTTTGGGAAAAAAATATTAGTGAAAGTGGTTAAAATTAATTACAATAATTAGAACAAAAATAAGGTTAACAAAGTACTAACCCATAAATTTAAGACCCAAAATGTCCCAGAAACCTTTCAAACACGAATTTTTGGAAATTATTATTCAATTTTCCTTTTCTTGTTATGTTGTTTTAGTTTTTTATGACTTATGTAAAAACATCGGTACACCAAACATGTTTTAAAAAATGCCAAGTCTTTTCATTCCCTTCCATATAAAAATCCACCAACTCTCCCTATTCTTCCCACCTATAAAACCAATTATGTCAGTCCAAGATATATCTAATACACATCCCAATATTTATGCCTTCTTTATTGAAGACTATTTATTGGAATAAATCAGTCTATGAAATCCTTTGGGCACAATCAAAAAGGAGTTACCTGATTAAGAGTTAATATCTTCACTCAGTCTCCTTTTTTTATTTTCATTCACCACCCCGTTAAATCTATTAATTTCATGACTATGTAACAAAAAAAGGTTAATTAATATACTATCATTTCTTATTCTATGTTTTTGACCTACACTTACGCACAATTCAGTATAATGGGTAATGAACACATTGTTTATGTGTACAGTGAACTACCACCTTACTAAACGATAATTATTTATTTTTCCTTTACCACCTCTCATGGTAGAAATTATGATGAAATTTTATTTATATATTTTATATATTATTTATTTTATTTATTTATTCTTATTTTTTCTTATTTTTTCCTTTTATAATACATATCATCCTTACATTCCATATTTTGTTAATATGATAATTTTATTTGAGGATATGTGGACTACTTCCCCCTCAAAGTGATGTGATTTATATTTACATTACATGAAATGTATAAAGTATGGGTTTAGTTAGTATTATGATATAATAATTGTAATTTAATAACGATATATATACACATATATACATATATTCCTTTTAATTGTTGTTCATTCATTGCACAAATTAAACAGAAATAGAGTCCATGCGTACGTGTGGCTTTTAGTCTCCATGAATTGTGTATTCCATTTAGTACATAAAAATTATATAGATTATTATAATACACATATAATTAATATAAATTATATTTATATAATGTTTTATATTATTGAAATCATGATATAAGTATGAGAACCAAATATATAAAAAATAAACACACATGCGATGAATATAGCAGATATTTCCCGAAGTGAAACCTTAACAAGGGATTGATAACAAGAGGGTAATATATGGTCATGATAAGTCCATATATGGGATTATATATAACAATATGGTTATGTAAAATATTTAAAATCAATTTATATTTCTTATACAGGTGGTCAGACTGAGTGAGATGATTGTCAAGACACAAGGTTAGGAGATTTCATCTCACTTTTTATTTTCATGAGATACAAGAGTTATTCACCACCCATTCCTTTGTTGGGGTGTGGATACTTCCCATGGATGTGTTAAATGAATATTATACTAAAATTTATGGGAATTTAAAAATCCATTTTATGATATTTCATTCCAAGGGATTATGTTTCAAAAGTTACCAAATCGGTAATATAGATTTGTCTCAATTTTTTGTCTTTGATACTAATGTTTTGTTATGCACAATAATTATTTTTTAAGGTTTATATACGTAAATATTACATGGTATATAATGAGTTTAACTATTTTAATGATATTTTATGCTTCTTTTAATTTCATTTTCTAACATGGATAGCATTCTCCCAAGTTACCTTATTAAAAGAGTTTATTGAAACAATATCATCACTTTTCAAGATTCTATAAGTTTATGCTTCCTATGATGAAATGTTATGATCCATCTAAAAATAAAACTCACTAGTTTCCCTATACTATGTATATTAGAGATATATCAAGGTATTATTACCATTTCCCACTCTTTGGTTCTTAATATAAATAAACAAATTCTGAAATTCTAATCATATTTCTCTCTTCATTCGGATATCTGTTTTATTTAAAAAAAATATATATGATTTAGAAAATATTTTCAATTTATCCTTGAAGACCATTTTCAATGTAAAAGAATTTAGAAAAAATTATTACTAAAAAATATTTTATATGTTTTCATGTCTATTTTCATGAAAAAGGATTTTAAAAGGATTTATATTATAAAAATCATCTTTCAATGCATAAAATATATTTCCCTTAAAAAATGTTTTCTAAATATATTTAAAAATTATTATCCATATTAGATCAAATTAATTTTTGTTACACATGCCTTTCTGGGGAAATTATTCAATATTTCTAATACCATGATTTCTCTAAATGGATTATGTTTTGATGACATTATGTTTATTAATATCATTTCTCTTTCATGGGTTGTATGATTTTGAAACCCATTTTTATTCATGATTTATTATTATTATTGAATGATTATAAAACTTGTATATTTTTCCACGTGTTATGATACAATTACATGTTTATGATACCCACTTAATTCCATGGGTTATGATATGATTTTTAATTATCTTGTGGAACATGTATGTATGATTTCACAATGACATGGATGAGACCTATATCTCTCTCAATTTCATTGTGTAAATATTTATATCTCATTAGATAGACTAATATGGACATGGGAATGAACCTTGGCTACTAAGATGTCCATGGCAGTGAACCACGACTACCAAGATGGTATGAGGAGTGAACTCGTGCAACAATGATGGCCATAAGAGTAAACCATCACTACCAAGATGGTATGGGGAGTAAACATTTACTACCAAGATGGTTTTTACAAAAAGGACTTGGCAAATATGAAAATGAAATTATATTCTTATGTGTTTACTGTAATTCCATATTTTACTCCTATGTTATGATTTTATTGATTATGTTTTTTATTTCATTAAAATTCATTTCTTATGAACATCCATGCTTTATTCTATTCTTCATTTATATAATATTTGATATGCAGGATATGATCTTCTATTTTCATTTTCATGATCTCATACCCTTATGCTTAGGGTTTCTCTTACATATCTCGTGGGTTTACCCTTATGGAGCATTTGAGATCACACCTTTTTATGAATCAGTTTCTATGTTATGAATGTATGTAATATTTTTTATGTGTATAATATTGGTTCTAGTCATGTAAAACCAAATGGGATATAATGTAGCTCACTTATGTATAAGTTTTTATATTTCCATGTTTCCAAAGGCACTAGAATAGTACGATCTTCGATCGTCTATTTGTATAATGTTTTAAGTATTCCACAAATGTTATATAAGGTTAATGTATGAAAATTTGGGGTTTATATACACATATATGTAATAATTATTAATGTTTTTATATAATTGGATCCATATAATTTTTGGAAATTATGAATTGTAGGTTTGTATATTTTTTTACCATGGTTAAAGGTAAATCAGGTAATTGAGGGTAAAAATTATATTATAAATTACCCTACCACTTATATTAATTTAATTAGATGAGTTATGGTTCATCAAAATCACCCTTCGAATGATTTTATGTTCACATGGATCCACTTGGATGATGTTAAGATATTAATATTATTTTATTCCAAGAAAAGATAATTTTTTCACACTTTTCTTTTTAACAAGTAAAATATTTTTAATATGGGATTATATAAGTGATATGATTAAATATAAAGAATATTTATAAATATAAAAAGTTTATATATATAATATAAATTTATTTATAGTTTTTATAAACTAATTAATTAAATTAAATGGTGACACAATGATGATGTATTAATTGATTTATTGAATGAAGAATAAAATAAATGATATTAATAATTAAAACGTTAATATAATTGGAAACATTTGATGCCATATAAAAATTTTAAGGATGAATTTGACATGTTATTAATGAGTAATTATAGTTTTTTTATGGAATCGCATTTTTATTATGTTTTAAAAAAAATTAAATAGTGAATACTGTCAAAATTGACATTTACAAATATAAAATATTTTATTAAATGTTTTAAAATTTAAAAAATCCTAATTTTAGAAAAGTAATTTGGCTATGTCATAAAATTTTATTAATGACTTATTTAGTGTTCATTTTTTATTTTATAGTAATTTTATTAACCCATAATTTATAAATTATATGATATCACAAAAATAGTTAAAAGGTTAAATAAGGTTAACAACGTAAATATAATTATTAATGATATAGAAAAACATGACAAAAAATTATTGGATGAATAATATTTTTCCCTAATCACATTATGACTAATTTTTATTTATTTAATAAAAAAATTTCTATTAAAATAAATTATATATTATATAAATCCCATGATAGTAAAAAATATCACTCTCTCGTATTTAATATCTTTTATGTGTTCGCATATGGACGTAATCAATATATGAATGAAATTAAATTTAAAATTTACTAAAAATAAAATTATATACATTATAGGTATTTATTTTTAATTTTTAGAAATTATATATTTACCTTCAATACATTTACAATCCTAAAACAATTATATTTATTTAATAAAAAAATATTTGAAATTAAATATTAATTTTAATATATTTTGAATGAGTTAATGTATATAAAAAATTTAATAGATCTATAAGATATATTTATATTTTTTAAATCATTAGATTCAAATTCCCACTTTTTCATTATGTATTTGATGTCAAATTAATTGATTTGTTTTAAATTTCACTATAATGATATCATATTATATAAATTTATTATTAAATTATTTTAAAAAAATTAAATAACTAAAAAGGGTATAATATTGTCTCAAAGGTCTTATACCATTAATATATGGTCCATTTTTAAGTATTTGGATCTAGAATAGTCGTATTATATTTTAGTACTTTTATGAATTCCATGAGTGCCCATCCCCACTCTAATAAAAGAGAACTTATTCTTATATATTCTTCACAACTCAAAACCTATTTTTTTGCCATGTCATGCCCAAATCCATTACTATAATACCTCTGCAAATACTAGAGGCTTTATTTAGGTATAACCCCCCCCCCCGTATATATGTTTAGGTGTTAATCAAAGGAGTTTATCAGACGGAGATGTATAATTTTTATTAAGTGTTTCTATTTTCTTTATTATTCAACATACTCATAATATTATTCACGATTTTTTAAATAATAAATACATTATACATTATATAAATAGATGTTATTTTCTTAGTATAATCACTTAAATCCTTATCTACTTGAATCAAATGTTAAAATAATTAATTGTTCGTTTTTATGTGTGAACAATCAGTGTCACGAAATGATATATTTTCTTTTCTAATATTATCTCTCATGAGTGGTTCTAATGATATTATTAATTTTAAATATAATATTAATGAATAATTTATTATTGTAATGGAATAAAATATCAATTATTTTCTTACTTTTCATGCACTAGAAAACGATTAATTCATATGTGCCTATGTGTTGACTATCACCTCCACGAAGTGATGTGATTCATTTAGTATCACCACATCACATGGATGATATATATAATAATATTTAAATTTTTAATATGAAATTGATGATATTATGATAATTATGTAAAGATAAAATAGTAATTACCTTCTTTCCATAACGATCAATGAATAATGGGAACTTCAATGATGCATACGTACGACTTAACATCTCCATGATTGTAACATTGTTCATTTTTCATATTCATATTTAGTGAATGGATTTAAAAGTATAATTGATATATAATATGGATTATTATGTCATGAATATTATTCTAGATATTATATAATAATGAACACTTTGAATATATTGACTTACCGAAGTCATTTTGGACTCTTGTATTGAATATCATCAATACACCTGACGTTAAGATTAATAATTAATTAATCATTATAACATGATAATGAATGATATAAAAGTAATAATAATCATTCAATATATTCTCTAGAAAATAAATTATTAACCTATGTCTATTATTTGGGAATACAATGATTATACATGATGAGTTGGACTCAGGGAATGGGGTGTTCATTTAAAACCCTCTATAAAAGTTCATTTTTATTATATTTTTATAAAATAAAAAATAGAACATTTTTTTAAACATATACATAATGAGAGGTTTCTCTCACTTTCGCGAAGGATTCTTAATTTAATGTTGTATTTATAACTTCTCTTTTTTCTTTTTTAATAAAATGGTTTTATTATGATGTGCATAGTTCTAAAAGTGATATGTATATGAAAAGGATATTATGAGATTTTATAGTGTCTTTCTCATGGTTTTGAAACAGTTTTCAATGTTTTTATTCATGTTATGTTCCTTGCAAATTTTTATTTATGGGTTGATCGCATTATTTCGAAATATATGGTTGTTTGAGCCCATTTATAGATCATTATATGCTGGGTTGATCCCATTATAGAAAAATATATGTCAATTTGATCCATTATATCTCAAGATATGATGGATGAGACCAAATATATCACAAGATATGTAGGGTTGATCCCGTTATAGCCCATGATATGCCAGTTTGAGCCTATTATAACACATGATATTACAAGTCATTTTTATTATAGCTCTCTAATCATTGGTTACTCTAAAGATAACATTTTACAGAATAGTCATTCCATTTATAAGGGTGAATATAATAGTGATATGGTAACGATATCGAAAGTCACATGTATGGTTTTTTATCCATTATAATGAGTTTCTAAGAAAATTAATTTTAATGGTTTTCATTTTTTCACTAGACTAATGATTTGTATCTATATTTCCAATATTTTTCCCTTATATTCTCATCCCATGTTCTGAAATGTTTTTCACAATGTTTAATGAATACATGGTTCAAGGATATGATCAAGGAACATTTTTAATGATATATTATCATAATAAATCATGTTTTATTTTAACTTTTTTTATAGAAAAAATGGTTACAGATTATAAGTGTGCACTTTCTATTTTATGGTTTTTTATGTATGAGTTGTTCCCTAATTCTCTAAAAATATAAAATTGAAAACATCCTTAGTATTAGAGAATATAAATTCTTGACTAAAACTCAAGATTATGTAATGTGTATGGATTGGTACTTATAATTGGTATCAAATGATGTTTAAAAAAACTAAAGAATTGGACATTTTTCTTAAGAGATATTAATATCATCAAAAGTTTATAATTATCTTGTTTATCAAAATTTTAATGTCATATAAACCCCTTTTGTGGATTTATATTCTGAAATTATTATTTGACTAATGGTATTTTTTGAGACATTGATTTTTGAAGTAATTATTTATCATTCCCTTTTGGGTTTCAAAATGAAAGGTATGATATAACTTTGAGGCTAAAATATATTAATGTAATTTTTTTGTATGTTTCTATAATGTATATATTTTTATTAGGGTTATATTAATATATTTTTAGTAAAAGTCTTAGTCGTAGGATGGGGGACAACTCATCACGTCCAGCAAGGTTGTGAGTTTTGAACCCACAACCGAAGGGAGACATACATGCATTGTATACCGCTATACTACGTAAATTCCTAGTTAGTATGTCTTTATAAATTTTTTTAAATGATATTATGGATTAATAATAATATGATATTAGGAAAGGATATTTCCCCAAATAGATAACCTTGGTATGGAAGATGATTCAGTGATTAAGTGATTAAAGTTATTTCAGAAAATGTTCATTATTTTATGAATCCTATAAGATCAAGGTAAATAGAATACTATGGGATTCTAATTGAAGATTAAAAGGTAAGTTATACATTGGATGGATAAATGATTTTATTTTGGACTTATGGTGATTTTGTTTATTTATTGAAATGGATAGCAAATTTGATGATTATTCGGGAGATTACTTTTCGGTATGAAACTTCAAGAGTACTTGATATTATTTGGAGATAATTATTAAAATTTATCTTGGAATAATATATGATAAATTACTTTTAGATTTTGGGTTTCAATATTAGTTTGTATTATTATTATAAATTTCATGAACAACTATTTTTTGAATGGGTAATGTTGAACTTTGGGTATCACCGTTGAATTTTGGATATTAATGTAGTTTTTCACCATATAAAGGTTTATTATTTTTGTGGAATTATATCATATTAACCGAACCATGTTTCTATTTTTAATTTTAACAAAAAATATAAATAGATAGTTAATTTTTTGATAATTATATGATTTTTTAGAAGTCGATTCTAGTGCTTCTAGTGTGAAACATTCATCTTGAAAACCCATCATTTGGAGAAACAAATGTGTTTATTATAGAAATTTAATAAAGGTTAAAACACACTTTTTCAAGTATGTTTCTTTATGTTATCAGTAAATAAATTAAATTAGATCCATATATCAATGAAAATAATCTAAAAAAATTATTTTTTTAATTTTATTACTAAGGAGTCAATGACCATTTAACCAATCCTAGATTTATAGTGATGTGATTGGTAACATTTGACTAACCAGGTTTTATATCACTCTCCCTTATAACATTAGAGTCATTTTTATCTTCTATGTCCATGTTTTTCTACATGGAACACCGTTATGTTTTATCTTAGGTGACTGCCATACTTACTTTTCATTTTTTTAATTTTTATATTTTATTAATCATTTTTTGATGTGGAATTTTAGTAAGGTTATTTTGAAAATTCAAACCCCTAGTTTTCATTAATATGTTCAAATTGTGAGGAAAAAAATTTAGTAATGGGGGTAATGTAACATCCATTTCTTTTAAAAAGAAACATTATGTTTGATAATATACATGAAATGCAACATTGAAAATAAACGAAAACAATAAATATTATTATTTAAATGTTACCATTAAACTACTCGTTAGAATGATGTGAATGAATAAAATTAAGGTAATTTTGAAAACAAATTTTAAAAAATTATATATTATTCTTTTACAAATTAATTATAAATGAATTTAAAACCTTGTTTAAAATAAAAATATTTTCGTTTTAAAGAAACTACTTAAATATACACAAGGGTTTTCAATGGAAAAAAATAAATAAATCACACTTTTTTATTATATTTATTAAATATTTAAATAATATATTGAAATTAATGTTTTGAATTCATCTTATATGTTTTCTATATATGATATAATAATGAATCAAATTTTTAGAATAGTAGAAGTATTAAAAAACAGTTTTGTCGCCTTGTGATCACCAACAAATCTTTAATCATGTTTTGATAGTTTTGTAACTTCTATTTGGAAAAAAAACTTCTTCTTTGAAATAGGATTATAAAAAAGTACGTTGGTTCAATTTTTTATATTTTTCTAATTAGATTCAGTTGTTTATGAATGGTGAAAAAATAATTCATTTTTAATTTGAAATTACTTATTCATTAAATTTAACTATAATGTTAAATAATATTTTTAAATGGCTTTAAATTATAATTATCTAAATTTATTATTATTTAATTTAACATATTTCATCGGATTTAATTTCACCTTGAAATTTGATATAAGAACTTTGTGAACATCTGAACATTTTTTTGTATAAAATTTTTTTCTCGATAAATCAAAGAGATTAATATTAAATTACTTTTATCCACTTTTGTGTTTTGAATTTCGAAAAATGGCCATAAAATTTTTCAATAATTATTAAATTTACTATATAATTGTATCAATTTATTTTTTTGGAAATAATGATTAGTAACTTTAGTAAATATTTATATTTTCATGTTTAAGGGTAAATCAATTAATTAATATTAGAATAATATTATAAATTATCATAACACTTGTATAAATTTAATTTTATTATTTATTTTCAACCAAATTATTTATTATGATGATTTTATGTCCACATGGAGCCACGTGGATGACTTCAAGAAATTTATATTGTTTCATTCAATTAAAAGACAACTTTGTCACACAATTGTTTTTAATAAGTAAAATATTTTCAATATTTGGTTATATAATTGATATGATTGAATATAAATAGTTTTTATACAAATAAAATATTTATCTACAGCATGGTAATTTATTTATTATTTTTAGTAAATAAATATTTAAATTGAATGGTTACACAATGAGGATGCAGTAAATAATTTATAAAAGGGAGAATCAAATAAATGGTATTAAAAATATTAAAATAATTATAATATGAAAACATTTTTTTCCACACAAGACTTTTTGGGATGACTCAATTTTTAGAGATGGATTAATATAGTTTTTCTAAAGGAATAAAATTGTTATTATATTTTTAAAAAGTTAATGAGTGAATAGTTTTATAATTGTCATTTATGGTATTCTAAAATATAATTTATTTTAATAAATTATATAAAATTTAAAAAAACCACCTTCACCCAACATATTGGTATATATCATACAATTTCATTAATGAAAAATTTAAAGGAATTTTCTCATTTTATAGCAATTATATTAACCCATAAAATATAAATTATATAATATTGCAGTATTAATAAAAGGGGTTAAATAAGGGATTAAAAAATATAAGGATTACAAATTTATATAAACATGTCAAAAAAGTATTTTTTTAATAAGAGTCGACCCTTATCATAATAGGATTTTTTTAATAGATATTTTTCTATGAAAATAAATTATATATTATTTAAAGACTAATATAGTTAAAAACATCACTATCTTGAATTTAATATCTTGTATGTGTTAACATAGGGAGAAAATAGAGATATAAATGAACCTAAATGACTACATGGATATAAATGAAAATAGAATCATTATTGGAATTTACTTGTAATATTTATTAATTATATAGTTACTATTAATTCATATTCAACACTAAAATAGTATTTATTTAATTGATAGAAAAAATTTGACATTAAAATATTAATTTTAAAATATTTTGTACGATTTAATGTATATAATTATTTTACTAGATCTATAGGATATATTATAGATGTATGAATGTAGTTTATACAAATTCATACTTTTTTTTGTATTATTTTATGTCATATTAATTAGATAATATTTAATTTTACAATAATAATTTCTTTTCGAATTAATATATTATTAAATTTGATAAAAATGAAAAAAAATGTTAAATATTTTGTACGATTTAATGTATATAATTTGTTTTCCATTACAATATATAAAAAGAAGTTATAATTATGATTTAATTTTTATATATGAAATTAATCACAAAATTTAAATTATAATATAAAAATATATCAATTACATCATTAATTTTCATTAACATGAAAATGATAATGTCATTTGTGCGTATGTGTATACTATCACCTCCACAAAGCGATGTGATTCATTTTTCATCACCACATCACATGGATGATATATATATATATAAGTATATGTAGATTATTATTATGATATTGAGGATATTATGATCATTATGGAAATATAAATTAATGAATACCTTCATTCCATAATAATCAATGAATAATGGTAACATTACTCATGCGTACGTACGACTTACCATCTCCATTACTGTAACATGGTTGATATTTCATTTCCATATTTAATGAATGGATTAAAAATTATAATTATTATACAAAATATATTATTATTTCCTTAATACTATTCTATATATTATTATCTAGTAAAACATTCAATCTTATTCGACTTACTGAAGTCATTTTGGACTTATATACTGAATATTATCAAAACACCAGATGTTAATGTAAATAATTAAGTAATTTTTATAACATGATAATTTTAGATATAAAAGGAATATTAAACATCAAATGTTTAATCAATAATGTATATAATTAACCTATGTTTATTATTCAGTAATAAAAATATTTTACGTGACGATTCATACTTAGGGTATGGGACATTCTTTCAAAACCCACTTTTAATGTTCATTTTCACCATTTTTTGCAACACAAAAGGAATTTTTTAACGTATAATGAATTAGCGGATTATATATATTTTATGATGATTTATTACTTTAATGTTTTATTTATAATTTTTCATAGTTATTTTTGAAGAAAATTGATTCATTTTTATATGTTCGGTTCTAAAAGTGTTTTTTACATCAAAATGATATTTTGAGATTTGATAGTGTTTATCTCATGGGTGTAAAACATTTGAATGGTTTTTATTCATGATATGTTCCTTGTACAGTGTTATTTTTTGGTTGACCCTATTATTGATCAAGATATGATGGGTTTATTCCCTTTATAGGTCAATAAATGTCGAGTTCAGCCCATTATAGCTCAAGATAAGTCAGGTTGAGCCTTTTATAGCTCAAGATATGATAGGTGAGCCCCATTATAGGTCAAGATATGTCAGGTTGAGTCCATTATAGATAATGATATGTCGGCCTGAGCCCATTATAGCTCAATATATCATTGGTGAACCCCATTAAATCTCTCTAGAGTGTTGGGTATGCTAGAGATGGAATTTTCCGATATGGATATTCCATTTATATGGTTTAATGTATAGGTGACATGTTAATGATGTACCAAGGTACCTAAATGATTTTTCAATTCATGCTAATGAGTTTTAAAGAAATGGGTTTTTCATGTTTTTCATGTTTTCATGGGTCTAACGATTTCTTACTTTATCTCCCTTACTGAGCACTTCCGTGCTCAAACTAGGTTTCAAATGTTTTTCATAAGTTTTGAGGACGAGTTGGTTCAAGGATGAGATCATGTAAAAAATGTGAATATATGTCATTATAAAAAAATCATTCTTAATTTTAATTAATTTTTTATGAAAAAACTTAATACTGAGTATAAGTGTTAGATTTTTATTTTATTATTTTTTATGTATTATTTATGGAATAATTATCTATGACTATAAACTTGAAAAGGTCCTTAATATGAGAGTGTAAATTATTGACTAAAACTAAAGATTATATAATGTTTAATTCTGGGGCCTTATAATCAAGATACTATGTTTTTGGATCAACTTTCTTAACAATATCTAAATGAGATAGTAAGGATTCATATAGTTACCTTCTCTATTGTATGAGATCATTATCTGTGGTTAACATCTATTTTTAGGGAAAGAATTCAGAAAAATTGTTTATTGAATAAATTTTTAGTATAGATTTTCATTCTAATTCTGATTGAATGTTAAATAGAAAAAGTTAGACCTTTTAATTTTTTATTTTTTATTTTTCAATTGAATACCATTAAATTATTGTTCAACACAATTCTTTATTTGAGTTTCATTATAAAAATAATTTTTCGTTTCAGTATATAGATGGCACATTTTATGGCATCATATTGAAAGGGATGTTAGATGCCAACGTTTTGGGATGAAGTGGAATAATAGATGTTGATGTGCCTATAGTTGGAAGAATAAATGGTTGATAATGTGTAGTTTATTAATAAAAATATAAAGATTGATCATAGATGGATGAAAATTGATACTAATAACAAGGGGAATGATTTTTCTTTTGAGGTAGGTGATCATGGTTGTCTTAAAGTTTCTCAAGGGATAATTGTAATGTGTTTTGATAAAAAGGGAAAGCTAATATAGATATTCACTATACAATATAAAATTCTGAAATCTTATATAATTTTGGATCAGTTACCTAGATGGTGAACTTTCTTCCTTTTCTATCCTAGGTACACAAAATAATTCATGTTTCTTGATTAAGGATATATATTCCATATTCTTCTCATATTATAATACCTAAATTAGATCAGTTGGAAGATAACATTACTTATGAGTATAATTATGTATATATTATTGAATATAAGGGAAAGTTTTTTTGGAATATGGTTATTTACTTGGTTAGGGTTTATGGAAAAACCAAATTGATGATGAATCATCCAGGGAATCTGAAAATGATATAAGGGAAAGACATCCACACATGTTTTATATGGGAAAAGAACTATAAAAAACAGATTTTAAATTGGGGGAGGAATTTAACAACCTATATAATGGTATAATAAATCATTATAATGTTAATTAACATTAATTAAATAGTTATATTCATTATAAAAATATTATGAATTTTTTTTAAATAAAAAATTTAATCATACAATTTTATTGAAAGGTTTTACTTAAAATTTTAATATATAAATTATAGGGTATTAATTTTTAATAATTAATATAATTTTTTCAATTAGAATATAAAAATTAACATTGGGTGATGTTTTGGGATTTTTTAGAAAATATTTATTTTTTAATAAATAGTGAAAAATATAAATTTTTCTATACATGCATTTTCTATTCGAAAAATTAAAAAATTAAAATTCCCTTTATGTTTTTAATATGATTTCAAATATCATAATTTATATTTACTTATATCTATTCCAACTAATTTATTTTTAACCACTTTTATGTTGTATTTTAGTATAAGTTTATTTTTTTATACTTCAGGATTTCTATAAATACTTTTTAAACGGGCATAATGTTTCTTGAAATTTATATTTAAATAAAATCATAATGAGGAATGATTGAAATTATATGTATAGATAATATATAAATAAATATTAATTTAAATTCTTATAATTATTTTCACTTGTCATAGAGTTTATATATAAATTGTAATTTTTCTTTGAAAAATAGCGTTTAAAAACCTACATTTTCAATACGTTTGTGGATCCAATTTTAAATTAAAAAAGTCCATTATTGTGTATATACTTTCTTAAAAAAAATTCCATATATTGAATCAAAAAAAATGTTTTTTTTTAATAATTTATGTTATTTTTTTCACAATCAATTATGAGGAAGTAAAATTCTTTTTCCTTTTTAAGCCCAAAAAGGTTTTATTGGGGGTTAAACAAAAATGATAAGGGGTAAAATGACCTTAAAATAGTCTAAACCCTATTTTAGGACAATATTATCACCTTATAATGACTAATTATTAATAATGGTTATTTTTTTAGTCTATAATATTTTGTAAAAATGCAGGTACACAATTTTATTTTCAACAATTAAATGTGTGCCACTCTCCTCACTTTTAAAAGGGAAGTTACTATTCTCACCGATTGACACCTTCATAGCCATATGGATAGGTCAATACCTACAAAACAATATTCCTTAATTATATAAAAAATAACCTAATCACTTATTTTGAATATATATCCATCCTATGATTCCTTTTGGAATTATACCTATGGCAGTTGTCCGAAGAAGTGTATTATGCTTAACCGAGTGTCTTTATTTTATTTCTTCTTAAAACAAAATAAAATCTACATTAATTTAGATTATATAATGAAACCTGTATAACCCATATAATTAGATTTTATTATGTTAATTTAATAACATAAATCTGTATTTTCTTCTATCAAAATGGATATTAAATCATTATTCTTGTGTACAAAAATCTACCGCCTCATGAATGAATTTCATTTTTCTTCATCATCGCCTCTCATGTATTGTTATAATGATGTGATAAAAGTATATAAATTATATTATTAAATTTCTAATACTCATGGTGTTTTTATACCATCTATAACTTCTTTCTTTTTTTTGGGGGGGATATAATAATGTCGCTCATGTGTAAGGCAGACCACCTCCTCACGAAGAAATGTGATTCATTTTTCAATAATACTTTACATAGAAGGTAATAAGGATAAATTTAATTAATATATGTTATATAAACTAAAAAATAACTATCTACATGTAATATTTATCATTATGAGAAGATGATATATCATTTAATTTCTTGCATTGAAAATTTATAATATCCTTCATGGGTACATGTATACTATCACCTTAATGAAGGGATTGACACTTTTTTCATCACTAAATCATATAGATGTTATATTTAAGTAAATTTAATTAAATTAAATGTTATTCAAGATATAAATATGTTTCTGTGAAAAATATATATTTCTAACCTTTTTTTCATAATGATCGTTGACAAATGGAAATGTTACGCATGAGTATGTACGACCTACCGCCTCCATGATCGTAATGTCGTTCATTTTTTCATAAATATAATTCATGATTGGTTTTGAAATTATAATTTATGTATATAAATTAATATTCTTTCATAATTATTATTATATAGATGTTTAAAAATGACCTCTTTTATCATAATCATCATACTAAAGTACTTTTGGACGTATAAGCCAAATATCTTCCAAACATGTGAAATAATAATAATTGATTATGTAATTATATATAAATGAAATAAAATGACTAATAAATATAAATAATTTTCTTATGAAAGTTAATAATTAACATTTTTTTGAATATAAATAATGTATGTGACGAATCAAACTTGAGGTGTGGGACTTTTCTAAATTTCCATCCAATGAGGCATTTTTTAATATTATAAACCTAGATTGTTTTATGAAGTGGATAAACGGCCGCAATTTTATTTTATATCATTAATTTTACATTTATCATGATATTTAATTTTTTTTAGGTAATTCTCTCATGTGACTTATGATTCAAATGTTTCCAATGCTTTATTATACATTTCTATGATTAAAAAAATTCCAAAATTAAGGATTTCCTTTAAAAAAATATTTTTCTTCTCATTTCTAGGTTTTTAAAAGGTTTTAAATAATTAAACTATATGAAAATGATAGTTTCATAAAAGTACATTTATATATTTCATTCAATGTTTTCCAAAAAAGAATTTTTGTATGGAATATTAGACTTTTTTCAAATGAAAAAAGGAATATTCTACTTTAGATTTTACTGTGATAATGACTTTTCCTACCACCATAACCATTATTTTATGTTTGGATTCCTTTAAAACAATTGATGTTCAATTTTTATAAAAAAAAATCTTGAAATTTTCGTATTAAAAGGGCTTTTAAAAATAAAAGGGTTTATTGGTATTTAAAATTAGTTTTTAAAAGAAAAGTTTATTTTAAAATATTTAATATATTTACATAAGATTTCAAATTGTTTTTTCAAATGTTTTCTTCTCAAAAAATTCTTCTATATAATATTTATTCATGAAAAATAACTTGATCATTATATGATAAATTTTCGATTATGATAACTCTTATATTATGGGTTTTCCCATATAGCGTTGGGTGAAACTGATATAAAATAAATGATGGCTCCACCTAGAACTAACTGAGTGAACCTAATATATATTATTAGATATGTGCACCAAGGTAAAATTAGGGGATATTGATATATCTTATATAACAGATTCACCTAAATAGCACTCCAATTCATTGGGTAATTTTCAATGACATAATAGGAATAAAAGAGATAATTACTAGAAGATTTTTCTAATGGATTTAAATATGCACTAGTTATTTCTGATATCGGCTTAAAAAATTTACGAATGTGATATTCTCTACTTCTAAAAAGGGTTTTTATTTTCTTTCTAATAATTTTAATGATTTAATTAGAGAAACTATTGTCTGTATTTGTCATCCAAAAATTATTTTTTTCCATTCTCAAATAACATTGATATTTGGGTAGGACATTTAACTGTTTTCACATTATTCACTAGAGTAATAGTTTTTATTTTTTTTATGTCCCATACTGATAGTTTTATAATTTTCTCATTTTTAAAATATTATTCATGGGGTTCAAGAGTGGATAAGGGAAAAAATCAAGATGAAAATAATTGTGATTTAACATGGAAATAAATCATTTTTATTTAAAAAGTTAAATATTATTCAAAATATAGATAATAATTAAAATTTTACACATTTTATATATAAGGTTTTTTAATTTTACAATTATGACTAAACTCCATAAAACTCTAAACTATAATGAAAATTTGGAGTGTAAGCTGGTTAATTCATGTTCATAGTGACTCAAATATGTAATGTCAATAGTCATTTCCTTATAATTCATGTGTTTCTTTGTATTTTAATCATAAAATTTCATCATCTAGGAATTAATAATAAATAATTCAGATAAAAAACTGGATTGTAACATAAATTAATTACAACTTTGGTATTAATCATTTTAAAAACCTCATAAAAGACAAACTCATAGATGGATTTTTAAATCACTATAATCATCTTAAATTCCTAATAAAATATATTTATAGGAATTATAAAATCAACATAGATGAAATAATTGGTAAATATGGCATAAGTCTCAATGAAATAAAAGTTAGATGAAAGACTCTTACCTCATGTTTGACATTCTATAAAACAACTATATATTCATATATAATAACTATAAATTTAGTAAAATTCTATAAAATAATCATTTGTATCATAAAATATCATATATGATCCACTTATAACATTAAAACACCCATTTATTAATAATTCCTTAATAAAATAATCATTTACGGGTGTCAAATGTTTTAGTTTTCTTGAGAATTGTGGTTGGTAATTATGATCCATGTACATTGACCCAAGCTTTCACTTTTCAACAAATGGAAAGAAATAACGGTAAATATTAATTCAAATTTATAGATTCTTTGTTATTTCATATATATCATCTATATATGTTCAAAAACTATTGTCTAATTACCATCCAGGTGAAGTGGAGATGAAAAAAATAATCTCATCACTTCATAGAGGTGGAAGTCTACACGTACAAAAATTAACATTATCATTTTCAAATGGATTTAAAGGTAATAAGAAAGAGTTAATTATAAAATTTAAAAAATATATTTATATGATAAATATCATATGTAAACCTGAAACCCAATATAATAATCATCCATGAATCGTGGTGGATGAATATGGAATGAATCACTACATAGAGATAGATGTCCACATGCACACAGGATGAATGATTTCACATCCAATTTGATAGAAAAAAGTGTTAATAATGATATTTCTATAATTTTATTTCCATTTTAGTTTATTTAAGGTAATAAAGATATTATTTTAGGTTAAATTGCAATTATTTAGATGTTGTAGAAGAGGAAATAAATTGAATGATGTTGGGTGAGATAGATTCCCCTTCATCTTTCCTTTATTCATAATCCTTATAATGGTCTTTTAATAAATCCATAACTTATAATCTATATCTAGAGAATTTTAGAATATAATTAGGTAGGGTTTAATCAATCCACATAGAACATTATGGTGTAAAGAGACGAGAAAAGATAAGTCATTTTATAAGGCTGGTAATTGACCCACATTGAATTATGAAAAGTAGAAAAACTTAATCAAGTAATTATCAAGTAAAATTATTCCAAATACCTAATTATATTTTAAAAATAGTATATAGTCAAAATATATACACAAAAAAAATTCATACCAGCTTTTGTATTATTTTACACCTTGTCATTTTTTTGTTTAACTACTTCATTAACCAATTTTAACCTTAACTGTAGAAATAAATGTTTTAGTATTCTAGTCATATAATTTATATTATAAAGATAAAATTATATCGAAAATGTATGAGGGGTGACATTTTTTAATTTATCTTTATACATGATCTCCTTTAATATATTTATGATTTTAAATAATTTAAAAAAAATTATTTTTTTATAAAAAATAATTAATTTCATTTTGAAACATTTTTTTGACATTATATCATAGATATGGTTGTCAAATTTTAATATAAAAACTTCACAAATAACTTATATGTTATAATTTTCTATAATATTCTTGGAGTAATGTTATTTTTTCTATTAATTGAGTCAATATTGTTTTGGTATTGCATGAGCATTTAATTGGATTATTGTATCACTAACATATAAAAAAATTACTATGATAAAAAAAGATTTTATCTTTTAAATAAATGTATAGTACATAAATTTACATTTTTTATCCTTATAATGAACATTTAATGTTTGAAAATTTAAGAGATTTATATTTTGTATTTATCGTTTTCTTTAATTAATATAATTTCTATAATCAAATAATAGATGCACCAAGTTTATATATTATTTTAAAAAATAAAATTATTTCCAAAATTCCATCATACAGTAGGATATATTCATGTTTTAGAGAAATTTTTATGCCTTGTCACAATGTTTGGAGCTGGTTTTCTTGTTTTTCACGAACCATTGTGAAAAAAATGACAAATCTTACTATTCATAATTACAAAAAAAGGGAAGTTATATACATACTAAATTCAATAATATTGTTTAAAAATATAGAATTGATGCTTCAAAATTATCTATCGTGATTTATTGGATGTCAATTTTAAAATAAGATTGGAAATTATATTGGAAATCACATTTAGAAAAAAATTGATTTTAAGCATCAAACTAGATTCATTATTATTACATTCCTTGTAAAAACCATGAAATGAATGTTAATGAATTTTTATAAATTAATAATCTATAAATTTTATAAATTAATTATTAATGAGATATTTATTTATTTAATTATAATAAATAAAAATTTCATGACTAATTTTTTTAAAAAAATAATTTGTTCTTAAGTATAAAAATGAATTTATACCATAATCATGATTAATGATGATTCTTATGAAATTAGTTACATTTTATCAAAATTAATAATACTTATGTAACTTTATGATCAAATTTGGAAACTAATATGACCATTCATTGAAAAAAATGGAATTTTTACAAAAATTGGTATTTCAAACTATTTAATGAAAGATCAAACTTCTCAGAAAAATTACAAAAAATCATCATAAGATTAATTGGATATGGTAATTTAAAAAAAATTCATTTCATAAAATAAAATATCTCAATATATGAAAATTTAATTATATTATTTCCTCAAAATATGAAATATAAAACTTTTTTTATGGAATAATGTAATTTTGAAAAATATAATGACAATTTTAAATTTATTAATTATTGTTGAATATATTTCCATTATATAAGACTAGTATATAGTTTCTTAATATTTTTATTCCAATTCAAAAAGCCGATTAAATGGCCAGGTTATAATAGTATATTATATTATGGTTCATTTATACATAGTGTTGCATGTATCACATGGTATTAATGAAATTAAATTTATTTAAAGAGAAATATATCATAGATTGTCACGGGATTATAATATAGGAAACGAAAAATGAAATTACATGCATTATAAAATTTGTTCCTCAAAGAGAGGAATTTGAGATGAAAACCCCTTCCCTATTGACCTCAATTTTAGAAATATATATTAAACTATTATATCAAAAACATATCTATATTAGTCCCTTAATTTATAACCCAAATCATATCAATTTCTATTCACAGTATCCATAAATTTTCATTTTTTATCCGAATTATTTTGATTATTCCACATCGGGTGTTTATAGTTTTTAGTGTTTGAACTAATTCCATAAATATTTTGTTTAGAATATCTTATTGAAGGTTTATTAATTAATATTTAATTAATGTCACTTTTATGGACAAATTATAAAAATTTATAATTTTTATATTCATTTCAGGACTATTTTTTCATTATCCTTGAAGTTTAAATCAGTAATATTCATGTTTTGGTGAATCTTGATGTGTGAATTGTGTATCATTAATTAATGAATTAAATACTGATATGAAATCTCAAATACCAAAAAAACATTATTTATAAATTTTTATCATATTATACCATTAATTATATTCCTATATTAATTCATCATAAAAAATTATTGTATTGTTTACTTTGGTGGTTAAACAGGACAAAACATGAAAATAACATGATTTAATGACTGATTAAGTACTAGTATTATTACTATAATACTTTAACAAAAGAATAATGATCTTATTAGTGTTATGTATCAGATATGGAATAAATTTAATAGATAATTAATTTATATGAGATCATTGCACTATTTCAAATGAAATTCACGTAATACACTTTTATGTAATGATTAAATTAACAAAAATTAATATTTAATAAAATAATTAATATTTTATAAAAAAAATATTCCATACACATAATTATATAAAAAAATCATATTTATTATTTAATACCATTCATATATCCAACCATATAAATAAGTGAAGGAAAATGATACTTGTTACGTCGTGGAGGTTGTAGTCTGCAAAACGCACGAACAACGAGTTGGTTTTTCTTAATGGAAGTTGTATTTGAATAAATAATGACGAGACATTTATTTTTTGTAAAGTTAAAGTATAAAAATGATAATAATATCAACATACCAGTTTAGAAAGAACAAATTTTAAATATGTTAATTAATAAGATAACTATATAGTTGACAGTAATCACATCAGGGACTTGAATTTTTCTTGGAAATCTAATAGAATTTTAGGTGGTTATTAGAGAATTGAGTGAAAATGGGATTATGTTTGTGGGAAAGGGTTCCAGGTACATTAAAAAAATATATTTTTTTGGATAAATTATAATGATTTGTTATTCATTAATGTGTCAATATCATACCCATTTATAAGTGAAGGTAATTGTCATTTTTTAGTATCAATACATTTTCTATAATGTTAAATTTATATTAATGTTTCAACAAAAAAATGAAAAAAATATAGGGAAATTGTGTATTTCAGAATTTAAATGTATTTCATTTAATTCATTAAATTTTTTTGAAATATTTTGGGTATTTTATAGAAGGCCTAATTGAATTTTCCCTTTTTACTTTCACCATGATAATTAATCATTAACATTAGTAATTAATTTTGAAAGAAATTTATTAAAATTTTACTTATTACCTAATTTGATATTTTTATTCTGAAATAAAAATTTCATTATATGAAATAAAATTTTTAAATGGCTGAAAATTAATATTTTGTTTAAATACACTGAATCACGTAAAAATTATTTTTTGATAAAAAAGGTTTTTTAGTATTAAATTTATATATAAGGTGAAATTCTATTGTATACTTATTTTAATGACATAAATTGAATTACTAAAAAATTTAAAAAAATTAGGATTTCATGGAAATAAAAAACCAAATATCTTTTCAATGATATTGATTTTAATAAAAGACCAAATTATTATTTTTATTAAAATAACATTTTTTTTAGTTCTAAAAACATTGGGAATAGGATTTATAAATTAACAATGTACTTTAAAATGTTTATTATTATGAATTCAAATAATATTTCATTAATTAAATATTCTTCTAAAATTATTGGGCATTCTTGAATAACATTAAAGTTAATAAATTACATGTTTCGTAAAAACCTTATTTTTTGACTAAAATCATCATTTTTAGAAAAAAAATATCATTCCAATTTTTTTATGATATTATTAATTTACTCTTTTGAATAATTTTGATTATAAAGTATCTTTAGACAACACGATTCTTGAATTTTTAGGATATAGTGATTACCAACTACAATAAGGTCTCTGGTATTATAGTTTAACAATTCTAATAAGTGATATATTATTGATGAGCGTTATATGGTTGAAATAATCAATAGAAAATAATCTTTTATGATGTAACTATTTTTCGAACATAATATAATATACACATTGGTGATGAGATCATGTCAATCCTTTTTATTATGTATATTATAATTATAAATTAGATTTAATTGTTTTAAATAATGAATATGGTTAAAATGACTGAAACCAAAATATTTTTAATTGTTGTATTTATAGTTAAATTATTTAAGATATTTTACATGGATTATTTTGATTAAAGTAATTAATAAAAATAAAAATAATTCTAAAAATTCTAATTTTATAATTTTAAATAAAACATTTTTTATATGTGTAAGATATTTAATAATATAATATCATAGATAGAATTATATATATAATATATATATATAAATAATGTCAATTTCTTTTATGGTTGATATTTATTTAGCAATGTTCATAAAAAATGGATGCATGAGATTCATTCGACCTAAAAAATAGGTTTAATATAATTAATTATTAAAATTTACATTAATATTTAACATGGACTAAATTTTTTGTTTTATGAGCATATAAAAGGACGTTCAATGGAATAATTATACCATATTCATAGGAAACTAAAAAATATTTCTTATATTTTTTAACAAGAGGTTATTGAGAGACACCATTATTAAGATAGAAAAAAAGTAACCAATGAAAAGATAATGGGGCCTTACAAGACTCCATACCTTATTCATGACTTGGATACATCGATTTTTGTAGTCAATCTAATTAAACGAATCAAAAAATTTAACGAAGTCGGATTCGGATAATGTGTGCCACCAGGACCTAGTGAACATTTATGGATTTAAATTATATTTGTTATTTTGATACCAAGATTTCTTATGAGGAATTGATAAAAACCATTCCACTTTAGTTAAGGGTTTCTTCTAATATTTCACTAAATTTTTAAAATAATGATTGTTAAGTGATTAATCCACACCCCCTCACCCCCATTTTTGATTACCTTTGTTCTGAATCAACTATTCAATTTCATCATGATAATTGATAACAAATGAGCCAATATCCTCTTCAGAATCATTATTTAGAATTCCTTATTACTGACTAGCTACTAAACCATGAGTATAAAATAGTTTTAGTGTATTAATATAATGAAACTAAAATAATCGATAAGCATTATTAGTAGCCACCATATTACCATAGTGGATGGGTTCTAGTCCCTTAGATACAAAAACCGATGCGTGCCAAACTTTAAAAAATTAATATTTAAAAATTGAACCAGAATATGAACTGGATTGGTTATCCTTCCCCAATGCACTAGACTAGATACACTACATATCCAAATAGGATTTATATCCACTCGAAATAATATATTTACCATCTTGAACTCGAAAATACCAAACATCCTATAACGTCCTCATTCAGAAAGCCACCTAGAGGTGCCCCGTACACGGTTGGTCACATGGCCTCAAGCGCATTTCCCCAAACACTAGAGGCTTCCAACTATCAGCGAGGGCCTTGGGTGTGATAGTGGGGAACCTATTCCTTCATTGGTAGAGTACACAACAAGAGTAAATAACATACAATAGCGGAAGAAGAAAATATCCAACAACATTAAACAACAAAAATCTAATAAGGAAACAACTTGAGCGTAAATATATATAAATGTTTCATGATAAATATATGTCTAGGAATGTATCTAAACAAGTCACAATTATGAATACAGTACTAAACTAAAGAATAGAAGGAAAACATATGAGCAACTCTGCAGTATCATAGGCCTCAGCTTGGTCCCATGCTGTCCAACTCTAATGAAATCAAGTACCCGATGTAGAATGGTTCTTTCCATTGTCTATACCTATATAAATATAATCAGTTTGGGCCCAAAAGCATGACCTAAATAGGGTGTGAGACTAAATCCTAGTAGGCAACCACCACATGATCTGTGCCAAACAGTCAGTGAATATATGGCAGGTAAAAGTACTGAAATCAGAAAACACGAAAATTAATCCCCAGAAAACAATCCACAGTATCAAGAATTTAATTCAGAAACAAGTAATCAGCTAATCGAGCAAGTAGAAACAAATAGGTAACCCTCTAGGTAATTCTCACAGCCTATCCCTAATGGTTCAAAAAACAAGTACTAGAAACCCTCTCGAAATCACACATAGTCTCACCCCTCTGGTTTAGCTAAAATATAGACTCTCTGGGGATGCAACCACCGTCAATTCCCCCTATAGTCTCGTATCACACTAAAGGCGCTCTGTGGAAGCACTCAATATCTCTTTCCCCCAGTGGCCCTTGTTGAGGAACTATAGAAACTCTGATAAATCACTCACCATCAATTCCCAATATGGTCTCGCATCGTAAAATTATAAAGACACTCCAGAGAAGCCCTTACGTCCATTCCCCCTGTGGTCTTCTACACTAGGTTCTCATAACCCTTTTAGGTCAAATAAGTATCGCTCGCATATCTGCCAACGTAAACCTCAAGAAATACTTGGATAGTATTCTACAAAATATCAGTACTTTAGAACTATATTCATACCATCCTACTATACTAGGCATGGAAAGTTAATAGAAACCAAACAGAAAAACTAGACCCAATAGTCTAGATAGGAAAAACATGCATGGAAAACATTTCTAAAGAATAACAATTAACCCTATTCACATTCATTATCCTCTAATCTAGCATATAATCAAAGCAGGAAAACAATAGGTCTAAATTGGTAAACATGCAATACCCCGTTCAAGGGTATTGGTGGAATTTTCACAAAATATTCAATGACTTTCAATGGAAAGTCACAAACCATCTTCCTCGGAGTTAGGAGAACAAAATACTCAAACCTTGATGCTTTAATCTCTTTAAAATTTAGTAGATCTATGAAAACACATAAAACATTCAACCCAAGATAACATGGAAACGAAGAAGAATTGGAAAATGATACTCTAGATGAATGAAGAGCTTACCGCTGCAATTACAACGTAATCAATGGTGGTCGATTCGGAGAATGGATCTGTGATCGAGGGCATAGGGAAGTCTTAGTGTCGTACGGGTGCTCTAGGACGTTTTGGCCGAAGAAAAAGATACCCTTGTCTATTATATGCAACCCCGATCTGTTTAATGAAAAAAAAATACACGGTGTGTACTTTTGATGTACATGGCGTGTAATTACCCTTTCTGTACTCCAATTTAGGCGGCCTCCACATCACCCCACATGAACGTGTGTGTGGCCATGACACGGCCAACACACGACCTCCTATGACAACGAAGTATATAGCGTATACTCAAAAAGTACACGGCATGTACTTTAAAAATTTCCAGAAACTCCTCTTTTCTAAAAAACTCAAGAAAAAGGAAAAGCATGCCTAAAAAGAAGATTTGAGTTCTTATAAACTTCCCCCCATAATGAAATTTGTCCCTGAATTTCCCTAGCGCAGCGTAAAAGAAGAAACCCCAAACAACTCTGGCCACTACGATCTTACATCGGCCTCCCTCTCCCATGTCTCGTCATGTAATCACTCGTGAT
The DNA here is from genome assembly GCA_963277665.1 of Viscum album. Taxonomy (NCBI): domain Eukaryota; kingdom Viridiplantae; phylum Streptophyta; class Magnoliopsida; order Santalales; family Viscaceae; genus Viscum; species Viscum album. Next base: position 2,094,758,940 of record OY728136.1, read on the forward strand.
GCCATATAACTCGTACCAGAGGAACATACCGTCCATGGAGAACCTTCATATTAAGATCAAAAATCAAGATAGGATGCTCCTTGAAAGATGCATCCACCTCTAACTCGACTTCCTCAGGTTATAAAGAATGAGACAGTTCTGAAAGGTAATGTTGGCTCTAAGAAACGTGGAAGACATTGTGCATATCCCGTTACCTCTGAGTTAACTGCAACCTATAGGCAACCGTCCTAACTCTCTCCAACAACTCAAACGGCTTGAAGTACCTCAACGAAAGCTTACCCTATCTCTTAATACTATTTTTTCCCAACCTCGGTGTGAAACATTGAAAAACCTGATCCCCAACCTCAAAATCTAGAGATCATTTCTACGGATCAGCATAAGACTTCTGACGAGACTGTGTAGTATCCATCCTCTTCTGAATCAAATCTATCTACTCTATGGTCTCCTGAACAAGACGAGGTCCTAGAAAAGCAGCCTTTCCTGCCTCCTTCCAATATAAAGGTGATCGGTATGGCCTACCATACAAAGCCTCATAAGGTTCCATCTGAATATTTACTTGAAAACTATTATTGTAGGAAAAATACAGAAGAGGTATATCATTATCCCAAGAACATACAAAATCCAGAGTGCATGCTTGGAGCATATCCTCAAGAACCTGAATCGTACGCTCGGATTGGCCATCTATCTCGGGGTGGTAAGCTGTACTAAAAAGTACATGTATACCCAAAGCCTTCTGAATCTCTAGACAGACCCAACAAGTAAAACGTGGATACCTTTCTAAAACATTGGATTGTGGAACTCCATGCAGATGTTCAATCTCTAGGTTGTACAATCGCCGCATCTGATCAACACTGAAGGTCTTCTTGATCGGAAAGAAGTTAGAAACCTTCATAAGTCTGTCAATAAAATCCCATAAAACATCATTCCCTTGAGGTGACCTCAAAAACCTTGTCATGAAGTCCATCGCAACATCTTTCCACTTCCACTCAAAAATGGGTAACTGCTGTAAAAGTCATATTGGTCACTAATGCTCCACCTTCACCTGCTGACAAGTAGAACACCTCATGATGAACCCAACAACATCTCTCTTCATACCTGTCCACCAATACTGGCAGTGTAGATCACGATACATCTTGATGACACTAAGATAAACTACCCAAACAGAGGAATGAAAATCCTCCATCAGTTCCTCACCTATATGTGTTGGTACCCATATGCGTCTATGTAAATTCAAGATTTCATCCTCGCATAGGGTCCACCTAGGAATAGGTTCCTCTATTGACACGCTTTCCCATGGTACAAGGCCTTCATAATCTAATAACTACCTCATTCGTGCCCAAATCTAGGATGGTAGAGGTAACAACTATAGAAGATAGAAAATTAATCCATTGCCTTTTGTGCACCTCCAAGTGCATGTCGGAGAACACAGCCAAAAGATGCCACTCACTGTTAGCCTCCTGAACTGCCTATATCGGAGTCCTCCTGCTCATTGAATCAGCCACTGCATTGTTTTTCCTAGGCGTATAGTCATGCTCAAAGTCAAAAGACTATTGGTACTCAACCGACCTACGCTTTCTCAAATTCATATCACACTAAGTGAATATGTATATGAGACTCTACTGGTTAGTGAAATACACAAAGTGCTATCCCAGAAGATAATGTCTCTAGTAGCGTATGGCAAGAACGAAAACTGAAAACTCGATATTGTGCATCGAGAAATTCCTCTCATGTGACCCCAACTTTTGAGACCCATATTCAATGAATCCATCTCCTTGCATAAGCACAGCTCCTAGCCCGATACCAGAAGAATTGCAGTAAATGGTATAGCTCTTGCCCGACTCTGGAAAGACTAGTAGCGGTGATGAAGTCAACATCCCCTTCAGCTCCTGAAAGGCTGACTCACAAGAATCTGACCATAAGAACTCCGCACCATTCTTGCTCAGACCTTTAATCTATGCTGCAAAGCGGGAAAAGTCTTGTATGAAGCGCCTGTAGAATCATGCCATCCCTAGAAAACTCCACACCTAAAATAAGTTCTTCAGATACTCCTAGGAAACTACTGCTCTCAAATTCTCTATGTCTTCTGATACTTCTGTCTCTGAGATAACATTACAGAAGATGTGAATTTGGTCTATCCAAAAGTGTAATTTTGGAAGCTTAGCATATAAATGATGCTCTCTCAGTGTACTCAAAACAATCTAAATATGTGTTGCATGGTCGTGCCGAGTGTGAGAGTACAACAAGATATCTTCCATGAAGACCACTATGAACGAATACATGTATGGATGGAACATGATGGTCATTAGTGACAAGAAAACTGATGGGGAGTTTTTGAGACTGAACGCCATTACTAAGTACTCGTATAGACCATACCTGATCCTGAAGGCTGTAAAAGATATATCTGATAGTCTAACGTGAATATGATGATAATTGGACCTCAAGTCAATCCTCAAGAATAACCAGGCTCCTCGAAGATGATCAAAGAGATCATCAATCCTGTGAAAGGGATATCGGTTCTTGACCGTCAATAGGTTCAACTTCTAATATTCCATGTAAATCCTAAGGGTGTTGTCTTCCTTGTTTGCAAACAGGACATGCGAACCCCAAGGATAAGTACTGGGTTGGATGAAACCCTTTGTCTGAAACTCATTCAACTGCTTCTTCAGCTCCAGCAACTATGGTGCATCCATTCTGTAAGGAATAATGGACATCGGTGCCTCTCCTGGCACGAGCTCAACATAAAATTATACCTCACGCTATAGAGGAAAACCTGAAAAGTCCTCTAGAAAGACATCTCCAAAATGATACACCACTGGAGGAAAGTCTAACTGTGAAGTCCCCTGGTCATCTAGATAAATAATAACAATCTCGGCTGCAATTTCTCCCAACCCATGATGCTCAAGACCCACTCTACTCTCCTAGACATCCCACTCACCCTTATAAAGAAAAGATCCACCCTACGGTGATATGAAACTCACCATGCGGTGATAACAGTCAATGAATTTCTGGAAGGGAACTAGCAAGCCTAATCTGAGAAAGAAATCATAGCTTGTCATCTCTAGAAGATAAATATCCCAAAGGAAGTGACACCCACTAACCTCAAGAGGGAAATCCTTGCACTGATGTACACTAGATGTCCCTATACCCAATGGAATGTCTAGTGTCAAAACCTCAACAGAAGAAATGATATAGAGCCCAAGGCTCTGCACAACAGCGACATATATAAATCTATGTGTAGAACTAGTCTCGAAAAGGGAAGAAGATAAAAATGAGGCTACTAAGATTGTACCTCAAACTGTAGAGGGTCTGGGATCCTACTTCTACTGGGTCTGCTCCACTGCAAAAGTATGGCCTGCACCGTAGCCATGTGGCCCTGCTTAACCACTCTGAGCTAGTCTATATTGATGTTGCTGAAAGACCAGTGACTAACCACCATAGCCACAACCTCCACCTCATCCTGATCGACTAGAAGAACTCCAGTTCCCTTGAAGGAGAGAAACTTGTGGTGCTTCTCCTGAACGAGGATTCATAGAAGAACCCTTGTCAACAGCTGATGGTGAAAAGATCTGACAGAAGCACTGATGGTGACCCAATTTTCTGCATGATCAGCACTCCAATGGGGCTCTATGACACTACGGTCTCATATTACTAGACCATCTACACTAGTATCATACCAACTGGATACCTGAAGATGTGTCTCACAGCCTCAGATCACCACACGTAGACTCCTTACGGCGCTTCCTGATGTCAGCTGGTGGAGCACAAACTCTGGATGTGGAACTGCAAGGGCTCTCATCTCTGGAATCTCTCATATTGCACTCCTAAATCAGCGCCTGGTTGATGATTGAAGTGATGGAATTCAACCTGAAGATATTCACCTGCGAGCGGATCTCCCGTCTGAAACCATCCTCAAACTTCCATGCCAAGAACAACCCATCTCCACCCAGGAGGGGTGTGAAATGCTAAATCTTGGTGAAACTAGAGGAATAATCCATAACCGATAGGGTACCCTTCTCAAGGATCATAACCGATAGGTTACCCTTCTCAAGGATCATAACCATGTGTTCATTCGGAACACACATGGCCTACGACACGGCCAGAGACTACTCGGCGTGTACATAGAGTACACGGTGTGTTCTTAAAAAAAATGGTTTCTTCCGGAATAGAAGAACACATGGCACGTACTTAGCGATACAGGGCATGTATTCTGGGGTTTTCTAGACAGTCAACCTTAGAAACTACTCTGGAGCCCAAAAATAACTGAAAAGAACATTTTATGTTCTAATTCTGATTTTTGAGGGCCTGTACTCCTCACGAATCAAATTTTGGCATCCTATACAAGTTATAAACAAGAGAACAGTGCAACAATCCACCAAATTCTGGTACATGAGGGCCCATAACACCTCAAGAACCAATGTTTGGCATTCATTCAAGATAAAACTTACACAACCAAATCTCTAACAAGAAGCAGATATTTTTATCAAGGCATCTATCACAACAACATGAATATTCTACACAACATCTATCACAACAACATGAAATTTCTAATGCGCCCTAGATGGCATGGCAAGAATTCATGACATGTGATTTCTATAGAGTGTCCATATAATGCACGAGAATGCATACCCTCATATCATTGGGATACTACAGAAATAGAACCTCAATAACATCAATGGTAATCACACAAAATATGTAAATCACCCAATGGTGAAAATGAAATCAACTGTAAAATTGAAAAACCATAAATTTTGAAAAAATAAGGTAGGTTGCCTTTTCCCCATACACAAGTTAGATACTCCCGGGCACAGATTATTACCAAGTACCTATTCCATCCAATCCCAGGATACAGGCTCCAAATAGTAAATCAATATAAAAGAATCCCTCTGATACCACTTGGTAACGTCCCTGTTACGGAAGCCACCTAGAGGTTCCCCGTACCTGGTCGGTCACATGGCCTCAAGTGAATTTCCCAAAATACCATAGGCTACCGACTACAAGAGATGTCCTTGGGTGTTATAGTGGGAAAAGTGTGCCCTCATTCATAGAGTACATAGAAGAAGTAAATAACACACAATAGCAGAAGCAGTAAATGTCCAACAATAGTAAACAACAGAAGACTGATAAGGAAACAACTGGAGCGTAAATATATATAAATGATGCATGATACATATATGTCTAGGAAATCATCCAAACAAGCCACAATTCTGAATACAGTACTAAAACAAAGTATAAATGGAAAACATATGAGCAACTCTTCAGCATCGAAAGACTCTGCTTGGTCCCATACTCTCCAGCTCCAATGCAATCAAGTACCTAAAGTCAAAGGGAGCTTCTCCTTGTCTATACCTACTGCAAAATAATCTGTTTGGGCCCAATAGCTTGGCCCAAATAGGGTGTGAGACTAAATCCCAATAGGCAACCACCAGAAAATTTGTTCCTAACAGTCAGTGAATATATGTCAGGTAAAAGTACAGAAATTAGTAAATAAAGAAAGTACTCAATATCAAACAATCCACAGTTTTAAGAATTTAATTCACAAACAAGTAATCAGCTACTCAAGCATGTAGAATCAAACAGGTAACCCTCTGGGTAGTTCTCATAGCTTATCCCTTATGTTTCAACCAACAAGTACTAGCAACCCTCTGGGAAGCACACACAGTCTCACCCATCTGATTCAGCTAAAGTATAGACTCTCGGGGGAAGCACTCACCATCAATTCCCCCTGTAGTCTCGTATCGTACTGAAGGCGCTCTAGGGAAGCACACAATGTCTCACTCCCTTTGTGGCCTACATCGAGGAACTACAGACACTTTGAGGAAGCACTCAACATCAATTCCCCATGTTGTCTCGCAATGTAAAATTGTAAAGACTCTATGGAGAAGTCCTTACGTCTAATCCCCCCGTGGTCTACTACACTAGGTTCTCATGGCCCTGTGTAAGTCAAATAAGTATAGTGCACGTATCAGCCAAAGTAAACCTCTCAAACTACTTGCCTAGCATTCTATGACATATCAACACTTTACAACTATAGTCATACCATCCTGCAATAGTAGACATGGAATGTAAATAGAAACCAAATAGTCAAACTAGAACCAACGGTCTATACAAAAAAACATGCATGGAAAACATTTCTAAAGCATAACAATTAACCCTATTCACATTCAGTATCTTATACTCTAGCATATAAGAAAAGCAGAAAAACAATAGGGCTAAAATGGTAAACATGTAATACCCCGTTCAAGGGTATTGGTTGAATCTGCACAAATTATTCAATGAATTTAAATGGAAAGGCACAAACCAACTACCTCAGAGTTAGGAGATCAAAATACCTTAACCTAGAAGCTTTAATCTTATTAGAAGGTTGTATATCCATGAAATCACATAAAAGGTTCAACCCAAGATAACTTGTAAAATAAGAGTAATTGGAAAACGATGCTCTAGAACAAGGAAGAGCATACCGCTACGATTCTAGCGCAATTTCCGGTGGTCGATTCAAAGAACAGATGCGCGATCGGGGTCTCAGGAAAGGTCTTGGCACTGTATGGGTGCTCCGAGATGTTTCGGCCGAAGAAGAATACAGTCTTGTCAATTAGACGAGACCCCGGTCTGTTTAAAGAAAAAAACGAAATACACAGCTTGTACTTTTGAAGTACACGGCTTGTACTTTCCCTTTCTGTAATCCGCTTTAGGCGGCCTCCACATCACCACAAATGTCTGTTTGTGTGGCCATGACACTGCCAGCACACTGCCTCCTGTGGAAACGAAGTACACGGTGTGTACTCATAAAGTACACAAAGTGTACTTTAAAAATTTCCAAAAACTCCTATTTTCTCAAAAACTCCAGAAAAACGAAAAACATACCTAAAGTGAAGATCTATATTCTTACACTTCCACTCAACCAACATAATATTTAGATAGTTTGAATCAACTAGAACATCACTAGAAACTACATCTTAACACTCCCACTTTCGAGAAGGTTTATTGTTAAGAAAATTCTTAACTATTTAATAAATAATTCATAGATTTATAATAAAATTAAGTACCAACATACCTAAAAGAATAATGTTTTTTCTATTTTTTGATCCCAAACTATTGTATCATAGGATTATTTTTTATGGGATCCCTCAATTTCATTCTACTTATTATGATAATTCACCATGTAATGACCTTTATTAAAACACCAATATCATTATAGATCCTTATGAAATTTTTATTTAACATTCCCACTAAATTGAAAACACAAGTAAAATTTGGGAGGATTCTCATATTCAACTCTTAAAAAAATATCATCATCTAATATTAATATAAAAACCTTCTAAATGAGAGGATATCATGAATCCACATCAATAAGAACTCTATCATAGAAGCCAAAGTTTACATCTTCACTTAACTTGTCTATTTTAATGGGAAATCCCAATATACCAACATTTTCATATAGAATTTTTTATTCCGTAATAACCAACAAAGACTAATGAGTTTTACAAAAACATGATCCCCACAATTCTTAACCTTCAACAGATTGAATCTATGATCACACTCATCTAAAAATGTTATTAATATCATTAATTAAATATAAACAAATCCACATACCCTTCCCTTGGTCTCATAAGTGGTAAAGAGTATTCGAAAATACCCATGTCCATTAAGAATACAATTAAAATCTATAAGGTACCAAAATATTGATAAAAGATTCTCAAAATCCGCGATTTTCTATAACAAACCTTCATAACAAAGAACCGACCTAGAAAGTATTGAATACCTATAAATATTTAATATCTTCCAAATGGAATCCAAGTTATTCATAATATGTATTTTGGTTCCATTCTATAAAACTATATTTGGAACCTTATAATTAGGGAACGAGAGAATATGTGACTTTAAACTAAAAAATCAAAACATGTTCCTCTCCTAGCAATTAATAAATCCCCATTCTTATATTTCATATAAGAATTGACATTTAAAATTATCCAAAAATATTAACATCATAAGGATTTCAATCTAGAGGTCTTGATTTTTCCCAACTGCTAACAGTTATTGGTCATTAGTGTGGAAAGTTGTGAGCAACAAACCTTAGTTCCAATAAGACATAGGTTGGTGACAATCATCGAGAATATATAAAAAACTATATGGGATGAATTTCGCTAAATATTATCATAAGAATATAACTAACCATTGATCAGATCCATGATTATAAATAAATATACCAATACCAACATATGGTAAGTCATACAATGATACAACTTAATATTAAATATTACACGACAACAATGGTAATGAAAATAAATATCTATACCTCATGAATATTATCCAAGAGCTAGTAACTCTAAAAATGACCAAAAACACAATCATAAAGCAATATAAAATAAATGTATACATAGAGAGATAGGTGAGTATTCAATTACACATAGTATGATTCTCCTTGAAACCTATTATTGAAATTATTAGAGTATACTTAAGCTATAATTAATTAATAGAAAAATCAACTCTACAAAAATAAATTAAAATATATAATCATCCTCAATAAGGTTCAATCACCATCAAATTCATACAAATAGTTAATATAATATCATATAACTAATATGGTAACAGACTATCAAATTCCTACTAAACCACTCACCCTAAACCCCAAGGATATATATCATTGTCCTCTCATACCCTCTGTAATTCATGTTTCACACCTGTGAAAATATTTCAAATCCATCTCTACATAATCATATCCACATCACCACAACATACCCATAAACGTATAGTCTAATTTTGATCCAACACAAACATAAAAAACATACAATATCACTTAATCCCTTACAACCCATTCATAAGTTTGCGTATTATTATTATAATCTATTATATCCAAGATATATATAAACATTATATCCTTTAGCATCTATTTCCAACATATAAAAGTATATCATAACGTATAGTATCTATATCACATGTGAGTATATATATAATAACATTAAGTTACCATACCAAGATACATCTACATCATTCTACATATAGAAGAGAGGGAATGGTAGGATTATTACTAAGCCACATATTTTTTATAAAACATAGATGGTTCAAAAACAACTAAAATACAAATCTAAATATGGAATTCTGTCACCCAAACTATAACATTAGAGTTTCAATTTTAGTAAGTGGAATTTTTATTTTCAATAATCTATAGTACCAAGAAACTTTTTATATTTCATATCACAAAAGTACTAATTTTTTTAAATAAATATATCTTTTGAACTTACTATGCACAAATAATCATTGAATATATTTTTAAAATTTTATGTTAAAAATGAATTTTTATAAATAATTTAAAATGTGGTGTTTAAATAATTTTTTTTTTATTATAATTTGTTTGAACATGTATAACTAACCTTAAATTACATATAAATTAATTAGAAATAAATATAAAATCTTTTGAAAGAAAAAATAGTTCTTTCATTAGAAGACAATTTTAATTGTATAGCATATTTATAAAATAAAATGAAATATATTGATGAATTCTTTTAATTATATTTTTTGAATGTAAATTAATTGAAATAATATTACATTCATCTAATAGTAGTCACATGGAAAATAGTTATAATTAATTTGTCATGCACTTCTCTCAAATTCCCCTTTTTTATTTTAAATAAGGAAAAATACACAAGTGCATTTATGGGGGCCAAAAATGATAAGAACCCAGGGAATCACCACAAATCAGACCCTTAAGAGAGGGGGGAAGGGAATGAAAATAGTGGAAAAAAATAAGATATCCTCCTTCTTCGCATAGGTGGAAAAAGCATCTGCCGCTTGGTTTCCTTCCCTAAACGTATGTCTGGCCTCCATATCTTCACTTACCCAATATCTACAATCCATGAGGATGTACACAATGTACCAATGTGGGGCCTTGCTGTTTCCAAGAAGACCCTTAAGGACCTCAGAATCAGTCTCCATTCAGGTTGGCTTAAGAGTGTAGAGATTTCACATCGTGATACTGTAGTGGAGAGCTCTTGCCTCCACGCTACCACATGAAAAGTAAATTTTTCCAAAAATTGTTTCCTTCATGTTTAATGGGTTTTTAAAAATTAATTTCTTCCATATATAAAAATTGAATATGTAAAAGATATTTAAAATTTAAAATCATCATGTCTTAATTTAGTAAATAGGTAAATTTCATTTTCCTGCATAATTTATTTTAATCATCGTAAAAATTCATTACACTAGTTAAGTTAATATTGTGTTAAAATTGGGTTAAACTAAATAGATATGGGTTAAAATTACCTAAAAACATATCTAAATTATACTGTTTGATCATATTTTGACCTTATCCCTATAATATTATAATCTATAACAATTTGAATTAAATTTACTTCAGAAAAAAATATTATATAAAAATATTTCAAGTATTTATAAGAATACCACCCACCTCAGTTATAAAACGGAACGAACTATAAACTCACATTCATAAAAATTGAGAAATTTTGAAAATCACATAACTACCCAAATACCTTTTGAAAATACATAACCATATCTTAGAGGTACTTTTCTCAAAAAAAAACTCCACTTCAATTAGGCTTAAGGTTTAATCTAGAGGAGGTTACTTGAATAATAGGTATATTTTCTTACTGTTATTTTTCATGTTCTGTTATTCTTCTACCTCATCAACATATTAAATATAAATATTAACAAAAAATATGTATATTAAATGTAAATATATTTTTTTATGTCAATGTTACATCACTCTCTAACTCCATTATATCCTATGGAAAATGAAAACATCACTCAGGTATATATATGGCCTACCATCTCCACATAGAGCAGTAATTCGTTTTTTATCATGAAATTATTTGGATTGTTATATAGATGGTGTAGATGGCATACCAGATCTCTATAAACATATCTTAGTCATCATATTTGATCATTCTAGGGCCCTGGCCTTTCTAGTCCCAACTAGTAAGTGAACTGCTGCTCAGGTATCCTAGTGCAGTGGTGGCTCAGGCAAGGTGTGAGTAAAAATCTCTTTATGGAACCACCAACATGGTCCCATACTTGGACAGTAAATATAGTGTGACAAATTATGATATGGTCATCAGGATAACCATGATTATAATAATTAAAATCTAATAAGAAATAAAATAAAAAGGTGGTAATATATTCCCATAGATTATCCCAAGGTCTATTATCCCAATCGACTAGACATCCAATGAATAAAGTATTGATTTGGATTTCACCACACTCAATACGTATATAATCAAGTAGATCCTTGGGTTTGTAATCTCGTTCAACCACACCTATTTCAACTAGTGCTAGAAATTCATTTGAACTATATAGTAAATATCTAAGCCATGAAACTCATTCAAGAATCACAACTATATATGATTAATTCAATGTTTATTATTTTCAACTATTTATATAAATTTATGTAGAATTTCATGTCAACTATTCTCAATACTTTCACTACAGAACACCATGTCCAAAGACATCAATTGTGTCTCTATGGAACTCTATGTCCAAAAATAATAATAAAAAATTAAGAACTTCATGTCTCACATCTAATCAAGTAAGTATCTTAACTGGACCCCAAAAGTAATTTTTTAGAATCTTGATAAGGAAATAGTTGAACAAGTAGTATCATATGTTGTATTATCAAAATTATATCTAGACATTAAAATAAATTAAATATAACCAATAAGGATCCAAATCTAGATCTAATGAAGTACTAATTATTATCGCAATATAATTCGTATCACATTAGGATCAATGGATAGATATCCAGAAACACAACTAGAAATCATATATGTATCAACAATAACAATATAAAATTATAAATAAAGGACTTTGGGTTGTAGAAAATGCATATTTTGACAACTACTTCAATATCCACTTCAACTTAGGTGTTTAGTATGGGTTAATAATGTGTAACCTGCTACCATATTTAGCCAATATCATGATGCACTAGTTCAACATTAGAAAATAATTGGGAACCCACTAGGTCCCCAAAATCAATGAACTGGAGAGTTATCCCACTTCAAATCCTTCATGATAGAAATGTAGTCTCAATTTGACTCCTAACACAACAGGATGTCATTTAGAATAGAATTGTGAAAATGGTATCACCATCCTTCCATTTACATGGGTTATTTCTAAAAAAAATGATGATATGGGTCTGGAAGAAATATTTGTGCCATTTTCCCTCAAGCATGGTTCACTCATCTAACCAGGACCCAGTTTACTAGGTTCCACCCACATAGGATAGTACAATTGTGACATTTCTTAGTAATTTTAGTATCAAATCCTAATAGGACTAAAGGATACTCAGTGTATCAAGTAGTTAATACATGAAACTAGAATATAGGGGTTTTAAGTGACCCTTAAATTTCATCGATTATAACCACCCTTTTAATTAGTTAATTGGTTCATTAGAATAAATAAAAAATGAGGTGTTTACCTTTGGGGTGATCCGCATTATACAGAAACTACAATAAGAATTCCTGAATATCCTATAGGAGGTATAACAAGCTAGTTACCTTTTAATAATATTATGATTTATTTTGGGACATCTCTTAATAGTTTCCATGGACCACCCAAGCTCATCCGAGAAATATGGAGATCATGTATCACATCTATCCCAAACTATTAATTAAATATTATTACATTATATTTATTGAATAAAAAAATAATATATATATATATAATATGATAATTATAATATGATATATCACAAAACCCCACTGATTGATCCCATATTAATGGAACCATGGCCTAATTATTTCTAAAAAACCTATTACTCATCATAAACATTGAACTTGGAATAATCCATAAGAAACGATGTCAAAGGAACCAACTAAAAAAATAAATTTTAGATTTAAATCTTTTGAAATTATCTGTGGTGAAATACCTTAATGAATTGTCACATTCCGAATAGAAGAAGACATCTTCGGCCATCCCCTTCTTTGAAAAATCAAAATATATATCACTTGTATCTAATTCCCCGTAGATTTTCTAGAATCAAATACATAAAACCTAATCGAAGAATTTATTTTTTGATAAATAATGATAAGAATAGTACAACAACCAACAGTGTTTAAGACTTAAATATATTATTTCAATGTGTTTCATGGTGCTTATTTTTTACAAATTACAAGGGATATCTCCTATGGTGGTAAGGATAATAAGTAGGGTGAATGAGGATGATGCTTCTAGGTAAAATAGGGGAGGAAAGTGGGAAAAACGCCTAAAGGGACAAAGTAAAAAATGGTACTTTTAACCTTTTTAATGAACTACACGATGTTACCATATAGTTTTCAAAACCATGCACCTATGATTCCCCTCCTTATCTAAGTATGTCACACCTATCATGGTTTTCCATATAGTTTAACAGATGATGTTCCAACTGTGCAGTTGGCACTATCTCTACCACTCCATATGAAGTGGTTGCATCACAGGGTTTAATAGATAGTGTTCCAACCATGTGACATGTATGTAGTAAATCGAAGACCCCTTCATGGCCTCCCGTAGAATGTAACATTATTTATAAATCATTGTGCCGATTGAAATTAGGTTGCACGGTTGAGCAACATGACTTTCAATAAAAATATGCTAACCTTTCACAATAATTTTTAGGCTTCCAAAACATAAAAATTAGGACCCAATACCAAGGTATTATCGTAAAACTTCCAAATTATCTTCAAAAACTCATTTCACTTATTTTTTTTTGAGTCATTCTAACTTATATAATTCTATTCCAAATACCCAATCAAAATTTGTCTCATCCATTAAATAAATATTCAATTTCTTTCTAAACTTTACAACATGTAAAACACACCATCTTACATGGTATTCTTAGGTTCTTTATCCAAATTGTTAAATTAATAAAAAAAATTATGTTCTACCATATGTATATATTTTTATTTCTATCATAACCATTATTATATTTGATGATTATCTTGAAATTTTACATTATTGTTTTCAAAGAATATATTTTTTCAATATTTTGATATTTTTGTAAATATTTTTTTTAGAAGAAATGTTTATAATTTTCTTAAAAAAATTAATATAATTTAATTCTATTTTGAACCTTGCTATTAAAAAAATATATATTTTTTTATTTAAATATTTTCATATATTTTATCTTTTCTTTTTCTATAATGCTTGGTTTTAATATAAAGCCTTCATTTCAAATGAATTGAATACTTTCTTTAATCTTTAACAAATTTAATGATTTTTCATCATTAAATTTGTAATGATCACATTCCCTATTACCCTATATCACTTCATTGGAGATTATATTATTATATATGATCATATTTTTAGTATCATGGATTTTTAAGTTATGATTTCCACTACTTTGATGTTTTTATAACCATATACCATTTCAATATATGTTGTTTGTTAAAGATATCTTATTACAAAATTAATTTAATAGACTAAGAAATTATTATGTATTTTTATTAAATATGGATAAATGATCCTTTATAAGAAATTTTGATAATAAATTTTATTAATCATTCAACACATGAAGATTTCATAAGATGTGAACTTGATGTGTTGGATCAAGTTATATATATCCCCATGATACATTGGCAGGTCTCACGAGACAAATATTTACGCATTCCATATAATATTGTATCATGTTTACACATACCCATTTATTAAGAATATCCTAGTTGAGGTCTTGATGATTAGATTCCTGATATCTTGGCAAAGGAATTGATGATAAAACCAAGTTTGTGTACAATTAATATTCACTTTAATGATAATTTTGTTTCCATTAACCTAGTGATTATTATATTGATATTATCCATGGATGTAATTTTAAGTCAGTTATTTTATTGAATGGAATGTGTAATTATTAATCAATTATCCACTTTTATTGTGATTATTCACTCATGATAGCTTCCATATAACCTAAATCATAATAAAATTCTAATAAAAGACTTCATTGGTTTTCTATTTCAATATATACGATGGAGGATTCACAGATTGATTTTATAAATGAAATATTTTTTCTTATGATATGCGATGAGGATTTGGAATTCCTTTCCTTTTAGAGTATACTATATCTTCTACATTTTTTCTAGATCCACTATTAGTAAATATCTATAATGACTTTATTAAATAAAAATAGTAAGTGAAAACCTATTAATGGATAATGCATCCTTATAATAGAAGATGTACCAATTTTGTATACATACATTAATGTGTTTCCTATGAAAGACATATACATCCACCAAATTGTGATGTTTAGTTTTCTATTGATCGCATTCCTGATTGAAAACATATATATAAGACACTATATTGGATAGTCAAAGTAAAATTAGTTGAATTTAGGAAACTACTTTATGATTTTTATAGATTGGATTTAAATTCCCTGTTGATTCACCATGGGGATCCCCTAGTCCTTTTCATAATAAGAAATATAGGCCAATGAGGTTATGCATATATTTCCTAGAAATCAATTTTATTAATGTAAATAACATGTATCATCTTCCTTACATTGAGTACATGTTTGATCAACTTAAATGAGCTCAGTATTTTAAAAAGATTGATATTCATTCTTGGAATCATCGTATGGGGTAAATAAGGAAGACATACCAAAAAATTCATATTATATAGGGTCTAAATATTAATAATTTATAGTAATTCCATTTGAATTTACTAATTAATCAACTATTTTTTTAGACATGTCGATTATAGTATGTAATGATTATATAAATATTTTTTTGTGGTATTTATTGATGTTATATTGTTATACTATAAAAATATGATTAACATTGTGATTTTTTAATAATTCAAAATATTCTTAGAGAATTTTTTTATATGGAAAAATTAGCAAATGAAAATTATTTTCTATGAAATCATCTTTTCATGGTCATATTTTTTATAATAAGGAAATATTATGTGATCCATCAGAGAAAAATTAGATGATGGATTTTCCTATTCTAATGAATATAACATAGGTATATAGTTTCCTTGGATTTGTTTGTGACTTTTGAGAGCTTATTTAAAAATTTTATCAATTGACTAACTTGTTAACCAAATTGAAACATAAAAAAGAAATGTTCATATGGTTAGATGAATTTAAAGAATGATTTATGAGTTAAAGAGGTGATTTTTTCCTCCATTGATATTGAATTTACATTTAATAGGGGATGGAGTTTTTTTATATAGTGATTATTCAAATAAAGGAATTGGATGATTCTATGTGTATAGTGATAATTTTATTGTTTATGCATCAAGGTAGTTAACGATTAATGAATAAAATTATACAACTTTTATCATGAGTTATAATCTATAATCACTCTATTGAAGATATAATGGCTTTATCTTTGTGGTGGATGATGTGAAATATATTTACATAAAAAAGAAGTTTATAATACAACTTATCATAAAAAGACCTTAATATGAAGAAATGGTGATGGATAATACTTCTCAATGATTAATATTTCTCAATAGACTAATAACTTGATAATTTGAAGAAGGTGGATGATGGGATGACTTAGAATGGTCATGATGTTTTGACTAAGTTGAGAGTTATAAAATTAAATATATTCATGCACATAGTAATGTTACATATTGTAATAATTAATGATGGTGAAACATAAAAACAATCTCAAATGAATTCAGAACCATTCTTATTTGAGAAACATAAATTTTCCTAACATAGGGGTAATCAAATATAAAAGAAAATAAATGTCTTAAATGATGATATGGTGGTATATTTCATCGATGAAAATTATATACTAAAATATAGAAATAGGTCATGTGTTTTATATGTTATTGATCTAGACAGATAATTTTTTGATGGAGCGCATAACTAAAATTTCTATATACACCCTGGAATCACCAACAATTATCATGATTTAATGGATTATTTTTGTGTGAGATAATTCGAAATAAGAAATTTTAGACAATGCATAATGATTATTGGTTTTCAACAGGTAATGGATGATATAAGATAGCCTAATGGAGAAATAAAACCGATAATTAATCAAGTGTGGTAATGGGATAAAATTACAATGTAATGTTTATTATCTTATAAATAATTATTCCATATAGGTTATTATTGATAACCTTTACTAGTCTAGAAATTTTCTCGCTATAAGGGAGGATCTTCTTTTTAGTGACTCACACACATATATATTAATGAATCTTTGAGACATTATGGTTTCCAGGTTTTGATTGTATATGATATTGTTTTGTAGTTCCCATTAAAATTGTGAAAGATTCCTCTAAAGTCTCTTGACACTGAGCAATATTTAATCACTACTTATCATCCTCTGAAATATAAACAGTTCAAAAAAACCATTCAAACATTATAAGATAAGTTGATATCATTATTAATTAAAATTCAACATATATGGGATCAGTATTTATCTTTGGTGTAAATTTTATATAATAATAACATTCACTCAAGCATTAAAATGACCCATATGAAGCATTGTATGGGGAATGATATCACACATCAAATGGTTCAAATGAAGATGGTAGGGAATCCTTTTGGACTAAAAATACTAGAGGAGAAAATGAAAAAATGTTACAATTATTAAAATTCATATTATGGCATCTCAAAGTAGAAAAAATATATTTTTGATAATAGGAGTAAGTATTTATAATTTCATGTGGGAGAAAATGTATTCTTATATGTATCTTTGTGTAAGGTTTTTATTTGATTTGGTAAAATTGTGAAACTAATCCGTATGAATATTGAGCTCTTTGAAATTCTTGAAATAAATGGAGATATGTATCTAAATTCATAATTTCCACCTAGGATCTCTAAACATCATGATATGTTCAATATCACATTATTGAGTAAGAACCCACTAAACCAATTGCATGTGAGTATCTCTAAGAAATTGGAATTTAAATTTGATTTGTCTCACTGTTAAGAGCCTATCATGATTCCTGAAACTAGAGAAAAGTGTTGAATAATTAGATTACTAAATTGGTAAATTTATGTTGAAGAAATAAAAAAGAAAGAATCAGTAACATGGTAACCTATGGAAGTAATTTGGAAAAACTACTGAACTTTTTTCTGGAAGTGATATAAATGATGATTTTGTGTATAAAAATTTTAAAGAGTGGAGAATTTAACACATGGGTTTAAATTATTTTATGTAAAATTTTCTTCTTAAGAGAATAATATTTAAATTAGAATTATTTTATTTCATATAAACTAATTTTTAATTTGATATAATGAATATCTGTTTTTAACATACTATGAAGAAATAAACATAAAAAGAATTTTATATAGTTTCCAATTATAATTATTTTTTATCAATAACTGATAATTTAATATTTAACAAATTTACTTTTACTTATATTAATTTTACATAAAATATATAATAATCTTTCATTTATCACCAATTTTTAATAAATAATGATAAACCCATTTGAATATAAAAAGGTGATACTTTTCTAGAAAACTATTTTTTGAACACAAAGTATAAGGCACTGGCCTTAAACCTTACTTAATCTTGAGTTATTACAAGATTACACCTAGATGATCTTTTCAGGTTTAGAGTTTTAGAGAATTAGAACATAAAACTTGCATTACATTCCACATTTAAACAAAGTAATTACATAAACGATAGTATTCATTTTTACCATCAATGGAAACATATTTAAAATAAAACATGGATTCTTTCTTGACACTTCGTTGATACTATCATCATATCATGTACCTTTCCCTTGACATGTGAAAAACATTTCAAAAACTTGGGATGAGCATAAAAAGCTCAGTAAGAGATATAAAAATATGGAAAGGAAACATGGGTACATATACACATAAGAATGAAATCATACTTTACCCATAAAACATAAGCACTTTAACATACCTCATCAAATCATGAATTAATCATAGAAATCTTAAGACATAAAGGTAACTTAAGGAATTCATAACATTCTTACGTAGGGAGTAACCCTCTTGGTTACGTTTGGAATACCAATCACAGTATATTCCCTAAATCTCTTCGGAGACACCTTAACGTTTCACTCCTTCGCGTTACCCAATGCATTGGAGAGCTATATCGGGCTCACCCACCCTTAGTTTATCACGGAACCGCCCGTCTTCATAATAATGCCCAAGAACCTCAACATAATCGTATCACATAAAACATGCATAAAGGAAACATAACATTTCCACCTTTCAATCACAAGATATCAATACAACACATTGATATAAAAATATTATGAAAACCATTTTCAATACCAAAATAAAAGAAAATTAAAACATGGTATTTATTTTTCTTTTATAAAAAGGTATGGCATGTAGAGGAAGCCTAAACTCAAATAATGGTCACAGCGGTGGAGAAGTCGTTGTCGCCACATACGTACGACAAAAACATTCCCTTTTGTCGTTTAGTAAATGCTTCGTATAAAAAAGATTCCTTTTGAATAAACATAAGAGTCAAAGGGGTTTATACACCGTATGAAAGAAAGTTGTGTATAAAACAAAATATACCTCAATGAAAGGAGATTGAGACGAAGTCCCATACCTCGGGTCTGACTTGACTCGATCATTCTTTAATGTCCTGAATAATAAACTTGAGTTAATTTATACTTTCTTAAGAACCTTTTTCAAGTTTTTTATTCCTTTTATATAACTTATTACCATGTCATAGACGCTATGTAATTATTTAAGTTATTAACGGTCATTTTAACGATCATTGGTACTTGAGTCAAAATATGCTCTTTATAATTACAAGTTGTTCATGTATCCATTATATCCAGACTTATAATCATGATTTATATATCATATAAATCCAGTATATACATGCATTTATAATATTACATAATCATTTAGAGGTATGAAATGAAATGCACCGTTCATGGAGACGGTAAGCCGTACGTACGCATGAACGCTACTTTCATTTCTCTTTCGTATTTTATAGAATGTAATAATAATTATATAAAGTTATATTATAATTCCAGTATAATATCATATATAATACCATTAATTACATCCTTTATACGTCCCACATATGGAATCAACGAATCAAATCACCTTGAGGGGGCGGTAGTCCGCACTTCCTAAAATGAAGATATCACGTTTACTCATAATGGTAACCATAAAGGATATTCCAAAAATGAAAAATACAGAAGCATAAGTAAAACATAAACATATAATATATAATATATAAATATGGTGACATCATAATGGCCACCTTTGAAGGTGATATATGAGGGTTGAACAATCATCGTTTCGTGAGGCAGAAATTCGCCATCCACGGAAACAGTATGTTCATTAACCATTAGATGTAGGTGTGTGTAAGTGTAGCTCGAATAATTCTTATAACAACATCTTAGTATATTGAAGATACTGGAGTTGTTACAAAAGAAAAGAATAAAAATGTTTTAGGGGGATGGAGAAGCAAAATAAAACAAAAGGACTCAAAAGAAGACATTACCTTAAAATCGGGTAACTCTCTTTGGTTTGAGCACAAAGGCTTTCTTGGGAAGACTTCTGCCCAAAGTGAGGATTCAAGGAGTGAGAGAGATATGTGGAGAGAAAAATGATCAGGGTTTGGCCAAGACAAAGGCATTGTAAGTGTGGGTAAAGAGGTAGAGGTGGGGGCCTTTTATAAGAGGAGAGGAGGGGCACTCTTGGAAAGTAAAGAAAAGTTACTTTATTTTAAAATGTGATTCGGATTTAAGAGGTCCTAGATTGATATAATTAGAAAATAATGTGATAAGGGTTCTAAATATACCCATCCAATAGGTTTTGGACATGTTTAGTTCATAGATTTTACATTATCTTTTCGTTTTATTTAAATCCTTTATTAATGAGGTAAACGCTGCATCATCATGATGTCATAAATAATTTAATATATTTAATGTCTAAAAATTATAAAAAAATATCATATTGTAGGAAATCTTTTTAAATTTCTAATGAATATTTATAGTCAAAAATCTGACTTGTATAACCCTATGTAAAAATTGTTTTAGTAAAACATCTCATATTTGTGTCATTTTTACTTTTACATAAAATAAAAAGCATTAATGTATTTATCGTACCCAAGTGGCTCCATGGGGTCCCAAAAATCGACCCGTGGGTTTTCATGGTCGGCCATGAAACATCCAATAAGGGTAGGACATGTGTCTAGGTCATCTCATATTATTAAAACATTATTTTTACCTTAAACTACACTCATTACCTCTTATCGCGATTAAGAACATAAAAGTTACTATTGACCAAAAAATTATTTTAATCTCATTGAACCACATTTTACTTCTTAATGAAAACCATGTATGTAGGATTTTTTAAATTCAAAACACAAAGGTGATAGAGTTTCATTTAAATGAAAAATCAGTTTCTTTAACTACCACTTAGTGGTTTCACTATTCATCAAAAATTGAAGTTTATCAGAAAAATACCAAAACTTTACCCTGAGCTATATTTGATATTCTGAATTCAAAAATGATGTATATTTTAAAAAATTCAAATGATATAAGTTACATTAATTAATTTAGTAATTAATTCCCGTTGTCATGATAAATAGCGTGTTTTTATGAAACAATACGTATCAAAAGATTGACACTAGTTTAAGTCCAATTTCAAAGTGAAATTGATTCCAATGACCACCATTGGATTAAATGGTTAAAATATATTCTAATTTAAATTCAAAACCAATTCAAAAGATAATATAATCATATAAATAAATTAGATTAAAAAGCGGATTTGATTAAAATACAACATTTTTCACTATTCATTAAAAAATTAACTTTATCGGAAAAATACCAAAAAATCACACAAAGTAAATTTTGATATCCCAATCATAAAGAATAAGATTATTTTGACAAACATAGCTTATAAAATTTTTAAAAGATAGATTTAAAAATGCTTTGCAATTAAAAGGCAGTAAAACAATCTTTTAAAAATATTAGTGTATTCCATGCTTAAGATTGGATTTATTTTCATTTTAAGCATCTAAAACACTATCTAAATCATTAATTTGAATAGAAAAAAATATCTATTATTCATTACTTACTTGGAATGTTACATCCTTCCCCCCTTTATAAAATTGTGTCACCGCAATTTATTTACATATCAAATAAGTCGGGGTATTTATCCCTCATTGCATTTTCAGATTCCCATGTTGCCTCTTCAATCATGTGGTTTTTTCACAAAACCTTTACCTGATGAATCACCTTATTCCGTAACACCTGCTCCCTGTGGTCAAGAATCTGGACCGGTTGTTCCTCATAAGATAAGTTCTCTTCCAGCTGAACTACCTCTGGACTCAAAACATGAGATCGATCTGGCATATACTTTCTCAGCATCGAAACATGAAAAACATTGTGTACCTAAGATAAACTCGGAGGTAAAGCCACTTGGTAAGCAACTGATCCAACTCTCTCCGGAATTTCATATGGTCCAATGAACCTTGGACTCAGCTTTCCTTTATTACCAAATCGCATAACACTTTTCCATGGATAAACATTGAGAAAAACATGATCACCTACCTCAAAAGAGAGATCTTTCCTCCTATTGTCCGCATAACACTTTTGCCTGCTCTGAGCTGTTCTCATGTGTTTCTGTATCAGCTGAACTTTTTCGTCCATCTCTTCTACCAATTCTGGTCCCATCAGCTTCCTTTCACCCACTTCATCCCAAAAAACTGGAGTTCGACACCGCTTCCCATATAACGCCTCAAATGGTGCCATATGTATACTGGAATGAAAACTGTTATTATAAGAAAACTCAACCAAAGATAGATGTTTGTCCCAACTTCCTGGATAATCCATCGAACAAGCACGTAGCATATCTTCCAAAGTCTAAATTGTTCATTCTGACTGCCCATCTGATTGAGGATGAAAAGCTATACTAAAATTTAATTCAGTACCCAATGACTTTTGAAGGCCTTTCCAAAAGTTAGAAGTAAACCTGGGATCACGATCTGATACAATCGAGAGAGGAACTCCATGTAACCTGACTATCTCTTTAAGATACAAACGGGAAAGTTGATCTAGAGAGAAAGTATCTTGAATAGGAAGGAAATGAGCAGATTTAGTCAATCGATCATCAATAACCCAGATTGCATTATTACCTCAAGATGTCTTCGGTAGTCCCACAACAAAGTCCATGGATATATTCTCCCATTTCCAATCTGGCACTAGTAGAGGCTGAAACATCCCTTTCGGTAACGGTCGCTCTAATTTAACCTGCTGACAAGTCAAACACTTCACAGTAAAATCAGCAATATCCCTTTTCATTCCATCCCACCAGTAATACTCCCGCAGATCTTTGTATATCTTAGTACTGCCAGGATGAACTGAAAACGGGGAACTATGATCTTCATATAACAACTCTCTCTTCAACTGTGAATCACAAGGCACACACAATCTCTTCGCAAATCTCAAAACACAATCACTATCAATGTTGAATTCATGTAACTTACCTTTCTGAACCAGCTCTACCTTTTTCTGCAACTCACTGTCATGCTTCTGTGCTTGCTTGATTCTGTCTAATAGAGAAGATTTCACTGATACATGAAACAAAACAGAAGAACATCCTACACCAACAACTTCTATGCCAAAGTTCATCAAATCCTTAACCAAAGGATCTCGTTCCAAACGTAATATTGTTAATGAAGCATTACTTTTTTGACTCAAAGCATCAGCCACTTTGTTTTCTTTTCCCAGATGGTAATGAATTGTACAATCATAATCCTTGATTAATTCCAACCATCTCCTCTGTCTCATGTTCAACTCTTTCTGAGTGAATATATACTTTAAACATTTGTGATCAGTATATATTGCACACTTTTCTTCATAAAAATTATGCCTCCATGTTTTTAAAGAAAAAAATAATATCATCTAATTCCAAATCATGTATAGGGTAATTTACCTCATGAGTTTTCAACTATCGTGAAGCATAACCAATTACCTGATCATTCTGCATTAAGACAAAACCAAGTCTTTTTCAATGAGGTGTCACTATAGATAACAAACTCCCCATTCCTAGAAGCTAGTGCCAAAACTGCAGCATTCACCAATCTTCTTTTCAGTTCCTGAAAAAAATCATCACATTCTTTTGTCCAAATAAACTTAACACCCTTCCGAGTTAGCTTAGTCATTGGACTAGATAACTGTGAAAAATTTCTGAAAAACCTTTGGTAATAGCCTGCCAAACCAAGGAAGCTACGAATCTCAGTTACATTTGTGGGTCTTGGCCATTCTTCAACAACCATTGTTTTTGTAGGATCAACAGTTATCCCATCTTTAGAAACAATGTGACCAAGGAAAGAAATTTGTTGCAAACAAAACTCAAACTTGCTGAATTTCCCATACAATTTCTTTTCATTAAATGTTTGCAAAATAACCCTTAAATTTATTTCATTCTCTTATTTACTTTTAGAAAACACCAATATATCATCAATGAAAACAACCACAAACTTATCCAAGAACTCATGGAAATTTCTATTCATTAAGTCCATTAATACAGCAGGTGCATTGGCTATCCCAAAAGGCATTACTAAAAATTCATAATGGACATATCTTGTATGAAACGCAGTCTTCGGAACAACTGCTTCCTTTACCTTCAACTGATGTTACCCTGATCTCAGGTCAATCTTTGAAAAATACTGAGCTCAATAGAGATGATCAAACAAATCATCGATATGAGGCAAAGGATATTTGTTCTTAATAGTGATGTTATTCAAGGCTCTATAATCAATGCAAAGTCTCATTGAATCATCCTTCTTTTTAACAAATAAAACAGGAGAACCCCATTGTGATGTGCTAGGTCGAATGAAACCTTTCTCTTATAAATCTTGCAATTTCTCCTTCAACTCTAAAAGTTCAATTTGAGCCATTCGATAAGGGGGTTTTGTAATTGGATTAGCATCAGGAACTAAGTCGATAGTAAATTCAACTTCCCGGTCTGGTATTATTCCAGGAAACTCATCAGGAAACACATCAGGATACTCATTTACCACTGGCACATCATTAATCTAAACAGTTCCCTTGTTTTCAACAATATGTGCAAGGTGACATTCATTTCCATCTTTTACAAGTTTCTTGGCCTCTTGATAAGTTCTCAATAGTAAGGGTTAATTCTTGTACACAAACTGAAATCCTTTCTGAAAAGAAACTTCTTTAGCTCTACAGTCAATCTTAGCATGGTAAATAGAGAGCCAATCCATACCCAGGATAACATCAAACTCTACTAGAGGTAAAACAATAAGGTTCGCAAGTAGGTTATTTCCACAGATAAGGATAAGAAGATTCTTATAAATTCTTTTTGCCTCAACATTTCCCCCAGGTGTTTTTACCAAAATTTCAGGAGTAATTTCTTGAGATGGTATTCCCATTTTACTAGAAACTTTTTCAGAGATGAAAGAATGTGTAGACCCCGAATCAAACAACACACTGGCATAATCTGAAAAAACAAACAAATTACCTGATACAACTTCATTTGATGGCCCAACATCTGCTGAAGTAGTTGCAAAGGATTTCACCACCCCTTTCTGCTTGTAGTCTAACTGCTTCCCATCACTCAAGCTCTTTTTTAGACACTCGTTTGCATAGTGGCCCATCTCATTCCACATAAAACATTTCACTAACAGTAAATCAAATTTGGTCTTACCATCACCTTGATCTTTTTCAGTGCAATAACGAGCCTTATTTCCCATATTACCACATCGGTATCACTTTCTAGAATTCAAAAGGCATTCCTCGGCATTCCTTTTACCACATTTATCACAAACTGGAAACTTAGTTTTCTTACCATCAGACCTTTTTGAAGAATTCTTTCCTTTCTACTGCCACCTTGGTCTCTTCTTATGCTGGTTGTTATAGAACACTTGATCATCGGAAAACTCCATTTCCACCTTCTCAGCACATCGAACAAGATTTTTCATAACTTTTAAACTCACGAGAAGCTAAATCCCTTCGATATTTTGGCTTTAACCTAGAGTAACAACGATTGATTTTACTATCAAGGTCTCGGATTAAATTTGGAGCATACCTTTCCAATCGAGTGAACCTTTCTTCATAGGCAGCCACTGACTCTTCCTCTTGCCTCAATTCCATGAATTGATTTTCCATCATAAGTCAAACAGCCTTAGGAAAATACTTCTCATGAAACGTACCTTTAAACTCATCCCAGTCGAGAGCATCAATCTCATTAGCATCCCTGATATTTTTAACCATCGACCACCACTGATCTGCCTCACCCTCCAAACGGTAAATAGCAAGACTAACCTTTTGATTGTTTGATCACCCCATGACATCAAAAATCATCTCCAGTGCTTTAATCCACCCTTCAGCTAACACAGGGTCAGATGATACTCTAAATGATGGGGGATGTTGCCTCATGAAATGTTCCACCGCTGACATGTTCCTCTGCGGTTGATTTGGCTGATCTCCTGCGTGGATACCACCACCATTTATTTCTTGAGTCAACTGCCCCATTACTGCAAACAACTATTAAGTTCCAATTCCGACCATCTCAGGATGCTGATTCAGAAGGTTATTTCCTTCTTGTATGCCTTCCTAGCATTGCTTCCCTGGTTCCTTTGCGGAAAACCATTCTGAAGAAACATGTCTTAGATGAAGAAAGATGGTAATCTTCAAATGCTATATGATTTCAAAAAAAAATATTTTTGGATAATCATTTAATAAAATTCTAACTCCTAAAGTTATCTAAACCGACCTCTGATACCAACTATACGGCCCCAGCCTTAAACCTTACTTAAACTTGGGTTATTACAAGATTACACCTTGAGGATCTTTTCAGGTTTAGAGTTTTAGAGAATTAGAGCATAAAACTTGAATTACATTCCACATTTAAACAAAGTGGTTACATAAAAGATAGTATTCATTTTTCCCATCAATGGATACATACTAAAATAAAACATGGATTCTTTCTTGACACTTCCTTGACACTATCATCATATCACGTACCTTTCCATTGACCTGTGAAAAACATTTCAAAAACTTGGGATGAGCAGACAATTTTCAGTAAGGGATATAAAAATATGGAAAGGAAACATGGGTACATATACACATAAGAATGAAATCATACTTTACCCCTAAAACATAAGCAATTTAACATACCTCATCAAATCATGAATAAATCATAGGAATCATAAGACATAAAGGTAACTTGAGGCATTCATAACATTCTTACGTAGTGAGTAACCCTCTTGGTTACGTTTGGAATACCCATCACAGTACATTACCTAAATCTCTTCGGAGAAACCTTAACGTTTCACTCCTTCGAGTTTCCCAATGCATTGGAGAGCTATATCGGGCTCACCCGCCCTTAGTTTATCACAGAACCACCCGTCTTCATAATAATTCCCAAGAACCTCAACATAATCATATCACATAAAACATGCATAAAGGAAACATAATATTTAAATCATTCAATCATAAGATATAAATACAAAACATTGATATAAAAACATTATGAAAACCATTTTCAATACCAAAATAAAAGAAAAGTAATATATGGTATTTATTTTTCTTTAAAAAAATTATGGCTTGTAGAGGAAGTTGAATCTCAAATAATGGTCACGGCGGCGGAGAAGTCGTTGTCTCCGCATATGTACGACAAAAACATTTCCTTTTGTCATTTAGTAAATTCTTCGTATAAAAAAGATTCCTTTTGAATAAATGTAAAAGTCAAAGGGTTTTATACACCGTATAAAAGAAAGTTTTGTATAATACAAAATATTCCTCAATGAAAGAAGATTAAGACGAAGTCCCATACCTCGGGTCCGACTTCACTCGATCGTTCTTTAATGTCCTGAATAATAAAATTGAGTTAATTTCTACTTGATTAAGAACCTTTTTCATGTTCAGTATTCCTTTTATATCACTAATTACCATGTCATGGACACTATGTAATTATTTAACTTATTAACGGTCGTTTTAACGATCATTGGTACGTGAGTCAAAATATGCTCTTTATAATTACAAGTTGTTCATGTATCAATTATATCAAGAGTTATAATCATGATGTATATATCATATACATCTAGTATATACATTAATTTATAATATTACATAATCATTTATACGTAAGAAATGAAATGCACCGTTCATGGAGAAGGTAAGTCGTACGTACGCATGAACGCTACTTTCATTTCTATTTCGTATTTTATAGAATAGAATCATAATGATATAAAGGTATATTATAATTCCAGTATAATATCATATATAATACCATTAATGACATCCTTTATACATTCCACATATGGCATTAACGAATCAAATCACTTTGAGGGGGAGGTAGTCCGCACTTCCTAAAATGAAGATATCGTGTTTACTCATAATGGTAACCATAAAGGATATGCCAAAAATTAAAAATACAGAAGCTTAAGTAAAATATAAAAATATTATATATAATTTATAAATATAGTGACATATTAATGGCCACCTTTGAAGGTGATATATGAGTGTTGAACAATCATCGTTTCATGAGCCAGAAATTTGTCATCCATGGAAATAGTATGTTCTTTAACCATTAGATGTAGGTGTGTGTAAGTGTAACTCGAATAAATCTTATAAAAACATCGTATTATATTTAAGATACTGGATTTGTTACAAAAGAAATGAATAAAAAGAGAATAGGGGGTTGGAGAAGCAAAATAAAACAAAAGGACTCAAAAGAAGACATTACCTTAAAATCAGGTAACTCCCTTTGGTTTGAGCTCAAAGGCATCCTTGGGAATACTTCTGCACAATGTGAGGATTCAAGGAGTAATAGAGAGATGTGGAAAGAAAAAATGTTCAGGGTTTGGCCAAGCCAAAGACTTTGTATGTGTGGGTAAAGAGGTAGAGGTGGGGGCCTTTTATAAGAGGAGAAGAGGGGGACTCTTGGAAAGTAAAGAAAAGTTACTTTATTTTAAAATGAGATTCGGATTTAAGAGGTCCCACATTGATATAATTCGTGGATAAGGTGATAAGGGTTAGAAATATACCCATAAAAATAGGTTTTGGACATGTGTAAGTCATAGATTGTACATTATCTTTTCGTTTTATTTAAATCCTTTATTAATGAGGTAAACGCTCCATCATCATGATGTCCTAAATAATTTAATATATTTAATGTCTAAAAATTATAAAAAATATATCATGATGTAGGAAATCTTTTTATCTTTCTAATTAATATTTATAGTCAAAAATATTACTTGTATAACACCATGTAAAAATTTTTTTAGTAAAACATCTCATGTTTGTGTCATTTTTACTTTTACATTAAATAAAAAGCATTAATGTATTTATCTTACCCAAGTGGCTGCATGGGGTCCCAAAAATCGTCCCTTGGGTTTTCTTGGTCGGCCATGACACATCCAATAAGGGTAGGACATGTGTCTAGGTCATCTACTTTTATTAAAACATTATTTTTACCTTAAACTACACTAATTACCTCTAATCGCGATTAAGAACTTAAAAGTTACTCTTCACAAAAAAAAATATTTTAATCTCATTGAACCACATTTTACTTCTTAATGACAACCATTTATGTCGGATTTTTGAAATTCAAAATACAAAGGTGAAAAAGTTTCATTTAAATGAAAAATCAGTTTCATTAACTACCACTTAGTGGTTTCACTATTCATCAAAAATTGAAGTTTTTCAGAAAAATACCAAAACGTCACCCTAAGCTATATTTGATATTATGAATTCAAAAATGATGTCTATTTTACAAAATTCAAATCATATAATTCAATTTAATAATCTTAATAATTAATTCCCACTGTCATGACAAATAGCGTGTTTTTATGAAACAATAAGTATCAAAAGATTGACACTAGTTTAAGTCCAATTTCAAAGTGAAATTGATTCCAATGACCACCATTGGATTAAATGGTAAAAATATATTCTAATTTCACTTCAAAACGAATTCAAAAGATAATATAATCATATAAATAAATAAGATTAAAAAAGGTTATGAATTAAAATACAACATTTTCACTATTCATTAAAAAATGATCTTTATCGGAAAAATACCAAAAATTCACACAAAGTAAATTTTGATGTCCCAATCATAAAGAATAAGTTTATTTTGACAAACATAGCTTATAAAATTGTCAAAATATAGATTTAAAAATGGTTTCCATTAAAAGGTAGTAAAATAATCTTTTGAAAATATTAGTGTATTCCATGCTTAAGATTGGATTTATTTTCATTTTAAGCCTCTAAAACACTATCTAATTCATTAATAGGAATAGATAAAAATATATATTATTAATTACTTACTTGGGATGTTACACAAAGTATTTATAAATTTAAGTAATCTCAATTGTTGTATAATTTTTAACAAAATGTATATATCATATATTAAATTAAATAAATTTAGATTAAAATACTTTTGATCACTAAGAAAAGAGTTATATAAATTTAAACTTATTCATGAAAAATAAATTTCCCTGATAGATTTTTTTCTTTAGTTTAATGGGTTTATATTTAAATTAATTTCTTCCAGTAATATGAATTTATATTGATAAAAATGTTTAAAATATTGAAATAAATATTTCAAAAAAACTTAAATAGGATAATTTTAATTTTATTCGTTCATTATATTATATGAGTTAAAAAATAATTACTTTTCTAATGGATAAAATTGATTAAAAGATTCTTAAACAAAAAATATAAGTGATAAAACAACCTAAAGACCTCTCTAATATCAATTGTTTGGTTATATTTACCTCTTACAGATACAGAAATTTTTAAATAATTCCACTTGAATAGAGTAAGACAAATATTAAATAAACAAATTTCATGTTTGTACAAAATTAGCACCCACCTCACATAAAAATGATTCCCCTTCAATACATTTATAAATAATTTTTGATTCAATTAATATAACAAATTCCATCCAAAATACCTTCAAAAAAGTAGTTTCAATTGAATATAGGTCCTCCTCTCACAAAAATATCACTTCATGAAGGCTTAAGGTATATGAAAATGTGCATTCCCAAAAAGGAGGTATATGTTATAACTATGGTTTTTTGAGATCCAGTCTAATTAACCCTCCTTTAATTCATAAATAAAAAAAATTATTGAATAAATGTATTTACCATAATTATATGTCTTTTTGTTATTGGTACACCTATTTTAGATCCTTTTCCGTCATATAGAAAACAAAAAAAACATTTCTCATTTATATATACGGTTTACTACATCTGTATAGCAATGTAATTTTTTTTAATAAGCAATATACATGTATGGTAATATGGATGTAATTAGTAATCATATGTGATATTGAGGACATAATTACTATTATTTAAATATAATATATTAACAACATCCACTATCTTTTATCTATTGGAAATTGATAAAATTTCTCATGCGTATGTGTGGACTACCACCTCGAAGAAAAAATGTCATTGATTTTTCTATTAACACATTACATGGATTATTGAAAATTGTATACAATGAATAAAAATTATATTCCTAAATTCATTTAAATTATTGATATGGTGTAACTAATCAACAATAACAATAACCATGGATGATACACTGATCCAATTTAGGATTAATTGACAGAACAACCATAAGTAGTAGATATAAGCAAGAACTATTCAATGAATAGATTTAAAATGATTTTAAAAAGACCTTCAAAATATAATATATATTTAAATTATTCCTAATAAGTTATTTAAAAAATATAAATTAATTTTATATGAAGATAAAACATTTACGGATAAAGGGAGAATCAAGGTATAGGATTTTTATTATAATCTTATTTTATTCCAGGATTGTTTATGTTAGGAGTTAATTTTTTAAAAATTATATGATCATAATCTCCAAAGCTCCACTGCATTTTTATCTTTTTCAAATGATTGTGATTTATATTTTTATAATCAATATTTTCTCTTGTTTTATCAATAATCAATATCTATGTTACACGAAAGGTGCATTCTGTTAAGAATTATGTTTTAATGTTTTATTTGCAACTCTATTTTATTCCATGTCGATGTATTTTTAAATTTTAAGAATTTAATTATTTACTCAAAAAGGATTCTATGAAGTCAATTTGGATAATATTTTACTTTATTTATATTTTTTAATATTAATCTTCTAATTAGTTTCAAAATGAGGTACTTTTGTAATTTTAACCAAAAGTTTTAAAGGAATTGTTACAGTAATTTTTTCCTCAGTCACATATATTTAAACCATCATAACTGGTATTTTATTTGATTCCTAATTAAAAATTTTCCATTTCTATTTTCAAAGGAAATATTTTCCAAAATTAATTTTGAGTTTTTATTTAAAATTATATAAAAATAAATAGAAATTATTTTCTTATAAAAATTAAAATAATTTAAAGAATAATTTATAACATTGTAATTATGTAAAGTTACAAGAATGTTTTTTTAATATTATTGTTATACTTTACATTCTATTTTAAATTCTTGGATTTATTACTACACCATAATTTCTAATGAATTTATGTTCAGCATTTATACTTTACAGATTCATGGTTTTTTAGTTACTAACATTCTCATGATCACATTCCCTATTACATACTCTATATCATTTCGTTGGACATTGTTTTCTACTCTATATCCATATATTAAGTTTCATGTATTTATGTGAAATCATAGACACTAATTTAATATTATATTAATTTTAAACCATTTCAAGATATGGTGTTAGTTATAAAAAACTTGTTATGAATTTTAATTTATTGATTGGTGAAATATTTCATATTGTTAATTCTATATAGATAAATTAGGATTTATAAAAAATAGGATGAATTATATTGATAATATAATATATAAGGAATATATAATATGTGTATGTAAAATATTTGGCCCAATTATTGATATCATCTCAATGCATAAAAAATATCATGAGAAAAAACAACTTGCAAAAAATATTAGGTGTGTTTCTACTTTTCTCCTACCCATTTATTAAAAATCTCTATGTTGGGGACATGAATGTATGATTCATGAAATATTTTCTAGGCACATAATTGTAAGATCATAAATGTCAAAAATTTTGAATATTCTTTTTTTAAATTTTATTCTAATATTTTTATGATTATTATATTGATATGATCAACCGATGTACATTGAACTCAATATGTCAATTGAATGGAAAGTGTTTTGATTATCCAATATGTCATGTTGACTATTCATCTTCATTTGGTATAAAATCCTTTTTAAATAACCCTTATTAAGCTTATGATATCACCCTTAATTTGTACACATGTTCTTTTGTGAACAACATACAACTCATATACTAATAGCGAATTAGAGGACATTATTTAGGTGCTTGAGGACATGTTAGGAGGATGTTTCCATGATTTTGGGGGCTCTTGGGAGAGGTATACTCCCCAAGATGAGTTCTACAACAATAATATATTTTAAGTTTGTATACAGATGTCACCTTATGAGGCTTTTATAGTAGGGAATGATGAGTACACATGTGATGGTTAAAGGGAAAATTGGCATCAATGATTGTACCATGTCTCATTCAAGAGACAATAAATAAGGTTTTGTTGATTCAAAAGTCAGTAGCTACTATAATGTCCACATAGATCTCTTATATAAATCTCTTTGAAGGCCCTCTAGAGTTTGACATCTACGATCAGGCCTTATTTATTTTCTGACCGAGGTGAGGGCATAGGAATATTTGATGACAGGTTAACGTTTCACCATAATATTTCATACAATTCGATATTATCGATAGATTTGGGCCATTTGTCTAATGGTTATAGTTACCTCATATTTACTGACCCATGCATGATGACTTCCACATATCACAAGTATTCTGTTATCATTCAAACTTGCCTCGTCATTTTCAACTCAAGGATTTTTATATACAAGTAAATGAGATATCTACCGAGTATCCTATTCATATTGTGGATCATATCTCAATAGTTCTCTGAGGTCGTATAGTTCCTCTAGTGCATGTTCTAGAGGAAAATAGTGATGTACAAGATAAAACCTAGGAGTGAGAGGCCGATGTACCAGCACAGTTTTTGGAGATTTTCATATAAATTGTGTTACTTCCATTGGAAGAGAAATTAAATGATGATTTTCTTGAGGGGGGAATTTTGTATATCTTAGTTCATATTTTAGATACGAGATCATTTATTTTATGTCAATTAAATGTCGAATCCTTGGTTTGAAACTTTATGGATGCCTATTGCGGATATGGAAGAAATAGTGGTGTGTGGGAATTTTTTAGAGCTCAGAGCCCATGTTTTGAAGAAAATCATGTTATCCACATTTTTATTAGAAAACACATACGGAAAGACTTATAGTGTGACTAACCATATGAGGAATAGGCAATGAGAAATAGGATCCCCTCACCTTTTAATGAAACCTTGTTGTGGGTTGAAAACACCCATTTGTGGACCTCGGTAGTTTTCAACAGTGTCGCCATCATGGTTTTCACATCATTAAGAAAATTTTGTGCATCAACGATTTAGGTTCCACCCTTATCATTAAAAAAGGCTCACACTTGTTTCACAGTTTGGAAAATCATGCATCCAAATTGTGTGGATGAATATTTTGAGGGAAAATTTCCAAAATTTCTTTAAAATGTGTTAAAACCTAAATATATATTCATTCTTATCCTATGTTGGACAATAATGCATGTTGGATCTCTCTTTAAATACAAATCATTGGTTATGACATGTTTCTCTATGTGAACATGGAATTGATTGTTGTTGGTCTCATTGGATATGTGCAACTGATTTCTGAATTCTTCTTGATCCATTAATAATTCTTCTTTGTATCAGTTCTTCTAGTTATAAATGAGAAAATATACCATATTTTTAACATTTCATCCAATTTTACTTCATATCTAAACAAAATCTTATATTTATATTGGATGACAACTCCACTATGAGCCTATTATAGGCGGTCTCATGATATTCCATTAATATTAGGGTTTTTATATTTATTTCATTTTGTTGTAAACTGAATATTCAAATCAATTCCCTTTGAAATGGAATTTATTCCATGATTAAAATTGGTAGGTATGAATTATGTAATTAAAGATACCTATTGAAAAATGATTAATGGTTAAGTACCTCTAATTCAAACCACACCATGGGCGAGTTGTTTAATTAACATGACCACCATGGGTGGTATATTAATTTCTTTTCCTTTAAGGTGTTCAGTTTACCACTTCCCATGAGATGTTGAATGATGAAATGTAATTTTAATTGGAATTATATAATGAAATGGAATGGGAGAACATGTCCCTTAGCCTTGGATATGTAATTGTTATCTTAATAATGAGTTCCATCTTATATTAAAGTGTCCATGTCAGATAGCACCATGACTAAGTCTATTATGATTACCCATAGCCTCATCCACCTTCTAAGGTGAGGTTCTATTAAAATGATCTTTGTGATGACCTTTTACATAATTAAATGAATTTATTGAATTTTTATTATGTGACTTCGGAGAAATGTAGACCACTGAGGAAGAACTCACATGAAAATGAAGTTATTCCACTGCTAAAGTGATACTTGGGTTTCGATAAGGATCATCATGGATGTGATTATTGGGTGTTTGGTTTATTTTATGTTCAGATAGATGCATATTTTCTAAATATGCAATAATAAATATAGACATAGGTTCTTAATTGAATAATTAATTAAATGATTTATATGACTCATCTTTCAAGTCAAAGAACAATCTTTGATTTGGTTAGTGTATTATATTTTATTGATATCATGGTTAGGAATATGTGGACTGCATATCATTATAAGGTATGCTGGGCTACACACCAGTTCCAATGACTTTATTATAAAATTAAATAGGACTCACTAGTTACTCAGAGACATGCTGGCTAAGAATGAAGCATGTAGCATATGATATGTTTCCATTGGAACATATACCATTAGGGTTTTTTATATACAACACTTTTTTTATATATTACTTTACTACATGAACTCTGTAAATAATATATATTCCATAACACAATGAAATTAGAAATGATGGGGGGGGGGACCACTGGGATTTTATCTACACACAATAATCATATCAGCATAGATACTTGAGTAAATTATTTTTCTATAGGTATGGATAAGGTAAAGAGCCCTAAATTAGGTTTCTTATTTATTCTTATGAGTATGGGAAAATAGCATCGAGCAAGTATTTGGATGCTATTTAGAGATAGTTCTTTTGGTCTTTTTGGAATTTTGATATAAGTATTGTACTACCTATTTTAAACCTTTTTTTAATATTATTTTTGATACAAGACATGAAATATCATTTTTTATATGAGATTAATTTTGTAACTGTTATGTGTTACTATCTCTTTGTTGTTATCTCCTTTTATGAATTTATTGTTTGCTTTTGCTGCATTGGGTTACTAGTCATATCTATCATTTTTTCTTATTCATCTTTGTGGTATTTGAATTTATATATTCCTTCTCCTATTAAATGTTATTTATTTCTTGTAAGACACTTTTATATGAGTTTATGGTCTCGCCGACATAACTAATTTTGACTATTTCTTCTAGTTGGAAGCCTTCAGTGTAATGGGAGGCGCACTTGAGGCCAGGTGACCCATCGAGTCGGGGCACCGTTGACTGGATCTCGAAAAAGGATGTTAAAATTTTTCCTAAGAATTAATTAATAGTGTACATACCTTGTATGAAAATCCAACATGGTCATATAATCCTTCTTGAACCTCAATTGCTGATATCCAAAATGAATCTTATTCTTGGAAAAGCATTGATCTCTTTTCAGTTGATCAAATGAGTCATAAATATAGGGAAGAATGTATATTATCTTGATAGTGATCTTGTGATAATAATTATATTCAGTGAATAGTCACATAATTACATCATTATTATTTAAATAAAATATAGTTGCACCAAATTATTATGCACCTGGTTGAATTAACCCATTATCAATATGATACTAGCATTTTATCATCAATTATTTCAAATTAATATGGTCTGTTCTATATAGATTCATCAAAATAGGTGTTTCATCAGGTATTAATTCAATTAAAAACTCCACTATATGATTTGTTGGAAGAATAAGAATATATTATTGAATGATATTAGAAAAACACTCATATAATAGGTATATATAAAATATTGAGTTTCTCTACACACTTCTGAGATAAACAACAATTTTAGATAAGAAACAAGACATATATATAATTTTTTTTAGAACATCAATTATTTTTCAAAAGTGATATATGACCATGGATTGGTATCAAATTCTAAATTTCATTTCTTTCTTCCAAAAATTTATATTTAATCGATATTTCGGGATATAATCCATGAATTGAGTCACATAAAATTTCAGTAAAGGATTAACAAAATCATTTTTATATGGCTCATCCATACAACCATTCAAATGGAATCTCTATCTCTATAGTGGAAGAGAAGTCTTCCATAATTTTAATTATTCACTTTAGCTATTGTGATTTCATAAGATTTCCTATTTTATTTTCTATTAAAGTTTTTTGTAGCTTATCAATATCATTGGCCCTTATATTATAGTATTTTTTTCATAATTACAAATCATCTGGAATCTATATCACTAGAGTATGAGTTGGGTATTCTCTTGGGAATACTCCATATTCATTTCATTGAATGGACACACCTCATCAATTTTCTATTATTTTTTTCGATTGACAGGCTTCCCACACTTCAAACATGTTCTTGTTCCATCCATGAATTCTCCATATTTCTCATTCAAATTTCCTTGGATATTATGAGGTTAAAGATTTGTCTTCCCTCCATGTGACATACCTATAACAACTGGTCCACTTAGGAGCCCCATTTTTTCAATAGACACATTTTTCCCCATCCTCAAGCCAACACACACACAAAAATAGCCCATTAGACTGATGAATATTATTATATTGGAAAACATGGTCTTTCAGTGTATTCTACCCCAACCTGCGCAATCCATGAGATGCTTCATATGTGGTTACATACACTGACACTAGTCTGGGATAATCATGTTTAATTTTGGAGTTAAAATTAGGTAGGATCCCAAAATATAAATGTTCAGCCTATTATTATGGGTAATAACATTTAATATTTTAACACTTTTATCATTCTGTGGTATTACATTCACCCACCCTCATCCCCACCCCACCTCCAATGTACAGTTCAATGCCCTCACTATAGACCCTATATCATGACCTAGGAAATGATACCACACTTACAGCTATGTTATTCCTCTTATATAACTTTAATAGCTAGGTATTGTAGGCAGCATAGTTTCCCTATAGTCCCATGTTGTCCCCTCCCTTGTGCCTAACCTCATTATTGAATGGGGCATCATACTAATGAATGTACTCATAGGCCAACACATACTTATTCAGCATGTTATTTTATCAATTTCCCACATCCTAGGAAAAACATATAGGATTCCACCCATCTTGAAACTACTCCTAGATAAGAATGCTCGACTATGTAATTCTAATATGATTAACTTATGAAAATATTGGGTCACCTTGTTAACATGGGTATTATAATTTTTCCTTTTTAACCCATCAAATATTATGGTTTGTTACAATACGACATGGATACTATATGAAACTCTATCTTCTATTTCATATCATTTGATCCTTGGCAGGTTTAACATTTCATTTCCACTTTGTGTTCACAAGGGAAATTTTCCTTTTGTCTTCCAATTTCCCTTCAGAATAATACTTTTTTAAAGACCTCCATTACTATAAAACTAGACTTTACCAGTAATGATCTTTATTAGTGTTAGAAACAAGCACTGATAAATGGAATAATTATGAGATTTAAAGAAACCATAGAATAATTTAGCCTTTTTCAACACTTTTTTTTACTAATAATGGAAACCATTATCCGTGCTTTGTTTTTAGTGATGAAAAAGTGTAGCCTTTGTCAATGCTTTATTTTCATCACTGATAAAAGGTATATTCTATCAATGCTTTACTTTTATCATTGATAAAAAATACCGTTTATCTGTTATTTATGTTTGTCGCTGATAATGATTTATTTTATCAGTTATTTTTTAGCACAAGAATAGGTTCGAATAAATAAGATCAAATAATTAAATAAATTTAAAATAAAAAATGAGTTTAATACAATGAATTAAGAACTTTTTTTATTAACTAATTTTTATATTACAACATATTTATGAGTTTTAAATTAAAATGTAATATATTTATTGAATAATGGTTTATAATTTAAAATAATGTTGAATTAAAAATACTCACTAATTGCATAGTATAATGGACATATAATTGAATGTTATTTTATTTTTTAATTTAACATATATCAAATGTGTGTTATATTGTCTTCAAATATATGTAGTTAATACATTTTTATATACAATGCACAAATAAAAAACATTTTCATTTTTTTAATATTTTTAAAGTGTATTTATTTTTAATTGATTCAATTTTACTCATTTTTAACTTATATGCAAGCACTTAAAATTATATATTTATCAAAATGACAAAAATTTATTAGCAAAAAAATATTTATAAATAAAAATATTCATAAATGTACATTCAAAATATTTATACAGTTATATATTTATAATTATCAATAATTTTTTTTAAAAACTATTTATATAATTATAAATAAATAATTCTATATTTTTAAATAATTATAAATTTTATAATAAATTTACTTAAATAATGAATTATGTTTACTATATTTATATTTATATATATTTATTAAATATTTATATCTATAAGTAAATAAATATATATATTGATATGAATATTATTATAAAAAAATATTTATAAAATTATAAATAAATAATTATAAAATTATAATTAAAATATTCTAAAATGAATATATATATATTATATTTTTATTTATATATATTTATTTACTTTGTATATATATATATATTCTATTTTTTATTTATAATTATAATAATAAATCTTTTATCAGTGCTTTAGTAATAATCACTAATAAAATAATCTTTATCAAAGCTTTTTTCTGCTGATAAAGATGATAATTTATCATTTCCAAACAACACGTGGATAAATATGGATTTTATCTGCACTTTTTTAGCACTGATAAATAACTACCATTATTAGCACTAACAAATGCTAATAAATATTCCTTTTATCATCGTGTATTACTTAAGAGCTGATAAATTTTTTTGATCTATTTAAATAAACCTAACCATTTTCAAGCATGCCAGGAAGGTTGTTACGTCGTGGAGGTTTTAGTCTGCAAAACGCACGAACAACGAGTTGGTTTTTCTTAATGCATGTTGTATTTGAATAAATAATGATGAGACATTTATTTTATGTAAAATTAAAGTATTAAAATGATAATAATATCAAGATACCAGTGTGGAAAGTACAAATTTTAATTAAGTTAATTAATAAGATAACTATATAGTTGACTGTAATCACATCAGGGACGTGAATTTTTCTTGGAAATCTAATATAAATTTAGGTTGTTATTAAAGAATTGAGTGAAAATGGGATTATGTTTGTGGGAAAGGGTTCCATGGAGATTAAAATTATATATTTTTTTGGATAAATTATAATGATTTTTTATTCATTAATTTGTGAATATCATACCCATTTATAAGTGAAGGTAATTGTCTTTTTATTGAGTATCAATACATTTTCTATAATGTTAAATTTCTATTAATGTTTTAATAAAAAAATGAAAAAAATATAGGGAAATTATGTATTTTGGAATTTAAATGTATTTCATTTAATTCATTAAATTTTTTTAAAATATTTTGGTTATTTTATAGAAGTCCGCATTGAATTTTCTCTTTTTACTTTCACCATGATAATTAATCATTAACATTTGTAATTAATTTTGAAGAAAAATATTAAAATTTTACATATTACCTAATTTGATATTTTTATTTTGAAATAAAAATTTCATTATATGAAAAAAATTTTCTAAATGGCTGAAAATTAATATTTTTTTTAAATACACTAAATCACGTAAAAATTATTTTTTGAGAAAAAATGTTTTTAAGTACTAAATTTATATATAAGGTGAAATTTTAGTGTATACATATTTTAATGACTTAAATGGAATTACTAAAAAATTAAAAAAAAATTAGGATTTCATGGAAATAAAAAACCAAATATCTTTCCAATGATATTGATTTTAATAAAAGACCAAATGCTTATTTTTATTAAAAAAACATTTTTATTAGTTCTAAAAACATTGGGAATAGAATTTATAAATTAACAATGTACTTCAAAATGATTATTGTTATTAATTCAAAAAATATTTCATAAATTAAATATTCTTCTAAAATTATTGGGCATTCTTGAATAACATTAAAGTTAAATAAATTACATTCTTCGTAAAAACCTTATTTTTTGACTAAAATCATCATTTTTAGAAAACAAATATCATTCCAATTATTTTTGATATTCTTAATTTACTCTTTTGAATAATTTTGATTATAAAGTATCTTTAGGGAACATGTTTCGTGATTTTTTTTGGATATAGTGATTACCAACTACAATAAGGTCTCTGGCATTATAGTTTAACAATTCCAACAAGTGATATATTATTGATGAGCGATATGTGGTTGAAATAATCAATGGAAAATAATCTTTTATGATGTCACTATTTTTAGAACATAATATAATATGCACATTGGTGATGAGATCGTGTCAATCCTTTTTATTATGTATATTATAATTATAAATTAGATTTAATTTTTTTAAATAATGTATATGGTTAAAATGACTGAAATAAGAATATTTTTAATTGTTATGTTTATAGTTCAATTTTTTAAGATATTTTACATGGATTATTTTGATTAAAGTAATTAATAAAAATAAAAATAATTCTAAAAATTCTAAATTTATAATTTTAAATAAATTTTTTTTTATATGTGTAAGATATTTAATAATATAATATCATAGATAGAATTATATATATATATATATCATATATATATATAAATAATGTCAATTTCTTTTATGGTTGATATTTATTTAGCAATGTTCATAACAAATGGATGCATGATATTCATTCGACCTAAAAAATAATTTTAATATAATTAATTATTAAAATTTACATTAATATTAAACATGGACTAAATTGTTTGTTTTTTGAGCATATAAAAGGACGTTCAATAGAATAATTATACCATATTCATAGGAAACTAAAAAATATTTCTTACTTTTTTAACAAGAGGTTGTTGAGAGACACCATTATTAAGATAAAAAAAGTAACCAATGAAAAGATAATGGGGCCTTACAAGACTCCATCCCTTATTCATGACTTGGATACATCAATTTTTTTAGTCAATCAAATTAAAAGAATCAAAAAATTTACCGAAATCGGATTCGGATAATGTGCGCCACCAGGACCTAGTGAACATTTATGGATTTAAATGATATTTTTTATTTTGATACCAAGATTTCTTATGAGGAATTGATGAAAACCATTCCTCTTCAGTTAAGGGTTTCTTCTAATATTTCACTAAAATTTTAAAATAATGATTTTTAAGTGATGAATCCACACCCCCTCACGCCCTTTTTTGATTACCTTGGGTCTAAATCAACTATTTAATTTCATCATGATAATTGATAACAAATGACCCAATATCCTCTTTGGAATAATTATTTAGAATGACCTATTACTGACTAGCTACTAAACCATGAGCATAAACTAGTTTTATTGGATTAATATAATGAAACTGAAATAATCCATAAGAAGTATTAGTAGCCACCATATTACCATAGTGGATGGGTTCTAGTCCCTTAGATACAAAAACCAATGCGTGACAAAATTTAAAAAATTAATATTTACAACTTGAACCAGAAATATGAACTGGATTGGTTATCCTTCCCCAATGCACTAGACTAGATACACTACCTATCCAAATAGGATTTATATCCACTTGAAATAAGATATTGACCATCTTGAACTCGAAAATACCAAACATCCTATAACTTCCTTATTCCGGAAGCCACCTAGAGGTGCCCCGTACACGGTTGGTCACATGTCCTCAAGCGCATTTCCCCAAACACTATAGGCTTCTTACTAGCAGCGAGGGCCTTGGGTGTGATAGTGGGGAAACTATTCCTTCATTGTCAAAGTACACAACAAGAGGAAAGAACATACAATAGCGGAAGAAGAAAATATCTAACAATAGTAAACAATAGAAATCTAATAAGGAAACAACTGGAGAGTAAATATATATAAATGTTGCATGATACATATATGTCTAATAAAGTATCCAAACAAGTCACAATTATGAATATAGTAATAAACCAAAGAAAAAAAAGGAAAACAAATGAGCAGCTCTGCAGCATCATAGGCCTCAACTTGGTCTCATGTTGTCCAACTATAATGAAATCAAGTACCTGATGCAGAAGGGTGCTCTCCATTGTCTATAGCTATATAAATATAATCCGTTTGGGCCCAAAAGCATGGCCCAAATAGGGTGTGAGACTAAATCCCAATAAGAAACCACCGCATGATCTCTGCCTAACAGTCCGTGAATATATGGCAGGTAAAAGTACTGAAATCAGAAAACACGGAAATTACTCACCAGAAAACAATCCACAGTATCAAGAATTTAATTGACAAACAAGTAATCAGCTACTCAAGCAAGTAGAAACAAATAGGTAACCCTCTCGATAGTTCTCACAGCCTATCCCTAATGATTCAAAAAACAAGTACTATGAACCCTCTGGAAAGCACACACAGTCTCACCCCTCTGGTTCAGCTAAAATATAGACTCTATGGGGAAGCACTCACCGTCAATTCCCCCTATAGTCTCGTATCGTACAAAAGGGACTCTGGGGAAGCACTCAATATCTCTTTCCCCTAGTGGCCCATGTTGAGGAACTATAGAAACTCTGAGAAATCACTCACCGTCAATTCCCAATATGGTCTCGCATTGTAAAATTATAAAGACACTCTAGAGAAGCCCTTACGTCCATTCCCCCGGTGGTCTTCTACACTAGGTTCTCATAACCCTTTGTAAGTCAAATAAGTATAGATCGCGTATCTGCCAAATTAAACCTCAAGAAATACCTGGATAGCATTCTAC
This sequence comes from Viscum album, assembly GCA_963277665.1. Classification (NCBI taxonomy): domain Eukaryota; kingdom Viridiplantae; phylum Streptophyta; class Magnoliopsida; order Santalales; family Viscaceae; genus Viscum; species Viscum album. The sequence continues at coordinate 2,094,802,859 of OY728136.1, forward strand.
AACATATCATTACTTTAGAACTATATTCATACCATCCTACAATACTAGGCATGGAAAGTTAACAGAAACCAAATAGAAAAACTAGACCCAATAGTCCAGATAAGAAAAATATGCATGGAAAACATTTCTAAAGCATAACAATTAACCCTATTCACATTCAGTATCCTCTAATCTAGCATATAATCAAAGCAGCAAAACAATATGGCTAAATTGGTAAACGCGCAGTACCCCGTTCAAGGGTATTGGTGGAATTTGCACAAAATATTCAATGAATTTCAATGGAAAGGGACAAACCATATTCCTTGAAGTTATGAGATCAAAATACTCAAACCTTGATGCTTTAATCTCTTCAAAATGTAGTAGATCTATGAAAACACATAAAACGTTCAACCCAAGATAACATGTAAACGAAGAAGAATTGGAAAATGATACTCTAGAAGAAAGAAGTGATTACTGCTGCAATTACAACGCAATCAATGGAGGTCGATTCGGAGAATGGATCCACAATCGAAGGCATAGGGAAGTCTTTGTGTCGTACGGGTGCTCTAGGATGTTTTGGATGAAGAAAAAGATACCCTTGTCTATTAGACGCAACCCCGATCTATTTAATGAAAAAAAAATACACGGCATGTACTTTTTATGTACATGGCATGTACTTTCCCTTTCTGTACTCCAATTTAGGTGGCTTCCACATCACCCCACATGAACATGTGTGTGGCCATGACATGGCCAACACACGGCCTCCTATGACAACGATGTACATAGAGTGTACTCAAAAAGTACACGGCATGTACTTTAAAAATTTCCAGAAACTCATCTTTTCTCAAAAACTCAAAAAAGGAAAAGCATACCTAAAAAGAAGATATGAGTTCTTATAAAATTCCCCCCTTTATGAAATTTGTCCCTGAATTTCCCTAGCGCAGTGTAAAAGATGAAACCCCAAACAACTCTGTCCACTACGATCTTACATCGGCCTCTCTCTCCCATGTCTCGTCGTGTAATCACTCGTGATTCCATGTAACCCATACCATAGGAACATACCGGCCATGGAGAACCTTCATACTAAGATCAAAAATATAGATAGGATACTCCTCGAAAGATGCATCCACCTCCAACTTGACTTCCTCGGGTTATAAAGAATGAGACAGGTCTGAAAGGTAATGTTGGAGCTAAGAAATGTGGAAGACATCAGGCATAGCCCGATACCTATGAGTTAACTGCAACTGATAGGCAACCGTCCTAACTCTCTCCAACAACTAAAATGGCCTGATGTACCTCGGTGAAAGCTTAACCCGTCTCTTAATCCTATTTTGTCCCAACCTAGGTGTGAAACGTTGAAAAACCTGATCCCCAACCTCGAACTCTAGAGGTCATCTCTAATGATCAGCGTAAGACTTCTGACGAGACTGTGTAGTATCCATCCTCTTCTGAATCAACATTATCTACTCTATGGTCATTTGAACAAGATGAGGTCCCAGCAAAGCAGTGTTTCCTGCCTCCAGCCAAATATAAAGGTGATCGGTATGGCCTACCATACAAAGCCTCATAAGGTTCCATCTGAATAGTTACTTGAAAACTATTATTGTAGGAAAAATAAAGAAGATATATATGATTCTCCCAATAACATAAAAAATAAAGAGTGCATGCTTGGAGCATATCCTCAAGCACCTGAATCATACGCTCGGACTGGCCATCTATCTGGGGGTGGTAAGCTTTACTCAAAAGTACATGTACACCCAAATACATCTGAATCTATAGCCAGACCCGATAAGTAAAATGTGCATACCTGTCTGAAACAATGGATTGTGGAACTCCATGCAGATGTACAATCTCTAGGATGTACAATCACCCCATCTGATCAACATTGAAGGTCTCCTTGATTGGAAAGAAGTGAGAAACCTTCGTAAGTCTGTCAATGAAATCCCATACAACATCATTCCCTTGAGGTGACCTCAAAAACCTTGTCATTAATTCCATCACGACATCTTTCCACTTCCACTGAAAAATGGGTAACTACTGTAAAAGTCCTATTGGTCACTGATGCTTCACCTTCACCTGCTGACAAGTAGAACACCTCATGATAAACCCAACCACATCTATCTTCATACCTGGAAACCAATAATGGAAGTGTAGATCATGATACATCTTGATGACACTAGGATAAACTACCCAAACAGAGGAATGAAAATCCTCCATCAGGTCCTCACGCATATCTGTTGGTACCCATATGCGTCCATGTAAATGCAAGATTTCATCCTCGCATATGGTCCACCTAGGAATAGGTTCCTCTCTTGACACGCTTTCCCATGGTACAAGGCCTTCATAATCTAATAACTACCTCATTCGCACCCAATCTAGGATGGTAGAGGTAACAACTATTGAATATAGAAAATTCTTCCATTGTATATCGTGCACCTCCAAGTGCATGTCGGAGAACACAACCATAAGATTCCACTCACTGCTGGCCTCCTGAACTGCCTGTATCGGAGTCCTCCTTCCCATGGAATCAGCCACTGCATTTCTTTTCCTAGGAGTATAGGCAAGCTCAAAGTCAAAAGACTGTAGGTACTCAACCCACCTACGCTGTCTCAAATTCAGATCACACTATGTGAATATGTACATGAGACTCTTGTTGTTAGTGAAATCCACAAAGTGCTCTCCCAGAAGATAATGTCTCTAGTGGCGTAGGGAAAGAACAACAACTGCAAACTCGAGATTGTGCATCAAGCAATTCCTCTCATGTGACCTCAACTGACGAGACCCATATTCAATGACTCCATCTCCTTACATAAGCACAGCTCCTAGCCCGATACTAGAAGCATTGTAGTAAATGGTATAGCTCTTGCCCGGCTCTGGAAAGACGAGTAGCGGTGATGAAGTCAACCTCCCTTTTAGCTCCTGAAAGGCTGACTCACAAGAATATGACCATAAGAACTCTGCACCATTCTTTCTCAGACCTTTCATCTATGCTCCGAAGCTCGAAAATTCTTGTATGAAGCGCCTATAAAATCATGCCATCCCTAGAAAACACCACAACTAAAATAAGTTCTTTGTCTACTCCTAGGAAACTACTACTATCACATTCTCTATGTCTTCTGATACTTCTGTCTCTGAGATAACATTACCCAAGAAGTGAATCTGTTCTATCCAAAAGTGAAATTTTGGAAGCTTAGAATATTAATGATACCCTCTCAGTGTACTCAAAACAATATCAATATGTGTGGCATAGTCGTTCCGAGTGTGAGAGTACACCAAGAAATCTTCCACGAAGACTACTATGAACGAATACATGTATGGATGGAACATGAGGTTCATTAGTGACATGAAAACTGATGGGGAGTTCATGAGACTGAACGACAAAACTATGTGCTCGTATAGACCATACCTGATCCTGAAGGTTGTAAAAGATATATCTGATAGTCTAACGTGAATCTGATGATAACTGGACCTCAAGTCAATCCTCAAGAATAACCAGGATCCTCTGAGTTGATCAAAGAGATCATCAATCCTGGGAAAGGGATATCGTTTCTTGACCATCAACAGGTTCAGCTTCAAATATTCCATGTAAATCTTAAGGGTGTTGTCTTACTTCTTTGAAAACAGGACATGCGATCCCCAAGGAGAAGTACTGGGTTGGATGAAACCCTTTTTCTGAAACTCCTTCAACTACTTCTTGAGCTCCATCAACTACAGTGCATCCATTCTATAAGGATGAATGGACATCGGTGCCTCTCCTAGAACGAGCTCAATAGAAAATTATACCTCACGCTCTAGAGGAAATACTGAAAAGTCCTCTAGAAAGACATCTATGAAATGATACACCACTGGAGGAAAGCCTGACTGTGAAGTCCCCTGGTCATCTAGATAAATAATAACAATCTCGGTTGCAACTGCTCCCAACCCATGATGCTCAAGACCCACTCTGATCTCCTAGACATCCCACTCACCCTTATAAAGAAAAGATCCACCCTACGGTGATATGAAACTCACCCTACGGTGATAACAGTCGACGACTTCCTAGAAGGGAACTAGAAAGTCTAATCTGAGAATGACATCATAGCCTGTCATCTCGAGAAGATAAAGATACCAAAGAAAGTGACACCCACCAACCTCAAGAGGTAAATCCTTGCACTAATGTACACTAGATTTCCTTGTACCCAATGTAATTTCTAGTGTCAAAACCTCAATAGAAGAAATGATACAGAGCCCAAGGCTCTCCACAACAGCGACAGATATAAATCTATGCATAGAACTAGTATCAAAAAGAGCAGAAGATAAAAATGAGGCTACTAAGATTGTACCTCAAACTATAGAGGGTTTGGGATCCTACTTATACTGGGTCTGGTCCACTGCAAAAGTATAGCCTGCACCGCAGCCCTGTGGCCCGGATTGACCACTCTGACCTAATCTACATTGATGTCGCTGAAAGACTGGTGACTAACCACCATATCCCTGACCTCCACCTCATCTTGAATGGCTATAAGAACTCCAGTTACCTGACTAGAGAGAAACTAGTGGTGCTTCTCCTGAACAAGGATTCATAAAAGAACCCTTGTCAACAGCTGATGGTGAAAAGATCTGACAGAAGCACTGATGGTGACCCAATTTTCTGCATGATCGACACTCCAATGGGTCTCCTTGACACTACAGTCTCATATTCCCAGACCTTCAACACTAGTATCATACCAACTGGCTACCTAAAGATGTGTCTCGCTGCCTCAGATCACCACACGTAGACTCTTTATGGCGCTTCCTGATGTCAGCTGGTGGAGCACAAACTCTGGATGTGGAACTGCCAAGTCTCTCATCTCCAAAATATCTCATATTTCACTCCTCAATCAGCGCCTAGTTGATGATTGATGTGATGGAAGTCAACCTAAAGATATTCACCTGCGAGCGGATCTCCCGTCTGAGACCATCCTCAAACTTTCATGCCAAGAACAAACCATCTCCACCTAGGAGGGGTGTGAAATGATAAAGCTTGGTGAAACTAGAGGAATACTCCATAAAAGATAGGGTACCCTTCTCAAGGCTCATAACCACAAGGGCTCAGTTGTCCCTCAGGGTCTCCAGATAGAAGTAGTCATAAAAGAACTATTAAAACACCTCCCAAAGGATAACCTACTAATGGTCTACCTATGAGATTATATCCCACCATCTCTTGGAGAAATCATGTAGCATATAGGTAGAGAGCTTAACTCTCCTCTCTGGAGGAGTATCGAGATGCTCAAAGATCATCCTCAATGCTTCTATCCATGACTTTACTACCAGAGGTCCTCCTTCCTCTAAAAAGGTGGGAGGATGCTGCTTTTGGAAATCCTGCGGAAACTCTTCCACAGTCGAGGGAGGAGGCGGTTCTACCTAGAAGGTCTGCATCATCCTCATAAATCCTTTCCTAAATTGTGAATCAACACCGATAATAGAAATAACTATTGGTACCAAGACTGGAACAACAAGAGGATTTAGAGGCGATCTCTGATCAGCCATGTCTGGTGTCTGATCACCGCCTAGAAACTAACGTACAACCGGAGGGCATCTCGTTGCCATGACTCTGCAAGGTCAAGCACAAACCTTAGATCATGATATCAAGGACTGAAAACCATGTGTGTAAGAAAGGAACGGTAGGAGGAAAGCACTCATGTTTTACAAATCATGACTACATAGTGTGTACATTTCCTACACAGTGTGTTCCCAGAAGTCATTCACATGGGCATGTACTCCTGCCCTCACTGGTCGTGTAACACCCCAAACACATGACGTGGTCTCCAAACACACGTTGTGTACTTGAATCCTCTTCCCCTGCCTGGGCCCTTCTACATGGTTTAGCCACCAGGCTCTCCCAAGGCAAGACTACATAGAGTATTCATGGTATACACGGCGTGTACTGGACTAGCATCACCTGGCTTGTTCTGTCAGTGACACAGCCTGAAACACGGCCTGACATGACATGGTGCGTTCCGAATGAACACAGCATGTACTTGAAGGGATAACACTGACTTGTGTTGTTCGTGACATGGTTGGGTACCTGGGTCAGACTACACAGCGTGTTTAGATGGCACACGACGTGTATTAGACACAACTCGGCCAAGCGGTGTTGTTAGTGACACGGGTGGCACAGGGTCGACATGACATGACATCTAGGGAAGATACCAGGCATGTTCACTATAGATTTTTTCCATCCTTTTTCTCTGCCCACATGGCCTACGACACGACCAGAGACTACTCGGAATGTACATAGAGTACACAACGTGTTCTTAAGAAAAATGGTTTCTTCCAGAATAGAATAACACATGGCACGTACTTAGCGATATAGGGCATATATTCTGGGTTTTTCTACACAGTCAACCACAAAAACTACTCTGGAGACCAGAAAACACTGAAAAGAACATTGGAAGTTCGAATTCTGATTTGTGAGGGCCCATACTCCCCGCAAATCAATTTTTTTCATCCTATACAAGTTATAAACAAGAGAACAGTGCAACGATCCACCAAATTCTGGTACATGAGGGCCCATAACACCTCAAGAACCAAATATTGGCATTCATTCAAGATAAAACATACACAGAAAAATCTCTAACAAGAAGCAGATATTTTTATCAAGGCATCTATCACAATAACATGAATATTCTACACAACATCTATCACAAGAACATGCAATTGCTAATGCACCCTAGATGGCATGGAAATAATGCATGTCATGTGATTTATATATAGTGTCCATATAATGCATGATAATGCATACCCTCATCTCATTGGGATACTACAGAAATAGAACCTCAATAACATCAAAGGTAATCACACAAAATATATAAATCACCCAATGGTGAAAATCAAATTAACTGTAAAATTGCAAAACCAAACATTTTGCAATAATAAGGTAGGTTGTCTTTTCCCTGTACACGGGTTAGATACTCCCGGGCACAGCATATTACCAAGTAACTATTCCATCTTATACCTGGCTACATGCTCCAAATATTAAATCAATAGAAAAGAATCCCTCTGATACCACTTTGTAACGTCCTGGTTACGGAAGCCACCTAGAGGTTCCCCAAACCCGGTTGGTCACATGGCCTCAAGTGAATTTCCCAGAATACCATATTCTATCGAATAGAAGCGATGGCCATGGGTGTTATAGTGGGAAAAGTATTCCCTCATTCATAGAGTACATAGCAGAAGTAAATAACACACAATAGCAGAAGCAGTAAATGTCCAACAATAGTAAACAACAGAAGACTGATAAGGAAACAACTGGAGCGTAAATATATATAAATGATGCATGATACATATATGTCTAGGAAAGCATCCAAACAAGTCACAATGCTGAATACAGTACTAAACAAAAGTACAAAAGGAAAACATATGAGCAACTCTTCAGCATCACGAGACTCTGCTTTGTCCCATGCTCTCCAGCTCCAATGCAATCAAGTACCTGAAGTCAAAGGGAGCTTCTCCTTGTCTATAACTGCTACAATGTAATCTGTTTGGGCCTAATAGCATGGACCAAATAGGGTGTGAGACTAAACCCCAGTAGGCAACCACCATAAAATTTGTGCCTAACAGTCAGTGAATATATGCCTGGTAAAAGTACAGAAATTAGTAAATAAGGAAAGTACTCAACATCAAACAATCCACAGTTTTAAGCATTTAATTCAAAAACAAGTAATCAGCTACTCAAGCATGTAGAAACAAACAGGTAACCCTCTAGGTAGTTCTCATAGCCTAGCCCTTATGTTTCAACCAACAAGTACTAGCAACCCTCTGGGAAGCACACACAGTCTCACCCATCTGGTTCAGCTAATGTATAGACTCTCGGGGGAAGCATTCACCATCAATTCCCCCTATAGTCCCGTATCCTACTAAAGGTGCTCTAGGGAAGCACACAACGTCTCACTCCCTCTGTGGCCTACGTCGAGGAACTACAGACACTCTGAGGAAGAACTCAACATCAATTCCCCATGTGGTCTCGCAGTGTAAAATTATAAAGACTCTCTGGAGAAGACCTTACATCTAATCCCCATGTGGTCTACTACACTAGGTTCTCAAGGCCCTGTGTAAGTCAAATAAGTATAGTGAACTTATAGGCCAAAGTAAACCACTAGAACTACTTGTATAGCATTCTATGAAATATCAACACTTTACAACTATAGTCATACCATCCTGCAATAGTAGACATGGAATGTAAATAGAAACCAAATAGACAAACTGGAACCAACGGTCTATACAAAAAAACATGCATGGAAAACATTTATAAATCATAACAATTAACCCAATTCACATTCAGTATATTCTACTCTAGCATATAAGAAAATCATAAAAACAATAGGGCTAAAAGGGTAAACATGCAATACCCCGTTCAAGGGTATTGGTGGAATTTGCACAAATTATTCAATGACTTTAAACGGAAAGGCACAAACCAACTACCTCAGAGTTAAGAGATCAAAATACTTTAAACTAGAAGCTTTAATCTTATTAGATGGTTGTAGATCTACGAAAACACATAAAAGGTAAAACCCAAGATAACTTGTAAAATAAGAGTAATTGGAAAATGATGCTCTAGAACAAGGAAGAGAATACCGCTACGATTCCAACGCAATCGCTGGTGGTCGATTCAAAAAACAGATGCGCGATCGGGGTCTCAGGGAAGTCTCGGCACTGTATGGCTGCTCGGAGATGTTTCGGCCGAAGAAGAATACACTCTTGTCAATTAGAAGTGACCCCTGTCTGTTTAAAGAAAAAAAAGGAAATACACGGTGTGTACTTTTGAATTACATGGCTTGTACTTTCCCTTTCCGTAATCCGCATTAGGCAGCCTCCACGTCACCACAAATGACTGTGTGTGTGGCCATGACACGGCCAGAACACGACCTCCTATGAAAACAAAGTACACAGTGTGTACTCTTAAAGTACACAAAGTGTACTTTAAAAATTTCCAGAAACTACAATTTTCTCAAAAACTCCAGAAAAACGAAAAATATACCTGAAACGAAGATCTAGATTCTTACACTTCCACTCAACCAATGTAATATTCACATAGTTAGAATCAACTAGAACATCACTAGAAACTACATCTTAACACTCCCACTTTCGTGAAGATTGATTGTTAAGAAAATTCTTAACTATTTAATAAATAATTCATAGATTTATAATAAAATTAAGTACCAACGTACCTAAAAGAATAATATTTTTTCTATTTTTTGATCCCAAACAATTGTAGCATAGGATTATTTTTTCTGGGATCCCTCAATTTCATTCTACTTATTATGATAATTCATCATGTAATGACCTTTATTAAACCACTAATATCAATATAGATCCTTATGAAATTTTTATTTAACATTCCCACTAAATTGAAAACACAAGTAAAATTTGGGAGGATTCTCATATTCAACTCTTAAAAATATATCATCATCCAATATTAATATAAAAACCTTCTCAATGAGAGGAGATCATGAATCCACATCAATAAGGACTCTATCATAGAAGCCAAAGTTTACATCTTCAGTTACCTTGTCTATTTTAATGGGAACTCCCAATATACAAACATTTTCATATAGAATTTTTTATTCCATAATAACCAACAAAGACTAATGAGTTTTACACAAACATGAGCCCCTAAATTCTTAACCTTCAAAAGATTGAATCTATAATCACAATAATCTATGAATGTTATTACTATCATTAATTAAATATAAACAAATCCATGTACCCTTCCCTTGGTCTCATAAGTGGTAAAGTGTATTCAAAAATACCCATCTCCCTTAAGAATACATTTAAAATCTATAAGGTACCAAAATATTGATAAAAGATTCTCGAAATCCGTAATTTTCTAGAACAAACCATCATAACAAAGAACCGACCTAGAAAGGATTGAATACCTATAAATATTTAATATCTTCCAAATTGAATCCAAGTTAGTCAAAATATGTATTTTTTTTCCATTCTATAAAACTATATTTGGAACCTTATAATTAGGGAACGAGAGAATATGTGACTTTAAACTAAAAAAATCAAAACATGTTCCTCTCCCAGCAATTAATAAATCCCCATTCTTATATTTCATATAGGAATTTACATTTAAAATTATCCTAAAATATTAACACCATAAGGATTTCAATCTAGAGTTCTTGAATTTTCCCAACTGCTAACAGTTATTTGTCATTAGTGTGGAATGTTGTGAGCACCAAACCTCAGTTCCAATAAGACATAGGTTGGTGACTATCATCGAGAATATATAAAAAATGATATGGGATGAATTTAGCTAAATATTATCATAAGAATATAACTAACCATTGATCAGATCCATGATTATAAATAAATATACCAATACTAACTTATGGTAAGTCATTCAATGATACAACTAAATATGAAATATTACACAACAATAATGCTAATTAAAATAAATATCTATAACTCATGAATATTATCCAAAACCTAGTAACTCTCAAAATGACCAAAAACACCATCATAAAGTGATATAAAATAAATGTATACATAGAGAGACAGGTGAGTATTCAATTACACATAGTATGATTCTCCTTGAAACCTCTTATTGAAATTATTAGAGTATACTTAAGCTATAATTAATTAATAGAAAAATCAACTCTACCAAAATAAATTAAAATATATAATCATCCTAAATAAGGTTCACTCACCATAAAATTCATAAAATAGTTAATATAATATCATATAACTAATATGCTAACAGACTATCAAATTCCTACTAGACCAATCACCCTAAACCCCAAGGATATATGTCTTTTTCCTCTCATACCCTCTGTAATTCATGTTTCACACCTATGAAAATATGTCAAATCCATCTCTACATAATCATATCCACATCACCACAACATACCCATAAATGTATAGTCTAATTTTGATCCAACACAAACATTAAAAACATACAATATCACTTAATCCTTCGCAACCCATTCATAATTTTGCGTACTATTATAATAATCCATTATATCCAATATATATATAAACATTATTTCCTTTAGCATCTATTTCCAACATATAAAAGTATATCGTTACGGATAGTAACTATATCACATGTGAGTATATATATAATAACATTAAGTAACCATACCAAGATACATCTACAATCATTCTACACATAGAAGAGAGGGAATGGTAGGATTATTACTAAGCCAAATATTTTTTATTCAACATAGATGGTTCAAAAACAACTAAAATACAAATCTAAATATGGAATTCTATCACCCAAACTATAACATTGGAGTTTCAGTTTTAGTAAGGGAAATTTTTATTTTCAATAATCTATAGTACCAAGAAATTTTTTATATTTCATATCAAAAAAGTAATATTTTTTTTAAATAAATATATCTTTTGATCTTACTATGCATAAATAATCATTGAATATATTTTTAAAATTTTATGTTATAAATGAATTTTTATAAATATTTTAAAATGTGGGGTTTAACTAATTTTATTTTATTTATTATAATATTTTTGAACATGTATAATTAACCTTAAATTACATATAAATTAATTAGAAATAAATATAAAATCTTTTTAAAGAAAAAATAGTTCTTTCATTAGAAAACAATTTTAATTGTATAGCATATTTATAAATTAAAATGAAATATATTGATAAATAATTTTAATTATATTTTATGAATGTAAATTAAATGAAATAATATTACATTCATCTAATAGTAGTTACATGGAAAATAGTTATAATTAATTTGTCATGCACTTCTCTCGAATTCCCCTTTTTTATTTTAAATAAGGAAAAATACACACGTGCATTTATGGGGGACAAAAATGGTAAAAACCCAGCGCATCACCACAAATCAGACCCCTACGAGAGGGGGGAAGGGAATGAAAATAATGGAACAAAATTAAGATATCCTTCTTCTTTGCATAGGTGGAAAAAACATCCACTGCTTGGTTTCCATCCCTTAACGTATGTCTGACCTCCATATCTTCACTTATCCATTCTCTACAATCCCTTAGGATGTATGCAATGTACCAATATGGGGCCTTGTTATTTCCAGGAAGACCCTTAATGACCTCAGAATCAGTCTCCATGCAGGTTGGCTTAAGATTGTAGAGATTTCACATCGTGATACTGTAGTGGAGAGCTCTTGCCTCCACGCTAACCACATGAAAAGTGAATTTTTCCAAAAATTGTTTCCTTCATGTTTAATGGGTTTTTAAAAATTAATTTCATCCATATATAAAAATTTAATATTTAAAATATATTTAAATTTTAAAATCACCATGTCTTAATTTGGTAAATATGTAAATTTCATTTTCCTGCATAATTAATTTTAATCGTTCTAAAAAATCATTACACTAGTTAAGTTAATATTGTGTAAAAATTGGGTTAAACTAAATAGATATGGGTTAAAATTTCCTAAAAACATATCTAAATTTTGTTGTTTGATCATATTTTGACCTTATCCCTATAATATTATAGTCTATGACAATTTGAATTAAATTTACTTCAGAAACAAATATTATATAACAATATTTCAAGTATTTATAAAAATCCCACCCTCCTCAGTTATAAAACGGAACGAACTATAAACTCACATTCATAAAAATTGAGAAATTTAGAAAATCACATAACTACCCAAATACCTTTTAAAAACACATAACCATATCTTAGAGGTACTTTTCTCAAAAAACTCCACTTTAATTAGGCTTAAGGTGTAATCCAGAGGAGGTTACTTGAATAATAGGTATATTTTCTTACTGTTATTTTTCTTGTTCTGTTATTCTTCTACCTCATCAATATATTAAATATAAATATTAACAAAAAAATGCGTATATTAAATTTAAATATATTTTTTTATGTCAATGTTACATCACTCTCTATCTCCATTCTATCCTATGGAAAATGAAAACATCACTCAGGTATATATATGCCCTACCATCTCCACATAGAGAAGTAATTCATTTTTTATCATGAAATTATGTATAATGTAATATAGATGTTGTATATGGCATAACGGATCTCCATAAACATATCTGAGTCATCCTTTTTGATCAGTCTGGGGCACTGGCCTATCTATTCCCAACAAATAAGTGAACTCCTGCTCAGGTATCCTAGTGCAATGGTGGCTCGGGCAAGGTGTGAGTAAAAATCTCTTTAGGGAACCACCAAAATGGTCCAAAACATGGACAATAAATATAGTGTGACTAATTATGATATGGTCATCAGGATAACCATGATTATAATAATTAAAATCTAATAAGAAATAAAATAAAAAGATGGTAATATATTCCCATAGCTTATCCCAAGGTCTATTATCCCAATCGACTAGACATCCAATGAATAAAGTATTGATTTGGATTTCACCACACTCAATATGTATATAATCAAGTAGATCCTTGGGTTTGTAATCTCGTTCAACCACACCTATTTCAACTAGTGCTGGAAATGCATTTGAACTGTATAGGAAATATCTAAGCCATGAAACTCATTCAAGAATCACAACTATATATGATTAATTACATGTTTATTATTTTCAACTATTTATATAAATGTATGTGGAATTTCATGTCAACTATTCTCAATACATTCACTACGGAACACCATGTCCACAGAAATCAATTGTGTCTCTATGGAACTCCATGTCCAAAAATAATAATAATAAATTAAGAACTTCATGTCTCACATCTAATCAAGTAAGTATCTTAACTGGATCCCAATAAGTAATTTTTTATAATCTTGATAAGGTAATAGTTGAACAAGTAGTATCATAGGTTGTATTATCAAAATTATATCTAGACATTCAAATAAATTAAATATAACCAATAATGCTCCAAATCTAGATCTCAAGAAGTACTAATAGTTATCGCAATGTAATTCGTATCACATTAGGATCATTGGATAGATATCCAGAAACACAACTAGAAATCATATATGTATCAACAATAACAATATAAAATTATAAATAAAGGACTTTGGGTGGTAGAAAAAGCATATTCTGACCACTACTTCAATATCAACATCAGCTTAATTGTTTAGTATGGGTTAATAATGTGTAACCTGCAACCATTTTTAGCCAATATCGTGATGCACTAGTTCAACATCAGAAAATAAATGGGAACCCACTAGGTCCCCAAAATCAATGAACTGGAGAGTTATCCCACTTCAACTCCTTCATGATAGAAATTTAGTCTCAATTTGACTCCTAACACACCAGGATGTCATTTACAATAGAATTGTGAAAATGGTAGCACCATCCTTCCATATACATGGGTTATTTCCAAAAAAACAATGATGATATGGGTAAGGATGAAATATTGGTGCCATCTTCCCTCAAGCATGGTTCACACATCTAACCAGGCCCCAGTTTACTAGGTTCCACCCACATAGGATAGTACAATTGTGACAGTTCTTAATAAGTTTAGTATCAAATCCTAATAGGACTAAAGGATACTCAGTGTATCTTGTAGTTAATACATGAAACTAGAATATAGGGATTTTAAGTGACCCCTAAAATTCATCGATTATAACCATCCTTTTAATTAGTAAATTGGTTCATTAGAATAAATAAAAAATGAGGTGTTTACCTTTGGGGTGATCCGCATTATAAAAGAAACTACATTAAGAATTCTTGAATATCCTATGGGAGGTATAATAAGCTAGTTACCTTTTAATAATATTATGATTTATTTTGTGACGTCTCTTAGTAGTTTCCATGGCCCACCCAAGCTCATCCGAGAAATATATAGATCATGTATCACATCTAACCCAAACTATTAATTAAATATTATTACATTATAATTATTGAATAAAAAAATAATATATATATATATATATAATATGTTAATTATAATATAATATATCAAAAAACCTCACTGATTGATCCCATATTAATGGAACCATGGCCTAATTATTTCTAAAAAACCTATTACTCATCATAAACATTGAACTTGGAATAATCCATAAGAAACGATGTCAAAGGAACCAAATAAAAAACTATATTTTAGATTTAAATCTCTTGAAATTATATGTGGTGAAATACCTTAATGAATTGTCACATTCTGAATAGAAGAAGACATCTTCGGCCATCCCCCTCTTTGTAAAATCAAAATATATATCACTTGTATCTGATTCCCCGTAGATTTTCTAGAATCAAATACATAAAACCTAATTGATGAATATATTTTTGATAAATAATGATAATAATAGTACAACAACCAACAGTGTTTAAGACTTGAATATATTATTTCAATGTGATTTATAGTGCTTATTTTTTACAAATAACAAGGGATATCTCCTGTGGTGGTAAGGATAATAAGTAAGGTGTATGAGGATGATGCTTCTAGGTAAAATAGGGGAGGAAAGTGGGAAAAACCCCTAAAGGGACAAAGTGAAAATGGTAATTTTAACCTTTTAAATGAACTACACGATGTTACCATATAGTTTTGAAAATCATGCACCTATGATTCCCCTCTTTATCTAAGTATGTCACACCTATCATGGTTTTCCACATAGTTTAATAGATGATGTTCCAACTGTGCAGTTGGCACTATCTCTACCACTACATATGAAGTGGTTGCATCACAGGGTTTAATAGATAGTGTTCCAACCATGTGACATGTATGTAGTAAATTTAAGACCCCTTCATGGCCTCCCGTAGAATGTAACATTTTTTATAAATCATTGTGCCGATTGAAATTAGGTCGCACGGTTGAGCCACATTACTTTCAATAATAATATGCTAACCTTTCACATTAATTTTTAGGCTTCCAAAACATAAAAATTAGGACCCAATACCAAATTATTATCCTAAAACTTCCAAATTATCTTCAAAAACTCATTTAACTTTTTTTGAGTCATTCCAACTTATGTAATTCTATTCCAAATACCCAATAAATATTTGTCTCATCCATTAAATAAATATTCAATTTCTTACTGAAATTTACAACATGTAAAACACACCATCTTTCATGGTATTCTTAGGTGCTTTATCCAAATTGTTAAATTAATCAATTTTTTTATGTTCTACCATATGTATATATTTTTATTTCTATCATAACCATTATTATATTTGATGATTATCTTGAAGTTTTACATTATTGTTTTCAAAGAATATATTTTTTTCAATATTTTGAGATTTTTGTAAATCTTTTTTTTAGGCGAAATGTTTATAATTTTCTTAAACAAATTAATATAATTTAATTCTATTTTGAACCTTACTATTAAAAAAATATATAGATTTTATCTATATATTTTCATATATTTTCTCTTTTAATTTTCTATAATGCTTGTTTTTAAAATAAAGCCTTCATTTCTTATGAATTGAATACTTTCTTTCATCCTTAACAAATTTAATGATTTTTCATCATTAAATTTGTAATGATCACATTCCCTATTACCCTATATCACTTCATTGGAGATTATATTATTATATATGATCATATTTTAAGTCTCATGGATTTATAAGTTATGATTTGGACTACTTTTATATTTTTATAACCATATACCATTTCAATATATGTTGTTTGTTGAAGATATCTTATTACAAAATTAATTTAATAGACTAGGAAATTATTATGTATTTTTTATTAAATATGGATAAATGATGCTTTATAATAAATTTTGATAATAAATTGTATTAATCATTCAACACATGAAGATTTCATAAGATGTGAATGTGATGTGTTAGGTCGAGTTATATATATCCCCATGATACATTGGCAGGTCTCATGAGACAAAATGTTAGGCATTCCATATAATATTGTATCATGTTTACACATACCCATTTAATAAGAATATCCTAGTTGAGGTCTTGATATTTATATTCCTGATATCTTGGCCAAGGCATTGATGATAAAACCAAGTATGTCTACAATTAATATTTCTTTTATTGCTAATTTGGTTTCCATTAACCCAGTGATTATTTGATTGATATTATCCATGGATGTAATTTGAAGTCAGATATTTTATTGAATGGAATGTGTAATTATTAATCAATTATCCACTTTTATTATGATTATTCACTCATGATAGCTTCCATATAACCTAAATCATAATAAAATTCTAATAAAATATTTCATTGGTTTTCTATTTCAATATATACGATGGAGGATTCACAGATTGATTTTATAAATGAAATATTTTTTCTTATGATATGCGATGAGGATTTGGAATTCCTTTCCTTTTAGAGTATACTATATCTTCTACATTTTGTCTAGATCCACTATTAGTAAATCTATATAATGACTTTCTTAAAGAAAAATAGTAGGTGAAAACCTATTAATGGATAATGCATCCTTATAATAGAAGATGTAACAATTTTTTATACATATATTAATGTGTTTCCTATGAAAGACTTATACATCCAAAAAATTGTGATGTTTAGTTTTCTATTGATCTCATTCCTGATTGAAAACATATATATAAGACACTATATTGGATAACCAAAGTAAAATTAGTTGAATTTAGGAAACTACATTATGATTTTTATAGAAGGGATTTAAATTCCCTATTGATTCACCATGGGGATCCCCTAGTCCTTTTCATAATAAGAAATATAGGCCAATGAGGTTATGCATATATTTCCTAGAAATCAATGTTAAAACAGTAAATAACCAGTATTATCTTCTTTACATTGAGGACATGTTTGATCAACTTAAATGAGCTCAGTATTTTAAAAAGATTGATATTCATTCTTGGAATCATCGTATGGGGTAAATAACTAAGACATACCAAAAAATTCATATTATATGGGGTCTAAATATTAATAATTTAAAGTAATTCCCTTTGAATTTACAAATTAATCAACTATTTTTTAGACATTTTCATTATAGTATGTAAGGATTATAAAAATATTTTTTTGTGGTATTTATTGATGTTATATTGCTATACTATAAAAATATGATTAGCATAGTCATTTTTTAATAATTCCTAATAATCTTAGAGAAATTGTTTTATATGGAAAAATTAGAAAATGAAAATTCTTTTCTAAGAAATCATCTTTTCATGGTCATATTTTCTATAATAAGGTAATATTATGTGATCCATCAGAGAAAAAGTAGATGATGGATTTTTCGATTCTAATGAATATAACATAGGTATATAGTTTCCTTGGATTTGTTTGTGACTTTTGAGAGCTTATTTAAAATCATTATCAATTGACTAACCTGTTAACCAAATTGACACATAAAGGAGAAATGTTCATATGGTTAGATGAATTTATAGAATTATTTATGAGTTAAAGAGGTGATTTTTTCCTCCATCGATATTGAATTTACATTTAAGAGGGGATGGAGTTTTGTTATATAGTGATTATTCAAATAAAGGAATTGGATGATTCTATGTGTATAGTGATAATGTTATTGTTTATGCATCAAGGTAGTTAACGATTAATGAATAAAATTATACAACTTTTATCATGAGTTATAATCTATAATCACTCTATTGAAGATATAAAGGCTTTATCTTTGTGGTGGATGATGTGAAATATATTTACAGAAAACAAAAGTTTAAAATACAAATTATCTTAAAAAGAGCTCAACATGAAGAAATGGTGATGGATAATACTTCTAAATGATTTATATTTCACAATAGACTAATATCCTGAGAATTTGAAGAAGGTGGATGATGGGATGACTTAGAATGGTCATGATGTTTTGACTAAGTTGAGAGTTATAAAATTAAATATATTCATGGACATAGTAATGTTACATATTGTAATAATTAATGATGGGGAAACATAAAAACAATCCCAAATGAATTCAGAACCATTGTTATTTGAGAAACTAAAAATTTCCTAACATAGGGGTAATAAAATATAAAAGAAAATAAATGTCTTAAATGATGATATGGTGGTATATTTCATCGATGAAAATTATATATTAAAATATATAAACAGGTTATGTGTTTTATATGTTATTTATCTAGATAGATAATTTTTTGATGGAGCGCATAACTCAAATTTCTATATACACCCTGGAATCACCAACAATTATCAGGATTTAATGGATTATTTTTATGTGAGATAATTCGAAATAAGAAATTGTAGACAATGTATAATGATTCTTGGTCTTCAACAGGTAATGGCTGGTAGAAGACATCCTAATGGAGTAATAAAACCGATAATTAATCAAGTGTGGTAATGGGATAAAATTACAATGTAATGTTTATTATCTTATAAATAATTATTCCATATAGGTTATTGTTGATAACCTTTACTAGTCAAGAAATTTTCTCTCTATAAGGGAGGATCTTCCATTTTAGTGACTCACACACATATATATTAATGAATCTTTGAGACTTTATGGTTTCTAGGTTTTGATTGTATATGATATTTTTTTGTAGTTCCCATTAAAATTGTGAAAGATTCCTCTAAAGTCTCTTGACACTGAGCTATATTTAATCACTACTTATCATCCTCTGAAAAATAAAGAGTTCAAAAAAAACCATTCAAACATTATAAGATAAGTTGATATCATTATTAATTAAAATTCAACGTATATGGGATCGGTATTTATCTTTGGTGTAAATTTTATATAATAATGACATTCACTCAAGCATTAAAATGCACCATATGAAGCATTGTATGGGGAATGATATCACACATCAAATTCTTCAAATGAAGATGGTAGGGAATCTTTTTGGTCTAAAAATACTAGAGGAGAAAATGAAAAAAATGTTACAATTATTAAAATTAATATTATGGCATCTAAAAGTAGAAAAAATATATTTTTGATAATAGGAGTAAGTATTTATAATTTCATGTGGGAGATAATGTTTTCTTATATGTATCTTTGTGTAAGGTTTTTATTAGATTTAGTAAAATAGAAAAACTAATCCTTATGAATATTGATCTCTTTGAAATTCTTGAAATAAATGGAGATATGTATCTAAATTCATAATTTCCACCTAGGATCTCTAAAAATCATGATGTGTTCTATATCCCATTATTGAGTAAGAACCCACTAAACCTATTGCATGTGAGTATCTCTAAGAAATTGGAATTGAAATTTTATTTGTCTCACTATTAAGAGCCTGTCATGATTCCTAAAACTAGAGAAAAATTGTTGAATAATTAGATTACTAAATTGGTAAATTTATGTTGATGAAATAAAAAGAAAGAATCAGTAACATGGTAACCTATGGAAGTAATTTGGAAAAACTACTGATCTTTTTTCTGGAAGTGATATAAATGATGATTTTTTGTATAAAAATTTTGAAGAGTGGAGAATTTAAAACATGGGTTTCAATTATTTTATGTAAAATTTTCTTCTTAAGAGAATAAAATTAAAATTAGAATTATTTTATTTCATATAAACTAATTTTTAATTTGATATAATAAATATTTGTTTTTAACATACTATGAAGAAATAAACATAAAAAGAATTTTATATAGTTTCCAATTATATTTATTTTTTATCAATAACTGATAATTTAATATTTAAAAAATTTACTTTTACTTATATTAATTTTACATAAAATCTATAATAATCATTCATTTATCACTAATTTTTAATAAATAATGATAAAACCATTTGAATATAAAAAGGTGATACTTTTCTAGAAAACTATTTTTTGAACACAAAGTATTTCTAAATTTAAGTAATCTCAATTATTGAATTTTTTTTAACAAAATGTATATATCACATATTAAATTAAATAAATTTAGATTAAAATACTTTTGATCACTAAGAAAAAAGTTATATAAATTTCGACTTGTTCATGAAAAATGAATTTCCCTGATAGATTTTTTTCTTTCGTTTAATGGGTTTATATTTAAATTAATTTCTTCCACTAATATGAATTAATATTGAAAAAAATGTTTAAAAATTTGGAAATAAAAATTAAAAAAAAATTAAATAGGATAATTTCAATTTTATTCGTTCATTATATTATATGAGGTAAAATTATATTACTTGTCTAATGAATAAAATTGATTAAAAGCTTCTTAAACAAAAAATATAAGTGATAAAACAACCTAAAGACCCCTATAATATCTATTTTTTGGTTATATTTTCCTCTTACAGATACGAAATTTTTTAAATAACTCCACTTTAATAGAGTAAGACAAATATTAAATAAAAAAATTTCATGTTTGTCCAAAATTAGCACCCACCTCACATAAAATTGATTCCCCCTCTATGCATTTATAAATAATTTTTTAATCACTTAATATAACAAATTCCATCCAAAATTCCTTTAAAAAATTAGTTTCAATTGAATATAGGTCCCCCTCTCACAAAAATATCACTTCATGAAGGCTTAAGGTATATGAAAAAAGTGCATTCCAAAAACGGAGGTATGTAACACCCCAAGATTTCATAGTGTGTTATTTCTTAAAAATAATTCAATAACATGCACTACACGCAACACCGAGTTCAAGCGCACCATGACTCACCAAAAAAGCCGTTCAAAAAAGGTTATGAATAGTATTAAATAAATTTTAAACTTTATATAATCCTTATAATTTTAGAATCCATATTATGAGTTTCTTAGATATAATGCAAGAACAAATTCATTTTCAGTATTGCACTTTTATCAACTATAATAGTGAAACCTTTTTAAATACTATATTTTAAACTTTTTGACTAAATGGGGACATCAAAAATTTAAAATGAAACATCCCAAGCTTCTACGGTACGCTTCTCTTTGAATAATGTGATAGCGTATGTTGTACGCAACACCGAGTTCTAACAACCAATTAAACTAGCCGTTATGAATAGTAATAACTACTTTTTGAAATTATATATATTTTATATTTAAAAATGAACTTTATTTTTGGATTCAGAATATCAAAATTAGCCTAGGGTGAAATTTTGGTACTTTTCGGATAACTTTTATATTTTGATGAATAGTGAAAATTACTAAATTTTAATTAAAAACAACTTTTTTAATCAAAATAATTAATATTGATAAATTATGAATTTGAGTGGTTTTAAAGTATATTTAGAATATATTTTTACCATTTAATATAATGTTGGTCATTGGACATAATTTTACAATTAAACCGAACATAAACAAGTGTCAATCTTTTGATAGTTATTATCTCTTAAAAACACGCTTTTTGTTTTGACAGCGGGAATTAATTTTAAATTAATTTCTGCCACTTCTGTGTTTTGAATTTAGGAAAATGGATTCCATATTTGGAATCAGGATGTTCAAATTGTGTAAATAGGTAACTTTTATTTTTAGACATTTTGAATAGTCACTGTGGTAAATATTTTATTTACCATGGTTAAAGGGTAAATCCGGTAAATAAGGGTTAAAAAATAATATTATAATAATACAAAATTACCCTAAAACGTGTCCTAACCTTATTGGTGGACACATACCCGACCATGAGCATCCTTGGGTCAATTTGGGGACCCCTTGGAGCCACTTGTATGTGGTAGGGACACTTTACATTAATAAAGTTAAAATAAAAATAAAAATGGAATAAGCTTACATCTTTTAAAAGAACAATTTTTACATAGGGTTATACATGTTGGATTTTCGATTATAAATATTAATTAGAAAGCTAAAACGATTTCCTACATAATGATATTATATTTATAATTTTTAGACATTAAATAATTTATTTTAGTTATGACACAAAGATGATTCAATAATTACTATAATATTGAACAATTAAAATAATTGATATTATAAATACCCAAATAAATGTAATATGAAACTTTTAATGAATTAAACTAATTTTCTAGGATAATATGACATATTAGGATTGATTTAATTGACTTTTTTCGAAGTAATCAGTCTGTTATGAGTTTCACAAAAATCAACTATTGAATAGTGTCAAAATTGACATAAAAGAGTTCTTAAAACAAATATTATATTATTAATTGATATTAAATTCCTAAAAATCTAAGGTTCGGCCAAGAAACTTATATCATGATAGGTTCATCATTAAAGGACCACTTGGGGATCGCTTGTATGTATATGGTAAGTTTATTAACCATATAATATAAAAATACAAAGAGACATTGTAAAAGTGAAACTAATTAACTTAGAGTTAATACTTAAAGATAAGGTTAATATAAGTACCCAAACCTGTCTAAATTCTATTGGTTGAGTTTTTTTCGACCCATCACCACCTTAACCTTTGAATAGTAAACTTTGGAGCCATTGGAAACCGAATATGAATTTATTATAAACTAATATCTCTAGCTTTTCCAAAGGTGCCCATCACCCCTCTTATAAAAGGGCACTCCTCCTTATCATTTCTTCACACCTCTCAAGCCACTTGGCTCGTCCAAACTCTGCCCAAATAAGCTCCCCAAATCCCTCTCCTACTCCTTTAAGCTTCCCCTTATGCAGAAAGCATTTCAAGAAGTCCTTTGGTTCCAACCAAAGTGAGTTACCTAAATTAAAGGTAACGTTTTCTCTTAAATTATTTTCATTTATTTTTCTTCTTCAACCCCCAAACTCTTTTTATTTCCTTTCTTTTGTAACAACACCAGTATCCTAAATATACTAGGATGTTGTTATAAGAAGGATTCAAACTACACATACACACAACTCCATCTAATGGATGATGAACATAATGTTTCTGTGGATGGCAAACTAACGCCTCACGAAACGATGATTGTTCAAATACATCTTACCGCCTCCCATGGTGGCCATTATGATGGAACTGTAATTAAATATGATATTAATGATATATATTTTATATATAAGCTTATGTAATTCCATTTTATTTCATACCATTATTCGTTTCATGTTGTATATACATACGATAATTTCATTTGAGGAAGTGCGAACTACCTCCCCCTTAAAATGATATGACTCGTTCATACCACACATGGAACGTATAAAAGATGGTGTTAATGAACTTAAGTAACATATATAAAATATTATATTATACTGGAATAGTAATATACCTATGTATCATTTGGATTCGATTCTTTTAAAATAAAAAATTAAATGGAAGTAGCGTTCGTGCGTACGTACGGACTACCGTCTCCACGAACGCGATGAGATTCATTCTCCATCGTATCCATTCAAGTATAATTATCATTTAATGATTTAAAAATGATGTTTATGGAATTGATATCATTCTGGATATGAATAAGATACAACAAACATGACTTATGTAACAAAACATATAAAGAAAATGAGTAAGTTAACACCCGAAACGGTGATAATACTAAGATATTATTATCAAATCAATATTAAAAGATCATATATGATATAATATTAATGTATATGATTCTTGTATAATTTAGTAACAATTATTTCACTATTATACAGGAGGTTAACCTACCCCAACCAAGGAAAAGTACAAGGTAAGGGATTCTCTTATCTCACTTTCAATTCCGTGAGATTTCCATTATTCGCCACTAAATTATTGAAAGTGGTGTATTTTGTATGGTCATTTGATATATATTATCATGATTCTCTTTATATTCATGTTATTCTGTAAATCATTTGGTGGTTATTAACTTTTGGCCATACGACTCAGTCGATTAACGTGGTAAGGGATTCTCTTATCTCACTTTCAATTCCGTGAGATTTCCATTATTCGCCACTAAATTATTGAAAGTGGTGTATTTTGTATGGTCATTTGATATATATTATCATGATTCTTTTTATATTCATGTTATTCTGTAAATCATTTGGTGGTTATTAACTTTTGGCCATACGACTCAGTCGATTAACGTGGTAAGGGATTTTCTTAACTCACTCTTAATTTCGTGAGAATTCCATTGTTCACCACTTAATTATTGCATGTGGTGTATGTGTACTGCCCATGATTGTATTCATTGTGTAATATGCTTTATTTTATCGGTATTTACATCCTCATGGTATGATCTTTCTTTCATGGGTTTTTGTTTCGTAAGTTACCTAATCGATAAGGGAATTTGAGATTTCAATTTCCACTCTTTTGGCTTTACGCATAAT
The DNA here is from genome assembly GCA_963277665.1 of Viscum album. Lineage (NCBI taxonomy): Eukaryota > Viridiplantae > Streptophyta > Magnoliopsida > Santalales > Viscaceae > Viscum > Viscum album. The sequence continues at coordinate 2,094,827,715 of OY728136.1, forward strand.
TCATTGATTATATTACCCCAAGATTATGTGTGGAATCCCTATTCATTTGATTATGTCATAACTTCCACTCCCCTTCCTGTGGATATATGTTTGATACACATAATCTCTCCATTGATAATTCTCAAGTCATTGATATGAATTTGATAAGAGTAATTTTAACTCATTCTCCATTTGTTGAGTTAAACATCCAATTTGTTGGTATTGTTTTTACAAGAATATGTGTGAATGTCCTTTTATTGTTTTACACTGAATATCCAATCATATTTAGTGTATTTATATTTGTCACACATAATTATGTCATTGATTTATCCTTAACCTAAGGATACAACCTTTATGAGAGATTTCATCTCAATTTACATTCCATTGAGACTTCTTTGATGATATACACCAAATCACTTTTATGTGGTGTATATAATGTACTTTGACATAGTATATCATGATTCCCTTTATTCTCATGATATTACAATGTTTTTATTACCTCAATTATTTTTATTCAAGTGTCTCTTTTGGTTAGAATCTCTAACTAAAATACCATTTTTAAATGTTTTAAATACTTATTCATCTAAACCTTTCTCATTAATGTCCATGTTTTAAAAATGGTTTTAAGGATTTATTTATACGGACATTAAATTTTAGAAAATCAAAACTCCTTTTAAAAAGTTTCAAAGTGGTATGGGACACTTTGATTCAAAAATCTATTTTTAAATGGCTTCTTGACAAATAGTGTGACTTTTAAATGTTTTCAAGAAAAGGGGGGTATTTCTCTCAAATAGTTTTGATGATTATTTTCATCTATGTCAACATCCTTCATTATTCATGATTGAGGTTAATGTGATACAATACAATCTTCCATATTGTATCAAATGAGTTATATTTGACTGTGGATGTTCTATTTTTATACCATTCATGGTTTGTGGTTAAAGTATTGACATTTCGTATGCTAGTTTTAATACGAATGTTTATTTTATTATTAAACCTATTCATATGAGGAATGCATTGGACATAATAAGTGACGGGTGGAGCCCGCTATAGATCCTTGATGCATCGGTAGGTCTCATGAGACAAACTAGTGTCTTGGCACAAGGCCTTGGCAAAATCTTATTTGTAGTCTTGGCACGAGGCCTTGGCTATGTGGTTATGACAGTCTGGCATTATGCATTCCATCATTATGAAAGTGGTTATTGATATTGCATGTGATCATTCGACTAGTAGAATATCCATGTGAGTAAGTAAATGGCATTATTTCATTTTACCTTTGCCATTTTATGCTGAAGTTCAAGTTTAAAAGGCTTTTGTTTTAGTTATAAATTGCCTTAAGTGTTTATGCTTATTTATGAAAGCTTCTGCTATAATGTTATCCTTACTGAGCATCCGAGCTCACCCCTTTCAATGTTTTATTTTTTTTCCCAGGATTATGAAGAAGTAATTTATGAATGACCTGCAGGGATAGTATGAGGGGATATGAAGACAAGATGTTTTTTTTATGATGTAATGTAAAAATTTATGGATGTATCTAGTTATTCCAAGGCTACTAAACTAATCGGTCTTTCGAGACTTGATCTTTCTCATGATCATGCCAATGTTATTTAATAATGCACCGACTCTGGGTAACTAGGTTCGGGGAGTTACAGTTGGTATCAGAGGAAGTTTAGTACAAACCTTGGTAGCTAGATTTAGATAAACTCTGATTAGAGCACGTAGACTTAAGATGAACTTTGAGGATTAGTATAAAAAACTTCCTAGAATTTTGGTATTGTAAAGATTTTGTGAGTTTTCCGAGTAATACATCCCTGTCTGGATACGAGCAGGTAGAGGCGGCTCTGCCACAAATGTACCTAGGGGTAAAACCCGAAAACACCGCTTTGAGCTAGACTCGAACGGGAACTGGTGCACGACAATGGGCCTTGCTGCACTCTTGGTTACGACACTCCCGGGGGATATGCTTAGGATAATTTACATTTTCTTTACAAACCGATTTATGTAATATATACATAAGATGAGAGAAAATGACCTTGGTTAATCCTAATATGTTTCAAATTGAGAATATGGTGACATTTTAATCTCTAAATGATTTTACGACTACTATTACTCACACAATGCCTTCTGGTTTTAGTCAATGGCTGGATTCCAAGGAAGTCATAGTGACTTTGAGAATGATGTACAAGTTGGGAACAGTGGTGGCAATGAGCAACAAAATGGAATGTTGATAGGCGTAAAAGATATCGTCTTTATGCCAAATTAGTTTTCCAAAAATATGATCAACAACATATATATTAACCAACTCCCAGACTCAACAAGGAAGAGAAAGGTGATAAATGATAAGATCTCCAGCAATGGAGACCATGGAGAAAAGAAACCTCAATTTTCATCATGCAGGAATTGTGGAAAGAGACACCCAGGAAAGTGTCTCAATGGGACAACGAAATGTTTTACGTGCGGGAAGAAAGGACATAAAGTGAAGAATTGCCGAAGAAAAATGAAGAGTACTATGGAAGAAGATAAAAATGGTCCCAAGAGTCCATTTACAGTCATTTGTCGTAAATGTTGGGGACCTGTCCATTACCCGAGTGAATGTCCTATTTTATAGGATATTTTCTTGGTCAAAGAAGAAGCTATGTGGAAATAAATGGCTGGAGAAAAATTTAAAAAATATTAGCACTCCTTGTTGATGGGTTTGCTTTGGAATAATTTTCTCTTGTATTTTTAACCCCGCAGTTTGCCATGTGAGAATGATATTTGAGGAAGAATTGTCTCTTCTCTTGTGGATATAGGTATAAATAACCATTTGGTTTATATGATCATTGGGGTTTGAGAAAATGAAAGTTATTATAATTTGGGATGAAAATACAAAGTATGATATAACATTTGTTGTTAAATTATGTTATTTTGAGGAATTTATCTCATTTTGGTAATATTATAAAATATAGTTTTTGAAAAAGGACAACACGTAGAACGTGTGACAACCCATCGCGTCGGACAAAGCTGTGGGAATCGAACCCACAACCAATGTGCGATTGGGATTTATCACCTACCACTGGACTACGTGAAGTCCCTGGTTAGTATGACTATTTTTTTTGTTAAATGATTTTATTGATCAATAATAAGATGATTTGGGTTCTTATGTCTTATCAAATGAATACCCTTGGTATAGGAAAATGATTTGGTGATTAAGTGATAAATGTTATTTTGGAAGATGTTCGTTTTGTTAGGAACACTATATGCCCAAGGAAAATAGAATACAATGAGGTTTCATTTGTAGAGTAATGGTGGATTTTTATCTACATTTTTATTGTTGATTTATAGTGATTTGGGTTATTTATGGAAATGATTAACCTATAACAGAGAATATGTGATGATGTTAATTACTTTTAAGTATGTGACTTTAAGAGTATTTGATGTCATTTGGAGATACAATGTAACATGGGAGACTACATAATCAAATTCTTCTATGTTTTGGGTTTCAATATTAGTTTGGATTATATTAAAGGATTTTAAGGACAATTGGTTATTGAATGGTATCTATTTAACTTTGGGGTATTGTTGGTTTAATTATAGAAATTAAAATTAGTGCATATTTATCTCAATGAATATCCTTTTGGGGGATTATTAGAACATTCACTAACCATTTTGGTTTTGATTAATATATGGTTTATCCTGCATGGATCATGTGATTCTATAGAAGTTTATTCTAGCTCTTCCAGTGTGACCAAGTCTTCTTGAATACTCATCGTTTAAAAAAAATTGAGTTAGTGGTGGAAATTTATTAAAGAATGAAAATCTACTTAAAATTTAAGTATATCTCATAATTTTCTTAGTCAATATCATAAATGAATTCCTCTTCCTTATGTAATGTAACTTAAAAAAAAATGTTGTCCTAGATGGTACCTTAAATCATCACTAATTTATGGCTTTGGGATTGTTGGCCTTTTCATAGCCATGTTCTCTACCACTCTCCATCAGAAAATTGATGGTTAGATTTCTCCTCCATATCCATATTTTCCTACATGGAACCCTAGTATGTGTTATTTTCGGTAATCTTCATACTTTCCACTCTTTATTTTAAATAGAGGCCTCATTAATTCATTTTTCGATGTGGGATTTCAACTAAGATATTTTGAAATGTCAAAAATATGTGATCCCAATACCCTATATTTTGTTGAACCGATGGTACTTCAAATCATCATAGATTGATGAGTTTAAGGACCTCAATTTTATACTTGTTTGTGATTGATGACCTCAACCACTACCTATAAATATTTACGTTTTTCATCCAATTATATGTCTCTAATTGCCACCAATGTTCTCCTAATCGAGATCATAATTTGGTGGTGACCCTTTCATTTCTCTTTTCCTCATATTAAGACTAAATTTTAGTAAACCAATTTCCGATGTGTGTTTTCCCACAAATATATTTTCTATTTTCAACCTTTTATTTTCGAAGAACAATTTCAAATTGTGAGGACGCAATTTATTGAAGGAGGGGAGAATGTAACACCCCAAGATTTCATAGTGTGTTATTTCTTAAAAATAATTCAATAACATGCACTACACGCAACACCGAGTTCAAGCGCACCATGACTCACCAAACAAGCCGTTCAAAAAAGGTTATGAATAGTATTAACTAAATTTTAAACTTTATATAATCCTTATAAATTTAGAATCCATATTATGAGTTTCTTAGATATAATGCAAGAACAAATTCATTTTCAGTATTGCACTTTTATCAACTATAATAGTGAACCCTTTTTAAATATTATATTTTAAACTTTTTGACTAAATGGGGACATCAAAAATTTAAAATGAAACATCCCAAGCTTCTACGGTACGCTTCTCTTTGAATAATGTGATAGCGTATGTTGTACGCAACACCGAGTTCTAACAACCAATTAAACTAGCCGTTATGAATAGTAATAACTACTTTTTGAAATTATATATATTTTATATTTCAAAATGGACTTCATTTTTGGATTCAGAATATAAAAATTAGCCTAGGGTGAAATTTTGGTACTTTTCGGATAACTTTTATATTTTGATGAATAGTGAAAATTACTAAATTTTAATTAAAAACAACTTTTTTAATCAAAATAATTAATATTGATAAATTATGAATTTGAGTGGTTTTAAAGTATATTTAGAATATATTTTTACCATTTAATATAATGTTGGTCATTGGACATAATTTTACAATTAAACCGAACATAAACAAGTGTCAATCTTTTGATAGTTATTATCTCTTAAAAACACGCTTTTTGTTTTGACAGCGGGAATTAATTTTAAATTAATTTCTGCCACTTCTGTGTTTTGAATATAGGAAAATGGATTCCATATTTGGAATCAGGATGTTCAAATTGTGTAAATAGGTAACTTTTATTTTTAGACATTTTGAATAGTTACTGTGGTAAATATTTTATTTACCATGGTTAAAGGGTAAATCCGGTAAATAAGGGTTAAAAAATAATATTATAATAATACAAAATTACCCTAAAACGTGTCCTAACCTTATTGGTGGACACATAACCGACCATGAGCATCCTTGGGTCAATTTGGGGACCCCTTGGATCCACTTGTATGTGGTAGGGACACTTTACATTAATAAAGTTAAAATAAAAATAAAAATGGCATAAGCTTACATCTTTTAAAAGAACAATTTTTACATAGGGTTATACATGTTGGATTTTCAATTATGAATATTCATTAGAAAGCTAAAACTATTTCCTACATAATGATAGTATATTTATAATTTTTAGACATTAAATAATTTATTTTATTTATGACACAATGATGATGCAGTAATTAATATAATAGTGAACAATTAAAATAATTGATATTATAAATACCCAAATAAATATAATATGAAACTTTTAATGAATTAAACTAATTTTCTAGGATAATATGATATATTAGGATTGATTTAACTGACTTTGTTCGAAGTAATCTATCTGTTATGAGTTTCACAAAAATCAACTATTGAATAGTGTCAAAATTGACATAAAAGAGTTCTTAAAACAAATATTATATTATTAATTGATATTAAATTCCTAAAAATATAAGGTTAGGCCAAGCAACTTATATCATGATAGGTTCATCATTAAAGGACCACTTGGGGGTCGCTTGTATGTATATGGTAAGTTTATTAACCATATAATATAAAAATACAAAGAGACATTGTAAAAGTGAAACTAATTAACTTAGAGTTAATACTTAAAGATAAGGTTAATATAAGTACCCAAACCTGTCTAAATTCTATTGGTTGAGTTTTTTTCGACCCATAACCACCTTAACCTTTGAATAGTCAACTTTGGAGCCATTGGAAACCGAATATGAATTTATTATAAACTAATATCTCTAGCTTTTCCAAAGGTGCCCCTCACCCCTCTTATTAAAGGGCACTCCTCCTTCTCATTTCTTCACACCTCTCAAGCCACTTGGCTCGTACAAAATCTGCCCAACTAAGCTCCCCACATCCCTCTCCTCCTCCTTGAAGCTTCCCCTTAGGCAGAAAGCATTTCAAGAAGTCCTTTGGTTCCAACCAAAGTGAGTTACCTAAATTAAAGGTAACGTTTTCTCTTAAATTATTTTCATTTATTTTGCTTCTTCAACCCCCAAACTCTTTTTATTTCCTTTCTTTTGTAACAACACCAGTATACTCAATATACTAGGATGTTGTTATAAGAAGGATTCAAACTACACATACACACAACTCCATCTAATGGATGATGAACATAATGTTTCTGTGGATGGCAAACTAACGCCTCACGAAACGATGATTGTTCAAATACATCTTACCGCCTCTCATGGTGGCCATTATGATGTCACTGTAATTAAATATGATATTAATGATATATATTTTATATATAAGCTTCTGTAATTCCATTTTATTTCATACCATTATTCGTTTCATGTTGTATATACATACGATAATTTCATTTGAGGAAGTGCGGACTACCGCCCCCTTAAAATGATATGACTCGTTCATACCACACATGGAACGTATAAAGGATGTTGTTAATGAACTTAAGTAACATATATAAAATATTATATTATACTGGAATAGTAATATACCTATGTATCATTTGGATTCGATTCTTTTAAAATAAAAAATTAAATGGAAGTAGCGTTCGTGCGTACGTACGGACTACCGTCTCCACGAACGCGATGAGATTCATTCTCCATCGTATCCATTCAAGTATAATTATCATTTAATGATTTAAAAATGATGTTTAAGGACTTGATATCATTCTGGATATGAATAAGATACAACAAACATGACTTATGTAACAAAACATATAAAGAAAATGAGTAAGTTAACACCCGAAACGGCGATAATACTAAGATATTATTATCAAATCAATAATAAAAGATCATATATGATATCATATTAATGTATATGATTCTTGTATAATTTAGTAACAATTATTTCACTATTATACAGGAGGTTAACCTACCCCAACCAAGGAAAAGTACAAGGTAAGGGATTCTCTTATCTCACTTTCAATTCCGTGAGATTTCCATTATTCGCCACTAAATTATTGAAAGTGGTGTATTTTTTATGGTCATTTGATATATATTATCATGATTCTCTTTATATTCATGTTATTCTGTAAATCATTTGGTGGTTATTAACTTTTGGCCATACGACTCAGTCGATTAACGTGGTAAGGGATTCTCTTATCTCACTTTCAATTCCGTGAGATTTCCATTATTCGCAACTAAATTATTGAAAGTGGTGTATTTTGTATGGTCATTTGATATATATTATCATGATTCTCTTTATATTCATGTTATTCTGTAAATAATTTGGTGGTTATTAACTTTTGGCCATACGACTCAGTCGATTAACATGGTAAGGGATTTTATTAACTCACTCTTAATTTCGTGAGAATTCCATTGTTCACCACTTAATTATTGCATGTGGTGTATGTGTACTGCCCATGATTGTATTCATTGTGTAATATACTTTATTTTATCGGTATTTACATCATCATGGTATGATCATTCTTTCATGGGTTTTTGTTTCGTAAGTTACCTAATCGATAAGGGAATTTGAGATTTCAATTTCCACTCTTTTGGCTTTACGCATATATCATTGATTATATTACCCCAAGATTATGTGTGGAATCACTATTCATTTGATTATGTCATAACTTCCACTCCCCTTCCTGTGGATATAAGTTTGATACACATAATCTCTCCATTGATAATTCTCAAGTCATTGATATGAATTTGATAAGAGTAATTTTAACTCATTCTCCATTTGTTGAGTTAAACATCCAATTTGTTGGTATTGTTTTTACAAGAATATGTGTGAATGTCCTTTTATTGTTTTACACTGAATATCCAATCATATTTAGTGTATTTATATTTGTCACACATAATTATGTCATTGATTTATCCTTAACCTAAGGATACAACCTTTATGAGAGATTTCATCTCAATTTACATTCCATTGAGACTTCTTTGATGATATACACCAAATCACTTTTATGTGGTGTATATAATGTACTTTGACATAGTATATCATGATTCCCTTTATTCTCATGATATTACAATGTTTTTATTACCTCAATTATTTGTATTCAAGTGTCTCTTTTGGTTAGAATCTCTAACTAAAATACCATTTTTAAATGTTTTAAAGACTTATTCATCTAAACCTTTCTCATTAATGTCCATGTTTTAAAAATGGTTTTAAGGATTTATTTATATGGACATTAAATTTTAGAAAATCAAAACTCCTTTTAAAAAGTTTCAAAGTGGTATGGGACACTTTGATTCAAAAATCTATTTTTAAATGGCTTCTCGACAAATAGTGTGACTTTTAAATGTTTTCAAGAAAAGGGGGATATTTCTCTCAAATAGTTTTGATGATTATTTTAATCTATGTCAACATCCTTCATTATTCATGATTGAGGTTAATGTGATACAATACAATCTTCCATATTGTATCAAATGAGTTATATTTGACTGTGGATGTTCTATTTTTATACCATTCATGGTTTGTGGTTAAAGTATTGACATTTCGTATGCTAGTTTTAATACGAATGTTTATTTTATTCTTAAACCTATTCATATGAGGAATGAATTGGACATAATAAGTGACGGGTGGAGCCCGCTATAGCTCCTCGATGCATCGGTAGGTCTCATGAGACAAACTAGTGTCTTGGCACAAGGCCTTGGAAAAATCTTATTTGTAGTCTTGGCACGAGGCCTTGGCTATGTGGTTATGATAGTCTGGCATTATGCATTCCATCATTATGAAAGTGGTTATTGATATTGCATGTGATCATTCGACTAGTAGAATATCCATGTGAGTAAGTAAATGGCATTATTTCATTTTACCTTTGCCATTTTATGCTGAAGTTTCAAGTTTAAAAGGCTTTTGTTTTAGTTATAAATTGCCTTAAGTGTTTATGCTTATTTATGAAAGCTTCTGCTATAATGTTATCCTTACTGAGCATCCGAGCTCACCCCTTTCAATGTTTTATTTTTTCTTCCGAGGATTATGAAGAAGTAATTTATGAATGACCTGGAGGGATAGTATGAGGGGATATGAAGACAAGATGTTTTTTTATGATGTAATGTAAAAATTTATGGATGTAGCTAGTTATTCCAAGGCTACTAAACTAATCGGTCTTTCGAGACTTGATCTTTCTCATGATCATGCCAATGTTATTTAATAATGCACCGACTCTGGGTAACTAGGTTCGGGGAGTTACAGTTGGTATCAGAGGAAGTTTAGTACAAACCTTGGTAGCTAGATTTAGATAAACTCTGATTAGAGCACGTAGACTTAAGATGAACTTTGAGGATTAGTATAAAAAACTTCCTAGAATTTTGGTATTGTAAAGATTTTGTGAGTTTTCCGAGTAATACATCCATGTCTGGATACGAGCAGGTAGAGGCGGCTCTGGCACAGATGTACCTAGGGGTAAAACCCGAAAACACCGCTTTGAGCTATACTCGAACGGGAACTGGTGCACGACAACGGGCCTTGCTGCACTCTTGGTTACGACACTCCCGGGGGATATGCTTAGGATAATTTACATTTTCTTTACAAACCGATTTAAGTAATATATACATAAGATGAGAGAAAATGACCTTGGTTAATCCTAATATGTTTCAAATTGAGAATATGGTGACATTTTAATCTCTAAATGATTTTACGACTACTATTACTCACACAATGCCTTCTGGTTTTAGTCAATGGCTGGATTCCAAGGAAGTCATAGTGACTTTGAGAATGATGTACAAGTTGGGAACAGTGGTGGCAATGTGTAACAAAATGGAATGTTGATAGGCGTAAAAGATATCGTCTTTATGCCAAATCAGTTTTCCAAAAATATGATCAACAACATATATATTAACCAACTCCCAGACTCAACAAGGAAGAGAAAGGTGATAAATGATAAGATCTCCAGCAATGGAGACCATGGAGAAAAGAAACCTCAATTTTCATCATGCAGGAATTGTGGAAAGAGACACCCAGGAAAGTGTCTCAATGGGACAACGAAATGTTTTACGTGCGGGAAGAAAGGACATAAAGTGAAGAATTGCCGAAGAAAAATGAAGAGTACTATGGAAGAAGATAAAAATGGTCCCAAGAGTCCATTTACAGTCATTTGTCGTAAATGTTGGGGACCTGGCCATTACCCGAGTGAATGTCCTATTTTATAGGATATTTTCTTGGTCAAAGAAGAAGCTATGTGGAAATAAATGGCTGGAGAAAAATTTAAAAAATATTAGCACTCCTTGTTGATGGGTTTGCTTTGGAATAATTTTCTCTTGTATTTTTAACCCCGCAGTTTGCCATGTGAGAATGATATTTGAGGAAGAATTGTCTCTTCTCTTGTGGATATAGGTATAAATAACCATTTGGTTTATATGATCATTGGGGTTTGAGAAAATGATAAGTTATTATAATTTGGGATGAAAATACAAAGTATGATATAACATTTGTTGTTAAATTATGTTATTTTGAGGAATTTATCTCATTTTGGTAATATTATAAAATATAGTTTTTGAAAAAGGACAACACGTAGAACGTGTGACAACCCATCGCGTCGGACAAAGCTGTGGGAATCGAACCCACAACCAAAGTGCGATTGGGATTTATCGCCTACCACTGGACTACGTGAAGTCCCTGGTTAGTATGACTATTTTTTTTTGTTAAATGATTTTATTGATCAATAATAAGCTGATTTGAGTTCTTATGTCTTATCAAATGAATACCCTTGGTATAGGAAAATGATTTGGTGATTAAGTGATAAATGTTATTTTGGAAGATGTTCGTTTTGTTAGGAACACTATATGCCAAAGGAAAATAGAATACAATGAGGTTTCATTTGTAGAGTAATGGTGGATTTTTATCTACATTTTTATTGTTGATTTATAGTGATTTGGGTTATTTATGGAAATGATTAACCTATAACAGAGAATATGTGATGATGTTAATTACTTTTAAGTATGTGACTTTAAGAGTATTTGATGTCATTTGGAGATACAATGTAACATGGGAGACTACATAATCAAATTCTTCTATGTTTTGGGTTTCAATATTAGTTTGGATTATATTAAAGGATTTTAAGGACAATTGGTTATTGAATGGTATCTATTTAACTTTGGGGTATTGTTGGTTTAATTATAGAAATTAAAATTAGTGCATATTTATCTCAATGAATATCCTTTTGGGGGATTATTAGAACATTCACTAACCATTTTGGTTTTGATTAATATATGGTTTATCCTGCATGGATCATGTGATTCTATAGAAGTTTATTCTAGCTCTTCCAGTGTGACCAAGTCTTCTTGAATACTCATCGTTTAAAAAAAATTGAGTTAGTGGTGGAAATTTATTAAAGAATGAAAATCTACTTAAAATTTAAGTATATCTCATAATTTTCTTAGTCAATATCATAAATGAATTCCTCTTCCTTATGTAATGTAACTTAAAAAAAATGTTGTCCTAGATGGTACCTTAAATCATCACTAATTTATGGCTTTGGGATTGTTGGCCTTTTCATAGCCATGTTCTCTACCACTCTCCATCAGATAATTGATGGTTAGATTTCTCCTCCATATCCATATTTTCCTACATGGAACCCTAGTATGTGTTATTTTCGGTAATCTTCATACTTTCCACTCTTTATTTTAAATAGAGGCCTCATTAATTCATTTTTCGATGTGGGATTTCAACTAAGATATTTTGAAATGTCAAAAATATGTGATCCCAATACCCTATATTTTGTTGAACCGATGGTACTTCAAATCATCATAGATTGATGAGTTTAAGGACCTCAATTTTATACTTGTTTGTGATTTATGACCTCAACCACTACCTATAAATATTTACGTTTTTCATCCAATTATATGTCTCTAATTGCCACCAATGTTCTCATAATCGAGATCATAATTTGGTGGTGACCCTTTCATTTCTCTTTTCCTCATATTAAGACTAAATTTTAGTAAACCAATTTCCGATGTGGGTTTTCCCACAAATATATTTTCTATTTTCAACCTTTTATTTTCGAAGAACAATTTCAAATTGCGAGGACGCAATTTATTGAAGGAGGGGAGAATGTAACACCCCAAGATTTCATAGTGTGTTATTTCTTAAAAATAATTCAATAACATGCACTACACGCAACACCGAGTTCAAGCGCACCATGACTCACCAAACAAGCCGTTCAAAAAAGGTTATGAATAGTATTAACTAAATTTTAAACTTTATATAATCCTTATAATTTTAGAATCCATATAATGAGTTTCTTAGATATAATGCAAGAACAAATTCATTTTCAGTATTGCACTTTTATCAACTATAATAGTGAACCCTTTTTAAATACTATATTTTAAACTTTTTGACTAAATGGGGACATCAAAAATTTAAAATGAAACATCCCAAGCTTCTACGGTACGCTTCTCTTTGAATAATGTGATAGCGTATGTTGTACGCAACACCGAGTTCTAGCAACCAATTAAACTAGCCGTTATGAATAGTAATAACTACTTTTTGAAATTATATATATTTTATATTTCAAAATGGACTTCATTTTTGGATTCAGAATATCAAAATTATCCTAGGGTGAAATTTTGGTACTTTTCGGATAACTTTTATATTTTGATGAATAGTGAAAATTACTAAATTTTAATTAAAAACAACTTTTTTAATCAAAATAATTAATATTGATAAATTATGAATTTGAGTGGTTTTAAAGTATATTTAGAATATATTTTTACCATTTAATATAATGTTGGTCATTGGACATAATTTTACAATTAAACCGAACATAAACAAGTGTCAATCTTTTGATAGTTATTATCTCTTAAAAACACGATTTTTGTTTTGACAGCGGGAATTAATTTTAAATTAATTTCTGCGACTTCTGTGTTTTGAATTTAGGAAAATGGATTCCATATTTGGAATCATGATGTTCAAATTGTGTAAATAGGTAACTTTTATTTTTAGACATTTTGAATAGTTACTGTGGTAAATATTTTATTTACCATGGTTAAAGGGTAAATCCGGTAAATAAGGGTTAAAAAATAATATTATAATAATAAAAAATTACCCTAAAACGTGTCCTAACCTTATTGGTGGACACATAACCGACCATGAGCATCCTTGGGTCAATTTGGGGACCCCTTGGAGCCACTTGTATGTGGTAGGGACACTTTACATTAATAAAGTTAAAATAAAAATAAAAATGGCATAAGCTTACATCTTTTAAAAGAACAATTTTTACATAGGGTTATACATATTGGATTTTCAATTATAAATATTCATTAGAAAGCTAAAACTATTTCATAAATAATGATAGTATATTTATAATTTGTAGACATTAAATAATTTATTTTATTTATGACACAATGATGATGCAGTAATTACTATAATAGTGACCAATTAAAATAATTGATATTATAAATACCCAAATAAATATAATATGAAACTTTTAATGAATTAAACTAATTTTCTAGGATAATATGATATATTAGGATTTATTTAAATGACTTTGTTCGAAGTAATCAATCTGTTATGAGTTTCACAAAAATCAACTATTGAATAGTGTCAAAATTGACATAAAAGAGTTCTTAAAACAAATATTATATTATTAATTGATATTAAATTCCTAAAAATATAAGGTTCGGCCAAGAAACTTATATCATGATAGGTTCATCATTAAAGGACCACTTGGGGGTCGCTTGTATGTATATGGTAAGTTTATTAACCATATAATATAAAAATACAAAGAGACATTGTAAAAGTGAAACTAATTAACTTAGAGTTAATACTTAAAGATAAGGTTAATATAAGTACCCAAACCTCTCTAAATTCTATTGGTTGAGTTTTTTTCGACCCATCACCACCTTAACCTTTGAATAGTCAACTTTGGAGCCATTGGAAACCGAATATGAATTTATTATAAACTAATATCTCTAGCTTTTCCAAAGGTGCCCCTCACCCCTCTTATTAAAGGGCACTCCTCCTTCTCATTTCTTCACACCTCTCAAGCCACTTGGATCGTCCAAACTCTGCCCAACTAAGCTCCCCACATCCCTCTCCTCCTCCTTGAAGCTTCCCCTTATGCAGAAAGAATTTCAAGAAGTCCTTTGGTTCCAACCAAAGTGAGTTACCTAAATTAAAGGTAACGTTTTCTCTTAAATTATTTTCATTTATTTTGCTTCTTCAACCCCCAAACTCTTTTTATTTCCTTTCTTATGTAACAACAACAGTATCCTCAATATACTAGGATGTTTTTATAATAAGGATTCAAACTACACATACACACAACTCCATCTAATGGATGATGAACATAATGTTTCTGTGGATGGCAAACTAACGCCTCACGAAACGATGATTGTTCAAATACATCTTACCGCCTCTCATGGTGGCCATTATGATGGAACTGTAATTAAATATGATATTAATGATATATATTTTATATATAAGCTTCTGTAATTCCATTTTATTTCATACCATTATTCGTTTCATGTTGTATATACATACGATAATTTCATTTGAGGAAGTGCGGACTACCGCCCCCTTAAAATGATATGACTCGTTCATACCACACATGGAACGTATAAATGATGGTGTTAATGAACTTAAGTAACATATATAAAATATTATATTATACTGGAATATTAATATACCTATGTATCATTTGGATTCGATTCTTTTAAAATAAAAAATTAAATGGAAGTAGCGTTCGTGCGTACGTACGGACTACCGTCTCCACGAACGCGATGAGATTCATTCTCCATCGTATCCATTCAAGTATAATTATCATTTAATGATTTAAAAATGATGTTTAAGGACTTGATATCATTCTGGATATGAATAAGATACAACAAACATGACTTATGTGACAAAACATATAAAGAAAATGAGTGAGTTAACACCCGAAACGGCGATAATACTAAGATATTATTATCAAATCAATATTAAAAGATCATATATGATATCATATTAATGTATATGATTCTTGTATAATTTAGTAACAATTATTTCACTATTATACAGGAGGTTAACCTACCCCAACCAAGGAAAAGTACAAGGTAAGGGATTCTCTTATCTCACTTTCAATTCCGTGAGATTTCCATTATTCGCCACTAAATTATTGAAAGTGGTGTATTTTGTATGGTCATTTGATATATATTATCATGATTCTCTTTATATTCATGTTATTCTGTAAATCATTTGGTGGTTATTAACTTTTGGCCATACGACTCAGTCGATTAACGTGGTAAGGGATTCTCTTATCTCACTTTCAATTCCGTGAGATTTCCATTATTCGCCACTAAATTATTGAAAGTGGTGTACTTTGTATGGTCATTTGATATATATTATCATGATTCTCTTTATATTCATGTTATTCTGTAAATCATTTGGTGGTTATTAACTTTTGGCCATACGACTCAGTCGATTAACGTGGTAAGGGATTTTCTTAACTCACTCTTAATTTCGTGAGAATTCCATTGTTCACCACTTAATTATTGTATGTGGTGTATGTGTACTGCCCATGATTGTATTCATTGTGTAATATACTTTATTTTATCGGTATTTACATCATCATGGTATGATCTTTCTTTCATGGGTTTTTGTTTCGTAAGTTACCTAATCGATAAGGGAATTTGAGATCTCAATTTCCACTCTTTTGGCTTTACGCATATTTCATTGATTATATTACCCCAAGATTATGTGTGGAATCACTATTCATTTGATTATGTCATAACTTCCACTCCCCTTCCTGTGGATATAAGTTTGATACACATAATCACTCCATTGATAATTCTCAAGTCATTGATATGAATTTGATAAGAGTAATTTTAACTCATTCTCCATTTGTTGAGTTAAACATCCAATTCGTTGGTATTGTTTTTACAAGAATATGTGTGAATGTCCTTTTATTGTTTTACACTGAATATCCAATCATATTTAGTGTATTTATATTTGTCACACATAATTATGTCATTGATTTATCCTTAACCTAAGGATACAACCTTTATGAGAGATTTCATCTCAATTTACATTCCATTGAGACTTCTTTGATGATATACACCAAATCACTTTTATGTGGTGTATATAATGTACTTTGACATAGTATATCATGATTCCCTTTATTCTCATGATATTACAATGTTTTTATTACCTCAATTATTTGTATTCAAGTGTCTCTTTTGGTTAGAATCTCTAACTAAAATACCATTTTTAAATGTTTTAAAGACTTATTCATCTAAACCTTTCTCATTAATGTCCATGTTTTAAAAATGGTTTTAAGGATTTATTTATATGGACATTAAATTTTAGAAAATAAAAACTCCTTTTAAAAAGTTTCAAAGTGGTATGGGACACTTTGATTCAAAAATCTATTTTTAAATGGCTTCTTGACAAATAGTGTGACTTTTAAATGTTTTCAAGAAAAGGGGGATATTTCTCTCAAATAGTTTTGATGATTATTTTCATCTATGTCAACATCCTTCATTATTCATGATTGAGGTTAATTTGATACAATACAATCTTCCATATTGTATCAAATGAGTTATATTTGACTGTGGATGTTCTATTTTTTTACCATTCATGGTTTGTGGTTAAAGTATTGACATTTCGTATGCTAGTTTTAATACGAATGTTTATTTTATGCTTAAACCTATTCATATGAGGAATGCATTGGACATAATAAGTGACGGGTGGAGCCCGCTATAGCTCCTCGATGCATCGGTAGGTCTCATGAGACAAACTAGTGTCTTGGCACAAGGCCTTGGCAAAATCTTATTTGTAGTCTTGGCACGAGGCCTTGGCTATGTGGTTATGATAGTCTGGCATTATGCATTCCATCATTATGAAAGTGGTTATTGATATTGCATGTGATCATTCGACTAGTAGAATATCCATGTGAGTAAGTAAATGGCATTATTTCATTTTACCTTTTCCATTTTATGCTGAAGTTCAAGTTTAAAAGGCTTTTGTTTTAATTATAAATTGCCTTAAGTGTTTATGCTTATTTATGAAATCTTCTGCTATAATGTTATCCTTACTGAGCATCCGAGATCACCCCTTTCAATGATTTAATTTTTTTTCCCAGGATTATGAAGAAGTAATTTATGAATGACCTGCAGGGATAGTATGAGGGGATATGAAGACAAGATGTTTTTTTTATGATGTAATGTAAAAATTTATGGATGTATCTAGTTATTCCAAGGCTACTAAACTAATCGGTCTTTCGAGACTTGATCTTTCTCATGATCATGCCAATGTTATGTAATAATGCACCGACTCTGGGTAACTAGGGTCGGGGCATTACAAGGTATATGTTATAACTATGGTTTTTCGAGATCCAGTCAAATTAACCCTCCTTTAATTGATAAATAAACAAAAAAATAATTGAATAAATGTATTTAAAATAATTATATGTTTTTTTGTTATTGGTACAACTATTTTAGATCCTTTTTCCATCATATAGAAAAAAATTCTCATTTATATATACGGTTTATTATCTCTATATAGCAATGTAATTTTTTTTAATAACCAATGTACATGTATGGTAATATGGATGTAATTAATAATCATATGTGATATTGAGGACATAATTATTATTATTTAAATATAATATATTAACAAATGCCATTATCTTTTATCTATTGGAAAATGATAAAATTTCTCATGTGTATGTGTGGATTATCACCTCGACGAAAAAATGTCATTGATCTTTCTATTAAAACATTACAAGGATTGTTGAAAATTGTATACAATGAATAAAAATTATATTACTAAATTTATTTAAATTATTGATATGGTGTAACTAATTAATAATAACATTATCCATGGATGATCGCTGATCTAATTTAGGATAAATTGACTGAACAACCATAAGTAGTAGATATAAGCAAGAACCATTCAATGAATGGATTTAAAATGATTTCAAAAATACCTTAAAAATATAATATATATTTAAATTATTCCTAATAAGTTATTTAAAAAATATAAATTAATTTTATATGAAGATAAAACATGTACGGATAAAGGGAGAATCAACGTTTGGGATTTTTATTATAATCTTATTTTATTCCAGGACTGTTTATGTTAGGAATTAATTTTTTAAAAATTATATGATCATAATCTCCAAAGCTCCACTGCATTTTTATCTTTTTCAAATGATTGTGATTTATATTTTTATAATCCATATATTCTCTTGTTTTATCAATAATCAATATCTATGTTACATGAAAGGTACATTCTGTTAAGAATTATGTTTTAATGTTTTATTTACAACTCTATTTTTTCCATGTCGATGTTTTTTTAAATTTTTAGAATTTAATTATTTATTCAAAAAGGATTATATGAAGTCAATTTGGACAATATTTTACTTTATTTATATTTTTTAATATTAATCTTCTAATCAGTTTCAAAATGAGGTACATTTCGAATTTCAACCAAAATTTTTAAAGGAATTGTTACATTAACGTTTGCCTCAGTAAAATATATTTAAACCATCATAACTGGTATTTTATTTGATTCCTAATTTAAAATTTTCCATTTTTATTTTCAAAGGAAATATTTTCCAAAATTAATTTTGAGTTTTGATTTAAAATTATATAAAAATAAATTGAAATTATTTTCTTATAAAAATTAAAATAATTTAAAGAACAATTTATAACATTGTTATTATGTAAAGTTACAAGATTTTTTTTAATATTATTGTTATATTTTAATTTCTATTTTAAATTCTTGGATTTATTATTAAACCATCATTTCTAATGAATTTATGTTCAGCATTTATACATTACTGATTCATGGTTTTGTGGTTACTAACATCTCATGATCACATTCCCTATTACATACCATATATCATTTCGTTGGACATTGTTTTCTACTCTATATCCATATATTAAGTTTCATGTATTTATGTGATATTATATACACTAATTTAATATTATATTAATTTTAAACCATTTCAATATATGGTGTTAGTTATATAAAACTTGTTATGAATTTTACTTTATTTATTGGAGAAATATTTCATATTGTTAATTCTATATAGATAAATTAGGATTTATAAAAAATAGGATGAATTATACAGATAATATAATATATAAGGAATATATAATATGTGTTTGTAAAATATTTGGCCCAATTATTGATATCATCTCAATGCATAAACAAAACTCATGAGAAAAAACAACTTGCAAAAAATATTAGGTGTGTTTCTACTTTTTCCCTGCCCATTTATTCAAAATCTCTAGGCTGGGGCCATGAATGTATGATCCCTAAAATATTTTCTGGGCACATAATTGTAAGATCATCAATGTCAAAAATTATGAATATAGTTTTATTAAATTTTATTCTAATATTATTATTATTATTATGTTGTTACGATCAACCGATGTACATTGAACTCAATATGTCAATTGAATGGAAAGTGTTTTGATTATCCAATATGTCATGTTGACTATTCATCTTCATTTGGTATAAAATCCATTTTAAATAACCCTTATTAAGAATCTGATATCACCCTTTATTTGTTTTACATTCCCCATGATACGAAGAACAAATCTATGAATTATTTCAAGGATTCAAGGATTTTTCATAATCTATGTTTTTATATTTAAAATGTAATATGGGAATCATGTATATATATATATATTATTTCAATACTTTCAAACCAATCGATCCTTGATGGAGGGATTCCATATGTCTTGTACAAATGTTTTTATATAAATTGTGGCTCTCGCTTTATGGATTTAGGGTCATTACACTAACATGTCTGAGTGGTGGAGAAAAAAATAAAAATTAGAATTATATTTCACAACAATTATTAGGTGAAGATGCCCAATAATAGGATTGATATATAGTTAACATATTATGTACCCAACATTCTACCATTACTTTGGACTATGAAGCGATCTTCTTATAATATGTGTATCAAAATTCAATACTATCATTAATTATTTATTAATAATCAATCATCTTTCATTTCATAATATTGTTTCTTTGTCACTACATTAATGTTTACCTTAATTATCTAATATAATGTTCACTAAACAAATAATATAATGACAAATTTTATATCTATAATATTAATTAATTTTCCCAGTACATTGATTTTCTTTATTAATAATGACATAAATAAATATCATCATCAATCTTGAAGTACCATCCCCATTAAAAAAGATAATGTATTATTACCATCCTTAATTTTGGGTACTAAGACATACATATTCCTATATATAAAAATAGTATTCCCAAATGGAATGAGAAATAAGTAATAAAATAATATGTAAATGAAATAATATATATAATATATTAAAATTTTTATATGATTATCAACTTGATTCATATATCCATCATCATTCCAAATACCATTCTAAACCATCCACATTATCACATAAAATATTTCATTAACACACTACCAAAAAGTAATATAAATATTTATCCTCTCCATATTAACAATACTAGGATTTAAATTAAATCAATAAAGGGTTTTATATTCTAGGATAAATATAAATAGAAGAAAAATATACTTCCATCATCAATAATCATCAATTAGAAAATAATAGCATTTTAATTAATATATTAAAACACATTATAAAAACATTCTTTACATATTCAATCTATTATAGATATCATATATCTTTACCATATTGGTTAAAAAAATTCCTCATGATAATACTTTATCAATCAATAATAATTTATTAAAACAATTATTTTTTATTATAAATATTCTAATAATTCTCTTAATCTATTTATTTCATCTGATGAAATTTACTAATGTTAAAAAAACTCAAGAAAATCCTAAACTATAATCTTCTATAACTAAAAAAACATGGAAAATTTATATTTTTTTATAAATATAAAATATTCATAAAATAAAAACAAAAAAATAGAGAACAAAACATTCTTGAAGATAACATGTTGAAATAACATGAATATCAAGTTCATATATGAAATCAACCAATTAAATCTTACAATTAATTTAATATGAATGATAATACTCTTTCTGGATAATCTCAATTATTTACCCATTAAAAATGAAACACATTAGTACCTTGTTTACACATAAAATAATGGATAATTTAGGAATACCCTACCTCAAATATAGTCTTCATTTTTTTTGAAATAAAATAAAGAGAAAATGTTTTCTAGATTAAGAGATTATGAAGAAAACTTAAATAACACCACCCTCTATCAAATATTGACCCAAAACTGGTAAACTATAGCCAACTATGTATACAACCATTAAGGGAATAATATAAGGATTGGACCTAAAAAGAAATAAGAAAATTCACCTTGAATCAAAATGTGATTAATCTCTCATAACAAATGTCCAAAACAAATCTATGAGAACTCACAAAACTCCATAGATGTGTCACTATCCATCAAGGGTTAAGAGAAAACATGGAAAATCAATAATAGATGGCAATAATTATTAGGAAATTTCATATTCATGAAATCTATTTCATATTTCTTAGTCTCTCACCTCTCTAATGACTGTTCCAAATATATAACATCCTAACCTGCGTCACTCTAATGTAACTTACCAGGAGCACCACATGACCTCGTGCATGCATTACTATATGTTTGAGGATTATAACTATAAGTGTGGGTATAATGGGGATGTATAGAGACTATAAAATCAAGGTTATATAACTTTAATTAATAGTAGAATTATCAATAATAATATCCAATTAGATAATCTAAAATAAATAGACATCACTACTTTGTTTTGATTAATAAGTAAAACAACCCATATATATAAATATATAAAATATACATAAAAAACAAGTCATGTACAAAATTAATATCATTTATGGGTAGATTATATACAAGATATTAAAAAATAATAAAACATCCCAAACCTAGGAAAACTGTTAAAACATTTCTTGAGTCCTCACCTTGTCCTATCTTTTATGATCCACGTTAAAACTCCTATATAATTCCAATCATAAGTAATCTTCCTTAAACCTGGAATGCAACCATAAAGTCTTCTCAAGGTCCCATTTTTACTCAAGTATGTTATTTTATAAATAATTAGGCCACCACCAATGGTGTATTAAAAAATATATATTCTAGTAAGACACATAAAAATGTGGAATAATAAATAACTACAAATAATAAATAAATTAACCATAATTAATCATTTGATTTAATGAAGAAACTCTTGATCAACCAAATCATATTTTTCTAGTATCATATTTCTATTAACATGGTATGTGAGAACTATAGATAATAGTGGTCTACCCGGAATCCACTTCTATTCCATGAAAAATGAGTCCATGTACTTAATTCACATACACACTCTGAGGGAATTATTCCCTACCATAAATTAAAATCTAAAAAAATTGGAATCAAACCACACACTAATATCAGGTATACATGATGGGTAATGGTTTCATTAATATAATTCACATCCATAAAATGGAGGATAGATACCATCTTTGAATTCATATCTATACAGGAGATAATGGAATCCTTCCTAGAATTCACAGCCAAAAAAGGGTGGAAATATCATACTTTGAATTAAAATTAATACACTATAAAATAGTTCCCTCCCCAAAATTAACATCAACACATTATAAGAAATTCCATAACCATAAAATATTCTTTCCACAATTTATTAAATTTTCCAAAACATATCAATTTATAGATTATCATTTTTATTCTTAACTCAATCGGGTCAAAAATTCTTCAAGGTTCTTCCTTCAGTTTCCTCTAAAATAAACCATTTTATTAATTATGGGCACACTTTACTAGGTTGTTAACATTCTAGGATCTACATTTAACATAGAAAATTTACTATCACCATAAATTTATTTTATAATGAAATATGAAAATAAATCCATTTTATTAATCTTTAGGTCAATAATACATTAGGTCAGTGAAACCACACATCATATACACACAAGAATGAGATTAGACAATAGGGATACCATATATATAACCTACGTTATGTGTGTAAAATTGTCTCCAGAAATATTAGTATATATTCGGAGGTTGGGAAATCAAGTATTCAGACAAAATCCATAAAATAGGGAATAAATATGAACAATCTAATTTAAATATATATTAAAACTTGAGATTAAAAATAATCAATGTTGACTGATACAATTTCATCTAGTTATCACTTTCAATAGATAACACTCAAATCGGGAGTAGAATGAATAAATACACTCCGTTGAAGAATGGTTCTCAAATAGAGGATAAGGTGGATGAATTACATTATACTATAGCGAGGAAGATTCACCACTAAATTATTCATAAATTTATATAATTTATTTTAATTAATTTAATATTTGTATCCTTTAAATAGATAATCTGAATGGTTTTTACATTTAATTTGTTTGGTCTTTGAAAAGGTGTTATTCTCACTCTATACAGAATATATATTCCTCCAAGTATAATATATATATAATATATAGGGTTTTTTCCATTGAAAAAATAAATTTTCATATTATATATATGTGATGTAAAATGTACACATATAATACATTACATTTTTCATTAAGAAATACCAATTCAAACAATATTAACTTCATATGTATGAATTTTCCCTTCATAAAATTTAAAACATATTGGTATACCACATAAAATATGATTTTCCCATTAGTAGAAAACAATACATTACATATTCCCTCTAATACATAATATATATCAGATACGTAAGGTTTTCACTATGGGTGATAATACCAAAAGTTAATATATTTTACTAAATAGATATTGTTTTCCCTTTGGTAAAAATCTGTACCTAATATATATCACTCAATACATAATTATTTTACATTGGGATAAAAGAAATATGTAATATAATTTCCCACATATATAATATATTTAACAAATATATAAGGTTTTAGCCTTAGGAAACACCTTTAAATTTTATTTTTTCATGTAGAACATTTTTTTCTCATAATTAATATATATTCTCCATGATGTAAGGATTTGTACGTAATTTATATTTTTAAAAATATAATAAAATAAAAAAATATTTTTAATTATTTTCAAAATGTTTCTATACCCTACATACATCATCAAAAAACCTTGTAGATACAAAATGGTAGTGACATAAACCTCCATGTTCAACTCAACTTCCCAAACCTAATTCATAACATATTGTGACACACCCAACACGTTTCTAGGTTCTAGTATTCATGTTCAATCCATAATCCTTCATAAATTACTATTATTGAGAACTAAACCATTTATACTATTCCAAAAAATCATAGAATACATCAATTTAATAAAAAATTTGTTTTATGTAAAATTTCAAATAAATTCAAAAAATTCATGATTTAAAGGAAGACATTAACATGTTTCATACATAGATAATGGTGAGGGCGTTTCAACCTCCCCAATGTAATTATTTTAATTCTTGAAATGTCTCCCCAAACGTCACT
Organism: Viscum album; assembly: GCA_963277665.1. NCBI lineage: Eukaryota > Viridiplantae > Streptophyta > Magnoliopsida > Santalales > Viscaceae > Viscum > Viscum album. The sequence goes on from OY728136.1 coordinate 2,094,852,597, forward strand.
AATCCCCATTATTTATTTACTATATCAATTAAAATTCCATGTCCAACTTATTCTCCAATTCCTCCTCCAAGATATTCATGTGTTTCCACTACACTCTTAATAGGTGAACCATCATTCCACAAAGAGTATTTTCACTTGAGAATTCCATAAGTGATGTGTCATACTGAAGAGTTATGTCATCTGTATTTATCACAAGGAAATGTTTGAGAATGTTTTTTAAGAGGTGGTACATTAAATACAAAATTTTTATCATTGAAACTCAGAGGAAGAGCAGTCAAGTATAACACCATAATTATTATATCTATGACCTCGAATTGACTTGTGTAAGTACTTCATAGTTTCCCCTAAAATAGAATATATAATTTTCCTAATATTAGTTATACCTACATGAATACATAGTTTCCCACCTCACATTTTGGAGGATGGAATTATTGTTTGGTGTATTACCATTACCTTCCCTGATAAGTAGGAAATTGATTCTTAATCAGACAGATGTGCTCTAATGTATCATTCACATGATTCAACCCAATAAACAAGGAATCTCTAGACTCTATAAATCACGCCGTGGATTGATATCGGTTAAACTACATATCCAAAAATGGTTCCAACTAAATCATATCCTCATAGATATTATTTTATGAAAACTCTATAAGTTCAAAATTATAATGCCCTGATCCAGAATGCAAATAATAGTGCATTGTCTTGATGTTTTACACGGCCTTAATCATGGATATATATATTCCAAAGGATCATAACATGTTATGAGGTCTGGGTCATCTAATTTGTATATTATTCCTTCAAATCATAGAAAAAAATTTGATTAAATAAGAAAACATCATAAAAAATAATCATATGACCATTGAGAGAAAATAATAAACATATAAAATAAATAATGAAATTGAAATCATATAACTAGAAAAAATTCACCTCACACTAGGCTGATCACATATAAAATATTAATAGAACAAAAATATATATAGGAACTATTTCTATACTCAAGCCTTAACACAACCCAATCATCAAATACTCATTGAGCCACACTAACCAGAAACACTACACCTCATGAGGTCTAACCTGAAACCCAAAATATATTCTGCATTCACGATGGGGTTCTCAAGTAAGTTGTGAGTGTATAATATTTTTCATATCCCCATGAACCCAATATATTTCAAATTATACCCATGTTTTCATATGTGAAGAATAAATATTTAAATATATGATCTCATTATAATATCATGTGATAACCAATCCACCCTAACATCATATGTGATACAAACAAAAATTGGATCATTAAGTAATAACCAGACTTCCCAAATACCGATTAATTCCAAATTTGAATCCATGAATGAGTCCATTAATCATTTTACATACATAACAGTATTTACTAGAATACTCATGGTTGAGATTAATTAAATATCAGAGCAATACCCTACTTCATCATGGGTCTTACTCTATGTACAAGAATTTACAGTCACTTAACAGAGGTCACATGTGAAATTTACAACCTCTCCATTTTCACTCAAGGAAGGGAATATCCCAAATACCATACCACTTCTTAGTCAAAAGACCTTCTCACTCATGAAATTCAAAAAATCTATTCTCACATTACATTATAATGTAGGCCCCATCACACTCATTATTGTTGGAAAACTACATTTCCACTTAAGGGTAGGTATTTCATTGCATCCTAATTATTTTCTTTTCCCTCAACGAAGGATCCTTCCTCAAAACCTAGTTCCAAACCATATCACCCATGGATTTCCCATGACAAAACTATCTCATTAATTATGAGGACAAATAGTTCTGAATCCACACCTTCTAATTCAATGATAGTTTAGACATCAAACATAACAAAAATTATTCGTCACTCAAGGAATACGAACCATAGCCATAACACACATGAAATATCAATACTTGGGGACCCATAATAAGGGAATTAATCAATATACAGATAAATTAACATGAAATAAACAACACACGTAACTCTCTACTAAAGACATATTCTCACCACACTATCTGTTGCATGTAATTTTCTTAGGAATTAGAACCCAAAATCCAATCATTGGAACTAACTCACATTTATCTCCCTTGAAAATTATATATCATAAAAGATGTACTCAACCCTTGACAAAATAAGTTGGTTCCAATTTTTTTTTTAAATTCCACATCACTGCCCATTCTCACTACTAAGGTAACATCTAGCCAAATTCACTCTAATCCCATTTAAAATCTCAAGCAAGGTCCTCAAAAAAATTCAAAATACCTACCTAGATATCAACTATTTTTTAATACATGAGAAGTCATGAACAATAACCTTGAGGAATCACCTCTCTATCACATTGTTCTAAGTCTTGAAGCACTTATACCTATAAAATAATACACCAAGACTCTCATTCTGCCTCAAGATCGAGTTTCCCATCTATCATGCGTTTTATGATCCACTATATCTTTATTACTCTTTACCAAGACACACTTTCCTATGTTATTATCCTTATGTTACCATCCTAATATATATGATCCATGGAATATATATCAAGACCTACCCATGACCTCTCATATAAAAAAAATATCATATTATCCCCTTGGTGTTTATGTTGTTTGGTAATCTCAATGAATCTTATTTACATAAGTGCACTTTATTTTACTATAGGGGTTAAAAACCTCCTCATAAATTTCCCATGTCGATCTATTATTCTATATATTCTTTACTAATATCCATTTATATTCAAAGGCATTCACCATTATAAATAAAAATGAATATTTAATTTTATCATAGGGGCCAACTACCCCAATATCTTGTTTATCATCTCATTGATCTTCACCAAGATTAATCCAATATTTCTCATGCCTTATCTAAGCTCATTCCACAACCTAATTAAAATCTCTAGTTACACATCAAAAATAATTACTTAGAAATTTTTTTAAATAATTATTTAATTCAATTCAAAGAGTTATAGTCATCAAAAACTCATTGGGATATGTTGCATCAATATTTCCAAACTGAATGAAATGTGTTAAATCTTTCAGAACAAACAATAGTTTAAGTGAAATAAAAATTAAGGTGTATTGAAATGATTAAAAATATAGAAGAAAAGGAAAAATTACCTCAACCTAATTATGAATCACAACACAAAATATCCACCATCATAGGGGATTTAAGGTAACATAGGGGATGTGACCCAGCCAAAATGACATTTCCTAGCCCCCATGTTCCCTAAAATTGCAAGAACGTATAGATGCTATATTATTGTTCTACCCCACCCCCCACCCCCCCACCCACTACCAAAAGTTATTGTAGTTTTTGATCATAACATTCCGTAGTGGATTATGGAGTGACACTTCTTCTCCAAGCTACAATAGGGGGTGACCACTATATGCTTCATAATGACAACTTCTTGGATGAAAACATGTGTGGCCCTTCATCCCTAGAGGTGTATCACCCTTATAATTCATGAAAATGTTACATTCCATGTTTTTCATCACAACATGAATAACTTCAGTCTATGGTCATCTCTGGATGAAAATAACATCCATAGAGTGACCCTTTTAGGGTTGTGGTGAAACCAGTTACAAGATGCTAAATTTCTGCACCCATGTATCCCCGACCCAAATCCTATGTCACACAATTCACCTAAAATTACTTCCGCGACATTTTACACTTCCCAAACCTTATGCTAGAGATATGAAAACATTTAAAACAATAATCTGATTCCTAATACAAGTAATAAAAAATTATCTGTATTTAAAAAATAAATTTATCATAAAAAAACAATGTATTAAAATCAATATGTCAATAAAAACTCCATAACATAGGGATTCTCATCCTTGATAAGTGACATCAAAAATTTAACCAAAAATCTTGATGTACCTCTATAATCAATTCTATTAAATCTATCCTCATATAATCTATAAATAACAAAAAATATTATTTCTTAACTCTAGTCATCAAGTTTAGAGACATCAATATTTATATAAAAATATGTTTTGATTCTTCAAACTCCTCATCCATGTTTTTGACGATGAAAATGATGTTTTTCCACTTCACTACATTTATTTCCATGAAAAATCAATAGATATTATCCCAATAGCCAACATCACCTAAAATTATTGACCTCGGGTGTTGATGCATCACAAACCACCTATTCTGACCTAAGTGACATAACCTCCTAATACATCTCATAACTTCCTAAAACACACATGAAAGTCTAACCCTACCATGAAATGTTTTATACTCATCTAACTAAACTTTTTTTCAAATTATTTTCATGTGAACCAGTGCATCAATGATCTAACTAATTATTAGATCCCACCAACTATATCTTAATATCATCCCAAACACATGAACTCTATTAAACTCCTATTATAAATTCTAATTATAGTATTTAATATGAAATTAGATATAATATTATCCACCCCACACTAGAATTCAAATTCTGCCTCTACCATCCAACGACTGGTCACACCACACACATTACCCTTTCGACAAGGGTGTCATTACACACAGAAAAGATTTTATGCTTCCGATAAAATAAGTATTCATATAATTTACTATACATACCAAAACACTCATCTACCATGGAATATCACCATTACATCATTTCATCCAATGATTGGAAATAAATAATGCACTCAAACTCGAGTTCCATCTCGAAACATCAACTTCTTCCCATTCATAGATTATGAGGAAAGTATCCCTTGACATCCCCTAAAATTAACCTATAATGGGGTATCCTCACCCAAATATCTTATAGTGTACAATAATACATTTGGGTTTCTTATTCAACTCCACATAAACCAACCAAAACAGTTCTTGACATCACATCATTATTTCTCATCCTGATCCATGATCACCACCTCTGAAAACACCAATCAAGGAAAAATATCTGATCAGTTTCAATACAAAATTTTGATCCATTTATCATAACACTATTTACATTATTCACATCCATAATTATAACTCTACCATGAGTTGAAACACTAATGAGAATGCCTCAAATAACCCCAGTCACCTCACTTTTAGAGTCACCCAACATCCAAGTCGACCGAGGGACCACAACCCTCTTTTGAGTGGCCCACACAACCACACTATTCTCTTAGATTTCTATAGTACATGAGTAATCTCAACAGAACTACTCACATTCCACTCACCAATATAGAAACCCAGTATCTCGAATCGACACCAACATGCATGGGCACTCATGTAAGGAGTTTTTTCTCAAAAAAAACTTTTTAACCAGCACTCTCCTCCCCAAAGAAGAGTAATCAATAATATTTCCCTTTAATGGGTTCATTCCCACTATCCATATCAATCTCACTATAAACTAATTGGTACTCGCTTCCATACCAATTGACCTCATAATCGAAGTCATGTTTCCATTAGAGGTTCCCCAACCATCCCTGGATCGTGAAATTAAACCACTAACCATATACCTCCATAAATTTTTTATCACCATTAGAAAATTACCTCAGTGATCCCTTCCCTATACATAAATCATTTCACAAAGACAATTTCCTACCACATGACCTCCTTCCACTCAGTAATTATTTACAAACCATGATTACATACCTATGCTTCCTCAATCTTGTATTTGACCATCTAGAATCATTACCCACTCTCTGATGGAAAATAAAACCTAAATCATACAAGTACATGAATCAAAATAATAACGAGCTCTATATACCTAACTCAACACAAAGGGAATCTCATATCTCATTCCAAAAGAATTTTAAATCCCATTCTTCCAAACCCATTTATGCTTACTCATCCATTCATACACTATAACCTTTCCCTATGGAAATATGTGTTCATAAAAAACTAGATATCATGTTCAATAAAATATAATTCAAACAATATAATATATGAGAAATAACCATATAGGTCATTGATGAAATTTACGTTGATTGAACCATTATTCTTGTATCACCTCTCAGAAGTGTCTCACAATTATTGAGGCATCACTACGACATCTAATGCCAAGACCAATCCATCAACGGTTTCATAAACATTACCTAAGGGATTATATAATTGTTTCAACTAGAGAACACCCATTATATATACATGTAAACTTCAATAAAATAATTATATATCTCAAATAAATATAATTACTCCAATAAAATCTATGGAAAAAATATAGATATGTTGTTTTTTGAAACATTGAAAAACTAGAGTATATCTTCGGTGAAATAAATCAAACACAAGAATGTTCATGTTATATGAACCATATGTTGAAAACATGATGTGCACTATTTTCAATGGTATTAGATATAAAAACTGAACAACAATCTATGTTCAATCATCATATTTAAATCAATATCCCAATTACAATAATGAAAACCAAAATTGCAATCTCATCAACTTGGTAGCCAGGAATTCCCATTAGAATGGTGTTCATGAAGCACATGTTTGAGGTCTATCAAAAGATTTTATATATTTATAGAATATCATTAAACCATACCCCAAGCATTAATACAAAAAAATATCGGATACCTCTTTATAATACCATAATCCAGTACCCAATACACAGTACTCTAGTTGGGTGTGTTGGGGGGGGGGTAAGATGTGCTTCCCCATATGCTTGTGGATATTGACACGTATAAACTGACTAATAAATCAAAAAAATAGATTAAACCACAAATACAATTAAAAAAAATAGTCTGAATAATCTATATAATGGGTTTTAGGGATCATCGTATGATATATGGTAGGAAAAAACTCCAAATATTTCTCAATCTATCATCAACGAGAAAACATGTAATGAATAAAAAAATATTGACCAATAATAAGGCCAATAATACACATGTATAATAATGTCTCTTTAAGGATTAAGATTGATGGAGACCACTAAATTAGTTAACATAATATTACCACCTCCTTAGGTAATCCACTAGCCTATGGATCTTTATTTATAATCTTTGGATTTCCATACACTGAGTTGGGTAATAATGATTTCATCATGTGTAACGAATCATGATATGAGATAGAAGATATATTGGTAGACTAATCATGTAATCAAGATAATAATGTAGGCATGATCACATTCCCTTATAAATCCATCCTTAATGCTTATTGTTAACTAAATATATCATAAATTTGAAACAGTTTGCATTCTATCAAGTAGAACTCTAGTGTTCCACCATATTGGAGTTATATTAGTTAAAGAAATAAATTATTTAGATATACACATTAAAAAACTGATCTCATGGATATAGAACTAAATTATAATTGTGTGTGGGGGGGGGGGGGTTGATCCATGTGCATGAATTCCATTCATGAAGAAATATCACCAATGAGTCATAAAATATAAAACTAACTTTTATTCCACACCCAAAAAATCTCCCTATTACACTAAAATACCATAAATACTTTATATATACCCTTAAAACTATTTTTAAATCCATCTAAATCAATTTTAGATATTGTTTCATCAAACATACTACATTTTGAAAAAAACTGGGATCAAAACATAATCTTTATTTGAATCCATAATTGTGTGACCCTACGCACCTAAATTGCATTGAAATCTAAGATGAAATCTATATTTTGTATATTTAAGAAATTATAACCCACCATCAAAGGGACATTACTAATCATTCTACTAAAGGGTATGGTGTGTTCTCTATCAATCAAACTCATATAATTATAAAATCATCTCCACACAATGATGTACCATATAAAAAATATTTATAGTAGTTTAATATCTTCTTCGATGACATCATGTGATGACATGAAATGGATCAAAACAATATAGTATACATAAACACAACTTTTCAGTATTCTCCTAAATGATTGAAATAATTGATGAATACATAATAGGACATTAATCTTATAGATGAGTCAATCACATGTACTACATTTCTGTAGTTGAAAAATCATTTGTGTGTCCACTAATAGTCTCCATGAATTCCCTTAGTCAAATTCAATCATGGTCCAAATTTCTATACCTATTATACTGGTTCACAAAATTCATCTTGTTTGTTCACCAACCGGTGATATAATCAGAAATAATCCTAACCACTCCCATATTATCTAAGTCTTCTTTTCTATAATAATTATGGAATCAATATATAAAGTTTCTCATGCTAGGTATCTCATCAACCATAGGTAATAAAGAATTGATAAAAATTTTACACTAATAGTTATATCAAGTATTTTCTGAAATTCCATGACATATACTTTATCAAACCAGTGCATGTAATAAATATGTACTTAATTCCTCGTGAATCCATTATTTGTTTCACATATACAACTCATTATAGTGTTTAGAATATTATATTCATTCAAAACATAAAATATCACCACAACCCCGTACACATCATCAGTGTCATCGTTTAAGGACAATAATAAATTGTACATTGAGGAGATATTATCATTTTATTTTTCATGTAAATTTAATTTCATCACATGTGAATGACTTATAAATGGATATTTATATTTATTATAATAACATGTGGAATTTAAAACCTTTACAAAAATTATATCATGTTTGCAACACCAATAGATTCCATTTGACCCTCATATTTTTGCTGCAACAATGGTTTTGTTAAAGGAACCACTAGAATATCTTATGGATCCACCCAATATATCTTTCCATTCCCCCTCTCAATGTCTATAATATTATATAGTGTTTTAATAGGATGTTTTTATACCATCTTTGAGACCTGGGTACCATATCATGATCAATATATGAAATGATGTCACATTAAATCTCAATTTCTATTTCAATGATGGAAACCACTTTATGTTTAGTTATAAACTTTTAAATCCATAGAAAATAATGTTTAACCATATGATATTGTAATGTAAATTGCCTCTATTATCGGGTCTTCCATGAAGGCTTGATTGGAACTCTTCCATGAGCTGACACCACCATTATTGAAAAACATGAGTATACATGGAGATATCTTATCATCATTATCATATTAGAAACTACCATCATTATAACCATTCCCATTGATCTCATCCTCACCTCTAAATACTAATAACATATCCATGGTCCTTTCTAAGTACTATAGGGTGTTATTTAGGGAAATATATCCACTCATAAAATTATTATTATGATATCTATAGGTAATGATAAATTCATAGTTGGAATAAAGTTGATTGCACAAAATTGAATACATAGAACCTATGGTATACCCATAAGTGATTCTACCACCCTTTCTAAAACTATAAAAGGATCATAAATTGTCCAAAGATTCATACCATATACCACTAGTAGAGATCCATTCAATGAGTTATCTATTTTATACTTCTTTAGAACATTACTAATATATATATATAATGGCACAATATAAGAAAAATATTAGTTCTATATATGAATATCTTCATACCTATTAAATTAAAAACTTCACCCATGTCATTCATTAAGAATAATTTTCTTATCCATATCAATATAGAGTTATGTTTCGGGGTGTCATTTCTGATAAAAAGTATTCCATTTACATATATATCTGAAACACCACTACATTCCCACCAATTCACTTGTGTACATAAGAATCATCCATTTTATTGATTTAACTAAACACTTTTATTACATCATCAATTGAGATATTGAAACAATGAGAATATTAACTTGGTATAGAAATGATTATCTCGTATTTCATACCTTATCAGACTCATTTAGAACAACAAAACCATGATATTGAATCATATGGACGTCCACAACTAATTTTCTATTATTGAAAGTTGTGTTATCATAAATTCAGTAGATATAATAATCAAAATGTGTTTCTAAGGATATGAAATTCTAAAAATAAATTATCACCACAAAAGGTTACACATATCATTAATTTTCAATACTATAAATTTGTCTGAAACCCTTTCCCAAACTGTGTTCCTTATAGGTACACATATTACCATCTATATCAGTTTTCATATTGAAAAACCACATGAACCTTATACTTCAACTCTTAATGTGAATCCACCAAGTTCTAAACATAATTACTGTATAAAAATTACATCCCATATTTCATAGCATTTGATAATTTCTCATAATCAAAACTCTTAATGAATTTCGATTAGGATGTTGGTTAGCCTTTAATGATTTTTTCTTCACTATAATGTTTTATGAGATATCTATATCTCTCAGGTTCCTAATGAATCCTATTATACCTTCAAGTATATTTCATAACATTCGATTGTTCAACTTCCAAAACTCTTTATAGAACTATATTAACCTCTACCTAAAGAAAATTTAATTCTTTTTTTACTTCAACTACTCTATGTTCAACTTTCCTTCAACAGAATATTTGAAATAAATATTTCTTTTCAAGGAATAAACCAGTTCATACAATGAAAAAAAATTTATAGAAGGATTGTAGACATAAGATCCTATTGTTTTCTTGGTATAACCATAAATATACATTTATATGACTTAGGGTCATTTTTATTGGAATAAAATCATCATAAAATTACTTTATAACATTAAATATTAATAAAATACATAATTAGACGTTTTATAGAACATATTCTTTATGTTTTCTTATGACTACATTAGATATTAACAAAATTAATGAGAAACATAGCAGTTTAAATATAATAACCCTATAATGAAATATAAATTTCAAACTAACTTATCAAAGAACAACCAGTATCAAATAAGGCATGATGTATCCTCTTAGAAATACCACTAAAATTGGGGTTTCTAATGAGGAGTTAACTGTTGAAAAATATAATAATATCTGAGATTTTTAGTGAACTAATTGATCAAGTATTCAACATCAACATTTTTTCAGAGAATTTTAATAAATTTTTCAAACTGATTGTGTAATTAATTCTAAAATTAATTGAATTTTTCAAAGGTTTCACCCTTTTTATTAAATTAATACACCTAACCATACTGACTAAATTTTTCAGTAAATATTAAGAGAGCTCTAAAAACCACTCACTTATGTACTCATTAGTCGACATAAATCATTATTTAGATGATCAAAAAATCCATAAGACCATTAACATTTTTTCTCAAAAGGTAAATTAGAAATTTTACCTAATAAACAATATTCTCAATTCCTAAATGATCCATTATAAAATAAGTTTGAAAATGAATCTATATGGAGTCTTTGAATGTGATTCTCATATATATTTATAAGGAAATAATACCAAGGGTGGGTAGGATTAAAATCACCCCTAACCTTTTTATTCAAAATGTTGAATATTGTATTATCTATATTTAGAATTTATAAATAATTGACCATATTTTCAATACAATTGAACATCTAGTTCACATATATAGAATAATTCATATTCTTAATAGTGAATTAAAAATCCCTTATTTTCTAAATAATATATTTGAAATAGTGCTTCTTTTTTAAGGAATATAATAGTAATTATCCAATTCAATGAATAGTCAAATATATAGATTTATATCTTATGTGTCAACCTGTAATAAAGAAAATATTGTACATTATGGGAAAAAAGATATACTCCTCCTTTCATAAATTCCCTTATATCATTGATTCTTTGTTTATCAGCACTAATGTGTGATTCACACTATGTATCCAATATCCATTAGTGAGAGTTATTAGAAATTATTCCAATAATATTTACATTATGATACACATTATTATTCACTACGAAAATGCATATAATCCGAGGATAGAAGTGTATAACTATTTTATATTTCATACCAAAAATTTATCTTAATACGATTTTAATAAATTATTTCTAAATCCATGAAAACGAAATATATTTCAGTGATTATCATGTTTTAATTCATTAAATAAATCAATTTTAATGGCATCAACCACACTAAAAATGATTAATTTTACTTCATATCTATTCAAGGGGATGGGATATATATTTCACTAAAAAATTAATATAATTTAGAGTTTCATTCAAAACAAAGTTATTTAGGGAAGGAATAATCACAATCTTAACAACTTTGATTATTTAATAGTTGAGAAAAAAATAACATCATCCAACTCCATTATATGGATATTCTTAACATTATTACTATGGTATATAATACTATTACGATCTCTCAACTAGTGTAACTTAATGAAAAATCCAAAAACAATCTAAAATTAGATAATCGAGGGGAACCTACCTTTGGTGTGACCTGTAACATCCTAGGTAAATAAAGGATATTATATATTCATATTTTTTAATATTTTTTAATTAAATATTAATTTTATATCGAAGTGGATGTTATGTTTGATGGCATGCCCAATATGCAAAAATGAGTTTCCTTGAAATATTAAATTGCACACAACGTTGAGCTATACTGAAAAATAATAATATAAAATTAAAATTTTAAATAGTAGTTAATGCATAGTTGTTTTATTGGTTGGAATGAATATAAATAACAACAATATGATTAAATTTTTTGTTAAATATCTTTACATTTATCCAAAAAAAGTTAGAGACTTAAAATGCGAATGAATCAAATATTATGCTTAAATACTCTAATATTTTTTAAAAGGATGATTTACCGCCTTTTGGTGGAGAAACCTTTTTAAATCTAGCTTTTGTAACATTTAAATATACTATTTCAAAAAATAAAATTATTCTTTTATATCAGGGCATCAAAAATCACTTTGGATGAAATTTTGGTATTTTTCTGACAATGTTCATTTTTATAAATAGTGAAAAATACTACATTTTAATTCAAAACCACATTTTAATATAATTTATTTATATGGTTAAGTTGTCTTTTTAAATAGTATTAAATTATAATTGGATTATATTGTTATGATTTAATCCAATTTTGGTCATTTTAAGTAGTTTCACTTTGAAATTGGACATAAACAAGTGTCAATCTTTGGATAGTTATTATTTCTTAAAAACACGCTTTTTGTTCTGACAACAGGAATTAATTTAAAATTATTTTCTTCTACTTATATATTTTAAATTTGGAAAAGTATATTCCATTTTTAGAATCAAGAGGTCCAAATTTTATAAATCTGTATCTTTTATTTTTAGACATTATGAATATTTATTTCAGTAAATATTTTATTTACCATGGTTAAAGAAAGAATATAGTAAATAAGGGTAAAGAAATAATATTATAATAATATTAAATTACCATTAAACGTGAATTAATATTATTAAATGATACAAGTCTGACCATGGGAATCATTGGGTCTGTTTTGTGACCCCATGGATGCCGCATTGGAGTGAGAACGACATTTTATACTAAATAATTGAAATGAAAAAAATAACATAGACATATATATTTTAGTAATACAATTTTATATAGTGTTATATAAGTTACATATTAAACTATAAATATTAATTTTAAAGGAATAATCATTTCCTACATCATGGTATTTTATTTATAATTTATAGACATCAAATATATAAAATTATTTATGACACAATGATGATGCATTGATTACCTTATTCATGTATGATTTAAATAAATTATATTATAAGGATTAAAAAATATCCAAAACCTGTCCAATTTTTATTGTATTAATTTATTTCGACTTATATTCACCTTATCATTCTTATAAAATATGTTTTGGACCTTTCATAACCAAAAATAAATTTATAATAAAATAATACTTTCAAACATACCTAAAGAGCCCCTCCTCCGCCTTATAAATGGCCATCAACAATAACCCACTACTCACACCTATCAAGCCCCTTGTATCATCCAAAATCTACCCAATTAATCTCCCAATATCCATATTTTCTACCTAGAAGCCTTACCGTAGGTAGAAGGCGCATCAACAATCCTTTTGGTTCAAACCAAATAAAGTTACCTGATTTAAAGGTAACGTCTTCCCTCAAGTTCTCTTCTATTATTTTACTTCTTCACTCCATATGATCTATTTATTAATTGTTTACATAATAGAACCAGTATCCTTAATATACTAGGTTATTTTTATGGGAATTATTCTAACTACACATACACACAAATCCGTCTAATAGGTAAAGAACATATTGTTTCAGTGGTTGGAGAACTACTGCCTCATGAAACGATGATTATTCAATATTCTCGTGCCACCTCATATAGTGGCCATTAAGATGGAACTTCATTTGTATGTGATATATATTATATTTATATTTTCTCCATATATTTTTTTTCATTTATAGCATACCTTTATGGTTTCTATAATGGGTAAATATGATAATTTTATTTAAGGAAGTGTGGACTACTGCCCCCTCCTTGTGATATGACTCATTCATTCCATACAAAATACATATAAATGATGGAGATAATGAAAATATATATCTTATTATACTTTAATTATAATATAACTAATTATCATTATGTTTTTATTCCATTAAAATATGAAATATAAATGAAAGTAGTGTTTATATGTACGTACGGCTTACCGTCTCCATGAATGGTCCATTTCATTTCTTGTCTCCAAATGTTATGTACTATTACAAAAACATATATATAATGGATATATAGGATATATATATATATATGATATCTAAATCGTGAATATCATTCTGTAGATAATGGAATTCTGACCACATTTACAACTTATAATTATAAGAAAGTCATTTTTGACTCAAGTACCAAATATCGAGAAAATGATCGTTATTAACATAAATGATTATATAATGTTTATAACATGGTAATAAGTGATATAAAAGGAATAATAAACCTGAAAAGGTTCTTAATCAAGTTTAAAATAACTTTAGTTTATTATTCAGGAAATTAAATAATGAACAGGTTAGGTCAGACACGATGTAAGGGGCATTGTCTAAATATCCTTTCATTGAGGCATACATTGATTTATACACGACATTCCTTTATATGGTGTATAAACCCCTTTTACATTTAATTTCATTCCAAGTGAATATTCTCTCTATGAAGAGTTTTACTAAATGATAGAAAGGAATATTTCTTTTTAACTTACGTGGTGACAATGATGTTTTTGTCACCATGAGTATTATTTTATCTTTGTATTTCTTAACAATCCATTTTGTTTTTAAAGGAAACAAAATACCATATACCCTTTTTACATATTTTTTATAGAAGATTATTTTTGATAAATCATTGATTATTTCAATATCATTAAATAATATATTGCTATTTAAATGTGCAAATGTTAACTTTCCTTTAAGTTTGTTTAATTTTTCATGAATATGTTACAGTTCTTGGGTATTTTTATGTATACGGGTGGTTCTGCGATAAACCTAGGGCTGGTGATCCTGAGAAAGCTCTCCAAAGCATTGGGTAATGTGAAGGAGGTAAACTTTAATGTTTCTCCGAAGTGATTTAGGTAATATATTATGATTGGAATTCTAAACGTAACTCCCTATGTAGCTATGATAGTTACAATTTAAGTATGATATGGATTCCATATGTTACCTTTGTGATTTATGATTTCTATGTGTTATTCATAAAACGTATGATTTCATGATGTATGTTAAACATCTTATTCTTGGAATGTATTGATGGACTAATGTTTTCTTCTATTAATTTATAATCCTTACTGATCTTTTTATGATCATCTTATGTTTTTTAAATGTTTTTTCACAAGACATAAAGATAAATAGGGTCAATGATGGGATTAGGGAAATGCCATGTTTTCTAAAATAGGGAACTAGACATGGCTCTTTGTTTCATGAGTTTTTATTTTATGAAGAAAATTGATACAGATTAGAAGTTTATACTTTATAATATTTGAGATGTAATGTAATAGTTATGGCCTAATTCTCTAAAACCATAAAACAAAAAAGATTCTCAATGTGAATAATTAAATTAATTTAAGATTACATATTGTTTAAGGTTAGGTCATTATATTTGGCATCAATGGTTGGTTTATATATCATTAGGAGTTGGGATATAGTTAAATTAATATCGATAAATTAATGTATGTTAAGATTGATATGATATAGAATTTACATATTACCATGTTTCATCAAATAAAATATTTCTCTGTTCAGAATGGTTTTCCATAGAAAAAACAGGGTGGCTCTGATGGGACGACCTCAAGATGAAAACAACCTTCCAAATTAGCATCCTATGTTAGTTGGAATCCTAATTGAATTGTTCGTTGCAATGACAGCTCAATTGACTGAGGTGATAAATGGTGGTTGTATTTATTGATGATATTTTGGTATATTAAAAAAGTAAAGAGGAGTATGAGATAAATTTAAGGGTTGTCTGACAAACCTTAAAGGAAAAGAAACCGTATGGGAAATTTAGGAACTTTGAGTTTGGGTTGAAAAAAATTTCATTACTTGGTTGCACTATTTCAAAAAATGGCAGAACTATTGATCCTGTTAAAACAAAAGTTATTGAAGAATGGCCAAGACCCTCAAATATTACCATGATCCATAGTATTCTAGGTTTAGTAGGTTATTACCTAAGGTTTGTCGAAAATTATTCACGGTTATCTAGCCCACTGACTATGTTAACTCGAAATGGTTTTATGTTCATTTGGAAAAAAGAATATAATGATTGTTTTCATGAATTGAAAAGAATATTGGTGAATGTTTTATTTTAGGAATTACCTTCTAGAGATGGTGATTTTTTATATACAATGATGCTTCATTTAATGGAATTTTTTTGTCCTAATGCAGAATGATTAGGTAATTACTTATGGTTCATGTTAGATGAAACCTCAAGAGTTAAATTACCCAACACATGATTTGGAAATAACTATTGTTTTTATTTGAATTATTAATTTGCAGGCATCATCTGCATAGGGTAATAATTGAAATATATACTGACCACTAAAGTATGAAGTATATATTCACTCATAAATAATTCAACATGAGACATTTGAGATGGATGGAATTAATCAGTTATTATGATTTAACAATCCATTACCATCTTGGAAAGGAAAATAAATTGGTTGATGCTTTGATTCAAAAATTTAATGCTACATTAACTATGTTATGTTTGTAACAAGATAAATTGATTAACAATTTGATGTACGAGGGAAAAGATGTTGTTGGTGTAGGAGATTCCTCTATTTTGATTCATGTGTCAGTGAAATCGTCTCTATCAGATAGAATTAACAAAGCATAGAAGGAAGATAGTGAGTTATATAAAAAGGTAGAGTGGGTTAAGAAGGGTATGTTACCTGGGTTTAATATGGATAGAGACTCTATTTTGAGATTTGGGAAAAGATTATGTGTGCGTTATGATTCACAATTAAAGAAAGGGTTGTTATGTGAAGCTCATAGTTCTCTTTTTTTTAGTTCATCCTGGAAGTACTAAGATGTACAGAGATATTTGGGAGTATTACTGGAAGGATGGAATGAAAAGAGATATTTTTTACTTTAATGTGAAGTATTTGACTTGTTAACAGGTTAATGCAAAGTGATAGTTACTGAATGGGATGCTTCAATACTTACCTGTTCTAGAGAGGAAATGGGATAATGTGTCAATGGATTTCATCATGGGATTACCTAAGACATCTCAAGTTAATATTGCGATTTGGGTTATTTTTTATCGATTGAAAATATTTGTTCACTTCCTTCCTCTTTGAGATAATTTGTCTCTAGATCAACATTTTTAGTTTTAAGATAAAGAGATAGTCAGGTTGCATGGAGTTCCCCTATCCATTGTATCTGATCATGATACTAGGTTTACTTGTAACATTTGGAAAAGCTATCATAAGTCATTGGGTACTTAATTAAATTTTATTACAGTTTTTCATCCTCAATCAGATGGGCAGTTAGAACGATCAATTCAGACTTTGGAAGATATACTATGTGCTTTCTCAATGGACTTCCAGGGAAGTTGGGACCAATATCATTCTTTTGTTTAATTTTATTATAATATCAGAATTCTTTCCAGTATACATATGGCCCCATTTGAGGCATTATATGGGAAGCAGTGTCGAACTCCATCTTTTTGGGATGAAGTAGGTGAAAGAAAATTGATCGGACAAGAATTGATCGAAGAGATGGCAGAAAAAGTGCAGTTGATTCTAAAATACATGAGAATACCTTTGAGTAGTTTGAGAAGACATGTGGATAACCGGAGGAAGGATCATTCATTTGAGGTAGGGGATTATGTCTTTCTAAAGGTTTCTCCATGGAAAAGTGTGATGTATTTTGGTAAGAAGAAAAAGTTGAGTCCTAGGTTCATTGGACCCTATGAAATCCTGGATAAAGTTGGTTCAGTTACCTACAGAGTGTCTTTACCTCCATGTTTATCCCAGGTACACAATTGTTTTCATGTTTCAATGTTTATAAGGTAAATTTTCTATCCATTTCATGTTTTTAGTCTTCTGGTAGTATAGTTAGAATAGAATCTATCATATGACGAATAACCAGTCTAGATTCTTGACCGAAGAGAAAAAGTGTTGTAGAATAAGGTGATTAATCAGGTAAATTTTTTGTTTAAAAACAATATGGGTAGATAGGAAACATGGTAATCTGAAAATCATATGAAAGATAAATACCCCTATTTATTTGTTAAGTGAATAAAATTGTAAGGACACAATTTCTAAAAGTGGGGAAATTATGTAACATCCCATGTAACTAAAGGATATTATATTTTCATATTTATTAATAATTTTGAATTAAATATTAATTTTACTTTAAAGTGGATTCTATATTTGATGGCATACCCGATACGCAACAACAGGTTTCTTTGAAATCTTATGTTTCAGACAACGTTGAGTTATACTAAAAATTAATAATATAAATTTTTTATTTTAAATGGTAGTTAACACATAGTAGTTGTATTGGAGAGAATAAAATAAATAACTAAAATTTTATTACACATGTTTGTTAAATTTCTTTACATTTATCTAATAAATGTTAGAAGCTTAAAATGTGACTGAATCAAAATTTATGTATAAATTCTCTAATATTTTTAAAAAGGTCGATTTACCACCTTTAGATGGAGAACCCATTTTAAATAATGTTTTTGTCACTTTTATATGTTATTTTTTACAAAATAAAATTAATCTTTAATATTCGGATATAAAAATTTACTTTGGATTAAATTTTGGTACTTTTTTGATAAAGTTATTTTTTTATGAATAATGAAAAACATTAGATTTTAATTCAAAACTACCTTTTAATTTAATTTATTTATATGGTTAAATTATATTTTTAAATGGTTTTAAAGTGTAATTGGATTATATTTTTACCATTTTATTCAATTTTTGTCATTGAAATTAATTTCACTTTGAAATTGTACATAAACAAGTGTCAATCTATTGATTGTTATTATATCTTAAAAACACAGTTTTTATTTTGACAACGAAAATTAATTTTAAATTAATTACAACCACTTATATGTTTTGAAATTGGAAAAAGGATTCCATATTTGGAATTAGGTGGTTGAAATTGTATAAACTGGTAACTTTTATTTTTAGAAATTATGAATATTTACTTCAGTAAATATTATATTTACCATGGTTAACGGGAAAATATGGTAAATAAGTGTAAAAATATAATATTATAATAATATTAAATTACCCTAAAACTTGTGCCAATCCAATTGGATGATACATGTCTGACCATGGGTATCTTTGGGTCTATTTTGGGACCCCATGGAGCCAGTTGGGATTGATAATGATATTTTATATTAATTAATTTAATGTAAGGACAAAAATAACCCAAACATATATCTTTTAGTAAAACAATATTATATGGGGTTATATAAGTAACATATTAGACTATAAGTATTAAATTAAAAGATAAAAGGATTTCCTACATCATGGAATTTTATTTATAATTTTTATACATCAAATAAATAAAATTCTTTTTGACACAATGATGATGCAGTGATTACCCTATTAATGAATGATTTAAATAAATTAGAGTATAATGATTAAAAATTATCCAAAACCTATCCAATTATTATTGGATGGTTTTATTTCTACTTATATCCACCATATAATATAATTAAATAAATTTTTAACCTTCTAAAACTGAAAATAATTTTATAATAAAATAATACTTTCAAACTTTCCTAAAGAGCCCCTCCTCCCCCTTATAAATATCCACAATATCTAACCTATTACTCACACCTATCAAGCCCCTTGGCACGTCCAGCCTATCCCAAATTAATCTCCAAACATCCCTCTATTCCACCTATAATTCTTACCTTAGGCATAAGTCACTTCAAGAAAGCCTTTTGGTTCCAAACAAAGGGAGTTACCCGATTTAAAGGTGACGTCTTCCCTAAAGTTCTCTTCTTTTTTTTACTTCTTCACTCCATATTCTCATCTTATTATTAGTTTACATAATAATGAAAGTATCCTTAATATAATTGGTTTTTTTATGAGAAATATTCAAACTACAGTAACACACACCTTCGTCTAATGGGTAATGAACATACTATTTCTGTGGACGGCGAACTATTGCCTCAAAAAATGATGATTGTTAAATATTCTCACACAACCTCTTATAGTGGCCAATAAGATGGAAATGTATATATATGTGATGTATATTTTATTTATATTGTCCTTATGATTCTATATTTGTGTTTTTTTCATACCTTTAGGGTTTCCATAATGGGTAAATTTGATAATTTCATTTGAATAAGTGCAGACTACCACCACCTCAATGTGATATGACTCGTTCATGCCATTTAACGGACATATAAGGGATGTAGTTAATGAAATTATACATGATATTATACTAGAATTATAATATAACTATTATTCATTATTTTTCATTCCGTTAAAATAGGAAATAGAAATGAAAGTAGTGTTCATGCGTACGTATGGCTTACCGACTCCATGAACGGTGCATTTCATTTCTTATCTCCAAATTTTATATACTATTATAAATACATATATATGCCAGATATATATGATATATATGATATCTAAATAATGAATATCATTCTAGAGATAATTGAATTTTGACTACATGGACAACTTTTAATTATAAGTAATTCATTTTTTGACTCAAGTACCAAATATTGACAACACTACCATTATGAACTAAAATGATTATATAATGTTTATAACCTGGAAATAAGTGATATAAAATGAATAATAACCCTGAAAAAGGATCTGAATCAATTATAACTTAATGTTCTTTTATTATTCATGAGATTAATGAAATAAAGGGTTAAGTGAGATATTAGTTAAGGTACTTCGTCTCGATCTCCTTTCATTGACGCATACATTGATTTATACATGAATTTCATTTATACAGTGTATAAACCCCTTTGAATTTTAATTTCATTCAAAGGTAATCTTTTCTCTACGATGTGTTTTACTAAATGGCCAAAATTAATGTTTCATTTTAATTTACCCAGTGACAACAACCTTTCCACTGACGCGAGTATTATTTGATCTTTGGCTTCCTTAAAAAGTCGTATATTTTTTCGAAGGAAAATAAATACCATATACCATTTCTACGTATTTTGGTATTGAAAATGACATTTGATAAAGCAATTATTATTTCAATATCTTTATATGATATATTTTCATTTAAATTTAGAAATGTTATCTTTCCTTTATGTTTGTTTTATATGTTATGAATATGTTATAGATCTTGGGAAATGTTTACCTATACGGGTGGTTCTGAAATAAACATAGGGACGGTGCACCCAAGATAGCTCTCCAATGCATTGGATAACATGATGGATGTAAACGTTAATGTTTATCCTAATATATTTAGGGAATATACTTTAATGTGTTTTCCAAACGCAACTCCCTATGTACTTATGACAGTTACATTGTAAGGATGATATGGATGCCACAAGATACCTTTATGACTTATGATTTCTATGTGTTATTCATAGATCTTTTGATTTCATGCAGTATGTTAAATATCTTGTTCATGTTATGTATTGATGGACTAATGTTTTATTTATTTAATTTATAATCCTTACTGATATTTTTATGCTCATCCAATGTTTCTGAAATGTTTTTCACAATACATAAAGATGAATAGGATGAAGGATGTGATCAAGGAAAAGTTATGTTGTCTAAAACATGGAACTGGACATGAATCTTTTTTTCAAGAGTTTTTATTTTATGAAGAAAAATTGATAATAAGTAGAAGTGTCTATATTGTAATATTTGAGATGTAATGTAATAGTTATGGACTAATTCTCTAAAACTCTAAACCTGAAAATATCATCAATGTGAAGTATTAACATAATTAAAGATTATGTATTGCTTAAGGTTGGGTCCTTATATGACTAAACCAGTATCCACATACAGAGTTTCTTATTACTTTCATGACTTACAAAAAATAGTCCATGTGCGCCTAGCTTTGGCATAAACTAACCAGTTGTATAATCGATGCCTTGATAAGGGTTTCATTGTCAGGAATCTTCCGCTTAATATTTTTGAGGTTTTATTTTCAAAATCACCAAATCTTCATAAAAAACCTAATAGTATTAAATTATTAACTATTATTGTTCTTGAAATATTAATTTATTGTATTTTATTATATTTTTATACATGATTACAATGATTTAGTTTTCAAATCCCTATTCTATCAACCCAATTAATGAGTTTTCACTATAATAACGTGTAACTCATTAAACAAAACAGTCCTTGTGTTACTCACCCAAATAGATGTTCCAAACATATTTATACATATCAATAAGAATTTTATTCATATGGTACAGTAAATCTTATTATAATGGTTTAGAACTATGTGATATAGATAATCATTACATGATTAAGCTTGGATACATACATATCCAACCACCTTTATTCCATAAAAAGGTATAAGCCTCTATAATAGTGGGAAATATGACCCATGTTCCCTCTACCTGTGGATACAATACACATGATTGATTAACATTCATAAAAATTCAAAAAACATTGAAAAAAACTATGCCCAGTTACTAAATTAAGGGACATAACCTCAATTATAAACCTATTTCAAGGTATATGAAAACTATATTTTATGGATTTGTACATAGAGTGTAATTCATGAATCTATTTCTTAGAAGAAATTTCCTAAACAGTTTTCATGAATAATACTCAAATTCATAAGAAATTTTACTAAACATTACTATTAAAAGAATTAACAAATAAATAATTTATTTATTTATTTTCTAAGACATGATATAAAAATATGAAATTTTTATATTAATTTCATACAATGTAAATCTTATATAACAATGTCTATATCAAACCATTTATACGAAATTTAGGAATACTATGAAAAATTATGAAAATAGTAAATTTAATTTATTATATTTTCATCCCAAGACCCTTTTGAAAGTTACCTCCTAAATAATGGTATTCTTGGATGTCCCTTACATAGAAACCCCTGATATAATGGATGTATATAATGAAACATACATAGAAATGGCTAGCTTCGGGGTAATATGGTCTTAGAATAAAGGTATTCCATAATACCATTTACAAAAACACTATATTTTGGATATGTTTAACCCTTTAATTATCTTCCATTAGGTAACGTAATCCATAAAAAAAGTACTCATATTTTTCATCTGGATTAATAGGACATGAAAAACACACTTGTGCTACATTTTTATGTCATTCTTTAAATGTGGGTGTAAACGTTTTATGTTTCACTTGATATTAATTTTTCTCAAATAAAACATTCACGATCATGTTGATATTATATTGACACTCAACACAACTCTAGGAAATGAAAATTGATTTATATTTTTCAGGACTCAAAATATAAATAGTATTTTCTAATAACACTTGCTATAATATGCCCTCTTGATCACATTAATAGATTAAAACATTTCCCATTGAGGGAGTGGAAGAATCCACTAAATTATTATCACATAATGTAATGTATAATGTAGGAATACCGGTTACAATTAAAATAACATGTAACTTATTTAAAATTAAAAGAAATGGGTTTATCTAAGGAGAAAAAATTCTCTAATAACACTATTAGGTTCTGAGGATTATCATATGATTCATAGTAGTGGAGGTGAACCCATATATTTCCAAATGTATCATAAATTAATCATTATTTAATGAATATAAATACACAAAAAAATAGACTATACCAATAATGGTCCTAAATTACCCTACATCTCAATGGACTAATCTTGATGATGATAAATGAAACATCAAATATAATCTCCCATCCTCCTAGTTAATTCACTAGACTTTGTATCCTCCTTTATAACCATAGGATTACCAAACTATGAAAAGGGTGATAGAACCTTTTCTACTCATGATAAATTATTCCAACGGAAGGAAGCTAAATTCAAATGTATTAATACATAGTCCAAAACACCCAAAAAGAGGTATCAAATCCTATTATATCGAAATCATTGAAGTTATTCGTTAATGAAGTGTTCCGTCACTTTGTTGAAATCACATGGTAGTATATTGTTACAAATTATTTTATTACTATTATATAAAAACTTCAATTAAAGATTAACACACCATTATAAACCCATATCAATGATTTATAACCAACGAAGAACAATATGTGAGGATAGTTTCATGTGTATGTATCCTAGGAGTATAATGAAAAACTATTGAGTCATAAAATACAACTCACCCTTTTAGTTCAAATCCATCACAAACACCATTCATATTAATCATCATAATATGTAGAATAAAGTAATAAATGTATCTAGTAAAAAAATAAATTTTGTATCAAACAAACATAGAGCATTCATATCCCATTAGGAAGATAAAACATACAATGTAAATCAAAAATATATATAAACATGTTCCAATTTCATCCTTGTCCCTTAACATTATAAAATATCATAATACCCATCAAGGTTCACCATCCAAATCTATAACATTGCATGTTATTTAACCTGAAATAAGGCATAAGTTCTAGACATGCATTGGGGTACCCATAAAGGGTGTGAGAATATACTTAGAAGGGTAGAACCACACACTTCAAATATACATTATCATACTAATGTTAATATATTAGTAGGATTAATTATAAAAAAAGTTCTTCAAGATGTTATTTTCTAATAAGGCCACACACTTCAAATATACATTATCCTACTATGGTCAGGTCTTTTATCAAGTACCCAACCAACCCCTCACTCTATGAAGTTTTCATGTCCAATTAATGATCTTTACCTTATCCCTAAAATTTAGGATGGACCCTAATATTGTATCTTTCATTAATAAAACCCATTTCTCAATTAAATTGGTCTCATTAAACAATATCAAATCACATATCAACCTGTAACCCATCTCATATAGGGTGATCTAACCTCTATAACCAACTCAATATAAGGGTTTTCAAAATAACAAGACCACTACCTTTTCTATAAAGAAAAGGTCCTTCGTCGCATCCTTTGGGCCCAACCATCTCACTCATAAATAGATCACTTCAAAACCATATCACTCATAGTGATGTCAAATTGTTCTCAAGACACACATTCTCACACCAGTTTGGCTGAGGTTTCACACTCAACTAGAACTCCATATCACTGATGTAAACCCTACCAATGTCATTTCAATCATAGTGGGGAAATTCATTGAGAATCATCATCACATTTTTAGTAACAAAACATGTATTTCTTAATATACGTAGCAAAGAACATGGACCACAACCCATCACATGTACTCACCACATCATCTATTGGGATCTAGTCACTTTATAGTAATTCCTTAATTTACAATCAATGGCATAAACTCACATATGAAACCCCTTGGTGACCACACATATTTTAGCACTAATGAAACCATTCATTAATATAATCATTTTAATCTTTATTAACATTCTTCATCAAAAACTATTGTAGTTTTATATATATTGTCTCACTATACATACTATCAATCCCTTGTAAACCATGGGAAAAATCCTCAAAAAATTCCCACAAGCCCAATATTGGTATCCTCTTATATATCTCAAGGGAGACCTCCTAGCCCATCGACTGGAGAAAGGCCCTTCATCACACACTACCAAGCATGAAAGGATGTATCTAAATCGGAACTCTTACCAAGACTAACCTCTAGCCTCATGAATGATTTCCTCATCACTATTTAGACATAATACTCACTCACCCATCATCGATCAGTCCTAAACCCCATATTAATATGTTACTAGACATCAGTAACCCACCATTTTTATCATAGAAATTTAATGAACCCCAATACCCTTCCAAAACCGTTCTTCCTATCAATAAAAACTTTTTCCTCTTTGGTGGCCTAGATAAGTAGTGATCTCAAGGCACCCCAAATGCAGAAGTGCACTTTATTTTACTCTAGTTGTTCAATTCTACCCTTTTCATTTCCCTATGGGATCCTCACATTCATATTCGCACTACCCAAACCAATGTAAATATGAAAAGACAGACACCTAAAAATGTATTTTCATATTAGTTTTTATATAGGGTTCACCTACCTCGATACCAGAGTTAACCACTCACAGATCTTTGTCAAGCCTCAACTAAGCCTATCTATGCATTATAGAAACTCATTCCACATCCACAGAACATATATCAAGTTAAAAATATAAATAATTGTGTATGAAAATTTATAATAAATTATTTAAATTAATAAAAAGAGTATTATTATTTAAAAAAATCTAGGAAATGATGTTTCATGAAAACGTCACCCAACAACATGTGCTCAACCTTTTTGTCCCTCCTCTGTCCAATCCATGAATAATGGATATCACCCTCGACTGATTCCACTAGGATTTAGTGAAACATTAATCAAAATGATAGTTAATATCACCCAAAAAATAATAGGATACAATAAAAAGAATAAATAATAGGTAAAATGGTAGAAATCTCCTTGAATCACTATAAAAATGAATCCAAACCTAACCCCAAGAAAGGGGATTTTAATGAACTACTCAAGACCCTCAATCATTGGTCTAGTGATAAGAACACTAACATTACATAGAATCATTGATACCATGCGATGTTTCATAAACCCCTTATTTTTGAGATTATGCAATCAATGAAGAGAGATAATGACCCATGATTCCCGCCTCCACTAGGTCTTTGTATAGAGTCTATCACTAATGGTATAAAAATATCATAGGTATGGGAGAAATTACCCTATATAATATAAAACAGTATGCTGATATAGGATAAAAACCAACAAGAAATTCCAATAGATCAGTGATATTTTTTTTAAAGGTTGGGGACAAAGCCTCATTTTATTAATTAAATCAAGGACCTCTTTAGACTGGATATATATATATATATACGACCCCAATGTAAATACAAAAATACAAGTCTACAACAATGACTCAATAACAGTAACAAACCCTCTGGTAATATCTTCCTTGGTTCCAACAATCCTCCTAAAATCTTGAAAAATAGTTTATATACACTGTGTGAGCATTCATGTATACTCTTTAGGAGAATAAATAAGGTCTTGTGTGCACATGTGAAAATATCATGCAAATTTTCCTATTAATAAATAGCATAACCATCAAGCACCTATATAGGCCAACTAACATGAACTCCACCTCACAATTTTTCTCGAATAAAATCATTCATCCAATATTATAATATAAAATTTATATTATAACAAAAAAAGGTTCCCCACTTCCAATTCCCCATTGACTTTTATCTCTCAGAAACTAACATAAAAAATATTGTTCTCATATCCCTTACATACACATCACATCTGAAAAATATCTCATTACACCTTTCTCAAAGCCACGTGGTCAATCTCTGAGGATCATCGGGATGTATACCTACCAACCCAAAACTCATATGTTATTTTATCTAGTGAAATCATTAGGTAAAATCAAAACATATCTCACCTAAATACACCTTGTCCATCATACCACATCTAACTCAAGGACACCTTGGATGTCAGACCAAATCTCACCAAGGTTGTCAGAGCAGGAGTGTTTCATAAACCTAAAGGACGTCAACCACATTCTATACTCATACCATGCATAAACCCCACCACATAATACCTCACATTATTACCTCATCACATTATATCTTATCTGAAAATACATATCCCGACACTATTGGGTAATCTTCATCATCAACCAATATCCTCACTGATGATGAAGGAATAGTAGGAAATAGGGGCTATCCAGCCATCCATATCACTACCATCCTAGTTTTTTGGGGAAACACTCTAAACCTAGAACCTATGATAATCGATCAGGTTTTCCAAATCAGGTGGGGTGTGTATATAAATAGCATTAACATACATGACATATAGATAGCACATATTACCCAACCTATGGGTTCAAAACATTATCACCAGTCCATGAAACATTACCACTACCATACCACAAACCAACCATCAAAACTTATTCCCCTAATATATAAAACACATAATAAAACCAACTCAAAATAAACATGACATTTCCACATTCAGTTTAAGGTTCCCCCACTTTTATTCATTTATCTTTTGAATATCACATGACAAAACCTCTTATTTTATTCAATTAATTTAATACATTTACCAAAAATCCATTTATAAACCATATTTCTTTTTAAACAAAATATTTAATTTCATTTTATCATTAAAATTTATTCCATGGCTATCCGGGAAGCCATCAAAACGACACCACACAAAAACATTCCAAACTCAAAAAAACCACCGACATAACACCACACATAAAAAATTTTCACTACACCACATCAAACAAGACATATCACCACAAAACTACAAGACACACATGCCATACACTTATCAAAACACAAAAGCTTCTCAAAAAATCCATAAAGCAAAACCACACACCACCACCATACGTCATCATTGCTACACACCAGAAACATTATTCACCACATCTCACAATATCCAACATCGCATCCATGCCAACCAACCACCACATCATAGCTCAACACATCACACAACTGATATAGTAACCTCCATCACTACATAATATGTCAAACCACAAACGGAAACATAAAAGGAACAAGTATACACAATATAACACATCCTGGCTTTCATAAAGTTATTCAAGGGTCTCCATGTCCATACTTCTTTATTTTTAATGGGTCTTTTCACAAAAAAATAGATTCCATGGGAAATAGTTTTATTATTCAAATATGCCTTATTCATCCTATTATATAGAGTGATATCACAAAACTATAGAGAAATAGCCTCAAATCATACAAAATACAATGCAAGAAAGGATCTCAACATTCATTCTTTTCGTAAAGGAAAAAAACTGGGTATAATATCATTAGCAGTAATAACAATGTAGTAAAAACATGTTGTATCTCATCATACCCATCAATTTCAATTATACTAATTCAATATCTAATTTAATATAACCCTTATTAACCACCTAATAGAATTATATATCTTTATATCCCTAGATATAGCATGTAAAAATGATAGAATGTGGATCTTGTGCCTCTAAGAAGATTTATGGTCTCATTGGGAACCACCTGGTGAAAAAGACATAGTCTGCAAACTACAACCACCCATTGAAAAACTGGATAAACCAAAACAACAATAAAGGTTTTTACAAAATAGTCTCAGCATGTCTAAAATTTAGCCAAAATAATAAAATTCAATCCTCGCAAAAATAATGAAAATAAATAATGGATATAGAATAATAAATCACTACCAATCACAAGAATTCAATCAACCGAACCTATAGATCAAAGTAGTAGTAATGGGGCTAGAAAATCTCAATAATTGTAATGGATTCACCTAAAATGAAATAAAAAATGTGTCCAATTAAATGAAAAATTCTCCAAACTAGGTTTATAAATAACCTGACCCTCACCTTCTTTAAGATGTAAATTAAAATTTTATGACCCAAAATTCCATGGGCCCATAAATATTACACCCAAAAAAATAAATAATAGGTCATAAACTCATTTCCAAACAAACAAGGATCTTCAAGGTAGAATTAACATACACTTTAAATACCTATCTTAGATCAGAAACCCCATTTTCTTGCTCAACCCCTCACTACTTACAATCCATAAATTGTAGTCCAAGAAATTCATAACCCACTAAATTATAGAAAAAATCTATCTTTTATACCATACACCTACCTTCATTTTCACAACTACAGCTTTAAATCCATAAAATCCACTAGTATCACCTCAAATTTATTTCCAACTACAAAAAACAACAATGTAACAGGATAAGAAGGAATAGAAAATTACATTACATACCTCTCTAATGATTCCCATTATTATGAATGAAAACCAAAAATAAGGAAAACATAAGTGGTCTGAATAACCACCCTATGAGATACTTCTCCTAGATCATGTTACACCTCCAAAATACCACCATCCCAAAAATCCAAACCACTAGAAAATCATTCCACGTAACCACATCACTGCACAACCACACCACTACCTCTCAATGGTCACTACACCACTTATACAGTTATATCGACAAGACACTGCATTCCACAAGAACAATATCTAAACCTCCTCACAAACCAAATCATTTATAGCCACAAAAATGCACAACACTACCTCAATCACACATATCAAGGAATATTTTCATCCTTATCGGTATATTATCCACTTCGGGTTGTACCGACTCATCCATACTGTTTTGACAATGTCAGAGTATAACTGTAGACCCCAGAAAACGCGTCCCGGATATTTTTCAAATGCTTCCATACATGATCCCAGATCGTATAACTTTTCTCAAGCTTCGATTTGGTAGGTTGCAGGGCCCGAATGGAGCTACGGATCAGGAGTTAAGGACATTTGAAGTTGGGCTGGAAATCTGGTTCGTCAAGCCCATTCGCGAAGCCCCCTATGTGATCGCGGAGCGTCGCCGCGATGTAATGAGGCGAGAGGCTCCGTGAACCCGTCTGACATTTGCGATGTGTAGCAAAGACCCGCCGCAAAGTTGAGGAGGCGGTTACACTCCGCGAATGCCCTAACGTTCACGAGCCCGCCGAAAATCCCCAGAGGCGGGAACGCTCCGTGTACCCGGTTGACCTTCGCGACCCGCCACGAAGCAACCGCCGCCCCTTCATGTCGTGTGAGCTCTGCTTTGCTGCGCCCCTGCCTATAAATACCCATCTCACCCCCTCTCCCGACAGACGTCCAAGGACACTTCACCCCTTGGGCGGCTGAGTGGAGCTCTCCATTGCGGCTCCGCGAGGCCATGCTCCGCGAACAGCTTCCTTCACGTTGCTGCTCTGCAAGCCGAGGCTCCGTGAGTCCATGCTTTCTGAGCCCTTGCTCCACTATGCTGCTCCGCGAGACCAAGATCTGCGAGACCCATTTTCATCGCTAGACCCCTTTGCTCCGTGAGAGACCATTGCTCCGCGAGGCCATGCTCCGCGAAGCTACATAGCGAAGACCTATCCTTTGTGAGGATCCTAACTTCGCGCCCACCAGTCCATACTACGGAGGTTGTGCCCCCGCACCCTCGCACGGGGTCACTTCCGGGTTGCGGTCCTGGCCCTCCGGGTCAGTCCCTTCAAAACCGTCACACACCCCCATGAAAAATGGAGAGTCGCACCGCAAACTTTTCAGCCTGGGACGTCGGGATTTTCCATTGCGCCCTTATGCCCACCCACCTTCCACCCCTAGAATACCATGATTTGAGATACTCCTCCACACTCCATGAAACACACTGAGTCAACATATTCTTCTTGGTTTCATTCCTATGTCGTGAGTTGAGGTTCACATCATCAATTCCCCGAGTACCATGAGTTGAAACATTCCTCAGGCAACTCCTCCAAGCCCCATAACTTGGTCCCCATACCAGGTTGAACCACAAAGGGCCGCCCTGGCGTAAGACCCAACAAAAACCATTTCTAAGAACCTTCTTTCTAATAGTCCTATCTATATGACTTTAAACTATAGTACTCCCTATCTAACAAATGATAGGATGCCCCTTGCTCCAAGCAAGTGATTCCTTATGCTCCTAGCATGAGATGCCAACAGTTCTACCTACATGACTCTAAACTATAGTATTCTCATTATGTTCCAAACATAGGATGCCTCTTTCCCTATATGAGAGATGCCTTATAATCCAAGCATGAGATGCCAACAGTCCTCTATACATGACTATAAACTGTAGTTCACCCTATGTTCCAAACATTGGATGCCTCTTGCTCTAAACAAGAAATACCTTATGCTCCAAGCATAAGACGCCTAATGACATGATTACAATGGCATGATTCCATCGCCCCTTGGCATGATACCGCTTGTGAACTAGCAGATAAGTGAGGACCTCAACCCACTAGTGGGTTGGGATGCCCTTATGGCCAGACATGAGGAAGACATTATGGGCAGCTTCTTTGCGTAAGCCCCATTCACCATTACCTCTCCATAGCGGCACCCAGGTAGCTTCCTAGCGTAAGCCCCATTCACCATTGCCGCTCCATAAAGTCACCCAGGAAGCTTCCTAGCCTATGCCCCGTTCACCATAGCTACTCCATAGCGGCACCCGGGTAGCTTCCTTGCATAATCCCCATTCACCATTGCCGCTCCATAGAGGCACCCGGGCAGCTTCCTTGCGTAAGCCCATTCACCATTGCCGCTCCATAGCAGCACCCAGGCAGCTTCCTGGCCTAATCCCCATTCACCATAGTCACTCCATAGCGGCACCCGGGCAGCTTCCTAGTGTAAGCCCCATTCACCATTGCCACTCCATAGCGGCACATGGGAATCTTCCTAGAGTAATCCACGTTCACCATAGCTGCTACATAGTGGCACCCGGGCAGCATCCTTGCGTAAGCCCCGTTCACCATTGTCGCTTCATAGCGGCACCCAGGCAGCATCCTTACGTAAGCCCCCTTCACCAGTGTCGCTCCATAGCAGCACCCGCGCAACATCCTTGCGTAATCTCCGTTCACCATTGCCGCTCCTTAGCGGCACCCGGGTAGCTTCCTAGCGTAAGCCCCAATAACTAGTGTCGCTCCTTAGCGGCACCCGGGTAGCATCCTTGCGTAAGCCCAATTCACCAGTTTCGCTCCTTAGCGGCACCCGGGCAGCTTCCTAGAGTAAGCCCCATTCACCATTGCCGCTCCATAGCGGCACCCAGGCAGCTTCCCACCATAATCCCAATTCACCAGTGTCTCTCCTTAGCGGCACCCAGGAAGCTTCCACGCATAAGCCCCATCCACTGTTGTGATCATATGCAGCGGTCAGCCGTTGACATCCTTGTCTAGCGGTAAGCCATTGTAATCCTATCCAGCGGTAAGCCATTGTGACCCAATCCAGCGGTAAGCTGTTGCAACCCCATTCAACGGAAATCCGTTGACATCCTCATTCAGTGGTAAGCCGTTGCTACCCCATCTAGCGGTAAGCCGTTTACATCCTTATCCAGCAGTAAGCCGTTATGACCCAATCTAGCGGTAAGCCGTTGAAAACCCAATCAGTGGTAAGCTGTCATCATAAGAACTACGTGGACTTTGATTCCCTACCATGGGGATACGTAGGAAGCCTCTTCAAGGATCAAGACCGAAACTATCATCATCCTTTTCCTCGGACCTCCATCCTGGAGTAAGTCTTGGCACCATGGGCCTCCTGACGCATAAGCCCCTCTTCATATCTCATGGACGCACCCTTCGTGACGTGATCATCAGGTCTCTGCTGCCTCTTGTTTCTCACACCGAGCATGACTCATGTGGGATTAGAGTAAACATTGGCCATGGCAACACCCCATTCAGCATGACGTTAAACTGTGTGCCGTCTGGTATGATGTTAAACTGAATTCCCCCCATCTGGCATGACGCTAAACTGCACATCCATTTGAACTATGAGGTCTTTGATCCATGTCATGGCATGGTACGTAGGAAGCCTCCATGAGGTTAAATCCCACCACCCGTCATTTCTTAACGTCAGGTTCCACCCTCGTCTAGCACGACGTTAAACTACATTCCAATCTGACAGCAAGTCGTTGTGACCAACCCAAACTACGAGGACTTTGATCCATGTCAAGGCACGGTACGTAGGAAGCCTCCCTGAGGTTCAAGACCATCTCCCATCGGACCAAGGTCCTTTCTTCACGTCGGTTCTCCGACACCCACCATTATTCCCGAACTACGAGGACTTTGATCCATGTCAAGGCATGGTATGTAGGAATCCTCACGAGGTTCAAGCCCACCACTAGTGGACCCCAAGGTCCAACTTCACGTCAGTTCTCCGACGAATCCCTTTGAACTACGAGGTCTTTGATCCATCTCATGGCATGGTATGTGGGAAGCCTCCCAGAGGTTCAAGCCCACCACCTGTTGGTCACCCCGACCTTCTTCATGTCAGTTCACCAACACCTGGGCAGCCTAGTGTGTAAGCCCCACACCATCCGGACCAAGGTCCTCACTCGCGCCGTTTCACCGACACACCATTATGAACTACGAGGTCTTTGATCCATGTCAAGGCATGGTATGTAAGAAGCCTTCATGAGGTTGAAGCCCATCTCCACCTGGACCCCTGGTCCTTCTTCACGTCGGCCTTCTGGCATCCAGTCTGAACTACGAGGTCTTTGATCGATGTCAAGGCATGGGATGTAGGAAGCCTCCATAAGGTTCAAGCCCATCACCTGGTCGTTCCGACCCCATTCACGTCAGTTCACACCCGTCCCGCATGACATTAAACTGTATTCCACACGTCATTTGAACTACATGGTCTTTTTTCTGTGCTAAGGCATGGTAAATAGGAAGCCTCCACAAGGTTCAAGCCCACCACCATTGGATCGAGGTCCACCTTCACGTCGGTTCACTGACGATACACATCGGACCAAGGTCCACCTTCATATTGGTTCGCTGATGATACCCATCGTACCAAGGTCCAACTTCACGTCGGTTCGCTGACGATACCCATTGGACCAAGTTCCACCTTCACGTCGGTTCGCTGATGAAACCCATCGGACCAATGTCCACCTTCACTTCGGTTTGCTGACGACACCCATAGGACCAAGGTCCACATTCACGTCGGTCCTCCGGCGCACCCAACCAAACTACGAGGACTTTGATCCATGTCAAGGCATGGTACGTAGGAAACCTCACAAGGTTCAAGCCCAACATCTATCGGACCAAGGTCCACCTTCACGTCGGTCCACCGACACCATCCCGAACTATGTAGACTTTGATTCCCTACCACGGGGATACGTAGGAGGTCTCTTAGAGGCTCAAGCCCAACTTCACCGTCGCCCTTGTGATGGTCAAATTTTATTCCCCCTACACATAATTAAACTCTCTATCATCCATCCTGATTCTCACCCGTGCAACCACATCCCGGTGGGATCATGCCATCTACCTCCTCGCTGCTCCTAGTAGCACATGGGCCGCTATCCACGCATAATCCACATCATGTCTCCGGGTCGTTGTCCTCTGTGTACACCCCGATTCATCACCCCTTAGAACTACGTGGGTGTTGATCCTTGTTGTCTATATAGGGTACATAGGAAACCTCCTTGAGGTATAATCCCAGCCAATGGAAAATCATGGTGTTTCCCAATTCTGGGGTGCACACTCCCTGATCTGCCCTCAGTAGTGTCCAGATCAGCTTTCACAGTGTGACATCTTCCCTCTATGGGGCACTCCACCTTTGATTCGTCTTTATGGGGCGTTATGATCACCCTCATTCCGTCTCTGCAAGAAGTTAAACTCACGGCCTACCTCGTGATAAACATGAGATTCTTGAGGAAACCCTCGGAAGACATGCCTTTGGTGTAACCGTCTCTGCTAGAAGTTAATCTTGCAACATACCATGTGTTAGACATGGGAAGCTGAGTAAAACCTCAGGCGCATGCCTATGGAATATGATTCCCCACATTCGACGTGGGATGCCTCGAGTTCTGCACCCTTGAGATGCCCTCTTATGAGGAAGAATACAGGTTCCCCAATGTCAACGCACCCAAAGATGCCCTGACATGCCTGATGTTGTCAACTACTCCGACCGAAGGTTGCTACCATGTTAAGACCCCATGGAATGTCCTGACGGAAGTAGTGTAATTAACCGGCATCCATGAAGATATGGCACCAGGAACAAGATTCACGAACAACGTATTAAATCTATGAGGGAGACCCGGAATAGGTAACGAGTTCCGAGGAGGAATCCATGGAAGGAAGAACCAACATCCCATCATCCCATTTCGATCAAGGAGAAGACTTCCCTAAACAAGGAGAAAATGCCGCCCGCCTTTGGAAAGCAGGAATGCGGGGCAACAGCTGTGCGTCTCGACAGAAGGATGTGTGCGCACCGGCGAAAGCGTTTGAAACAATAACACACCATGATTAGGATTCAAGTATATCCCTTTTCATGTGTCAGAATCCTTATCAAACATCAAATGTCGCACATCAATAAAACAACACATCTCATAATAAAGCAAGATCCAGCATAAAAAATGAAAAATAAAATAAAGAATAGAAAACACCAAAATTGATTCAAGTATTGGTCTTGAATTTTCATCTCTCAATACCATGTACTCTCCTCTAGGGGATCATGCCTCCACAATATGAAAACCAATGGAATAGATCATATTTGAAGCACCTTTTCTCAATGATCCTAAATCTCTACTAGACTCTCCATTAATTTCGTGTCATACATGATATCCAACACTCCATAATCAAGGACATATGAGACATCATTAAAATCCAAATGATCGTGGGAGACGTTAAAGACATCATGGATCCTCTCCAACCATAGTGGTAATTCAAAATAGTATTCTACCTTTTCCATATTCCCCAAAAAATCAAAGGCACAAAAAACCTTGGAATAAATCATAATTACCTACCAAACCTAAAATACCCTCACCAAGTGGAGGCTCATAATATCACACAGTCTCCATCATGGAACTCTAGAGACCTCTACCTTTGATTATCATAGGACTTCTGGAAATTAAGTCCCACCCTCATCCTCTATTGAACCAATTGAATCTTCTTCGATGTTCTGTACAAGACCTCAAGCTAAAGAATTGTTGACTGCCCAAAGTATAAGATAGAAGCTTGCAACATATTCTCTAATTTCTATTTGGTCCACTCTATTTTTCCATCTACATGAGGCTGGAAAGATGTGGTAAGGTGGAGTTGGGAGAAAAAAAGAATGTTTTCATCCCTTCTAGACTCATGACATCAAATGAAGATCATGGTTACAGATGATGGTCTTTGGTACCACATTAATCCTTTCCATATCATTCATATACCACCTCGCCAAAATATCCACATCACTCAATTCATGAATCGCTCTGATATGCATAATGTTCTCTATTTAGTCCACTATCACCCAAATAGTGTCACAACCTCCCTGAGATTAGGGTAACCCTGTGAAAAAATCTATTGATATATCAACTCATTTACAATTTGGAACATCCAAAATTTTTAAAAAATCACCCATATCACAATTCCTTACTTTCATATGATAAGATATCAATCACCATAGCACAATATTTTCCAAAAACCACTTAATCCTTGGTCACCAAGGCTACCTCCTCAAACCCTGATACATTTTTGTCACATAAAAATGTACCACTAATGTTTCTTTCTAAAACTCCTGGATAAATCCCATTTTCACTTCATTTAAAATGAATAACCTAACCTACAAAAACACATAGTTTTGACTAACCTCTAATTGTACTTCATGGACATCACTATGGACAATAGAAAAATTCATCTCCTCTTCCTCTAAACCTCAAACTGAGACTCCTCCACCTTCTACAAAAAAATATGTATCCATAGTCAACTGATAGACAATACCAGGGCCACTACACTCCCCAACATAATGATTCATCACTAAAAGCTCCTCCATCCCTTTACGAAAATCCAAAAAATCCTAAACCAAATTTCTTAAGGAAAACTGACTTAATACATCTCCAACCACATTCCCCTTTATTAGGGTGTAATAGTTCTCAAAATAATAATACAAAAGCAATTATTTCGTCATCTAATGGCATAATTTCAAATAACAGTAGGAGAAAACATATTTTAGGACCTTTTGGTTTGTATAAACCCTAAATTTCTCATAGATAAGGTAATTCCAACACCACATTAGCGATAAAATGACTATTTCCAACTCTATAGAATGGGTGTTATAGATACACTCACTGTTAAATAACAATCTAGACGTTTAATAGATCACTACCCTATGTTGCATCACCATGCATCACAATCCCAAAAGGGAAGAGTCATAGAAAACCTAAATAACACGCCCTATTAATGAAAATAAATCACTAGATCACTGACCAACTTATCCTTCTTGAAAATGAAAATTTTAAATAACTAATAACTCCACACTAAGTCCTTTTCATTAATTGTCAATTCTATTAGTGGGGCTATAAATCAAGAGAAACTGGGAACAAAATGATAATAACAAGAAAGATCTAGAAATGTGAAAATATACCCCATTATTGGGTTTTAATAAAGAAACAAATACCTTCATATTTGACCAGTCTATTTCCATACCCTTTTAATAAACCACATATATAATAAAATGAGCCTCTCATGTCTGGAACTAATAGTTAGAAAATTGTCTGTAGAAAATTTTGTGTCGAAGGAACTAAAAAAATATCTATGAGATGATACATATTCTTTATTCAAGGCCATGAGTTGAACGATATATCATCAATTAATTTCCTGATATACTTCTCTCAGAGCTCGTCGAACAAATATTTATTGAGCCCAATCAACACAGATAGATCATTTGTGTCACTAAATAGTGTAAATATAAACTCAAATTCCCCATATTTGTATCTAAAGGTAGTCATTGGAATATTCTTATCCATCACCCATGGATTGTGATATCCAGACCACAAATCGATCTTTAAAATCAAACTAGCTCCTCTTAGTTAGCAATAATTTTATCAATCCATGGAAGAGTTAAGGGTTGTTAACTTTTACCCGATTCAACCATTGGTAGTCTATACACAGTCTCATATAACTATTTGAATTCTTGGAGAACAGCTTTTGAGTACCCCACTATGATACACTTGGTCTGATAAAACCCCTCTACATCAAGTCATCCACCTACAACATCAAATCTCTTAACTCCTTAGGCATCATCTTATAAATATCCATTCAAATCTGGGACACTCTAGAGTATAACTATATCCTAGTCTCAAAATTATATCATCGGAGAAGGGTCAAAATTTACTCTAAAAAAGATATAAGAACTCCTCCAAACCCCTTGGAATATCCTCAACTAGATCTTCTATCAGTATCTCCATGAACTATGAAAAAATAGGCTCCATTTTTCTACCACCCATCTGAAAACCTCACTCACCAATGAACACTACTCCCTAGAACACCACATTTGAAAATGAAAATCTCCTCTCGAAGTAGTAAATTACTATAGGCACAAAATATGTCCAATCGATGCCATGTATTACATCTTATGGAAATATCTACACAAAGATGAGATCCCCTAGTAACTAATTTTTTGCCATCACTATTCTAATTTCCCAACATATATCAATCAAGGGAGCATGACCATTGACTACTGTAGATAATACCGGGAGAACCGGAAGTATCTCCACATCCAGTGGTAACATATGGAACAAAAAATGATCAAAAAGCGAGTTTGATGGTGTCATATCAAACAAATTACCAATAAGGCTATAGAATAAGCTAATCATTCAATGAAAAACTCTCATCTGTGTTGGTTCACTGCCTCTAACAAATTAATCAAGCTACACCCAGCTCCTCTACCTCTCTATTGCAGGCTTCCATGACCATTATCTAGCCAAGGTATATAAGTATTAGGACCTTCACTATGTTTCACCCTCTAAACACCACCATCCCAAGACTGATAAACAAGTGATGTTGGTCCTTAATACTAAAAATACCTTGGAGGTAACTTTTTCTACTACCAAAAAGTGGGCTTGAAATACCAATTTGTATTGGCCTCACTTAGATATCATACATTGAGTTTCAAGGTTCCAATTTCCTCTTAAAACAAACAAAGAAGTCATAAAGTCTGTAGAAGTGGTTCAAAAGCCCCAACACTATAAGAATGAAAAAAGGATTTATTATGGATGGATCCCCACTATCCAAAGCCTTGACTACCTAAACACCTACGATTGGTTTCCTGAATCCCTCCTCATCGAGATGCTCAAATTGAAACTCTCTCAAGGACTGGCTCCCTGGGAATGAATCCATTGGAAAACAATATCCTTTTCCTACCTCAAGATAGATTGGAAATGTAAAAAATTTTACCATGTACTTGATCAGTAGGCACAAAGCCTCCTACATAAACTACACTCTATACTCCTCATCTAAGAAAACATATAGAGAATTTTGTATGAGATCCTTGAACCTGATCACAAACTCCCAAACACTCAAGAGACCCAAATTAATTTATAGAATATTATACCTCTTGGAAACGCTCATCTTTGATGATAGTAACTATAATAAACTCACTCTAAATTTAAGACCCCAACACACCATCCTCCTTATGGTCACCAAGAAACAACATACAACCTTAACCCATATCTCCAGAAATCTAAATAACTAAAAACGGATCTAAAAATTAAACATGTTATTGGATTAGACTAAATGTGATCTTGAGAACCACCGACCAGTACTCTATATCCAGATCTAAGATACTCACATCATACTTTCCAAAATGGTGTTGCTCAAAGGCACACAAATCCCACTTCCAAAAATCATCCTCCTATATCATGTCAACCCTTTGATGATCAATTGAATCATCATTATGAACCTTAATTTTTCAAACCACTCATGGATGAGGAATAAGATCAATTCTTACAGAGTATATATAACATCCAATCCTGATTGAATGGAATTATAAATAATAATATTTATTTAATTTAATTTAATTTTCTACAAAAACCATTTTCAAACATGAACATAATCAATAAATATGCATTTAGCTCGCCTATATCTCTACCCTACAAATAGGTCCACCTCACACAGTCATTCAATAAGATCAGAGTTCATGCACTGTATCAGGAGGGACCTAACACTCGTCTCCTTGTCAATATCCATAGTCTATGTCACATACCAAGATCAACTGACATAGCTTCCCTACCAACCCATTCTATCTTCATCATACCTGACTCTAAAATCCATCCTATCTCCAAACCATAATCCTTTAATATAAATATTTATTGAACCTCACCCACAAAATTTGTCACAATTATGGAAGGGAGATAATGAAATCCTAGATCCTTCCACAGTAGGTTGATGAATAACACCTTGGGTATAAAAATATCATATAAATTGGAGCCATTATCCTCTAGAAAAAGTACGATTGACGAATAGGATAAATACCACCTAGAAACTCCAGAATATATAATAATGGTAAACCAAACACCATCACATAATGCATGAATAATGATAAATTATATGTAAATATAAATGTCTCCAAAGTAAATAATAAACTTCAAAGTCTTAAATTGTGACCCAATAAAAGCTTCAATACCACCAGTAATGAACAGATTGATCCCCAAATTTCTCCTAGAAACTTGAAAAATAGATTATTTAAGTAGGATGAGTATACAAGAATACTCTGTAAGGATATAATTACAGCCTCAAGTGGAAATGTGAAAAAATAATTTTAGTTTACAAATAAACAAAAGGAAAAATCAATAAGCACCTATACAGGTCAACAAACTAGAAACCAGCCAGATCATGGATCATTCACAAAGTCATGCATCCAATATAATAAAATAGAATTGATATTATAATAAGTCAAGAAATCCAACTACTACTTCCCCATTAATATACCACTTTCATGTGCCAAAATCGAACATCATATTATATCATCCCTTCTATACAAATCAAATCAAAATGAAATATCATCACACCACACTCGAAGACACCTAGGTCATCTCTGATATCGGTTATAACACATCCCTACCTTCCCCTCCCTCACAAGGTCTTGAATTTGGTGCGAGAATTAGTTAGCATCACACCACATATATCCTAATGACACATGGGTTATCACATATCATCTTATACAAAGACACTTGGGTTTTTACACCACATATAAAACACATATCTAGAGCTATAGGGTGTCATAAACATGAATTAAATAAACTACAAGACCACTTCCTACCTTGAATGGCCCTACTATATACCACATCAAATCACTTCCACATCACATCACATAACTGCTAAAAAATACCAGTTTAACATTTATGGGTAATCTCCTACCCAAACCCATATCCCCAGGGATACCAAAGGAAGAGCTGGCAAGAGGTGGTAGCCATCCATCTATATTTCTCCAATCAAAGATGATAGGTAAATATCTGACAACCCATAACCTCTAAACATTGGTAGGGTTATCCATCTAGGATGGGATTCATATTAAAATAGCATAAACATACATGATAAATAGATAACACACATTACCCAACCTATGGGTTTATAAACACATCACTAGTGAACACCACATCACCACAACCATACAACACACCAAATGTCGCAACTGATACAACGACTATATGAAACACAGCATACAACTACCACAAAAACCCCACAACATTTAAACTTGTAGTTAGAGGTTACACAACTTTTATTCATTTAGAAATTCCATTTCACATTACACAGATCATTCCTCAATTATGTACATTTAATTTTTCTACTGAAAAACCATTTTCATCACATATTTTTAATTTAGCAGTTTATTTCATTACATTTTATCATCACATTTTATTCTATGGATAACAATGTAATATTCATGAACACACCACACATCAGCTGGAATAACTCAAAGAACCACCATTATAGCACCACATATCCACTATTATCACGACTCCATATCATCTAATATGTCTCACCACAATAACTACTCATCCCATCAAATTCTACAACACAACTTCCATAAACAATAACCACATATCACTACCGCACATCACCCCCACACATCTTTTCCATTATGCACCACAACCTATACACACCACGTCACCCATCTTCCCCCATCACATTCATTCCAACCAACAACCACTTCACTGCCACAAACATCTCACATACTATCCATTCACCTCCATCATTTAATTTTATACCAAAACACATATAGAGAGAGAAAAATCAAAATAATTCATTAAAACACACATCCCAGTTTCCAAAAAATTATTCAAGTTATTATATTCTCTTAATTATTTATTTTTCATGGATTTTATCACACAACTCACATTCCAGGGGAAACAAATATATTATCCAAATATATACTATTTAGAATTTTTCTTGGGGTTTGATCATGAAAAAACATAGTAACGGTCACAACCCATTCCATCTACAACACAAACAAGGCCCCTAAGAACCATTATTTTTAGTAAGGAAACAACATGATAAAATATCCTCAGAAATAATAACGAAGCATAAAAAAAATGTGATATCTCCCCACACCCATAAATTTCAATTGTTCCAATTCTTT
Source organism: Viscum album (assembly GCA_963277665.1). NCBI lineage: Eukaryota > Viridiplantae > Streptophyta > Magnoliopsida > Santalales > Viscaceae > Viscum > Viscum album. The sequence goes on from OY728136.1 coordinate 2,094,895,619, forward strand.
ATCTTCTATAATTGGAACCTTACTTTCAACCTAATGGAAAGAAAATCATATAATCTATAAACATGGAATGTAAAAAAGAGATAATGAGGATCCCATACCTGAAAGAATCTTTCGGATCTTACTATGCACCACATGGGGAAGATGAAGCATCACATAAACAACAACCTTAAAGGGAAGCTATGGATTAGCCTAAACCACACCAAATAAATATAAAATAAATAATGAATTAAATTAAATGTATTTATAGAAATTAAGGAACCTGTACCAATAGAATAGTATCATGATCGTTGGAATAGTAATGTGACCACAAGAAATAGAAATACGACTAATAGAGTAGTATCATCACCTATGAAAGTGTAAATATAATTTAGGTATCTTATAAATGAAAATATATAATATTTGTATCTTGGAATAAGTAAATAAATTCTTTATATATGGAAAATTATGATTCGGTATTTCTGTAAAGCGTAAATATTTATTTACAAATTTATAATTAATGTAAAGTTTAAAAAGAAAAATTATTTTCACAAAATAGATTCCAAAATTAATATTTTCTATTCTTATGGTTTTATGATAAGTTTATGAGACCTTATTTAGTTTTCAAAAGGTTTATAAAATTTGTAATATTTTTATATCTATATATTTCTAATAAATGATTATTTTAATTAAAAATAAAAATTTTCATATATTGAAAATTATTTCCATAATATAAAGTAAATTTTGGAATTATAAATGTCAATAAATTATTATGGTGATTTTTTTTATTTTCTAAATTAAGGAATTTTTTGTGAATAGTGAAATATGGTAATTTATAGTATTCAAAATTACAAGTAAATAAATGAATATTAAATTCATAGTTGTTTAATAGATATTTTAATTGTCCACTATATCTATATAAAATCCTATAATTACTATATTTAGTCATAATAATCAACATTGTTGATATTCTTGAGACAAAATAAAAAACTAACGAATAAATAATCAAAAACACCCCTCTCAACCCATTATAATTACCACCACACATCACATCTTCTCCTCACACATTATAAGACATGGATAATGATAATATTATTCCCAATACCTCTCAAAATAGTGTTCCCCTTGTCTAGGTCTTTCTGGTCTCACCAAAACAATATTTAAATGTCCCTTAAGAAGGTTCTTGTGGAGACGATAACCAAGTGGTAAAACATTCCCTCTCTCTTTTTCATTTTCGTTTATTTTATTATCCATAAATCACATATCCTACCCAATGTATCATTATAACTCCAGTGTCATATATATATAATTTAATATTATTATGTTAATGGTATCTTCATCATCAATTCTCTTATCTTCCCATTTTTTTCTAAAAATAAAACATCTTCTATGAGTTGTCGATTCACCAATATCTTGGACGATGGTTTTTTGTTTTCTAATACCACCATCTAGGATGGTCATGAGACCATTAAAATTTATAAAACATATTTCAAAATCTATATTAGAACTTATTTAGTTTTCACTAACTAGTATATATACATAATATTAACTAATAAAACAATACTATTACGGGATTATTGAAAAAAATCCAAAATAATCTAAATAGTTATCATTAACATTTTATCTAATGAATAGTAATATTATCTAAAAAAATTAAATATAAGACCATTTAATATTATATAAGTTCATAAAAAACATAAAATTTCAATTCTAGATAATAATTCATGTTTCAGATGATCTCTCATACATGTATATAAGTGAAACAATCCTAAAAACAGGTAAATAAACACTTCAAAAAGATGAAATGGAATATTATACCTCATCAAAAAGAAAAAAATTAACTTAATAAAATTATATCAAATTTAATAAATGTTTAAGATTTTATGAAATACATTATTAATGAATCTAATTTCATTATCTAGGTTATTCTCTAGAAGTACATAATATCTTCACACATAAGGTAAGATATTATCTCTAAACCATTTTTTTGGGTTACTTAATCTATCTATATACCTAATTTTAATTGATAATTGTAATTATTTACTCCTAATATATTATATATTAATTTTAAAAAAAATCTGAACATAGCTCAATTCTTCTTTCTTTGACAGTGAAATACATGTTTTATATTGATCAATTTTCAATTCCTCTCGATAAGAGCTCGATTTAGAATAACTTCTCATTTACTCATGAAATTTATAGTACACTTCATATTCTGTTTTGATAAACCAATATATTTTTAAATATCTATTTTATTAATTAAAAATAGACTTAGTTCATTTTCTGATTTATTAAAACAATGTTTATCTTGTCCCCTGTAATTACTCTTTTATATTTTCCCTTAAACCGTACCAAATTTTATTATATATATTTTTACATAAACCCTCCTTTTACATTTTTTCACTTAATATGGAAATAATTTATCATTGTATATGCCTAATATACCTTATATATGTCCATGTATTCTTTAAATCTATTATTTTCTTGACATCATTATTATAATCTCATTGTTTATTCCTTATGACATGATTATGTTACCCTTATCATTCCATGGGTATCCCTTATGTTTATAATTGATTCATCATGTGAAACACATGTTCATTAAAATGTTATGATGGGTGGACACATATAGTTATCTAAATTATTGGGTTATTTTTAGTCTCATGAGACATCATGTTGGGACGTGGAGTAAACCTAATACCATTATGAGACTTTGTGAACCATGTGGACTAGTCTTGGAAGTTATCTTATAAACATGCTTATGTGATGATTTATATTTTTTTCACATTCCATTGATTTCATGATTACATGATTACATGTTCTAGAAGTTATGATTCCTTATGTTAGTTCATGTTAAATTCCTTTTTATGTCATCATTTATGCCTTCAAAACCATGGGTTAGGCATTATTCCTATGTTTATTCCCTTAAAGAGATTTTTATCTTATCCCTTTATTCATTTATTACCTGGGTTATAAAATTATAATATTAGAGGTCAAAGGTAGTTTGGATCTCATTATAGATATTAAATAAATTATTGTTTTTATTTTGGTTTTCAGATTTCTACTCATTACCTAAACTACCAAATACACTAGCCATTATGATCCTTGGTTTTTAATTTATGGATAATTACTCTTAAATCATGTAATAATATATTTAATATGATAAGGCCTATATAGTTGTTATTATTGAAATTTATAGTTATATTTTGAGAATAGGAAAAGAAAGATTTAGTAGTAACCATACGGATAATCCTATCATCATAGAAAACACACATGTGAACTTAAGGAATCAAAAGATAGGATATAATTTCCATTTATATTTTTAACCTTGTATTTTTAGTGTTTTATTTTTTATTTTCTTATTATATAATTATTAATGTACCATATTATTATTTTTCTTTTCAATTTAATGGTCATAAATAAGAGAAATACCCTCACATATTTTCAACAAAAAATGTAAAATGAAATTTCGGGGGTGAAATTTCATAAGGGGGGATAATGTAATGACCCATAATTTAGTCATTGAAATTTACATTCTTATAACTATGACATATATAGTAAATAAAAAAATAAAATAGATAACACAATAAAATATTTATATATGAATAATGAATGAAATAAGAGATATTTATTGAAATTAAGGAACCTATACCAATGGAATGGTAATTCTACCGTTGGAATAGAAATGAGAAAATTGGGATAATAATCAAACCAATATAATATTAACCTAACAATTAACGTTTAAATAAATTTTGGGTATCTTATAAATCAAAATATGAAATACTTTTATCTTTTTATTGGTAAATTAATGTTTTAAAATGATAAATTTTGTTTTTCCATTTCTGTAAAGTATAAATGTTTATTAACAATTTTATAATTTATATAATGTTTCAAAACCAAATTAATTTTCAAAAAATATATTAATAAATTAATATTTTATTATTATTATTATTATAATATAATTTTTGAGACCTTGATTAATTTTTCAAAGTGTCATAGAATCATTTGTAATTTTAAAATATGCATTTTTAGAATAAATGATGATTTTAATTAAAAATTCAATTTATCATAATTTGAAAATTATTTTCATAAAAAGAATTCTATTTTTCAATTATAAACCTCAATTAATCGTTATGGTTAATCATTTGGATTTTTCTAAAATATTTTAATTTTTTAGAATAGTAAAATACGGTATTTTACATATTTGACATTATAAGAATATAAATGAATTTTTGAGTCATGGTTGAGTCATGGATATTTAAGTGGATAAATTAACTAACTAATATTAACTATTCTCTGTAATTACTCAAAATATTTTACACTATTCAAATACATGAGAAAAAATAATAAACTAATGAATAAAATAATCCAAAACACCCCATTCCTCCCATAATAATTATAACCCCTCACCACCACTTCTACTCACATATTATAATACTTGGATATTTATAACATTATACCCCATTCATATCCCAACCCACTTATCCACATTATTGTCTTGTTTTTATCACCAAAATACCATTTCAAAGTCCCTTAAAGAGGTTCTCATAGAGATGACACTCAAGAGGTAAAACATTTCCTATATATCTTTCAATTTATTTTCATTTCATATCAATCACTCACCTACCCATCCTAAAGTAACCTGATAATTCCAGTATCATATATATAATTTAATTATATTTTTTAATAGTATATCCACCATCAATTCTATTCAATTCCATTTTTATTAAAAAAAGGAAACATCGCTTGTGAGGTGTTGATTCACCCCCTTCTTAGATGATGACTTTATTTATAATAACACCTTCAAAGATACTCATAAAACCATTATAATGGTTTAAACTGCTTTTTTAATTTATATTATAGATTATTTAGAATTTTGGATCTAGTATATATACATAATATTGATTAATAAAAAAACACTTTCATGAGGATTACAAAATCCAAAATATTCTAAATGGTTATCATTGATACTTTATCTAGTGAATCATAATCTTATCTATAAAACAAATGATATGTAAGACAATTTATTTTTCTATAATTTCATTAATAATATCAATTTTCAATTCTAGATAACTATTCTTATCTTATAAGATGTTTCACACATGTATAAAATTGTACCAATCATAAAACACAAGGAAACGAGCACTCCCGAATGACAAAATTGAATCTTATAACTCATAAAAAAAAATCCATAATTGCATTTAATAAAAAATTTAACAAATAAAATACATGTTTAAGTGTATTAAAACTAAATTATTATTGAATTGAATTTTATTTTTGAGGAAATTAAGTATAAGTGAAAAATACTTTCAGACACAAGGTAAGTAATTCTCTCTAATCCTCTATTTCCCCTCCAGGTTACACTTTCTATCTATTTAGACCAATATAATTCTTAATTATTCTTCAGTAGTCCTCCTAAATTTTGTATGTTTAAAACATGTATACCTCGATAAATTATTCCTTATTTTTTTGGTAAATTCAAGTTTTATAAGGTTCCATTTTCAATTCCTCAAGATTTCAAATCCTGGTTTAAGGGAACATCCAAATTCTTTTCCCATTTTCAATAACACTCTTTAATCTATTTTATGGTGTCAATGTTTTTATAAAATTTATTTTTTATCAGGAAACAATATCTTGGTTCATTTCCAGTTTTATGAAAACAATAATTCATTTGTCTTCTTTAATTAATCCTTTATATTTTTTCATTAACCGCAATGATGTGGCTCATTTCAAAAGATTATTAGACACTATTTTTTCTGGTTTTCACTTCATATGGACATAATTTATCATTAAAAATACCAAATTTTCCTTATTAATTAACAAGTATGATTTTACCCATTCTTTCATATACATCATTATGATACTACCATTGTTTATGAGTGATGACATGATTATGATACCCATTTCATTACATGTGTAATCGTTATTTTTATTATTGATTATTCGTCTAGCACAAAAAATCAAGAACATGTTGTTATAGGTGTACCCAGATAGCACTTTTATGCATTGGGAAATGTTTTGTCTCATGTTATGTCATTTTAGGACAAGAAGTAAACTTGATTCATTTATGGGATATTGTCCACCATGTAAAATAGTATTAGAATTTAACCTTGAATCATGTTTATGTAATGTTGAATGTTTTTACCACATTACATTCCTTAAATTATTACATGATCTGATGTTATAAATGTTATACTTCCCTATGTTTATTCTTGTTTCGTTCCTGGTTATGTCATCATATAATCCTTCTATCCTATGTGCAATTCTCTATTCTTATATTTATTCCCTTACTAAGATTTTGAGATCATCCCTTTTTTCATGTATTCCTGAGGTTATCCCTTATAGACTTAAGATCTCAAAGGGAGTTTCGATGTAGTTATCAGGACTAAATAAAATGTTTTTTATATTTTGGTTTGATGTTTTCTAATAACGTACCTAATATTCCAAATACACTAGACTTTACAATCCTTGTTTTGTATTTGATGGATAATTATGCTTAAAATCACATAATAATGTGAGTAAAAGAAAATTCCCACTATATGAGTGTAGAAATTATGGGAAAATCAACTGACCTAGGTTTATAAAAAAATTTAACACACCCAAGTTATAGTATAAATTAAATTTTTATGTCATAAATTCATTAGGACTGCAAATCATACACTATCAAACTACAATTTTGGATGTAAAATCCTTCTCTAAAGAACCTATATTGATTCATGCTAGAATTAAATTATTCTATAATTCCCTAACTTACAATGTAAATTCCTTTTTTATTCCCAGCCCCTCACTGCCTACATTCCATAAACAACATGACACACAGGTCATAAAAAACTTATAGCATAAATTCTTCTTTTTACACTATAAACCTCCCTTCTCTACAAAATTTTTTCTGTAACTCCACATAACCCTATAGTTCCTAATCCAAGAACATTCGAACCAAAAAAACAAAAAATTAATTGGCCTAGAAGGCATAATATGTTATAGGAGGTAAACTAAGCTGAACATGCATATATTTTTATAATAATTCCATATATTGAATATATAAAATCAAAAATAAACACACAACACTAGAACACAAAGGTTTTATTTATTTGGATACTAGCTATGTAATTGAATTATTTTTTAATAAATTATCAATATTTCATCTTTATGTCTCCTCATATAACATTCTACTAAATAAAACATACTTAATTCAGTCCTTTCTAACCTTGGGAAATGGTAACATAAGAAAGGGTGATATTAAATTCCCAGTATGTGTAAAAATTAGAGACATAAATCAATGATCATAATTTCACATAAGATATACTTTGAGGTATGATTTTATAACACAATATCATGAGAATAAATCAATAAAATAATACTCAGTATTTCATGCATCTATGAAGACATGAGTAGGTGGGAAATAACTTATTAATAAAGGTACAATAAATAATTCTTATAGGCAAGAGATATTAAAAACTAATACAAATTAATGAACATATATCATGCATTAATAGGGAAGAGACATGAGACAACAATTAATATCCATAGAGCATAACATAATCATGTGACATAACACAATAATATGGAATAACATGGCAATGTGACCTAAGAATATGGGACATATGTAATCATAAAAAATCATTTCATTTTACAAGTACCATTACCATGACGATAATCACATTATATATATATATTCTCTTATTGGTTTGAGTTCACTCCTCATTCCCTTACACGTAATATCATGGGATATAAATATTTACCAAATTCATTGGAGGGATACTATTGACTATCTTTTCCCAGTATTATAACTAAGCCCACGTATCTAAAGGATACAATAATCCCCGTTAGTCTTAGTGGTATAATGTAACACACCTGTACTATTAATAAACAATGAATATATGTGAAACAATGGGTTAATTATATAATGAAAAAACATATGAATACAAAATGGGTTTAATAACATTTACAAATGTTGTCACAAAAAATTACATCAAGAATTTGACTAGAGTATAAAAACATTTCAATCACCCAAAAGGATTATATTATAAAATCATTTAAAAGGTTATACATAAAACAATATCCATAATAGACATATCTATTTTAAATATGGATGAAAATTGAATCCAAATAGTAACATTTTTTGTAGAAAAAAAAATTCTTAGAATTTCTATAATAATAAAAGTATATAGGTCACATTCATATATAATTGTTGAGAATGGGATATAAACACATTTTTTTTAATATAAAATTAAATTAAATCTCAATAATGTATATTTTAATTTAAATGAATGTTATGTAAATAAATATGTAGTGGAAGATAAAATATAATAATGTTAAAATAAATTATTTTAAAAAGTATATATTAATTGTTTCCAAAAACATTAAAAATTATAATAAATATTCTTTCAGAAAATTGATTAATAATAAATATTAATAACCATATCAGATAATTTATGTTTTCATTTGAAAAAATTGACGAAAAATATTTATGGAAAAAAATATCTGCCTAGAGGAAAAAGAGGCATTGGAGGGGATAATTATTATTCTTAAGAAATTTATATTATTGTGAAGAGAGAAATTTATCGAATAATAAAAATTAAATCATAAATTTAATTTTCCAAAAAAATTGATGATTGGATTTTGTTTAAATAAATTAAATGGAAAAATATAATAAATATATAAGAACATTAAAAATGGAGAAAATATTTTACTCTTTGATAAGAGAATTATGTTTCCAAAACCATTATAAAGAATTATATTATCATGTAAGAAGGAAAGGACATTTTTAAAAGGAAATTAAAATATTTAGAAACATGAATGGAATCAAGATATAAAAAATAATACACTATAATTTTCTTAACATTGAAGAATTATGATCCATAAAAAAATTATAACACAATGAAAGCAAATTGACTGATGAAAAAACTATATAAGGCCATATTTTTTGTTTTATAAATAAATAAATAAAAGGGTTATTAGGAATAAAATAAAATTATTATAATCTTATGATGAGATTAAATTTTATTCAATAATAAGGTATAATATACTAAACTTATAATAATTAATTTCATGAAGAATTATTATAACTCAATTAATGGAAATTTATTTAAAACCCATACCTTTAATCCCAACTTCCATGAAAGTGATTTAACCACATGTATGAACCACTAACCATATTAATCACTAATTAAAAACCGTATTCATATCTATTACATTTTATACACTTAACTAATAATCATTTATCACACATATTTTAGTTAGTTAATGTTATTTTTCACCATCAGATGTTAATATTTTATATTGTTTGTTTCATTCATGTTTTATAATGGAGATGTCAATTCATATTTTTTGAAAAAAACTAATCATTATCATATTATTGAATTTATTTTAATAAATATCATTATATTGTTTATTATTTAACATTTACATTATATAGAATATCTAAATATGGTTTATGTAAATATAATCTATGACATGCTTGTTTTTCGTAAATTGTTGATAGCAATAAATTTCATTATTTTTTTCATTATTTAATTTGTGTTAAAATAAAATATACATATTGGAAAAATAAATTGTAATTATAATTTCATATCATATAATATTCTTATTTTGGTTTTTATGATCATTTATTATGGTGATGGTGGAGATGGTATAGTATTGTTCATGTAGGTGGTTAAACCAACCCATACAAGAATGTGTTATACTAATGAATGAGAAATATTATGGAGTCATATAATATCAGTTTCACTTTACATAAAGAATAATAATCTAAATATTTTAAGGTTATGGTGGTTAATATAGATTTAGAAGATTGGATATGAGAAATGAAATGAAAAGTCTAAAAAGAATGTGCTACCTACATGGTAAAATCTCTCCCTCTCATGATGACTTCCATCAAGATGAAGGGCTCAAGCATTATTCATAGGACCAAGGGATTAAAAATGTGTAAAATTATATAGGATATATATAATGGCTAAGTATTACACCATAATATTTGTAACATAATGTTTTAATGTTGTTGAAGTGTTCTTTTTTCATAGGTGAAAATGAAGGAAATTTACATGGAAAATATTTTTATATGTGGGGTAAGGATGGAATCACATGTGAGATAGTAATTTATGTTAGGAATGGTTGATAAGATATATGGGTATGAATTTTTCACATAGAAAGGGTAATTTATAATGCATTAATGTCTTGTTAATCTAATAAAATTTAATACTTGGAATATTTCCAGATATTTACCACACAAACATTAATTATTTATTTATTCGTGCAACTACTTTTTTACTAGAAATATATGAAGATTTGACATAAAAAAATTTGATATATGATTTAAAATTTTAATCTATTTAGAATAATTTAACTTCTAAATATGATAAATTTATATTTTATATAAAAACATAGGATAATTAAAAATGGCTCTTATAAAAAATGGTATTTCAAATATTAACCACATTTATCCTTCTTTCAAACCAATTAGTAATTATATTATTATAAATATATTTTGTAATGTATTGACAAATTAAATTCTATAATAATTTAAAATACATAAATTTAATTTATTTAAATAAATTACACATAAAAACAATACATCGAGAACAACCCTTTTATTATTTCTTTGGTAATTATATTTATCCATGGTAACTTACATTAACAGATAAAAATAAAATTTCACTAATTTTATTATTTTAACATACTACTTATAATTTTGAAATGAAATTTATAATATTTATTTTTTAGAGGTTATAATTTTAATTTTAATATAATCCTTCACAACACATGAGAATCAGTTTTTATAAAAAATGTGTTTTATACATAAAATAAATTTATTCAGGTTAAATTTATAGAAGGAACTATTAGATGAATTTGAATATATTTTTATGAAATGTATTATCAATAATTTCATTAAAATAATTATTTAATATTGACTAATTGAATCCAATTTTATTAAAATAACAACCATTTATCAAAAATAAAAAACATTCGAAAGCATGTCTTTTTACCATTAAACTGTTATATATCTCTTTATAACAAAATAGAAATCAATAAATAATTGTTAATTCATTCATTTATTTACATAAACTATTAATATTGATAAATGTTATATCATATATATGATTAATTTTCCATTTAATAAGAATATATAATAATAATAATGTATTCAAATAATTAAATCAGTACGAATTATTGTTCATTAATTATTTTATGGATTTTATTAAATTATTTTATTAATAAAAATTATTTATAACATCATTAAAAAATTTACGAAAATTCATATTTTATAAAAAATATTTTTTAAAATTAAATTAAATTTAAAAAATTAACTAAAAGCCTGTAATTTAATTTGAAAACTATATTTTCTAATGAAAAAAATTATTTATAATACAACTACATATTTAAATAAAAATATATGTATTAAATAGAAACCAATGAATCCAAAATGGTTTTTCATTTATATGTATGTTAATCAATACCTATTTAGCCCTTTATAATATCAATATAATGGCTATATTACTCCCAAAACCTAAAATAAATTCATTCCCATATAAAATCACTAACCACTCATATAATTGCAAAAAATATATCCATTTTAGAAATGTAATGAGAGTAAAAAAATCTCTCCCAAAACTTATAAATTTCATAATCATTCAATAAAATAATATTTTTAACGAAATTTATCCCCATTTATAAAATTAGTTTTCCTCCCACCATAACAAAACAACTATACCATTTTTTGATCTATAAATTATATTATTTTTTAAATTTATACCCCTTATTTATTTTCAAAAATAATCCCCAAAATACATCATAAAATGAATATTGGAATCATTTTGAAAAAATTAAAATAAATCCCCCCATGAATATTGATATTATTAACATTAATGTGATACTCCAACTTTTTTGAAATTAAAGAATCTAAAAAACTATTTCTCCTTAGAATTTGGTTTTAATATCATGCAATAGAAAACAAAAACATTTCTTTCATTTTTTGTTATTTATAGAAAACTAAATTTAAATATTCAATGTACCATAATTTAATTGAATCAACAAAATTATAGTTAAAATTCACACATGTAATAAAATTTCTAAATACCATGAAACGATAAATCAAAAATTTATTTAAGGATAGGTTTTAGATACATTGATTATCGAAATTTGATATTTTATACTTTTTTGTTAATTTTATCAATCATGTGATTCATCTTCTTCGTTTTCTTTTGTTACTCAACCAATTTATCATCTTGGGTGGATATAATCTCTTCTTTAAAATCCTTATTATCTTTTTTTGGTTATATGTTTTGGTCATTCTATGTTATTATTTCATCTTTATCATTATGTTTTTTTATTGTTTACCTATAGTAATGAAAGGAGTAGTACTCTGGAAACATGAAAAGTTATTAGGGTACCTTAGAATTGAATGCATCTAGCTAACTCTCGGTCAATAACTTATTATAATTGTCAAAAGTTGTTTTAAAAAATCATTCATAATACATCATATGATGATCAATAAATTTAAAAAGAAATGTTATTATTGAATAAATTCTGTAATGGAATTAAAATTGAATATCCTAAAATTTTCAATTTCATAAAATTTACCATATTTCATTAAAAGTAAAAAATCTCACAACAACACCAACATCAATTCAAAGTTCAATAAAAATTCTTTAAAAACATTATAAGTAAAAATAAAAGAATAAAATACGTTAAAATTCATCTTCTAAATATACTGGAATAGAATTATTCTACCAAATATAGCTCATTAATGTTTAGGAAAATACATTAACTATCTATAAATAAATACTTTACTCATTATAAAAGATTTCTAAAACCATAAAATCTTACTCAACCTATATAAAAGTAATTAAATCAAGATTATAAGTAAAAACTAACACATTTCCAACTTCAAGACAAATAATGACATAAAATAAGAAATTTATACTAAACATAAAAATATTTATCTTGTTTTGGGGAGAGGGTTTCAGTTTATGCTATGTAGTTATTTCAATTCTTCAAAAACTAATCACTTGTAAGATAGGACTTCATTGGTCGAAAAGTACATTCAAAAGGAATATTTTTATCACGTAATTCTTTAGTATTAAATTTCCTATAAGAAACCATCACCCAATAACTAAAACCCTATTTTCTTCTAAAAATAAAATTTTACTAAGAGGATACTTTTTCATCTAACGGTTTACTATTTCGAACATTGAATAAAAATGTTCATGACTTGCGAAAAAAGTATTATTAATGATGTATCAAACTTTTGGTGGGATTTCTTTAATGTCTATCAGAATATCATTTGGTTCTTAGTTGATTGGATATCCTTTGAATGATTTTTCATCATGTTTTAAAGATTGTAAAAATGTTAATTATACTCTCAATATTTGATTTCAATTTTTTAAATTTATGTTTATATTTAAAAATTATAACATTATTCAGAAATTTTTTTATTCTTATAATACTAAAAAAGATTAATCTTTCAATGATTAAAAATAACATTTTTTATTCTGACCAGCATTTTCATTAGAAATATTTCACTATAGATGTTCCAAAAAATATTTTAGTTTTTCATTCTTACAATTTAAATTGAAAATATCTTTTTTAGTCTTAGATAATGATTCTTCTATTCAATGAACACAATCTTATGTTCACTATAAATTATTAGAATGATTAAAAAACATAAAATAAACAATTCAACATTAATATTGTACTCTTCCCAATCTATTATCAGGACATGTGACATGAAATGAAATATCATTAGTAGTAAGGGTATCATCTTCATCTAAACATCCAGTTTAACTATTAATTTCAACATAAAAAAATTTTGAATAAAAAATGATATTATAGAACAAAATAAGGAATTATTAAATATTATGTACCATGAAAACATATGCCACACCATTTTAGAACTAAATTGATAAAATTCATTAATATAAAAAATATTTTTTGTGTTCTCTTCAAATCATGTACTTTCCGGATGAGGTTTACATTTATATTACTGTTGAGGGATCACACCTTTAATTAAATTCAAAATAAATCAATTTATTGATTTAAAATTTGTAACCAAGATAAATTTATCGTATATATCTATATTCAATATATTAATAGCATAAGTTTTTTAAAAAAATGTTTCTCACATGTTTTAGTGTTGAAAATTTAACATTTAATATATACATATATATATATATTAAAAGTGATAAAAAATAAAAATTGAAATCAGAATATTCAAAATTGGTATTTATGTAAATATTAACTATATTTACCCTTCAAAATTTATTAACTAGGTTAACAACTAATTGTCCATGAAAATGACAAGGGGTAAGTTATGTATAAGTAAGTAAAAAATAATTGAAAATTTAGAAAATGGGAGTTACAAAGAATTTTTAAGATTTGAATTTTTGAATACATGTTTTCCATATAAATTTTTTCTTTTTTGGTATATTTTTCCTTGAAAAGTGAATTAAATTATTTTAAAATATATAGTTGTTTCCAAAAGATATCATACTTTCACTTATAAAAACATACCACTTCCACCCTCAAAATAAACAAATAACCATCAAATTACTCCATTATAATCTATTAATTTAATCTTTATAAAACCCTATCCTATTACTATAATACCATGGTCACTCATAGTTTTCAAACACCAATTCATTTCAGGGATACCTTGAAGGGAAGATATAGTCTCCATCTTATTTATTATCTCCTTCTTAAGATTTCTTTTTAATATTACTCTTCTAAGTATACTATACCCATAATAAGATGATTATCATAGTATTATTATTATTATTATACTTTTTTATATTAATATTAAACCTCTTACTTATTAATTTCCCTCCATATAGAAAAATAATTGGTCGTAAATCATGTGTATGCATGGACTACTGCCTCCTTGAAATGATGTCTTTTGATTTTCCTCACAACCTATATTGGATAGTATTCACGGTGGAATTAGTCAAAAATTATTAAGTATATGATTTATTATTGGTATTTAAAAGTTAATTTGTTATCCACCTTCACTCATTCCCATTCATTGAAAAATGAAAATATTAACCATTCGTACGTGTGAACTACTACCTCCATAATTTTATTTCATATTCATCTAGATTTTCTTAGAATATCATTGAATATTCAAATATTTTTCATCATGATTAATAAATCATAATACCATTATACTTATTTATAATAATATTGATTCCACCTAAACATCTAAATGACCATACACACCCATCAAGATAAAGTGTGTTTATGTTTTGGACTATTAAACCCCATATATATATGATTCTTTAGAATACAATTATTGAATAAAATAGGTTTGTAAAAATTGTATTACTATATTATAATAAAAAAAATTGATTAATTTGTGGTTTTTAAAAATTTATAGAATATTTATTATTTGTTATTTATAAAACAACTTCGGTCACAAAAATTACAAGAATTAGTTATAATCCATTCAGATTTCACATAAAATAACCAAAACATATATTTAATGAAATATGAAAATTTTAAATTAATATAAGTTAGATATTATTGAATCATATGTGATATATAAATAATGAACTTTTTATCAATTGATTTGTAATGATATCAAAATTATTAAACATTCAAAAAAATAGTTAAATTTATTAACACCTGATGATCATAATATGCTATAAGTAATTTATATACCCCTGATAAAAAAATTAATAATTATTAAAAAGGGATATATTTACTAGTATGATTCTTTAATAGTATATTAATTTATTTATTTTTATTTTTTATAATGTTAGGGTGTGATCTTCTAAACAACATAACAATATTGGGTTTTTTCGCATTAATTTTCGATATTTGAGACATTTTTTACTATATGAAACACATTTATTTACTATTTTTCATATAATACCAGTTTGATATATCAAATAATTAGTTACATATTAATCATTGTATTAGAAATTTAATTAAAATACCTCTCTTTCAATGGGTTTTCATAAAATGTTACACATGTCGTTAGTGTATAATTGTCTTGTTTTCATGTCCATTGGATAGTTTTTTATATTTTTTACCATAATTTATTCTATATAACGTAATAACTACCCGATTTCATTATAATTTGAAAATATCTTCAATATAATGATACTATTATTTTCAGTTCATGTAATGCTTCTAAATATTCATCGATTAATACATTACTAATTCTGTGAGAGAGTCATCAACTAAATTTCTGATTCATTATGTCATAATATAACATAATTGAATATAACATTGAATATTTAATTTATCCAACCATTATAAATTTCATATTTTATTTTCCTTTTTATATTTGGAAATTTAATCTCAATATGAACAATAACTTATTTGATGAAATTTTATCTGAAACAAAAGTATAACATTTGTAAGAATAACTCCCATTATAACTAATGAATATTATATTCATTCTCCATAATTTTACTCTATCTATTTTACTCTTTTTTTAATATAATATAGATAATTTTTTATTAATCTCATAATTACATTGATAAATTTTTTGGAGAAAAGATAATTATATTTTGAAGCTAACTGTTTAAAAAAAAGGTACTTAAAAATATTTAAATGTCATTTCCATCCTTTCAAAATTAGATGTTTTATCATCAAAAAAAAATTTATTTTGATGTAGTTTATGGAATGCCAAATATCCATTATAAATGTTACATTTTCCAAAATAAATATTTATTTTTTATTCAGTTCACCATCCTTTAAAATAAATTTTTAAGGTGACATGTAACTTCATCTTTCTATGATGATGTCAAAAATGATTTCTAAAATATATTTTTAAGATTCCATTTATAAATTTCATCATTATAAAACTTCTTCTATACATTTTATCTCAAAGAAATTGTTTCCTACTGTTATTAAAAAAAATATTTTACAATTCATTCAAAATATCAAGAATATTTTTTATTTTGAATGTTTTTATTAAACATTAAAAATGATAATCTTATTAATTTTCCTTTGATAGATATTATTTCTGATCAATGATAATTTTAAAATGATACCACCAATTTTATTTCTCAGGATGTATTAAAAAAATTCTTTGCAATCATGGTAATGATAAATCATTTCCATTACCTTTCCTAATCATTAATTATGTATGATCCCAACATTCCACCAAATGGGTTTCCATTTTGAATATCCAAATTTTTTATTCATTTTATTAAAGGGTGTTCACTTAGATTCCATATATTGATTAATAGGTGAAATTAATATATTAATCATATTCCATTTATCTATAAAAGTAAATACCATGTTCAATATTATCTAGATTTTTTGGTATTCACCTTGAAAGTTACCCAATGTCATTGGATACCCATTTATTTTCCATGGATTTATTATTTTATGATTATTGATAGAATTACAATTTTCCCTTATATGATTCCATTTGAAAAGAATATGAAGACCTTTTCCTTCCATGGGTACTTATAATGTTTGAATGAAACCTATTTCTATTATATGGGTTCTTTATGATGTTATAATAGGATTATTTTCAAGTGGAACTCATAAGTACAAATGATGATGGGTGTGGTCATATATATCAAAGTAATCCTTTGGGAAATTGTTTAGATCTCATGAGATAGGTATTTTAATGTATGTTTTAATTTCTCATAAGCATGGTCACTAATATTGGGGATAATGGAATTTATGATCCCTATACTATTTTATGTTTCACATTTGATATATGATCCAAAGTTTAATGATTATTTCTTAACTATCTTATGATGTCACTGCTCATATTTATTAACTTGATATTTTTATCCATTTCTTATTTTATGTCATGATTTATTCCAATGTTTATTACCTAATAATTGTGGGTTTGGATTTTATTATATATCTTGATTATAAATAAATGATCATCTTATGCTGTTATTGGATTTTTTTTATTTCACCTAATTATTATCCTTATGGTTAATATTAACTCACCAATTATTTTGTTTCTATTTCCCCAATTTATGAAGATAAAAATGGTATAAAATTTCTAAAAGAATATTTTATATGAAGAATCGGTGGAAGATATTGAAGACATGTTATAGACTAATAATTATCTTATATAGTGGGAAACATTCTTTAAGTTAGGAAAGATATGAGTTTTGTTAGTTAATGTTTTTCCTAATGATAGGAAACTCTAAAACAAAAAGGTTTTGGGAATATAATTAATTGAAATTTTTTATGACATTTAATTATTTGAAAATTTACTTAATTCCATCATAGTTTTTATTAGGGATATGTTTATATTACTATAAGTAATATGATGTTATTGGTTGAGGATAATTTGGGTGTTTGAAATGTAATCAATGTTTAATACTTTATGTTTCACCCAAGTTATAATCTTGTATAAAATGCCCATGGTTATTTGATGTAATATCAAATATTTTGGGGATTGGGATAAGAAAAATTTAGAAAAAACCATTGGTAATAGTCTAAATGATATGTCTAAGTTTCTGTTAATATAAAAATAATTTGGTAAATTAGTGGTTGTGTGGTTTTTACAAAACATATATTCTTGTCTAGATACAAGAATGTTCATATAGGATCTGTGATAATTATAACTTGGGGAAATTACTACTAAGAGGGTGTGTTGGTTATTAACTCAACCAAAAACTAGTGCAAGAAAAAGAGACCTAAGAGTATATATGGATGGAAACTCTTATGATATACTATTTAGTCAATAAATTTCTCATTATAAACCACTATAAAGGATTTATTTCTTAATTACATTAAAGGATTAGGTTAATCATTACGATAGAAAAAATTAAAGTAACATAGGTATGACCAAGAGCATAATAGGATTGAAAAATCATTACATAGTTTAAATTAATGTATCATAGGATAAAATGAATGTATCATTGGAGAAAACATATTAAGATTGAAATTTCATGTTAGTGTACATTATTCTTTCAGATATAATCACAACAAAATTTGATCTAATATTACATTGAAACAAGATCGTGAGGATAAAGCTGGGAAAGATATATATCTATGAAAACACTATGTTTTATAACATAATAAGTGATAATAAATAAATAATTAATAATCTTATAATATTCTATTTGTAATAGAAAATGTGAGTTTTCTAATCTTAACTAAAGTAGTGAGGTAGATACCATAATATAAATTAATTTTCGATAATTGTTGTTGTTTACAATAGAGAGTGATTTTTATTGATGGTATTTTGAAAGCAATGAGGATTATGTGAAACATATTTTAATTTTTCTTCACTTGTTATACTTTAAATGACATTATACTAATATTATATGGAATTAATAACCTATAAAATATATTCCATGAAAATGACATATTTTTGTTCAGAATTATTAGAGAACACATGATTGAGGTCTGAGTAGCTCATAAGATTAATATATGCTTAATTCAGAGGTAATAAAGGGTTTATTAGGGTTAATAAAAGTTAATTAGAGATTATTATAATTGATAATATATTTAATTTAAAAATAATCCATAATGGTTTTGGTGAAATCTCTTTAATTTTTAAGGATTATAATTACTATTTTGTGAATTTGTTAACTAATGGTTGAATATGAGAGTTATTTTTAGAGTAATATATGATTTCACTATAGTTTGACCTATTGGATATTCAAATGGTTTTTTGAAATGTATATTCAAGAGAATTTATGATTTGTTTATATAAATACCTAGACATATTATAGTATTTTTTTTAAGAAAAGGATAAGTATCGTAATATAGTTTAGGATAGTAACATATATATATCATTACATGCTATGTATTGATCATTAATGTCTATATATATCTTAAATATTAATCAATAATTAATATTGGTAAGCTCCAATTTATTTAACTGAGTTGGGATGTAACAACATGATATTTTAGATCTTGTAAAAAAATAGTTCATTATTCGATAAATTTTCTTTCATGCAACACATAAAAGTAAAAAAACCAAAAAATTTTATAGAAATATTAGTAATTATCATAATATGGAAATAAATTTAAAATAATTACTATTTTAAAATAAATATCTTATTTAAGTTAATTATAAAAAAGTTATTTTTGATAAAAAATAGTTTTCTTTATAGTTTTTATTTTCTAATAAAAGATAAATTTGAATTTTTTAGAATTTTAGAATTTTAATTGGATAAAACTAAAATAATTTTTTCATTCATAATCTCAAATGTACTAATTATATAATTTTTAGTGTTTTCTAAAAATGATATTTTTTTACAAAAAATAGGATTTACCATAATTATAATTCTCAAAAATCTATCACTACGTATGAAAACCTATACGAATTAAAAACCATTAAATTAATAAAATATTAAATTAAGGAATAAAGTTATGAATTTTTAAATATTCCTTTAAAATATAAAACTCATGCTGAACATTTTTAGAACATTTAAGAATGTTACTTAAATATAAATAATGGTCATCTATTGAAAACATGTATATTAAAGGTGATGTTCATATTTGGCTTGACTTGGAAGCCTTATACCATTTATTTAATTCATAATAATTCAATATAATCCTTTAAAATATATAACTATTAATATTTTATCATATATATATATATATCTAATAGATTAATATTGATATTTTAAAAAAAACATACGCATTTATGTGTTTTTATATTAGAACTATCATTTCATACTTGAAGAAATATTATTTGATACTTCTTTTTGAAAATTTAAACTGAAAGATACAAAAAGTTAATAAAGTAATTTTAATTTTTTTCATCAAAATAAATTTTTAGGGTTAAAAAGCTATCATATTAAAACAAAATTTAGTCAACTCAGATTAACATTGGTGAAATTTCATAAAATATTAATAAAATTCACAGGAATTTAAGGGTTTCAATTTTTAATCTAATATTACAATTCCCCCGAAAAATTTTCCATTTTGGAGCATTGGGACAATGAAAATTAAATTTGATCAAGGAAAAATGTGAACGTGTTTCCAAAAGTTCCCTTATATTCACATATAATGTAATATCACTTCCAACCATCAATGAGACACATCACCTTAAAATTACTCACTGAAAGTTTTAAGTTTTACTCTATGTAGAAACCTCTCTTAGTTATACAATCATGTGTCACCTCATATTTGGACTAAGCCTTTCAATTTAAAGGATATTTTCAATGAAATGAAAATTCTCTAATGTTTGTATTGTCTATTGTTTAAATATTTCTTCTTAATCACACTCTTCCATATTTATTATAACTATTATAATATTATTTCCTAATAATCATCAGTATAATTATAGATTGTTGTATTAATGGTACAAACCTTTTTTGAATTTTCATCCATGTATATAAATAAAAAAAATTCAATTGTGCATATGCATAGACCACCTCCTTTATGAAAAAATGTATTTCTATTTTCATTACAGCCTATCATGGAGGGTCTTGATTGTGGTATTGATCAAAAATGAAATATAGATATATATATATATATATTATTAATTAGTATTAAAAGATAATTTATTATCCACCTTCACCCACTCACGCTCAGGGAGAAATGTAAATGATAATCGTTCATACATGCATCCTACCACCTCCATGATGAACCATTTTAATATTCATCCAGAATTTATTAAATTTAGTAAAAATATTCAACTATTTTTCACCCTGATAAATGAATTAAAATAATACCTTTATAATTCTCTTAAAATTATATTATGTCAAATAAATCACCTACTTTATCATACTCTCTCATCATGATAATGTGGGTTTATGTTTTAGATGGTTTGACAACCAACATTAAATATACTTTAAAACTTGATCCCATATAAATATTGGAAACTAAATACAATTATTTATATTTTATAATAATAAAATTATTATTATTTAATGGTTTTTGAGATGTTATATTATGTTTAAAATTTTCTATTAATAAATCACCTATTATCACAATAATTACAAAAAAAATATTCATTTATTAAATTCATTTTTCACATAACCTAACCAAAACACATTTGGAATGAAATAAAAGTTTTTTATTTCATAGGATTTATAAATAATATAAATTTAAATTATATATTAATAATTAAAATTTCATCATGTGATTGGTAATGATATAAAAATTATTAATCATTTGAATTATAGTTAATGTTATTAACACCTGATGATCTTAATATTCTAGAACTAATTAATGTACTCACAATAAAAAAATACGGAAAAAATTTTAAAATGGAAATATTTAAATTCAATATTATATAATATGATATTATTTTAGTTGTTTTTTTGTAAGGTTATTGTGTGACCAATTAGAAATGGAAACAAGGTAAGGGTTTTCATCAAAAATTACTTTTATATAGACACATTTTGTAAGAGAAAACCAATATATTTTATGTTGTTTATATACTAATGATTTGTTATATAGTTTCACAAATTTTATTTTAATAATGGTGTATAACTTACTACTATAATCCCACTCTTTTAAATGGTTTTGAATAAATTGTAACTCATGTTTTTAATGATTTTATTGTATTCTTTTTAAACTAATGGGAAATGTTTTGATATTATGCACCATAATTTCTATTATACGGTGCATTTAATGAATAATTTTTGTTAAATAATAAAATATATTCCATTTTAAGATATTTTAATGCTAATGTTATGATCTTACTCTAAATATTCACCAATTAAACATTACCAATTTTTTGAGATTTCTATCGATTCAATTTCTAATACATTGAGTCATAGTGTTTATTAATTCATTATATCGTTAAATATATAAATAATCCTACAATTCCCCTAATTTAAAAATTATTTTGTTTTTTTCTTTGGGAAAATTATAACTTATCATCAATAACCACTTCTTTGATGAACCAATTTATAATATAAAATTATAACATTGGTAAAATCAATTGTCATTCTTATAAATAAATCTTTTCCTGCATGACCAAAATTTGGAACCCATTAATTTTGTGCTCTCTATTTAGTAAAGTTAATATAAATTATTTTTTATGACTCCTATAATTCTTTTTAGGCATTTTTAAAATAAATATTTAATATTCATTTCAAGATATGGGTTTTAAAATAACTATATTTCGAAATATTTAAATTAATTTTACAACCGTTCGTAATCAAATGTTTTATATTCAATGAAAAAAAAATTAGATAAAAATTATACCCACTAAATGATCTGATATTAAAGTTTTCGTTTCAATAGAAAATGTTTTCAATGTTTTCAGTTCACCCTTTTTGAAAATAACTTCTAATGTGACCTACAACTTCATTTTTGTACAATAATGCTAAAACTTTTGTCTAGATTCCCTTTCTATGTTTAATTTTATATTTTACCTTTATATAAATATTAATATCAATATGTATTCTAAAATAAATTATTTTTTTCTTAGATGAAAAAAATAATTTATTTTAAAATAATCTCATAAAATCAAGATTATTTCTTATTTCTAAATTAAACCTTTTAAACTTTTAAAAGTGTTGTTCATCTTACAAATTATTCTTTGATAAATCTTATTATTAATCAATTATATTTTTCAAATGATACCATCTACATTTTTATCATTATTTATTACAAAATTTTCATTTCTACTATGTAAATGATACATCACTGTATTTGTATTCCCAAACCATCCACTATATATAGTGATAAATTTTAACCTAATTTTATTCTAGTGTGAATACCCTATTTTTGAATCATTTTATGAAATGATGTTAACCTATAGGCCATATATTTATTGATTGTTGAAATGTTTTTTTTAGCAATATACCCTTTATCTATATGGTGTAAATAATAAATTCTTTATTATCTTGATTGAATGGTATTTACCAATGAAGTTACTTAGTGTCATTGGAGAACTATTTATTTTCCAAGGGTTTATCATGTTATGGTTATTGAGGGAATTATTAATGTTTTCCTTATGTGATTAAACATGAAAATGATATTAAACATTTTTTATTCCATGGGATCATATGATGTGTTGAATGAAAACAATTTTTCATTCGATGGGTTCTTTATTATGTGATAGGTGAATTATTTTTATGTGGCACTCAGAATTATAGATGACTATGGGTGGGTATTATATCTTTTTATAATAAATTGGTCATGTGTTTATATCTCATGAGATTGGTATTGGTATGAAAGTTTTAGTTTATCATAATTAGAGGAACTGATGGTGTGTCTCATGAAATTTATGTTCCCAAAAAAAATTTACGTTCCATGATTGAAGTATTTTTCAATGTTTAATTCTTTTTATCAAGAATATGTTCTTATCTCATATATCATGTATATTAACTCACACTTTTCATTCATATAATCTTTTATGTTAAGATTTATCACATGATTTATGAAATATTGTTTATTGGTTATTATTCTCTTATGTATCCTAATTATAACTATATTTTCATGTTACACCCAGATGATGTTTTTTATTTTTGTTTCTTATGCTTATACTTACTAAGAATATGTTCTTCTCCCTTATAATATTTCCATTTGACTCAGTTATAATGATCTAGAAATTATGAAATGTCTAGAAGAATGTATTATGTGAAGAATGGGTGAGATATTCTAAATAATTTTTATACATATATTAGTTTATTATAAAGTGGTAAAATAAATATTCAGATGAAATTAACATGATCTTTTTTGTTATTGTTTTTTACTACTTATCTAAAACACAATAGATAAAAGGAAATGGAAATAAATTTTTGTGAAATATTTACATTAAGATTTGTAATTTATGGGTGAATAGATCTAGTTCTTCATACATATAACCAAACATAAAATAAAATTTCCCTAACACACTATTAAGTTTATCGGAACAGAGATTCTAAATCAAATAAACATAATAAAAATAAAAAGTAATAGGTTCGACTTAGTCTCAAACATAGAGAAAGACATTGATACCAAATGCTTTCCATCATTACACAGGTATGTAAACAATAAAAATTGGTGTATTTTAGTCTTAAAAGTAACATAAAATTTTCCATCCACCCTTAAATATATACTAATTGAAAATAAGTTACAATAAAACCAAAAATTATATACCCACATTTTGTTACACTAAAAAAATTATGTTTAATAAGAATTAATTTTTCTAGAATTTTATGAAATTTAAAAAACAAGTAGGCTATAAGAGAAATAAAAATAAGAAATATACTTATAGAAACAGTAATAATTAACAAAACTTGAAGAATTTATTCAATAAACAAGTACCCTTTAAAGTATATTATAATCTATAATATTATATAGTTTATAAAGAAAATCATAAACATAATTCAAGGAATCCTCAACGTCAACCTATCAAAAGTTTTGTCTTCCTATCCACTATAACCTATGGACTTAAACATTCCTAAGTTTTCACATTAAAAAAAAGATACAATATCATCCAATCCTAGAATCCGTCAATCAACCTGATCGGTAGAAACATTTCTTCTTTGAATTTGAATCTCTATATTCTTCATTGGAATACATTAATCCTAAATGATCATAAAATAAGTGATTAAAAAATAAATACTTGGATGTTTTTAGTGAAAAACATAACATTTAACTCTTAATTGAATCACTCGAAAAAATATAATTATAATAACTCTCATGACAATAATTTTTTTGAGATATTAAATAATTATAAGACCATAAAGGTGTTTTCTTCTTCTTCTCTTACCCAAAGATATTGTCTTATTTATACAAACTCTTCCTATGGTTTAAACATATAATCTTCAATATAATTTGTAATAGAATAAGAATTATACTTTTCATAATTTTGTAAACACAAAACACATCAAATCTTCTAATAAAGTTATTTTTTTATTTTTATACTTCTCATTAGTGAAATTATTCTAGATAGAATACCTAGCCATTTATATTTTCACACAAAAACTACTAGAATTAATGTTGTTGTATTTTCATTAGGGAAAATAAATATATTCAAAATGAATACCATCAAGTTATTATACATTAAAAACATGATTTCTATTTTGTTTTTAAAACTATGAATATATTTGACTAACTTTTTCAACAAAAATATCTGATTAAAACTAACATGTAAGAATAATGGATGTACCAAGGAATTTTAGATTAAAAAATAGCATAAAATTTTCAAACATATATCATGGTTTAGAAAAAAATGTAATTCGTATTATTGAAATGTGACATGAGGGTGTGGTGGTTAAATAAAAATATAAAATCATTACCTCTTTTATGGATCTATAGAAATAAAATTATAACATTATGAATATTTTCCCCTAATTGATTGGGTTTACTCTATGTTCCCTTTAAATATAATCTCATGAGATATAAATCATTACCCAATGAATTAGAGGGATAAAATAAAATTCTATGTCTCATAGCTATAACGAACCCTAGATTCCTCAGGGAAGGCTCCAATCATTCTAGGTTTTAACAGACCCATCCCAGCATAGTTATCAACAATAAATATATGTGATATATGAAATAAATCATATCATAGAAAACTAATTTAATAGATAATGGGTTTTATAAAAATATTTCCATATAATATCACATAAAATAAAATCAATAATTATTTCAGAGAATACCAAATTCAAATTCTCCCAAAAATTGTATTTAATAATATAATTTAAAGTGTTATTTATGAAATATAACCCCTTAGGTTATATATATTTTTCAAATCATGAGTAAAATTAATGTGAAACCCATAAAATAAGTATTTAAAAAACAAATATATTAACAATGATGTAAACAATGGAATATTTTAGGTTTACATCATAAATTATATTTGATAAGGGGATATGAAAAAAATTAGAACATATATTAAAATGAAAACATAAAATATATTTTCAAAAAGAAATAAAATTCTTGTCCTTAAATATAGTGGTAAAGATAAAATATATGAATATGAAAATAATTTTGTTTTTTATAAAATAATTATATTGAATCATACATCATTAAAAAAGTTTAAAATATTCTTTTAGAAAATATGAAAATATAAGATAATTAATTTCAATGATATAATAAAAATTTTCATTTTGAAATAAAATATATATTTTTAGAAAAAAAAGAATGTGGGTATGAAGAAAAAAGATATATTAGACCTGATAATAATAATTCTTTATGATGTTAAATATTTATGAAGGACGAAATTATTCATAAAAGGAAAATTTAGTTAATAATAGAATTTTCTCAATTAGATAATATGTAATATAATTTAATGAAATTAAATGACTTAATGTAAATGACATAGAAGAAAAAATTCAAGGGAGAAAACATTTGAATAAATAAAAAGTGAATTAATCTGATGAAACACTTACAAAACCTCTTTTTATAATGTATGAATCAATCATTAAGGGTATTGTTAGAATATTATAATCCATAAAAGCATAATAGAATCCGTAATATAAAATAATCATAGGATATAATTTAACAAAACATTGTATATTGGATTTTGATAAGAAACATTGTAACTCAATGAAAGGAAATTGAAATATGTGTAACGCTTTTATTATTGTAGTTAATGAGGTAAAAATAATTAAAAATGATTATATGTAATAAATTAAGATACCCATAATCATAATATGAAATAAAATTCTATTCAATAATAAGGTATAATATCTTCAACTTATAATAATAAAGTTTAAGAATAATGATCACAACTTAATGAACAAAAATTGTGTTAACAAACCCGATTACCATTAATCCCCACTTTCATGAAAGTTATTTTTCCCATTTTATAATAAATATAAAAAACGTAATAAATTATTCAAGAACCTTATTAATATATATCCCCTTTAATGAACATTATTTATAATCATTTAATAAATATATTTTAGTTAGTGATTGTGTAGTTTCATCATCATGTATTTGTAAAGTTGATTTCTTATTTATTATAGGTTTCATAATAAAGATGGCAATTTTTTTGTTGATTCCATGTTAGAAACTAATATATTGCTTATTTTATTAAAATATTTTTTTGAAATGATTTTGTAATTCACATTTTCATTGGATGGGATTCATGAATATCCATTACCAAAATAGAATCCATAATGAACTTGTTTCTGGTAATTTTTCCGTAACAACGAGTTCCATTATTTAAATAATACAATATACTATTTTAAAATTAAATAATAATAATCCTAAAACATAACCATTTAATATAATATATTACTAATGTTATGGTTTATAGAATCATTTATGATGGAGACAGTGAAGATAGAATGACATTGTTCTGGTACGTGGTAAAACTAACCCAAACAAGAACAGGTTATACTTCTGAATGAGAATTTTTATGATGTTCTTTAATAGTAAAATAATTTCTCTAAAAAATAACTCTGTTTATATTTCATCATTATAT
This sequence comes from Viscum album, assembly GCA_963277665.1. NCBI lineage: Eukaryota > Viridiplantae > Streptophyta > Magnoliopsida > Santalales > Viscaceae > Viscum > Viscum album. Next base: position 2,094,923,850 of record OY728136.1, read on the forward strand.
GGGTATATTTTCATTATTAGTGGATATGAGAGAATAAATGAAATGAAATAATAATAATGAATTTCCAACTTGGAAAAATTGGTCATTCTCACAATGACTTCCCTCAAAATGAAGGAATTAATCCTTCTTCTTGCAACCATGGGATCCCAACTAGGAAAGGTTAATCTAGGAGAAGAAAAAAATTCACTTAACCTAGAGTATTTGGAAGCAATAGAGTTATAAGGCCCCAGCCATAAACAATACATAATCTTGAATTAAGTAAACAATTCCTATTGAGGATCTTTTTTGGTTTAGAGTTTTAGATAATTAGGCCATAACTATTACATTACCTCTCAAATATTTCAAAGTAGACACTACTACTCAATATCCATTTTTTCATAACATAAAAACTCTTGAAAAAAATATTCATGTCTAGTGCCATGTTTTAGACAACATGAATTTTCCATGATCCCATCCGTGACCCTATTCATCTTTATGTCCTGTAAAAAACATTTCAAAAAAATTTGCGATGAGTATAAAAATATCAGTGAGGATTATAAAATAAAGAAATAAAAATTAGTCCACCAATACATACCAAGAATAATATTTTTTACAAACATCATGAAATCATAATATTTATGAATAAAAAATAGAAATTACATATCATAAATTTATGTTTTGGCATCCATAACAAACATATATTGTACCATTCACAGCTACATATGAAGTTATGTTTGGAATACCCATCACAGTATATTCCTTAAATCACATATGATAAACATTAACATTTATCATCGTCACATTACCTAATGCATTGGGGGTCTACCTCAGGATCACCCGCCCACGGTTTATCACGGAACCACCTGTATATGTAAACAATGCCCAAGAACCATAACATATTCATAACACTTAAAAACAACTTAAAGGAAAGATAAGTTTTCCAAATTTTAATCACAATATATCATTTAAACATATAAAAATAATCAATGATTTCCGAAAACTATTTTCAGTGCCAAAATTCATTAAAAGGTTATATATTATCTATTTTCTAATAAAAACACTACTGCTTGTTAAGTAATGCAACGATCTAATAATAATTATTGTGGTGAAAAAGTTCATTGTCACCACGTACGTTAAAAAAATATTCCTTTTTGTCATTTAGTAAAATGATTAATATTAATATATTCCCATTAAATGAAATGGAATGTCAAAGGTTTTTATACACAGTATAAACGAAATATTTTTATTAATCAAAATATTCCACAATGAGAGGTGGTTGAGACAAAGTCCCTTACCTCATTTCTAACTTGACCTGTTCGTTCTTTACTCTCTTGAATAATAAACAAATGTTTCTGTCTAATTTCATCAGAACCTTGTTAAGGTTATTTATTCCTTTTATATGACTTATTACCACGTTATAAACATTTTGTAATCATTTATGTTAGTAATGGTCGTTTTGTTGATATTTATTACTTGAGTCAAAAATGAACTTCTTATAATTACAAGTTGTCCATGTAGTAAAAAGTACATTATCACTATATTGATATTCATGATTTATATATCATATATATTATATATACCATATATATCTTGTATATATATATTTATTTATTTATTTATAATAGTATATAACATTTGGAGATATGAAATGAAATGCATCGTTCATGGAGACGATAAGTCGTATGTACGCATGAACACTAATTTCATTTACATATAATATTTTAATGGAATGAAAACATAATAATACATAGGTATATTATAATTATAGTATAATATCATATTTAATATCATTAAATCCATAATTTATAAATCCTACATATGGCATGAATGATTCATATAATTTTGAGTGGGTGGTCGTCTGCACCTCCTCAAATGAAATTATCATATTAACACATTATGAAAACCATAACGTTTTTTTATAAATTATGGATAAAAAAGTGTATATATAATATAAATATAATATATATCAAATATAAATACAGTTCCATCATAATTCCCACTATAGGAGGTGGTAGGGGAATATTGAACATTAATCGTTTCGTGAGGCAGTAGTTCGCCATCCACAAAATTAGTATGTTAGTATCTATTATATGGAGGTGTGTTGTAGTTTAGATAAATCCTTCTCTTAAAAACAACCTAGTATATTGATTACACTATTTTTGTTATAACATAATGTAATAAAGAGTGTTTAGGGGGTTGGATAAGTAAAACAAAAGAAGAGAGCTTGAGGGAAGACGTTAAATTTAAATCGGGTAACTCCCTTTAGTTTGAACCGAAAAGATTTCTTACAGTGACTTATGCCTAATTTAATGCTTCAAGAAATAATATATGGTTGTTGGGAGGTTATTAGAGAATATTTAGAATAGGAAAATGGGATTTATAATTATGTGTGACGGTTTAGAGGTGTTGTCATTTTATAAGGGGGGAGGGGCTCTCTATAAAAGTTTGAAATTAATATCTTATTATAGAAATATTTTCGGTTTCAAAGGATAAAAAATCATTAAATTCAAATATAATATGGCTTATGTTCTAAATAAAACCATCTAATAATATTTGGATAGGTTTTGGATAGTTTTTTAAATTTTATAATCACATTTATTTAAATTATTCATTTATATGGTAATCATTAATTCATCATTGTGTCATAAATAATTTTATTTATATGATGTCTAAAAATTATAAATAAAACACCACTATTTAGGAAATGTTTTTAGATTTAAAATTAATATTTATAGTCTAAGATATAAATTGTATAACCCCATGTGAATGTTTATTTACTAAAAGATATATGTTTATGTTTTTTTTCCTTTACTTTAAATTAATTAATATAAAGTATCATTATCACTCCCATGTGGCTCCATGGGATAAAAAAATCAACCTAGGTATGCCCTTTTTCAAAAATATCTCATACAATAGGCTTAAAAAAGTTTAAGGGTAATTTACTACTATTATAATATTATTTTTTACCCTTATTTACCAGATTTACCCTTTAACCACGGTAAATAAAATATTTACTAAAGTAAATATTTATAATGACTAAAAATAAAAGTTACATATTTACATAATTTGGACCTTATAATTCAAAATATGGAAACCATTTATCTAAATTCAAATCAAATAAGTGTTGGAAATTAATTTAAAATTAATTCCTATTGTCAAAACAAAAAAGTGTGTTGTATGATATAGTAACTATCAAAAGATTGACACTTGTTTATGTCGAATTTCAAAGTGAAATTACTTAAAATGACCAAAATTAGATTAATTAGTAATAATATAATCTAATGATAGTTTAAAACCAATTAAAAAGATAATATATACATATAATTAAAGTCATTTAAAAGGATATTTTGAATTAAAATGCTGTATGTTCACTATTCATTACAAAATTAACTTTTTCAGAAAAATACCAAAAAGTTACCCAAAGAAAATTTTGATTTCCTAATTCTAAAGAAGAATTTTATTTTTACAAATAGAACATATAAAAGTGAAAAAATCAATATTTAAAAATGGTTTATTGTCAAAAGGCGGTAAAACGACCCTTTAAAGAATATTATAGTATATATGCATAAAATTGAAATATTTCTTATTATAATCCCCTAAAATTTATTTAATAAATTTAAAAAAAATTAATAAACATATATAATCATATTTTAGTAATTTCTATTCATTCATGCCATTAAAAAATCTAGGCATTAACTACCATTTAAAATAAAAATATTTTATTAATATTTTTCTGTATAACTCAAATTTGTGTGCAATGTATGTTTTCAAAGAAATGTGTTTTTTCATATCAGGTCTGCCATTGAAAAAAGAATTCCCTTTAAAGTAAAATTAATATATAATTAAAAATTTTTAACTAACCTAAAAAAGTCATATTATTTATTTACTTGGGATGTTAAATCCTTACCCTATTTGGAAATTGTGTCCTCACAATTTTATTCACTTATTAAATAAATGGGGTTGTTTATCCCTTATAGAATTTTATGGTTACCATATTGCCTCTTCAACTATATGGTTTTTTCACAAAATATTTACTTGATGAAGTAACTTATTTTGCAACACTTGCTCACTTCAGTCAAGAGTTTGGACTAGTTGTTCCTCATATGATAGATTCTCTTCCAACTAAACTACTTGTGGACTTAAAACATGTGATCGATCTGGAATATACTTCCTCAACATTGAAACATGAAAAACATTGTGTACCTGGGATAAAAATATAGGTAAAGATACTCTATTGGCAACTAATCCAACTTTCTTCAGGATTTCATAGGGTCCTATGAGCCTCGGACTCATATTTCCCTTATTACCAAAATGCATCACACATTTCCATGTAGAGACTTTGAGAAAAAATGATCACATCCCTCAAAAAAATATATATTTCCTCTAGTTATCTGCATAACATTCCTTCTTGCTCTTAGCTGTTCTCATGTTCTCATGAATAAACTGAACATTTTCTACCATCTCTTTTAGAAATTCTAGTCTCATCATCTTCTTTTCACCTAATTCATCCAAAACTGATGGAATTCAACACCGATTTACATATAATGCCTCAAATGGAGCAATCTATATACTGGAATGAAAAATGTTATTATAAGAAATTTCAAACAAAGAATGATGTTGGTCCCAAATTTCCTGGTAATCCCATGAACAAGAGCATATCATATCCTCGAAGGTCTGAATTGTTCATACTGACTGCCCATCTAATTAAAGAGGAAATTATGTACTAAAAATTTATTTAGTACCCAACTACTTCTGAAGGCCTTTCCAAAATTTAGAAGTAAACCTGGGATCACAATCAGATTCAATAGAGAGGGGAACTCACTGAAACCAGGCTATCTTTTTAACATACAATCGAGAATGTTTATCTAGAGATATAGTATCTCTAGAAGGAATGAAATGAGCAGATTTAGTCAATCGATCTACAATAACCTAGATTGTGTTATTACCTTGGAATGTCTTTGGTAATATCACAACGAAGTCCATGGATATATTTTCGCATTTCCACTTTGGAACAGGTAAATGTTAAAGAATCCCTTTTGGTAAATTTCACACTTCTTTACCATGTTGAAAAGTAAAACACTTCACTATAATGTCAACAATATCTATTTTCATTCCATCCCACCAGTAAATCTCTCATAGATCTCTGTATATCGTAGTACTTCCAAGATGAACTGAAAACAGAGAATTATGAGCATCAAATTAAAATTCATTCTTCAACTATGAATCAAAAGTCACACATAATCTCTTCCCAATTATCTAAATAAAATCATTATCATTATTAAAATCAAGAAACATGCCCTTCTGAACTAACTCTACCTTTTCCTACAACTCACTATCTTCCAACTGCGCTTGCTTAATTCTATCAAATCGAGATTATTTCACTGACAATGGAAACAAAACATAGAAATTTCCTACACCAAATTCTATGAAAAAGATTATCAAATTGTTAATCAAATGATATTATTCCAAACTTAACATGGTTAATGTAGCATTACTATTCCCGCTCAAATCATTAGGGATGTTATTTCCCTCCTTTTATGGTAATGGATAATGCAATTATAATCCATCATTAATTCCAGTCATCTCCTCTATCTCAGGTTCAATACATACTGAGTGAATATATACTACAAACTTTTTTGGTCAGTATATATTTCAAATTTTAATCCTTAGAAATGATGCCTCTAATTTTTTAAAGCAAAAAATAGCAGAAAATAATTTCATATCATATGTAGGGCAATTTAACTCATGAGGTTTCAACTAACGTGGAGCATAAGAAATTACCTGATCAATCTACATTAGGACACAACCATTTCCTTTCAATGAAGGATCGCTATATATAACAAACTAACCATTTCTGGATGGTAGTGATAAAACAATAGTATTCTCCAATATTCTTTTTAATTACTGAAAACAATCATCACATTATTTTATCCAAATGATCTTAACACATTTTCGAGTTAACTTAGTCAGTGGGATAGATAATGGTGAAAACTTTTCAACAAATCTATGGAAATAACCTACTAAACCAATAAAACAAAGGATCTCGGTAATATTCATGGGTCTTGGCCATTCTTTAGCAAACTTTTGTTTTAGTAGGATCAATAGTTATGCCTTTTTTAGAAACAATGTGACTAAGTAATGAAATGTTTTTTTATCAAAACTCACACTTTCTGAATTTTCCATAAAATTATTTCCTTTTAAGGTTTTTAATACAACCCTTAAATGACAATCATGCTCCACTTTACTTTTAAAATAAACCAAAATTTCATCAATGAATATATCCACAAACATATCCAATAACTCATAGAATATTATATACAAAATATCAATGAATACAATAGGTGGATTGGTTAACCCAAAAGGCATAACTACAAATTCATAATGTCAATATCTTGTATGTAATGTGGTCTTTGGAATGTCTTCTTTTTTTAATTTCAACTTATGGTACCCCAACCTCAAATCAATCGTCGAAAAATACTAGCCCCCTAGAGCTATCAAGAAAATCATTGATATGTGGAAAATGAGACTTGTTCCTAATAGTGATGTTATTCAATGCGCTTTAATCAATACAAAATCTCATTGAACTATATTTATTTTTAAAAACATGATGGGAGAACCTCATGGTGATGTGCGAGGTTGAATGAATCCTTTACGTAATCACTCCTGTAATTTATTCTTTAACTCTAAAAGTTCAATTGGAGCCATTAAATAAGGGGTTTTGAAATTGGAATAACATCAGGAATTAAGTCAACAGTAAATTCGATTTCCCGATCCAGTATAATACCTGGCAACTCATCATGAAAAACATCAATATACTCATTTACCATTGGCACATCATTAATCTGATAGTTCCTTTTTTTCATCAATATGTGCAAGGTAACATTATTTCCATATTTTACAAGTTTCTCAGATTCTGGATATGTTATCCAATGTAAGGGTTAATTCTTGTCCTTAAACTGAAATTATTTCTAAAAAAACCACTTTATCTCTATAGTAAATCTTAGAATGATAAACAAAAAAGCCAATATATACCCCAAATAACCTCAAAATCTACTAGAGGAAAAACAATAATGTTTTCACGTAGATGCTTTCCACACACAAGTACATGAAGGTTCTTATAATTTCTTTTTGTCTCATAATTTCCTCCGGTTGTTCTTACCATAAGTTCAGGATTAATATCTTCAGATGGAATTTCTAATTTACTAGAAAATTTCATAAAAATGAATGAATGTGTAGACCCTAAATAAAAAAAACATTTTCATAATCTGATTAAGAAAACAGTGTACCTGATACTACTTCATTCGGTGGACAAACATATGTTTTAGTAGTTGGAAAAGATTTCACCACCAATTTATACTTATAGTCTGGATACTTTCCCTCAATTGAGTTCTTTGTTGGACACTCATTTTTAAAATGACTCATTTCATTTCAATTAAAACATTTTACTAACTATAACTCATATTTTGTCTTACAACTATCCTAAACTTTTTTAGTGTAATTACAAGCCTTATTTCCCATTTTACCTCATTGGTAGCAGTTACTAGAACTCAAAAGTCATTTCCCAGCATGGTTTTTTCCACAATTTTCACAAACTGTAAAATTATGTTTCTTATCATATGAATTTTGTGAAGATCTCATCCCTTTCATCTACCATCTCGACCTATTATTTTGTTGCTTGTCAAAGAACACTTGATCATTGAAAAACTCCATTTCCATCTTCTTTTCACATTGAACAAGTTTTTCATTACTATAGAACTCATGAGAAGCTAAATCTTTTCTATACATTGGATTTAATGCAGAGTAAAAATTATTGATTTAAATATCAAGATCTCATATGAAATTTGGAGCTTACCTTTCCAATCGAGTGAATTTTTCTTCTTAATCCTCCACTTAGTCATCCTCCTATCTCAATTCTATTTATTGCCTTTCCATTCTAAGATAAACCACCATAAGAAAATATTTCTCAAGAAACATACCTTTGAATTCATCCCAATCAAGATTATCAATCTCCTCATTATCCCTGATATTTTTAACCATCGACCACCACTTATCAACTTCACCATCAAAAAAGTAAATAATAATACTAACCTTTTGATGTTCTTAACAACCCATGACATAAAAAATCATTTCTAGTTCCTTAATCCACTATTTAACTAGCACAGGGTCAGATGATCCTCTAAATGATAGGGGATGATGCTTCTTGAAATGCTCCACTATTAAAAATTTCCTCTATGGTTGATCTAGCTAATCTCAAGCATGGATACCACCACCATTTATATCCTGATTCAGTTGTTCCATCACTGAAAGAAACTACTATGTTCCGATTTTGACAATCTTAGGTTGTAGATTTGGAAGGTTGTATTCCACCTGAAGTCGTCCCATTACAGCTGCATTGTTTCCTTTAAGGAAAACCATTCTGAACACCGAAATATCTTAATCGAATAAACGTGGTAATCTATAAATTCTATATCATATCAATATTAACTTAAATTAATAAGTGGATATTAATTAAACAGTATCCTAACATATAAAGTTGTTTAAACCAACCTCAGATTCCAACCATAAGGCTCCAACCTTAAACAATACATAATCTGGAATTGTGTTAATAATTCACATCGAGGAACTTTTCAGGTTTATAATTTTTGATAATTAGACCATAACTATTACATTACATCACAAATAATACAAAGTAGACACTACTACTCAGTATGTATTTCTTCATAAACTTTAAACACTTGAAAAAAAGAGTCATGTAAAGTTCCATGTTTTAGACAACATAACTTTTCCATGATCCCATCCTTGACCCTATTCATTTTTATGTAATGTGATAAACATTTCAAAAAAATCATGGGATGATCATAAAAAGGTCAGTAATGAATATAAAAGAAAAAAGAAAAAATCAGTCCATCAATACATACCAAGAATAATCTCTTTAACATACCTCATGAAATCATAAGATTTATTATTGACACATAGAAATAATAAATCATAAATGTAACTTGTGGCATGCATAACATACTTATGTTGGAACTTTCATATCTATGTAGGGAGTTGCATTTCGAATACCCAAAACTATATATTCCCAAAATCGCTTATGAAAAACATTAACATTTACCTCCATCACATTATCCAATTCATTGGAGAGATATCTCAGGCTCACCCACCCTAGGTTTAACGTGGAACCACCCATATATGAAAACAATTCCCAAGAACCATAACATATTCATAACAAATAAAACAAACATAAATGAAAGATAACATTTGTACATTTCAATAAAAACATATCATTTAAAGATATTGAAATAATAAATACTTTCTCAAAACCATTTTAAATACCAAAATACATAAAAAGGATATATGGTATTTATTTTCTTTAAATAATCTATGACTTGTTAATGAATCCATAGATTATATAATGCTCGCGGTGGTAGATAAGGTCAGTGTCATCACAAACGTTAGAAAAAACATTCATTTTTGTCATTTATTAAAACATTTCATATAAAAAGATTCTATTTGAAATAAATAAAAATTAAAATGTGTTTATACAACGTATAAAATAAATCTGTGTATAAATCAAAATATTCCTCAATGAAAGGAGATTCAGATGAAGTCTCTTACCTCGTGTCTTACATGACCAATTCGTTCTTTAATCCCCTAAATAATAAACTAATGTTAATTTCTACTTTATCCAGACCTTTTTTAGGATTATTATTCTTTTATATGACATATTACCATGTTATAAACAAAATATAATCATTTAATATAATAATGGTCATTTTGTCGAGATTTAGTACTTGAGTCAAAAATGAACTTCTTATAATTACAAGTTGTCTATGTGGAAAAAAGTGCATTATATTAATAATGATATTAATGATTTATATATCATATATGTCATATATATCTAGTATATATATTTATTTATTACAGTATATAAGATTTGGAGATATGAAATGAAATACACCGTTCATGGAGACGGTAAGTCATATGTACACATTAACGCTACTTTCATTTCTATTTCATATTTAAATGGAATGAAAACTTAATAATAAATAATAATATTATAATTACACTATAATATAATATATAAATTCCTTAAATCCATCTTTTATACATCCCACATATGGCATGAATGATTCATATCACTTTGGGGGGACGGAAGTCTGCACTTCCTCAAATGAAGTTATCGTATTTACAGATTATGGAAACCATAAAGGTATAATATAATTTAAAAATTTTGAAGAAAAGAGATAATATAAATATAATATATATAAAATATAAATAAGGTTTCATCATAATGGCCACCATAAGAGGTGGTATTAGAATATTGAACAATCATCATTTTGTGAGGTAGTAGTTTTCCATCCAGAGAAATAGTATGTTCGTATCCATTAGACGGAGGTGTTTGAAAGTGTAGCTATAATAATTTTCATAATAACAACCTAGTATATTGAGGATACTATTTTTGTAATAAAATAATGTAATAAATATATTTTAGGGGGTTTTAGGAGTAAATTAAAAGAAGATAACATCAAGGAATATGTTACCTTTTAATCGAGTAACTCTCTTTGGTTTGAACAAAAAGGTTTTCTTAAAGTGACTTATATAAAAGGTAAGGCTTATAGAAGGAATATATAGAAGTTGGGTGGTTGTTAGAGTAGATTTTGGTTGAGACAAAGGGATTGAGAAGGGTGTGTAATGGGTTAGAGGTGATGTATTTTTATAAGGGGGAGGGGTACTTTAGGAAAGATTGAAAGTATTATTTTATTAAAAAATTATTTTTGGTTTCAAAAGGTCCAAAACACAATAAATTATGAGATAAGATGGATATTGTTCGAAATAAAATCATCCAATAATAATTGGACATGATTTGGATAGTTTATTAAATTTTATAATCTCATTAATTTAAATTATTCATTAATAAGGAAATCGTTACTTTATCATTCTGTAATAAATTATTTTTTTTATTCGATAAATAAAAATTATAAATAAAATACAATGATATAATAAATATTTTTATCTTTAAAATTAATAATTATAGTCTAATAGATAACATATATAACCCCATGTAAAAATTGTTTTACTAAAATATATATGTTTATGTTATTTTTGTCTTTACATTAAATTAATTAATATAATGTGTCATTATCACACCAAAGTGGATCCATGGGGTCCAGAATCGACCCAAGGATGCCCTTTGGTCAGAAAATATCTCATCCAATAGGGTTAGAAAAAGTATAAGGGTAATTTACTATTATTATAATCTTAATTGTTTACCCTTATTTACCAGATTTACCTTTTAACCATGGTAAAAAAAATATTTACTGAAGTAAATATTCATAATGTATAAAAATAAAATTTAACTATTTACCTAATTTGGACCTCCTGATTCCAAATATGGAATCCATTTTTTCAAATTCAAAACACATAAGTGGCAGAAATTAGTTTAAAGTTAATTCCCGTTGTCAAAACAAAAAATGTGTTTTTAGGAAATAATTACAATAAAAAAATTGACACTTGTTTATTTCCAATTTCAATGTGAAATTACCTAAAAATACCAAAATTGGATTAATTGATAAAAATATAATCTAATTAAACTTTGAAATAAATTAAAAAGATAATTTAACTATATAAATAATGTAGATGAAAAGACAGTTTTGAATTAAAATGCGGCATTTTTCACTATTCATTACCAAATTAACATTATCAGAAAAATACAAAAAATTTACCCATAGTAAATTTCGATGTCCTTATTCTAAAGAATTATTTTATTTTTCTCAAATAAAAATTTTAAAGTAACATGAAATTGATTTAAAAAGGGTTTTCCATCAAAAGGTGGTAAGATGACCTTTTAAAGAATATTAGAGTATTTATGCTTAAAATCAGATTCTTTCTTATTTTTAGCCTCTAAAATTTGTTTGATAAATGTAAAAAAATTTAACAAACATGTGTGATCATATTTTATTTATTTATGTTCATTCCCTCCATTACAATAGCTGAGAGTTAACAACCATATAAAATAATAATATTATATTAATATTTTTCAATATAACTCAATGTTATGTTTAACGTACATTTTCAAAGAAACTCATTTTTCCATATTAGGTATGCCATTGACCAAAAAATTACCTTTAATTAATATTTTAAATATAATTCAAAAAAATTAATAAATAAGAAAATTTCATATTCTTTATTTACTTGGGATGTTACTATAGTTGTTTGAAATGGGTGTATGTCAGTTTCTTTTATAGGTGGAAATGAGAAATATTTCTTTGAAAACTAATGTTGGGAGAGGGGTAAAGATGTATTACATGAAATTTAGGTGATATGGGAAAATAATGGTTGTTGAGACATGTGGATATAAATTACACACCTAAAAATTATTTTATAATTTTTATGTTTCATTCCAACTTTTTTTTAAATTGAGAAATGGATGTCTACCCCTTTTTACCCCCATTTTCCTTGACTAAATATTTACTATGGTAATTAATTTTTTATTAAAAATATAATATTATCCCTATTAGAAAATCTTAAAATGTTTATTATGAATTTAGACTCAATTTCTTTTAATTAATATTTTAAATGTGAAAAAACTAACTTTTAAATTAAAATACGCGATAAATATAAACTATTTTTGAAGAAATATGGAATATTAAATATTAATTTTTATTGTCCATATTTACATCCAAATAAAAAATTAATGAGGTAAAATATATGTATATATATATTTTTTAATAAATTTAAAAATAATAATAATAACAAAAAACATGTCAATCTAATTTAATTAGGAAAACACAAACCGCATAAAAATTTATTTGAAAATAACCCTTTTACTATTACAAAGGATATTTTATATAATCTCTATGACTTATTTTTATGAAGAAAAATGAAATTTACCTTAGAAAATTATTTGAACATATTGATTCATTATAAGAAAAAAAATTTATCATATTTAATTTTTAAAGGAGTTACAATTTAATTTTAATATAATCACGTATAACGGATGAAACATAATTATTAGAAAAAAATTATTCTTAAACAGAAATTGATTTCCATTATTTTTTATTTCCAGGTAAAAACTATTGGATAAATTTTATTTATTTTCTAGCATACATTACAAAAAATTTAAATGAAATAATAATTTATTCGTTATTAATATAATTAAATAACATAAAAATATACAACATATAAAAATATTCTTGTAAGAACATGTAATTTCATATTAAATAATTTTATATTTATTTATAAAAAATTAATAATCAATGAGTTAGTGTTTATCCATTATTTATTTATATAAATATTCATTTTAATAAATTTCACTATTTATATATGATTAATTTTACATTTAAATAAAATCATATAATAAAAACAATGTGTTCAATTAAATAAATTAGTATTTATCATAGTTACTTAATTAGTACATAGATGTTAATAACTTATTTTTAAAGTAAAATTTGTTAATATCATCCTGTAAAATAATATGTTTAAAAAAATTTCAAATTTCATAAAAATAATTTGTTTAAAATTAAGGTATTTTAATAAATAAGTTAGTAGTCTTTATTTATTCAAAAAATATATAATCATTAAAAACAATTATTTATAATGGAAATATATATATAAATAATAATTATATATGTTAACCATATACCAGCAATTAAAATCTAGTATTACATTTTCTTGTTTAATACCCAATGACTACCTAACAATTTACAATAACTCTATAAGTACTATATTACCCCCACTACCTTTAATAAATACATTCAATTATTACTCCAACAAACACTCTTATAATTTTATAAAATTTACATTAAGGTTTTTTCAAAATTCTTTTGCATTTTTTAATGTCGTTTCTCATTGGTTGTTTAGTTATACTAACAATTATTCTCAAGGGGTAAGATGATCTAAGGGATATCTTAGTTTTAATAATATTATATTATTCTATATATAGTCCCATATTAATTTCTGCACTTTTAGTTGATGTAATCATCCATGGAATCTAATCCCTAATGTAATTCATCATTTTAATTTCTTTTTGTGTAATGAACCTTCCTAAATGAATAATGTATTGTTAGTTTGATTCATATATTGTTAGTCCTATTAATTTTAAATTCCCCTAGAATAATAAAAAATCTTTATAAATAATTTTTATATATTTTATAGAAATAAAATTATTCCTAAATTATTTGGTGTTACATCGAATGGAATGTAGGGGAGGGTAGAGATGGATGAAATGAAAATCTCTCGACCCCCATTTCCCTTGAAATTATGATGGGGGACAAATAGTACATTACCAGTCTTTTGATTTTTAAGAAATATACCTAGTTTTATAATGTGGTGTGTCTATAAAGGATCATATTGTTTTTCCCTTTTTTAGGAATGGTCTCAGGATAACACTAATAGGTCGTGGTGTGACCTCCATTGACAGAACACCCATGAAACCCTTTAGTATTTATAAATTATCTCTTACTGATGTAGACCATATTGGTGGGACCAAAAGTTCATTATGTGACTAGAATCAATATTGGGTCTTCAACCCTATCAATTAATTATCATCATATGACCCCTCTTGGATTAAAATATGTCCAACTATAGGCTACTGAATTTCAATACCTAAGTCACCCTAACCATTCCCCAACATTTTCACAAGAACTAGAAACACCAATAGTCCATCATTCAACATATATAACCATATCTTAAATATTTAAAAATACTAAAAAATTTAATACAAGACCCAATTCATTAAATAACAATAGATATGGAATGAAAATTCCAATTTCTACTAAAAAACAACAACCTAAAATCTATGAGCAGTTACACATACATTTCCCCAAAGGGATATAAATTTATATTCTAGATGCCCATGACATGCCTCCTCATATTTTTATATTTAGTTCATACTTCCCATATTTTTGGGGAGATAGATTGTTCTTAAATTCATAGGTGTATCAAGAACCATCTACATTACAATGTGGATGAAAAAAGTAAAATTTCCATTCCCATATGAGATTTTATTATATGTAACTCTGTGTAGAAGTGTTATCTCTCACACACAAATATTTTTTGAAAACATAAACTAAAAAAATTTGTTAAATTAATAACAATTATTAGACCATATCCAATGAGTCTCTAACAAACCACTCTTTATATCCTCCTCATAGAACACACAGAGACCCCATTGTAACTCATATCATCACATCTTCCTACTTCCACTAAATAATGGGTAGTTACTAAAGAAGATGAGTCGGATACTGGTGTTCGGTAAGTGTATAATGATAGTTAGATCATTATTTGATGAAAAATATAATATTATTATTTAGTTTTATCCACCAATAAAATATATTTGTATTATGGTATACCTTTCTCAATACCATATGTACCACACACCTTGAGTAAATATCCGTCTTTACACCAAAAGGATTGAATTTCAATAAAATTAATTAGTTCATTCCAAGACACTATAAACAATAATTTATTTTTGTCTAATTATACCCCATACTCTAATATTGCAGGATCCACGATGATAACTTAACTAATCAAAAAGTGAAACATTGAGATCATTTCATACAAAAAATGTTCTCTAAGTGTTCTCAATACATTCTAAAAATATCTATAATTCCCCTACATCAACCTCCAGAATATGAGAATATAACTAATAAATACTACTTAAAATTCATCTAGATACATATCAATGAAAAATATTATCAGTCCATAAAAACCATTGGTAGGTTCATCAAACCAAGTGATATCAGATGGTACTCATGTAATAAATATCTAAATATTATTTTTGTATAAGGTATATTATAATGCCTTACCATTAATGTATTATTTCATAAACTCAAATAATACTTAGAAAACACCCTCCCCTCCCCATTAGTTGGTCAAATTATTTATTCATATGTGTATGTAGATAGCATTTTTAATTTTAAATTTTTCAACTTCTATTAATTCACAAATAATCTCATAAAATCATTTTTTTAGTGAACAAGACAATAAAACCCCAAGGAGATGTACTCCTCTATATGAACCCATTTTCCTTCAAGTCACTAAGTTAGTACTTAATCTCTTCAAGATATACATGATCTATATTTTACAGTAGAATATATATTGGTTATATACCTAGTAAAAGATAAATCATGAAATCAACCTCTCTATCATGTTGAAATACTAAACATTACTCAAAAAAATAATCTTAAAACTAGTCAACTACAAATGAAAACACCTCCTAATAAACCTCTTCATCTATTAAAATGAGACTATAATCCTAATCTATAATCCCTACCCAAGTTCTGGTTTTTAAGTCACAAATAACCTGAATTCATTTCAAACTTTCAAATATAAACATAAATAACACCCTAAATAGATATAAATAACACCCATTTATGGTTGTAATTTATATGGGAATAATACTATGTTTGAAATTCCATCCATATAAATACATCTAAACTACTCATCCTTATAATGAAAAAATACCTCAAGAATATATTTCCACTACTCTTTATAGAACACTCGTGAAATATCCAAATTCACTTAGATCATGCATCTTTTAGTGACTGAGGAATTTCATACATGGATATTACATCTAATTATATTAATATCCAGTACATTACATAAGCACATACTTGAGGACCATAGTAGTTTATTTTCTATGGAGACTTTGAATAAATGCTTATAATTTGTTGAAATATCTTCAATATCTCCCATAAAGATATTCACATTTAGTAATTTTAACCAATTTACCAAAATTAAAAGGTTTATTTAAAACCTGAGGAAAGTATACATTCGAAATGGTGAGCTCAAAATATAACTAAGGGAAAGAAATTGACATATAAATTATCACATATTCATGATAAGATCATAAGGGTATAAGAACATTAGCATAACACTTGAAAATCATAACCCCAAGAATCAAAAAAACAATCTAAACACATTTTATAAATCATGGAAGTTAATAAGACATGATTATTAAAATAAAAAAAGGACATGAACCATAAGATAAAGACATTAGCATAAGACAAGAAATATTTGAAAACACATAAGTATATAAATTAATTTATATTTAAGTCAAGTTTCACTGGCAAGGATATCATAGTGGAATGGTTTCCCTCCTGAAATCATCATAGACGTCATGGTTCACTCCCCAAACCACCACTGTGGAAAAAAGTAACATATTGAGTCGGGTTCACTCTCTATTCATGTCTTGTCTATCTCATGAGGTATAAATATATTACCAATGAATTATACAGAGATATAGGTCTCACCCATCACATAATGAAAATAACATGTATATGTTCTAGATTAAAATAATATATTCATAATATCATAACACATTAAATGAAATGGGTTTCATAGACATTTCAGCATTCAATAACCTGTTGAAAAGTGATAGGTTTCATAATCATTTTATCATTTCATCATAGCATAACTAGTGAAAGGAAGTGATTTTCATATGATTTTTATCATCGTATTACCCATTGAATAGAAGTTTTTTATATAAACATATTTTAGTCATAAATATAAGCCATTCAGAGAAAGAATAAGAATGGTGTCCTTGGATAATATCCCCAGTAAAGAATAAGTATCATCCAAAGTATTTATTCTTAAATTGAAATGAATTTTGAAATATTTTTTGGATAATTTATTGATGAAAATAACTTTTCATTTGAGATAAATATTTGAAAATAGAACTTTATTGAATATTTTTTAAATGCCTTTGATTTAAAGTTTATTGGATAACTTATAATGGAAGCTTTTAAATCATTTAAAAACAATTGACGTGAAAATATCCTTTTAAATTATGAAAAAGATTTGTAAAACTTAAATTTTTTTGAAATATTTTTCTTTTAATATAACCTTGAAAAATTATAAATAAATCTCTAAAAATCATTTAAAATTATTCTTGAGGAAAATATCATGTTCACTTTAAAAAATAATATATTAAAAAAAATCAATGTATTTTCATTTGAAAACAAAATTGAAAACATATAAAGTGAACTTCAAGAAAAATAATGGTCATAATATAGATTTAATCTGATCATATTGTTCACTTTGAAACAAAGTATTCCTTTTAAATTTTTTGGTAAACTAAAAATAGCAATTTTATGGAAAATGACATGAAGATTACTTTGAAAACATTTTATAAAAATTAAAACATGGGTAAAACCACCCTTAATTAATCATTTTAGGAATGTCAAAAAAAATTACTTTTGATAGAAAACATAGTTCTATAATAAAATTGGTTTTTGAAATATTATGAAATAGCGATGATTTTTCATTAAAAAATTTTATTTTGAAAAGGTGAGTACATAGTGAGAGAAAAATATAGGAAAATAGATGAAATTATAACATAAGATATTTACAAATGTGGTAACATTGTATTTTAAGAAATATGAAGGAATTAAATCAAGTTGAACAGATAATATCCTGAATATTCATTATATTACAAGTCAAATGTTATATATATACATCTCATTAAATAATATAGGTGCATAAAATTACATATCCTCAAGGAAAGAAAATTGGGAAAAATTGCCTTATCACATGGTAATCATTGAAATGAAAAAACAATTAACAAAATATCATAAAATTAGTCCTTAAGTTACCATGTCTTTATGTATATGAATAATAAAATACATTCATGGTCATTATATATAATTTATCAAATAAATACATGGTGAATATGGCATGTGTCTCAATGAAAATAAAAGTGAGAGATAAATTTATTACCAATTTAGTAATCTGTTGAATTGTAAAACCAAATAATGAATAATATCAAATGAAATATTAATTATAAATGAGATAATAATATTCCGGATATGACATGTCAATTGGGTAGTATATAAACCACACAATTGAAACGAGTGTTGAATTAGCCTTTTGTCTCTGGGAAATAAAACAGAGACTAAAAATCCCTTACCTTATCTCTCAACTTCCATCATACACATTCAAACCTTCTATATAATAAATATAAATTTATCATAAATTTTGTTGAAAACCAAAAAATATTATATATATATATATAATAACAAATATTATTTCTTATGATCTTTAATCACTAATTTATTAACAATTTAATGTTAAATTCATGTTTCATGCAAGGACTAATTTGTTTTTTGTGTGTGCTTTGAATAGTTATTTTTGGTCATCCTAATTTGGCCTTTTTTATATAATATATATAATTTCAAACCATGATATAAATATAATATATATTAATTATCCCGATATTCATAGTAATCTATTAATGTTAGAGATAGAAAATAAAATACACCATTCATGGAGATGGTAGGTTGTGTGTACGCATGATGGTAATTTCCATTTTATCAATAGAAATAAATAATTAAAGGTATGTAATAAGTTACCATTTGAAGATCCTTTTTATTTCAAATATATATAATATTTTAATTAAAATCAACATAAACCCTTCCATGTAATGTGTGGATAAATCACATCACTTCGTGAGGCTGTAGTCCACTATATGAATGAGAAATGTTATCATATTGCCCATGAATGGAATATAAGAATATAAATATGATATAATAATTTAATAAGTATATAAATTACATAAATATAATACATTAAAATTTTATACATAATTATATCTTGTTGTGATAGGTTGAAATGGAAAAAATTAAAGACATCGATTTGCGAGGTGGAAGTCAACTGTACACACAAATAATGATTTCACAACCCATTTGATAAAAGAGGATATTGTTGTAGGTACATAAATTAAAATAAAAAAAAATCATTATATTTAAAACTATTATGTAATTATATCATCATGGTTTAATAATAATATAACGATTTTAATGACGATTTAAAATTGAAATTCTCATTGAAAAACGCAACATAGTTGTCATGTAACCACATTACATTTTTAAAAAAATCCTTCATAGGACATATTTATGAAAAAAAATGTATATAGTATTAAATTATCTAGTTAACTAATTTATATTCATCATTATTGGGCAAAAATATTGGTTTTGGAAGTGTGAGGAGAAAGGGAAAGGGGGTGGCCTTTTATAACTGAGGTTAATGGCACACTTGTAATTTTTGTGAAGAAAAAGGTGTTCCCACTTTTTTCACATGCCAAAAGGATAAAAAATGGTCCATTATAGAAAATATAAGATTATGATATAAATAATTTTAGAAAACAGGTGTTGGATAAATTTTAGGTCTTTTAAAACCCTATATTTTTTTATTAAAGCCCAGTAAAAACATGTTTACCTTGATTGTGGAAAGTAATTTACTATTTTTACTATTAATTATGGTAAAAAAATTAATCTATACTTATTTGATTATATAAATTTTTTTATTCCAAATTTTTAATCTAATTTCCCTAATTCCAGGAAAATAATTTGAAAATATTAATTTAAAATTAATCCCAGAAATGGGATATGAAAACCTCTTACCTAAGTGAAACTTTTCAAAAGATTAAAACGTTTTTACATCAGAATTGCATATTAAAATGATTAAAATGACAAAATTTTGATTAATATATATATATATTAAATATTTTTTCTTTTAAAACAAACATAAATAATTTTGGAGGTTCTTAAAATCATTAATGAAATGATAGCTCTTAATAAGATCCATTATTTTTTCACTATTCATCAAAAAAATATCCTCTCAAAAATTCACCATAATATAATTTTGACATGATGATTTAAAAAATCTATAATTTTTCAATTAAATTTTCTAAAAGATAAAAATATTAGTTTTAAAATAAGTTCACCAAATGGAAATAAAATTGAATTTTATAAAAATATTGGTTTTCAGTATAAAATTGGAAATATTATTATCTCTTATATAGAAAACTCATAATATTAAATTTAAAATTTTTATTTAATATATAATTTATAAATTTAATAAAAAAATAACTAAAATTTATTGTTTAATTTATTAAGGGGAACACATTTATATCATAAAATTGGTTTTTAGAAGAAAAAAATTCTTTTATTTTCAAATAGTTTTTATTTTTATTTGAAATCAATATTTTACCAATGAATTAATTTTATTTACATTTTTATTCCATAAATTTTCATAATTTGTTTAATCAAATTATTACTTTTCATTCTAGTGTTTAGGTAAAAATAATCATTTAAGATAAAAATACATTAATAGTAGGTCACAATTTGTTTAAAATTAGTGTTGTGTGTAATTTAATATAAAATCAATATTTTTCATGATTCATGCTAATCTCCATGTCTCGTGTAATGAAAATTATCAAAAATAATACATTTATTTGAAAAATATATTCTACAAAATTTCATTGTGTTACATTATACTCCCTTTACAATTAATTTTTCCCTTTGAATTCATCCCTTAATTCCCAATAACTGTTGATAATTCTGCCTCATTTAATCATTAGGATCCCAAAAAGTATCCTAAAGCTAGTGGTTTCACCACAAAACATTGAACGGGTAAGTGGTATTGATTCAAATAAATTTTTATATTCAATCCATAATATCTATCATTATTTCCTCATATAAATAACAAGCTCTAGTAGTATGACCTATGAGTTTAGTAAAAGTGAATGATCAAGTATGATCTTCCTCATGGGAGAAAAGTGCAACACATCTTGAACCTAAGTGTGGTTGGGTGGATGTTCCACCTGATATGATAGGGTCTTAATACAGTCATGAATTTAGAAGGGAGTAGTATACCTAGGAATTAGTTATCCCTTCAAAATAAAATAATTAAAATCATTGAAACACCTTCTTAGGAACACAAAATTCTATATCATGTTAATGATTATCCACATAAAAATTTAAACATTTTTTCCCTTATGTGTTTCTTAATGGATATAACCTTTTATTTCATTTCATATACTAGATAAGGTCCCAAAATCTTTCTTTCTAGAAGTTCATTCTTATACAGTGGAGTTATACACTTCATTACATGAAGGTGTTCATAAGGAACCATATTAGTGCTCGTGTGAAATCAATTATTATATGAAAACACAACATAGAGGAAGGTGTTTATTCCAACCACCTTTTAAATATATATAACAAGAACTTATCATACCCTATAGGGTTTGATTTTTTTTCTCAAACTCACCATCTATTTGAGGAGGATATGTAGTGATAATACTCAAATCTATATCATGTTATTAATGAAGACTTATCCCAAAGGTTGAGGTAAACCTTAGATACTAATATGATGGAATCAAATGTTTTGCACCATGAAACCTTTCAACATCCTTAATTTATATCCTAGAAAGATGATCTGGAGATAAATATTCTATCATAGTGATTATGTGTATTGACTTTGTAAAGATATAGACTACAACATGTATAACAACATTTCATTTAGATGTTTTGGGGATTCCAGTGACAAAATATATGGTGTTGTTATTACCAATTCCATTATTTTTTGGAAAACAGATGTAGCATACTCTTAAAATATAAATTCTCTATCTTTACTTGATGATATATAAATTTCCATGATACATTCTCAAAAATAAATATAATCATTTTTTTCCTACTAGAAATAATACTTCCTTAAGTCAGTGGAAGGCGCTATAAACTCTTTACCCTTTAGTTGTGGGTTCAAGTCCCATAGTCATTCTAGATGCAATAAGTTGTCATTGGGCATACGATTTATCTTTTCCCAAAACAATAATAATATAAATCCCAAATATCAATAACCTATATTTACATCAAAATAATAGATATGATAAACCTTAATGGTTATCAATACCTTTAATATTATTCCCCAAAACTATAAATGAATTCTTCTACAAATATAATTTTCACAAAATCATATATAAAACCAACATGTTGTATTTCCATAAATGTCTTCCAATACATCCTTAATATTGATAAATATACATCACATAAAACATCCTTAGGGGTTCCAAATAAATTGAACATATGATCAAACATAAACATATAAACCCATGATGGTTTCTATAACACAAAACATAATCATACATAGAGACATATATTCCTCCAACGATAAAATAATTCTAATATTTTTATTGATTATGTTAACCTAAATACAGTTAAAAATAGTTCTATAATATAATCCTTGAAACTAAATACATAAATAATTCAATAATTACACTTCAATTATTGACAAAGAATATGTATTTCCTTGGTCTATAAGTTAATTCTTTTTCAAAGTAATTTATTTTGATAATATATGTGCTCCCAACACAAAAGACATTAAACTTATCAACAATTTAGCACTATATAAACTTTTTCCCACATAGATAATAGCTTCCCCTCCATTTGAGATATCCATCTAGGTCCCTCTTACCACCTTCTTGACATTTAGGAGGATGAGTCTTATTTACTCTGATTTCACTACCTCATAAATGGCCATATTCCTTTTATTTGATGCTTTAGGCATGTTCTCCCTGAATTTCATGTTGACAATAATATATCACAATAGATAATTAGGTATAATCAAAATATCTATCTCTGTATACATCATCCAATTAGGTTTCTCATATTCATATAATTTTCCATTATATTTACATTTTAACATGATTTCATCGAGTTCCATACAATGAATAAAACCAAAAAGAATAGTTTGAGAAACTATAATCATTATGGAAAAAATCATGAAAAAAAATTGAATAATTTCTAAAACATGAATAATTTTTTTCAATATATGTCACCTTCGGCCTAACCTTGGTTATTATTCAAATCATTTATGATGGTCCTTAATGATTTTGTGAATACCAAAAGAATATCCCCCAATACTTTCAAACAAAGTGTTACCCCAAGGCCCATTTTCTTGGACCAGTTGATAATAAAGTCCATCTCAATTCATCCTTTTAATGATATTAGCCCATGGTACCTTTGTGCTAGAGCCAAATCAAATTATTGTATCCATACAAGGATGAAATTACATGGAAACCACTCACTCTATCCTTTACCAATATTCCCAGACAATTTTCTATACATTGACTCATAATTAGATATTCTCATATACATATCCCTACATATGTACTTATAAATGTACCAATATATTTCATTCAAAATATCTCTAGGGATTTCAAAAAAAAATTCTCATCCTAGTCTCCAAAGGTTAGCTAGACCATTCTTCTGATACCAACTATAGTGACCTGGTAATTTCATACATAGATATTACATTTCATTATATAAATATTAAATAAATTACATAAACACACACCTAAGGACCATAATAGTTTAGTGTATTTGGAGAATGGGTGTAGAATCATGTAATATGGTGAAATATTATACCCTTTGGTACTCTTGAAAAACAAAACCTTCATAAAATCATTATTCATATACTAAATTGAGGAAACATTAGAAGCGGTGAGATTAAATGATTGGTACATGTGATAAAGTGATATTTCATTGATCACATAAGTATGACATTGGAATAAGGGTGTGAGAATATGAGGTAAACATTTGAAATCCATTCATTATAAAATATGCGATCTTAATCTGGATATATAGCAGAAATCATGGCAGTTCATAAGACATAAATCATAAATGAGTCAAAGAACATGATTGAGGAGAGAATAACATTAGCATGAGATATAGAACTATTGAATACACATAATCATATAAAATCATTATCATAGTAGTGAGGACTCACATACAAGGATGTCGTGGTGGAATGGCTTAACTCCCCAAACCATCAGAGTAGTAAAGGTTCACCCTCAAGACCATAATAGTAATCAATGTACCTTAATGAATCAGGTTCACTCCCTATTCTAATCTGGTTAATATTGTGTGAAATAAATATGTACTCAGTTCATTGGATGGAGATGTAGGTCCCACCCATCATATAATACAAATCATCTGCATGTGAGCCAAATGATCATAAAACATTCATCATATCAAAACCCATGAAATTAAATAGGGTTCAATAAAATTTTAACATAACAAAAAATATGTAAAATAGACAGGTTTCAAAATAATTTCATAATTTTATCACAACATAACCTATAAAAATAAGGGTGTTTAAAAATCAATTAATTGTTCTGTAACCTGTGGAATAAAAATGGGATTCAAAAACATCTTGTCATATTAAATTTAAAAAATTCATATAAATAATAATAATGATATCTTTAAATCATATCCCTATAAAAGAATAAGTAACATCAAAAGATGAATTTTTAAATGGAAAAGGATTTTGAAAGATCACTTAAAACATTACTTGAGAAAAATAACTTTTCATTAAAAATCCATTTTAAAATATTAAAATTGGAATAATATTTTTAAAATAATTTTCTTATATAATAACATTGAAAACATATAATGGAGGCTTTAAAAGACATTTCAAAAATATATTTAGGAAAATATTCAATTTTTAGGAAAACATAATAAGACATAAATCGTTTTTTAAATCATTTTTTTGAAATAACCATGAAAAAATAACAATGGAAGCTTTAAAAATAATTTAATACAATTTTTTAGGAAAATATCCTTTTCTATTTGAAACCCCATTTTTTAAACATAGAACATTTCTAAAATTAATTTCTATGAAAATACGAATGAAAAAAATATAAAGTAATATCCAAAGAATATTATTGAATGGATGGAGGTAAATAATGGTCATGTCATTCATGTTAATACAAATTTTTATTTCAAATTTTCATTACAAACCAAACATGTACTGTTTAGAAAACAACATGAATATTCCATTAAAAATATTTTTAAAAATAATCAAGAATTCATAAAATTATATTCAATAATTAATTGAAATAATGTTAAAATCAATTATAAAAACATTTTTAGAAAACATTATTTTAGAAGAAAATTTTTTCTTGACTGAAGAGACAAATAATGTTGATTTTTCTAAATACATTAATTTGAAATATTGGGTACATAAATAGAGTTAAATGAAGGTAAAATATAAATTATCATTACATAAATATAGTATATTAAATTTCACGAGTTTCATCAGTGATATATCAAAATATTTCCTTATCAAAATCATAATCATAAACAATATTGATAAATGATGTGCTTATAAAATAAAATCACTACCACATTTTTAACATTGAGTTATAACCTCTATGATGGAATAAATTTGAGGGAAACTAAAAATTTAATGATAATTAATATATTCATGATATTAAATTTCAATGGTTCTGTATATCCATCTCATGAAAGAAAATATCTTCATAACATTACATATGTTTCAAAGATGTCAAATTGAGACAAAACTCCCTTGATACATGGGTATCTTTTAAAGCACAAACACCATGAAACAGAGAACATAAAATTGATAATTAATTCCACAAAAATTAAAGGAAAATAATCATAAAATATATTCATGTTAGGTATATACAACACATAAAGAAAATACAGTCTGAATTTGACATGTGTCTCACAAAAAAATATAAGTGTTACAGAAATAACTTACTGTTTTAATAATATTTGGAATTTAAAAAAAAATAAACAATAAAATAAAATAAGAATTTAAATATAAATAAAAATTATTATTAATTATATAACATGTTAGTGGTGAAATATATACACCACACAAATGAAACATGTGATGAATTTCCATATATCTTCTAAAAATAAAAGGGAGTCTGGAAATCTCATACCAAATGTCATGAATTCCATCCCACACATTCAAAACTATTATTTAATATATATAATAGTATTATAAATTTATAAAATATCCATATATATATAACCAAATATTAACTTATTATTACTATTTATTACCAGTTTCTTAACAATTCCAAGTTAAAGTCACGTTCCTAGCAATAACAGCTTTGCTTTTTGTATAAGTTTTGATTTATTATTTTTGGTCTGGTTACATTGATCACAGGTACATCATTTCCATAACATTAATCATTATATAAATATCATATATATACAAAAAAAATTATTTAGAGTGGCCAAAAAATTTATAGATCAAAAATGAAATACACTATTCATGGAGATGACATGTCGTAAGTATACATGAACGCTGTTTCAATATTTCATGATTTAATGAAAGAAAGAAATATAAATAATATGTCATAATTAGATAAAAAAAATTATCTTCTATATATTATATATGATCACTAAAACATTATTTATTTCCTTCTATGTAAATTGTGAATGAATCACATCGTTTCGTGAGGAGGTATTCTGTCGTACACATGAGCAACGTTATAGTATTCCCACAGAACAAAAATTAAGACGTTATATGTAGTATAATAATTATATATGTCTAAAAATATCAAAAATATCATATATAAAAATTTAATCCATTTTTATATCCCTCCAGGAGGCATGGTAATGGAATGAAATGGAAGATATCGGCTCGTGAGGCAGCAGTCCAACATACACCAGAATGATGATTTCACAAACCATTTAATGGAAGAGAATATCATTATAGGTAATGAACATAACCTTATAAAAAATTAGTATAAATAACATAATCATTAAATTATATCGTAATGGTATAATAATAATTTAATCATGTGGAGGAACAAATAAAATTATAACGCTTGTTGATGAACATTACCCCTTTTTTGAGTAACTTCCTTAAGTTACCAACCAAGATCATTCCTAGGTTGGAATTACAAGAAAAAATAATTATTAGAGCATGATATTAAAGAAAAAATTAATTTATTTTTTCATGGATTTCATCAAACAATGGGTTTTTAATGTGTAAAGATGACTTGATAGGGGTGGCCTTTTATAAGTGATGTGAGTGGCATACTTGAATCTTTTTAAATGAAAATGGTGTGCCCACATTTCTCAAATGAAAAAGGATCCAAATTGGACCATTCACAATCATATAATATATAATGTCTAAATATGTCCATATAATGGTATTTGGGAAATTTTTATTCACTTGTAATGCTTATATGTTTATATTTACCCTCAAGTAAACACATTTTTACCATAAACACAATAAGTAATTTTTTATTTTTTTACAATTAATTATTGTAAAAAATTAATTATGACATATTATATAATATAAAATATTATTATTAAAAATATGAAATACAATTTTATAAATTCCAATCACATGAGGTTAAAATTTAAATTGATATTTAATCTTGTAGATGTAATGAGAATGCTAGTTTTCAAAGACAAAATGTTCAATTGTTTGAAACATTTTTATATCAAAAATCCTTAGGTGAATGATTAAAATAACCTAAATTGGATTAACAGATATATAATTCAACAAATATTTCTTATAAAACCAACATAACTTTTTAATGTATTTAAAATATTTAAAAGAAAGGAAAACTCTTAATAAAAACTAGTATTTTTCACTATTCATGGAAAATTTTATCTTTTGAAAAATATCCAAAAATTTTACCCAATGATAATTTTTACATAATGATTTCAAAATAGAAATTTATTTGGTAAAATGAATTTTTTATATGTTTTTAAAATTATCTTTAAAATAAGTGCACAAAAAAGGTGACAATATAGATTTTATATAAATATTGTTTCTAAGAATTAAATTTTGATTTATTATTATCTCTTGTTTAGAAAACATATAATAGAAACGTTAAAATTTTGATTTAATATATCAAGAATATATATATAATTAAAATAAACGATAAAAATTTTTTTGTTAGGGTTTTTAAGGTAAACGCGTATTTCTGCATTATATGAATTTTTATGAAAAAAATTTAATTTAGTGTCAAATAGTTTTTATTTTCAATTTTAATTAACTAAACATAAAAAATTTAATATTATATACATGTTTAAACTATAATTTTTCATAATTTATTAAATTCTATACATATCCTCCATTCTAATAGTATGTAAATAACTATCATTTTATATAATAATATTTTCATAGTCATTCATGTTTTTTAAAATCAATGTTTTTTATAACCCATGTTGAACCCAATGCTTTATGTAATACAAGATAAAATTGGTGTTTAATTTACTAAAAAATATTAAAAATATTAAAATTTTTAAAAAAATTCACAAAATCTCTGGATGTAGCACTCTGATTTGCGTGTCAATCAACATAACCTGACAAAAATACTATAGGGTTGTCCATGAGCCATAAAATTAATTACAAAATATAAAAAAGTGTGATGCACCTATATCTAATTGAACAGATCACAGAGTAAAAGTGATCAAGACCATACCTCAAATCATAAAAGTACTAGTGTCACAATCATTAAGAGTAACATTAAAAACCTGTGACTATCCTGAACCATGTCCATGATTTTCTCTATAACTCCACTATAATGAACCTACCTATTTTCACTAATACTCCTCCCTCGAGGATCCATGTCATATAACCTACCCATAATGATTAATATAACTCTAACTACCATTATATTATAGCATACCAAATAAATTTAGTAAACCCTATGTGACCCTAGATAATCTTCCATAAGATACCTATTGAACATCCCTGTAATACAATTTTAGGTATCTCGTATTCCCACATTATCAACACTTGAATTATCATTGGTAAATATATAAAGGTTTATAACCTAACATGTCACAGTTATATCACTCTATATAACTATATCCCTAAGGTGTAATAGATGTACTACCCCACTTGAATCACATTCCACCACTTCCATTGAATGAAAAAACAAATTAGAGCTTTATACTTCTTCTGGACCTTCTACTAGACACTTAGAATATATTATCTTTCCTAAGCCTCTAAACATTATACGGTTCCTCTAGATAATGAGCTCTAGATTCTCTATTTTATAAAAACTTGATATGTGAAATATGTTCTATTATACTCAAGTGGTATATCTAATGTTTTACTTGAAACATCTATCCTATACGTTATATAATTATAGATTCTCTAGAAAAAAGTTATCATAAAACCATGTTATAAACTCATTCAAAGATAGCTTGACATATAGGTATTATTTTACCAATGAATCATACTAGCACTTCGCTAACAACTATCAAAAATATGTCTCCATATTTACCCTCCTCTGAGGTGGTATCTCCATAAGGTTTAATATAATATGAATATACTCCACCCAAATCCTAGATACATAGAGTCTCGTAATTCATATAAACAAATATAAGTCTATCATCTTAAACTCTTAGGAATTATCTCACTATGAGAGTGAAACATATGGAGTCTCTCTATCACTAAAGTATATATACTACAATAAGATCTCATATATTTGGTTATCCATGATCATTTTTAGCACTATAGGTGATCCTAACCTAATTATAAATGTGGAAATCTCTTCTTCACCCTCCAAGAACACTTCTAGAGGTAGATATAGTGTCATGTCTATACAATACTAAGAACATGCCATCAAAAAAATTATTTTTTAAATGGCATAACAATTTTAATGAAATAAACAGTTTTCATAGCATCCAATAATACTATATATATACCCACATGTCATAATGATCTCACACTTGGGTTCTCTCTCTGTCCATGTATACCCACACTTTTTTCATCTACATATACATATAGGATTCATACTAATCCATCTCACCATTTACCTTTAATAATAGTATCATGTATATGGTCTATTTAAGTGAAATATTAATTAAAATTTATGCAGTAATAAACTTTATAATTTTTCATTATATTTATATATTACTGAAACCATTTAATATTCTGGGAAATTAAGATTAAATATTGTTTAAAAACCCATATCTAAAGTTGGTTTGATAAGATTCTACCATCATATAATATAGGAAATCCCTATATATGTTTTTTGGACACATTAAATATTTGAAACTTATGTCATTATCTAGTAAATAAAAGTCAAGAACACAAATGGATGGTGAACCATGTGTGCCTGATGTGATTCATGAAAGCACACCATCATTCCACAATAGGGAAAGGTTAAAATACCATAAATAATAAATCACATTCAATAGAATCACATTTAATAATGTTACACATTTGTAAATAAGAAATAAAAGAATAAAAATCACATCATCATTAACATGTAATTCCCTTAAACATAGGTTATCTACATCCTCAACATGATCCATATCATTTCCAAAAATACATCGTATATCTAGTTTATCATGCCAAATATTAAAAAAACACTTTGATGCCACTTTATAACATCTTATCACATATCACTCTATATTAACCTAACCAGATCTCCACATGACCACATACATACCAACATATATACTACAGGTTTTCAATAAGTAGTGGTTTTCTAATGGTAATGTGGATGGATTATACCCCAGAGTTCAAAAAACCATTAGTAGTGGTCAATTTATTGATAATAATATCTAATCAGATAAAAAATGAATATACCTCAGTAAAATGTATATATGAACAAGTAAAAAATACATGATCAAACTAAATTAACTATGTATATATCATAAAAATTGATACAATAAAATCAATATCACTTAATAGGGGATCATATATAATAATGACCAAAGTAATGAAAAATAAAAAAAACTATGAAAAATATAAAGAAAATTCTTAGACTAGGCCCAATTAGATATTGTATAATCTACCTCAAATACCCTAATCAACCATCAATAATATGGAATTTTCCCTTGCACTAGTATAAACATTGGATTCTGTGTCAATGTTTGGAAACCCATTTCTTAGAAACTGATTTTAAATGATACCCAACAAAATCTTATTGTCAGTTTTTTATTAAACAAATGATAAAATAAAAAAACCCTTTTATCATTGATTCTATTAAAACAAAAAAATTAATATTTTTTAGAAACATTAAATGATGGATTTTAGAATAACGACATTAAAAGTGTTTTGAAAATGTTTTGGGGCCCAAATACCCTCATTTTATTCATTTGAATCCCTCTTCCTCTCGACATAAGATGGAACTGACAGAATCTAAGGACCTTCAATGATGATCTGTATTCACTATGAGTTGTTTATAATCATATTTTGATATATTTTCCCCCTAAATATTCCATAATTAATCTTTGTTTCATAATCCTTGATACTATTCAGTTACCAAAAACACTATTCCCATCGATCGGTAACTGTGTTTAAAATTTTGTATTTTATTTTTTATTTATGAATCTGTAAATTGGGGATATATTTTTTATTATGAATCTCTAAATTTTTTAATTTATATTTTATTTATGAATATAAATTAATTATTTGATAGTTATAAGTTTTATCCATCCTTTTATTTTCTTTTATTCATGTTATTATCAATAATACAAATATTTGTAAAAAAAAGTTTAATGTAATATATTTTTATGATTATAAATTATTTAACACTGTATTTTTATTTCTAGAATTTTTCTATTTATATTTGTTTTATTTATAAATTTTAAATTATTTTTTTATTGGATTAAATTTTCATTTTGTCTTCAACATTAATAATTTTATAAAATTCCATATAATAACTTTTTTATAGATTTTTTATTGGCATGTTTTTCACAATTTTTAAAATGTTTGTAACATAAATTATTTTTTAGAAATTTATAAATGTTTAAATTATCTATTATTATATATTCGTAATCACATTAAATTATATTTTCCAAAGATATTATTTTATGTTTATGAATAATTTTTTATTATGATAAAAAAATTTATCAATAATCGATTGTTTTGATTTATTTTTTTATGTTTCAAATTTAATGATTTACATATACATTTAAATTCATATATGTTTTAATATATTCACCTTACATATTATTATATTAGGTAATTATTGTATCATAATTGGAATAATTTATGAAGAACCACCAATGAATATTAAAAAGTTGTTGATGGTTTCTTATAATTTCCTATGAAAAATATTCAAAAAAGATTTGATTTCATTCCATGTGTAATGTGATTTTATATGACAAAGATAAATTCCCTAAAAATCAGGTTCCATATAATTTTTTATGATTTTATCAATAATTTTACACATTCGATATGGTAAGGGGAAATAATATAAAATTTAACATCTGATGTCATTAAAAATATTCAACATCAGCCAAAGGATTGTATTGAAGTATTAAATCATGAGGTTGGTGATGAAACCATAGATAAAACTACAGCTATTTAATGATCGTATGGAGAATCTATGAAACAACTTTTCTTTTGTTTCACTAAATTTATAGTCTAATCATCAATTCTGAGATTAGGTGACTTAAAATTAGGAAATTTTTGTAGTGATATAGGTTTCTTTGAAATTCTTAAACTTTTCAAAGAGATGTCTCTATAATGTAATGGGCTTATAGACTCCAATTATGATGCAAAAGAAACATTATGACCAATAGTAAAAGGGTATAAAAAGTTACATTCTACCCGCAATGAAAATTTTTTTATGGGAATAAATATGAATTATTAACAAAATGTCTTAAATTTTAGACATCATGATATAAGATGATTGAAAAAGTCAACTCTAATAAATTATCAGGCACCAACACCAAACCTACATCTAAATCAATGTGGAACATTCCAATAATTCTTTTTTTATAGAATCTATTTTCAAATTCAAATGATGAAAAATGGTTAAAATGGCCTGCAAAAGTTGGTATCAATGATTGAATATTACAACACATTATTGATTAACCAAAGTAGAGATATTTGATAAAATAATTACGAATTTGGGAAGTGAATATCAAAATATCAAAATGGAAATGTGCATATTAGAAATGAATTAATGTCAAAGCCTCATTAGCCAACATAGTTCCTATCATTTTTTTTGGTAGTTTTCAAAGCTTTCCAATATAAATATTCGAAGAAAAAATATGGAATGATGATATTGATGATTTATGGAAAAAAATATCTATGTAATGATATTTGTTTGTATATTTCAACATTGATTGATGATTTGAAACTTCTATAATAGAGAGTTATTATATATTTTTATTACAAGAAGAGAGAATATTTTCTTTTGTGTTCTATGATAATTTTCACTATAATCATATTTCATATATATATAAACTTATCAAGACATTTTTATAAGGGATATATTCCATGTCTCATTTGTGAATAAAAGACTTCATATTATAAATTTCATAATGGAAGTAATACATTGAACCCGAGACATCAAATATTTTTTTGAATTGGTCATCCTTATAATAGATTGAAGAAGTAATTTAACATTTATTAGGAATATAATCTCCCCTACAACTATTTTTAGATGAAAAATGTTATGATAGGGTTAAAAATATTTTTTTCACATTTGGAAATAAAGGAATTTTTTTCATCAAAAAAATATTCTGAATAAAAATACTATATTTTTCAAAATACCTTATTATATATAATTGTATATAAAACATAACATAGAAGTTATTCATACTAAGGAAAAAATATTTTCATGTTTTATTTGATAATATTCAGATATAAAAGGAAAGGAAAAGAGGTGGATTTCACGCTAATTGGACTTTATGTCCATGAGAATACATTTATTGAAATCTCCCACTATGAAAGGAAATAGAACATAATTGAATTTGGATTGTTACACATTATGAATGAGTGAGAAGATGTGTTCTTTTAGTGTATTCATGGAACTAATGATGGATTTATATATTCTTCAAATGTGATGATGTGGATGTCACTTAAGTATTTTAAATTAATAGGTATTAAATCTCTTGACTATCATGTATGGATCCAACAATTACTACTAGTTTGACTATGTGGTATATTTCTGATACCTATTAGAAAAAATATCATTAGTTAATGTTATTTTTTTAATTACATTTATTAAAAATTCTATAATCCAAATTTGTTAGATGTGTTAGAGAATGAAGTTGCGCTTTTAATTCATCTACTATAAATGTATTTACCACCAACATCTTTCGATATAAATGTTCATCTGTTAAATCCTTTGGTGTATAAGATAAAAAAATTTGGGATTATTTATTTACATGGAATATATCCTTTTAAATGATCTATAAATTTTTTTAAGGGATGTACTAATAATACATATTGATCAAAGGCCTCTATTTTTCAAAAATACATATTAGAAGAGGTGATTCAGTTCGATATTAATTATTTTTATAAAGTTGAGAATATTGGTCTCCCTATATCTTGATATATAACAGTTGATAGTGAATTTAGTAATATTAGTGGGATAATTGAATTTCTCATTCGATGTGATGAAGTAATGCATAAATATTTATACCTTTTGAAAAATAATAATGTGGATTAACCATATGTATCATCACATATATCTAGTTCAAAGGCACAATATATGAAGATAAATGATAAGTGTTTGATGATTGAGTGTAAAAAGACATTTGTCTCATGGAATAAAGAGAATCTAAACTTAGATTTATCTCTATCAAAAAAATTGAAATGGTTGGATGGGGGACAGTCTATTAGGTCGGAATGTATATGATGAAAACAAAATAAGGGGGTTAATTGTGTCCTTTTAAAACATTCCACAATTATATAGTTTCACATCAACAGTAGATAAATACGGTGATGTTTCTATATGAGAGTATGTTCAGCATAAAAATCAAAAAAAGATTACAATAATTTATAGTGGTTCGGGGAATGAAGGTCCCCTATTCCACTCCACCAATCACCCACTTTGCAGGCATGGTGAGTTTCAAAATTATTCCCTCTTCTCATAAGACCAATCCACAACTAAGTGGAGATAGATTTCACCCTTAAAAATAAGGTTAGAAATAGATCCTTCTATTTCTTTTACAACAAACCAAAATATTTATTGCTTAGGATGAGAAGCTGACACTCCACCATGACTGAAACAGAATAACTAATACCCATAAAAATCATTATAGATTGATTATATAAAAATATTTTAAACATCATATCCCTAGAATCATGCAACTAAAAAAATATGTATCTTCATCTTAAGAATAAAAATAATCTTTGAAATATGTCTGAAGATATCTGGTTTCACAAGTTATCTTCGATATTAATAACAAAAACAAAAAAAGCATCACGCTTCCACGATTGAACATGAATATATTCAAAATGTAGTTCTCATTTCTGAGATGATCGATCATTGTAGCACTATAAATTATTTTTCCTTGGAAAACATGAAGAATAAAAATTATCAACATAATAAAGATATTTGATGATGTAAAAATATCCAATGTAGAATAAAATATATAACGATATATCTCACAAAAAGAATTCAGATCCGAAAAAGACGCCTGATAAATCAAGAGAATTCAAATTCAAAAATAAAACACAGATTCGTCATAATATCCCTTGATAATAGGATATAAAATCTCCACTATAAAAGGATCCTTAAATAAATTATGAAGAGCTTTGAATTAGTCAAAATTGAGCTTTAAATCATCCTGATACTCGTTAAAGACTATAACAGAAAACTATAATAAAGTTGTAAATTGAAATATCTAACATTGAAATGTCAAACATATATTTCCATCACATAATGAAAAAAATAACAAACATTGGGTTAAACTATGTAGCATTCATTCTCTGTAAGTAATTTTGACAACATAAGGTGGTTCAGAAAAGTAACGTTGAGGATCCATATGTTTTCATCTCAAACAAAGGGTTCCAAAGTTATGTAGGGTTCTAAATTTCTCCCCCATTTAGTGAGCTAAAAAATCAAATAAATATATTTAAACACATATTTAATGTTTTACATATTATTAAGCGGATTTTATATTTAACTGATAATGATAATGTAGTCTCGATGTTTGGATATTAGACAAAAATATAATATAATAGAAAAATAATGAAATAAAGACAGTTTCATTAATTAGTAAATGTAACAGTACCACAAGGATGAAACTATGAAACAAAGTGGTCACTACTAGAATAAAATGTTGTTTTGGGTATAAAATAATTGGTTAATAGTTATCTCAGTTAAGGTTCTATGGATTTTTAGCAGCTTCAAACAAATCCTTTAATTCAACCCTCTAAAACAGAAATTTCATCATGAAAGTATCACCCAACTGCATTATCAGATTTATTGAATCATGGTTAACCTAAAAATCCTCCACAATATTGACTATAGAAAATTCATGTAATCTCTCCCCTAACTTAATAAATTGTTCTAGCTTCTTTGTAAACTGATTCAGTAGCAATCTGATACTAGGTTCTCCTTGAGTAAACCAATCGACAAGAGATTTATGATTTCCAAATAAAACTGATAGAGGAGAATTGTTTCATTGAAGGTCCTGGAGACATGCGTTCATGTATTCCATAATAGATGTAATTTCCAAAAATCATCTAATAAAATCGTGACTGGTAGTAGGAGTATAAGCAGATTTACCATTCTGATTCACTGAGCATTTCACCGATTCAAACTAACTTCTAAAGTACCATTTTGAATATGGAAAATCTTCCTTCACAATAGACTCAGATATTATCCTCCCAATAAAATTTTATGTGTCTCTGTTGAGGGAATCACAATCCCTTCTAGAAATAGTATAACCATTAAGTTCTTGGATATTTTTCTTTTTATTTTCAAGATCATGTCATAGACTAGCATTCTCTTCCTGATAATTGTTAAATCTAACAAAAATTTATTTAACATGATAAGATATGGAATCATATGGACCTACATTAGCATTCAGTGTCTTATCAAAAATATTAGGAAAAGTATTTTCCATAGATCTATCTATATATTTTATGTTTAAAACAAATGATTCTTACGAACATCAGTCTGGTATTTAAAAACATGACCTGACTATTCTGCATTCTGATTCATAACCACATTTGTAACATTAGTTACCGATTTATGTATAATTTGTTCATCTTGAGAATATTTTTTCTAAATAGTATCTTCTTGAATATTCACTTTCACTTGAATATTTACTTGTATTAGGTCACTGATCATAGGTACAACAAAATTCTATCTAGCTTGACTATCCAGTGGTATTTCTTCTTAATTAATAAGTTCATATTAATGAACTGATTAGGTTACTTTTACCGAAGAAAACACTTGTTCTTGAACAAGTTGAACATCTATATTTCTTGGTTTCAAAATGATCCACTATTTAATTTTTTCTTCCTATACTTCCTCTAATTTGGTATTAAAACTTATCCTTCTCTGGGTCTGTGGAGAAATTGTATTAGTTCTGGATTCAGCAACACCTTATTTTCGAATAGCTCCTGGATCCCCTTGAGAAAAATCTCCTAAGCTTTGTTCTTCTTTATCACCAACTGGTAAAATATTTCATTTCACTATAATCCATAAAAATTCTTATTTCCATAGAGTTATAGGTATTAAAACATTTTTATGATAGCACTTTAGCCTCAATTATTCTAATAGAATCATACCATATATAAACAAAGTTCATGAGATTATTCATCCATATGAATATAAATTAATCCTAACTTCTAGTTAACAAAAATAATGAAAATATCAAAACATATATCTTCAAAATTTCTTCTTAACTTCACTTAGAAAAAAAAATATCATGTACATATCAGGGTACACAATTTTCCCCATCTCTTCCATCCATGGCATAATACAGGTCTAAATGAACAAAAAGAAGATCTTATGATCTTCCTTTATAACCTTAAAAAGAATTCCTAATGTGTGTTGAGTTCTATATAAAATACATAATATATTTTGAATAATTATTCTTGCCTCCAATCAATCTAATATCGAAGTGAAAAAGTCCTTCATGATGGTAGTCTAAGGTTTGAAAAAATTAAATTAAAGAAATAGAAAAATCCTTATCTTAGAAACATGAAATAATAATATCCCTAGATTCCCCAAAAATTTACTGTACACACTTATAAAAATAGTTCAGTTCAACCTCATAAAGAAATTATGAATTGATGTCGTTGAAATAAAGCTCCAGAATGTGAAATGCCAATTCCTGTTTTAGGAGAAGATTCCTCTGATATAACCAATCATAATCAACAACATTTCCTTGAAGTGTTTTTCTTATTTTAACATGTTTTATCTTTGGATCACTAGTGTATCCTTCTTAGAATCACTTGGTTTTCTTCATTTCAAAAAAAATCTAAAAGTTGGCAGTTTTCAACTTCTAGGGTTTGGAAGGAAAATGAGGGTTTCACTTTAAATGAAACTGATTTTGGTAAATAAATGGTTTGGAAAAATAAGGTTTTTATATAGGTGATGAATATCATCATTTCTCGTGTCACATATTAATTATGAAAAAAAAATTATACGGTGTAAATAAATAAAATAACTAACATTTAGTAAGATAAAAATACAAAAATAACATAATTTTATAGTAATAAACATAATATAAAATAAAATAAAACCAAATAAAATATCTTATTTAAAAAATAAATAAACCTATATCCCCTTTAATAAAATCAAAACATGTAGTGGGAAGTGGTTTAAGAAAAATATCAGCTAATATATATTTAGTGTTAATAAATTCTAATGATATATCCTCTTTTTGAACATGATCTTTTAGAAAATGATGTATAATATAAATATACTTATTTATAGAATGGATTATTGGATTTTTTGAAATATTTATAGAAATTGTATTATCATATAAGATTGGTGTACTATTAAAAATGAGTCCAAAGTCCATCCATTTGTTTTTCATTCACAATACTTGTGCACAGAAAATGCATGTAAAAACATAATCTGATTTGGTTATTTATAAGGAAATTGGGTGTCATTTGTTTACTTGACCATGACACT
Organism: Viscum album; assembly: GCA_963277665.1. Lineage (NCBI taxonomy): Eukaryota > Viridiplantae > Streptophyta > Magnoliopsida > Santalales > Viscaceae > Viscum > Viscum album. The sequence continues at coordinate 2,094,963,247 of OY728136.1, forward strand.
AAATATTTCCCTAAGAAGTGACAAGTTCATGAGGGGAGTTTTCTATCTAATTTACAACCTCCAAAATCTGTATCAAAATATGATAATAAATTAAAATCATAAGACTTTTGATAAAGAAAAGATTGAAAAGTAGTTCATTTTCAACAGCTAAAAAACATTTAAGTAGTTATAAGATGCAATTCATTAAGATTTTTTTGAAATATGGAACATAAACATACTAGAAACATAATACTAGGTCTACAAGTAGTACCATATAACCAACTACCAATCGTACCTCTGTACAACTTTTGGTCCACTAGTTTTCCAACTTCATCCAAATCATGTTTTATATTAGGGCACATGGAAAAATTATTCATTATAATTTATACCTTGATAATTATTATATCCTTTAGCTAAAAACAATGATTTGTTTCTAGTTATAGTCCCTTGACCAAATAGTTTATTACAAAAGACCCATTGTGTTCCTATAATTATATATTTTTGGGGTCTTTCAACTAATTCCCAATCATTATTTCTTTTAAACTAGATCAATTCTTCTTGAATTTATAATATCAAAATTTCATATTATAAGGCTTATTCAAAATATTTAGGTTCAAGATGTGATAGAAAAGCAGAGAATTCAACTAAGTTTCTTGTATTTCTTCTAGTCCATATTTTTATGTCTAGGCCTCCTATAACGGTTTCTAAAGGATAATTCTTTAGGGTTCTAGAAAGTCTAAGAAGAACACTTTTAGGTTCAGTAGTATCATGTTCTTCATAACTAGACTGAATTTTATTTGCAAAATATTTTATAGGTTTTCAAGTCTCATGTTGTCAGAATAGTTAGCAGATTAATCAGTTTAATATTTATTTTTATTAAAAGGTTCAGGTTCATCAAACTTCACATGAACTGATTCTTCTAAAATCCATGAATTTTTATTAAACACTCTATAATATTATGAAGTTTCATAATATCCTAAGAATATTCCTTCATCATCTATGGGATCAAACTTACCAAGATTATCCTTGGTGTTTAGATTATATACCTTGCATCCAAAAATATTAAAGTAATTTACCTTAGGATTTCCATTATTTCAAAGTTCATAAGGTTTATTTTTGAAAATAGGCCGAATTGAAACTCTTTTTATTATATAAAATGCTATGATTATAGATTCAGCCCATAAATAGGTAGGAATACGGTATTCATTTATCATAGTCCTAGCCATTTATTGAATAGTTATTTTTCTTATTTCAACAATTCCATTTTTTGAGGTGTTCATGGTGTAGAAAAGTTGTTTTTAATAGCCATGTTTAATCAAAAGTAATTTAATTCATTATACTCAAACTCTCCCCCAAGATCACTTCTTAATGAAATTATTTTAAAACCTTTTTCATTTTGAACACTTTTCAAATAATTTTCAAAAATTGTAAACTCTTCTTTTTTTAGTTTTAGAAAAGAGACCTAGGTGAATCTATAATAACAATAAACTAAAACAAATACATATAATATTCTATCCAAACATTATACTCTATATGGTCCAAACGAATCCATGTGGATAAGTTTTAATGTCTTTGATATGGAATTTTTTTAATAGATTTTAAGGAAGATTTGTGTTGCTTATCAATCTAGCATCCATCATAGAATCTATCACTGTCAAACTTGACACTAGTTAATTCTGAAACCAATTGTTTCTTAAATAATTTATGTGAAGAATAAAAATTGAAAGGACCAAGTCTTCTATTCCAAATCCAATATTAATTTATCTTAGCTATTAAACAACTCATTTATTGTTTACATAATGAATTTATGTCCAAGGCATATACATTATCTATTCTAGGTGTTCTAAATTTAAGAAAATGATCTTTAAATACAGAACAATAATTGATAGAAAAATCAACACAGTATCCATCATCATTGAGTTGATAGATACTTATCAGGTTATGCTTAAATCATTGTACATACAATACATTATTAATTGACACAGAGTTTGTATATCTAACTATTACAAGACCATTTATCATTCAATTGGAATTGTCACAGAAGGTGACAACACCCCCATCAATATATGTCAATGTATTGAAGTTTGACTGATTTTCAATCATGTTTATGGATCATCCACTATCCAAATACCATATAGATTTTCTTTTTCAGTGTAATGATACCTGAAAATATAATTTAAACAATAATTTGGTTTGGTACACATATCTTTTTGGTTCCAATAGTGTTAGATAGTAATGATTTCAGAATACAAATCTGCTTTATTTTTCCAGGATTTATGTTTTTTACCTCAGATAAGTCTTTTGAAATAAATTCTCCTTTAATCACACTTATTTGAGGGTTTCTCAAATTAAAGTTTTTTGTTATATGTCTTTTTGTTCCACAATAATGTCAAATAGAATATTTTGTATTGGGAACGAAATAATTCTTATATAGTTTGGATTTTTAACCATTACTTCCTATACCAAATCTATTATTTCAAATTACATTTTTAAAATGAATTCCATTCGGTGTATTTTCTTCTTTTGTAAATATAAGAGAATAACTTTTATAATTTTCTATATCATCCTATAGTATTTTAATCATAATTTCATGGTCATTATAGTTTGTAGTAGATCATCAAACTTTCTCAACTGACTATTGATGTTATTTAAGTAAAGTATCAATTTCTCCTAAAATAGCATTATTATTATTCTTTAAATATTTGTGTATCTTTAATAAGGATACTTGTCTTCCCACTTGAATAGTACAGTAGTCTTCCATTGTATCATTTGAGTAAATAGAATCAAAATTAGATGAATAGTATGGGTTGTACCTTCTCTCCTTCATCCATAAAGCATTGATTTTCTTTTAGATTCTATTTTTCCTTCTCAGAATCATAGATTGATGAGTAGCATCAGTCTTCAAAAACCCTCCAAGTAAACTTCATTTCCCTTTTTCCTTTGTTTTCATAGTCTTAATTTTATATAAAATTCTTTTTTATCATTCAATTTTCATTTTTTTAATTGAGAATAGTTAGATCTTATATGACCCAAATTTTTTCATTCATTACACCTAACTTATGTGGACTCTTTCTTATCCTATTTGAAGGGTTTTCTAAATCCTATCTTCTTCTTGTAAAACATGATAAATTTTCTAGCTAATTATGAAATCTCGATTTCAAAATTAGATGAGTCTGAATTTCAGTCTTCTCCTACTACCTGCTTCATTTTTCTATTTAGAATTTGAGATATAACCATTAAATTGGTGTTAGACATTTTCACTAGGACTTTGTGATCTTAAAATTCATCTTTCATTTCAGCAACATATATAATTATATTTCTAATCAATTATCTCATTGTTAGATTCTTGATAGGTTCTGATTGAATGATTGAAGCTAAAATTCCATTCCACTTATTAGGCATAACTCTTAGTACTTTCAATGCATGATCATCTTGTTTAATAGGTTCACTAAAGGATGTAATGTTTTTATAATTTCTGTGAGTATTCCATTCATTTTTGTAATAGTTTCTCTATCAAACTTTCAAAATTTATCAAATTTCATCTTTATTGTCGCACACCTCACCTATAATAAATTTTTTGTACCTTCATAAGAAACTATAATTTTCTACTAGATTTCATAAGCTAAAATGAATTGTGAGACACAGTTTAATTCATCTGGTCCAAGACTACCTATGATAGCGTTCATAGCATTATAATTCATGTCATAGTCTGCCTTAATAGTAGGAGTCCAGGATTTGTGTTTTTCTAGAATTTCATAATGAGTAATGATATTTGAGTATACTTTGAATCCAATATTTTCAGATATATTATCATACATGATTTCTATCATCCATCAGTTTCACCATTGAAATATAGAGCACAAACCAATAAAATTCATTCTTTTATATTCTCCATTGATCGTTTTCTGAATCTTTTACTCTGGATTATTATAACCAAAAAATCTAATGACCCCAACCTTTGATACCAAATGATAGGTCGGAATGTCTATGATAAATACACAAGATGGGGTGAATTATGTCTTTTTAAAAAATTCCACAATTCCATCGTTTCAAATCAACAGTAGATAAAGCTAGCTATGTTTTTGTATGAGAGTTTGTGAAGCGGAAAAACAACAAAAAATAGCACATAAATTTATAGTGGTTCGGGGAACGAAGGTCCCCTAGTCCACCACACCCATCACCCTCTCTACAGGCTTGGTGAATTTCACTATTCATTCCCGATTCTCATAAGACCAATCAACAACTATGTGCATGATGTTTTCCCCATTACAACTAAGTCTACAAAAATCCTTCTGGTTCTTTTATAGGGAACCTAAATATTCACATCTTCACATGAGAAGATAACACTCTACCATGACTAAGACTGAACAGCTGATACCCACAAGAATCAATAGAGAATGATTTGACTAAAATAGTTTAAACTTCACAATAGTACTAGCACGCAACTAAATAAAGATGGATGTTCATCTAAAAATTAACAATAATCTTTGAAATATGCCTGAAGAGATCCATTTGAATAGGAGTTCATTGATTTTAATTATAGCAACAAAAACATAGCATCGCCTTTCTAGTATTAAACATGTATATCTCCAAAATGTAGTACTGGTTTTTGAGATTATCGATCGATGTAGCACAGTAAATTAATTTTCACAAGAAAACACAAAGAATAATAATTATAAACACAGTTAAGAGAACTATAGATGATGGTGTAAAAATATCAAATGTAGAAAGATATATATAATAATATATCTCACATCATGATTTCAAATCCCCAAAACAAGCCAGATAAATCTAGAGAATTCAAATTCAAAAATACAGCTCAGATTCATCATAACATCCCTTAAGAATATGAGAGAAAATATATGCTCTAAACTTCTCATTAAATCAATTATGATGATCTTTGAATCGATGGAAATCGATCTTTAAATTGCCAAGATACTGCCTAAAGACTGTTACAGAAAACTCAGATAAAGTCATATTTTCAAATCTCTGGTGATGAAAAGTCAAAGGTAAGGTTCCATCACATAATGAAAAAAATACCAAATGTAGGGTTCAACTATGTTGTGTTCATTACCCAAATATAAGGTTAACAATGTAAGGTTGTTCAAAAAAGTAAGGTTTATGATCTATACGTTTTCTTCACAAATGTGTGGTTCTGTACTTATATATGGTTATTTAACCATACATTTTCTCCTTGAAAAACATAAGGTTCTATCCAAACGTGTGATCTTTATACATACGTTTCTTCTAAATTATGGTTAATAAACCATATGTGATGATCTATTACCATATGATTTAGTATGAACATAAGGAATGATCCTTATGTTACATTCTATAGTGTAGGTAATGAACAATGATTCTCAAAAATGACAAACAATGAACAGTGGTTCCAAAATATGCTAAAGAGTGTTCCAAACACTTTAATGAATATTTTTTATTAATAAATACTTGAATATTATTCCAAAATAAGTACTATAATGAATATAAACTTTCTAAAATACACTTAAAATAAGATCATTAATAAAACATACAAGGGAATTATTGAGTATCAAAATCAATAATATATTTAGAGTATTGTTGAGACAATACATGCCCAACACTATCTATTAACGCGATCACATATTTTCTTTTTTATATTAATGATTACACATTTAACAAAGAAAATTAGGATGATAGTAGTGTTCTTCAAATTAGTGGGGTAATAGTAATCACTGAAAGAAGGCATTATTCAAGTAAAAATGATACAAAACTAATTTTTAATCAATGAAATATATTAGTTTTATTAATGATATATGGGAAATTTATTATAATAAATTTTTTGTGATAACTTTTATGTGTAACTGAGTTCATAATCAGAGTGTAAAAAACTCGAAATTTTCCATTTATTTTTCTAAAGTATATGGAATTATTACAAGTCTGGAAAAGTTGACGGCGTAGGATTCCGAGGCCAGGTGTGCCTGGAATGAATTTCTGAAAAAAAAATAGTTAAGTTCAGTAAACGCGTGAGCAGCATTTTGTAACTTTTTAACCAGTGCTCAGAATAGGAATCTGAGGATACAGTTGAACTCACAATGCTGATATTTGCTAAAAGAGACCTTCACATCGACCACAGTAGGCCGAGGGTGGATGTTGGTTTATCAGTTTTTTTCGTGGGAGAGGAAAAAAATAAATAACTTTTTATTTTTCTTTCTTCAAACCTCAATTTTGAATCTGGGGGGTGGGGACCACCCGGACACCCCTTTAATATGAGGAAACCATTGGGTTTTCACCAAATTTAATGAGCCAACTTTTATTGATTTAATTTACTTAACTCAATTAATATTGGCTCCTCAAATATTGTGGGGGAGATCATTGGAGAAACGGAGAAGAGGATTTTTCTGGATAATTCTTAAAGGAAGAACATCCCCCAATGAATAACATTACCCAGATCAAGAATGAGAAAGACGATCGAGCTTAAATCAGGAGCATTTTGTGGGAGCGATGAACGTCGGCATCTTCATCTTCTTCCTCACGCCAACTCCAAATAACGAATGAGGTAGGGAAGTGTTTATATTTTTTTTTTGGTTTTATGTGGATTCAAATCCTCTTTAACCACCTGCTATCGATCTAACATGGAGGGTGTGGTCCAAACAAACACGTCTCGATCTCTCCTCTCCCTATATGTTGACGAGTTGTTTGCAGGAAAACTCTAGGATGAGTGGAAGCCCGCCGGCGACCGATTCTAGCAGGGCACAACGCAGCGGTCGGCACTCCGATTGGCCGTGTTGGTGGCGACGGCACAACCATGCCACTAGAGGAGGTCGTGGACCATCGACCGCAATAGAGGAGGATGATGGCTGGCACGCCAGGCAGCCACGTGGAACCAAGACGGTGCATGTCTGTGTCACTGGTAGCGAAGGAGGCCACGGTTCGTCTTTCTCGGTGGATAAGGGGAGCAGTAAGCACTCTGGTCGGCCGCGTGGAGGTAGGGCAGCGTGCGTCTTTGCCACCGGCTAAGGAGTTGGTCGTGAATGCTTATCTGTGGTGGTGCACCCGGAGGGCGGCCGACACTCGGCCAGCTCTGGGAAGACAGTGGTGTCATCACACCACCGGAAGGGGGAAGCCAGCTGGAACCACCGATCGACCGCATCACGCTGAGCAGAACCACTCTGATAGGTCTCGTGTTCCCGTAGGCGGCGTCACATGGAATCACTGGGTTGGCCAAAACCGAACATCCATTTGGCTGATTGGGAATCCGGGGGGAGACTCCCCCGGGTGTCGGCTTGCGAGGACCCCACCACGATAACGCACCGTAGTCGTGGGCCGCACCACGTGCCACCCAGTAGGCCATCCAAATAGGTTGTTCCAAGAAGTCCGCGCCCAATGGGTTGTGCCGAGCGGACCCCACCCAATGAGCATCACCCAGCGGGCCGAGACTCCCCCTTTGTGGGTTGGAACTGGGTCAGGCTGGGTTTACCTGAACCGGGTCGGGTCAGCCAAGGTCGGTTCAGACCTTTCCTGGGCCCATCAGGACACAAATATACTTTTTTTTTCATATCATGATAATTGGGCGTCTTTTTAATGAACCATCTATGGCACCAGGATCCTTGGATCGGTATGGTTTTATTGGTATGCTACACATGAGTTTTGGATAAAGTTGGAGTATGACTAGTTTTGAATGAACCCAAATCCAACCGGGCCTTTGGAATGGAAATGATAATAACTTACAGACTGGGCATCTGATTGATGTGTCGTATGTTGCGTTGGGATAGTATTAACTTGAAGGAAGTTTTTGATACTTCTTCGTGGGACATCATGGAAGTTGAATTATTGTCTAATGTCTTGAGAAGGATAGCCTCCCAGAATCAAGCATGCTTAGTGCGGGAACCCTGTGGTTGGTTGTAATTAAAAAATCTACAGATCTTGGGTGGGTCACCTTCAGAACTTGAATGGGTCATCTTTCGATCTTGTATGGTTCATCTTCAGATCTTGTGTGGGTCAGCATCTTCAGATCATGTGTCGGTCATCTTCAGATCTTGTGTGGGTTATCTAAGATTCTGTGTGGGTCAATGGAAGAGCCTCTCGATGAAGTTATATGATCTAGAAATACAACTAATCATCTATACTTCTGTACATAATTTATACCTTGTGTGAGATGATTAGTTACCTTTTTGGTACACTTTTGTGAGGTAATACCTTTATGGTATTCTTCTGTGTGGCATTACCTTTGTGGTACATATCTTCGCGGTGTTACATGTGTTGTACTTCTATCTTCGTTGTGTTACTTGTGTGGGACTTCTACCATCATGGTGTTACCATTGTGGTATTATTCCCTCACATGTGAGATGAGTATATATTGATAACTTACGTATATGTACGGGCATATACCTAAGTAGTGTTGAGGACTATTGCTTCGTGCTTTGAGATTGATGAATTTCTTTTTTGTTTATCCTTTGTAGATTTTGGGAGACCTTCGGGGGTCTTGGGTTCCCTACTGAGTATTTTTATACTCACCCATGCACGAGCAATGCCCGCACATTGTTATGTGTTATGCAGATGACAGACTGTGCTAATCGAGGTCAAGGGTACCATGTCTACAGGCTGCTCGGAGTTGGACATTAGACGAGATGATTTGCAGTGAAGAACATTTGAGAGTTGTACCTACACTTCAGGTAGGATCCTTGGAGGGTGTTCGCAGGATATGTATTTAATTTTACTTGTAAATTCCAGTTGGGATTTTATTCTAGCCCATTACTTACTATACACACCACGTTTACTATATAATATACTTTGTTCTTGTTTATTGTTGTGTTCTTGGTTTCTTTGAGTTTACAGGTATAAAGGAATTGCCTTCCTGGAATTAAGAATATTCCTTTCTGGTGCTAGTTTCCAGCCCCTGGCCTATGGAAGGTGGGCTTGGGTTGGTCCCGGCAAGGGCCCTGAGGGATGGGTCGTGACAAATTAGTATTAGAGGAGTTGGTTCTACTAGAGAACTTGGACTCTGATCATTTGATTCATCATTAGTGTTAAGTGTAATGAGTGTGGATTTCAGTTTGGGGTATCCAATGTTGGTGCAGTGGTCGATGTATCTGTACACCAGGACCCTGACTTCTGATTTTTAACTCAGCGCATGAAAACACTGATCGACTGTGTGTTTTTAAATGTTTTCTTTGTGATCACTTAGATTCATCTCATGAGGTATAACTTATTGACCATGTAACACCTGTTTCTTTCCAGGATGCTTCCACGAAGACAGCTAGCCAGGGTTCCAAGTAGAGTATACGATGACAGCCCACCAAGTGACGAGGCTTCAGTGCAGGCCCCCCTTTCAGAAGCTTCACCATCGAGTGGTGTACCAGAAGAACCACTACCCATTCGGCATCTAATTCCACTGGCCCTAGCAGCATAGGGTGCACGCTGCTTGATCATGTTTCATGGGTTTCCGCGCTAGAGGCCACCAAGGGTCTGGTGAGAGATGGATCCACATGTGGCTGAGGACAGGCTGGAGGCTGTGGTTAGAGTTTTTCTACTCATAGGGTCACCGTCTGATCTCATGGTGATCCTTCTGCCTATATTATTTAGGAAGCAGCGGACATATGGTGGAGCTTGATGCTCCAGGTTCACGACGTGGTCACTATTATTTAAGAGGACTTCAATACCCTGTTTGGGGAAGAGTTTTTCCCAATGGCCTTATGCTCAGTGCATATGCATGAGCTTCTCCACTTGCGTCATGGTAGCATGATTGTGGATCAGATCTTAGCGAGTTCACTGACCTCTTAAGCTACTCCACTAACATGAGGTGAGACCCTTTCTTTAGTTCCCGAACCTTCGAGTAGGGGATCAGATGAGATATTAGTATTTAGATGATTTCCCTTAGCATCCCGACCTAGGGAGGGGTGTTAGAGAGAGAAATATTAGTATAGAGCTTCCTTGCTGAGTTGTCGCCAACAGCGAGACCCACCAACAGACATTATGTAGCGAATTCACCTGCATCTGGCAGTAGAGAGATGATGCAGAGGTCCAAGAGGACCAGACCTCTATGTGGACATCCATATGATACAGGCTCGGTCGTGTGGGGATCTCGAGACAGAGCAGGATAGGAGAGAAGCATACAGTGTTACTCATGCGGCGGTCAGGGTCACATTGCTCGCAACTGCCCGACCTGCCTTACAAATGACCAGTAGGCGGTCGGAGAACCACCTAGGCAGAGTCAAGGATTCAATCGAGGAGTTCCCTAGGCTGTATGTGGATGTGGCAGAGGATTTGGTCGTGTAGCAGGTGGTGGGAGGCAATTTGAGGTTCTACTACCACCACCTCTAGGTGGTCCACCCCGACAATAGAGAGCAGGTGGACAGGGATTAGGTCAGCTCTGGGAAGCTGAGGTCTACGACCACGGTGCTTTAGAGATGAATATTGGTATGTTTTGTGTCTACTCCACCTTAACTTTAGTAATTATAAGCATAGGTCCCAGTCACTCTTTTATCGCTACGTCCCTCGTTCAGAGCTCGGAGACTCTGGTGGAGCCTTGGGCACGATCCTTACAGATAGAGACTCCTAGAGGAGATGATTCAATGATTAAACACTGGTGTTGGAAGTGAGACCTTACTCTAGGAGGTTAGATCTTTGGTTGGGATCTTCTAGTAGCAGTGTTGAGGCCTTAAGATGTCATATTGGGTATGGATTGGTTATCTACTATCCATGCTCAGATCAACTATATTAGGCGCAATGTGCAGTGTGTCCGCACGGATGGGATGAGGTTTTCCTTCACCATCAAGAAGGGAACCTTTTCAGCACAGGATTGACATACCCAGAGGAGGGTGCAATCAATCTCACATCAGTTGGCTAGCCTTACCCTCATCTCATTTGATGTTGAAAGTTTGAGCTATCCTGTAGTGGTGGACCAGTACGCTGATGTATTTCCTTGTTGATGTTTCGGGTCTACCATCTCACAGAGAGATGTAAATTTATATTGTAAAGACCCGTAAATTTCAAGGGATATTTTTTTCTTATTTTTTTGTGATTTTACGAGTACACAGTTTCTAACAGCACTTGATTATGAGGCCCGGTGTGCCCGGAATCTGTTTCCGAAGTTTTTCTCAGGTACGTTTAGTGAACGAATGAGCGGGATTCTCTAACTTTTAAACTGGTGCTCAGAATCAAAATCTGAAGGCACCGATGAAACCGTAATGCCGGTTTTTTCTTAGGAACACAATTTCTAGAGTTGCGTTTGCTCGGGTGAGGTTTTTTAAAAATAGGGATTACTAAGGAATAAAATAAAAATTCGTGCAACAGTTTTTATTTTCTATTATAAGTAGTTTAACCTATGCATGGTGGTTGGAGTGGGACCCACTACATCCAAACTCCACTAGGTATAATATTAGGGAATTGGGGCCCACACGATCCCCACCCCTTCAAATCCCTTAAAACCTCCCACATGCATTTAATTGTGTAACACACCCGCACCCCCCCCCCCCCTCTTTAATGACATGTCAACTCTCGAAATTAAATTTGGATAATTAAACGCTCATAAATTAAGTCAATTAATTGATTGTGATCTTTTGAATTTTGAAAAGGGTTGGAATTAGTAATAAAATATGGTAAATCCTTATTTTATTATTTATTGAATTGTTGTGTGGAGATTTTTGGGAGAGGATAGCTCAAGTCTTGGAGATATTCTTCTTCCTCAGAGAAGAACGCGTAGAACACCGAGTCTACGATGAAGAAATCTGTCACCAAAAGGGGAGATCGTTGTACTGTCTCCTCTACTCTCTGCAGCTAGTGAGAGTCACCTTCTTCGAAGAATGACAACACACCACATCCAACATCTGGCGTGCACTGACAACGTATATGACGTCGTCTTCCGCAACGCCGTCTTCCGCGACGTCGTCTTCCGCAACGCCATTTTCCCGCAACGATCCTCATTCGACGACTTCATTGAAGTATGGGTTTTATTTTCTTTGTGAATTATTCTTTGACGTTCACCGTCAATTTCTTTGGTCCGCTTGTTATCAATTTAACAGGATGAGGTCGGACCGCATGAACACGGTCGTCCCTCCTCCTCCTTTTGTTGATGTGTTCATTATGGCTCCAATGAAGGTGGAACGGTTCAACGGAACCGTGCAGAAACAAGGAGAAATGTGGCGAAGAAGCGCAGCGCCGTTGCGCCACATCGTTGAGGCCGAAAGATGCCATGGACGGAGTCAGGATGTAGTGAAGGGGTGTGGCGCCATCGCGCCGCCCCAGAGAACCACGAAGAGGCCGCGACCGGAGCGGGACCGCGGTGGGGGGCCGCGGCGCCGTCGTGTCGCATTGGTAAGATCAAGGCAGCGGCCTTTGGCCGCGGCGGAGTAGGGAGCGGTGGCCGGAACCGCCGGCCGCCGGCGCCTCGGCGGAGCGGGACCATGGGGTCCCGCGGCTCCGGCTCCGGCCGGCCGTTCGGAGGAGCCGGGAGTCGTACCCCATGTCTGGCAAAGGAGTGGCACCCACGTGGGGGCTGCCATTTCAAAAGAGGGGGGCAGTGCGCCCCCTTTTTCCGCGATAGCTCAGCCAGCGTCGAGCTGTCTGGTCATGCGGGCCGCGCCCGTGCCAAGCCAACCGAATGCCCAGGTCGGACCAGCCGCACCAGGACGGGCCGCCCAGGCTGCGCCGCGCCGCGCCGTCCGCGCCGGTTCGGGCCGCGCCGGCGGGGTCGGGCTGTGCCTTCTGGGAAAGGCCATTCCCTAATGGGTTGTACCCAGACCTTGGTCGGGTTGACCGGGTCGGGCCGACCCAGGGGGTCTTGGGTCGGGTCGGTTCGGGCCCAAAACCCTCTAAAACCAGACAAGTTCATTTAAATGATCGTAACCTGGGCTATGGACCTCTGATCGACGCACCTTCAGTTGCAATGCGATCCTTGGATTGAGAAGGTAGTTTAGGTATATTAAACTCAAGGTTTCAGAGAACTTTTTGTATGATCGGATTGGTTCGAACATGAAACCAACTAGACCCTCGGAGCAGAAACGCTAATAACTTGAGCTTCGGACGTACGATTGACGTGTCGTCGACTTTGTTGGATTTATCTTAGTGAGACGGTTCTTTTGGATTACCCCGCTCAAGGTTTGGATGCAGCTGGAGTACAGTTGAGTTGGTTTTAGCTTAAAAACCAACAGGGCCCCTAGGACGAATAAGCCAATAACTCTCAGACCGGGCGTCTGATTGACGCGCCGTCTGTTGGGTTGTGTTCCTTTTGACGTGACGGATCTTTGTGATACATCAAATCTAGTATACGTGACAGTTGTTGTAATTACTTCCTGGATCGTGGAGCGGACCCTCCCGGAATGAGCATGCTGTGTGCGGAAACCCTAGATCTAGTTGAGACTTGACGACTGTTGATCGATCGACTCGGAGTGTTTAGATAGCATAGTGGGAAGCGCATGGTTGTAGTGGCAAACCCATGGCAGAGGAGCTCTTGGTTGTAGCGGCAGACCCCCGGAACTCAACAGAAGGAGTACCTCTGTTGGCTATGAGGGGGAGTGCTTGGTTGTAGCGGCAGACCCATGGTGGGAAGCGCTTGGTTGTAGCAGCAGGCCCACAGTACTCGATAGGTGGAGTACTATAGTAGTCCAAGGTTAGTGGGAAGCACTTGGTTGTAGCGGCAGGCCCACTGTACTCGATAGAGGAGGAGTTCCCCTGGAGTTATGGGTTCGATGGTGATGGCAAACGTACTGGAATCCTCTGTGGGTTTGACGGTGAAGACTATCGTACTGGAATCCTCCGTGGGCTCAATGACGACGACAACCATACTGGAATCCTCCGTGGGTTCGGTGGTGACGACTACAGTACTTGTATCCTATGTGGGTCCCATCTAGATGAATCAATAACTACATCTGATCATCTCCTTTTGCTTTACAAATGATGTATACATGTGTGAGATGAGTCTTGACTTTCAATCATTATCTTCATTATGATTGACTTGCTTTCCTATGTGGATTAGGTTGTTCTTTCTTGTGTGGATTGGGTTGTACTATCCTGTGTGGACGTGATCGAACTTGGGCTCGGATGTTTGAGCCGAACTAGAATTGACGACTTAGGTATATGCATGGTCATATACCTAAGTAGTTTTGGATGTTACTTCGTGATTGTATCTTTCATTTGTGGATTATCCTTTGTGGATTCTGGGAGACCTTTGGGGGTATCGAGGACCCTACTGAGTAGAATATACTCACCCTTGCATGGGCTATGCCTGCACTACATTTTGTTGGATGCAGACGACAGACATCGCTGATCGTGGTTGAGGCTTGTGGAGCAAGTCGGTACCTGGAGGTGGACCACTGGGCGGGACGTACACAGAGCAGACGGCGGGACCCGAGGAGCTGAGGAGGCTATATGTACCCACCCTTCAGGTGGGATTTCTAGTGGAAGGCTCGACATTGCTACTTTACTTTTCAGTTGTTGTACTTTCTTTCCAGTTGTACATTACTTTAAGTTTAGGTTTGTATTCTAGCCCACTTACTCTTCCGCACTTACAATTGTACCCAGTTTTACATAGTGTTTACTTCTTCTTGATTACTCTGTGGTGTTTTTTTACTTTATAAATGAAATGGATTCCCATTTTGTCGGGATTTACGCCATGGTGATAGTTTCCAGCCCCAGGCCTATGGGAGGCGGGCTTGGGGTAGTCACGGCACGGGTCCCGAGGACGGGTCGTGACAAATTGGTATCAAAGGAGTTCGGTTCTACCGTAGAAATCAAGACTCTGATATTTCGTCTATGTGAATCAATAGTGTTAAGGGTATTGAGTGTGGTTATCAGTCCAGGGAGTCCAGTGTTGGTGCGGCAGCCGACATATTCGTACACCAGGACCCTGACTTCTGATTTCCAACTCAGTTCATGAAAACACAGATTGCATGTGTGTTTCAAAAGATTTCTTTGTGATTACTTTGTGTCAGCTCACCAGGTATACTGTTTTGACTGTGGCACACATGTATCTTTCCAGGATGGCCCCACGACAGCAGCCATCTAGGGTTCGGAGCTTTGTGCGAGACGATAACCCACCGAGCGATGAGGCCTCGGTGTAGGGCCCCATTACAGCGGAGGCACCAGAGGTACCTCTACCCGTCGAGCCACCGATGCCAACAGCCCCAGCCGCTGAGAGTGCACGTCGCCTTAGTGCACTACACAGTTTTCAGTGTCAGAGACCACCCAGGTTCCGCGGGGAGACGGACCCTCAGGAAGCAGAGGATTGGCTGGAGGCTGTAGTTTGAGTTTTCAGGTTAGTGGGGACACCATCTGACCTCATAGTGATCCTTGCAGCGAGCCTCCTGCATGCAGCAGCAGGCAGATGGTGGAGGTTGATGCTCCAGGTGCACGATGAGGCATCCCTTCTGTGGGTAGACTTCGACAGCCTGTTCTGGGCAGAGTTTGTACCAGCCACCCTTCGAGCGGTGCGCATACAGAAGCTACTTCATCTTCAGCAGGGTAGCATGACAGTGGCACAGTATTTAGTGAGGTTCACCGATCTCTCATGTTACTCTACAGATATGGTATGGGACCCGTTCTTCAGGGCATGAACCTTCGAGTAGGGTCTCAGGTGAGAGATTAGAGCTTCAGCTATTTCTCACAGCATCCCGATGCAGACATGGGTGTTGGAGTGAGCCTTCTTAGTGGAGAGTTTCCTTGCTGAGCAGTCTCCAGCAGCAGGACCCACCACTAGCCGGCATGTGGCAGAGTCTTCTATATCGAGCAGTAGACAGATGACGCAGAGGTCCAAGAGGACCATACCTACAGGTGATTGACCGCATGACACAGGATTGTGTGTGTGGGCACCCGGGGAGGAGAATGACTTACCAGGAGCGGACAGTGTTACTCCTGCGGCGGGGTTTGTCACATGGAACGTGACTGTCTAACCCTCCATACGGATGACCAGCGGATAAACGAAAGACCTCCCAGGTAGAGGCAGAGTTTCAATCGGGGTGGATCTCAAGGAGCAAGAGACGGAGGCGGGGGAGCTGGCCATGCAGCGGGTGGTGGGCGACGCTTTGAGGCCCTACCACCACCACCACTAGAAAGACCACCCCGACTACATGGAATAGGTGGATAGGGGAGATCTCAGCTTTAGGAAACTAAGGCCTACGATCATGGAGCTCCGGGAGCAGATGGATGGGAGCGGCACTAGCTCCAGACATGGAGACTTTTGTTCATGTTTCTTCTAGCTTTGTGGATGTTTGTTTGCGGATGCTTTTTGTCCTTGTACTGTGAACTGCAATAATAAATGACACCTTTCTTTGTGTAATTTACTTTCTTGTCCTCTCTTTATGTTGTTACTAAGTGGTTCCGGTTTAAACTGTTGACTTGACCCTCACATTTGGGATTCCGACTGGAGCAAAACCCAGTGACCACACACTGATGCCGACAGTGTGACTCAACCCTTGGAGGCCAGATTAATGGTTGGATCTCTTGGTAGTAGCGTCGAGGCCTTATGACATCATCCTTGGTATGGATTAGTATCATCCATGTCAGGATTGACTATATTAGGCGAATAAAATGGTTCATCCTAGTGATGAGACCGGATTTCTCTTATCGGAAAAGATGAAATCCTAGCAGCTCTTGTAGGACCAGAGAAGGTCCAGGTCATCCAAGAGCGGATGAGGACAGCTCAGATCCGACAAAAGTCTTGTGCTAACAGGAGTCGGAGACCACTAGAGTTCGAGGATTCCGACCACGTTTTCCTACAGGTCTCACCTCAACGTGGATTACGAAGTTTTAGCCACGGCGGCAAGTTATCTATGTGCTTCATCAGACCCTTCTAGGTCCTCCATAGGGTAGGTGAGGTGGTTTACCGCTTGACCCATCCACCTCAGTTGCACCAGGTGCACGACGTTTTCCACATATCTCAGCTGAGGAGATACATGCACTAACCGACACATATCATTGACGATGAGGAGACTTTTGCGGAGGTCCCGGTGGAGATAGAGGATTGAAAGGAGCAGGTTCTACATGGGCGGTCGATTCCTCTAGTGCGCATTAGATGGCAGCATGGGAACCACCAGGAGAGCACTTGGGAGTGGGAGGTTCAGATGCATGCTCAGTACCCTCTTTGTTCCTCTAGTTTATGATGTATCTTTCCGGGGACGTAAATCCTTGAGATGGGATTAATGTAAAGACCCGTAAATTTCAAGGGAAATTTTTTTCTTAATTTTTCTTTGGGATTTTATGAGTACGCAGTTTCTGACGGCACCTGATTCTGAGGCTCGGTGTGCCCAAAATCTTTTTCCGAAGTTTTGCTCGGGTACATTCAGGGAACGAACGAGCGGGTTTTTCTATGTTTTTAACCGGTGCTCGGAATCGAAATCTGAAGGCACTAATGAAACAACAACACCGGTTTTTGATTAGGAACAGCTTTTTTGGAGTTTGTTTGCTTGGGTGAGGTTTTAAAAAAAGGGTTAACTAAGGAATGGAATAAAAATTTGTGCATCAATTTTTATTTTCTATTCTAAGTAGTTTAACCTATTCATGGTGGTTGGAGTGGGACCCACTACATCCTAACTCCACTAGGTAGGATATTAGTGAAGTGGGGACCTCACGAGCCCCATCCCTTCATATCCCTTAAAACCTCCCACGTGCATTTAATTTTGTAACACACCCGCACCCCCCCCCCCCCCCCGCTATTTAATGACACGTCAACTCTCGAAATTAAATTTGGATTATCAAACGCTCATCAATTAAGTCAATTAATTGATTGTGATCTTTTGAATTTCGAAAAGGGTTGGCATGAGTAATAAAATAAGGCAAAGCCTTATTTTATTATTTGTTGAGTCGTTGTGTGGAGATTTTTGGGGGAGGAGAGCTCAAGTCTTGGAGATCTTCTTCTTACTCAGAGAAGAACGCGAAGAACGCCGAGTCTACGACGAAGAACTCCGTCACCAAAAGGGGAGATCGTCGTAGCGTCTCCTCTCTTCTCCGCAGCCGGTGAGAGACGCCTTCTTCAAAGAACGATGACGCACTGCATCCTACATCGGGTGTGCACCGACGATGTATACGAAGTCGTCTTCCGCAACGCTGTCTTCCACGACACCGTCTTACACGACACTGTCTTCCGCGACGTCCTTTTCCTGCAACGATCCTCATTCGACGACTTCAATGAAGTAGGGGTTTGATTTTTCTCGTGAATTATTCTTTGTCATTCACCGTCAATTTATTTGGGTTGCTTGTTATCAATTTAACGGGAGGAGGTCGGACCGCACGAACACGGCCGAACCTCCTCCCCCTTTTGTTTTTGTGTTCATTACGTCTCAAACGATGGCGGTGCGATGCAACGGCACCATGCAGAAACAAGGAGAAATGCGGCGAAGAAGCTCGGTGTCGTCACGCCGCCCCGTTGAGGCTGAGAAAAGCCGCGGCTGGAGTCGGGCTGCGGTGAAGGGGCGCACTGCCGTCGCGTCGTGCCGGTCGGATCAAGGCCGCGGCATTTGGGAGCGGTGGAGTAGGGAGCGGCGGTCGGAACCGCCGGCAGTCGGCGCCTCGGAGGAGCGGGACCGGGGGGGGGGGGGGGGGGGGGTCCCTCGGTGGCAGCACCGGTCGGCCAGCCGGGCTGGCCGTTCGGAGGAGCTGGGGGTTGTAACCCCTGGCAGGAAAAGGAGTAGCCCCCACGTGGGGGCCTCTGTTTCAAAACAGGGGGCAGCACGCCCCCCTTTTTCCGCAACAGCTCGGCCCGAGCCAAGCCAACCAGCCGCCCAGGCCGGACCGGTCGCACTAGGCCGCGCCCACCAGGCCAGCTACGCCCTAATGGTCTAGACCCGGACCCGAGTCGGGTCGACCCGGTTCGGCCCGACCCAGGGGGTCTTGGGCCGGGTCGGTCCGGGCCCAAAACACCCTAAAAACCGGACGGGTTTGTTTAGATGACTCTAACTTGGGCTACGGACCTCTGATCGATGCACCGTCAGTTGAGATGCGATCCGTGTATTGAGATGTTCATTTTGGTATATTAAACTCAAGGTTTCAAGGAACTTTGGGTATGGACGGGTTGGATCGAACACAAAACCAATCGGGACCTCGGAGCAAAAAGGCTTATAACTTGAGGTCCGGACATCCGATTGACGTGTCGTTGACTTTTTTGGATTCCTCTTAGTGAGTCGGTTATTTTGGCTTACTCCGCTTGAGGTTTGGACACAGTTAGATTATGGTCAAGTTGGTTTTAGCTTAAAAACCAACAGGGCCCCTGGGACAAAAAAGCCAATAACTCTCAGACTGTGCGTCCGATTGACTCATTGTCTGTTGTGTTGTGTTCCTTTTGACTTTATGGAACTTTGTGATACATAAACTCTGGTCTAAGTGACAGTTGGTGTAATTACCTCTTGGCTCGTGGAGTGGACCCTCCAGGAACGAGCGTGCTGTGTGCGGAAACCCTAGAGCTGGCTGAGACTTGACGGCTGCTGATCGATCGACTCAGAGTGTTTAGATTGCCCATTGGGGAGTGCTTGGTTGTAGCGTCAGACCCATGGCGGAGGAGTGCTTGGTTGTAGTAGCAGACCCGCGGTACCTAACAGAAGGAGTACCTCTGTAGGCTATGAGGGGGAGTGCTTGGTTGTAGCGGCAGACCCATGGTGGGAAGCGCTTGGTTGTAGCAGCAGGCCCACAATACTCGACAAGTGGAGTACAACAGCAGTCCAAGGTTAGTGGGAATCACTTGGTTGTAGCGGCATGCCCACTGTACTCGATAGGGTAGGAGTTCCCCAGTAACTATGGGTTCGACGGTGATGGCAAATGTACTGGAATCCTCCATTGGTTTGATGGTGAAGACTATCGTACTGGAATCCTCTGTGGGTTCGATGATGACGAAAACCGTACTGTAATCCTCCGTCGGTTCGGTATTGATGACTAAAGTACTTGTATCCTACGTGGGTTCCAACTATATGAACCAGTAACTACATCTGATCATATCCTTTTGCTTTACAAATGATGTATACTTATGTGAGATGAGTCTTGACTTTTAATCATTATCTTCGTTATGATTGACTTGATTTCCTATGTGTATTGGGTTGTGCTTTCCTGTGTGGATTGGGTTGTACTCTCCTGTGTGGATATGATCGAACTTGGGCTCGGATGTTGGAGCCGAACTGGAATTGATGACTTAGGTATATGTAAGGGCATATACCTAAGTAGTGTTGGATGTTAATTCGTGATTGTATATTTCCTTCGTGGATTATCCTTTGTGGATTCTGGGAGACCTTTAGGGGTCTTGGGGTTCCTACTGAGTAGCATATACTCACCCCTGCACGGGCTATGCCCGCACTACGTTGTGTTGGATGCAGACGACATACAGCGCTGATCGTGGTTGAGGCTTATGGATCAATTCGATACCTGGAGGTGGACCATTGGGCGGGACGTACACAAAGCGGATGGCTGGACCTAAGGAGCTGAGGAGGCTATCTATACCCACCCTTCGGGTGTGATTTCTAGTGGATGGCTCGGCGTTACTGCTTTACTTTTCAGTTGTTGTACTTTGTTTTCGTTTGTACATTACTTTTTGTTTGGGTTTGTATTCTGGCCCACTTTCTCTTCCGCACATACTATTGTACACATTTTTACATAGTGTTTACTTCTTCTTGCTTACTCTGTGGTGTTTGTTTAATTTATAAAGGCAATTCCTTCCCCTTTTGTCGGGATTTACGCCTTGGTGCTAGTCTCCAGCCCCTGGCCTATGGGAGGCAGGCTTGGGGTAGTCATGGAACGGGTCCTGAGGACGGGTCGTGACATATATCAACTTGTACCCTGACACATCACTGATATCTAAACC
Organism: Viscum album; assembly: GCA_963277665.1. Taxonomy (NCBI): domain Eukaryota; kingdom Viridiplantae; phylum Streptophyta; class Magnoliopsida; order Santalales; family Viscaceae; genus Viscum; species Viscum album. The sequence goes on from OY728136.1 coordinate 2,094,983,978, forward strand.
TACATTTTTGATGGCTCCGGCGGAGGTTCTGGAGCTATGAGTATATCGAGTGGACATCCAGATAAAGGGGTCCATTCGGCCCATTGTTTCTCCGTGGGCAGCCTTGATTTTGTTCACTAAGAAGGCAGATGAGATTTTGAGACTCTCTGTAGACTATTGGTGCCTAAACCAAGTGACCATGAAGAACAAGTACCCAGTACTGATGATTGATGATCTTTTTGATCAGTTGAAGGGAGAACATGGGTTTTCAATGGTATACCTCAGATCAGGGTATCACCAGCTCAGGGAATGAGACAAGGATGTGCATAATACAACCTTCAGATGTCAGTATGGCCATTATGAGTTCCTTATTATGCCATTCGTTGTGACCAATTCCCTAGAAGAGTTCATAGGACTCATGACCATAATATTCCTACCACACCTCGATCACTTTGTGGTAGTCTTCATCGATGACATCTTAATTTACTCAGCTGCGGAGGAGGAGCCTGCCTATCATCTACAGATAGTTCTTGACAGACTCTGAGAGTACCAGCTTTATGGTAAGATCTTGAAGTGAATGTTATAGATCTGAGAGGTTCAATTCCTAGGAAACGTCATTTGAGAAGTTGGATTTGCAGTGGATCTAGTGATGATTGAGGTTGTGTTTCCTTGGGAGTCACCTAGGAGTGTGGAGGAGGTGCGGAGTTTCATGGGTTTTCCTGGTTACTACCGAAGGTATGTGCCTAAATTTTCCAAAGATACATAACCCTTATCAACATTGACAGAGAAGGGGAAATGCTTCATGTGGTCGAAGTGATGGAATAAGAGTTTCCAGGAGATGATGCAGAGACTGATGAGTTCCCCATCTTGAATCTACCGGAGTAGGGCATTGGGTACGTAGTCATCTTCGACACATTAGGGATCGGTCTTAGATGTGTCCAGATAAAGGAGTGAGCAGTGATCGTGTATGGTTCTTGACAGCTGAGACAACATGAGTAGAACTACACTGCCCAACAATTATAGTTAGCAGTAGTGGTCTTTTCCTTGAAGTTGTAGTGACATTACCTGATGGGTGAATGTTATACACTCTACTATAATCACAAGAGTCTTAGGTATATCTTCTCTCAGAAGGAACTGAACTTGAGACAATGGCATTGGCTTGAGTTCCTACAAGACTATTGCTTCGAGATATTCTATACTCCTGGGAAGATGAACATGGTAGCAGATTCACTCAGCAAGAGATCTGGTGTACAATTACTGAGTGAGGCGATGGTGCAGCTAGCCACTTTGTGAATATCCTATGTGGATCGAGGTGGAGCACCTTATCTTGAGTATATGATAGTCACTCACCCACTCATTCAGTGATTCAGGGAAGCATAGCTTGGGGACACTGACTGTGAGGCTCTACGTGCTCAGATATCTACAGGATAGGAACCTGATAGATTTTCTGATGGTGGGGAGCACGTTTTCCTTTTTAGAGGGCGTACTATGGTACTGGTGGTGCTTAAGAAGGATTTTTTGAGTGAGTTACATGCATCCCCCCTAGTGTTACATCCAAGAGTTCTGAAGATGTACCGAGGCCTTCAGCATCAGCACTGGTGGTCAGGAATGATGAATGAAATCATAAATTTTGTCTCATGGTGACTCACATTTCAAAATGTTAAGGCAGAGTATCAGGTTTCAGTGGGCTTAGTTTATCCACTATAGGTTTTAGAGTTGAAGTGGGATGGAATTTCCATGGACATTGTGACTGGAGTTCCATGTACGTCCAAGAGACGTGATTCTATCTGTGTGATCATAGAACGACTCACAATGTCGGCCCACTTCCTACCAATCAGGGACTAGAGACCCGTACAGGTCTTGGGACACTTCTACGTACAGAAGATTGTGCGGCTTCATGATGTTAAATCTACTATTTTCTCCTATAATGATGTATTTTTTACTTCTTGGCTATTGAAGGGGTTGTAGGAGGCATTCGGGACACAGCTTCAGTTGAGCACCTCCTTCCATCCTCAGATGGATGGTCAGACAGAGAAGAACATTCATACCATCGAGGACATGTTGCGTTCTTGCATCCTAGATTTCATCCATAGTTGGGATGATCACTTTCCCTTGGTGGAGATCTCATACAACAACAGTTATCACTCCAATATCGGTATAACACCATTCGATTCATTATAAATTCAACCTTTCAGATCACCTCTGTGTTGGACTAACCCAGGGGAGTCAGCACTCAAGGGACTATAGAAGGTATGGGATACCACGGAGAATGTTCATATCATCCATGAGCTAATGAAGAATGCACATAGTAGGCAGATGTCTTATGCTGATAAAGAAAGAGACCTCTCGAGTTCGAGTATGGTGACCATATCTTTATATGGGTCTCGCCTAGACTAGGGTTGCAGAGATTTGGTCGAGGTGGAAAGTTATCTCTGAGGTTCATCAGACCCTTCCAGGTCCTCACTAGTGTTGGCGAGGTGGCTTATCGCTTAGCTCTTCCCCCTCAGTTGTACCGGGTGCATGACATTTTTCACGTATCCCAACTGAGGAGGTACGAATGTGATCCTTTGCACATCATTGACTAGGGTGAGGTGGGAATCAATGATGGGGAAACATTTATAGAGGTTCCAGTGGAAATTTAGGATCGATATGACATAGTCTTTTGTGGGAGATCGATACCTCTGGTGCACATTCTCTGGCAGCATGAGAATTTTACATGTAATTTGTTTTGTTATATGAAATTATTAGTAGTCTGAGAAAGTTTATGGAGCATGATTCCGCGGACTGGTGTGCCTTGAATGAATTTATGAAAATGTTTTTAGGTACATTCAATAAATGTGTGAGCTGTGTTTTATAACTTTTGAACCAGTGCTCAAAATTGAAATATGAGGACATCTTTGAACTCGCAGTGCCAATATTCTCTTAAAGAGACCTTAACATTGACCGCATTAACCAAGGGTGGATGTTGGTTTTTAAGTTTTCTTCGTGGGAGAAGAAAAATAAAATAAATAATTTTTATTTTTCTTTCTTGAAACCTCTATTTTGAATCTTGGTGGTGGGGCCACCCAAACTCCCCTTTAATGTTATGAAACCCTTGGTTTTCCCCCAATTTAATGATCCAAAATTAATTGATTTAATTTTCTTAACTCAATTAATATTGGGTCCTCACCTATCATGAGGGAGATCATTGGAGAAAGGGAGAAGAGGATTTTACTGGTGAATTCAGGAAGGAAGAACATCCTCCAATGAAGAACATTCTCCGGATCATGGAGGAGGATGACACTCAAGCTCGGATCAAGAGTGTCTTGTGGTTGCACCGAACAACAGCATTTTCATATTCTTTCTCACACCAACTCCAACGAACGAAAAAGGTAGGAATGTGATTGTGTTGTTCTTCGTGGATTTACGTTGATTCAAATCCTCTTAAACCACATGATATCGATCTAACACAGAGGGTGTGGGCCAAATAAGAATGACCAAATCCCTACACTGCTTCTATGTTGAAGATTGCCTCACAGGCGAACTCTGGGATGAGAGGAAGGTCGTCGGTGCCATGTCACCGACTACTGATACCATCAGAGCAGGAGGCGATAGTTGTCACTCCAGCCGGTCGCGATGGTGGCGGCAGCGCAACTGTGCCACCGGAGGAGGCCGTGGCCCGTCAGCCGCGGAGGAGGAGGACGATGTCTGGTGCACTTGCCGGCCACGTGGAACCAGGGTGGCACAGGTCTGCACCGCCAATAGTGGTGGAGGCCGTGGCCCGTCGGCCGTGACAGAGATGTTGAGCGGTCTGCACGCCGGTCGGCCGCATGGAGACTGGGAAACGGACGTCCACACCACCAGCTGAGAAGGAGTTCGCAGCTGCTTAGCCACGGTGGTGCACCCAGAGGGTGGCCGAAACCCGGTCGGCCATGGGATAATAGTGGCGACATAGCGTCATTGGAAGGGGGATGTCGGCTGACCCCATCACGCAGAGTCAGACTACTCTGGCGAGTCCTGCGTGCCAACAGGTTTCGCCAGGTTGCACCGTAGGGTTGGCCAAAACTGAACACCCATTTGTCCGTTCAAAAATCCGGGGGCACCTCCCCCAGGTGTCGGCTAGGGAAGACCCCACCATGGTGGGCCACCTCGGTCGCGGGCTGCATCGCAGGCCACCCAGCGGGCAGCACCGTGCAGGACATGCACATCTGGTCGTGCCCAGCGGGTCTCACCCAGCGGGCCACGTCCAGTGGGTCGGGCCTCCCCCTTTGGGGGCCGGACCAAACCGCGACCCAGCGGGTCGGGCCGGGTTGGCCCAACCGGGTTGGATCGGACCCGGGCCCATCTAGACCAAAATATGACTTTTTGTCCTTATCTTGAGAATTGGTCATTCGTTTGATGAACCGTCTATGGAACTGGGATCCTTGGATTGAGACGGTCCTTTTTGTTATACTGCACTTGATTTTTGGATAATGTTGTAGTACAGTCAGGTTGGATTGAACCCGAATCTAACCAGGCTCATAGAACATATACTTTAATAACATACAGACTAGGGGTCCGATTGATGTTCCATCTGTTGCATTAGGACCCTATTGACGCAATGGACCTCTTTGATACTTCTTCGTGGGAATTTGTGGTAGTTGAAATATCTCTTAATGGCTTGAAGATCAAATCCTCCTGGAATCAAGAATGCTTAATGTGGGAACCATTTGGATGGATGTACATAAATAATCTATAGATCTTGTGTGGGTCATCTTCAGATACTGTGTGGGTCATATTCAGATCCTATCTGGGTCATCTTCGGATCCTTTGTGGGTTATCTATGATCTTATGTGGGTCAATAGAAATGCCTCTTGAATAAGTAAGATGATCTAATGATATAGCTAATCATCTATACTTCTGTACATAAGTTATACCTATTGTGAGTTGAGTCTTTACCTTTTTGTTACACTTCTGTGTGGTGATACCTTCTTGGTATTCTACTATGTGGCGTTACTTTTGTGTTACTTACCTTCGTGGTGTAACTTGTGTGGTACTTTTTTCTTCATGGTGTTATCTGTGTAGTAATTCTACCTTCCTGGTGTTACCATTGTGGTATTCTTCCCTCACGTGTGAGATTTGTCTATATTGATAACATAGGTATATGTATGGGAATATACCTAATTAGTGTTGATAACTATTGCTTAGTTCATTGAGATTGAGTAATTTTATTTTGGTTCATCCTTTTTTGAGTTTGGGAGACCATCGGGGGTCTCGAGGTCCCTACTGATTATTGTTATACTCACCCCTGCACAGGCTATGCCCGCACCTTGTTGTGTCTTGTGCAGATGACAGACATCGCTAATTGAGGTCAAGGGTACCAGGTATGGAGGGTGCTCATAGGTGGAAATTATATGAGACGATTCGCAGTGATGACCATTTGAGAGTTGTACCTACCCTTCAGGTAGAATCCTTGGTGGGTGTTCGCAGGAAATATTTTCAATTTTACTTGTACTATCCAGTTGGGCTTTTATTCTAACCACTGACTTACAGTATAGAAACTGTTCACTATATGGTTTACTTTGTTCTTGTGTCTTGTTGTGTGCTTTGTTTGAGGGATTTTACAGATATAAAGTCAATTCCTTACAGGATTTAAGGATATTCCATTCTGGTGCTATGGCCTGCCCCTAGCCTATGGATGGCGGGATTAGGGTAGTCCCATCAAGGGCCAAGAGGGACGGGTTGTGACAAATAGTTGGGTAAAAAATGATGATTAAGGATTTATAGTCATTGGTATGAAAATATTTAGATGCAAAGAGGAACCATTTTTTTGGGATAAAGATGATAATTTAATTTTTTATATTACTAATTCATCAAATGATTAGTTTTTCATCATTTTTTATCGGAAAATTCATTTGGGTGGTGAGGATAATGATATTTTTATGGATTAATGTGACGTTTCTTCAACAGTATTGTGATTTATGCATGAAAACAACATCTATAATGCAGAGATAGTCCATGCTATACTAAATGATCAAGATTAAGATATAAGGGAAAATAATAAATTACTCTCTTAATTATTTAGATAAAAATTTTAAATTTTTTGTTATAAGAAATTTATATATTTAAAAATAGAATTTTTATTTTTATTATTTTGTTATATATATAATGATTTTTATATGATATTTTTGTTATATTTTATATTCAATTGATATGGTTAAAAATTTTTTGATTGAAAAACCTAACATACATCATTATGATCTAGTTAAATTTTCATAGATAAAAACACTTTTCTATTTCTATGATATTAAAATTTATAAATGATAATAATTTAAACCATTTTATAATTAATGGGTATAGTTAATAGTTTAAGTTGTGTATTTTATATTTTAGAACCATAAAACTATAATTTTTTCTAAAACCTACACAATTGTGATAGTATTTTTTAATTGCATATTTTTGTATTCATTGTTTTTAAAGATGTACTTTTAAATAATATGAAAACGCACAAAAGATCATTACATTTGGAAATTTCAATGACATACACAAAGGAATATGAACATTTACCAATTTATATATCAATTTTATTCATAATAATAAATAATAAATAATAAAATTATTTAATGAAACTAAAATTTTAATTTAAAAGAATTTTTTTCTGATCTACTTGTGTGCCTATTACAGTGGATTCAACTTCTTCTTCTCCAAAGAAAATAATTCCTAGTGTTGGTAGATGTAGAATTATATGTATACCTAAACATTCTGTTGATCAGTGAGAGAAAATGATACATCTTAATTTTAAGGATAATAATAACCCAACTACACCAAATTAAAGGAATTTTACAAGTTATATCACCACAAAAAGTCATTTCAAGATTAAAATTTTATATCCTAATTTGAAATCTGTTATCATTATAGAGAAATAGAAGTTGTGGGAGTCCATAATCATAATATATATTGATTTATTTATTTTTATGTCATTATTTGAATATTATATATTTTATATTATAAATATTTAATTTATTTACATACAGTTGATGTTATACTTTTATGAAATGAAATAAATTAATAAATGATATCTATATTTAGTGGTTTTTCGATGGAGGGATTTTAAAAAATATAAAAAAAGACTTTTATTTTGGGGAATTTATAGAATTAAAATCCTTGGCTCATGTGTGGATATTTAGATACAGTGACATTAACTAAATTTATTGTCACCTGACATGATGCGGAATTTGTGCTATGATATTTGAATTTGAATTTAATGTTTATTCTATATTAACTTATTACTTATTAGTTAATTTTTATATAATAGGCCTCTGGGAGGGCACACTATGAAATCTAGTTACAGAATGTATACATTGATACTTTATCAAGTGGATGGTATCATTTATTATAGGATCAAATGATTTCAAAAAAAAATAGTGCATCAAGAGATAAATCTAGTACTAGATTAGAAGAGGTTTCATTTTGGAATTCCATCATCCATAAAATTCCATGAAAAATTGAAAACGGTGAGAAGGAAAAAAATGAAAAGTATATTATTGATCAATCTTAGGTGATAGCTGACAGAATTATAAGAATGTAATTTTTATCATCCTTCAATGATTTTATTTTTAAAATTAATAACACTAATATAAAATATTCAACTATAATTTTAGAAAGAAATTTAGGAATAAGTGAGGTAGCTGAATTTTATCATTTAGAGTGGGATAGGGAACCCAGTTACAAATTTATGAATGCCATAATTTCATGGTCGTGTAAAAGAATAAAAGGTGCGCATTATCATTAACAGAATTTTTTATCATCAATGTAAGAAATCAGGTGACACATAATTATATTCTATAAAACCTAAGCAGAAATACCGAAAATAGTTTATGGGTGATCAAAATAAATAAGGTGTACAGGCTATGTTTAAACATATTATGATACAATCATAGCCTACATGGCCTTCCTATATGAATCATCCACCTACTTGTTCATACCTAACCTTATACTGTGAGTTTTATACTAGAGATCACATGATACTTCCTATAAAATATAGAGTAATACATATTTTATGGGATTTATTACATCACCATAATATGTAGTTTTATCTAGTAATAATATTAATACAGGATATTATTGATCCAAATTAATAATTTCCATTTACAATATAGGATATTCCCATAGTTAGTGATTGTGTGGGTCACTGTTTTTTACCTTTTTCATATATCCTTCTTTTTCTTATCACATGTAAGGTATACATTGTTTTAAAACTATTATTTCCATTTTATTGAAAATTAATTATAATTTTTATCATATTTATTTAATATATGAGAATATAAAATAAAAATAATTATTCTAAAGGATGCAAAAGGGTTTGAAACAAATAACTTCATATACTTCTGAGATTCTTGATGGGCTAAAAATAATATCCCAATTTTCTTCTTACATAGATAGTATTTATTAGTTTTTTATAATATCTGATATATTTGGAAGATAGTATCCATTAAAAATATTAAAAAATATATATATCATTGAAATTTTTATTTTTTAGGACATTGGTGTGCCTATGTATTACTTTTTCTCTATGTAAGTAAATTTGAATTTAATTTTTTCCTTCATTAAATAAATATGACATAATGTGACTTAATATATTACCTATTTAATTTGTTAACTACACATGTTGTTCATTAAAAATGATAACACTACTCTTTATGATCTTATAGATCCATAATATATTTCCACACATATGAAATATATGAATAATGATGCCAAAGATACATATATATATATGAAATATTAAAAAATATGGAGATTGGGTGCTAGTTTTTCCATTAATTGATGGGTGAGAAGACTAAGAAAATTATGAAATAATATTCATTATAATGTTATTAATTGGGAACTATTCATATTTTAGTCCCCAATGGATGTTAGTTGTATTTTTTCAAAATGAATAAACATCATTATATTTTTTCTCTTTATTATGGAGAGTTTATAAAAGATTAAAAATTATGTTTTTTTTTTTTTATTTTTTTTTCTTCTAAATTAACTTTTTTATAAATTTTTTTATAGTTTATATATGAAAATATAGGTCTCAGAAAAAAAATCACAATTAACACTTTTTTAAAAAGGATAAAAATAAAATAAAATATGTGAAATTAATGGTATGTATATTTAATATTAGATAATATTTGTTATCTTATATACATATATGTGTGTGTGTGTGTGTCAGTTTTCATTTCGATGTTAATTTCACATAACCAAATTGTCATAATACAAAAGGAAGGGTAAAATGTAGTTATTGTGTTTATGATTCATGTTTGAGATAATCAAAATTGGGCTGATGAATGAGCTTTATAAGGTAATATATATTCATTATTTCAGTTTTATATTACAAAATTTATGTTTTCTAATATTATAACATTCATTTTTATTATATATTTTCAATTATGTTGAGTAATTTTATAAATAATACCTTACCCTTCTGTAAATATTATTTTCAAACTCTTTATTAATTATGCATAAATTTAAAATTACCTGGTATGTATATTTTAATTCATTTTTAAAAATGATTATTTATAAAATCTTTTTCATCTTTAAAATGGTATATTCAATTAATTATTAAAGTTTTGTTCTCTTAATTAAGTTGGTATATTAAATTTTTTATATGGATTCAGTTATTCTTTTATCATGTAATTTAGTCGATTTTTTTTAAAAAAAAAGTTATTTATATATTGTTTTTAAAAAACTAGTGTTCAATCAATTTTGATGTTGGGTTTTACTAAAAAACAACATCAAATGTTATTTTACTCATCATTTTTTCAAAAAGACCAACAAGGGATGTAATTTACAATTTTTATTTCAGAATTTTTATTATCAAACAAATGTTGAAAAGAAAAATTGATGTCATCTTTTTAAAAGAGCTAACATTAAAATATAATTTCCAAATAAATTTTTTATAAAACCCGATTTTGAAATATACATTCCATGTAACTTTTTTACAAAAACCAATTATGAAATTTATATTAATATTTTTTATTTCCATGTCATTTAAAAATATATAACCGACATAGAAAGTAAATTTACACTTCTGTAGTTTTTTAAAAATATGGCACGAAATAATTGCTTATATTCAATGTTATTTTAATTCTCGATGTCAATTTTCTAAAAAATGACATCAAAACTGTTATTTTTAATGTCAGATGCATCAATGTTGGATAAAAACTTATATTAAAATATGATTTTTCAATAATTTTATCATGGACTGCGAGCATAAAGTCTTTCGAGTACCCGTGGTGGCCAATGTTCGGTGCGAGTAAAACCTAACATCTAGTGACCAATAGTGTCTATAATGATATCTTATCTAATAAGGTTTATAACTAAGTTCCTTAATAAATACTTGAAATCATTTTACAAAAATTCCAACATTGATCTATAGCTTCAATGGGGGAACCTATGATAGATCATACCTACTTCAACTAGTTTTTTATGTCTCTCAACAATATATAATATCCCCAAGAGAAAGGAAACCTACCATGAATCCATACCAATAACTAGGGAAATAGTACCCCACCCTGAATTCAAATTAATAGTAAGGGAAATTTCACCCTTCCTTGAATTTACATCCATACGACAGGGGAATATAGACTTCCCAAAATGCATATCTATAGTAATAAGTAATTACTCGCCATCAGGATATCTTATCTATGTTATGGGGAATGTTCATAATTATTAATTCACAATATAATGTGGGTAATGGAACCCCACACATAATTCATATCAATACATTATTTAATTATACCCTACCCGTAATTCACAACCATATATGGGATAGTAGTCCCCACCACAAAATAATCCTCAAAAATATATAATAAATGAATTAACTTTAACATGTACATTACAAAGTATATGTACATGTCAAAAACATAAAAAATTCTTCCATTATATTTCAACTATAATTTCAAAAGGGTCCAAATTATATTTAAGGCACCTCTTGGGTATCCTTTAATGTTTTCAATTTCATTAGTAAATCAAAACCCTATCTTTGTATTCAATTGTCTGATATAAACAATTAAAAATAGACCACCCAAATTATAAATAAAATTATTTTCTCTTTAAATAAAACATAATTACATTTCATTAATATTTTAAGTCAAGAACACATTAGGTCACCATGATTACACATTATATACACACATAAAATAAATTATAATTTAGGAATGTCGTAGGTTCCACCTACATTATTCTAATATAAATCTTTTAATTGAATTTTGATATCCAATCTGAGGTCAAATGATTGAAATCAATTATTCTATCAAATTCTATATAATATCGAATAAATATCAATCATTAGTGTATGAATAAAAATTGGCATGTAAAATTAAAAAAATTATAGTGGAGTGATACATTTACCTTTTACTATTAGTGATAATAAACATCCCTTATATTGGGTGATGAAAGGTAGAAAAATATATTGGAGAGATAGTTTCATGAAGAAGCTATACGGGGAAAGAAATACATTTTTTAAAGTGAGGAAGAAACCCCACTCTAGATTTTATAAATCACAAGAATTTATTTTAATTATTTTAAAATTTTTATCTTTTAAAGAGTTTAATCACAAGGTTTTTAAATGTGAAGCATACAGTTTTTGACATGGAAAAAATATCACTCTCAATGTAATATATTTTACTTCAAGTATAACATATATATCATACATTAGTTTTTTCACATTAATTAAACAATTTTGAAAACGTATATATGATACATAATATATATATATATTTAATTATTCCCCTTGGTATAAAACTACACATGGGATATTCATTTTAGAAATAAGGTATTTCAACTATAAAACATCAATATTTAATATTTTACCCTATATGTATTTTTTTAACTTAGGAAAATTCTATAAATAACATATTTTTTATGATAACTAATATATATCTCTCTTATGTAATGTGTTTCCCTTTGATGATAAATACATGTGTAATATACTTTACTTATTACATAAAACTTTTTTCATTAGGAAGAACTTCTACATAATATATTCCTCAATGTGTAATGAATTTCCCTAAGAAAACCCATTATTTAATAACTATTCCCCCATATACAATATATTTATTTAATATTTTATTTCTCTTTGTAAAAACAATTAAATAATAAATATTTTCATGTGTAATATTTTAATCTCATTCATAAAATATTTTCTCCCATGTGTAATGTTTGGTACAAAGATGGTTTTTCCAAAAAAAAATAACTATAACTCCCAAATATTCCAAATTATTTTTAAAATAATACCAACACCTATATGAATTTCTAAAAATGCTTATAATTGAAAAATATCATCAGTAAAATGCTACAAGATTGGTTGAACACATATGACATGATTCAAAAACTATTTTCACACTCATAACACCTCATCTGAGTTCAAATTATCTTATTCGAACCAAAATCATACATGAATTAACTTTTTTGTATAGAAAACCATTTATAAAATCCCTCATAATATTAAAATAAACATAATAAAATAGAAATTTTACATTTATTTAAAATTATAAAAAAATCTTGATGTTTAAAAAGGTTATCCAAAATTAACATGATTAATAAATTAATAAGTTCCAAGGTATTATAAACTACCTCTATTGGATTTTAATATAATTTAATGATGTTCATGGTGCATTAATCTTCATCACTTTGTTATATATGAATTCTTTGAAATTATGGGATATATTTTTATAGAGAAGGTTGATTTTTATTCCATAGTAAAATTCCCAATTTTAATGATTTTACAATTGATACTTTAATTATTAATCATAAAATAAAACTCAACAAAAAGTATAAAAAATCATGATTTTTACAAGTGGAACTAATCTTATACAAAGGGATAATTGTACTTATGTAATAGAGTAATAATCTTATCACAACCCCACCCTTAATAGGAACCCCTCTTGGGTCAGTAAAGAGGGAAGAGAGATAATGACCCCCAAGTCCCTCCTCTAGTTGGGCCAGGGTAGAAGACTAGCATTAAAGGTATAAAATATTCTCAGATATGTATGTAATTACCCATATATAATAACATAATATTAAGTTATAAGAAAAATAAAATTCAAATAAACTCATTCAGATAATATAATTTTAAATTAAACTATCCCATAGTTAATAAAAATTATTAAGGAATATAAATAAAATTCCCCATGTGAATATTAAAAGATAGTCTTTTGGAAGACACTAGACCACGACTCCAAAACACAAGTTAGTAATCTGCATATCAGTCCATGAAGCCCACCTATAATCCTAAAAAATATATTATACATTGTTATAGTGACCATACAATGTATATTTAGTATGATCATACACAGGGTCCCCAATTCACATGAGAAAAGAGAATTTCAATGCATTAGTAAAAAATAGAATGACCCCGATACAACTAAACATGCCGAGTTACCAACACCATTTCTCATCATGGAATGATTAGTAAATAAAAAAATTTATATACTAACATATTTTTAAAAGAAAAAAATGAAAAGGCACCTCATAACTACTTCTACACTAATTTTTATCTCTCACCCCACAACATCAAATGCCATATGCTCCCATCACATTCATGCATATATCATCACATATATTAATCTCTGATGTCAGTTTGGATTCATCCCTAGCAGTCCCAACCTCCCCTAGGGTCTAAAATATGGTTCTAGAATCAATCATCATTACACATAAAAACGTCTACCATATATCCTTTTCTCAAGTACAATGTAGTGTGGTATCATGAATTAAAAGGACATCAGCCTCATTCTGTCCTCCAATTATACATGACCCCCACCAAAAATCATATCGTCATTATCCATGGGTAATATAAGACACAAAACTCACATCCATGGGTGATCTCCAACACCATCCCATACCACTAGGTGATCTCCCACACTAACCCATGTCACCATCACTACGATTAAAGGAAGAGTTGGAAAGAGGGGATATTTATCCATAAGAATCACCATCAGCCTTGATAATGGGGAAAACACTAGAAACCCAAATCAGTTAGTCATTGGTATGGTTAGTCAACTTGGTTGGTGTCTACTTAGAAGTAAAGTAAAATAAATGATAGATAGACATCAAAAAATACCTAACCTATGAATTATAAAAGAATTCAATATCATACCCCACATCACTTCCACTGCACTAAATGAAATTCTTCACAACCGTTACTATAACTAATTACATCACACCAAACTATCACCACACTGAAATACATAGTTCCACTTTCAATTATAGGTTTATCCATTTTCAAAATTGAAATGATTTCTAATATCTCTTGATTACTAATCCATTTAATTCACATTAACAACAACACATTCATTTTTTATAAATTTCATTTAAGGCCAATACCACAACTCAATTCTATCTCATTCCAATTATTTTACCAACCCATGTAATTTCATTATCAATGCCTTAATCAATACATGGATAACCAGGAAACTATCCCAACTAAACAAAATAACATGTCATCTATCTCATTTCTTCCTCAACCACAACACAAATTAATTTCTTCCATCTCACTACAACAAAAAACATGTCACAACAACCACACATCACAACCAAAACACATTAGTACCACTAAACAACAACCCCTTTCACATCTCATTCAAACCAACCATCGCATAATATCCATGATCATTCCATCCCATTAGGGGTTCCACTATCATCTCACTACATCTAACGACACATAGGGAAATATATAAAGAAACTACATAATACAAAAATACATCTAGGATTCATTAATTTACCACAATCCAGATTCAAGAAGTCATTAAATTACTTTAATTCATTATTTATCATGGATATACTCATAAAAATTTAAATTTACAGGGGAAAACAATTAATTAGACATATATAAATTCCCATCCTTTAATTTAGTGTGATATCAGACCACAAAATAGTATGGGTCTAAAATACACAACATCAATTGAAAAAATAAAGGCTCTTAAGGGCCATGATTTTTTGAAATCGAAATTAACATGTATGATTTCATTAGTAATTCATCAATGCAGTAGAAAAAGATATTTCTTCAAATTAACATTCAAATTAATATTTATAAAATTTAATTATTTTCTTAAACTAAACCATACCATCTGATCAAAGGAAGAAAATCAGGCAATCCATAGACATGAATAAAATTTGGGAGACAATAAAGATCCCTTACCAAAAACAAGGCTTCCTGAATTGTTGTGCAAGGAGTGAATGAGAGGAAAAACCACAAAAAACCCGTAATTAAAGGAAGAACCTTTATACACATATAACATGGATTCCCTATAAATATTTATCCATTAAAACACCCAATCCATCAATAATTCTAGATATAACCACCCATAGAATGAATAAAAAGGGAAAACTAAGAAAGGAAGGATGAGACACACCTTAGAATTACAAAATCTTGATGTATAGTTTCAAAAGATCATACCAAAACATTATATGGTGATTAGTCTCTCAAAATCACCTAAGAGTCACCCAATAATAAAGATAAACTAGTGGAGGATTTTAGTTTTTAGTGGCGCTTAATAATTTATTGGTGAACTCCAAAACAAAAAACCACGGTACAACACCACTCACTGTGTCGTAATGATGTTGAATCTAGAAAACAATACAACATAAAGGAACAAAACACACTATAGTGCGGTTGGAGAAAGATTAATCTAAGAAACATGGTGAGATATTCCAAATTGATTAGATAGACTAGGAGGAGGACTATGGTGTATGATAAATCACCATTACAAAAAATTTGACTAACTTGGAGAAGGTCAAATCGTTACCATGGTCTTACATCATATTTATCCTAATATCGATAAAACTCGATGAACCCCACTTACTGGAACCCACACAATATCCAACCTATCTATACTGAAGGTACCCCCTTATAGAAAAATGTAAACGTCTATGTATAAAATTCATTCTCCAAATAAAATCTCAGCTACAAATCCATCATCCACTCCTTGACACCATTGGACGTCCCCCAATCACCACTATCACGCAAATTATCACAAGCTAACGAGTTGGGGAGTCTAGGATATTACATTAAATACCTCCTAAAAAATTATTATCTAATAGAATCAAAACCAAAACTAAAAAAAGGAATAGAAAAGGGTCTATTGAAATGCATTACATGATACCACTCTGGGGTCTCATTGCAATTGGAACACAACAACAATATCACAAAAAAATCAAGACAACATTATTCCACTGAACCATTTACACCACTATTCAATCTCTAAATTATTTTGCTAATAACTACTCCAAAAATCTAACAATACTTCCCCAATATTACAAATCATGGAATCCTTCCCTTTATATCACGATAGATTCCACTTTGGGAAGAACTAACTCACCTATACGACAATAATAAATATCTTAAATATAAAACATATTTAGTATGAAGGGGTTTTCTCCCCTTCATGCACTTTAAGCCGTTAAATAGGCAGATATAATGCGAAAAATAAATATATCCTAGATCAAGAGTATTCAAACATCACATGATCAATGAAAAAAATAAAAACTCAGAAAAACAAGAGGTATTATAAGTTAAGCAGCCTCTCATGCTCCAAATTAAACTCTTCAAATACACCATCCCTACACATTACTTGAATAAAGGAGATGGTTTATCCATGTACCACATTATCTTGACAATCCTAAATCTCTGTTGATGCTCCTTTTTCATCACAGAGTTCAAAAGAATGTAAAGGGAAATGACTTAGCACAAATTGATCCATCCTTTGAAGAAAATATCAAAAATCGACAAAGGGATGAACAAGGAGAAGATTGCCCATAAGTCGCGCAAGTTTCCTCATAGTCGCGCAAGTCCACTTCCACGACGCATTATGGTCGCGCAAGTGACTTGCGCGACCTAAGTGATAACCACCCAGGGTCATCTCCGGCCTATAAATAGACCCTGTGGGCCCCCCATTTGGAAGAGGATTTTTTCGAGAAACTCAGATTTGAGCTCTCGGTGCCCTAGTCTCTTATCAAAGCTTCCGAAACACTTCTAAGGTAATTTCATACCTAGAACAGAAGATCTAAAGAGGGGGAGGAAGGCCTAAGTGTTGAAACTCATCAACACATGTGCGCCTGAGTGGCCAGCCCTTAAGGGAAAAGGGCCACACTTGTGTACCGCATTACTCCTTCAATAGATCTTCCATGCCCCTCTTTTGGAAGAACCTCAAGAGGATTCTGAAAGCTTTAATGAAGAGTCTCTCAAGTATTACCCTGCTGGTTAACCGTCGCGCAAGTACACCAAGTGTCGCGCAGGCATACCTGCGCGACCAGGACTTGCGCGCCCAGGCAGTACCTACGCGCCTTCCAGGACTTGCGCACCCCTGCCTTTTAGGGTGCCTTTCTTGACCATTTCACCCCTCTTAATCCATTACACCTTTCTTATTCGTGATTCAGTCTTCAAGACACTGTTCAAAGCCATTTATGGCATGATTTCTTGATTTGACTTCCTTATCTAAAAGTAATTCTGTGGAATATCTCTCAAAACCTTGTGATTTACACATATTTATGTCACTAAAGATTGAGATTTCATTCATTCAACCTCATCCTTTAAGATGAGATAATCCTTATTCTGGGCCTCCTTTTTAGGAGTAAGCCCCAGTCATAATTCTTAACTTGGGCATCTTCCTTAGGAGTAAGCCCTAATTCTTAAAGTTCCCAAATTTGGGCATCCTCCTTAGAAGTAAGCCCCATTCCTCTAATTTGGGAATACTCCTCAGGAGTAAACCGCAAGTCCCTTAATTTTTCATATCTCTTAACTTGGGCTTCCTTTTCAGGAATAAGCCGCAGTTTAAATTTCTCTTAACCAGTCCTAATTTACCTTTGATCTGGGATTCCTTTTCAAGAGTAAAACCCAATCATAAGGCTTCTCCTAATTTGGGCCTCCTTTTCAGGAGTAAGTCCCAATGTAGAGTATTCAAAATCTCCATGAAGCACATATACCTTTATAGACCCTGTTCCTAGATTTCTTCCCTAAAGTAAATCCTAACCTTCATTTATCTGGGAAGTCATACATACATAAGCCCAACATTATTTCTTATGATTGCATCTTTCATGGCACAATTTTCTAAATTTTTACGAATACCTCTTGTTTCTCACACCGAGCATGACTCACGTGAGCTTAGAGTGTAAAAGTAATTGTGACATCCTTCTTTGAGCCATCAATCATAAACATCATACTCCCTTATTTGAACTACGTGGGTTCTGATTCCTTTTCTAAACAAAGGATACGTAGGCAGCCCATCTACGGGTTCGATCCCAACTCTAAAATAATCCATGTCCTTCTGAATGACAATAAACTTCAAGTGCCCCACTGAGTGGCTTTAAAACCAGCATGGTCATCATAATGACCAAGAGACTTCTGTATAAATGTGTCGAAGGGTACCATTGACCAAGAATCTCTAATAAATATAGATGATTCTCTATCGATGAAGAACCTCAAATACATAAAAAAGATTCTCTAAATTTTTTACATATTTAATCATTGATTTCCAGATCTGAAGGAAAACTCATTTTATACTTGGTAATGTAATAAGGATTCATGAACATAACTTAGATCTATAAAGAGAGTCCTAAAGTAGACAATAATTCCCCTAAAAAATGTGTGATGAGTCCGACCTTCCATCCTCTCGACCAATGCAAATTCCTATGCCTCATGAGTCCAAAAAATAATGAGCACCTACCTTTGGAAAGTAGGTCCGAATGGATGTGGAATCATTGGATGTTTCCAGATCTACAAACAAACCCGTTAGAAACTGATCGGAATGTTTGAACCTCCCATCAAGGTGGTCATCCCCAGATTCTGAGGGAAACAAAAATGGTGAACCCGACGACAATCCTTAACCAAGTTAAAATGATGTTTTACCTATATATAAGGCCCCTATTTAAAACTCGATAAGAGGGACAACAAAAACAATCATTGACATGTGTGCTCATCCAAAAGATGTAGTGGTTAAATTTATCTTGATTACGTCTGTTATATCAAACAGGAACTATTTTCCCAAGATCTTTTGAATTTCTAGAATGGCTGCTCTCAAGTTCACACCTGTGAGTACTGCTGCTGCTGCTCCTGTTGGATCTTCGTCCGCTCTTAGGACGATATCACCTACTCAGTGTATTCAATGCTGGGTATCAAACACACTAGTTAAAGAGTACCATCAACATGGTACCATCCCAACTCTGGAGGCTTCCTGACAAGCCCTCTAAGTAAAAAACTCACATCGGTCGTCCGGACAACGATGACCAGTGATCAAGAAGCAGGTGGTGCTGACTACCATCTCCAACTGTTTCGGGTCGTTATCCCTGGAATGCAATCACCATTCTCTACCTTATTCTGGGGAGGTGAATGACCAGGTCCCTCGGGACCTTAATTCAAACAGACAAGAGTCCTTCCTGAGGGATCCCACCAACAATCGCTGCCAGACACATGAGGCAGTGCGCCCTCAACATGATGAGGGTACCGACTCCAGGCATTCGGCTCAGGTTCCTCGAACCCGAGCAAGCAAGACAAACCACCAGAGGTGGAATCCGGTCAACAGTGAGCAGGTTATCATCTCTGCCACCTCCAGAGAAGTCCACCAACCTAACTTGGTGGCAAGCAATGAGTAGGCACATACACCTGCCCATTTTAAACCCGATGTCCAGCAGACTCCTCTGGCAGCATCACGCCAATCCCGCCTGGCAATTCTGGCGGAGTACTATAGGTAGGAATATAAACCTATTTATACATCATCATCTAGTCAGCAGACTCGTCTAACTACATATGATGGATCTCTTCAACCACATTTGGTGAAGTGCAATCAGCAGGCAGATACACCTGCTAGTATTAATCAAGCCTACCAACAGTCTCGCTTGGTAGCATTTGGAGAAGTTAGTCGGAAATCCCTGATAACAAATAGGAGGCAGACTCAACTATCTGCCCCCACACATGAGTACTTTCAGGATTCACTGACAGGAAAAGGAGGACAGGAGTAGGCACATACACCTGCTCCAAGCTCGGAATGGACGTATATTCCCGTTCCGACAGCTGAAGTCACCAAGCATATTCTATCAATGTTGAAAGAGCATAAGCAAATACCTGCTCATATTCTGGATGCCTTCCAGGATATTATAACAACTTCAGCAGCATCTCAGGGAAAGACAGATAAATCAATCCCTACCAGTGGAGTGATACACCAACAATTCACTCTAGAACAAACACACACATATGTTCCAGTCCAAGAGGGTTTTGGGGCATACTCCCCCATATCATACAGACAACCAAGTCAGGCACAAACACCTGATTTGAGAGGAGATCGTCAGCCTAACCTAGCCATCTTTCGTGATCAGGCACATATACCTGCTCAAAGCATCCACTTTCATCAACAAGTGGTTTCCAAGGTGGGTAAGAAGGCATCTAAGAAAAATACCCGCCCAGCACAATCAGGAGATAAAGTGCCAATCTATAATAAGGCCTTTCTCGATGCTAGATTTCTTGAAGCCCTTAGACAATTATCTGTTTGAATACAAGATTCTACTCTCTCTGTTCCCAATATTGGGAACATTAATTCTGAAGGTCTTCAACAGACCCTTCCTCATGAAGGCTTGCTTCATGACAATTCGTTCGATATCGAAGTTTCATCTTCAGATGAGAGCCACAGGAACCCTCTATGTGGTCAGAAGACCAAGGAGAAAGAGATCTCATCTTTTTCTATGACCCATTATGGTGGTCTTCCACATGATGATGAATTTTGCTGCGAAATTCCTCTCCGCAGTAGTGATGCACATTGCCCAAAAAATGCTCGAGTGGACAATGTAGTGCCGAGAAAGCCCTCTTATCTTGAGGCACTTGAAAATGCAAAACCAATCATGTCTGAAGCTTCATTGATAGCAGGTGAAATACTTTCTCAATCAGAAGATAGACTAGGGTGTAGGTCATTCTCCAAACCACCCCTATGTCATGCATCTTCTAGTTTGATCAATGAATTCTCTACCAATCCTGTTGAATCCAATGAAGAAACAAGGAAACACCAACTCTGGTCAAATCATGTAGAAGAAACTTCATCAAATTATAAAGAGGAAATGCTGAATATGATAAAACAACTAGCAAAAGGTGAAGTGCTAGTCATGTTTTGGCCTCTGGCTGACTCTCAGTATAATATTCTAGAAATGTTTATGGAAGATGAAATTCATGATATTCGTCTCAACATATGGAAAACTCTTTGTCAGTTGAAAAAGAATGTATTATCTTATGATGAATATGAAAATCATCTTAAGATAATAGAAGGGTTACAACGTCAGATTGATTTGACATCTCTATCAGTCTCTCGATATTCGAAGGCTGAAAAGCAGTAGAGAGACCTTCAATGTTCATGCTTTGGCGCACTAAGAAGATTGTGTCAGTTAATTTCCAATTCCCCTTCTGGTATTCGTGTCAGAGGATGGGGTGTTCATGGAGCACTGCATTTAACGGTTCTCTCCAGTCAGCAAAGCCCGCCGAAAAAGGTCTCATGTAATGTTATTTCCCATGGCCGGCCACAGTCAATGGGATTTTTTTGTATTCGAAAGCTTGCCCAAAAACAGTCTCCAACTAGTTCCTCTCAAAATCAAGAATACAGAGAACAAGTTGTCGAATTACTCTTGCATCAAGAAAATGAGAATATTGAACATGCCTCTCATTTGGATCAAGCACGTCACCAAGTGACAGAAGTGTCGGAAATCATCCAACGGTATTTTGAACTGGGTGATAAAAGCAGATACAGATTAATGCATCCAGCTAATTTTCGGACTAAGGTTTGCATGATCAGGAGGAATTTCAAGAAATTCTCAGACATAGCATGTCAAGAACCACCCCAGCTCGCCAGACTGGGGACTCTTTTAAACCAACCCTTGGAATCAACAAAAAGGATTCGGGGAGTTGAGCGAGAACAGTAGGAACAACCCCAGTCCACTGGACTGGGGAATTTTTCAAATCATCAATCCCCTCCTCAGAGAATGTCGGTATTTTCTCGATTGGGGAAGAAACCTCAAGAGGAATGAAGAGCCAAATTATCAGGAGATTCCCTAAAAATTACGATTCATCAAGAATGTAACACCCCAAGATTTCATAGTGTGTTATTTCTTCAAAATAATTCAATAACTTTCACTACATGCAACACCATGTTCAAGCACACCATGACTTACCAAACAAGCCGTTCAAAAGAGGTTATGAATAGTATTAGATAAATTTTAATGTTTATATAATCCTTATAATTTTAGAATCCATATTATGAGTTTCTTAGATATAATGCAAGAACAAATTCATTTTTAGTATTGCACTTTTATCAACTTTAATAGTGAACCCTTTTTAAATACTATATTTTAAACTTTTTGACTAAATGGGGACATCAAAAATTTAAAATGAAACATCCCAAGCTTCCACGGTACGTTTTCTTTGAATAATACAGTAGCGTGTGTTGTACGCAACCTTGAGTTTTAACACACACCACAACCAATCAAACTAGCCGTTATGAATAGTAATACCTAATTTTTTGAAATTATATATATTTTATATTTAAAAATGGACTTCATTTTTGGATTCAGAATATCGAAATTATCCTAGGGTGAAATTTTGGTACTTTTCGGATAACTTTTATATTTTGATGAATAGTGAAAATTACTAAATTTTAATTAAAAACAACTTTTTTAATCAAAATAATTAATAGTGATAAATTATGAATTTGAGTGGTTTTAAAGTATATTTATAATATATTTTTACCATTTAATATAATGTTGGTCATTGGACATAATTTTACAATTAAACCGAACATAAACGAGTGTCAATCTTTTGATAGTTATTATCTCTTAAAAACACGCTTTTTGTTTTGACAGCGGGATTTAATTTTAAATTAATTTCTGCCACTTCTGTGTTTTGAATTTAGGAAAATGGATTCCATATTTGGAATCAGGTTGTTAAAATTGTGTAAATAGGTAACTTTTATTTTTAGACATTTTGAATAATTACTACGGTAAATATTTTATTTACCATGGTTAAGGGTAAATCCGGTAAATAAGGGTTAAACAAAATAATATTATAATAATACTAAATTACCCTAAAACGTGTCTTAACCCTATTGGTTTATACATGGTCGACCATGGGAATCTTTGGGTCTATTTTGGGACCCCATGGATCCACTTGTAAGTGATAATGACACTTTATTTTAATTTAGTTAAAATGAATACAAAAATGACACAAGCATATATCTTTTAGAACAAGAATTGTTACATAGGGTTATATATGTTGGATTTTAGATTATAAATATTCATTAGAAAGCTAAAAAGATTTTCTACATAATGATATTTTATTTATAATTTTTAGACATTAAATAATGTATTTTATTTATGACACAATGATGATACAGTAATTACTATAATAGTGAAAAATTAAAATAATTGATATTATAAACACCCAAATAAATATAATATGAAACTTTTAATGAATTAAACTAATTTTCTAGGATAATATGATATATTAGGATTGATTTAATTGACTTTGTTCGAAGTAATCAATCTGTTATGAGTTTCACAAAAATCAACTATTGAATAGTGTCAAAATTGACATAAAAGAGTTCTTAAAACAAATATTATATTATTAATTGATATTAAATTCCTAAAAATCTAAGGTTCGGCCAAGAGACTTATATTATGATAGGTTAATCATTAATGGATCACTTGGGGGACTCTTGGATGTATATAGTATGTGTATTAACCATATTATATAAAAATACAAAGAGACATTGTAAAAGTGAAACTAATTAACTTAGAGTTAATACTTAAAGATAAGGTTAATATAAGTACCCAAACCTGTCTAAATTCTATTGGATGAGTTGTTTTCTACCTATCCCCACCTCATCCTTTGAATAGTCAACTTTGGAGCCTTTGGAAACCGAATATGAATTTATTATAAATTAGTATTTCTAGCTTTTCCAAAGGTGCCCCTCACCCCTCTTATAAAAGGGCACTCCTCCTTCTCATTTCCTCACACCTCTCAAGCCACTTGGCTCGTCCAAACTCTGCCCAAATAAGCTCCCCACATCCCTCTCCTCCTCCTTGAAGCTTCCCCTTAGGCAGAAAGCATTTCAAGAAGTCCTTTGGTTCCAACCAAAGTGAGTTACCTAAATTAAAGGTTACAATTTCTCTTAAAGTATTTTCATTTATTTTGCTTCTCCAACCCCCAAAATCTTTTTATTTCCTTTATTTTATAACAACACCAGTATCCTCAATATACTAGGATGTTGTTATAAGAAGGATTCAAACTACACATTCACACAACTCCATCTAATGGATGATGAACGTAATGTTTCTGTGGATGGAAAACTAACGCCTCACGAAACGATGATTGTTCAAATACATCTTACCGCCTCTCATGGTGGCCATTAGGATGGAACTGTAATTAAATATGATATTAATGATATATATTTTATATATAAGCTTCTGTAATTCCATTTTATTTCATACCATTATTCGTTTCATGTTGTATATACATACGATAATTTCATTTGAGGAAGTGCGGACTACCGCCCCCTTAAAATGATATGACTCGTTCATACCACACATGGAACGTATAAAGGATGGTGTAAATGAACTTAAGTAACATATATAAAATATTATATTATACTGGAATTGTAATATACCTATGTATAATTTGGATTCGATTCTTTTAAAATAAAAATTAAATGGAAGTAGCGTTCGTGCGTACGTACGGACTACCGTCTCCACGAACGCGATGAGATTCATTCTCCATCGTATAATTTGATGATTTAAAAATGATGTTTAAGAACTTGATACCATTCTGGATATGAATAATATACATCCCATTAATAACGAATATGTCTCACATAACAAAGAATATAAAGTAAAATGAACCCGTTAACACCCGAAATGACGATAATTCTAAAATATTATTAACAAATCAATGATAAAAGATCATATATGATATCATATTAAAGTAAATGATTCTATTATTATTCAATAACAATTATTTCACCATTATACAGGAGGTAAACCTACCATCGACCAAGGAAAAAGTACAATGTAAGGGTTTTCTTATCTCACTTTTAATTCCGTGAGAATTCCATTGATCACCACTTAATTATTGCATGTGGTGTATGTGTACTGCCCATGATCGTATTCATTGTGTAATATACTTTAATTTATGGGTATTTACATCATCATGGTATGATACTTCTTTCATGGGTGTATGTTTCGTAAGTTACCTAATCGATAAGGGAATTTGAGATTTCAATTTCCACTCATTTGGCTTTACACATATTTCATTGATTATATTACCCCAAGATTATGTGTGGAATCACTATTCATTTGATTATGTCATAATTTCCACTCCCCTTCCTGTGGATAGAAGTTTGATACACATAATCACTCCATTGGTAATTCTCAAGTCATTGATATGAATTTGATAAGAGTAATTTTAACTTATTCTCCATTTGTTGAGTTAAACATCCAATTCGTTGGTATTGTTTTTTACAAGAATATGTGTGAATGTCCTTTGATTGTTTTACACTGAATATCCAATCATATTTAGTGTATTTATATTTGTCACACATAATTATGTCATTGATTTATCCTTAACCTAAGGATACAACCTTTTTGAGAAATTTCATCTCAATTTACATTCCATTGAGACTTCTTTGATGATATACACCAAATCACTTCTATGTGGTGTATATAATGTACTTTGACATAGTATATCATGAATTCCTTTATTCTCATGATATTACAATGTTTTTATTACCTCAATTATTTGTATTCAAGTGTCTCTCTTTTGGTTAGAAACTCTAACCAAAATACCATTTTAAAATGTTTTAAAGAATTATTCTTCTAAATCATGCTCATTAATGTCCATATTTTAAAAATGGTTTTAAGGATTTATTTATATGGACATTAAAGTTTTAAAATTAAAACTCCTTTTAAAAGTTTCAAAGTGGTATGGGACACTTTGATTCAAAAATATACTTTTAAATGGCTTCTTGACCAATAGTGTGACTTTTAAATGTTTTCAAGAAAAGGGGGATATTTCTCTCAAATAGTTTTGATGATTATTTTCATCTATGTCAACATCCTTCATTATTATTGATTGAGGTTAATGTGATACAATACAATCTTCCATATTGTATCGAATGAATTATGTTTGACTGTGGATGTGCTATTTTTATACCATTCATGGTTTGTGGTGAAAGTATTGACATTTCGTATGCTAGTTTAATACGAATGTTTACGTTATGTTTAAACCTTTTCATATGGGAATGCATTGGACTTAATAAGTGACGGGTGGAGCCCGCTATAGCTCCTCGATGCATCGGTAGGTCTCATGAGACAAACTAGTGTCTTGGCACAAGGCCTTGGCAAAATCTTATTTGTAGTCTTGGCACGAGGCCTTGGCTATGTGGTTATGATAGTCTGGCATTATGCATTCCATCATTATGAAAGTGGTTATTGATATTGCATGTGATCATTCGACTAGTAGAATATCCATGTGAGTAAGTAAATGGCATTATTTCATTTTACCTTTGCCATTTTATGCTGAAGTTCAAGTTTAAAAGGCTTTTGTTTTAGTTATAAATTGCCTTAAGTGTTTATGCTCATTTATGAAAGCTTCTGCTATAATGTTATCCTTACTGAGCATCCGAGCTCACCCCTTTCAATGTTTTATTTTTTTTTTCCCAGGATTATGAAGAAGTAATTTATGAATGACCTGCAGGGATAGTATGAGGGGATATGAAGACAAGATGTTTTTTTTATGATGTAATGTAAAAATTTATGGATGTATCTAGTTATTCCAAGGCTACTAAACTAATCGGTCTTTCGAGACTTGATCTTTCTCGTGATCATGCCAATGTTATGTAATTAATGCACCGACTCTGGGTAGCTGGGGTCGGGGCGTTACAGTTGGTATCAGAGGAAGTTTAGTACAAACCTTGGTAGCTAGATTTAGATAAACTCTGATTAGAGCACGTAGACCTAAGATGAACTTTGAGGATTAGTATAAAAAAACTTCCTAGAATTTTGGTATTGTAAAGATTTTGTGAGTTTTCCGAGCAATACATCCCTGTCTGGATACGAGCAGGTAGAGGCGGCTCTGGCACAGATGTACCTAGGGATAAAACCCGAAAACACCGCTTTGAGCTAGACTCGAACGGGAACTGGTGCACGACAACGGGCCTTGCTGCACTCTTGGTTACGACACTCCTGGGGGATATGCTTAGGATAATTTACATTTTCTTTACAAACCGATTTAAGTAATATATACATAAGATGAGAGAAAATGACCTTGGTTAATCCTAATATGTTTCAAATTGAGAATATGGTGACATTTTAATCTCTAAATGATTTTACGACTACTATTACTCACACAATGCCTTCTGGTTTTAGTCAATGGCTGGATTCCAAGGAAGTCATAGTGACTTTGAGAATGATGTACAAGTTGGGAACAGTGGTGGCAATGAGCAACAAAATGGAATGTTGATAGGCGTGAAAGATATCGTCTTTATGCCAAATCAGTTTTCCAAAAATATGATCAACAACATATATATTAACCAACTCCCAGACTCAACAAGGAAGAGAAAGGTGATAAATGATAAGATCTCCAGCAATGGAGACCATGGAGAAAAGAAACCTCAATTTTCATCATGCAGGAATTGTGGAAAGAGACACCCAGGAAAGTGTCTCAATGGGACAACGAAATGTTTTACGTGCGGGAAGGAAGGACATAAAGTGAAGAATTGCCGAAGAAAAATGAAGAGTACTATGGAAGAAGATAAAAATGGTCCCAAGAGTCCATTTACAGTCATTTGTCGTAAATGTAGGGGACCTGGCCATTACCCGAGTGAATGTCCTATTTTATAGGATATTTTCTTGGTCAAAGAAGAAGCTATGTGGAAATAAATGGCTGGAGAAAAATTTAAAAAGTATTAGCACTCCTTGTTGATGGGTTTGCTTTGGAATAATTTTCTCTTGTATTTGTAACCCCGCAGTTTGCCATGTGAGAATAATATTTGAGGAAGAATTGTCTCTTCTCTTGTGGATATAGGTATAAATAACCATTTGGTTTTATATGATCATTGGGGTTTGAGAAAATGATAAGTTATTATAATTTGGGATGAAAATGCAAAGTATGATATAACATTTGTGGTTAAATTATGTTATTTTGAAAAATGACAACACGTAGACCGTGTGACAACCCATCGCGTCGGACAAAGCCGTGGGAATCGAACCCACAACCAATGTGCGATTGGGATTTATCGCCTACCACTGGACTACGTGAAGTCCCTGGTTAGTGTGACTATTTTTTTTTGTTAAATGATTTTATTGATCAATAATAAGATGATTTGGGTTCTTATGTCTTATCAAATGAATACCCTTGGTATAGGAAAATGATTTGGTGATTAAGTGATAAATGTTATTTTGGAAGATGTTCATTTTGTTAGGAACACTATATGCCCAAGGAAAATAGAATACAATGAGGTTTCATTTGTAGAGTAATGGTGGATTTTTATCTACATTTTTATTGTTGATTTATAGTGATTTGGGTTATTTATGGAAATGATTAACCTATAACAGAGAATATGTGATGATTACTTTTAAGTATGTGACTTTAAGAGTATTTGATGTAATTTGGAGATACAATGTAACATGGGAGACTACATAATCAAATTCTTCTATGTTTTGGGTTTCAATATTAGTTTGGATTATATTAAAGGATTTTAAGTACAATTGGTTATTGAATGGTATCTATTTAACTTTGGGGTATTGTTGGTTTAATTTTAGAAATTAAGATTAGTGCATATTTATCTCAATGAATATCCTTTTGGGGGATCATTAGATCATTCAATAACCATTTTGGTTTTGATTAATATATGGTTTATCCTGCATGGATCATGTGATTCTATAGAAGTTTATTCTAGCTCTTCCAGTGTGACCAAGTCTTCTTGAATACTCATCGTTTAAAAAAAAATTGAGTTAGTGGTTGAAATTTATTAAAGAATGAAAATCTACTTAAAATTTAAGTATATCTCATAATGTTCTTAGCCAATCTCATAAATAAAATCCCCAACATTAATAAAAGAAACATAGAACAAAAATGTTGTCCTAGATGGTACCTTAAATCATCACAAATTTATGGCTTTGGGATTTTTGGCCTTTTCATAGCCATGTTCTCTACCACTCTCCATCAGATAATTGATGGTTAGATTTCTCCTCCATATCCATATTTTCCTTCATGGAACCCTAGTATGTGTTATTTTCGGTAATCTTCATAATTTCGACTCTTTATTTTAAATAGAGGCCTCATTAATTCATTTTTCGATGTGGGATTTCAACTAAGATATTTTGAAGCGTCAAAAATGTGTTATCCTAATACCCTATGTTTTGTTGAACCGATGGTATTTCAAATCATCATAGATTGATAATTATAAGGACCTCAATTTTACACTTGTTTTTGATTGATGACCTCAATCACCACCTATAAATATTTACGTTTTTCCTCCAATTATATGTCTCTAGTTGCCACCAATGTTCTCCTAATCGAGATCATAATTTGGTGGTGACCCTTTGATTTCTCTTTTTCTCATATTAAGACTAAATTTTAGTAACCCAATTTCCGATGTGGGTTTTCCCACAAATATATTATCTATTTTCAACCCTTTTTTTTTCGAAGAACAATTTCAAATTGCGAGGACGCAATTTATTGAAGGAGGGGAGAATGTAACACCCCAAGATTTCATAGTGTGTTATTTCTTCAAAATAATTCAATAACTTTCACTACATGCAACACCATGTTCAAGCACACCATGACTTACCAAACAAGCCGTTCAAAAGAGGTTATGAATAGTATTAGATAAATTTTAATCTTTATATAATCCTTATAATTTTAGAATCCATATTATGAGTTTCTTAGATATAATGCAAGAACAAATTCATTTTCAGTATTGCACTTTTATCAACTTTAATAGTGAACCCTTTTTAAATACTATATTTTAAACTTTTTGACTAAATGGGGACATCAAAAATTTAAAATGAAACATCCCAAGCTTCCACGGTATGCTTTCTTTGAATAATACAGTAGCGTGTGTTGTACGCAACCTTGAGTTTTAACACACACCACAACTAATCAAACTAGCCGTTATGAATAGTAATACATAATTTTTTGAAATTATATATATTTTATATTTAAAAATGGACTTCATTTTTGGATTCGGAATATCGAAATTATCCTAGGGTGAAATTTTGGTACTTTTCGGATAACTTTTATATTTTGATGAATAGTGAAAATTACTAAATTTTAATTAAAAACAACTTTTTTAATCAAAATAATTAATAGTGATAAATTATGAATTTGAGTGGTTTTAAAGTATATTTAGAATATATTTTTACCATTTAATATAATGTTGGTCATTGGACATAATTTTACAATTAAACCGAACATAAACGAGTGTCAATCTTTTGATAGTTATTATCTCTTAAAAACACGCTTTTTGTTTTGACAGCGGGATTTAATTTTAAATTAATTTCTGCCACTTCTGTGTTTTGAATTTAGGAAAATGGATTCCATATTTGGAATCAGGATTTTAAAATTGTGTAAATAGGTAACTTTTATTTTTAGACATTTTGAATAATTACTGCGGTAAATATTTTATTTACCATGGTTAAGGGTAAATCCGGTAAATAAGGGTTAAAAAAAATAATATTATAATAATACTAAATTACCCTAAAACGTGTCTTAACCCTATTGGTTGATACATGGTCGACCATGGGAATCTTTGGGTCTATTTTGGGACCCCATGGATCCACTTGTAAGTGATAATGACACTTTATTTTAATTTAGTTAAAATGAATACAAAAATGACACAAGCATATATCTTTTAGAACAACAATTGTTACATAGGGTTATATATGTTTGATTTTAGATTATAAATATTCATTAGAAAGATAAAAAGATTTTCTACATAATGATATTTTATTTATAATTTTTAGACATTAAATAATGTATTTTATTTATGACACAATGATGATGCAGTAATTACTATAATAGTGAAAAATTAAAATAATTGATATTATAAACACCCAAATAAATATAATATGAAACTTTTAATGAATTAAACTAATTTTCTAGGATAATATGATATATTAGGATTGATTTAATTGACTTTGTTCGAAGTAATCAATCTGTTATGAGTTTCAAAAAAATCAACTATTGAATAGTGTCAAAATTGACATAAAAGAGTTCTTAAAAAAAATATTATATTATTAATTGATATTAAATTCCTAAAAATCTAAGGTTCGGCCAAGAGACTTATATTATGATAGGTTAATCATTAATGGATCACTTGGGGGTCGCTTGGATGTATATAGTAAGTTTATTAACCATATTATATAAAAATACAAAGAGACATTGTAAAAGTGAAACTAATTAACTTAGAGTTAATACTTAAAGATAAGGTTAATATAAGTACCCAAACCTGTCTAAATTATATTGGATGAGTTGTTTTCGACCTATACCCACCTCATCCTTTGAATAGTCAACTTTGGAGCCTTTGGAAACCGAATATGAATTTATTATAAATTAGTATTTCTAGCTTTTCCAAAGGTGCCCCTCACCCCTCTTATAAAAGGGCACTCCTCCTTCTCATTTCCTCACACCTCTCAAGCCACTTGGCTCGTCCAAACTCTGCCCAACTAAGCTCCCCACATCCCTCTCCTCCTCCTTGAAGCTTCCCCTTAGGCAGAAAGCATTTCAAGAAGTCCTTTGGTTCCAACCAAAGTGAGTTACCTAAATTAAAGGTTACAATTTCTCTTAAAGTATTTTCATTTATTTTGCTTCTCCAACCCCCAAAATCTTTTTATTTCCTTTATTTTATAACAACACCAGTATCCTCAATATACTAGGATGTTGTTATAAGAAGGATTCAAACTACACATTCACACAACTCCATCTAATGGATGATGAACGTAATGTTTCTGTGGATGGAAAACTAACGCCTCACGAAACGATGATTGTTCAAATACATCTTACCGCCTCTCATGGTGGCCATTAGGATGGAACTGTAATTAAATATGATATTAATGATATATATTTTATATATAAGCTTCTGTAATTCCATTTTATTTCATACCATTATTCGTTTCATGTTGTATATACATACGATAATTTAATTTGAGGAAGTGCGGACTACCGCCCCCTTAAAATGATATGACTCGTTCATACCACACATGGAACGTATAAAGGATGGTGTAAATGAACTTAAGTAACATATATGAAATATTATATTATACTGGAATAGTAATATACCTATGTATAATTTGGATTCGATTCTTTTAAAATAAAAATTAAATGGAAGTAGCGTTCGTGCGTACGTACGGACTACCGTCTCCACGAACGCGATGAGATTCATTCTCCATCGTATAATTTGATGATTTAAAAATGATGTTTAAGAACTTGATACCATTCTGGATATGAATAATATACATCCCATTAATAACGAATATGTCTCACATAACAAAGAATATAAAGTAAAATGAACCCGTTAACACCCGAAATGACGATAATTCTAAAATATTATTAACAAATCAATTATAAAAGATCATATATGATATCATATTAAAGTAAATGATTCTATTATTATTCAATAACAATTATTTCACCATTATACAGGAGGTAAACCTACCATCGACCAAGGAAAAAGTTCAATGTAAGGGTTTTCTTATCTCACTTTTAATTCCGTGAGAATTCCATTGATCACCACTTAATTATTGCATGTGGTGTATGTGTACTGCCCATGATCGTATTCATTGTGTAATATACTTTAATTTATGGGTATTTACATCATCATGGTATGATACTTCTTTCATGGGTGTATGTTTCGTAAGTTACCTAATCGATAAGGGAATTTGAGATTTCAATTTCCACTCATTTGGCTTTACACATATTTCATTGATTATATTACCCCAAGATTATGTGTGGAATCACTATTCATTTGATTATGTCATAATTTCCACTCCACTTCCTGTGGATAGAAGTTTGATACACATAATCACTCCATTGGTAATTCTCAAGTCATTGATATGAATTTGATAAGAGTAATTTTAACTCATTCTCCATTTGATGAGTTAAACATCCAATTCGTTGGTATTGTTTTTTACAAGAATATGTGTGAATGTCCTTTGATTGTTTTACACTGAATATCCAATCATATTTAGTGTATTTATATTTGTCACACATAATTATGTCATTGATTTATCCTTAACCTAAGGATACAACGTTTTTGAGAAATTTCATCTCATTTTACATTCCATTGAGACTTCTTTGATGATATACACCAAATCACTTCTATGTGGTGTATATAATGTACTTTGACATAGTATATCATGAATTCCTTTATTCTCATGATATTACAATGTTTTGATTACCTCAATTATTTGTATTCAAGTGTCTCTCTTTTGGTTAGAAACTCTAACCAAAATACCATTTTAAAATGTTTTAAAGAATTATTCTTCTAAATCATGCTCATTAATGTCCATATTTTAAAAATGGTTTTAAGGATTTATTTATATGGACATTAAAGTTTTAAAATTAAAACTCCTTTTAAAAGTTTCAAAGTGGTATGGGACACTTTGGTTCAAAAATATACTTTTAAATGGCTTCTTGACAAATAGTGTGACTTTTAAATGTTTTCAAGAAAAGGGGGATATTTCTCTCAAATAGTTTTGATGATTATTTTCATCTATGTCAACATCCTTCATTATTATTGATTGAGGTTAATGTGATACAATACAATCTTCCATATTGTATCGAATGAATTATGTTTGACTGTGGATGTGCTATTTTTATACCATTCATGGTTTGTGGTGAAAGTATTGACATTTCGTATGCTAGTTTAATAAAAATGTTTACGTTATGTTTAAACCTTTTCATATGGGAATGCATTGGACTTAATAAGTGACGGGTGGAGCCCGCTATAGCTCCTCGATGCATCGGTAGGTCTCATGAGACAAACTAGTGTCTTGGCACAAGGCCTTGGCAAAATCTTATTTGTAGTCTTGGCACGAGGCCTTGGCTATGTGGTTATGATAGTCTGGCATTATGCATTCCATCATTATGAAAGTGGTTATTGATATTGCATGTGATCATTCGACTAGTAGAATATCCATGTGAGTAAGTAAATGGCATTATTTCATTTTACCTTTTCCATTTTATGCTGAAGTTCAAGTTTAAAAGGCTTTTGTTTTAGTTATAAATTGCCTTAAGTGTTTATGCTCATTTATGAAAGCTTCTGCTATAATGTTATCCTTACTGAGCATCCGAGCTCACCCCTTTCAATGTTTTATTTTTTTTTTCCCAGGATTATGAAGAAGTAATTTATGAATGACCTGCAGGGATAGTATGAGGGGATATGAAGACAAGATGTTTTTTTATGATGTAATGTAAAAATTTATGGATGTATCTAGTTATTCCAAGGCTACTAAACTAATCGGTCTTTCGAGACTTGATCTTTCTCGTGATAATGCCAATGTTATGTAATTAATGCACCGACTCTGGGTAGCTGGGGTCGGGGCGTTACAGTTGGTATCAGAGGAAGTTTAGTACAAACCTTGGTAGCTAGATTTAGATAAACTCTGATTAGAGCACGTAGACCTAAGATGAACTTTGAGGATTAGTATAAAAAAAACTTCCTAGAATTTTGGTATTGTAAAGATTTTGTGAGTTTTCCGAGCAATACATCCCTGTCTGGATACGAGAAGGTAGAGGCGGCTCTGGCACAGATGTACCTAGGTATAAAACCCGAAAACACCGCTTTGAGCTAGACTCGAACGGGAACTGGTGCACGACAACGGGCCTTGCTGCACTCTTGGTTACGACACTCCCGGGGGATATGCTTAGGATAATTTACATTTTCTTTACAAACCGATTTAAGTAATATATACATAAGATGAGAGAAAATGACCTTGGTTAATCCTAATATGTTTCAAATTGAGAATATGGTGACATTTTAATCTCTAAATGATTTTACGACTACTATTACTCACACAATGCCTTCTGGTTTTAGTCAATGGCTGGATTCCAAGGAAGTCATAGTGACTTTGAGAATGATGTACAAGTTGGGAACAGTGGTGGCAATGAGCAACAAAATGGAATGTTGATAGGCGTGAAAGATATCGTCTTTATGCCAAATCAGTTTTCCAAAAATATGATCAACAACATATATATTAACCAACTCCCAGACTCAACAAGGAAGAGAAAGGTGATAAATGATAAGATCTCCAGCAATGGAGACCATGGAGAAAAGAAACCTCAATTTTCATCATGCAGGAATTGTGGAAAGAGACACCCAGGAAAGTGTCTCAATGGGACAACGAAATGTTTTACGTGCGGAGAGGAAGGACATAAAGTGAAGAATTGCCGAAGAAAAATGAAGAGTACTATGGAAGAAGATAAAAATGGTCCCAAGAGTCTATTTACAGTCATTTGTCGTAAATGTAGGGGACCTGGCCATTACCCGAGTGAATGTCCTATTTTATAGGATATTTTCTTGGTCAAAGAAGAAGCTATGTGGAAATAAATGGCTGGAGAAAAATTTAAAAAGTATTAGCACTCCTTGTTGATGGGTTTGCTTTGGAATAATTTTCTCTTGTATTTGTAACCCCGCAGTTTGCCATGTGAGAATAATATTTGAGGAAGAATTGTCTCTTCTCTTGTGGATATAGGTATAAATAACCATTTGGTTTTATATGATCATTGGGGTTTGAGAAAATGATAAGTTATTATAATTTGGGATGAAAATGCAAAGTATGATATAACATTTGTGGTTAAATTATGTTATTTTGAGGAATTTATCTCATTTTGGTAATATTATAAAATATAGTTTTTGAAAAAGGACAACACGTAGACCGTGTGACAACCCATCGCGTCGGACAAAGCCGTGGGAATCGAACCCACAACCAAAGTGCTATTGGGATTTATCGCCTACCACTGGACTACGTGAAGTCCCTGGTTAGTGTGACTATTTTTTTTTGTTAAATGATTTTATTGATCAATAATAAGATGATTTGGGTTCTTATGTCTTATCAAATGAATACCCTTGGTATAGGAAAATGATTTGGTGATTAAGTGATAAATGTTATTTTGGAAGATGTTCGTTTTGTTAGGAACACTATATGCCCAAGGAAAATAGAATACAATGAGGTTTCATTTGTAGAGTAATGGTGGATTTTTATCTACATTTTTATTGTTGATTTATAGTGATTTGGGTTATTTATGGAAATGATTAACCTATAACAGAGAATATGTGATGATTACTTTTAAGTATGTGACTTTAAGAGTATTTGATGTAATTTGGAGATACAATGTAACATGGGAGACTACATAATCAAATTCTTCTATGTTTTGGGTTTCAATATTAGTTTGGATTATATTAAAGGATTTTAAGGACAATTGGTTATTGAATGGTATCTATTTAACTTTGGGGTATTGTTGGTTTAATTTTAGAAATTAAGATTAGTGCATATTTATCTCAATGAATATCCTTTTGGGGGATCATTAGATCATTCAATAACCATTTTGGTTTTGATTAATATATGGTTTATCCTGCATGGATCATGTGATTCTATAGAAGTTTATTCTAGCTCTTCCAGTGTGACCAAGTCTTCTTGAATACTCATCGTTTAAAAAAAAATTGAGTTAGTGGTGGAAATTTATTAAAGAATGAAAATCTACTTAAAATTTAAGTATATCTCATAATGTTCTTAGCCAATCTCATAAATAAAATCCCCAACATTAATAAAAGAAACATAGAACAAAAATGTTGTCCTAGATGGTACCTTAAATCATCACAAATTTATGGCTTTGGGATTTTTGGCCTTTTCATAGCCATGTTCTTTACCACTCTCCATCAGATAATTGATGGTTAGATTTCTCCTCCATATCCATATTTTCCTTCATGGAACCCTAGTATGTGTTATTTTCGGTAATCTTCATAATTTCGACTCTTTATTTTAAATAGAGGCCTCATTAATTCATTTTTCGATGTGGGATTTCAACTAAGATATTTTGAAGCGTCAAAAATGTGTTATCCTAATACCCTATGTTTTGTTGAACCGATGGTATTTCAAATCATCATAGATTGATAATTATAAGGACCTCAATTTTACACTTGTTTTTGATTGATGACCTCAATCACCACCTATAAATATTTACGTTTTTCCTCCAATTATATGTCTCTAGTTGCCACCAATGTTCTCCTAATCGAGATCATAATTTGGTGGTGACCCTTTGATTTCTCTTTTTCTCATATTAAGACTAAATTTTAGTAACCCAATTTCCGATGTGGGTTTTCCCACAAATATATTATCTATTTTCAACCCTTTTTTTTCGAAGAACAATTTCAAATTGCGAGGATGCAATTTATTGAAGGAGGGGAGAATGTAACACCCCAAGATTTCATAGTGTGTTATTTCTTCAAAATAATTCAATAACTTTCACTACATGCAACACCATGTTCAAGCACACCATGACTTACCAAACAAGCCGTTCAAAAGAGGTTATGAATAGTATTAGATAAATTTTAATGTTTATATAATCCTTATAATTTTAGAATTCATATTATGAGTTTCTTAGATATAATGCAAGAACAAATTCATTTTCAGTATTGCACTTTTATCAACTTTAATAGTGAACCCTTTTTAAATACTATATTTTAAACTTTTTGACTAAATGGGGACATCAAAAATTTAAAATGAAACATCCCAAGCTTCCACGGTATGCTTTCTTTGAATAATACAGTAGCGTGTGTTGTACGCAACCTTGAGTTTTAACACACACCACAACCAATCAAACTAGCCGTTATGAATAGTAATACCTAATTTTTTTAAATTATATATATTTTATATTTAAAAATGGACTTCATTTTTGGATTCGGAATATCGAAATTATCCTAGGGTGAAATTTTGGTACTTTTCAGATAACTTTTATATTTTGATGAATAGTGAAAATTACTAAATTTTAATTAAAAACAACTTTTTTAATCAAAATAATTAATAGTGATAAATTATGAATTTGAGTGGTTTTAAAGTATATTTAGAATATATTTTTACCATTTAATATAATGTTGGTCATTGGACATAATTTTACAATTAAACCGAACATAAACGAGTGTCAATCTTTTGATAGTTATTATCTCTTAAAAACACGCTTTTTGTTTTGACAGCGGGATTTAATTTTAAATTAATTTCTGCCACTTCTGTGTTTTGAATTTAGGAAAATGGATTCCATATTTGGAATCAGGATGTTAAAATTGTGTAAATAGGTAACTTTTATTTTTAGAAATTTTGAATAATTACTGCGGTAAATATTTTATTTACCATGGTTAAGGGTAAATCCGGTAAATAAGGGTTAAAAAAAATAATATTATAATAATACTAAATTACCCTAAAACGTGTCTTAACCCTATTGGTTGATACATGGTCGACCATGGGAATCTTTGGGTCTATTTTGGGACCCCATGGATCCACTTGTAAGTGATAATGACACTTTATTTTAATTTAGTTAAAATGAATACAAAAATGACACAAGCATATATCTTTTAGAACAACAATTGTTACATATGGTTATATATGTTGGATTTTAGATTATAAATATTCATTAGAAAGCTAAAAAGATTTTCTACATAATGATAGTTTATTTATAATTTTTAGACATTAAATAATGTATTTTATTTATGACACAATGATGATGCAGTAATTACTATAATAGTGAAAAATTAAAATAATTGATATTATAAACACCCAAATAAATATAATATGAAACTTTTAATGAATTAAACTAATTTTCTAGGATAATATGATATATTAGTATTGATTTAATTGACTTTTTTCGAAGTAATCAATCTGTTATGAGTTTCACAAAAATCAACTATTGAATAGTGTCAAAATTGACATAAAAGAGTTCTTAAAAAAAATATTATATTATTAATTGATATTAAATTCCTAAAAATCTAAGGTTCGGCCAAGAGACTTATATTATGATAGTTTAATCATTAATGGATCACTTGGGGGTCTCTTGGATGTATATAGTAAGTTTATTAACCATATTATATAAAAATACAAAGAGACATTGTAAAAGTGAAACTAATTAACTTAGAGTTAATACTTAAAGATAAGGTTAATATAAGTACCCAAACCTGTATAAATTCTATTGGATGAGTTGTTTTCGACCTATCCCCACCTCATCCTTTGAATAGTCAACTTTTGAGCCTTTGGAAACCGAATATGAATTTATTATAAATTAGTATTTCTAGCTTTTCCAAAGGTGCCCCTCACCCCTCTTATAAAAGGGCACTCCTCCTTCTCATTTCATCACACCTCTCAAGCCACTTGGCTCGTCCAAACTCTGCCCAACTAAGCTCCCCACATCCCTCTCCTCCTCCTTGAAGCTTCCCCTTAGGCAGAAAGCATTTCAAGAAGTCCATTGGTTCCAACCAAAGTGAGTTACCTAAATTAAAGGTAACAATTTCTCTTAAAGTATTTTCATTTATTTTGCTTCTCCAACCCCCAAAATCTTTTTATTTCCTTTATTTTATAACAACACCAGTATCCTCAATATACTAGGATGTTGTTATAAGAAGGATTCAAACTACACATTCACACAACTCCATCTAATGGATGATGAACATAATGTTTCTGTGGATGGAAAACTAACGCCTCACGAAACGATGATTGTTCAAATACATCTTACCGCCTCTCATGGTGGCCATTAGGATGGAACTGTAATTAAATATGATATTAATGATATATATTTTATATATAAGCTTCTGTAATTCCATTTTATTTCATACCATTATTCGTTTCATGTTGTATATACATACGATAATTTCATTTGAGGAAGTGCGGACTACCGCCCCCTTAAAATGATATGACTCGTTCATACCACACATGGAACGTATAAAGGATGGTGTAAATGAACTTAAGTAACATATATAAAATATTATATTATACTGGAATAGTAATATACCTATGTATAATTTGGATTCGATTCTTTTAAAATAAAAATTAAATGGAAGTAGCGTTCGTGCGTACGTACGGACTACCGTCTCCACGAACGCGATGAGATTCATTCTCCATCGTATAATTTGATGATTTAAAAATGATGTTTAAGAACTTGATACCATTCTGGATATGAATAATATACATCCCATTAATAACGAATATGTCTCACATAACAAAGAATATAAAGTAAAATGAACCCGTTAACACCCGAAATGACGATAATTCTAAAATATTATTAACAAATCAATGATAAAAGATCATATATGATATCATATTAAAGTAAATGATTCTATTATTATTCAATAACAATTATTTCACCATTATACAGGAGGTAAAACTACCATCGACCAAGGAAAAAGTACAATGTAAGGGTTTTCTTATCTCACTTTTAATTCCGTGAGAATTCCATTGATCACCACTTAATTATTGCATGTGGTGTATGTGTACTGCCCATGATCGTATTCATTGTGTAATATACTTTAATTTATGGGTATTTAAATCATCATGGTATGATACTTCTTTCATGGGTGTATGTTTCGTATGTTACCTAATCGATAAGGGAATTTGAGATTTCAATTTCCACTCATTTGGCTTTACACATATTTCATTGATTATATTACCCCAAGATTATGTGTGGAATCACTATTCATTTGATTATGTCATAATTTCCACTCCCCTTCCTGTGGATAGAAGTTTGATACACATAATCACTCCATTGGTAATTCTCAAGTCATTGATATGAATTTGATAAGAGTAATTTTAACTCATTCTCCATTTGTTGAGTTAAACATCCAATTCGTTGGTATTGTTTTTTACAAGAATATGTGTGAATGTCCTTTGATTGTTTTACACTGAATATCCAATCATATTTAGTGTATTTATATTTGTCACACATAATTATGTCATTGATTTATCCTTAACCTAAGGATACAACCTTTTTGAGAAATTTCATCTCAATTTACATTCCATTGAGACTTCTTTGATGATATACACCAAATCACTTCTATGTGGTGTATATAATGTACTTTGACATAGTATATCATGAATTCCTTTATTCTCATGATATTACAATGTTTTGATTACCTCAATTATTTGTATTCAAGTGTCTCTCTTTTGGTTAGAAACTCTAACCAAAATACCATTTTAAAATGTTTTAAAGAATTATTCTTCTAAATCATGCTCATTAATGTCCATATTTTAAAAATGGGTTTAAGGATTTATTTATATGGACATTAAAGTTTTAAAATTAAAACTCCTTTTAAAAGTTTCAAAGTGGTATGGGACACTATGATTCAAAAATATACTTTTAAATGGCTTCTTGACAAATAGTGTGACTTTTAAATGTTTTCAAGAAAAGGGGGATATTTCTCTCAAATAGTTTTGATGATTATTTTCATCAATGTCAACATCCTTCATTATTATTGATTGAGGTTAATGTGATACAATACAATCTTCCATATTGTATCGAATGAATTATGTTTGACTGTGGATGTGCTATTTTTATACCATTCATGGTTTGTGGTGAAAGTATTGACATTTCGTATGCTAGTTTTATACGAATGTTTACGTTATGTTTAAACCTTTTCATATGGGAATGCATTGGACTTAATAAGTGACGGGTGGAGCCCGCTATAGCTCCTCGATGCATCGGTAGGTCTCATGAGACAAACTAGTGTCTTGGCACAAGGCCTTGGCAAAATCTTATTTGTAGTCTTGGCACGAGGCCTTGGCTATGTGGTTATGATAGTCTGGCATTATGCATTCCATCATTATGAAAGTGGTTATTGATATTGCATGTGATCATTCGACTAGTAGAATATCCATGTGAGTAAGTAAATGGCATTATTTCATTTTACCTTTGCCATTTTATGCTGAAGTTCAAGTTTAAAAGGCTTTTGTTTTAGTTATAAATTGCCTTAAGTGTTTATGATCATTTATGAAAGCTTCTGCTATAATGTTATCCTTACTGAGCATCCGAGCTCACCCCTTTCAATGTTTTATTTTTTTTTCCCAGGATTATGAAGAAGTAATTTATGAATGACCTGCAGGGATAGTATGAGGGGATATGAAGACAAGATGTTTTTTTTATGATGTAATGTAAAAATTTATGGATGTATCTAGTTATTCCAAGGCTACTAAACTAATCGGTCTTTCGAGACTTGATCTTTCTCGTGATCATGCCAATGTTATGTAATTAATGCACCGACTCTGGGTAGCTAGGGTCGGGGCGTTACAGTTGGTATCAGAGGAAGTTTAGTACAAACCTTGGTAGCTAGATTTAGATAAACTCTGATTAGAGCACGTAGACCTAAGATGAACTTTGAGGATTAGTATAAAAAAAACATCCTAGAATTTTGGTATTGTAAAGATTTTGTGAGTTTTCCGAGCAATACATCCCTGTCTGGATACGAGCAGGTAGAGGCGGCTCTGGCACAGATGTACCTAGGGATAAAACCCGAAAACACCGCTTTGAGCTAGACTCGAACGGGAACTGGTGCACGACAACGGGCCTTGCTGCACTCTTGGTTACGACACTCCCGGGGGATATGCTTAGGATAATTTACATTTTCTTTACAAACCGATTTAAGTAATATATACATAAGATGAGAGAAAATGACCTCGGTTAATCCTAATATGTTTCAAATTGAGAATATGGTGACATTTTAATCTCTAAATGATTTTACGACTACTATTACTCACACAATGCCTTCTGGTTTTAGTCAATGGCTGGATTCCAAGGAAGTCATAGTGACTTTGAGAATG
Organism: Viscum album; assembly: GCA_963277665.1. NCBI lineage: Eukaryota > Viridiplantae > Streptophyta > Magnoliopsida > Santalales > Viscaceae > Viscum > Viscum album. The sequence continues at coordinate 2,095,026,770 of OY728136.1, forward strand.
ATGTACAAGTTGGGAACAGTGGTGGCAATGAGCAACAAAATGGAATGTTGATAGGCGTGAAAGATATCGTCTTTATGCCAAATCAGTTTTCCAAAAATATGATCAACAACATATATATTAACCAACTCCCAGACTCAACAAGGAAGAGAAAGGTGATAAATGATAAGATCTCCAGCAATGGAGACCATGGAGAAAAGAAACCTCAATTTTCATCATGCAGGAATTGTGGAAAGAGACACCCAGGAAAGTGTCTCAATGGGACAACGAAATGTTTTACGTGCGGGAAGGAAGGACATAAAGTGAAGAATTGCCGAAGAAAAATGAAGAGTACTATGGAAGAAGATAAAAATGGTCCCAAGAGTCCATTTACAGTCATTTGTCGTAAATGTAGGGGACCTGGCCATTACCCGAGTGAATGTCCTATTTTATAGGATATTTTCTTGGTCAAAGAAGAAGCTATGTGGAAATAAATGGCTGGAGAAAAATTTAAATAGTATTAGCACTCCTTGTTGATGGGTTTGCTTTGGAATAATTTTCTCTTGTATTTGTAACCCCGCAGTTTGCCATGTGAGAATAATATTTGAGGAAGAATTGTCTCTTCTCTTATGGATATAGGTATAAATAACCATTTGGTTTTATATGATCATTGGGGTTTTAGAAAATGATAAGTTATTATAATTTGGGATGAAAATGCAAAGTATGATATAACATTTGTGGTTAAATTATGTTATTTTGAGGAATTTATCACATTTTGGTAATATTATAAAATATAGTTTTTGAAAAAGGACAACACGTAGACCGTGTGACAACCCATCGCGTCGGACAAAGCCGTGGGAATCGAACCCACAACCAAAGTGCTATTGGGATTTATCGCCTACCACTGGACTACGTGAAGTCCCTTGTTAGTGTGACTATTTTTTTTTGTTAAATGATTTTATTGATCAATAATAAGATGATTTGGGTTCTTATGTCTTATCAAATGAATACCCTTGGTATAGGAAAATGATTTGGTGATTAAGTGATAAATGTTATTTTGTAAGATGTTCGTTTTGTTAGGAACACTATATGCCCAAGGAAAATAGAATACAATGAGGTTTCATTTGTAGAGTAATGGTGGATTTTTATCTACATTTTTATTGTTGATTTATAGTGATTTGGGTTATTTATGGAAATGATTATCCTATAACAGAGAATATGTGATGATTACTTTTAAGTATGTGACTTTAAGAGTATTTGATGTAATTTGGAGATACAATGTAACATGGGAGACTACATAATCAAATTCTTCTATGTTTTGGGTTTCAATATTAGTTTGGATTATATTAAAGGATTTTAAGGACAATTGGTTATTGAATGGTATCTATTTAACTTTGGGGTATTGTTGGTTTAATTTTAGAAATTAAGATTAGTGCATATTTATCTCAATGAATATCCTTTTGGGGGATCATTAGATCATTCAATAACCATTTTGGTTTTGATTAATATATGGTTTATCCTGCATGGATCATGTGATTCTATAGAAGTTTATTCTAGCTATTCCAGTGTGACCAAGTCTTCTTGAATACTCATCGTTTAAAAAAAATTGAGTTAGTGGTGGAAATTTATTAAAGAATGAAAATCTACTTAAAATTTAAGTATATCTCATAATGTTCTTAGCCAATCTCATAAATAAAATCCCCAACATTAATAAAAGAAACATAGAACAAAAATGTTGTCCTAGATGGTACCTTAAATCATCACAAATTTATGGCTTTGGGATTTTTGGCCTTTTCATAGCCATGTTCTCTACCACTCTCCATCAGATAATTGATGGTTATATTTCTCCTCCATATCCATATTTTCCTTCATGGAACCCTAGTATGTGTTATTTTCGGTAATCTTCATAATTTCGACTCTTTATTTTAAATAGAGGCCTCATTAATTCATTTTTCGATGTGGGATTTCAACTAAGATATTTTGAAGCGTCAAAAATGTGTTATCCTAATACCCTATGTTTTGTTGAACCGATGGTATTTCAAATCATCATAGATTGATAATTATAAGGACCTCAATTTTACACTTGTTTTTGATTGATGACCTCAATCACCACCTATAAATATTTACGTTTTTCCTCCAATTATATGTCTCTAGTTGCCACCAATGTTCTCCTAATCGAGATCATAATTTGGTGGTGACCCTTTGATTTCTCTTTTTCTCATATTAAGACTAAATTTTAGTAACCCAATTTCCGATGTGGGTTTTCCCACAAATATATTATCTATTTTCAACCCTTTTTTTTTCGAAGAACAATTTCAAATTGCAAGGACACAATTTATTGAAGGAGGGGAGAATGTAACACCCCAAGATTTCATAGTGTGTTATTTCTTCAAAATAATTCAATAACTTTCACTACATGCAACACCATGTTCAAGAACACCATGACTTACCAAACAAGCCGTTCAAAAGAGGTTATGAATAGTATTAGATAAATTTTAATGTTTATATAATCCTTATAATTTTAGAATCCATATTATGAGTTTCTTAGATATAATGCAAGAACAAATTCATTTTCAGTATTGCACTTTTATCAACTTTAATAGTGAACCCTTTTTAAATACTATATTTTAAACTTTTTGACTAAATGGGGACATCAAAAATTTAAAATGAAACATCCCAAGCTTCCACGGTACGCTTTCTTTGAATAATACAGTAGCGTGTGTTGTACACAACCTTGAGTTTTAACACACACCACAACCAATCAAACTAGCCGTTATGAATAGTAATACCTAATTTTTTGAAATTATATATATTTTATATTTAAAAATGGACTTCATTTTTGGATTCGGAATATCGAAATTATCCTAGGGTGAAATTTTGGTACTTTTCGGATAACTTTTATATTTTGATGAATAGTGAAAATTACTAAATTTTAATTAAAAACAACTTTTTTAATCAAAATAATTAATAGTGATAAATTATGAATTTGAGTGGTTTTAAAGTATATTTAGAATATATTTTTACCATTTAATATAATGTTGGTCATTGGACATAATTTTACAATTAAACCGAACATAAACGAGTGTCAATCTTTTGATAGTTATTATCTCTTAAAAACACGCTTTTTGTTTTGACAGCGGGATTTAATTTTAAATTAATTTCTGCCACTTCTGTGTTTTGAATTTATGAAAATGGATTCCATATTTGGAATCAGGATGTTAAAATTGTGTAAATAGTTAAATTTTATTTTTAGACATTTTGAATAATTACTGCGGTAAATATTTTATTTACCATGGTTAAGGGTAAATCCGGTAAATAAGGGTTAAAAAAAATAATATTATAATAATACTAAATTACCCTAAAACGTGTCTTAACCCTATTGGTTGATACATGGTCGACCATGGGAATCTTTGGGTCTATTTTGGGACCCCATGGATCCACTTGTAAGTGATAATGACACTTTATTTTAATTTAGTTAAAATGAATACAAAAATGACACAAGCATATATCTTTTAGAACAACAATTGTTACATAGGGTTATATATGTTGGATTTTAGATTATAAATATTCATTAGAAAGCTAAAACGATTTTCTACATAATGATATTTTATTTATAATTTTTAGACATTAAATAATTTATTTTATTTATGACACAATGATGATGCAGTAATTACAATAATAGTGAAAAATTAAAATAATTGATATTATAAACACCCAAATAAATATAATATGAAACTTTTATTGAATTATGCTACTTTTCTAGGATAATATGATATATTAGGATTGATTTAATTGACTTTGTTCGAAGTAATCAATCTGTTATGAGTTTCACAAAAATCAACTATTGAATAGTGTCAAAATTGACATAAAAGAGTTCTTAAAACAAATATTATATTATTAATTGATATTAAATTCCTAAAAATCTATGGTTCGGCCAAGAGACTTATATTATGATAGGTTAATCATTAATGGATCACTTGGGGGTAGCTTGGATGTATATAGTATGTTTATTAACCATATTATATAAAAATACAAAGAGACATTGTAAAAGTGAAACTAATTAACTTAGAGTTAATACTTAAAGATAAGGTTAATATAAGTACCCAAACCTGTCTAAATTCTATTGGATGAGTTGTTTTCGACCTATCCCCACCTCATCCTCTGAATAGTCAACTTTGGAGCCTTTGGAAACCGAATATGAATTTATGATAAATTAGTATTTCTAGCTTTTCCAAAGGTGCCCCTCACCCCTCTTATAAAAGGGCACTCCTCCTTCTCATTTCCTCACACCTCTCAAGCCACTTGGCTCGTCCAAACTCTGCCCAACTAAGCTCCCCACATCCCTCTCCTCCTCTTTGAAGCTTCCCCTTATGCAGAAAGCATTTCAAGAAGTCCTTTGGTTCCAACCAAAGTGAGTTACCTAAATTAAAGGTAACAATTTCTCTCTAAAGTATTTTCATTTATTTTGCTTCTACAACCCCCAAAATCTTTTTATTTCCTTTATTTTATAACAACACCAGTATCCTCAATATACTAGGATGTTGTTATAAGAAGGATTCAAACTACAAATTCACACAACTCCATCTAATGGATGATGAACATAATGTTTCTGTGGATGGCAAACTAACGCCTCACGAAACGATGATTGTTCAAATACATCTTACCGCCTCTCATGGTGGACATTAGGATGGAACTGTAATTAAATATGATATTAATGATATATATTTTATATATAAGATTCTGTAATTCCATTTTATTTCATACCATTATTCGTTTCATGTTGTATATACATACGATAATTTCATTTGAGGAAGTGCGGACTACCGCCCCCTTAAAATGATATGACTCGTTCATACCACACATGGAACGTATAAAGGATGGTGTAAATGAACTTAAGTAACATATATAAAATATTATATTATACTGGAATAGTAATATACCTATGTATAATTTGGATTCGATTCTTTTAAAATAAAAATTAAATGGAAGTAGCGTTCGGGCGTACGTACGGACTACCGTCTCCACGAACGCGATGAGATTCATTCTCCATCGTATAATTTGATGATTTAAAAATGATGTTTAAGAACTTGATACCATTCTAGATATGAATAATATACATCCCATTAATAACGAATATGTCTCACATAACAAAGAATATAAAGTAAAATGAACCCGTTAACACCCGAAATGACGATAATTCTAAAATATTATTAACAAATCAATGATAAAAGATCATATATGATATCATATTAAAGTAAATGATTATATTATTATTCAATAACAATTATTTCACCATTATACAGGAGGTAAACCTACCATCTACCAAGGAAAAAGTACAATGTACGGGTTTTCTTATCTCACTTTTAATTCCGTGAGAATTCCATTGATCACCACTTAATTATTGCATGTGGTGTATGTGTACTGCCCATGATCGTATTCATTGTGTAATATACATTAATTTATGGGTATTTACATCATCATGGTATGATACTTCTTTCATGGGTGTATGTTTCGTAAGTTACCTAATCGATAAGGGAATTTGAGATTTCAATTTCCACTCATTTGGCTTTACACATATTTCATTGATTATATTACCCCAAGATTATGTGTGGAATCACTATTCATTTGATTATGTCATAATTTCCACTCCCCTTCCTGTGGATAGAAGTTTGATACACATAATCACTCCATTGGTAATTCTCAAGTCATTGATATGAATTTGATAAGAGTAATTTTAACTCATTCTCCATTTGTTGAGTTAAACATCCAATTCGTTGGTATTGTTTTTTACAAGAATATGTGTGAATGTCCTTTGATTGTTTTACACTGAATATCCAATCATATTTAGTGTATTTATATTTTTCACACATAATTATGTCATTGATTTATCCTTAACCTAAGGATACAACCTTTTTGAGAAATTTCATCTCAATTTACATTCCATTGAGACTTCTTTGATGATATACACCAAATCACTTCTATGTGGTGTATATAATGTACTTTGACATAGTATATCATGAATTCCTTTATTCTCATGATATTACAATGTTTTTATTACCTCAATTATTTGTATTCAAGTGTCTCTCTTTTGGTTAGAAACTCTAACCAAAATACCATTTTAAAATGTTTTAAAGAATTATTCTTCTAAATCATGCTCATTAATGTCCATATTTTAAAAACGGTTTTAAGGATTTATTTATATGGACATTAAAGTTTTAAAATTAAAACTCCTTTTAAAAGTTTCAAAGTGGTATGGGACACTTTGATTCAAAAATATACTTTTAAATGGCTTCTTGACAAATAGTGTGACTTTTAAATGTTTTCTAGAAAATGGGGATATTTCTCTCAAATAGTTTTGATGATTATTTTCATCTATGTCAACATCCTTCATTATTATTGATTGAGGTTAATGTGATACAATACAATCTTCCATATTGTATCGAATGAATTATGTTTGACTGTGGATGTGCTATTTTTATACCATTCATGGTTTGTGGTGAAAGTATTGACATTTCGTATGCTAGTTTAATACGAATGTTTACGTTATGTTTAAACCTTTTCATATGGGAATGCATTGGACTTAATAAGTGACGGGTGTAGCCCGCTATAGCTCCTCGATGCATCGGTAGGTCTCATGAGACAAACTAGTGTCTTGGCACAAGGCCTTGGCAAAATCTTATTTGTAGTCTTGGCACGAGGCCTTGGCTATGTGGTTATGATAGTCTGGCATTATGCATTCCATCATTATGAAAGTGGTTATTGATATTGCATGTGATCATTCGACTAGTAGAATATCCATGTGAGTAAGTAAATGGCATTATTTCATTTTACCTTTGCCATTTTATGCTGAAGTTCAAGTTTAAAAGGCTTTTGTTTTAGTTATAAATTGCCTTAAGTGTTTATGCTCATTTATGAAAGCTTCTGATATAATGTTATCCTTACTGAGCATCCGAGCTCACCCCTTTCAATGTTTTATTTTTTTTCCCAGGATTATGAAGAAGTAATTTATGAATGACCTGCAGGGATAGTATGAGGGGATATGAAGACAAGATGTTTTTTTATGATGTAATGTAAAAATTTATGGATGTATCTAGTTATTCCAAGGCTACTAAACTAATCGGTCTTTCGAGACTTGATCTTTCTCGTGATCATGCCAATGTTATGTAATTAATGCACCGACTCTGGGTAGCTGGGGTCGGGGCGTTACAAAGAATTTCCTGAGGGATTGAATCAACAAAAGGCAATGTCTCATCAAAGACGTCGAAGAAGACAATATCACAGAAATGCTGATAGAAGGGATGCGATGAGTTATGCATCGATTAATGTCATCAATGTCGTTGTTGCTGATCCACTAGATGAGGCTCACTTAGGGGACTCAGATGAAGAGGTTCCTGCTCAAGAAGATGTACGCACCGACACAAATGAAGAAGGTGTTCATACACAAAGTCAAATGATTACTCAGAACTTAAGTAATCCTTCGAGTAACCCACTTCCCCCTCTCCGAAAAGGATCCAACAAAGGGAAGGGAAAGAACCAAGATACATATCCTTCCTCTGTAGAAGGTCAATCGATCTCACTAGAGCATAGGTTTTCACAAAAGGAGGAAGAAATGAAGGAATTAAGAAGGTTGAATGCAGAACAACTTCAGAGTAGTCTTCTTCTTAAGCATGCTGGAGTGAGTCAGCCAAAGAAATTTGTTGCAGCAACTGAGATGGATCCTGAATATCCTCCTATATCAGTACACCCTCACAGGTCTAATCCTATGGGTCAAGTGCAATAACAATTGGCAGTGCTACCATCAGTTGCAGCACCAATCGCCACATTTGTCCAAGCTCCAGTCATTGCACCTACCCAAGTCCAAGTTCAACCGGATGTTTCTAAAAAGTTAATAACTACTATTGAGTCATTAACAGCACAGTTAGAAACTATGGAAGGGAAGTGTGCGCAAGTTTAACCATAAAAGAAAGTTTATCCTGAATGGGTAGATTCAATTTCTCCTCCATCCAATTTTGGGAACCCTATATTCCCTATTTTCAATGGATCATGCGATCCTGAACAACATTTGATGCATTACGTGTCTTGTTTCTATCCTATTATGGGAACTCCGGAGCAGCAAGAAGCAGTGAAACTCAGATGCTTCGTGCGAACCTTGCAAGGACCAGCTTTTGTTTGGTATACAAGATTGCAATCCCGGTCAATTACCGGATTGGAGGATCATTGCCAAAAATTCCTCCTTCAGTTCAGCTCAACTTTTCCAAAGTCAACAGTTCTTGATCTTACAAACTGTAAGCAAATGGATAAGGAAAGGGTCTCTGATTTCATTGCTCGATGGAAGGGATTAACATATTACTTGAGTTTAGCACTCCCCCAAGAAGAATTGTTGCCAATATGTGTGGAAAAGCTGTGTGACGAATTACACATGCCGTTAATCCCTGTGAAATACACAGGAGGGTTTCGAGACCTTACTTCAATCGCTCAGCAGATTGAAGATACCTTTATACAGGCTAAGGCTAAATCTCGTGTAATTCCATCAACTCTAGAAAGGAGAATGGGTAAAGCAGAAACGGCTACAGTTATGCTTAAACAAGCACCTGTACCTATTTCTACCTCAAATCTTTCATCTTCTTGAAGGGATCCACCTTCTGAGCACCAACAACAAAGGCCTTTTCGTCTAGATGATCAAAAAGATCAAATACAAAAACAATTTGAGGGTCTGAAGAGAAAAACATACTCTTTCAGAAATGAACAGGTTCCTGGTTATTTCATTTCGGCTCTGGAAAAAAATTTGGTTCAATTTCCAATACCCAAGAGGCCAAACAATAGAGGAGATGAAGATCGTCCTAATTATTGCACTTTTCATCAAATGTTGGGGCATCCCATCTAGGAGTGTTTTGTCTTCAAAGACCTCCTGCAAAAGATGGTCGACTCGGGACATGTCACATTGAAAGGCTCCTCAGCCCAGGTAGCATGTGTCACTGCTACAGTTCCAGAGGAGTAAGATGAATGGAAGGAAGTCAAAAGCAAAAATGCACAAAAGTATGATGATTGGATGGTCAGAAATACAATCAATCGAACTCATGCTATTTTGCGAACACAATTAAGGAAAATAATTGTGTCTTCTTACGTGAATGTTGGAGCAAAACCCTCTTCGTCAGAGGGAAACTCCTAAAATAAATGGCATGATTCAAAGAAAGAAAAAGAATCAGAAGAAGATGAGTATGTGTCAAAGCCTAAGTTGTCTTTGACTTTGGAGGACTTCATGCCATATACTTAAAAGCCACGGGCACCGACCCACCAAACAGAAAAGCCTAAACAGGCTAATCAGGTAGATTCTTCATCAGATGAAGATTTAATCTATGGCTATGTTAATATGATTCAATTAACAGATCCATATGCCAGTCGCAGTTTCAATTTCAATGAGCCTAAATTCCCTGTATCAAACAGAGGAATCAGAGGAAGTTCCAGTGGCTCGGGATATAGGGGAAGACGTGGATCTTTCAGAAGCCATTATTCTAATTTTACCCCTGCTAGAACTGTGTACACAGTAGAAACTCGTGGTAGAGCCCTTCAGCGAGCTCAGCAAGAACAAGCAAGTTCCTCTACCAATAGCAAATTCAGTCATGGCACAGTTATTTTAGAAGACCGGTTGAAGGTTCCATCTTCTTCCTCTCAGAAAGTAAATGGATCTAATCGGTCTAATCTTCCAAAACCAGGAATATTGCCAACTCCTATCCCAATAAAAGATGCATCAACTTCTAAAGCATCTGCTTCCAAGGTACCTGCTAAACCACATATTCCTATTGAGAAATGCAGACCACTAGATCAAAAGTATGATATATTGAAACACTTGGCCCAAGTACCAGCCAAGTTATCAATTCTGGATGCTCTGAATCTGTCAAAAGATCTTCGGGAAGCACTCATCGAGGCTTTGTCATGCCCTCAGGAGTTTGAAACTGAAATTTTTGCAGCTAAAGTCTATCACATAGAGAATAATCATGCAGAATGCCATGAAATAATATCCTTTACTGATGAAGATGAAGATGATGTTGTGCATGGACATATTAGACCATTTTACATGTCTGGAAAGGTCAATGGCGTGGATGTTCGAAGAGTTTTCATTGACAATGGTTCAGGAGTCAACCTCATGCTCATTCGTACACTTCATCTATGGGCCTCACGGAATCTGATTTATCTCATTCCACCGTGATGCTACCAGGATATGATAAAAATTAACAAGAACCACTGGGTGAAGTTACACTCAGAACTCAGTTTGGAGATCTTGTATCCAATTCAGATTTCATGGTTGTTGATCAAGACTCAGCCTTTAACATTTTTCTTAGAAGACATTGGCTACATCAACATGCAGATATCCCTTCATCATACCCTCAATGTCTCAAATATTGTTTCGATGGTCAAGTTGGGACTTTTTATGGTGACAAATACTCATTCAAGACATGTGAGTCTCAATACATTGAGGCGGAATTCTATCACATGAAGCAAAGGGAGAAATCCATAACAAAGGAGATTACCAAATTTAATGCTCCATATGGTTTGGAAAAAATTCCTGTAAATCCATTTACACATGTGTGTACAGATTATGTATTGCCTATCAGTCAAATTGACAAGATAGACCCAAATCAAAATACTCTTATGGAAAGATCCATAATGTCTATTACGGCAATCGAGCCAGACAACATGGGAGAAATTGGTAATCTACCAAGTACTGATGAAAGCACAAATGGTGACGTCTTCATTTCATCTACTGAAATCCAACAAGTCTATGCTTCACCAATTAGGCCAGAAGAAGTTATAGCAACATCGGAGGTGAAAAATGATGTTGATTCCCAATCCATTATCTCATCTTTATTACACAAAGAAGACCCATCTTCATCAATCGGGTTGGAAATGGAAACTTCTTCTTCAAGATATGCAAATTTTGACATCTCATCAGATCATGAGAATTATAATTTATCATCTTCTATGAATGTAGAAATGGAAGAAATAACACATGATGAAGAAGAAGAGGAAGATCTCAGAGATGCTTCTACAGCATTTGAAGAGGGTATCTCTACCACTGTGGATGAACTCAGAGAAATAAATCTGGGTACAAAAGGAGATCCACGCCCCACTTTAATCAGTGCGTCCATGACTCTTGAGGAGCAAGAGATGTATATTTATTTTCTAAAGAAAAATAAAGATATATTTTCCTGGAACTATATAGAAATTCCCGGGCTTGATCCTGATATTGCTACTCATCATTTGGGTTTACCAGAAGAACATCGAGGATTTAAGCAAGCCGCGAGAAGAACACACCCAACTTATGCTTCCAAATTTGAAGATGATGTGGATAAGCTTATCAAAGCTAACTTCATCAAGGAGTTTCAATATCCCAAATGGTTGGCTAATATTTTCCCTGTAAATAAAAAGAACAGACAAATTAGAGTTTGCATCAATTTCAGAGATCTTAATCAGCATTGTCCTAAGGATGATTTCCCAGTTCCGATTGCAGAACTTCGAATTGATGAAACAACTGGCTATGAAGCACTTTCCTTCATGGATGTATATTCTGGATATAATCAGATCTGAATGGCCCCAGAAGACGAGGAATCTACAGCCTTCAGAGCCCCTCAGGGTGTGTTTTGCTACCGGGTAATTCCCTTTGGCTTAAAGAATGCAGGTGCAACTTATCAGCGTTCCATGAAACGTATCTTCAAACCCTTATTAGGGGAGTTTTTTGAATGCTATGTAGACGATTTGGTAGTTAAATCCAAACAAATTTCTAATCACTTGGCTGATTTGGATGTCATATTCTGCAAGCTTCGACAACATAGTTTGAAGATGAACCCCTTAAAATGTGCTTTTGGGGTAACCTCAGGAAAATTTCTCGGGTTTGTTGTACGCCATCGTGGTATTGAAGTAGATCCTGAGAAGACCAGGTCAATCCTTGGTATGTCACCTCCTCAAAATTTTAATGAATTAAGAGGACTTCAAGGACACTTAGCCTATATTCGGCGTTTCATCGCCAATTTAGCAGGCAAAAGTTTACCCTTCACCAAATTGATGAAGAAGGGAGTCACTTACCAGTGGACTGAAGAATGTCAAAAGCATTAGATATTCTCATGAAATACCTCTTGAGTCCACCAGTACTCATGCCACCTGTTGAAGGAAGACTACTTATCCTCTATGTGACAGCTCTAGAGCGATCATTGGGTGCCTTTCTTGCTCAAAAGAATGATGCTGGGAATGAAAGCACTCTCTACTATCTCAGTCGAACCATGCTTGAAGTAGAAACCCAGTATTAAAGTATTGAGAAGTGCTACTTGGCATTAATCTTTGCAGTTCAGAAGTTGATACACTAGTTGCAACATCACGAGGTCCAATTGGTATCTCGCAATAACCTGCTCAAATTTATCCTAAGTCGTCCAATGCTTACAGGACGTCTGGCAAGGTGAGAAGTTATTTTGCAGCAATTCGACATTCAGTATGTGTCTCAAAAGGCGATAAAGGGCCAAGCTCTGGCTAATTTCCTAGTTGAACACCCTTCAGGGGAAGACACATCTTCAGATATTGAACTCCCTGATGAAAAAGTCTTCTCTATTCAAGAAAGTCGACAGGCATGGGAAATGTATTTTGATGGTGCTTCCAGAAGTCCAACAGGGAGGAAAATAGAAACTCCTAAATTCAACAAAGTTGGCTTATGAATTGTGCTCATTTCTCCAAAAAGGAAGTGTTACCTTATTCCTTCTTATTGTGGGAAGGTGGTACCAATAATGAATCATAATACCAAGATCTCATCGTAGGTTTGGAATTAGCACTTCAAGCATAAGTGAATCACTTAAAGGTGAAAGGTGATTCAGACCTGGTAATCAAACAAGTCAATGGGGATTATGCCATCAGAAAATAAGAACTAATCCCTTTGTATGATTACATCAGTGAGTTAATGTTGGAATTACCTTTGGAACCGACATTTTCTTATGTCTCAAGATCACAAAATTCTCAAGCTGATGCATTGGCTAATATAGCCACAGCTCTGGAAGATCCAAATCGGGACGAGACAACCATCAGTATTTCCCATTGTCGTGCAATTTCACCTTATGTTCAAATCAGAACATAGGAAATTAATGAAATTTGTCCCATCCTTGAACCGTATGGTCATACTATAGGATGGATGTCACCTATCAGGGAATACCTTCAAAATGGAACACTTCCCCTGATAGAGATGAGAAAGAACAAATCCGGCAACGTGTGGTTAATTTCACTCATTATGATAGCCCATATCACCTAGAGAAAATTCTCTACAAACAAGGTTTTGATAGATTTCTCTTCAGATGCATTGATGGTGAAGAGACAATGGCTGTTATGAAAGAAGTGCATGCAGGAGTCTGTGGTGCCCACCTGTCTGGACATAGACTGTCTGATCAGATTCTAAGGCTTGGATACTTTTGGCCTTTAATGATACGAGATTGTGTCGATTTCACAAAGAAGTTTCATTCATTCCAAGTACATTCCAACTTCATTCATCAACCTCCAGAGTTTCTTCATACAACTATATACTCATAGTTATTTGCCACATGGGGAATGGATGTGGTGGGACCTTACCCTTTGGCTACGACCAAGCAGTTTAACTATATTCTTACTGCTACTGACTTCTTTTCAAAATGGGCAGAGGCAATACCTCTCAAAGAAGTCAGTTCTAAATGCATTGTTAGCTTCATCAAGTATAACATCATTACTAGATTTGGTGTCCCTCATACCATATTGATGGAAAATGGCACCAATTTCTGTTCATCCGAGATGAAGAAGTTGTATCAAGAATACAACATCAAATCCTACCATTCATCTCAGTATCATGCAGTGGCCAACGGCCAGATAGAAGCCTTTAACAAGACTGTTTCAAATATACTACAAAAAATGGTTGATAAAGATAAGAGGGCAAGGCCTGATAAACTCTTTCATGCTTTATGGGATTATCGGACTACCACCCACACTACAACTCGGTCAACTCCATATTCATTGGTATATGGAACGGAAGCCGTCTTGCCCATTGAAGATCAACTACCCTCACTCAGAGTTGCCATTTTTTATCAATCATCTACAGATGAACAATCTCAAAAGCAATTTAATGAATTGGGACTGTTAGATGAGAAAAGATTGTGCACTTTGCACCACTTGAAAGTCTATCAGAGTCGAATAGCACGAGCTTTTAACAAAAATGTTCATCTCCGTTCATTCACTCAGGGAGAATTGGTATTAGTTCTCAGAACTCCAATGATACCAGGAAAGAAACCTCCCAATCTTGAGCCAAAATATGAAGGACCTTATTCAACACATAGGGTCTACTCCAATGGAGCTTATTCATTAATCTCAATGGATGGAGAACTCATCACTACTCAAACCAATGCCAGATTTTTGAAGAAGTATTTTGTATAAACTGTAAAAAAGTACTTCATCCTTGCTATATGACGTTAAACTATACAGCAAAGGTCCATACATATAACCCTAAAATATTTGTATTAATTTCATCCCACACGACGTTAAACTAAGAAAAAAATTCCTACTTTTTCCTCACTGCATGACATTAAACTGAAAAGTCCCTACTTCATCCTAGCTACATGACGCTAAACTGTACAAAAGTACTTCGTCCTAGATACATGACCCTAAACTGTACAAAAGTACTTCGTCCTTGCTATATGACGTTAAACTATACATCAAAGGTCCATACATATGACCATAAACTATTTGTAATTTCGTCCCACACGACACTAAACTGTGAAAAAGTTCCCTAAATGGTTATTTATGACCTTAAACTGCAACTAGGTCCTATATGACCTTAAACTGCATCATCAATGGTCTATGCATATGACCCTAAACTATTTGCAAGTCCCTTACGTCCAGCAAGACGTTAAACTGTGACGTCCTAACTACATGATGCTAAACTGTATAAAAGTCCCTTACGTCCAGAAAGACGTTAAACTACATAATCATAAAAGGTCCTATATGACCTTAAACTACACCACCGTCTAGCATGACATTAAACTGCACCATCCACGGTCCATGCATATGACCTTAAACTATTCGCACTTTCGTCCAACATGATTCTAAACTATATCATCCTTTTTTCATCCAACATGACGTTAAACTGGGGAAAAATCCCCAATGCATCCGACATGATGTTAAATGGTGTACTATTTTTTCCTCACTGTATGACATTGAACTGCAGAATCCCCCTTTCGTCCAACATGACGTTAAACTATATTTTCCCCATAGTCTTAACTACATGACGCTAAACTGTACAGAAAGATCTTGATATGTCATACATTACATTAAACAATACTTTGTCCCTGCTACATGACATTAAACTGTGCAGCGCCAATAGTCCTAACTGCAAGACTTTAAACTGCATAGTCCCATTATATGTCCTACATGACATTAAACTATGCATCGTTAAGGTTGTTGTTACCTCTTGTTTCTCACACCGAGTATGACTCACATGTGCTTAGAGAAAACCTCAACCACAACACTCTCTCTAGGCCGCTAACCATGTGTAAGTCCCAACATCATTTTATAGGTAGTTGTCCCCAAGAACAACTTAATCATTAATTCATTCATTAATTGAACTACACAAAATTTTATCCTTGCCTTCTAGGCTGGGTATGTAGGCAACCTCCCAAGGTTCAATCCCAAAACCAATCTCTTCACGCCGGTTCATCTCTATCTCATACGATGTTAATTCATGAAACCGCCCTTAGAATCAATATCTTTACATTGGTTCACTTTCATCCTTGTTATAAAACGTTAAAATATACAACACTTTTGTCAAGTATGACAATAAACTAAAAATTTCTTTGATACCCTCACCTGAGAGGGAACCATTATTTTCATTGATTTTTCAATCATATTTCATTTCAAAGACTACGTGCATACATGGCAATGCCCGAACCTTTTATCTTGGGTTAAACCATCATTGCACTAAAGTCCCCTTTCACCCTTCACATGTACGAACCAAATTTGTACAAAGGGTATTTCTAGAACTACGTGGGATTGATTCCCATCCTTATGGGATACATAGGAACGTTTGAGTGTCCCTCAAATCCAGCCCCAAGTCTTTGGGCCTAACCCCAAATTCCATTTTCAGTCCCTTGGCTGAAAAGTCCCCATGAAAACACACACTGTGTATTTCTTACAATAGTCCAAGCTCTATGACCCTAAACTAAGATCTATAATCCTTTTGTCCCACACGACGTCAAACTGTAGTTTAAGAACTACGTATGGCTTGATTCTCATCCTTATGGGATACGTTGTGAAGTCCAACATTTCAATTCAGGACCCAGCCACAACATGATTATGGTTAGCATTGATCTATATATCTCTGTATACATTGAATAATACCCATATTTATGTGTCATAATCCTGACCTTAAATATTTTCAGATCTTCATAACCCTTTTCATGACTTTTAGTCACAAAAATGTCAAACTTCTGAAAGTTCTTTTGTCGGACTATGCAGCACGTTCCCATAGGAGGCCTTGCATAAACAGTCTACATAACAGACTTGTTAGCCAAAACATACTATTATTTGACTATGCAGCCAATACCCTTAGGTGGTCCTGCATAATTCAACCCCCTAACGGGTTTGTTGGATATTGGTGACTTCATTCTAGGGAAGAATGCCTCTTTTGTCCTTATTTTTCTTAAACGACAGTATATAGGGATCCGCAAAAAAATTATCCATCCTTAACATATTTTTTCCCATATCCTTTTTCATGATTTGAAATTATTCAAGTCTATGGTTTATATTCTTCTTCCCTAAATTTGGGTCAGACCTTCGTAGGAGTGATATTCATCCAGTTCATCAATAATCTTTTCTGGAAATATCTTCTCCATATTCAAGTATCTCTTTCCATACAGCAAACTCTATACTTTGGATGATTTGAATCTCCATAAACTTTCACTGGATTTTAACACTAGGAAAGTAAATTTCTAAGAGTTCTTTTGCCTGACTATGCAACACGTTCCCAAAGGTGGCCTTGCATAAACAGTCTACATAACAGACTTGTTAGACAAAAGATATTATTTTATTTAACTATGCTGCCAATGCCCTTAGGTGGCCATGCATAATTCAACCCCCTAACGGGTTTGTTAAATAATGGTAACTTCATTCTTGGAAACTACTTCTTCTAATTCCTTTTAGCTATTTTTCATATCATTCCTTAGATTCAAATATTATTAAGTCAATGCTTACATATTTTCCCTCATACATGAGTATGGTAATATGTTTTCAGATGAATTTTCAAGGAATTGAGTCAATTCTAATCTATTTCGGTCAAGGCTATTTCGACCTTAAACATTAGCCTTTTTTATGTCCGACGTTCATGACTCTAAACTGCCCACAAAAGGAAAGGGAAATATGAATAAAAGTCAAGTTCACAGATCACTAAACATACATTTTTTATGATTTATGTAACATTGAGCAATTAAAAGGTTTGAAGTTTGTAGGGTTATTTACATTAATCCTAGTAAAAATCAAACTATGATTACTAGGCCCATTGGCTTAGGTAAAATCTAAAGCATGTAGCAAAAGAGAATGCAAGTACAAATGATTGAAGATGAAATTATTTTTCATTCATGCACAAGAGTTAGAATGACATCCACAGACTAGAGTCTCTTCTCTTTTTCATGAATTACAAGAGGCTTTCAACATAAGTCTTCAATTGATGAACCACATCCCGAGCTTCATCAGCAGCTACTTGAAGCTCATGCACTCGACCAACTTCACTCTTTTCAGCCTAATGGAGTGATTTCTTGGCATCCTCAATGGTCTTCAAACCATTCGTTTGAACTCCCTTGAGTGAATTATTGAGTTGGTCAAGTTCCCCAGTAACAGCATCCAACTGTTGCTGAAGGTGCATCTGCTGGATGACTTTTTCTTTGATTTTATGCTTCAGATCCTTCATCTTGGCAGTATAACCAGACTCAGATTGGGATACCGCAACCTCAAATTCGCCGATGTTAACTGACAATTTCACCCTGGTCAGATCTTTGTGGCACTTTTGTTCCTACTCCCTCCTGAAGATGATCTGTTTCACTATGGTATGGATCTTTTCATATCAAAAACCGCCAAGTCCTAGTATGTCAAATTGGGAGGACAATCGAGGAATTTTCGATGATAACCCTTCTAAAGGAACCTCATATATGATTTTCCATATGTTGTTCCATGCCTTGCGTCGTGAAAAGCTGAACGATTTCAGCATCTATGGGTCTGATTCAACATCATCATCACAGGGGGGTAGGTAATCTGGGATTAATGCACTTAAGGATGTGCCATGTTCTGTTCTTTCCCCCCTGACTTGTGCTTCTTTGCTCTAAATTCCAGTGGGGGCAGAGGCTGAGGCTTCACCTCCAGACTTAGCCACTGCAGTTGACAGCCCTTCATAATTAATTGAAATCTTTTGTTAGCTTCAAATGATAACAAAAGAATCGGTTGTCTTGAAAATTAAGTACAATCACAAATATTGTTATCCCTTACCTGACGGTGGGTCAGCAACCTGAGAAGACTCCTCCCTATCTTTCCTAGTCTCAACAAGATCTTCATGATGGGTCTCAGGAGGGTTTACTGGGTTTAGCTCTACTTGAGATAATGCTTCTACAATGGTAGGGTTGACATCAATGTCCAAACCCTCTTAAGGCATTGGAAGTTCAGCAGTTTCTATGGATGGAACTGCGTATCATTTTCAGTCATGATTAGAAGTGTAAATTATAAGAAAATTTACTGGGTGAAGGATAAAACTCACGCCCAAGGTATTCTAAATCACAGGACAACTTAGCATGATCATAAAATTCTTCAAAAGACAAGTCATGATTCATCATTTCATCCAATGATATTTCAGAATCCCTGTTAGTCTCACTAGTGGGAGCGTTTGGTGTGTCTTCTTGACGAATTACATCCTGCAGCCCCTGACCCTGGACATTATCTTCGGGTAAAATCACAGCATCAGTTGCATCAGTTGTAATAGTCACCAGAAGCTCTAATGTAGGAGTTGAACCTGAAGTATCACAGAATGGAAATTAGTCGGTGTTTCATTCAACATTTATATGAAGCATTGTTGACTTACCAGAAACAGGTTCTTCTCTTCTTGCAATAGCAGCAGGAGGGATACTGGGAATATATGCTAGCTCTTCTCTAGGAGCATCCAAGTCTCCTTGGATCTATGATTTTTCCACAGCAACCTCTGTGGTCTTTGAAGGAGGATCAGTCCTTTCCCTCAGGGGGAAATTGAAGAAGCCCCTGCAATCCCCAGAAATATGAATAACCATGTGGTCATGGGTATAAACTCATGATTACTCAAAGGACTTACCACTGATAATGAAGTGTTTAGCTGTGGACTTCCTCCTTCGTTGCCTTTGCATCTTTGGTTTTTTCGGAGTATCGGTAGTCTCCCTTATTGGCACTTGGATTGGGGAATGGAAGGCTATGTCCAGTGCCTCATTCATGGCCTGCTGGCCTGGAGATATCTCGCCTGGTTCGTGAGGAGAATCAGCAGCAGCCCCAATGGCAGTACCACCAGGGATATACTGTGGTGAAGGAACCCCAGTTCCTTTCTTTGCAAGCTGCAAGATAAAAAAATAACTTCCTTAAGTAACAAATCTTCGACTGAAATCAAGTTTCAAAGAAAATAAGGAAAGAAAACTTACATCTTCAAGAGCCACATACTCATGCCACTCCTCATCTCCAGAACCACCATCCCCCACAGTGGCATCACGATCAATCATTTCCTTCACCCACCCGGTGACAAGAACAGAATCATCAGTGGCATATATGAGTATTTCCAGCTCTCTGATGTAAGCCTGCACTTCATTGGGGTTGTCCTCGTATTGAAGATTTGTAGAAGCCATAAGATTCCCTATTCCAGGAAGTTGTAGGCCCTCACACAAATCCATCTAGGCAGTCTCAGTACCACAGTATAAATGCTGCCATAGCTGGACAGCCTCTGGTCTTAGATATGAAGGCTGCGAGGAAGGCCCTACAATTTTTTACTTCAATTTCTTCCTAGCTCCTGCAACTACAGATAAAGAATAAGAAAGTAATACTTATTGCTTTATAAAGTAGTAGTGATTAAATTACTAGAATGAAGTAACTCACCAGGAGTTGATGGAGTGGGCCTTTTAATTCTGACCGGAGGATTATATCGGGCACGAAACCGCTTTGCTGCTGGTTGTGCCTCATCATCCCCATCATGGGAATCCGATGAATCAGTTCTAGAGGAGGAGTCTGTCGAATCAACTTCAGGTGGGGAAGCATCACCTTCATGAGGAAGGGTTTCTTTCTCTACAGTCCTCTTTCTTTTCCCCACCAGATAAACTGGGTGATTCAATATCCCTTTGGGGTATGATGTTATCCAGTTTTCGGAATAATATGTAGTCAAATTATGTGCCTCTTTTTCAACTGGTAGGTCAAATAATTCCCCAGTCTTCTTGTAATGACCCAAACTTTTTAAATAGTATATTAACTTACTCTTAACGATTTAATAGAGATGTTAATGGTTAATGCAGAAAGAGGAGTCGATGGCTTCATCTAGTGGACTCGAACCTTATGAAGCCCACTTATCAGAGCTTGGGAAGGAGGTGGCATCTTTGGGAATCGCTTTGGACCAAGCCCAATCTGAACTCCAGCGTGTCAAGCTTGAACGGAAACGCCTACGGGAGAAGTTCAAGTTAGTAGTGATTACTATTAGGGTAATGTTATCTGAGCCTCCCTCAGATTCTCTCACCATAGCACACCTTACACTTAGGTCATATGTTTGTGTTATAAGGGGCTATGTGATGAGACCCTAGCTTCCTTATGTGATCCTTTGGGATGAATAAATTTAGATTTATTCATTTGGTGATGTTTGTGAAATTTTAATTTTTCAGATAATTTTAGGATATATTTTATTGATGAATTTTGAAACAGAAATATTTTAAAATATTTATGTAAACCCTAAATAATTAATGATGTGTAATGATTTTCAAAAAATGGTCTTCTACAAAAGTGTTCAGTAAGGAATTTGGAGTCTAATAAGATCAACATAATTTTTGATGAATAGTAAATTATGAATAGTGATTTTACGCTTAGGATTAGTAATGTGACCAAATGGATTAGTAATTTCACTCAAAGAAAGTTTTAATATAATTTAGACACCTAGATTAAGTAATGTGATTCAATAAAATGGGTAAATAACGGTTTCATAAATTATTAATCAAGTATTAGTTTTTTGGGGTGAATAGTGTTTTTTAGTAAAAAATTAAATTAAAAATATTTAGAAAAATATTTTTATAAAATGGAATTTATTTTTGAACTCAGAACACCGATATTATGTTATGGTAATTTTTGGGGTTTTTTCTAAAGAAATGTATTTTCGGTGAATAGTGTTTTTATTTAAAAATTAAATTAAAAATATTTAGAAAATTATTTTTATAAAATGGACTACATATTTGTAATCAGAGCGTCGATATTTGGTTAAGGTATTATTTTGGGTTTTTTCTGAGAAAGATGAATTTTCAGTGAATAGTAAAAAAGCAGTTTTAGGGTTTCGGTATGTCTAATGACATCATAGCAGTGTCAGGGTGATGTCATGAGATATTTTAAGGGTTGGCCGACCTTAGGTGATGAATTATTGTTTTGGGGGCCCCATGTGGCCTAACTTCATTGGAAATATCATGAGAGAGCACATGGTTTTGAGTAAAGCACTTGTGAGGTGTCCCTTGGCCATTAATGCCTTGTCCCCTCACTTTCCCTATAAATACCAAGCCATCCTCTCATCCTTTCGACTCAAAAACTATCCTCAATGAATTTCAGGTCTCCTTACCTCCCAAGGAGTCCTCCCAAGGTTCCCCCAAGCCCTCAAGGTCCAAACCCTTGAGTTTTAAGAGTTACGTTTTAAGGTAAGGGATCTGACCTCTCTCTTCTTTTCAAGTAATCTCTTTTATGCCATTTCTTTTATACTCCATGTTCTTATGTTGGAGTATGTTCTTATATTTTCATATTACTTCCCTTTTCATGTTCATATGATGAGATACCCCATCTTTCTCTCATCAATTCGTTTTAATAATGTTTAAGTGGTGCCGTTAGGCTGCCGAAATCTTAAGGGGATTCTTTTACCCTTCTCATTCTTTTCAAAGTTCTACTTTCATGTCAAGTCTTTCAAGTTCATTTTTAAATATTTTGGGGTATTATCTCTATATATATCATACCAAACTCCAATTTTCATATGATGAGGGACCCTATTTGATCTTTTCTATTCATTTTTGTTGAAGTTTAAGTGATGTCGTTAGGCTGCCGAATTTTCATAAGATAAATCGAATTTTTGTCTTCCTTCCATGTTTTTCATTTAAAATGGTATGTACTCAAAATTTAATTACCATGTTCATATATCCTTATTATTCAGTCCCTCTACTGTTTTATGTGTCATTTAGTAATGTTTGACCCATGTCCCATCTCCTTTCAATGTTTTCTAAAACCCTGAAACATAGCTGTTATGCTGCAGAATTTTCGTCTCAAAATGCCTCTCTCTTTTCTCAAAATTATTTTATGTTATAAAGTGAATACTCAAAGCTCTTATTTCTACAAGGGTATTCACACACATATATAAATTTCTATTTTAAATAATGGGATTTACATACATGAAACCCGCTTTCCCTTTCCGTGGGTTTAAAGTGACATAAAGATCATGTCTTTAAAGAAGTTTTTAAGACGTTATGATTATGAAATGAAACCCATTTACTTTAATCTATATGGGTTGTTTATGAAATTATTGATGATGATATATGTGGCTCGCATGATAATAAAGACATGTCAAGGGTTCACCCAGATAGCGCTCTAATGCATTACGTAAAGACTTAATCTCTAGAGATGACTTTTAGACTGATACCTTGGTGAATAACCTTGGTAATTTTTAATGACACCATGGGGATGGAACTTGATGAAATGAAATTATTGTCAATATTAAATGTTCCAGCCACATCTTTAAGTTATGAAAAATGTTATTTTTTATTATGATGTATCTCATGATTCCTTTTTCATGCCTTAAAGTTATTTTCATCTCCTTATTAAAGTATCTCAAGTTCACATGTAAAATGTTTCTCTTGTTTCCCTTACTGGGCCTTCTGCTCACCCTTTCTTTTGATGTATGTCCCCAGGTTATGAGATGCAGTAATGAACCTAGGATGAACTTATGGAGAATCCTTTCAAGTGTTTAAGAAAATGTTTTATGTTGTTTTTATCTATTATGTTCCTTGTTTCTAAAACACTAAACCTTAAATATCCTCAGTTCTGTGTAATGAAATGAAAGTTTATGTTATAAAAAGACGGGATGCTATAGTTGGTATCAAAGGATGGTTTAGTTATTTGTGGAAAATAGGATATAAAAACATTAGGAATAACCCTATAGAAAAGTTTAAATATAGGAAAACTTCCTGGTATTTTGGTAAGTATTGAGTGAGTGGTTTATCAAACAAATACATCCCTGTCTGGATACGAGCAGGTAGAGGCAGCTCTGGCATAGATTTACATAGGGGTAAAACCCAAAAACACCACTTTGAGATAGACTCGAACGAGAACTGGTGCATGATAACGGGCCTTGCTGCACTCTTGGTTACGACACTCCCGGGGGATATGTTTGGTTAATCACAAGCTTTTTATGAATCATTTTGAAGGAATTATAGAGAAGTGTATTTGTCTAAGAATGAAGTCTTAGTTGAAAGATTCATAAATGAAATAAGTTTCTCACTAAAGTTTTATCCTTTTAGAAAATGGCGGGAAATAGGAGGAACCGTGCCGATGGTGACCGCAATGCACCATGAGCTGACGGCCCTCCGATGGAAGCCGGAATGGAAACATTCATGCGAATGATGAACTAACTGACTCAAGTTATGAGTAATAACCTAAATCAAGCTGAGAGGACTATCTCACCACGAAGGGAACAACATTTTGTTGAGTCCTTCATGCGTCAACGACCACTATCATTCAGTGGATCTACTAACCCATTGGTTCCGGAAT
The DNA here is from genome assembly GCA_963277665.1 of Viscum album. Taxonomy (NCBI): domain Eukaryota; kingdom Viridiplantae; phylum Streptophyta; class Magnoliopsida; order Santalales; family Viscaceae; genus Viscum; species Viscum album. The sequence goes on from OY728136.1 coordinate 2,095,050,779, forward strand.
AATGGATAAGATCCATTGAAAGGATTTTTTCTGTACTCCTTTGTTCGGAATAAGAAAAAGTCACCCTTGTTGTTTATCGCCAAGAGGGAGAAGCTGATCAATGGTGCTCAGTGGTCAAAAACACGAAGCCCAGAGGAGAGATGGAAGCTATGGAGTGGGAAGAGTTCTGGGGAATATTCTTTAACAAGTATTTCCCTCGTTCCATGTGAACGAGAATGGAGAAAGAGTTTCTCGAGCTGAAGCAGAAGGAGAACGAATCTGTTGGAATCTATGAGATGAACTTCACCCGACTTTCACGATATACCTCTAGCTTTGTCATGGATCCTAGTGGGAAGGTTGATAGATTTTTCGGTGGACTAAGACCTCATCTGTGGAAAAATTTAGCCAATCGGGACTACGATAGCTACGAGGAGATCACGCGGAGTGCAATGAAAGTCGAGCTGGAGTTTGGTGAGACACAGTGGTCTCATAAATCAAATGAAAAGAAGAGATCGTTGGAGCCCAGTTTAGGGAAGAATTTTGATCTGGGAAGAGGTGGAAAGAAAATGCAACTTACCACATGCAATAAATGTGGGAAGTAGCATCCGGGGAACTGCTTGGTCGGAAGTGGAAAGTACTACAAGTGTGGAAAAGGAGGCCATATTGCTCGGAATTTTCGTAGTGAGGTGAAGCCTCAACGACCCAACACTAACGACAGAGGAAAGATAGTTCTGTCCTTACCCGAAGTCCATCGCTTCAAGTGTGGGCAGCTTGGGCACTATGCTAATCTATGTCCAAATCTAAGGGCAGTGGAGGGTAATCACCATCAACCTCAGCAAAGACCAGGGGAGAAAGGTCGTGCTTTTTCTATCACAACAACTGAAGTTGAAGCTCTGAATGACGTGGTAGCAGGTACTCTTGTTGTCCTCTCAAAACTAGAAACTACTTTGTTTGATTCTGTTTCTACGCATTCCTTTATTTCTTCCAAGTTTGCAAAGAATATAGAATCAATCCCCGAATTTCTTGAGGTAGATTTGTCAGTCAAGACTCCAAGTGGGATTATCCATGCATCAACAGTGTTTAGAGACTCTAGTGTTTACTTTAGTGAGCACAATCTTATCTCAAATCTATTAGTCATTCCCAAGTAGGAATTCGACGTTATACTAGGGATGGACTGGCTCTCAAAGTATAATGCTAAGATCAAATGCAGAAGTAAGGAAATCTCATTAGTCTTGAATAAACATCCTACAGTTATCTTCCAAGGAGAGATATCCCGAACTGATCCCTGTCTAGAAGCACCACCCATAGCTTTCTTTATGGAGTTAATCGGTGATCATGAGGAAGGAAAAGGGAGCATACAAATAGAAGATGTTCCGATTGTTCAAGAATACATGGATGTATTTCCTGAGGAGTTACCTGTACCTCCCCCAGAAAGAGAGGTAGAGTTCTCCATTGAAATCATACCTGGATCACAACCTATATCAAAGACTCCGTATAGAATGGCAAATGTGGAGCAAGAAGAGTTAAAGAAACAACTCCAAGACTTGTTGGAGAAGGGGTTTATCCAACCGAGTGTGTCTCCTTGGGGGAACCAGTTCTCTTTGTGGAGAAGAAGGATGGATCAATGCGGCTATGCATTTATTATAGAGAACTGAACGAGATCACAGTGAAGAACAGTTATCCTCTTCCAAGAATTGATGATTTATTTGACCAACTTTGTGGGGCTCAATTCTTCTCTAAGATTGACCTTCGATCTGGTTATCATCAACTGAGGGTGAAGAAGGAAGATATTCCAAAGACTATCTTCCGATCAAGATATGGGCATTATGAGTTTACGGTTATGCCCTTCGGCATGACTAATGATCCTGCTATTTTAATGGATTTGATGAATAGAGTCTTTAAGGACTACCTTGATAACTTTGTGGTAGTTTTTATTGATTATATTTTGATATATTCAAAAAGTCGTGAGGAGCATGAAGATCATCTAAGGGTTATTTTGAAAACTCTGCGGAAAGAGAGGCTCTTTGGAAAGTTCATCAAGTGTGAGTTTTTGTTACAACAAGTGGCTTTCTTGGGGCACATCATAACAAATGAAGGAATCTCGGTTGACCCTGCAAAGACAATGGTTGTGGAGGAGTGGCCTCAACCAACAACAGTAACTGAGATTCGTAGTTTCCTTGGTTTAGCGGGATATTATAGGTGGTTTGTGAACAACTTTTCACGGCTTTCTAATCCACTAACCAAGTTGACTCGAAAAGGGGTTAAGTTCATCTAGAAAAAGTAATGCGAGGAAAGTTTCCAAGAGTTGAAGAAGAGATTGGTTACTGCACCTGTGTTAACACTACCCTCTATCGGAGAAGGATTCGTTATTTTTAGCGATGCATCTCTGAAAGGGCTTGGGTGCGTCCTCATGCAAAATGACAAGGTAATTGCTTATGCATCTCGACAGTTGAAGATTTATGAGAAGAATTATCCTACGCATGATCTAGAGCTAGCGGCAGTTGTTTTTTCTCTAAAGATATGGAGGCACTATCTTTATGGGGAGAAATGTGATATATACACTGACCACCAATGTCTGAAGTATATTTTCACACAGAAATAATTGAACATGAGACAAAGGAGATGGTTGGAGCTTATTAAAGACTATGATTGTTCAATTCATTATCACCCTGGTAGAGAAAACAAAGTCGCTGATGCGTTAAGCAGGAAAGACCCTATTGTTCTGGAAACAATGAGGATCCTAGGAGATCCCTTGATTAAAGATCTAGTAAAACTGGACATGGGAATAATAAAGAAAAGGGACATCATCAACCCTATCCCAAATGATATCTCAACCTTCATTACTAGAGAAGATCAAGAAGGCTCAAAAAGAAGATCCTTTACTGTAGAAGAAGTTTGAGGCTGTAAAGGATGGGAAGTTCCCTGACTTCAATACTGATCAAGAAGGTGTATTGAAATTTCGTACAAGACTATGTGTTCCATATATTCCGGAGATAAAGAAAGAACTGATGGATGAAGCTCATAGCTCTACTTTCTCTATAAATCTGGGAAGCACTAAAATGTATAGAGACCTCCGTGATCATTATTGGTGGGATAACATGAAGAGGGAGATTGCTGACTACACTACAAGGTGCTTGGTGTGTCAGCAAGTAAAGGCAGAACAACAACTTCCTAAGGGGGTATTACAACCGCTACCCATACCAGTATGGAAGTGGGATAATATCACTACGTACTTTGTTACTGGTCTCCTGAAAACATCCAAAGTAAACAATGTGATATGGGTTATTGTGGACCGTCTCACCAAGACAGCCCATTTTATCTCTATTCGGGAAGATTTCTCTCTGGATCATCTTGCCAAGATATACGTGATGGAAGTGGTAAGGCTGCATGGGGTACCACTATCCATTGTGTCTGATCGTGATCCAAGATTCACATCAAAATTCTGGAGAAGTCTTCAACATGCTCTGAATACTGAATTGAATTTTAGTACGGCTTATCATCCTCAAACTGATGGCCAATCTGAAAGGACTATTCAGACAATCGAAGACATGCTGAGATTATGCTTAATGGAATTTAATGGTGGGTGGGATCAACACCTCCCATTAGTTGAGTTCTCCTATAATAACAGCTTCTATTCGAATATTCAGATGGCACCCTATGAAGCTCTGTATGGAAAGCGATGTAGAACTCCTACTTGTTGGGATGAAACTGGTGAGAGAAAGCTTCTTGGGCCTGATCTTGTGCAAGAGATGATAGAACAAGTCCATGCCATCCAACAACACATAAAGGCTGCTCAGAGTCGGCAGAAGAGCTATGCTGACAATCCTCGAAGGGACTTGGAGTTTGGTGTTGGTGAAAAAGTCTTCCTTCGAATTTCTCCATTGAAGAGAGACATGCGGTTTGGGAAGAATGGGAAGCTCAACCCTAAGTACATTGGCCCCTATGAAATCCTTGATCGCATAGGAGTAGTGGCCTATCATCTAGCACTTCCACCGAACCTAGCTCAAGTTCACAATGTCTTCTATGTATCTCTCTTGAAGAAGTACATACCCGACCCTTCGCATGTGCTGAACCCAGAGGTGGTACAACTAGAACATGACCTCTCTTATGAAGAGTGGCCAGTGGATATCTTAGACCGTAGAGACAAGGTTCTACGGAAAAAGACTACCCACCTTATGAAAGTGTTGTGGAGGAATCATAAATATGAAGAAGCAACATGGGATCCTGAGAAAACGATGAAGCAAAAGTACCCTCACCTTTTCGACTAGACCTCAAGTATAAATTTTGGGGACGAAATTTCTTAAGGGTGGAAGAATGTAACGACCCAAACTTTTTAAATAGTATATTAACTTACTCTTAACGATTTAATAGAGATGTTAATGGTTAATGAAGAAAGAGGAGTCGATGGCTTCATCCAGTAGACTCGAACCCTATGAAGCCCACTTATCAGAGATTGGGAAGGAGGTGGCATCTTTGGGCTTCTCTTTGGACCAAGCCCAAGCCGAACTCCAGCGTGTCAAGCTTGAACGGAAACGCCTACGGGAGAAGTTCAAGTTAGTAAAGATTACTACTAGGGCAATGTTATTTGATCCTCCCTCAGATTCTCTCACCATAGCACACCTTACACTTAGGTCATATGTCGGTGTTATAAGGGGCTATGTGAGGAGACCCTAGCTTCCTAGTGTGATCCTTTGGGATGAATAAATTGAGATTTCTTCCTTTGGTGATGTTTGTAAAATTTCAATTGTTCGGATAATTTTAGGATATATTTTATTGATGAATTTTGAAAACGGAATATTTTAAAATATTTATGTAAACCCTAAATAATTAATGATGTGTAATGATTTTCAAATAATGGTCTTCTACAAAAGTGTTCAGTAAGGAATTTGGAGTCTAATAAGATCAACTTAATTTTTGATGAATAGTAAATTATGAATAGTGATTCTACGCTTAGGATTAGTAATGTGACCAAATGGATTAGTAATTTCACTCAAAGAAAGTTTTAATATAATTTAGACACCTCGATTAAGTAATGTGATTCAATAAAATGGGTAAATAACGGTTTCATAAATTATTAATCAAGTATTAGTTTTTTGGGGTGAATAGTGTTTTTTAATTAAAAATTAAATTAAAAATATTTAGAAAATTTTTTTTATAAAATGGATTTTATTTTTGAACTCAGAACACCGATATTATGTTATAGTAATTTTTGGGGTTTTTTCTAATGAAATGAATTTTCGGTGAATAGTGTTTTTATTTAAAAATTAAATTAAAAATATTTAGAAAATTATTTTTATAAAATGGAGTACATATTTGTAATCAGAGCGTCGATATTTGGTTAAGGTAAAATTTTGGGTTTTTTCTGAGAAAGATAAATTATCAATGAATAGTAAAAAAAGCAGTTTTAGGGTTTCTGTATGTCTAATGACATCATAGCTGTGTCAGGGTGATTTCATGAGATATTTTAAGGGTTGTCCGACCATAGGTGATGAATTATTGTTTTGGGGGGCCCATGTGGCCTAACTTCATGGGAAATATCATGAGAGAGCACATGGTTTTGAGTAAAGCACTTGTGAGGTGTCCCTAGGCCATTAATGTCTTGTCCCCTCACTTTCCCTATAAATATCAAGCCCTACTCTCATCCTTTCTACTCAAAAACCATCCTCAACGAATTTATGGTCTCCTTACCTCCCAATGAGCCCTCCCAAGGTACCCCCAAGCCCTCAAGGTCCAAACCTTTGAGTTTTAAGAGTTACGTTTTAAGGTAAGGGATCCGACCTCTCTCTTCTTTTCAAGTAATCTCTTTTATGACATTTCTTTTATACTCCATGTTATTATGTTGGAGGATGTTATTATATATTCATATTACTTTCCATTTCATGTTCATATGATGATAGACCCCATAATTCTCTCATCAATTCGTTTTAAGAATGTTTAAGTGGCGTTGTTAGGCTGCCGAAATCTTAAGGGGATTCTTTCACCCTTCTCATTCTTTTCAATGTTATACTTTCATGTCAAGTCTTTCAAGTTCCTTTTTAATTATTTTTGGGTATTATCTCTATATATATCATACTTAACTCTTATTTTTATATTATTAGAGACCCTATTTTATCTTTTCAATTCATTTTTGTTGAAGTTTAAGTGACGTCGTTAGGCTGCCGAATTTTCATAAGATAAATCTAATTTTTGTCTCCCTTCAATGTTTTTCATTTCAAATGATATGTCCATCAAATTTCATTACCATTTTCATATATACTTATTATTTGGTCCCTCTACAGTTTCATGGTTCATTTATGAATGTTTGACACATGTCCCCTCTCCTTTCAATGTTTTCTAAAACCCCGAAACATAGCTGTTATGCTGCAGAATTTTCGTCTCAAAATGCCTCTCTCTTTTCTCAAAATTATTTTATGTTATAAAGTGAATACTCAAGGCTCTTATTTCTACAAGGTTATTCACATATATATAAAAATTTTCTATTTTAAATTTTGGGATTTACATACATGAACCCCTCTTTACCTTTCCGTGGGTTTAAAGTGACATAATGATCATGTCTTTAAAGCAGTTTTTAAAACATTATGACTATGAAATGAAACCCATTTCTTTTAATCTATATTGGTTGTTTATTAAATTATTGATGATGATATATGTGGATCGCATGATCATAAATAAATGTCAAGGGTGCGCCCAGATAGCGCTCCAATGCATTGGGTAAATACTTAATCTCTAGAGATGACTTTTAGAATGATACCTTGGTGAATAACCTTGGTAATTTTTAATGACACCTTGGGGATGGACCTTGGTGAAACGAAATGATTGTCAATATTAAATTTTGCATCCACATATTCAAGTTATGAAAAATGTTATTTTTTATTATGATTTATCTCATGATTCCTTTCTCATTCCTTAAAGTTATTTTCATATCCTTATTGAAGTATCTCAAGTTCACATGTAAAATGTTTCTCTTGTTTCCCTTACTGGGCCTTCTGCTCACCCTTTCTTTTGATGTATGTCCCCAGGTTATGAGATGCTGTAATGAACCTAGGATGAACTTAATTAGAAGCCTTTCATGTGTTTAAGAAGAATGTTTTATGCTGTTTTCATCTATTATGTTCCTTGTTTCCAAGACACTAAACCTTAAAGATCCTCAGTTCCGTGTAATGAAATAAAAGTTTATGTTATAAAAAGATGGGATTCTATAGTTGGTATCAAAGTATGGTTTAGTTATTTGTGGATATTAGGATATAAAAACTTTAGGAATAACCCTATATAAAAGTTTAAATATAGGAAAACTTCCTGGTATTCTGGTAAGTATTGAGTGAGTGGTTTATCAAAGAAATACATCCCTGTCTGGATACGAGCAGGTAGAGGCGGCTCTAGCATAGATGTATATATGGGTAAAACTCGAGAACACCGCTTTGAGCTAGACTCGAACAGGAACTGGTGCACGATAACGGGCCTTACTGCACTCTTGGTTACGAAACTCCTGGGGGATATGTTTGGTTAATCACAAGCTTTTTATGAATCATTTTGAAAGAATTAGAGAGAAGTGTATTTTTCTAAGAATGAAGTCTTAGTTAAAAGATACATAAATGAAATAAGTTTCTCACTAAAGTTTTATCCTTTTAGAAAATGGAGGGCAATAGGAGGAACCATGCCGATGGTGACCGCAATGCACCATGTGCTAATGGCCCTCCGATGGAATCCAGAATGGAAACATTCATGCGATTGATGAACCAACTAGCTCAAGTTATGAGTAATAACTTGAATCAAGCTGAGAGGCTGATCTCACCACGAAGGGAACAAAATTCTTTTGAGTCCTTCATGCATTAACGACCACTATCATTCAGTGGATCTAATGAACCATTGGTTGCGGAACAATGGATAAGCTCCATTGAAAAGATTTTTTCTGTACTCCTTTGTTCGGAACAAGAAACGTTCACCCTTGCTGTTTATCGCCTAGAGGGAGAAGATGATCAGTGGTGGTCGCTGGTCAAAAACACGAAGCCTAGAGGAGAGATGGAAGCTATGGAGTGGGAAGAGTTCTGGGGAATATTCTTTAAAAAGTATTTCCCTCGTTCCATGAGAACGAGAATGGATAAAGAGTTTCTCGAGCTGAAGCAGAAGGAGAACGAATCTGTCGGAAGCTATGAGATGAACTTCACCCGACTTTCATGATATACCTCTATCATTGTCATGGATCCAAGTGGGAAGGTTGATAGATTTTTCGGTGGACTAAGACCTCATCTGCGGAAGAATTTATCCAACCAGGGCTAGGATAGCTACGAGGAGATCGTGCGGAGTGCAATGAAAGTCGAGCCGGAGTTTGGTGAGACGAAGTGGTCTCATAAATCAAATGAAAAGAAGAGATTGTTGGAGCCCATATTAGGGAAGACTTTTGATCAGGGAAGAGGTGGAAAGAAAATGCAACTTACCACATGCAATAAATGTGGGAAGAAGCATACGGGGAACTGCTTGGTCGAAAGTGGAAAGTGCTACAAGTGTGGAAAAGGAGGCCATATTGCTCGGAATTGTCGTAGTGAGGTGAAGCCTCAACTCCCCAACACTAACGACAGAGGAAAGATGGTTCTGGCCTTAACCGAAGTCCATTTCTTCAAGTGTGGGCATCTTGGGAACTATGTTAATCTATGTCCAAATCCAAGGGCAGTGGAGGGGAATCACCATCAACCTCAGTAAAGGCTAGGGGAGGAAGGTCGTGCTTTTGCTATCACAACAACTAAAGTTGATTCTCCGAATGATGTGGTAGAAGGTACTCTTGTTGTCCTCTCAAAACTATCAACTACTTTGTTTGATTCTGGTTCTACGCATTCCTTTATTTCTTCCAAGTTTGCAAAGAATATAGAATCAATCCCCGAATTGCTTGAGGTAGAGTTGTCAGTCAAGACTCCAAGTGGGATTATCCATGCATCAACAGTGTTTAGAGACTCTAGTGTTTACTTTATTGAGCACAATCTTATCGCAAATATAGTAGTCATTCCTATGTTGGAATTCGACGTTATACTATGGATGGACTGGCTCTCAAAGTATAATGCTATGATCAAATGCAGAAGTAAGGAAATCTCAGTAGTCTTGAATAAACGACCTACAGTTATCTTCCAAGGAGAGATTTCCCGAACTGATCCCTGTCTAGAAGCACCACCCATAGCTTTCTTTATGGAGTTAATCGGTGATGATGAGGAAGGAAAAGGGACCATACAAATAGAAGATGTTCCAATTGTTTAGGAATACATGGATATATTTCCTGAGGAGTTACCTGGACCTCCCCAGAAAGAGAGGTAGAGTTCTCCATTGAACTCATACCTGGATCACAACCGATATCAAAGACCCCGTATAGAATGGAAAATGTGGAGCTATAAGAGTTAAAGAAAAAACTCCAAGACTTGTTGTAGAAGGGGTTTATTCGACCGAGTGTGTCTCCTTGGGGGGAACCAGTTCTCTTTGTGAAGAAGAAGGATGGATCAATGCGGTTATGCATTGATTATAGAGAACTGAACGGGATCACAGTGAAGAACAGATATCCTCTTACAAGAATTGATGATTTATTTGACCAACTTCGTGGGACTCAATTCTTCTCTAAGATTGACCTTCGATCTGGTTATCATCAACTGAGGTTGAAGAAAGAAGATATTCCATAGACTGCCTTCCGATCAATATTTGGGCATTATGATTTTACTGTTATGCCCTTCGGCTTGACTAATGCTCCTGCTATTTTCATGGATTTGATGAATAGAGTCTTTAAGGACAACCTTGACAACTTTGTGGTAGTTTTTATTGATGATATTTTGATATATTCAAAAAGTCGTGAGAGGCATGAAGATCATCTAAGGGTTATTTTGAAAAATCTACGGAAGTATAGGCTCTTTGGAAATTTCATCAAGTGTGAGTTTTGGTTACAACAAGTGGCTTTCTTGGGGCACATTGTAACCAATGAAGGAATCTCGGTTGACCCTACAAAGAAAATGGTTGTGGAGGAGTGGCCTCAACCCACAACAGTAACTGACATTCATAGTTTCCTTGGTTTATCGGGATATTATAGGAGGTTTGTGAAATACTTTTCACGACTTTCTAATCCACTAACCATGTTGACTCGAAAAGGGGTTAAGTTCATCTGGACAAAGGAATGCGAGGAAAGTTTCCAAGAGCTGAATAAGAGATTGGTTACTGCACTTGTGTTAACACTACCCTCTATCGGAGAAGGATTCGTTATTTTTAGCGATGCATCTCTGAAAGGGCTTGGGTGCGTCCTCATGAAAAATGACAAGGTAATTGCTTATGCATCTCGACAGTTGAAGATTCATGAGCAGAATAATCCTACGCATGATCTAGATCTAGCGGCAGTTGTTTTTTCTCTAAAGATATGGAGGCACTATCTTTATGGAGAGAAATGTGATATATACACTAACCACCAAAGTCTAAAGTATATTTTCACACAGAAAGAATTGAACATGAGACAAAGGAGATGGTTGGAGCTTATTAAAGACTATGATTGTTCAATTCATTATCACCCTGGTAGAGCAAACAAATTCGCTGATGCGTTAAGCAGGAAAGACCCTATTGTTCTGGAAACAATGAGGATCCTAGGAGATCCCTTGATTAATGATCTAGTAAAACTAGACATGGTAATTATAAGGAAAGGGACATTATCAACCCTATCCCAAATGTTTTCTCAACCTTCATTACTAGAGATGATCAAGAAGGCTAAAAAATAACATCCTTTGCTGCAGGAGAAGTTTGAGGCTGTAAAGGATGGGAAGTTCCCTGACTTCAATATTGATCAAGAAGGTGTATTTAAATTTCGTACAAGACGATGTTTTCCAGCTATTCCGAAGATAAAGAAAGAACTGATGGATGAAGCTCATAGCTCTACTTTCTCTATACATCCGGGAAGCACTAAAATGTATAGAGACCTTTGTGATAATTATTGGTGGGATAACATGAAGAGGGAGATTGCTGATTACACTACAAGGTGCTTGGTGTGTCAGCAAGTAAAGGCAAAACGACAACTTCCTAAGTGGGTATTACAACCGCTACCCATACTAGTATGGAAGTGGGATAATATCACTATGGACTTTGTTACAAGTCTCCCGAAGACATCCAAAGGAAACAATGCGATATGGGTTATTGTGGACCGTCTAACCAAGACAAGCCATTTTATCTCTATTCGGGAAGATTTCTCTCTGGAACAGCTTTCCAAGATATACGTGAAGGAAGTGGTAAGGCTGTATGGGATACCACTATTCATCGTGTCTGATCGTGATCCAAGATTCACATCAAAATTCTGGAGAAGTCTTCAACATGCTCTGAATATTGAATTGAATTTTAGTACGGCCTATCATCCTCAAACTGATGGCCAATCTGAAAGGACTATTCAGACACTCGAAGACATGATGAGATTATGCTCAATGGAATTAAAAGGTGGGTGGGATCAACACCTCCCATTAGTTGAGTTCTCCTATAACAACAACTTCCATTCGATTATTCAGATGGCACCCTATGAAGCTCTGTACGGAAAGCGATGTAGAACTCCTACTTGTTGGGATGAAACTAGTGAGAGAAAGCTTCTTGGGCCTGATCTTGTGCAAGAGATGACAGAACAAGTCCATGACATCCAACAACAAATAAAGGCTGCTCAGAGTCGACAGAAGAGCTATGCTTAAAATCGTCGAACAGACTTGGAGTTTGGTGTTAGTGAGAAATTCTTCCTTCGAATTTCTCCATGGAAGAGAGTCATGCGGTTTGGGAAGAAAGGGAAGCTCAGCCCTAGGTACATTGGCCCCTATGAAATCCTTGATCGCATAGCAGCAGTGGCCTATCGTCTAGCACTTCCACCGAACCTAGTTCATGTTTACAATGTCTTCCATGTATATCTCTTGATGAAGTACATACCCGACCCTTCGCATGTACTGAACCCAGAGGTGGTAAAACTATAACATGACCTCTCTTATGAAGTGCGGCCAGTGGAAATCTTAGACCGTAGAGACAAGGTTCTATGAAACAATACTACCCTCCTTGTGAATGTTTTGTGGAGGAATCATAAATATGAAGAAGTGACTTTGGAGCCTGAGGAAACGATGAAGCAAAAGTACCCTCACCTTTTCGACTAGACCTCAAGTATAAATTTCGGGGACGAAATTTCTTAAGGGGGGAAGAATGTAACGACCCAAACTTTTTAAATATTATATTAACTTACTCTTAACGATTTAATAGAGATGTTAATGGTTAATGAAAAAAGAGGAGTCGATGGCTTCATCCAGTAGACTCGAACCTTATGAAGCCCACTTATCAGAGCTTGGGAAGCAGGTGGCATCTTTGGGCTTCGCTTTGGACCAAGCCCAAGCCAAACTCCAGCATGTCAAGCTTGAACGGAAATGCCTACGGGAGAAGATCAAGTTAGTAGTGATTACTACTAGGTCAATGTTATCTGAGCCTCCCTCAAATTCTCTCACCATAGCACACCTTACACTTAGGTCATATGCTGGTGTTATAAGGGGCTATGTGACGAGACCCTAGCTTCCTTGTGTGATCCTTTGGGATGAATAAATTGAGATTTCTTCCTTTGGTGATGTTTGTGAAATTTCAATTTTTTGGATATTTTTAGGATATTTTTTATTGATGAATTTTGAAAAAGAAATATTTTAAAATATTTATGTAAACCCTAAATAATTAATTACGTGTAATGATTTTCAAAAAAAACAGTCTTCTACAAAAGTGTTCAGTAAGAAATTTGGAGTCCAATAAGATCAACTTAATTTTTGATGAATAGTAAATTATGAATAGTGAATTTACGCTTAGGATTAGTAATGTGACCAAATGGATTTGTAATTTCACTCAAAGAAAGTTTTAATATAATTTAGACACCTAGATTAAGTAATGTGATTCAATAAAATGGGTAAATAACGGTTTCATAAATTATTAATCAAGTATTAGTTTTTTGGGGTGAATAGTGTTTTTTAATTAAAAATTAAATTAAAAATATTTAGAAAAATATTTTTTTAAAATGGACTTTATTTTTGAACTCAGAACACCGATATTATGTTATGGTAATTTTTGGGGTTTTTTCTAAAGAAATGAATTTTCAGGGAATAGTGTTTTTATTTAAAAATTAAATTAAAAAAATTTAGAAAATTATTTTTATAAAATGGAGTACATATTTGTAATCAGAGCGTCGATATTTGATTAAGGTAAAAGTTTGGGTTTTTTCTGAGAAAGATGAATTTTCAGTGAATAGTAAAAAAAGCAGTTTTAGGGTTTCGGTATGTCTAATGACATCATAGTAGTGTCAGGGTGATTTCATGAGATATTTTAAGGGTTGGCCGACCTTAGGTGATGAATTATTGTTTTGGGTGCCCCATGTGGCCTAACTTCCTGGGAAATATCATGAGAGAGCACATGGTTTTGAGTAAAGCACTTGTGAGGTGTCCCTTGGCCATTAATGCCTTGTCCCCTCACTTTCCCTATAAATACCAAGCCCTCCTCTCATCATTTCGACTCAAAAACCATCCCCAACGAAGTTCTGGTCTCCTTAACTCCCAAGGAGTCCTCCCAAGGTTCCCCCAAGCCCCCAAGGTCCAAACCTTTGAGTTTTAAGAGTTATGTTTTAAGGTAAGGGATCCGACCTCTCTCTTCTTTTCAAGTAATCTCTTTTATGCCATTTCTTTTATACTCCATGTTCTTAAGTTGGAGGATGTTCTTATATATTAATATTACTTCCCTTTTCATGTTAATATGATGAGATACCCCATCTTTCTCTCATCAATTTGTTTTAAGAATGTTTAAGTGGCGTCGTTAGGCTGCCGAAATCTTAAGGGGATTCTTTCACCCTTCTCATTATTTTCAAACTTCCAATTTTATGTCAAGTCTTTCAAGTTCATTTTTAATTATTTTGGGGTATGATCTCTGTATATATCATACCGAACTCTTATTTTCATATGATGAGGGACCCTATTTGATCTTTTCAATTCATTTTTTTTGAATTTAAGTGATGCCGTTAGGTTGCCGAATTTTCATAAGGTAAATCGAATTTTTGTCTTCCTTCCATGTTTTTCATTTCAAATGGTATGTACTTCAAATTTCATTACCATTTTCATATATCCTTATTATTCGGTCCCTCTACTATTTTATGGGTCATTTATGAATGTTTGACCCATGTCCCCTCTCCTTTCAATGTTTTCTAAAACCCTGAAACATAGTCGTTATGCTGTAGAATATTCGTCTCAAAGTGCCTCTCTCTTTTCTCAAAATTATTTTATTTTATATAGTGAATACTCAAAGCTCTTATTTCTACAAGGGTATTCACATATATATAAAAATTTTCTATTTTAAATTCTGGTATTTACATACATGAAACCTGCTTTCCCTTTCCGTGGGTTTAAAGTGACATAAAGATCATGTCTTTAAAGAAGTTTTTAAAACGTTATGATTATGAAATGAAACCCATTTCTTTTAAGCTATATGGGTTGTTTATGAAATGATTGATGATGATATATGTGGATCTCATGATAATAAAGACATGTCAAGGGTGCGCCCAAATAGCGCTCCAATGCATTGGGTAAAGACTTAATCTCTAGAGATGACTTTTAGACTGATACCTTGGTGAATAACCTCGGTAATTTTTAATGAAACCTTGGGGATGGACCTAGGTGAAACGAAATGATTGTCAATATTAAATGTTGCATCCACATCTTCATGTTATGAAAAATGTTCTTTTTTATTATGATGTATCTCATGATTCATTTCTCATGCCTTAAAGTTATTTTCATCTCCTTATTGAAGTATCTCAAGTTCACATGTAAAATGTTTCTCTTGTTTCCCTTACTGGGCCTTCTGCTCACCCTTTCTTTTGATGTATGTCCCCAGGTTATGAGATGCAGTAATGAACCTAGAATGAACTTAAGGATAAGCCTTTCAAGTGTTTAAGAAGAATGTTTTATGTTGTTTTCATCTATTATGTTCCTTGTTTCCAAGACACTAAACCTTAAAGATCCCCAGTTCCGTGTAATGAAATGAAAGTTTATGTTATAAAAAGACGGGATGCTATACTTATCCCTTGATGTCAGCAGCCATAGTTGCCGAGAAACCATCGGATGTTGATCTAACCTGACATGTACTGGAGGAGATACATCAATCTATTGTAGACTTCTGAATTGACGTGCAAATCTATATGGGGCATAGGCCTCACATATGATTTCTCCGTCAATACTGGCAACAAGCACACCATCCCTGCAAGCTAGCATGTATGCCCTCAAATCCAAATGGGTTGTTCCATCATCAACAAACCGCCCGGTTGACGGACTTCCATAGGGAAAGAAGTTTAATTCCTAAAACATGCTCAGCCTCACTTTCATGTCATAGGCATTAACATCTAATGGAGAAACTCCAGAGAATTCTTGCACTGACGGCCTGAAAGAACTTCCAGGAATTTATAATCCATTCTGTACATTATAAGTCTTGAAGTGAGTGGCGATCCATCCCCATAAAACAGGGAATGGTCCCACTATTCTTAAAGGAGATTTACCCATGAATACATGAAGTAAACTCCTGTGAATATTTTCTAAAATGGGGGTATCCAACCCAACCCTTTTTCCCTCTGCCATCTTTTTCATAATGACGAAGGTCCCTGGCCTGACGCCTCCCTTCGAATCCCTGACTGGCAAGAGATAAACACTGAGCCACATTTCCAAGAATCCTGCCAGACGAGTCTTCTTTGGGATTTTTTGATTCACTTCATATCCCCACTTCTCTAACTCTCATGCTTCTAGAGTTGGCCAGAATGTTCCAGGAGCACCCCTCTTCTCAGGTTTTGGGCAGGTGGTAGGACGTTTGGGCCTCTTATCCTTGGATTTATTTTTATTGGATCCTTTTCCTTTCGGCTCCCTCTCTTTCTTCTCAATAAGAAATATATTCATCCATTCCTCCGGATTAATATCCTTTCTATAATGAGTTAATGAGGTCTCTGAACTATTAAGACTATGGAAAATCTTAAATAATTCATGAGCTAAAGCAGGATTTTTCTCTGAATCATTCCAAGTCACCTTAGGAGGAATGAATTCATCATACATATCGCCCAAAATTAGAGCCCCTGAGATCTTTTGGACATCCCACAGACTGATACCTACGTCTCCATGAGTCAGATTAA
The DNA here is from genome assembly GCA_963277665.1 of Viscum album. Taxonomy (NCBI): domain Eukaryota; kingdom Viridiplantae; phylum Streptophyta; class Magnoliopsida; order Santalales; family Viscaceae; genus Viscum; species Viscum album. The sequence continues at coordinate 2,095,066,914 of OY728136.1, forward strand.
AAGAATTAGTTGCTGGGCTCCAGTGGCTGGGTATCTCTGGCACGAAGTTATCATGTCTGTAAACATATGTTTTCCCAACCTAGAGAGATTCGTATATTGCAGCTCCCTTCAGATCCTCGACAAACTCTACATAGGTTTTTCGCACCCAGTATGCCCACATCCATGTTGGCTTCATGCCTCCCCCAAGACGGATGTCCCAACTTTCCTTCCAGCATTTGGATTTATCCATCTGAGCATTTCGGAAGATTTAAGGATGACAATGTGGTTGCAGCCCAGGTGTATGTTTTTTCAGATCTGGTGTGCAAGGGCTATGAAGCATCACGTAGGCCTTCTCCACTGTTCCAGCACTTCAAAGTACTCCTCCACCTGAGATATTTTCTGAAGAAAAGTTTTTGTAATTTTGGAACCACGAAAATGGAAGATAGTTCTTTGCTTCTGGAATGGTGACTTCTCATAGATGACTATAGCCATACAAAGGCAGATAAGTGCTCTGTGGGAAGTCACGATGATATTTCTTCAGATACATAGCCAAATCCGGAAGAGTTCTATCTTTGAAAGTATAATAATCATGGCCAATGATCTCCATCATATCATCTATCCGCTTGTTAGCCAATTCATCAACTATTCCAGGTCTAAGATCCATTGATTCTGCACAAGAGTTGAATAAATGAACTCTTAAATGGATTGATTTTTCATAATCATTGTGATAGAAATTCGGAAAAATGGCTAAGGCATTATGGCGCGCAATTATGGATGTGTCGCGCAAGTGTTAAATGTGTCGTGCAAGTTTTTGTCGCACATGTTTCCCCCGCGCAAGTCCTATTACCTTGATAGCAGCGCAACGGCGAGGAAACAGCGGAAAGAATACGACTTGCGCAGAGAGAGCTCAAGAATTCGGAATCGGATGTGAAGTGCTGCCAATGAACGTGTATTTGTAGTCCAGACGGCCTACCTACGTGCCTACACCCAGTGTGCCTAGGCCCTACGTGATGCGCACTTGTGCGCCACCCTCTGCGCCATCAACACTTGCGCGCCACCTTTCCTTTGGATGTCTTCGATTTCCTCAGAGTCAAATCCTCATTTCTTTCGGATCCAACTCTGAGGGGGGGACTTTTGTTGACGCTCCTTTTTCATCACAGAGTCCAAAGGAATGTAACGGGAAATGACTTAGCACAAATTGATCTATCCTTTCATGAAAATATAAAAAATAGACAAAGGGATGAACAAGGAGAAGATTGTCCATAAGTCGCGCAAGTTTACTCATAGTCGCGCAAGTCCAGTTGCGCGACCCATTATGGTCACGCAAGTGACTTGCGCGACCTAAGTGATAACCGCCCGGGGTCTTCTCTTGCATATAAATAGACCCTGTGGTCCCCCCATTTGGAAGAGGATTTTTTCCAGAAACACAGATTTGAGCTCCCAGCGCCCTAGTCTCTTCTCAAAGCTTCTGAAACACTTTTAAGGTAATTTCTTACCTAGAACAGAAGATCTAAATAGGGGGAGGAAGGACTAAGTGTTTAAACTCATCAACACTTGCGTGCCAGAGTGGCCAGCCCTTAAGGAAAAAGTTCCACACTTGCACGCCACCTTACTCCTTCAATAGATCTTGTGTGGCCCTCTTCTGGAAGAACCTCAAGAGGATTATAAAGGCTTTAATGAAGAGTAGTTCATGAATTACCCTTCTGGTTAACCGTCACGCAAGTACACCATGTGTCACGTAGGCATACCTCCGTGACCAGGACTTGCGCGCCCACGCAGTACCTACGCACCTGCCAGGACTTGTGTGCCCCATCCTTTTTGGGTGCCTTTCTTTCCCATTTCACCCCTCTTAAGCCATTACACCTTTCCTATTCAAGATTCAGTCTTCACGACACTCTTCAAAGCCATTTATGGCATGATTTTTTGATTTGACTTCCTTATCTGAAAGGAATTCTGTGAAATATCTCTCCAAACCTTGTGATTTACACATCTTTATGTCACTTAAGATTGAGATTTCATTCATTCAACCTCATCCTTTAAGATGAGAGAATCCTTAACCTGGGCCTCCTTTTTAGGAGTAAGCCCCAGTCATAATTCTTAACTTGGGCATCTTCCTTAGGAGTAAGCCCCAATTCTTAATGTTCCCAAATCTGGGCATCCTCATTAGAAGTAAGCCCCAGTCCCCTAATTTGGGAATCCTCCTCAGGAGTAAACCCCAAGTCCCTTAATTTTTCAAATCTCTTAACCTGGGCTTCCTTTTCAGGAATAAGCCGCAGTCTTAATTTCTCTTAACCAGTCCTAATTTACCTTTGATCTTGGATTCCTTTTTAGGAGTAAAACCCAATCATAAGTCTTCTCCTAATTTGGGCCTCCTTTTCAGGAGTAAGCCCCAAGTTAGAGTATTCTAAATCTCCATGAAGAACATATACCTTTATGGACCCTGTTCTTGGATTTCTTCTCTAAAGTAAATCCAAACCTTCATTTATCTGGGCAGTCATACATACATAAGCCCCACATTATTTCTTATGATTGCATCTTTCATGAAACAATTGTTAAATTTTTACCAATACCTCTTGTTTCTCACACCGAGCATGACTCACGTGAGCTTAGAGTGTAAAAGTAATTGTGACATACTTCTTTGAGCCATCAATCATAAACATCATACTCCCTTACTCGAACTACGTGGGTTCTGATTCCTTTTCTAAACAAAGGATACGTAGGTAGCCCGTCTACGGGTTTGATCCCAACTCTAAAATAATCCATGTCCTTCTGAATGACAATAAACTTCAAGTGCCCCACTGAGTGGCTTTAAAACCAGCATGGTCATCATAATGACCAAGAGACTTCTGTATAAATGTGTCAAAGGGTACCATTGACCAAGAATATCTAATAAATACAGATGATTCTCTATCGATGAAGAACCTCGAATACATACAAAATATTCTCTAAATTTCCTAAATATTTAATCATTGATTTCCAGATCTGAAGGAAAGATCATTTTATACTTGGTAATGTAATAAGGATTCACGAACATAACTTAGATCTATAAAGAGAGTCCCAGAGTAGACAATAATTCCCCTCAAAAAGGTGTGATGAGTCCGACCTCGCATCCTCTCGACCAATGAAAATTCCTAAGACTCATCAGTCCACAAACTAATGAGCACCTACCATTGGAAAGTAGGTCCGAATGGATGTGGAATCATTGGATGTTTCCGGTTCTACGAACAAACCTGTTAGAAACCGATCAGAATGTTTTAACCTCCCATCAAGGTGGTCATCCCCGGATTCTGAGGGAAACAATCTCTATGGATCATTCCAAAAATTTCACATCATTCTTAATATATAAATATCCAAAAGCATTTATGTCGGAGTGATCACAAAGATATCAACAAAGATAGGACACAAGGAAGACATCTTGGATCCTTTCCAGGCAGGGTGATAGCACAAACTGATAATCCACCTTGACAACATTCTCCAACAACTCAAAAGGACTACAACCCCAAATAAATATATTACTCCCCCTATAAAACATTCTCTTCCCCAATGATAGGTGACTCTTATGAACTCATCATCTCTAACCTCAAACTCTAGGGACCTCAAACTATGCTCAAAATTAGCCTTATAATAGTGTAATTTCACCTTTATATACTCTCATACCATCTTGATATTCCTATCCATTATTTTCACTATATCCAAACCAAGAACAGCTGACTACCCAATCTTCAAGAAACAAAATAGAGAATTACACGATAAATTGTATAATGCCTAAAATGGATCCATGATAATTTATGAGTTAAAGTTGTTATTGTGGTCGAAATAAACCGAAATTTTTTTATTAACCCATGATATTCCAAAGTGTGATATAAAGGAACACAATATTTCATCCAGTGTCGATAAATTCTGCTTTGTCTTTCCATTTGTATGGTATTAAAAAAGTAGTTCCAAGGCACAAATGAGATCCAAAATCATGTTTTAATCCCCTAAATATTATTAATATAAAATTAGTTTTATGATCATTGAATAATTTCCACAAAATACCAAGATGGATAACCACATCATCCACATACAACATTGTCCAAACACATATAAATCTCAATTCACATATCACAAAAAAATGACCGGAATTTAATAGTCATTCCATCATCACACAAAATGCAACAGATCCTTTCAAATCCCATGTTATCTCGTTGAATAAATCCATCAAGACATCCTCCCATTTCCACTCAAGAAATTCCAAGGGTTGTAATGTACCCCTTTGAACAAGGCATTTAAATTTCCCCTATGGAATATCTAGACACTTAGTCACAGACTATTCCATCATTATTTCATCCCATTCTAGAAAAGAAATATCTTTAAACAATGATACATATTATTAATATAGACATATATATAAAAGGTTATCTGTGAAACTCATGGATAAATATGCCATAGATTTCCACTAGTTCCAAAAATGGACCATAGAATAGCATCAAACCATAACCATCCTCTAACCATCCCTCGGGAGGATTTCCATGCCTAGAACAGTAATTCATCAACTCTTCCTTTGTGTCTCGTCATACATACTCCCAAATCTACTACATCAAGGATGAATACAGTATCACCTGATAAAGATAACCTTGGTCACTAACTTTCCTCATATCAATATGAATCACTAAAAGATCTTTAATCCCATTAAAAAAAAATTATAATCCCAAACCACATACCCTTAGGACATCTCCCATAGGGAATTTAAAACAAGATCCCCCTTTTCTGAGGTTTGTGAGATCTCAACATCATAATCCAAATGAAAATTAATCCAACTCCACTTGTGATTATTTAGATTTTGATTAGAGAAAAAATATTTTTTTTCTTCTAGTCTGTGAAAGCCACTAAGCACTCACTAATGAGGTAGTGTCACCACACCTTCAGTGAAAAAACAAATGCCACCAACTCCAGATCATGGGTGGAATTGTCACATTCATTGGTATATAACATCCAACACCCATACTAGATCACCACCCTATTATAAATCAAGACATATCCTAAGACTAGATGGTACATGTTACAAAAAAAATATCTAACATCATACCTGCCATAAGCAACCAAAGTACTAGAGAACTGGTCAACTTCTCCTTAGAGTAATTAAACACTTCCAATCACTGATCAATCCACATGAATTCGTTTTCAACCCGAGTCAAGGATGTTATTGGGGAAATATTATAAAAGAAATAAAAATCAAACCTGTAGTAATAGCCTATTTGACCAAGGAAATTGTGAACCTATACCATTTTCTTGGGTGGATTCTATGAAACAACAGCCTCAACATTTGATGGGTCCCCAACAACCCCATTATATGACACCACATTTACATGTAAATGAACTTATCACATCCATAACAAGAACTTTTATAGTTTAATATAGATCCAATGGCATCAAAGAACCTGTAAGACAGCTCTAGGATGATGGGTGTGTCCCTTATCTGAGTTAATTTCTGTCATGATTAAATCAATGGAAATGAAAATTAAATGATCTAGGAACTCATGGAATATATAGTTCATGACATCCATAAAATTATCGAGTGTGTTCTTGAAACTTAATATCATAACCATAATCTCAAAGTTCCCACATCATTACATGAATGAATTCTTCTGAATATCCTCATATTTTACCCTCATCTGGTGAAATAATAACCATAATTTGATCTTTAAAAACAAACTAGATCCCTTCAGTGGGTCAATTAATTTATCAATCCTTATAAGAAGGTAAGAGTTCTAGACTGTTAAATAATTAAATTATTGGTATTCAAAGAACATCCTCAAACTAACATTTTCTTTCTTAGAGAACAACAGTTGGGAACCCCAAGGAGAGACACATGGTCAGATAAAACCCGTATACATTTGATTATCTGCCTGAATCCATAAATCACACAGTTCTAAATGTGTCATTTGATATGAAGCCAGTAAAATCAAAGATTTTCTCGATTGTAGATTTATCCTAAAATATAGATCATATTAAGGGGGTTATTCTATTAACTCATTTGAGAAAATATCAAGAAACTCTACCAGAGCTCTTAGTAAATCCCCTACCTAAGATTCTACTGATATATCCTCTAACTAGGATAATATAGGCCCAACTATCTACTACCCAACCGATAACCCCATTCATTAATGAATACTACTCACTATCCCTTTACACCAAAAAATAAAAAACTCCTCTATAAGTATTCAATGATGTCACACACATAATATATCCAATTAATGATATGTATATCTTCATATAGTTTTATCTATAGAAAGAAGTTGTCTCCCACTAATAATTATTTCCCCACCACAACTATATACTCCTGAAACACATCAAACAAAGAATCCTAACCACCAACATTCATTGATAATAGCTTATGAAAAAATCTATCCACATAATATCCCTCATAATGAAAAAAATAGGATAAAAAAATTACGAGGCACCTTGATTAAAAAAGTAAAAATTAATGGATGATGGTAAATTAATCATACCTCATACTATATTGTCCTTTGAGGTGTTGGAACCTCTAAAATATGAATCTACCCAATCCTATCTCTTTTACCTCTCTAGTGATGGCCTATTTTATAGTGATTTGGACTAGGTTTATGAGTATGTGGATCATTATTTGTTTTCCCTCTTCCAAAGATATCTCCCCACTTATAGAGAATATGTGTCAGTAATCCTAACTACTAAAAATTTCTTGGAGAGAACTAATTTTTCTACTAAAATGGTGATTGAACACCCATATCGTACTAACCTCTATTGACTATTATAAACTTGTTCTAGGGGTGGTGGTGATATCTTTTATATGTATCACAAAAATTAAAATATCTCTGATATTTAACTTGATCCACTAGAAACAAAATGCCATAAAATGGATTTCTAAGGTCAAATATTATTCAGTGATAACCCTGACTATCTGGACATTCAAAGATCCACTACCTAGATCCCTAATACTAAAGATTTCCCTCTAGAAACTCTCTCAAATATAACCTATAAGATAAATAATCCACTCAATAACCATTACCTTGATATTCATATTCATCTCTAAATACATAAGGAGTATAAATGGGGTGACCACGTGCCAGATCATTGGCTGAAACACCTCCTCTAGACCCTACACTCTAGAAACCTCATATAGAAGGAAAACAGAGAAAAATTATTGTAGTTCCTTTAACATGATCCCAAGATCCCACACATAAGGGATCTCTTAAAAAGATAAATAATCTCATGATTATGTTCCTCCTTTAACATCGATGATGTAAATTACATAGTAAATGATATCTGAAATTCTATATATGACACACATATATATTTTAAGTCAGTAAGATACATAATCCACCACTGAAGTGCAAAACATTGTATTTTTATATCCACCAACTACAACAAAAAATTTTCCTGGGCCAAAATCATACGAAAATTGATCCCAATATCCCCCAACAATTTCTCCGTGGCAATATCATATATCCTCACCTCACACTTACCAATATTATTCCACTGAATAGAATATAAATCCCTCTAATGGGCCTCATCCTTCTCAACTTCTTTGATCATCAAATGATCAATATCCTTTTTAACCACTACAATTTGAGCTACTCATGAAGTATGACCAGGATCCATTCCTAAAAATATAGGAGAATCCCTAATCCTAATAGGATATAATATTATCAAAGTTTCTATAATCAGTTTCATTTTTTCTTTGATAAATAACACAATTCATAAATGAATACAATAAATCTTGATGAAAACACCTCTCATATGTATCTACACTACAAATAGTTCTACATCACATGGTCCACCAATGAGATCAAGGTCCTTTTGTCAGGTAATTTGGGGACCAGAAATCTCATGTACTAGTTGGTCTCCCTATAATATGTCACGTACCAAGATCAACTCGCATTGTTACTATGTCAGCTCATAAAATACTCCTATTTCCTTACTATAAGCTCCATATTATCTATTGACCAAAATAATTGATACCACTCTATCATGACCCCCTCCCTCCAAAATTATCCACCTATGATAACAATGAAGAAAGAGGGATAATGACTCATAAGTCCCACCTTCAATATGGCCCAAGATGAAGACTAGCATAGAGTGTATAGAAAATCTCACATATGAAAGGAATTAACCTCATATAAAAATATTAGATCTTGATATGGAATAATTTGACCACAATGAAACTTCTTAACATCGTATAAAATTAGTCCATACCATCCAATAAGACATGAAAAATGTTAAGAAATATAAATTAATGACTATAAGTAAATAAAAAAAGACAATCCTATAGAGGTGACTCAGCCATAGCTCTAAAGCACATGCTTGTAATATCTAACTAGATCTACTGGAAGACCATAAAAATAGCTTATATATATGCCGGGTGAGATGATCTTATATACTCAATAGGATCATTCCCAAGGTATATAGTTTACAGGGAAAAAGAGAACATTAATATTCTAACGAACAAACATAAAATCTAAGATGCACCAACGTAGGTCAACATGACAACATTGGAATCATTTTATCATTATCACCAAATAACATATAAAGTATAGTAATATAGGTTCAAAAGAATAGAAACAAAAGGCTCCCTATATCCACTTTCACACTGATTTTCCACTCTCATTCCAAAACATCAAGTCTCGTCTACTCTGATCCCATCCATGAATATCTCATCACATATGTCCATCTCTGGTGTGGTTCAGGATTCATATATACCTATCCTAACCTCCAAGATTTCCCAAAATATTATACTAGTATCATTCATCATCACACCTCACAACCTCATCTATATAACCATGTCTGAAATCCAGTGAAATAGGGAATCCTGAACATTAAGTCCATCACCCAAATACCATCTGCTTAACACACATGAACCCCAACAAAAATTGAATTCTCGTCATTCTTATGAGATAATCATTAATAACATGTATTTAATTAGGGATCTCTAATTCAAACTCATATTACAGGTTTATATCCAACACCAAAACATGTCATCATCACTACTACTGAAGGAATCAGGAAGAATAGGGGTAGTTATCCATTTGAATCACGACCTACCTCGATGTTCCAGAAATCACCTTAAACCCAAAACTGTTGGGTTTTGGTAAGGTTATCCAACTTGGGTGATCTGAGTATAGTAATAACATAAAATACATGATTGATAGATATCACAAAATACCAATATCATGTGAAAATAAAAAAACACTAGTGTACCCTACAACACCACCACTTCACCACATGGAATATATCATAATTTCTACCTCCACTAAATTCATCACACAAAAAAACCACAATATAAGGCCACACAATTCAAATTTTAATTATAGGTTTCATTACATTTTATATTCAAAGATTTCCCACTAACTCCCTATTACAAAGTTATTTTATTCACATTAACATAGAACACTCATTTATTATTACTTTCATTTCTTCCAAATATCACAACTCAATTCTAGTCCTTTATTATTCATTAATCTACCCATGTCATTTTAGTTTCAGCATGTTAGTCATTCCATGAATAATCTGCAATGAAACACAACCACATCACATCACCGAATTTCCATCTCATGACTTCCACTACCATTTCCCAACATATTCTAAGACATCTCACCATAACAACCATAGGTCACAACCACTACAAAACATCCCAAATCACATATCTTACTAACCAACCATCGCATCTCTTCCCCATACATTCCATGATCAATCCATTCACCACCATCACTTCATAATATCCAGAATCACACACGGTCATATTGAAAGCATTTCCACTCTTCAATTATAAATCATGGCTTCCACGATTTACCAAAATTTATATTAAAAAATGTATTTCATAATTTTACTACATTATTTAGTAAGGGTATTCTCAAAAACATTTTATATGGGAAACCAATTAATTATCTATATATAAAATATTATACTTTTATTAATGGTATTGTCAAACAAACAACACAATAAGTGTCTCACAAAGACAAAAACTATACCACAATCAAGGCTCTCAATGACAATTATTTTCAGCAATGGCAAGAAGAATATATAATTCCATCAATAATATCATCAAAGTATCAAAACATTTTATTTCTCCCCAATTTTATTCAATTTCATATTTATCAAATTTATTAATCTTTTTAAGATATTCCATACCATCCACATAATGGAAGAATTAAATCCTCACACATAGACATAATTAGAGAGTGAACAAGAATCCCCTACCTTAAACAAATATTTCTAAATCACAGCGCAAGGACTACATAAGAGGAAAATAACCACCAATATCCTTAATGTAAGTAACCACCTTAAAAAACCAAGAATGCAGTAGCCCCATCAATTTAACTCCACCATATCTCCCAAACCATGAATATCTTTAGCCACAACCTCCTGAATAATAATAATTAGTGAAAACTAATGAAGGAAAGAGAATAATCGCTATAAAATTTCCAACACATGATATCTAGATTTGAAAGATAAAATCCCATAAGGATATAGTGATAGGTATCCCAAAATATATTAAGATCTATACAATGACCCCAAATCCAATTTTGTGGTTCTGGTGGTTACTTTATTACATTCGCATATGATACAAGTGAACGAAGCCCAAGAGAATGAATAGTTTAGCAGTCTTGGTAAACTAGACACATACGTAATTTTATCATTAAATTTGAATACATAAATTACAAAATATTGAGATTAAATACTCAACATCCTTTAACTCATTTAAAGACTCTATATTCATATCCTAGGAAAAGGAACATAAATAAAGGGTAGTCTTAGATACTTAGTGAGGGTTACATACATCCGAATATAATTTCAATAAATAATTCATAATAGATATGGAATGTTAAATAACTAAAAAACATTCCTTTTAATCAATAACTTGAGTACAAAGAATAATATGGAACAAATAAATGATTATCACATAATTCCACATAAATAATATCATAACATTAATTTTAATACAAGGATATCATAACTAACCATGTAATAACATGGAAATCAATAAATGAATTTTCAAGGAAGGAAATGATTAATATTGGACGTCATAATCTTATAAATCATGATATTTATACCATTAAGACCTTGTTTCAATAAATTTTAATACTATGAGTAGTTATACACCCAAAACCCATTTAATATTGTCTTACACATTTGTCTAAGGAATCCTTTTAATGCATTGAGAGGCTATATGATTTTGTTCCCCGCATATCAATACATGTCCAATGAATCCCTTTTGTAATTAATGAATGATTTAATTGAGGAACAATAATGTTTATCAATAACTATATGTACTGAGTATACAATATGATTTATCAATAATTCCTCAGTAAATCAAATGGTTTTCAATGTAAAACATTGTATATTGAAATGGTACATGATTTAAAAAATAATTAGATACATGATGTATAGAATATTGATATTTAATGGTAATTTAATGTTTGCTGATCAAAATAAATTGAATGTGTAATATACTAATATTTTAAAAAGAGATATGATTTTTGATAGAATACATGATGCACAAAATTGATCTTAAACAAAATAAAAAATATTGTTATTTAAATGTAACCATTATAACCATGACATTAAATTGGTAGGAATTAATTATATTAACTTGATTATGAAATATAGAATGGTTCAAATCATTTCTAATCTATTAATTAATTCATTGTAAATATGAACTCAATTTTTAGTAAAGGCATTTTATTCTTCAGAAATACTTTTTTAAATGAATATTATAATTAATTTAAATAAATTCTGTAATATTTAATTTAAAAAATTAAATTAATTTTATAATTTCTCATCCCATAATTATCTTAAAATAAATTTTTTTAGAAGTTTATAAAAATATTCATTTTTCAATGAATAGAGTAAAATACGGATTTTTATTAAAAAAAAATTAGTTTCTTCTTAAGTATTTTCAAAGTCAAATTATATTATGGATTATTTTTAAAACATAATAATATTATTTTGAATTAAAATAATACAATTGTTGTTTAATTTAGTATAAAATTATTTTAAACTTTAAAAGTCCATTTTTCAGAATACCCATTTTTTGTCTTGTGTTTCCTATTTGGTTATTAAATTAATTTCTAAAACTTCAATGTTTTGAATTTTCAAAAAATGGATTCAGTACTGGCAATTCAAAGGAATAAATTTGGTAAATAGTTAATTTTTATTTTCAGTCAAAATGAATAGTTATAATAGAAATTCTTGTTACATTAGTTAAGGGTAAATCAAGTAATTATTAGTTTAAAATAAAATGATAAAGACTATAAAATGAACCCCGAACTGACCTAAATTTCATTTTGTGGTTATATTTCATTTATAATCAACCATGATTTAGTTATATTACCTTTTTTATATTTGGTTATGATTATAACCATTATAATATTTTATTTTGGGAAAAGTAAAAAAATAGCATGCTCTTGTTTTTAATAATTATAAAATTTTTAACATAGGGTTAACCAAAGGTTATTTTTAGTAATAAATATTATTTTATGATAAAAATTATTTATCTAATTCTTCGTAATTTATTTTCATTTTTTAGTGATGATATAATTAAATCAACGGATTACATAATGTTGATATGGTTATAATTCAATTAATAGAAATAAAAAATAAATGATATCGAAAATATTTAAAGTAAAATAATTAGAGATAATTAATGTGATAAATGGATTTTATAGATTAAAATGACATTTGATGGATGTATTAAAATATTGTTTTATTTCTTCTTATCTTTTTTATGTTATTAAAATCAAAGTACTGAATAGTTTAGAAAATTTCTATTAATGATATATTATAATAAATAATAATTTATTAAATGATATAAAACTAATATATATATATATTATTTAGTATAGTGATTATTATATTTTTTATAAAATAAAACATGGTCTATTTATGTTTTTTTCATTTACAGTAACTATATTGATCCCCAAAAAGTAAAAATCATTATTGTCATGGTAATTACGAAAAAAAGTTAATTAATGGTTTAAAAAAAGATAAGGGTAAAAATGTGATAAAACCTATATGATTTTTTGTATGATATTATTTCAATCCATATACATTTAAAAGGTTGGGGTCGAAGCCTCATTTATTATTAAATCAAAGAAAAGACCCCATTACCTAGGTAGAGGGAGACCCATTACCTAGCGTGAAAGCTCAGTGGGCATTTATCCCATGACATGACCCATAGGCCCATTTTTTTGGCCCAAAGCTCATTTTGTGAATAGTACTACTACAGTACTCTGCGCTGCTATAGTATTGCACAGTACTACCGCAGCAACAGTACTCTACCACTGCTACAGTGACCTACCACTGCTACAGTGCCCGCCGCTGCAAAAGTGTCGACACTGCTACATTGCGCTAGAGTACTGGAATTTAAAATTTATTAATATTAATTTAATATTTTGGGAAATTAAAAGAGTTCCCCACCCCTCCCTTATAAAAGGGAATATATTCATCTCATTACATTATACATCATAAACCATTTGATTCATCAAATACCTACCGAGATACTTTTATATAATTCTTCCCCTCATTCAAATGGTATTTTTTTAAGCGTAATACAAACCAAATAAAACTCAATATGTCAATCCAAGGAGACCTTCCAAAAAAGAGGTATAGTTTTAACCACATGCTTTGGTTTTATTTTCTCTTCCATATCTTTCAAATCTTCTTCAACCATGATAAAATAATAAAACTAGTATCTTACGTATACTCAAATTTTATTAGGTTAATTTCAAAATCATTATCTATCCCCAATAATTTTCAAATGAGTGAGTAATTCATAATTCTGGTGTACAGAGGACTACCGCCTTGTGATTTGATGTAATTAATTTTACTTCATCTTCATTAAAAATTGAATATAATGTTGGAATTAATATTTATATATGATATTAATTATATATTTATCTTTCTAAAATGTTGATATGTCTTTTAAATTTTCACCTTTTCATTCACTGAAAAATGACAACCATGTTCGTGTGTATGTTTGACTATCACCTCTACGAAGCAATGTGATTCATTTTTCATCACCACATTACATTGATGATATATATGAGTATAATAAAAAAATATTATTATATTTATGATATTATTATCATTATTTGGGGACGAGATTATACTTAACTTATTTCCATAATGATCATTGAAAAATTGAACTGTTACTCATCTGTACGTATTCCCTACCCGTCACTCTGATTATAACATAGTTCATTTTTCATATTTATATTTCATAATTGGATTTAAAAATATAATTGATGTATAAAATGGAAATTATTTAATTATTAATATTATATATAGGATTTAATAATGTCCTCTTTGATATAAATCATCTTAATGAATCCCTTTCCGACTTATGAAATGAATATCATCAAAATATCCAAGAGGAATTTAATTAATTAAACAATTAAATATATCATGGTAAGAGATAAAATAAAAGAAATAATAAAATTTATATAGGTAATCAAGTAAGTAAATAATTATCCCAATTTTATTATTTAGGAAAATAAATAAAAAACATCGTCACTCGGACTCGTGGCGAGAAACTTTCTTTTAAAAATAATCTTTTGAAGTTTACTAAAAACACTCATTTTCTTCCAAACCAATATTTTCTTGAAATGTTTAAAAAAATGTTTTTTATATTAACCTATTATTTTAAAATTCATTTTTACCAATGAATTATTTTTAAAAAAATAATTTTAAAAAAATCTTCTTGTTGTTTTTCAAATGAGGGTTTTTATGAATATTAAAAAAAATAAAAGGATTGTTTTTTTAACATATACAGTATGAATGGTGTTTCCACCATAAATAAAATTCTATTATTTGAGTCTTCATATATAGGTTTTCAATGATATTTATAAAATAAAATCTTTAAAATTGTACAATTTCTTTAAAATAATTGATTTCAAAATGGAAAAGGGTATTTTTCTAAAAAACTATTTTCAATATATTTTAACATTATTTCCATTATGTAACTCCAAAAACACCTAATATTATTTATTCTTAAATGTGGATATTTTGTAATGATACAATAAAAGATAATTCTTTATATGGATTATTATTTATTAAAATAGATATTCAAGGAAAACATTTCTTTACCACTATTTAATCAAGTTATGAAATGAATGCTCTATTTTAACGTATACAAATACAAAAAAATTCCAACCACCATAACCATTATTATATGTTTGAATTACCTTATATATTTCATTTTATATTTAAATAAAACACACTTTTATTATTTCTTGGAGATTTATTTTTTGAAAATGGGGTTTTAAAAGGTAATGTTATTTTAAAATATGAAAATAATTTCTTGTGGATGAAAATATTATTTTGAAAAATACAAGATTTCGTGTGTTATGATTATATTATGGTTCCTATGAATTTTTTATGAATATGGTTGGATTCATTATAAACTAAAGGTGGTTGAGCTCATTATGGCTCTCTAATGCATTGGGTAAATGGAAAATATAACCAACTAGGTTTATCCTAAGTGATTGTGGTAATATACAACGATGGTAATTCGAAGTATAACTATGATGGTAATTTTAAGTGTAATTCAGATAGTTAATAAAATTATAACTATAATGGTTATTACTTATGTAATGATGAGGGTTACTTCATATGTAAGTGGGATACAAAAATGATTTCTCAATTTTTCTACATGTTTTATATATCCATGTTATGGGGTTTAAAATATTTCTATGAGAAATTTGTGTTTAAATTTTTTGTGTGGAAATGATTTATCTCATAAGATCAATGATTAATGTAATAAAGTCATGTATTTTATCAGTTTTACTAATTTTTCACAAGACTAATGTATTTTAATCTTTTATTACCCTTACTAAACATTTTATGCACATCCCATATTTTAAAATTTTCCTCACAAGCTTTAAGGATTTTTATAGGAAAGGAAGAATTCATGTTGAATTTCATGAAGGTTTTTCATAAAAAAACATTTTTATATTAAAGGTATTATGTTGTAGAAAATGTATAGTGATCAAAAGCTTCCACTTTGTAAAATAAGGTTCTGTTATGTAAGAGTTATGACCTAATTCTCTAAAATTATAAACCTATAATATCTTTACGAAAGAATGAAAATGAAATCCTCTCTATCTGATCAAATTTTAGACAAATTTATAAGATAAGATGTTATTGGATGAAAACACATTACGTCTCTATAAAAATAATGGTAAGAGTTTTATGGAAAATCATAGTTATTTTAAATGAATAGAAAGTGTTTGAGAAAACATGAATATATATATATATTGTTGTTTATTCTCCTCATAAAATTGTATATTATGATTTTATTGATATTCTAACAATAACCATTATATATTTAGTAGATGGATTGATCTAGTGATAAACAAAGTAATAATGGACGAAAATATAATGGTTATCTGAATGAGAAACAGAACTGAATGGGAGCTATAGTGAAAACACTAGTGGTTATTCTTAACCAGATATCAGTAGTAATTATTAACAATATAAACCTTGGTGAATTTATTAATGCATAAAATATGATATAAATTAATCCTTATATAATCTCATGTGATAATTATCATAAAGGTAAATATATTCAATGACATATGTGTCAAGAATGTGAACAGAATCACCAAAGAAAGTGTATTAAAATAATGGGAAATTATTTTATATGTGGTAAAGGAGGTTATAAATCTATAATCTACCAAGGAAAAAAGTAATCATTTAATTAAATTTATGAAGGGGGACGAAGTTCTTCATGAGGTATCAATAAATATTTTATAATATGGGGATAATAATCATTATAAAAATCCATCTATTTTGGGGAAAGCTCATGAATGAGACTAGGAAGAACAGCGAGATATCTATTTTGAAATACCTAATTCCATTTTAGTTGATGATTAGGAAACATAAAACGAAATTTGAAAGGTATGGATTATTTCATGTATTATGTTTTGAAATTATGGAATCTTAGTAAAAGATCTCTATTATTTTTTATCAAAAAGATTATTAAGTGAATAATATTTAAAATAATAGTTATTATATTATAAATAATGATGAATTATTAATATTTCTCATTATAAAGGATTCAAGTATTTTGGTTGATTTATAAATTATCTTAATCTTAAAATAATTAATATGATTATTATGATTTGAGTACTTTGGGAGAATTTTATTGTGATTTAATAGATGCTTGTGGAATAAATTACCCTTATGTTTATCATGTTAAAAAAATTATTTTATAAAGAATGCCCTTTTTATTTCTTGTACATTTGTTCTAATTTATATATAACCATTAGAGTATATATAATGTTTGATTTGAGGTGATTATCGGTCATTAAAATTTTTTTAAGGCAAAATGGAAGGTATGAGATAAACATTAAGGTTAAAACATTTATTTCATTTTTAATATATTAAGGTTATTTTTTAGGATGTTTATTACATTTTTGGAATAGTATTGGGATTATATTAACATAGTATTAGAAAAATGACAACCCACAGGCTGGGTGACATCCCATCGCATATGGTATGGCATTGAGGCATGAAGACACAACTAAAGGGTTACAAGAGTACATTACATACTGAAGATATATGTGAAGTCATCGCTAGTATGACTTTGGTTTTCATTATTTAACTTATTTTAATAATAAAAGTAAATATCATTTTGGAAAAATATTTTTTATTGTACAGATGACCATGAGATGGAATGTTATTTTCTGATTATTTTATTTATATTATTATGGAAAAATTCAAAATTTTTGGAACCTTATAAGATTAATGAAAACATGATATTATATAATTCTATTTGTGGAATAGTTTTGAGAGTATCTTTTGGAAGTATATATGATTATACTGTGGATTCATGGTGATTCATGTTGTTTTTGGTAATGATTAGCATATATTGGAGATTATATGAGTATGTAATATACTTGTTGGGATGATACAATATGAGTGATTTCCATTCTTTAAATATAAGGTTCAAATTAATCATGTAAGACTATGTAATAAATTCCTTCAAATTTTTGGGTTTCAATATTAGTCTCGAATATTTTGGGACATTTTTGGATATTTATTAATTTAATGATCTATTTCAACTTTGAGTATTACTGTTGAATTCTAGAAACTAAAGTATTTTTTTCTTTGTATTACGGTTTATTCATTTTGATAATTATCTTACATCTTCATAAACATTTTGTTTCTGTTAATGTATAAATATAGGGGGTATCTTATTAACCTTTTGTGCATTATGTGACCCATTTTATGTTGAATCTAGTGCCTCATACATCAAAGATTTATTTTCAAAAACTACTCATTTGGAGAGAAAATGTTTAGTTTGCTGTTGAAATTGATTCAAAGAAGAAATTATTATTGAAAATTATATTTAATTTTATTGTTAATCTGGGAAATAAAAAAATTCCCCAATGTTTGGAAAATTATTTGGAAAAAAATGTTCTCCCATTACTTTTCTTACCAAAAAGTCAATGGAATTTATACTCATCATAGATTTTGGGTTTTGTGATTGTTAAAATTATTATGACCATGTCCTCTATCACTCTCAACCATTACATTGGAGTTATTTTCTTCTTCTACATCCATTTTTTCAATTCCCACATCTGTTCTGGTACTTAGAAACATACAATGTCTTATTTTATAAAAACGTTTTACATCACTTCCTCACTTTTAAATAGGATTATTTATTGAAACTTTTTATGATGTGTTCATTGAACAATGGTTTTTTGAAAATACAAAAATTGTTTACCAAAAATTATTTCAAATTGTGATGAACCAATTTTTTAATGGGGGATTAAATATCTATATATATATAAAATAAAGATTATGTTCAATAGCATAAAAAATTTCAAATATTGATCTTAAATAAACAAAAAATTATTATTATTTAAATGGTAATTATATGATATATAAATTAAATTCATTGTAATTAATAGTACTAACCCCATTATAAAATATATAATCGTCACATTAAATGATAATGAATTAATTAATGCTATAAAAATTAGCACATAGTTTTTTGTAAAGTCAATTTATTCTTTAAAAAAAAATTAGATAATATGATAATAAATATATGGAATATTTTGAAAATTTATTTGAAAAAAAATTGATTAATTTATGAATTAATCATGTCTAAATTATCTTAGTATAAATTTATCATAATTTCTTCAAAAGATTAATTTTTCAATGAATATTAAAAAATGCTGATTATTATTAAAATAAAATATTTTCTTTTTAATTATTTACAATGTGAAATTCTATTTTGGATTATTTTTTAATTTAATTATTTATTTTTTATTTAAAAAAATCCAATAATTTTTTAATTTCGTAATAAATAATTGATTATTTTGAAATTCATTTTTCTAGAAAAAAGTGTTTCATTTCATTTTTCCATATTTATTTTAAAATTAATTTATTTAACATATATATTTTAATTTTAGAAAATTTTATTTCATATTTTTAATCATAATGTCCAGATTTGTTAAATATATCCATTTTATTTTTATTCAAAATGTATAGTAATCTTAGAAATTGTTATTACATCTCTTATGGGTAAATCAAAAAATTAATGGTTAAAAATAAAATTGTAAATAATATAATAAGACCACATAACAAGCCTACAATTAAATAGATGATTCAATTTCATAACTAATCATCCATTATTGGGTCATATAACCTTTGTTTAACTTTTCTATGACTATAACAATTATAATATTTTATTAAAGGAAAATTAAAAAATATCACTCTGGTTTTTAAAAACTATATGATATTTGACATATGGTTAATTGATGGATATGTTTAGCTATAAATATTATTTATAAATAAAAATAATTTATCTTAAACATGGTAAATTACGTATAATTTTTAATAAAAAATTATTACCTTATATAATTACACAACACTAATGTGGAAATTATAAAACTAATGGGAATATAATATAAATGATATTAAGAGTATTAAAAGTAATAAAATTAGTAATAATAATTTTAATCCATGAATTTAATTGATGAAAATAAAATTTTAGGGATGTTTTAAAAAAATCCTTAATTTTACTTGTTTTGATTATTTAGTTAAAATAAAAGTGATGAATAGTTCTAAACATTAACATTAATGATATATTATAATAAATAATATTTTAATAAATGATATATAATTACTTAAATAATTGTATTCATATAATTTATGAGGATACGGTTTATAATATTAATCATGTCCCATTCATGTGCTATTTTTCCACATATAGTAAATATATTGTCCCTCAAAGTGTAAAAAACTTTTTTTCATGTTTAGTGTGAAAATGGTTAATAAATGTTAAAACTAAAATATAATTGTAAAAGTGTGATAAAAACTGGTATATTTTTTTTTATTACATTTTTATTATCTATAGTCATCACATATTTTCAATAAATTAGTTTGGAGCTTATTTTCATTGAATATTAATTTATGTTAATTTAATATTTTTAGTATATTCAAAAGTTACCCCCCCCCCGCCCTCTTATAAGAGGGCTTCACTTATTCTCATTGAATCACACTAAAATAACTATTTTTTTTATAAAATCACTAAAATAATCCTTTCCTTAAATCCCTCCACTAATTCTATAGTACATTAATTAGTCATAGTTTCAAACCTAGAGGCCTTATGGTGTTAATAAAAGGAGACTTTCGAATGAAATGGTAGAGTTTCTACCACATGTATTTGTTTTTTTGTTATTACACCTCCATAAAATGTTCATAAAAATGATAATGTAATAAACCATGTATCCCCCACACACAAAAATGATATTATATTAATTTCATAACCTATACACTTCTCCAACCCCCATCAAAATGTGGAGGAATAATTATTTGTGAGTACGGGGGACTACCACCTCATAAACAATTGTAATTTATTTTCCATCACCATCTTCAAACACTAGTTATAAGTATACAATTAATAATTAAATATGATATTGATGACATATTTGTCATTATAAAAAGGTAATATATCATTTAACTTCTTACCATTTCATTCATTGAAAAATGATAATGTTATTTGTGTGTGAATGTGGACTACCATCTCCATGATGTGATGTGATTCATTTTTCATCAGCACATAACATGGATGATATATATAAGTAAAATAATAAAATAATAAGAGGTTTATTATATTATGATAATTTTGTGAAAATAAATAATACTTACCTTCTTTCCATAATGATCATCGAAAAATAGAACTGTTACTCATGTGTATGTACGACCTACCTTTCCAAAATTATAACATAGTTTTTTCTATTTCCATCCATTATAATTATTTATCAAATTATATTTTATTTATTAAAATTATAATAATTTCCTGATTATAAATCGTTAGATGATTTAAAAATTCCATATTTCACCAAAGTTAACTTACGGAAACCATTTTGGACTTATGATATTAATATTTTTAAAACATCCAGTGTGAATTTGATTAATTAAATTATTAAATATATCATGGGAAGAGATAAAGTATAAGGAATAATAAATTTGAAAAATTTTGTTTAAGTTAGTAAATAAATATCTCGGTATTTATATTTAGTAAGATAAAGAAAAAATATTATGATTTGAACTAAGGTTAAGGGAATTTTGTTTAAAATTAATTTTATAATGTTTCCCTTAAAAATATATTTTTATTCTACATAAAATTTTTCTATAAATGTTTGAAAAATATTTTTTACTCTTATCCAATGAATTTTAACTAATGTTTTAATTTTTAATTTTTTTTGAAAGTAATCATCTTGTAATTTTCTATACGATGTACTTTATGACATCTTCCATATTCATATTTTTGGAGTTTGTTTTAAATAAGTGATTTCAAAATGGAAAAGGGAATTTTCTGGAAGAATCATTTTAATGATCCATTAATGGTATTTACATTCATTAATTCCAATAACCCTTTATTTTTTTATTATTAACATGGTTACTTTTTTAAATAAAACCTCCAAAATATTTGCTTTTATGGATTATTATTATTTAAAATATATTTTTTTGAACCTGTTTTTTTTCAATTGGTTAAAAAAGTTATAACTGGAATGATCTATTTTAATATATGCATTGAAAATGAATTTTACCACTATCATAACATTTATTTTATATTATTTTACTCCCTTGTAAGATTTCATATTTTATTTGAAGAAAATCCTAACTTCACTTATTCTTGGTGAGTTATTATTTAAAAATTGGTTTTTAGATGGAAATGATATTTCAAAATATGGAAACAAATTTCTTATGGGTAAAAATATTGTTTTAAAATAGAGAGATTTTATTTTTTTAGGATTATGTTATGGTTATTGGTAATATTTTATTATAATGAGTGGTAACATTATAAACCAAAGGAGGGTGATCCTGTAATATCTCTACAATGCATTGGGTAAAGGGAAGGAGTTAATTAATTAGGTTTCATCTAAGAGATTATAGGAATATACTATGATGGTTATTCTAGGTATACCTTTGATGGACATTTCAAGTTTAACTATTATGGTCACATAATTTATAAGCATTATGGTAATTCCATTTGCAACCATGAGGGTTACTCCATATGAAATAGTAATATAAAATTGATACCCCAAGTTTTCAAAATGTTTTATTTGTTCTTTTGATGAGTTTTAAAATATTAGACTTTTTAATAAGTATGAAATTTTTATATAAAATTATTTATATCATAAACTCAATGATTTATGTTATAAAGGTAAGTGTTTTGTGGGTATTCTCGTTTTTTCACTAGACTAAGAAATTTCATTCTTTTATAAACATTATGGATATTTTTGTGCTCATCCAACATTTCAAAATGTTTTTCATAGGGTCTAAGGATGTGTAATGGAATCCAATAAATAAGGTTTACTGTCATGAATGTTTTTAATGAGAATAAATCACGTTTTATTTTGTTGGTTTTATATTGTGGGAAAATATATGTGGATCCAAAGATTCAACATTGTAAAATAGAGTTATGACCAGAATCTATAAATCTCAAAATCTAAAATATATTTTGGAGTGAATTAAATTTAAATATATTCAAAATAAAATATATTAATTAATTTAAGGACTATTCCATATATAATTTTTGAAGAGAAAGATAATGAATAAAAAAAATTATCAATAAAGTGAGTATCAATACTATCTCATGTCAAAATGACAATAAACCATCAAAATAAATAATAGAAATTGTATAATTAAAATATAACCCTTTTAGAGTAAAATAAAGGGTTTTTTCCAGTGATGTATATAAATACCATAAAAATATCATAAAAATATTATTGATGAAAATACCTTTTTACTTCAAAAATCGCTTCAAAAAAATAAAAACTTCAGAATATTATGAAAATATTTATCTTTAAAATAAAAATGTACACATTAAAAGGAGTCATTAAGAAAATAAGTGTTGATGATGGTGGGAATGGTACGTTCATGCCTAGTATATTTATGCAAATATTCCTAACACATTTTTTCACCAAAATCTAAAAATAATATAATTCAAAAAAATGACCACAAGATTCATTTTAAACCATTATGTAAAATTAAATCAAAGGTAAAAAATTCAATACTTAATTTTATCAATAAAAATGGTACAAAAAAATTAGAAAATATGGATATGGAAGAAAAATAATGTTTGACCGAAAAGAGAAATATAGTTGGGTTTTATAAAAAAACATTTTCTCAACCATTTTTACTACCAAAGACTGAAAAATGGTACTATTACCTGAAAATTTCATGAATAATAAGAGTAGAAGAAAATTAAATGGTTTTATTATACAATTATTAAATATTTTCCTCTAATGTAAATTTAATTATTAATAATTTAAGTTAAAATGAAATTGAAGCATAAACCCTTAATGCATTTTAATATTTCAATCATAACCCATGTGAATTAGATAAGTCCAAATAAAAAATTAAATTCCTTTAATATTAAGATATTAATGATTTAACATAAAAAATGTTAACTATATATCCCTTATAAAAAATAAATAGGTTCATAATACCAGATATATCTCAATAGAGTGGAAACTGAGATAAACTCTCTTATAATAGTCATACCATTAAATATAGGATTAATCAACGGAATGGTTATATATATATATATACCATAAATAATAATAATATAATTAAAAATACAACATAAAATAATACAAATATATTAAACACATAATATTTGAATATCAAAGAAAATATAAAATTAATATAACCTAATGAAAATAAATTTTGTTTTTAAATTCCATATAACTTCATAAGTTTGAAGCAAAATCCCCTATGATGAAATAATTAAATATCAACATTAAAATACAAAAAAAAATATTTAAAATATTAATTTTAAAAGGTGTAGTATATACACCATATATATTAAATTAGTAATATAAAAATAAAATATTCCTTATGAAAGAAACTTAAGACTAAGTCCCTTAAAATGATCATACCATTGAAATAAGGATTAATCAACGAATTGATTATGTGTATTAATGTAAATAAAAATTAGATAAGTTTAAAGAATAAATAAATTATTCAAAATACATTACACTCATAGTCATATAATATCAATTACAAGGAAGAATCAATATAACTCAATCAAACGAAATTGTGTTTTGAAATTCATTACAAGTTGGAAAAATTCTAGTCAAATGCCCTTAGAGTAAATAAAAAAATGAATCATAAAATACCATGAGACAAGAGGGATTAATGGTATCACATGTAAAAGGAGAATTATATACACTATATAAAATAAATTATATTAATAATAATATATGCCATAAAGAAAGGAAAATGAAACCAAATCCCATACCTCATGTTTCACTTTAATTAAATATTATTTAACATAATTTGAAATGGTTCAAAAGTTGTTATTAATTTATACCTGAACTATTTTATTATTTATAATATAATAAATGACCTTTTTATAACATTTTATCAATCGTTTGTTGATAATATTTCATTATTACCATTTTTTCATTTGTCAACTTCTTCATTTTCTCATGATTATTATGTCCTGAAAATTATGGTTCTTGTGTATAGGATATAGATATATAAACTCAAAAAAAATATTTTTATTATTGATATAACATTTATTAATTATAAACTACTTTATTACCTTTCTTGAAAGTTGTACCATGAAAATGATGTTCATCTCTTTGTTGAGACGGTAGGTTGTATGTGTGAATGAGTGATGATTCCAATCCATTAAAGTGTAAAAGGGAAAGGAAGTGGATGATAAATTAATTTTAAATAATTAATTTAATTTCAAATATATCATATATATTCATTATTTTCACCCTTTTTAATATCCATGTGATTTATTAAAGGAAAAAATATTTAATAAGTTTGAAAGGTAGTAGTCTGTTGTAAATAAGATTGATGGCATTGTTTCCCATTTAATAAAGAATCAAATGGATAAATATAATTAAGTAATCATAATAGTATCTATTTATAGGTCAGATACTGGTGTTATTATATTTTCATGGTTAACATATAATTTAATGTGAAAAGGTGGTAATTAAAACATAAAGAGCTTAGTGGAGACGATTAGATTCACTTAGAAAATCCACATTTGGATCACTTATTAAGGACCATATTTCCAGCCTATTGGAAATACCAAAACCTCTAAAATGTTTCTAATATTGTTGGGAGATATTTTCTTAGAGTTTCATCCAAATAAATTTTTTTATTAGTGTAAATAAGGGAGGGGATGTGGTGGCCTTCAATAATTGAGGAGGAGTGTAATTTTTGTAAATACACATTACTATTCAATAATGAGAAGTCACTCTCAACCCATGTGCCTCCAAAATTGATAAATATTTTTATGAAGGTATTCTATGTTCTATACACACCTCAAAAACTTAAATAAAACATTTTTTAATCATGTTATTCCAATTAAATCTATTATTACTTATCTGTACATTTTTAGTTTCTTCCATGGTAACTAGTTTTCTAACCTGGGTAATTTTTTCTTTATGACTAAAAAAATGATTCTTTTTTGATTATTTTGACCAAATTATTATAAAAATAAAATACAATTTATCATATCAAAATTCTTATTTTGTGGGAATTTAATTTTTACACAAGCATATGTAATGTACATAACATAGTTTATGCTTAACCATCATAATTAATGTTTACTAATTTTATTATTCATTATGACCATAAATTAAGATGAAATTATTTCATAATAATAGTTATAATGATTCCAAATATGTAAAATAATTATCAAATTCAATTCATTAAAAAGGAATTTTTAAATTTAAAAATGAACCTCTAAAAATTCTCAAAAAATGGTTTTTCTGGAAATAAATTTCACAAGGAAAAGTAGAATTCACATTGACTCAATGATTTGTAATTTTCATTACATGAAATTTAATTGAAATATATAGATATATGATCAATAATTTTTTTTAAACTATTCATAATTATGGGTTATTCTATTTAATAAAAATAGAGAGTCATTTTTACTTAAAAGCAGTTTTTAGACAAGTGTGTTTCTACGCCTAAAAATAAACATATAAAAAATCAGGTATTAATAATAATAAATTGTAATTAATAAGATAAAATAAATCAGAATTATAATTTTTAGGATAATAAATAAAAATTATATTCATAATATTACTTTCAAAATACTTAATTTATTGAAATAAATGAGTGTTTTACAAAAAATGGAGTTTTTTACTACACATTTATAAATAATTATTTTTGAAAAAAACACAAATTTTAACCATAAGATAATTTTAAAATGAATATTTCAATAAATAAGTTCATTTTTTACAATAAAATTTATAAAATTGGAAGAAATTAGTTATATAATTTTCCCACCTAATACAATTAAAAATATTTTTTATATAATAAATAATTTTTGAATAATGTAATAAATTCACTAAAAATTAAGTCTATATTAACCAGTATATTGTATTCATCAAAACTATTTATACAAAAATTACAAAAATTAGTTATTCCTATTGATACAACAAATTTCAATGACTACGTCATAATAGTCACATTTAAATATTTTATCATGATTCCTTTAGGCCTAATGTTGTGTTTCGTATGCACTATAAAATATAGTCTTTGTTTTTAAAAATATCAGGGTGTTGTATTTTACAATCATTTAATCAATTTTTTCCTCAAAATTTTAAGTTGCACTCTGAAAAAATCAAGGTTTTGAAAATTTAATATTCTTTATAGAAAAATCACATCGTAAGAGGGTGAGTGAAAATACCTATTAAAAATCAAGGAAATAGAAATATAAAGGTCAATACAAAACTAGGTTTCCAAATAGTATAACATTAGTGGGATGTTAAATTGTGAAAATGAAGAAGAAAACAAATGGCGAATGGTTAATAGATTATTGTTGAAAACATTATTAGGATAAATCTAACAACGATAAATTCATAAATTTATAATGTATAAAAATACCATTAATTCATTATATATAAAGGTAATAGAAAAATATTTTTGTTTTAATATCCATTCCCTAGATTTCAGAAATTAATTTAAAATATGGACTTAGAATTTAAAAAACTATAACTACATAAAAATTAGAATTTGGTCATTTAATTAATTTTCACCATAGAATAATATTTTTCTTAAGACTTTGAGTATTCAATATTAGTTTTTTGTCTATGCATGAAAAAATTTAATTAACATTTAATGAGTAATAAGTCATTTGTCTTATATTTAGATGTTTATTAAAATGAAAAATATTATCACTAGTTATATAATATGATAAATGCAACACATTAATATCTAAAACTCAATAGTAACACCAAAAGTTCAACTAAATATTAATCTATCAATTTTTTTAAAAAGAAAACAATATCAAATTTTATAATACATCACATAGGATAGTGGTAGGTGTTTCATCCATGTTTCCCTTTTGTTGTAGGTTCAATCCATATAGACATTCTGTATATAAAGGGATATCACCTAGTATACTATTTTTCTTTTTTATAAAACAATATTAATAAAATTATTATAATTGTCTAAATAATATTATTAACAAGCTCAAAAATTACAGTAATCATTAAATCACTTTGTAACTACTAAGGGTTTCAATACAGTTTATTTTTTTCAAAATAATCTAATAATATTAATTTACTATTATTACTTCAACATCAATGATCATATTTACCCCAATGGTCATAAATACCTTACAAAATATGAATATAAATTATTAAATCATCATTTATAAAACATTTCACTAAAACATATATTGATCTAAAGGGTTGTATTCCCATTAATTTTTTTCTAATATTAACATTAATAAAGTTGTATTACCATTACAATAATATACCAAAGGAATATATTTTCTTTTAAAATTATGATAAAACATATACATTCCATCCCAATATGCATTAGGTTTATCCCATATCACTATGAAAAATAATAACTTTCCCTATGTTCTATTATTTTAGTCATCATAATTGTTTATAAAGAAAATTTGAATTAGCTCAAGAATATCCCTTGGGATAGTCAGACCAGGTCGGAATCAAGGTTCATTTTCATGAATAATTAATGATCGAGTCAAATCCCAATTTTCTGATTTCAGAATTATTACCCCTAGTTACATATATGATAAAGACACCTCATGTTGATTTATACATATAGGGATGTGATTTCTTAGAGAAACCACATAATTTATTCTCTACCAAAAATTTATGAAATTATTACAAAATATGAAATATCCTCAAAAACTATCATATGGTTAGACTCCAAAATATATGTTTCCCTAAATCTAGTACCTATGATTGATATTAAACTTTCTAGGATTCCAACATTAAAGACCCTGAATCCAGTATCCCTTAGCTGGGGATTACTTTATTACATTGGAATAACATACAAGTGAACAAATCTCAAGGGAACGAACAATTTCATAGCCCTGTTAAACTGGATACATTATAGAGACTTATATTATATTTCAAATTCTAAATTACAACATTGTGAAAGAAAATATTTAGAAATCTTGGACTCACTTAAAGATTCCTTCTTGATATCCTAGGAAAATTCCAAAAAATAATGGATAAGCTTAGATTCTTAAGGAGGGTAATGTTCAGTGGAATCTGTCATGAATAAATAATGAATAATCAGAATGGAAATTTTAATAATTGAAAACATATTTTATTTAATCAATTAATTGAGCATGAAAAATAATATGGAAATAATAAATGATGATCACATAGTTCCATATAAATATTCACATGGGCATGAAGCTATTTTAGGGATATCATAACTAATCAAATATCCCCATGGAAATTAATTACTGAGTTTTTAATGAATTAAATTATTAATATTGGCTTCAGGATATTTTAAATAGAGATATAAAATATCCAAAACCCTGTGCAAAAAAATTTAATATTTTTGGTATGTATACACTAAAACCCCACTTAATTCTAGTTTATTGATTTGTCTGTTGAGAACTTTTGATCCATCGAGGGGATATTTAATTACGGGGTCCACTTGAAACTGCATGTACATTGCATTATTCGAATACTGAATAGTCACCTTAGTTATTGAAAAATATTCCTTATTAATAAATATACCTTTTTTTTAATGAATATAAATTATCCATAATCCATTGGTCAATAAAATAACATTAAAAGTAAAGTTACATTTTTATAAAATGGTATGTGTTTTTCAAAATAGTCATTTCCATTATGTGGGTTTAGAAATTATATTTCTCAATATTCCATTCCTTTACCTTATGAAATAACAAACACCTTCTAATAATATGATTACTAAAATTTTATTTCTACAGTGTTTTATAATATTTTTATAGAAAAAATTATATTATTCCATAATTAGAAAAAGTTATAATGTATTTGGATATAAACATATACATTCTTCATTACAATTATCACAGTGATTATGTGTCTGATAAACATCAAACTAACCTTTATAAAATTACCAGTTAGATATTTTGTCATTTCTTTAAAAGTAAAAAAGTCTTAAACATCATAATAACACTGGTACTGATAATCATCGGACTAATAAACATAAATACTATCATAAAAATCATAAGAAATTCCATTGGACTGAATTAAGTTTATAATAATATTTGAAACACATAATTATAATGTAAGTAATACATTTTAAACTGTAATGGTGTAAATAAATATGACATCAAATATTCAGTTATGCCATATCATTATAAGATGTCATGTATCAGGGGTCCAATTCATTGCACCAAACATTGAAAAAATATGACTATTTAATGATCAAGATGACCATTGGGATGATTCCATTAAATAATAAGTCATTTCATGAGTTTTTAGATTTCTGATTTCATTTATGTTCTCTCATTCTGTGAGAGATCTAAAGATTACATTGCTTGAACATCTTGTTCTTTGTCATTAGAATGGTTTATATTTTTTTTGTTTGAAGGAATGATTTTTAGGTTTTCTCCTTATGATCTTTTTCATTGTAATTTTTGTTTGATCATTACAACAATGGAGTGGTTCTAGGGATAGGATAATATATAATCTAGTCCCTCAGATTGAGGGTAATTGGTTCTATGTAGATAAAAAAAATACTATCATCGTATTGAGTGATTTTAGAGATATGAATACATAGATAATTACATCATCTGTCAATGGACTTTCTTGGTAAGGAAAGATACAATTTTTTGTAAGTATAAAATAATGGTTACCTTTAGTTTAGTTTGTCGACTAAATTTCTTATAAGGAATAAAGACCTTATCTTTTTAATAACTTGGAATTAATTAATTATTTAAGATGCTATTTTATTAATAGTTTATTAAAATATTTAATATTCTTCTACACATTTAATAAAAATTGAATAATCATATTCATATTTCTATTCAGATTGTTTAATTTTTATTAATACGATAAATATAAGAAAAATATGTTATAATTAATCGTATTAATCCTGATTATGATTCTTATACTTTGATAAATCGGATCATTATTATTTCAAATCTTTTATGCACTTATTAATTCATATTTTTCTGATTATGATATTATAACTTTGTTAATCGCATTGAGGGTCATGTCTGATATTTCTAATCAAAGAGGTTTTTTTAATTTAATTATTTTAAACTATCTTTTAAAAATTACAATGCATCCCCCCTGATATATTGTTCTAATAAGTTGTATGAGATTAGGATCTCACTTCTCATATACTTGAAGAAATATTTACTTTATTTACATTTTGTAGGACTTTTTAATACCAGATATAAAAATGTATCTTATAAAACTTTTTTTACACTAACATTTTTTTGGAAACAAAATATTTTTTTTAAAATATTGTAGGAATGAATGTTTTTTTAAATAGAAAATTTGAATCCAAATAGACCACCAATCTTCAATGGTGATGGAAATGAGTACTAGAGAGATTAGATGATCACTTTTTTTATCAACACTACAGTTGATATAATTTTTATGTTAACTGGATATTATAAAATTCCTAATAAAGAAGTTATCAATTTTACTCATCAAGAAAAATATGAATATTAGTTGAATTATAGAGATAAAAAAACTTTTTTATGCTCCCTGAAATTAAGTATATATACTCAAATATTATCTTCTGAAGCTGCTAATAGTATTTAGAAAAATATTGAAGTAAGACATTTTGGAACATCAAAGGTTGTTGATACTAGGAGAGTTATGTCAAAAATTGACTATCAAGATTTTGATTTCTTCCCAGTTGAATGTGTTGAAAAGATACATCAGGGGTTCATTAATATTTTAAATGTTTTATAATTTATTAGTGATAAAGGTTTAGATGATGATATCTTTGTTGAGATGATAATTTACATCTTGCCTAATGAGTAGGAATCAAAAATAATCGTTGTTCGTGAGACCAAAAAGAATAAAAATCCAAATCTTAATAATATTATTGGAACTATTATATAATATGATGGAATATTAAAAAGAGATGACAAGATACAAAAAAAAATTGTGGTGTTTCCTTTTCTACAATATCTACATTACCTTAGAAAGTTTTTCTACAGAGAATTATGTTAAATCCTCAAGAAATAATAAAGTTGGTGTTAAATCTGATTCTAGAACTATTGAACACTCTGAGTGTGATTTAGAAAACATAGTCAGAAGGATTAATAGGATAGTTGGAATGAAATATTTCTGATACTAATATAAAAAGGGACATAAGGATGGAAGTGATAATAAATATAAATTTTCTCATTATGAATTCAAGAAATATGGACACATTAGGCGAGATTGTCCAAAGATTAAGTGGAAAGATAGAAAAGAAAATAATTCAGAATGGAATGCTAAGAAATATTACAAATCTAAGGGAAATGATGTTCTGAAATTTTCTGACACCTAGAGATAAAGTAGAGGTGATTCTTCTAAAAATTCGTCATATAAAGAATGTTCCTGATAGATGAACATAGGTATTTCTTCCAAAATACCGAAAGATAATTATTTCCTCATGGATAGGGTATAAACATTGGATAACCATACCAATAAGTCTTTATGTATTACTTATCATGATGATATGGATTGAAAATCTTCTATTGAGTGTTATTCCTTAGTATAAGATAATTTACTACCCTCTTATGATGACATTTCCCATTTTTTAAAAAATTAAGAAAATTTAAATTTAAATAATTGTGAAAAACATGATAATGATAAGTCCAAACCTGTTATAAATGATTAAAGGATAAATTTTTTAACATATTAAGTATCAGATAGTTCAGATGATCTTCATGGGACTATTTGTGAGAAAGAAGATATTTTTAAACATTTAAAAGAATTATTTTCAAAGAAAAATTATTTATCGATTAGTTTTGATAAACATAATTCACATATTATTACTTATGGGGATAATAATTATTTTTAGGAAAATAAAATAAATAATTAACTATATGAAAATAATATTTTTTAAAATTCACCACTCTTAAATAATATTTTGATAAAATTTACAAACAAATTCTCCCTCATGGGAATAGTTCCAGAAGGGGATTTTGTTATAAAAAATGAATTAGTAAAAATTTCTTTATTCATTAATGTTCTTTTCTTACATTAAATTTCAAAGTTGTGTTTAATAGAAAAATAATTGTTCATTAAACAAATTACAATCCCTATGTTTTCAAAAATCATATTTTTATAAACTAATGTTGATTCCAAATGTTTTGTTTTTTGACATTATAGGACCCTATAATGTTTGTTGGAAAATTTATATTTTTTTTCAGGGAAACAAAGAATTTAAAAAACAACAAGAATACTTCATACATAGATTTTGGATGTTCCAGTTATATGATTAGTAATAAATAATTTTTCAAAAATATAATCCATAGGAAAGGTAGATAATTTTCTTTTGGAGGTAATGATCAAGGAGATATTATCATAATAGGTAACACTTTTCTTCTAGGTAAATAACTTATTCCAAATGTTTTGTTTATTAAAGGTCTCAAGTAAAAAATTATAATTATGAGTCAATTATGTGGTGAATATTACCTTTTTAAATTTAGGAATGATTAATGTATAGTACATTGTTCCAAGTATGAATTTATTATTTCTTCCAATCATTATGAAAATGTTTATACAATTAAATTTGAAGACATTTGGATACAATAAATATATTTACTAAGTGAAATGGAAGATCAATCATGGTTATGTCATAGAATTTTTGGACACCATTACCAAATTAACATGTCAAACATGACTAATAAATGACATTTTAAGGATATACTAGAATATAGGTTTAATAATTCAAAATTATGTGACCCTTGTCAATGTGGTAAGCAACATAAGTCATGTTTTAAATCTATTTGTGAAGTATCAACTTATAATTCTTTACAGTTAGTTCACATGGAATTAGTTGTTCTTATAAAAATTAAATGTATTGGTTGAAAATAATATTTATATATCTTAGTTTAGGATTACACCGGATATAAATTGGTTCATTTTCTCACAAATAAATTCTAGTCCATTTGTAATTTAAAAATTTTGTATCCAAAGTAAAAAAATAGAGAATTACCCTCCCTTAATAACTATTAATAATGATCATGGTGGAGTATTTTTATATTATGTTTTTGAAAGTTTTATGTATTATACACTTTATAGAATATAACTTGTAATCTTCTAGAATGACTCAGAAAAAATTTGTAGTTGAAATAAGAAATAGAATTCTTTAATATATAACTAGAACCATGTTGATTGAATATTCAATTGCTAAATTTTTTTGGATGAATTAGTTATTAATTCCTTTAATATTATAAATTGAGTTTCCATTACAAGTTTTATTCATAAAACTCTTTATGAGTTGTGGACATAAATAAAATGAATATTTTTTTACTTCAATGTTTTTGGTTTCAATGTATTCATTCTATATATGAAAAATAACTTATATAAATTCAAAACCAAGCCTAATGAAGTAATATTTTATTTTATTCCACTACATCTATGGAATAAAGAGTATTTAGAAAAACATCTTGTATTGTTAAGGAAAAAATACATGTTAATATTGATGGAACTGACCCTTTTGTTTTTAGACATATTTAACCCAAATCCTCCTCGGATGTTATTTCTAAATATAATATTCAAAGATTGTTATAAATATCTTCTCATAAGGATAGAACACAATAATATTTTTAAAGTTAATCCTTATCAATATATCAAACCTTTTACCAAAGATAGAATTTTCAAAACAGAAGAATTTATTGTTTCTTATAAATAAAGATAGTGATAATATCATTGGTGGTGTTCATCGTCTAGTTAGGACAAGAAGATCCTTAAGGAATGAAATTGAACATACAACTTTCATATCTAAATTTGAACATAAAAACCCTAATAATGATTTACATGATGAGGATTGGATTAAGGCTATCCAATATGATCTCAATTAGTGTGATAGGAAAAATTTAATTACTTTAGTTGAATGACCTAAAGAAAATTCTATAATTGGATAAAATGGGGTTTGGGAAAAAATGGGATGAAAATGACATAATTTTTATAAATAAAAGTAGACTTGTTACTATGGTTCATAATTCAAAAGAAGATATGGACTATAAAGTAACCTAGGATTTGGTATCTAGACATAATGATATTCATATACTACTATCCATTTCAACATTCTTCAATTAAAACATCTTTAAATAGATGTGAAGTGAGATTTTCTTAAGAATTATGTTAGGGATGGCGTTTATGTTGAACAACCCCATAATCATGACAATAAAAAACATCCTAAATACATTTATAAATATAATAAATATTTATATAGACTTAAAAAAATCCATATATCATTGTATGATATCTTAACATGATTTTTTTACCAAACAACACTGCTAAGGGAGCTATATATCCATGAATTTTTATAAAATACTTAAATAAAAATATTATGATTGTAAAAATTTGTGTTGATGACATTCTATTTGGATTAACCTAACTATAATTAATAGATTTTTCTATGGTTCTTATGAAATTTGAGTTTGAAATGAGTATGATGGTTGAGTTAACATATTTTATTGGTTTTCAAATCTCACAAAACCAGAAAGAACTTTTATATCTCAACGTAATCATATAAGAGATCTGTTTATGAAATTTGGATATGATAATAATGAAAGTATTATTAATCATATTAGAATATAATATACCCCTAATATTGATGAGGTTAGGCAAGTAGTTGATCAAAATTCTTTTAGAGGTGGGATAAAACTTTTACTTTACTTAAATTATAGTATTATAGATTTAATGATTTCTGTATCCCTATGTTAAAGATAGAAAGAAAAACCAAAAGTGACCCATTTAAAAGCAGTAAAACAATTTTTTTCATTATATAAATATAACTATGGATTATGAATTTTCTATTCTTATGGAATTGTTTTTGAACAAAGAACATTTTCAGATACTGATTCTAGTAGTTCTATAATGGATATAAAATATAGTATATGAAACTTTTTATTTCCTAGGATATTATTAAGTTTATTAATTATTCACAAAACAAAATTCATTTTCACTTTCCAAAACAAAATCCAAATATTTGGCAGCCAAATGATTTTGTGCTCTTGTTTTGTGGATGCAACCTACACTCAATGATTATGGCTTGAGTTTTACAAAAACTCAAATACTATGTAATAATACTAGTTCCATTTACATAAGTAAAATCCAATAACATCACTCACATGATAATCAAAAATTTATAATACATAATTTCCTTTAGGATCACACACTTAAAGAAGATATCATTTTATAATTGATTTAAACATAAGATCAACTTCCTAAAATTATTACAAAACCTCTTCATTCTTATAAATTTGAATACATTGATCCAAATCTAACAGTTATCAATATAAAGTAATAATTCATATCAATTTCTTATTTTCCCATATCCTATATTAAATTACTCATTTTCATAGGGGGTACATATGTTTTTTTATTTTCAGAAACATTTAGTTTTCCAGATAATTATTTTTTTTCTAAAAATGTTATTTTAATGATTTTTCTAGAATCATATTTCTGTACAAGTTTTTTAGAGTTAGAATTTTCAAAAGGTTCATAAAACTCTAAAAGGTTTACCAAATTTTCAATCTCAATGTTTCTTAATAACTTTTTGGATTACGAATGTTTTTTGAAATGTGTTTCTATTTTAGAAATATCATATTTTATATCTAAAAACTATCATATTAAAATTTCTTTTAAAAGTATTATGAAACAATTTTTATACTAAAATTATCATATTCATCATTTTTAATATTATCAT
The DNA here is from genome assembly GCA_963277665.1 of Viscum album. Lineage (NCBI taxonomy): Eukaryota > Viridiplantae > Streptophyta > Magnoliopsida > Santalales > Viscaceae > Viscum > Viscum album. Next base: position 2,095,103,556 of record OY728136.1, read on the forward strand.
AATCAATTTAATTTTAAACTATTATAATTATCATTACTAACACGAATATTATATTTTGTTTTGTACTAAAACTACCATATTCAGTCTCTCAAAACAATTATATTCCATTAGTTTATAATAACCTAGAAGAATATGTAATCATACCAATGACCCTTTCCACTCAAAAATGAATTATATGTCTTTTAAAAAATTCACTATTTAATTATGATATTTATTTTAATTGTTCTATTTATTTTTCTTTTAGTTTCAGTACAAAACTATGTTTTCTTTCCAAATATTAAAGGGTTTCCTAATAAGATTCATCCGAAATTTCATAAATATGTTTAAAACCTTGATATTTAAAAATTCCTAAAAAAATTATTTGGATCAATATAATCTATCAAATCAGTAGGGTTTGAATATCAACAACTAGATATCATTTATAAGGTAAAATGACACCCCTAGAGCCAATATAAAGAGGGAAACCCTTATGTCCCACATCGGCTATCCTCTTCTTTTTCTCCTGAGATGCTACTGCCTTCAAGATTATTTGAATGATATTTCTATTTTTCATTTGATTCAATAAAATTAGTCTCAATCTAATGGAAACTATAAAAGATTAAAAGAAATTCTAAATTTATTGGGAATGGTTAGTTGAAAAAAAAATTATGAGATATATGGTTCTCTTTTGAAGAAGAATGTATAACTCTATTGATGGAAATCAGTGTGAATAAAAAAGTATAACACAAATTTTGACAAATTTTATCATGATATTCTTCAAGATCATTATGACTCTATTTTTTTCAAATAAGATGGAAAAGAAAAATTCTTGTTTTCTATGTATAGTAAATAGTGAAATTTTTCTTACAATAAAGCTTATAGTTTGGTAGGAGTACCATTGGATAGACTGTCATATTTTCCTTCTCAAAAATTTCATGATGATATTGGATCACTTTATAAGAATAAAGAAGAATATTATGTGTTGGATTATTATTAGAAAGTGAGAAAACTATCCCATATGACATAAGAAAGTCATGTAGTCACCCTATGGATTTAAGGGTTTCATATACTGAGAAGAAGAGTTTGTGATACAATCAATGTTTTTGATACTTTTCTATTATATTTTCTCATCAACATGAGAAAGATACACCTTTCTGGTTTCATATTTACTACTATCGACAACATCAATACTAGTTCTATAAAATAAAAGATCATCATGTTTCATACATAATATGAAAATTAGTGGTTGAGTGTAATAAATATTTCATGATTGCAAATATTTAAGTTTTGAACATAGAAAATATTTCATATATTAGTGAGGATATGATGAACCATGAGATATTTTTCTATTATGTAAAGAAAAATAATTTTTTTTATAACCATTATGGAGATGAATCGAAATAATAACCATCAAGGAAATAAGAGATAGTTAGAAAAAATATGAATAGGAATGTTGAGACCTCCCCACCAAAAAAGGAAAAGAAATAGAAAAACTCTTTGATGAAATTCATGATGAGTGGATAAAAACCCAAAAAAAGAAACCAGGAGATCCAAATTTTAGACTTGACCTTACTGAGGCCAAGTATTTCAAAATCCATGTTGTTTATACATTCCAAGTTGAATCATGTGAAATAAATTTATCATTTTTTATAAGGACACAAATTAGTCCTTTCTTGGACGCATCATAGAATCTCGAAAATCTATTATTTAGTTATGATTGAGTCAATATCAGATAATTGAATATTATTCTCCTCTATTATTCAAAATATTTTTCCCATTATTTTTTCCTTACGAACATAACCACTTCCGGTCTAATCTTGGTTAATGGGTTATCCAATCATGAAAATTTATGAACAAAACAACAATAGTAACATGCTAAAGAATGAAACTACATACCTCCGTAATGTTCATTTGTGTAGTCTATTTTAGATTTCCTTTGCCATTACAATATATACTAATATTTAATCCATAGATATAATATATCTATGAAAAGAAATTTCATAATTCCATAATTCACACTTCATTAATTTTTCATACCACTATTTGATTTTGAGAGTCTCAATAATGATCCATAAGTGATTCACAAAATCTTTATAGGTTTTATAATGTACCAGAATATAATCGATGAATACGAAAAAAAACCTCATGGAATTCATTGAATATTCTATTCATGAGATTCATAAAACCATAGGGTACATTAATCAATCGAAATGAAATTATTGTAAATTTTTAATGTTCATAACTCATCCAAAAAGTTGTCTTTAGAATATCTTATTTCTTTACTCCAAATTGATGATGACCAGAATGAAGTTCAAACATTAAAAAAATATTCTTCATCATTTAGTTGATGAAATAAATCATCAATTTGTGGAATAGGATACTTGATCTTTTTTATAATATCATTGATTTATATATAGTCAATGCATCGCCTTGTAGATCTATATTTATTCTTAAAAAAGAGAATAAGGGATCTACATTGAGAAACACTTGGGTGAAAAAATCATGTATTACTCTAAGCCTCATGTTATTTATTCATCTCTAATAATTCCACAATTTCCATTATATAAGGAGCCTTTTATTTTGTTTTTTCATTAGGAATTAAATCCATTATTATAACAACTTCTTGATCTGAGGAGTCCAAATAATTCCTTAAGAAAAACATTAATTTATTCTTGTAAAATTGGTGCATCCTCAATTATAAGATTAATTTCCTCATCCAAATATTTTGTTTTCTATTCCTCCCCAATGATTTAATTCAATATTCTCACTGGTTTTGGATATATATGATAATAATATGCTAATGTTTTGCATCAAAATTTATATAACTATATATCTTCCTCACAAATCATAATTTCCTTGTTCTTGCACGAAATTTCCATATCCTATTTTGAGGGAAATTCTATACTGAGTATTATATCAAAGTAAACCATATGTATTATGATAAATATAGAAAATAAAGAACATTTATGTGTCATGAAGGGGACTACCTGACATATTTTTGTTATAATGAGACTTCCTTTAAGAGTTTTGGATGAAAACTCCCTTGTTAATTGAAAAGGAAGATACATAATTTTCATGGAAAACTATGTAGATATAAAAGATAGTGATGGCAATGAATCAAGTAAAATATTTGATAAAATAAATGATATGATTAATTTACCCCACCACTACATCATTGGGTACATTGAATTTATCTAAGGAGGTTGCATGAGCTTGGTCATCTCCCCTTGGACTCTTCTATAGTAGATTCCCTTAGATATTGGGATAAAGATTTGAATAATGCCCCATTCCATTACAGTTGAATCATTGGATATCCTTGATTTGTTTCTTCCCCTTGCATTCATTATCTCGATAAACCTTTTTTATGTACTTATAACAAACACTCATATCATTTTACCATTTCCCATGATGATCCTTTATATATTTTTCACATAATTGGAATTAAATCGTTCCCCTATTCATATTTGATTCTTTACATTTTCCATTGTTATTAGAATACTTATTATTCTCCTGATTTTCTTTGATTATATAGGATCTAAAAAATCATTCTCTATTTTGATGGAACTTACAACTATTTCATTAAATGATTAAAATGTGTGAGAATCCAGTGCCCTTCGAAGACATGTCTTCAAACCTTCAAAGAAAAGTTCAATCATGTTTTTTGAATCATGTATGAAATCTATAGCATACATGTCTAGTCTTGTTAACGAAACATCATACTCTGCAACAATGTTTTATTCATATTTATTTAATATAAGAAATTTTCTTTTAATTTCAGTTAATTACTCATGGGAGGACTATTTTTGAAAGAATATATCTTTAAAATATCTGCATTCTGTGTCTTCTATTTCAGGTTCCAACTTAGTATTATGTAACAATGTCCACCACTGATCATCATATCCTTTGACACAATATACCGCTAGTAGAAACTTTTCCATTTCATTACATTCCAATGGTAAAAATATTATTTCAAGGGACATGATTCATTTCTCAGGTACCACTTTATTAGTAGTCCCACTACAAGATAAGGGCTTATTCCCCATGAAACGATCCAAAATAAGTGTATTATGGTTATTATTTATAACCTAAGTAAGTTTCCCTAATATTTTCATGATCTTATCATCTCCAACACCAATTTGTATTACCTTCTCAATAAGAAAATTCCAATATTTTCTGGGGGAATTGATTCTATTTCTTACATTAGGCTATATCACTAAATAAAAGAACACATTGAGTGTTCTCATAATCAATATGTATATTGAAACAAATATTCAAAATGAAGAATTAATAAAATTCTCATGATTTAACATCTAGTTTTCGAGGTTTCTAATGAACCTGTCTGATACCATCTATAACAACCTTGACCCTAGTATCCAAGAGTTAGTTGTTATTTTATTACAATGGCATAGATACAAGATATAACATCACCTAGGATAGATCGGTTTAGAATCCTTGAATAAATAGATACAAAAATGGATCCCATATTACATTAGTAATTAATCATAGAACATAATAAAGGAAAAGAAGATGATTCCAGGATAATTATTCCAATATTTCATCTTCATAATGTAGGGAAGGAAAAAAAATAAAATGGTTGGATAAAAATATCCAAAAGGGTTACATACATCATTAATTTGAATTAATAATATATGAAGCAAAAATAAAAAGGAATAATCAATATGGAAAATTAAATTACTAAAAAACACAATAAATTAATCAATGAACTCAGAATGAAAATGCATCTATAGATTATTTTCAACATGAAAATCTAAGGGATAATAGTAACTACGTCACGACCCAAAACTACCAGTCTCGAGCCACAACTACCCCAATCCCGCCTCCATAGGCTAGGGGCTAGCGATAAGGGCCGGAGCCATAAAAATCTTGGGGAGGAATTTTCCTATGTACCTGTACCCACACACACAGCCCACTCAATGCAGAAGTGCAGATTAAAAAAGGAAACCAAAGTACGTTCCAACCAAAAAGAATACATTGAAATCAAAAAATAGTACAATTAAAGTGATGAAAAGTGGACTGACATGTAAACTGAATAGTAAAGGGAAAAACACTTGCCCAAACAGAAAGGTGCCACAACCCGTCAACAGGTAAATGAAAGTAAATAGCTGGAGAGTCTCACACCTGAAATTCCTACTACGACCACTGAACGCAGCCCAATCTCCTGTGTCCTCTATGCTCCTCTGTAGTCTCAATCGACCTGTCTATAGTCTGTAAGTTCACACTAAGTGCGGGCAGAGCCCAAGCATGGGTGAGTATAAGGTACTCAGTATGATGCCCCAAAATCTCGAGGGAGCAACAACGGAGGTACTAAAATGGCGAGCAGTAGACATAACAAAGAACAGTGTAAGAGTACAATAGAGAGAATGCATCTCAACCCAACAAAAGAAAATAAGTAGACTCATCCAAACTAAGAGAACCTAGACACGGAAAGAACGTGGCTTACCCCGCACGTCTTCTCCCCTCCTAGAAGTAGAGTAACTGAACCCAAGGAGTGGGAACAAAAGTAGGGTTTATATATATATATATGATCAACAAAAAACCTGAATGAGTGTGTAAGGGGATCTCTATCTTCAAGATCATCCTAAGAAAAGTTTCATGTTCTAAGGATATCCATCACTGATGCCCAATAGTCCCACACGTCAAAGATCTCTCATCGCTAAACCATACAACCAAGGGTCCCACTCTAGTAATCTAGGAGAAAAGTCACTGACTAGCCTCATAGAAAGGGCTGAGTCTAAAAGATGTCATTGGGTAACCGACTCCCTAGCACAACAATTGGGTAAACCCTAAGAGGTCATCAGGTAACCCACTACCCATCCCCGCTGGTGGGTAAACCCTAAGGTCAACAGGTAACCCACTTCCCAGACCCACTGGAGGGTAAACCCTAAGGTCAATGGGTAAGCCACTGTCTAGCCCCACTATAGGGTAAACCCTGATACGCTAGTGGGTAACACACATCCTAGCCCCACTGGAGGGTAAACCCGGAACTATTCCGATAACTCCACACTGCTTGTGCCATCACTGGGGGTCACTAACATCGCTACCATGTATTGGTTTGGAGTGCATCAATGGAACCTCAGACCAACACCCTTTCATGTTTCCAAATTTAATGGGATCACTAATGACTCTCCGCACACACTAACAGATTACACCATTGGAAACCACACGGAAAAACACGTGAGATAGACTATTTACTCACTTGAAACGGACTCCCGGCAAAAAAGTTTTCCAACACCACTTTATGCCCATATAGCGTCTTGTGGGGCCCACACCTCCATCCTGGAAAAGGGCGTGTGAACAGTGCCATCGTAATGCTCTTGGAAAAACACACCAAATCGACTATTAATTCACCCCAAATGGATGTATGATGGAAAAGTCATAGTACGCTACACACAGCTTAAAAGACGGTATGTGGGGCCCATGCCTCAACTCTAGAATCAATGCCTGAAACCTCCCTGGACTACTTCATCATTATGGTGGGGTCACAACGCCACAGACGATGCCTAAAAGGGACTCCGTATGTGCTCACGCCATCTGAAACAAGAATCTTGGTGAAGCGCTAAATAACACTAAACGGGCGTGTCGCGCCATCAAGCCCCCCCCCCATCTCAGGAATTAAAAATTACCTAGAACATCTCAAAACCTTCGTCTCGAATCTAGGATCATGTCACCATAGACATAACGCGAATACAAAACATGGTTTTCATGTTAGAGGAATTTTAACGCCAATGGACGGAGACGGGGGGCAGACCGGTTTGGCCGATCCACCCCTTTTAGACCGGCGGTCCGCGACTCGGCCGCCCGGACCGCCAGGTCCTCCACAGCCCGTGGTTCACCACGGGGGCCGCACCGCCTCACCCGGACCGGCATAAGCCAGTCTGGCTCTTTTCCACCAGACCCGCGCTTCATGGGTCTCAGTCTGCTCCCGGAGTCATGACATCCACTGTCTCGTGCCGCACGTCGACTGGCGAAGCCGGCCCGCGTGCGCCCCTGGCCTCCCGCGTGCACCACCAAAGCCCGCAGCCGCTCACCCGCAGCCGACCGTGCCCCTGCCAGAGAACTTCCACACCGACCCTCTCACAGACCTCCTGCGGAGAAACCGCTACCAGGACTCGCCAGATCGCTGCATGGAGCCGCCGTACTGCCCTGGAACCACCAGAAAAACATGGGTTTTGGCCAGAAAACTTCCCAGCGCCACCTCGGACGCCCTGGGATTCGGATTTTCGATCTAAAAAGAGCATTGGAAATCTCAGATCGAACCCTACACATATATTTCCTTCTATATACAATTAAACATCATTTAGACACTATAATATGTTTTCAAAGATAATGAAGGAATTTAAAATGAAAACGCACGAACCTACCTCGTAGGGCGTAGCCCGTCGTTCCACAAATGATCCACCGGAGCCTCAACCACCTTGGAGAGGTGGGAGAGCAGCTTGAAGAAGTAGGATCATTTGTTGGGAGAGTTTCCTCGAGGGAGATTTAAAGTTGAAAGAAGGAGGGGGTGGATGTGTTTAAGTAGGAAAAAAATTAATTAAAAATTAATTGATTTTAAACACCCACCAGTAGGCCCGTACCCAAACTCTCGACAGGGTCAAGGTTAAGCCGCTCCTAGGGTAAATTCCATATTCTGAGCACAACGGTGGTCTTGAATTTTTATATGACCCTCCGTTCAGAAGTTATAATGTTTACGCCCGAGGCTGCTAAATTACAAAAATGCCCTCAGTGGCGTTTTTCACATAAGGGTCACGCCCGCGAAAGATACACCACTCCTAGGGTAAACGGCATGCTCTGGACTCAACAGTGCCCTTGGTTTTCAAATCCGAGCAACCGTTTAGGAGTTAGTCTATTTATATGGCATGTCTAGTGTGAATACACTTAAAATTCAATTTCGGCCACACCGGGGCTCGGAATCACACGCTGTCTGAACAGCCTGCTCTGGAATGACATCAAGAAAAATTTAAAAGTCTTACAGTCTCAAAATCCAGGTTCTTACATCATTCCCTCCTTCATGTTTTTCATCCCCGAAAAAAAAACTACAAAAACCACTTGGGATACTCATCCCGCATCTAGATCTCCCATTCCCAGGTGCTCTCTTGCACCCTCCCATGCTTCCACAACACTCGAACCAAAGGAATGGTCTGTCCACGTAGAGTCTGCTCATGTCGGTCCTCAATCACCACCGAGTGCTCTACCAAGGTGGCTCCATCCTCAATGTCCATCTCTCCCCAGTTAATGAAATGTGTGGGGTCATGCATGTATTTCCTCAGCTGTGACATGTGGAAGACATCATTCACCCTCTCCAGCTATGGGGGTAGTGTAAGACGGTAGGAAACCTCACCAACCCTGCACACGATCTCAAAAGGCATGATGAACCTCCGGGATAGATTGCCTCCCCAGTAGAACCTTCATGTTCCAATCCATGGGGAGACTCTCAAAAAGACATGGTCCCCCTGCTCAGACTCCAAAGGCCTACAACGATGGTCTTCATATGACTTCTGTCTACTCTGAGCCGTCCTCAACTGCTCACGAATGACCTGCACCTTCTCCATCATCACCTACACCAACTCTGGGCCCATGATGGAGGTCTCCCCAACCTCCGCCCAGCACAACGGTGACCTTTAGGGTCTCCTGTAGAGGGCCTCAAAAGGTGACACGCCGATAGTAAAGTGGTAACTTTTGTTATACGTGAACTCCACCAAGGGAAGGTGATCCTCCCAGCTTAGGCCAAAGTCTAACACGCATGCTCTGAGCATATTCTCCAACACCTGGATAGTGTGCTCAGTCTGCCCGTCCGTCTGGGGGTGAAAATCTATATTCATCTGCAGCTAAGTCATGAATGCCTCGTGCAGGCCTCACCACAATCACAAAATAAACCGTGTGTCATGGATGAAGATGATCTTTGAGGGTACTCCATGAAGGCGTACGATATCCCGAACATAAAACTGCCTTAGACTCTCCACCGAGCTCTGCTCCCTGATCGCAAGGAAGTGCACCGACTTCGTGAGTCGGTCCACTATCCCCCACATGAAATCCTAGCCCTTCGTTGTGCACGAAATCCCTATGACGAAGTCCATATATATGTCATCCCACATTCACTCTAGGATATAAAGGGTCTTTAACAACCCTGTCGAAACATGATGCTCTGCCTTCACCTGCTGACAGGTAAGAGACCAAGAAAAGAACTCTGCTACGCATTGCTTCATGCAAGACCACTAAAACTCCCATTGAAGTTCTCTGTACATATTCTCCACACTGGGATGTATAGGCAAGGGAGAAGTGTGGAATTCTCTTATCACCTCCTCCCTCATCTCCACTAGTACTACAGATCGTCCCTGGTATAGGATCTCATGAATCATTACGTCAGAATACCCATCTGGTGTGTCACCCGTGGATATCTGGTCATGCAGTACCTCGTTGTCGATATCCCACAGCTGAGACTCTCTCACATGCTCTAGGTGCAAAGGAGTCTGCATCATAGACTACATAAAAGTCGTACCATCCTACTCTACCAAGGTCATATGTAGGGAATCCAACTGCTCTAAAACATCCCACATTAGACGAGCCTGGGACTTCCTGCTAAGGGTATCTGCTATAATGTTTCCCTTACCAGGAGTGTAGATTATTGGGAAACCATAGTACTACAAAAACTTTATCCAGCACCTTTGCCATAGATTCTGATCCATCTGAGTGAAGATTTACTTGAGGCTTTGGTGGTCTGATTATACCAAAAAATACTCACCTGGAAGGTAGTGTCTTCATAACCTCAAGGAAAAGACCACCGCTGCCAGAACCAAATCATGAGTCGCACAATTCTTCTCATGGGGACTAAACTGCCTCAACCCATATGAAATAATTTTCCACTGCTGCATTGACACACACCCAGGCACATCTCATGAAGCATCGTAGTATATCACCAGCTCAACGCCCTCCTCTGGCAGCCTCAACCCTGGAGCACTAGTCAGCCTATGCCTCAACTCCTCGAAGGAATTCTGGCACTCATCAGTCCAAGTGAACGGTCGTCCCTTCTGTGTCAATGCAGTCAAAGGGGCAGAGACCCTAGAGAAGTTTTCCACGAACCTCCTTTAGTACCCTACCAAACCAAGGAAGCTCCACACCTTAGACGCATTCTTGGGTGGATCTCAAGAAAGAATTGTCTCTATCTTTTCAGGATCTATGGATAAACCCTGTTCCTAAATGACATGCCCCGGAAAGTTAACCACATGAATCCAGAACTGACACTTTGAGATCTTCCCATACAGCTAGTGCTCCCGGAGTAAGTCTGGGGCCATCCTCAAATGCTCTGCATGCTCCTCCTCTATCACAGAGTAGATGAGTATGTTGTCAATTAAGGTAACCACAAACCGGTCCATGTATGATTTGAAGATCTAGTTCATCAAAGTAATGAAAACGGAGGGGGCATTCATCACGCCAAAGGGCATCACCAGAAACTTGTAATGGAAACAACGATAACGGAAAGACAACTTCGGGATATTAGGCTCAGAAACTCGAAACTGGTGGTAGCTGAATCGAAGAGCAATCTTGGAGACCCACTTTTCACCTCTCAACTAGTCCAAGAGGATGTCAATCCTCAGCAACGGGTACTTGTTCTTTATCGTGTCCTGATTCAGGTGACAATAATCCACACAAAGATATAGGCTCCCATATGACTTCTTCACAAACAAAACCGAAGATGCCTAGGGAGACACACTGGGCCTAATAAATACCATCTCACGAAGGTCATCCAACTGAAGTCGTATCTCCCGAAGCACTGTGGGTGCCATATGATAAGCTGCACATGATATTGGGGCAGTACCTAGCTTCTAGTCAATGTAGAACTCCATCTCTCACCTTGGAGGATTTCCTAGGACATCCTCGAGAAAGTCGTCCATGTAGTCCTCTACAACGGTAGGGATCCAGGTGCCCGTAGCATCTGTTGTTCTGAGATCCATGGTTTCCAACTGATGAGAAAAAGGTCATGGTCTCCCACTCAGAGTACATGTTTACTCTGTTATGAGGTCTCGTTCACCTAGAATGGTGAATCTCGTCCCATCAGAATGCACGTATCTGACTTGTCTGCGATGAAAGTCGATTTGGGCATGAACCACATAAATCCAATCCATTCCCATGATGATGTCATAAGGTTCCATTGTGATGACCAATAGGTCCCACATGAAACTCTCTCCTCTGAACTAAAGTTCGCACTGTCTGCAAATAAAGGTCACTGGTGATGCACTTAGTGTAGGAACCTCGAGGATAAGCGCAGGTTTCAGTGCCTCTACTGGGAGCTCCAACTCTCGTACCAAAAGTAGAGATATAAAAGAGTGGATGGAACTTGTGTCTACTATTACTGAAGAAAGCGTAGAGTAAACACAAAGCGTACCACGGACCATCTCGTGTGCTGGGGGGGGGGGGGGGTCACGAACACCCATAGCCTGAAGTTGACTGCGGACCCTACCACTAGCTCCCTGAGCCTGGCGTGGGTCACCCAGTGCTGGCGGTGGAAGGACCTCAAAACTCTATCCCCCACCTCCAGGTCCTGCCGATTTTCCAGCGATGTCTCGCTGAGGACCACCCTATACTCTCCTGGGAGATCCCTGGTCACGGTGGTGCCTCTACCGCTGTGGTGCGCCCACTTCCTGCCATGATAGCTCGGTATGCCTTGTCAGGTAGTCTCGTTCTAGGTGACCTTGTATATCATAAGCATAGCATCAGCACTCACCTAACTGCCATGCTGCTCGACGGTGAGACTGTGGTGTACGACACTTCCCCTAAGTCTGCTCATGGAAGGGTCTCCTCGACTGAGGTTCTTCTCTATGTCGCCTACCTGCTACCGAAGACTATGTTCTGAAGCAGCCACCGCTAGGCCCTTCCAGCTGGCGTCCCTCATCCAAGAAGCTCTCTGTCATGAGTGCCCGCTCTAGAATCCCGACATAAATAGGGATGCACAGGGGTAATACACTAGCACAGATTTCTCTGCGAAGACTATTCTCAAACTTCTGTGCCCAGAAGTAACTATCGTGGATCATATCTTGCGAGTAGCATGTCAGATCGGTGAACCGGGCCGAGTACTGCGCCAAGGTCATCCCCCCTGCTTCAGTTCCAGAATCTCTTGAATCCGAACAGAGCATAAAAAAAGGGGGAGTACTCCTCCTGGAAGATCTATTGGAATATATCCCACATGAGAGATGACTCGTCATGGGTCTGCGTAACCAACCCCCACCAACGCCCAACCATCCCAAGAAAAAGGCTTGCAGCTATGGCTATAATCGAGTCTGATGGTGTCCATACCAATCTGAAAAGTTGGTCCATGGACTCTAGCCAGTCTACCACTGCCTTGGGATCCGGGTCCCCAAAGAAATTATATGTGTGGTGATGCGGGAATTCTCATAGCACACTCAGCCTGCGCTCAACTTCAGCATATGCTGCTGGTATTAACCACCGCTCTCCAGATGGAGGGGATACTATTGAATCACTTGGTGGAAGGGGATCACGTGAGGGTCCCTAAACTGATTCCTCATCGCTCCCCAGGTCATCATCATGAACTGGAGAGGGTGACATAACTGGCTTCTTTCTTGGGGGTATCCTGAAAATTATCAAGGATTACCGCGATCAGATTAGCATATATATAATAGTAATCCCAATGGGGAGCTGACTCAAAAATGATATTCAAAGAGTCAATCTTACCAGATGCATGTTTCAAAGTTCCCTGAAATAAATGTCCCAGTGTGCCGAGTCGACAAGTGGGTTATCAGGGTCTTGGTGAATGGATATGTCAGCCTCCCATACCATCACTATACTCCCTGGCCCGAGAGTCGCTCTCGAGACACGTCCACACTATTGCCCTAAATCACAACCAATTACTTTTTAGGGACGTCCGAACAACGCCCAGAGGAATGAACCACCTCTGATACCACTTTGTCAGGACCAGACCCTACTGGTCTCGAGCCGCAACGATTCCAATCCCACCTCTATTGAACAGGGGATAGCGACAAGCGCCGAAGGCATAACAACCTCAGGGAGGTCTTTCACTAAGTACCTCTACGCACACACACAACCCACTCAATGAAGAAGTGAAAAGTAAAAAAGGAAACCAAAGTACAGACTACAATATCCCAACCAAAAACAATGCATCGACCTCTAATAACAGAAGAAGTAAAGTGCTGAAAAGTGGACTGACAAGTAAACTGAACCGTAAACGAAAAAACATGCGCCCAACCAGAAAGGTGCCACAACCCGACAACAGGTAAATGAATTTAAACAATTGGAGAGTCTCACACCTGAATGTCCTACTATGACCACTGAACGCATTCCGATCTCTTGTGTCCTCTACGCTCCTCCATAGTCTCGATTGACCTGTCTGTCGTCTGCAAGGGCACACCAAGTGAGGGCATATCCCAAGCAGGGGTGAGTATAAAGATACTTAGTAGGATTCCCCAAAATCTATAGAGAACAACAAAAGAGGTACAAAAACTGTGAGTAGTAGATAGAACAAAGAACAATGTAAGAGTACAATAAAGAGTGTTTAGCTCAACCCAACAAAAGGAAGGAAGTAGACTTGTCCAAACCAAGAAAAGCAAGACACAGAAAGCATGTGGCATACCTCTCACGTCTTCACCCCTCTTAGAAAGAGAGTAACTGAACCTAAGGAGTGGGAACAAAAGTAGGGTGTATATATATATACTCAACAAGCAACCCGAACAAGTGTGTAAGGGGATCTCTATCTCCATGATCAGCCCATGAAAAGTCACCAACAGTTTTAAGGATATCCATCACCGATTCCCAACAGTCTCACACATCAAATTTGTCTCATCCCTAAACCTTACAACCAAGGTTCCCACTCTGGTAGTCATAGAGAAAAGTCACTGACTGGCCACATAAAAAGGGTTGAGTCTGAAAGAAGTTGTTGGTTAACCCACTGCCCAGCCCAGCTGAAGGGTAAACCCTAAGAGGTCGTCGGGTAACCCACTAGCCAGCCTCGGTGGAGGGTAAACCCTAAGGTCAATGGGTAACCCACTGCCCAGCCCCTCTAGAGGGTAAACCCTAAGTTCAACAACTAATCCACTGCCCAATAGCACTGGAGGGTAAACCCTGATATGCCAATAGGTAACCCACTACCCAGCCCTCTTGGAGGGTAAACCCGAAACTGGTCCGATAACTCCGCACTGCCTGTGCCATCATTGGGGGTCACTAACATCGCTACCGTGATTTTCTTTAGAGTGCGTCAAAGGAACCTCCGACCAATTCCATTTCATGTTTCCACATTTAATGATATCTAGAATGAGGCTCCACACGCCCAAACAGATTATATCATTTCAAACCTCGCGAAAAAACATGTGGGATAGACTATTTACTCACTTGAAATGGACTCCTGGTGAAAAGGTTGTTCAACACCGCTTTATTCCCATACGGTGTCTCATGGGGCCCACACCATGGTCCTAGAAAATGGAAAGCGAACTTTTCCATTGTGATGCTCTTGGAAAACTATGCTAAAACAACTATTCATTCACCCCAAATGAACGTTTGATTGAAAACTCACAGTACGCTACACGCAGCTTAAAAGACGACACATAGGGCCAAGGCCTCAACTCCAGCTTCAACGCCCGAAACCACCCTATACTACTTCGTCATGACTCCAGGGTAACAACGCCACTGAAGATGCCTAAAACGGACTCCATTTGTGCTCGCTCCATCTGAAATAAGAATCTCAGTGAGGCGCTAAATAACACTGAACGGACGTGTCACGCCACCGAGCCCCCTTGTCTCGTGAGTTAGAAATTCCCAAGACCATCTCAAAGCTTTTTTCTTGATCCGAGGATTACATCGTCGTAGATGTCATGCGAATCCAACAATTGGTTTTCAAGTTAGGGGGGTTTTAACGCCAACGAATGGAGAGGGGGTGGGCTGGATCGGTTCAACTGGTCCACCCCTTTTAGACATACGGTCCACGACTCGGCCACCCAGACCACCCAGTCCTCTACAGCCCGTGGTTCACCGCATGAGACGCACCGCCTCACCCGGACAGGCTTAATCCGGTCCCGCTCTTTTCCATGAGACCCGCACTTCATGGGTATCGATCTGCTCCCAGGGTCACGACGACCCCGGTCTCGCGCTGCACGCCGACCAGCGAATCTAGCCAGCTTGCCCCCTGGCCTCCCACGTGCGCTGCCGACACCCGCAGCCGCTCTCCCGCAGCCGGCCGCACCACCGCCATATCGGACCACCTGAGGAGCCACCACCGCCGGGACTCATCGGACAGCCACGTGGATCTGCCAGACCATCGTGGAACCACCGGAAAAACAAGGGTTTTGGCCAGAACACATCCTGAGGCCACCCCGGAGGCCTCAAGACTCAAATTTTCGATCTGAAAATAGCATTGGAAATCTCGGATTGAACCCTACGAATCTATGTCCTTCATTTAAAAATTAAACAGCGTTTAGATGCTATAATTTGAGTTCAAATAAAAAGGAGGAATTAAAACGAAAATGAATGACCTAACATCACAGGGCGTAGCCCGTCGCTTCACAAAGATTCGCCAGAGCCGCAACTGCCTTGGAGAGGTGAGGAGAGAAGCTTGAAAAATGTGGTTCCTTTTTTGGTAGAGCTTACACCAGAGAGATTTCATGGAGAAAGAAAAATGGGGTGGATGTGTTTAAGTATGAAAAAAATTAAGTAGGAAAAAATTAATTATTTTTAAACAACCACTAGTAGGCTCATTCCCAAACTCTCGACGGGTTCAAGGTTAAGCCGCACCTCAAGTAAAATTCACATTCTGAGTGCAAAGATGGTCTCAAAATTGTTATCTGATCCTCCATTCAGAAGTTATAATGTTTAGGTCTGAGGCCATTAAATTACCAAAATTCCCCTTGAGGCGTTTTCCACAAAAGGGACGCACACGCGAAAGTTACACCCCTCCAAGGGTAAACGACATGCTCCGGACTCAATGGTGCCCTTTTTTTTCCATCCGAGCAACTGTTTATGAGTTATTCTATTTATTTGGCATGTCTTGTGTGAACACACTTAAAATTTAATTTTGGCCACACCGGGGCTCGGAATCACACGCTATCTGAACGCCCAACTCTGGAATAACATGAAAAATAATTTCAAATTATTACAGGCTCAAAAAACGGGTTCTTACAAACTGAATATTTAATTATTGAAATGATTTAATTATTGGAAATCATGTATCTAGAAGATGAACCTCTACTATCAAGACCCTTCACACGATAGTTTAAGCCAATGGCTAGAAACACTTCTGATTCTACATGACCAAATTATTCTTGATACATCAAATAATAGATTTAATTCACAAAACATATGCCTGATAAAAATACATATATTGAGGAAATGATACATATTTATCAATATATCTCCTATTAAAATAACATTCATGGTAAACACTATAAGTGAAAATTGTATACGATTTAGAAAATAATAATATCAATGATACAAGATATATGGATATTAAAAAAAATGTAAAATGAAAATTGATCTCAAATGGTTAGTATATGAACCACATAAACATGATTCGGTGCATAGTACCTAGTAAGTCACAATGAAATGAAAATTGAGATGAAGTCCCTTACATTATGTCTGAAAGTGTTCTGTACTTAAACTAAATGTCTTGGATAATCAAATTAGATTCAATAAATACTTAATTAATAACCTCATAAACATATATTTTATTCATTATAATCTTATTATGTTTTTTATATCTATTCCAATGAGTTATACTTTTTAATTTCATTGTTCTGTGAGTGTTCATTTCATTGTTTTAGGGTTTGTTCCTTGATGTATAAATATGGGAGTTCTTACCAAATGGATGAAAAAAACTAGAAGTGGAATTAGTTAGTATTAATGAACTTACAGTAGTATTAATGGTCTAATATATCATTCAGTTATATAGAATAATTATGATTCATTAGATAAAATTTTAATAAAAATGATTATAAAATTTTTGGTTGTTTTTACGACCTTCATGAACTAGTATCATTTTATTTAATATTATGTTTTTATAATTGGTCTAGAAAATTAAATAATTTATAATACACACATTATAATATGTTTTAATAATAAAAATAGTTTTATGACTATCCTTATAGGAGGTAATGAAAAATGAAAACTCTTCTTCAACAGAGGTAGAGAATTGACACCTCAACGATGATTTTTTCATTTTTATAATTAAAAGGATATGAGAATATATTTTTTAATGAATATTAAATTAAAATAATAAAAATAAAGTATATATATAATAATTTCGATACCATGAAACACTTGATAAGGGAGGTGATAATAGGATATTAAAATAAAATTAAATAAAAATAAATTAAAAGGAAAAAAAGGGGGCTTTACCTTTCAATTGTCTCCTTGGAAACCTCTTTAAGACACTTGGATTTTGACTTTTTGTAATACCAGTGGGAATTGAAAGTGGGGAAGGGTCTTGGGAAGGGATTTTGGGATAATTTAGTCAATGAAAATGTCATATAATGTTTAAAGATAAGTGGTTTTGAGGGGTCTTATTTATAGTTAGAGGAGAGTGTGTGTTTTAATATTTTATTCATGTGTTTATTATTTTGCCTCAAGAGTATAAATATTATTGATTTACGTGAAGAAATAAAGTGAATATAGCATGTGATTTAGAAATAATGGAAGCTTTTGTCATCCATACATCTTTTATCACTCAATAATTCATTTACATAAAATGTTAAATAAAGTAAATTATCATATTTCACTATTCACCAAAAATTCAACTATTTTTTTAAAATCTTGAAAATTTACCCTAACCATTTTTTGATGGTAAATTTTAAAAATAGACCCCATTTCATGAAAATAATTTCCTCAATATGAAAAAATTAATTTTTAATTAAAATTTTATTTATTAGAAAATTACCGATTTTAATATTATAACTAATTTTACAACACTCTGAAAAACTAATTACTGTATCATAAATTTTTTTTATAATTATAATAAATAAAAATATGATTTTTGAATATATTTTATTAAAATAAATTTTGTTTTAAATAATTATATAAATTATAAAATTGTAAATAAACTTTTACGTTTGACAAAAAATACCAACACTTAATTTATCAATTTTTAAAAAAATTATGTACTTGTTACATTATATAAATATATCATATTTTCATTTATGATATTCATAAATTTTATTTAAACCATCAAAGGTGAGTTTATTTTTACAATGGCCACATTACTATTCATAAGGGTCATATTACTATTACAATGCTCATGTTACTATTTAATAGGTTATCACGGTTCATTTATACTCATAAGCTATCAGATAAATTGAATTTTTCTGAAAAGATACATACCATAAAATCATGGGATGTTATTAAATCTAAGACCATGGTTGATTCAAAAGGGGGGCTTTACCCTAGATACAAACTATGGTTAGTTTGTGTCGACATTCGGAGGAAGATGACTGTTATTGGGTGTGTTTAATAATATAAATAATTTAATTCATTTGTTTTATTTTAAGTAACCTAAATCTAAATTATATAAATAAACTATTATAGAAAATCATCGGGGTTGACTATATAACCCTAATAGGATTTTAGATGAGTAAAATTGATATTTTTCCTTGGAAAATTAAAATCAGATGAAGGAGGGAAATCATATCGAGGTGGATCGAGAGGGAATGAATGCATACGATCATCTTCATCACTAAGGAACACATTATTCACCAATGATCAATCCTAAATTAAGTTCAAAATGTTATTTTTTTTGATTTACACTCTTTTTTATTCAATTAATAATGGATTAATTTATCAAATTTGTTTTTTAGATTTTTCCAATTATCACATTAACCCTGCCACGAGTCTTTTGATTTATTTTTGAAAACTTCTTATTTCAGTTTCTATCACACTTTAATTCCCATATATATGTGATCATTGGCTTTGAAATATGGTCCAATTAGGTATTTACCCTATTTTTGTGCATTTATCCCCATCGTTCTTTACTTTATTCCTCATTGTCCCACTGGGTCATGGTTTAACATTGATAGGGAGGGTCATGTAGGGTCGAACCCCCATATTCATGGTGGTTTTGTGAAGGATGTGAAGGATGGATTAAGATAGATAATGGGTTGTGGGAAGTTCCTCCATAGGTCAAGATCTGGATCTTAGATGGTAGTGGTATGGTGTGATGGATGGATCAATGTATGGATTGAGTGGTCAAAATTTTGCAACTAGAGATTGATCAGTCATGGACGACACAAGTTCTGGAATCCTCAACACGAATCAAGGTGGAAAAAGTCGCTCAAGTGGCATGAAGAAAAACATAGAGCTTCCTAGGTATCAATTAAAAAAAATACAATATATGTTTTACCAGAACCCATGTTGTATAGTCCCATAGCTTCAGCGGCTAGGGTGTCAAGAAAAGAAAAACATCACACATCATGTGGGCCCACAAAATGTCATGTGACCCTATGTTGGTATCCTGTAATGTACTATAAGAGTACATAAGAATCTTCATGGCTCAGAACATGGGGATTTCAATAAGTACATGGGCACAACATAGTTCGTAGATATGTATAGGTACATGTGCATGACCCAAAGTACATGAGCACAACCAGATGTACATGGGCACGATCTTATGTACATTAGCATGGAAAGATGCACATGGGTATTCCACATGTGGCAGAGACACATTGTGTTGTACTAATACATGTATTATTGTTCTATATGAATATCTTATCCATTTTTAGTTGAGGAAACTACTATATATCTAGGTAAGGTAACATGTCTTGTGCCCCCAAGTGCAGGTCGTGTAATTTTGTAAAGACATTCCACCTTGCATAAATCCATCATATGAACTCAAATATTTTCCCAAGACCATCATATCCAGATATTTTTTTACATTGGACATGATGGAATCCTCATTAGTGGATTTTAGGATATGGTGTGTCACAAACCAACCTAGTTCCACCCATAACTGGTAACCCGAGCCGGTCAACGGCATGGACCAAAGGTCGTTCCTGATCCCAATGGGCTGTCAACTAGTTTCAAGCATCAAAACCAACATGATGGAATGAATTTTCCTATAAACAACAGATAAACAGAAAAATAAAAACTGATGGTAAAATAAAACTAATAGTGGAAAGAAAGTAAAACTTCACATACCTCCACGTGACCTTCCAGGTCGCCACCCAACCAATGTTCAGCCTTGATCTAATATTGAGAAATCCAGCCATGTGAAGCTAAGAAAATGGAACCTGAAATTGAAATGATAGAATATGTGTTAGCATAAAAATTCTTGGTAGGGATACCAAAAGTGAACCACGGAATCCAAGTATTTTCCAATTAAAAAACATACCAATAATACTAGTTTTAACTACAGTTATAAAAAAATAAGGATTTCATATATTCAATTCCTTTTGAAAACTAACAATCACAATTCCATTACCCTTATAAATCAAATATAGGTTAAAGAAATAAAGAGACATGCACACAAAATTTTCCAAAATAGATACTTTGAAATCGTTTTTAAAACCAATCATAAATACAATGTTTTTTTAGGAAAAACCCAAAACCAAGTTCAAGGGAATGATTCTACACACAACAAGGGAAATGGTACAAATAGTGGTCATATCAAAGTATCATGGAAAACCAAAGAACTCGGAGGAAGACAATAACATACTAATAACTGTGACTCCATCCCTGGTAGCATGCCACACATGATAGAATCAAAGACCCAAATTCTTGGCCACCCTTTACCAGGTTAGACCAAGGGGCCCAATTCCATAACAATAATACAGAATATCCATC
The DNA here is from genome assembly GCA_963277665.1 of Viscum album. NCBI lineage: Eukaryota > Viridiplantae > Streptophyta > Magnoliopsida > Santalales > Viscaceae > Viscum > Viscum album. The sequence goes on from OY728136.1 coordinate 2,095,124,340, forward strand.
TAATAAAGGTAACTATACTATACATGAACTTCCAGTGTAGTAATCATTCTCAGTAACCCTCTTTCTATGCTAGGTTTCTATGTTGTGTTCATAGAGATGTGTTTTATACATTCAAACAATAATCCATATACTTATATAACCATGTTCATGACATAATATGGCATCACCACAGTTACATCATGGTTAGTATCATGCCATTAAATAAATATTCCCCAAAAGAGTCACATACCGAGGACCCTCCTTTCTCCTAATCAAACTATGAGGCAAGATACCTAATCCAAGAGGGGTTTTCTAAATAACACATTCGAAGATGTCAACTGGGCCTTTCAACAGTTTTCCAAAACCATGATTTTATAAAATATTAGACATGAAAATCACTTAATTCCCAATATTTTTACAATGCGCAAAAAAGGTATCACACCGAGCACATAGCATGTAAACCCATTTGAAAACACCTATCATAATTTTTCTTTCATGGAAATTACACTCATGAAAATAAAAATGTACTTCTAATGATCATAAACCATACATGCCCCAAAACACCATCCAAAAATGTTTTTCACCACTTTAATAATTTAGTAAACCATTAAATCACTTTATAAACCCATTTTATGTAACACCCCAAATCTTCTATATTGATACACAACCAAATTCTTCGTGAAATACAAAACACACACCAAAACCATTTCTCAAATAACAAATACCACTTCTACAAAAATATTTCCCAATGGGCCTTTACCCCAAAAATTTACCAAAAAGGTCCCAAGTACCTTTTTAAGCCTAGATAAATCACACAAAGCATATGAAATTTCCAAACATGCCCTTTAGTTTTGAACACACACACTCCAAAACATTTCAAAATTTTTTTAAAGTCCCTTAACCTCTCCAAACAAACACTTAATCATTTACATAAAAATGAAACAAAGCCTTAAAATAACGAAACATTTATAAAACAGGACAAACAATTCATTAGCAATTTTATAAACAACACAACCATTTTATAAATAGTATTATAACAACCTAACAAGTTTCTAAACAACATTTATAATCAATCAAAACAAAGTATAAATTACTTTATAAGAAACACAAAATCTTAACCATAAAATATATAAACAAATCAAATAGTTTATTAAAAAATATATAAACAAGTCAACAAAATTACACAAAATAGAAAACACAGAAAAAACCACTTTTAACAAAACCATATAACTTCAAAAAACAATAGCAGATCGACCAACTATTTTGCAATGATGCGAATCAAGTAAAATTATTAATTACAAACATACCAGCATTAAATGGAATTATTCGAAAATGGGAAATACAGATTCTCCTATCTCAAATCAAGCGTGGATGTAAAGACATTTCTGTAGAAAGAAGAACAACATCCACAGACCAATTTTATGCCCTAGAAAAATATCAAGACGCACCCAAAAAAATCCAGGACGTTTGTGTTTGGACATATAGATAAAAACCACATAAATAGGAAAAAACAACAAAAAATGCATTCGGGTTCGTGGTAGGTCGATTGTGCTGGCTGAAAGTGTAGAAGAGGGGTGATGGGAGTGTGGCAGTTGTCGAAGAGGAGCAGAGGTGAGGGCCAAGGTGGCCTGGTAAAAACTAGAGAGGCTGGAGGTGGCCTTGCAGGTGGTGTGGAGGGTAGAGGTCAGAAGCTGTATGGTCGGGGTGTGGTGGCCTGTTGGAACGCGGATGGCTGGAGGCTGGGCTGCTGGGCGAGGGTGAGGCTGGTGTGAGGCTAGACGAGGGTGAGGGGGTGGGGTCTTATGGGTGAAGGCGAGTGTTGGGCAAGTGTGGACGGGCCTAAGGTGCGAAAGGAGGGTAGAGGGTGCGGTCAGCTTGGGTTCTAGGTGGGAGGCACCTGGGGTGACCGCGGAGGGTCTGAGTTGGAGAAGGTGAGGGCGGTGGGGTCGAAGTGCAGCGCCGCTGCATAGGGGGTTTTGGCGGCTGGAACAATATATAAGGGGGGAATCCAGAAGGGCCCTGCAATGCAGAATGTGGGGCGATGGGGTTAGGGATTGGCATTTCATTTTTTGTTCCTATAATAATAATATTGTAACAATAATAATAATAATAATAATAATAATGAAAATAATGAAAATAACTATAATAATAACAACAAAAAATTGTATAAAAAATTATAAAAAATGATAACAATAATAAAAATTAATGACAATAAAAATAATTATTATAAAAATAATAATAATGATCCAGTAAATATGATAATAATAGTAGTAGTATAAATAATGAGCAATTAAAGGTCACTTGGGCCAACTGCGTGGCTACCTCCAATCGTGTGCTGACCACGCACAGGTCAGAAACCCAATAAAATTGTTAAATAAAAAAATTTAAACCATACATAACCCAAACCTTGGTGTGAGAACCCAAATCAAAGAAATAATAAAATAAAAATAAATTTAAAAGTTGGGTGTGAAAATTATCCTAACCACAGACACTTTATGTCCCCCTAAAGTCACCCAGCCGAACCATAGACAAAACAAGAATCCATTCCCAATTGAAATCGAATGAAACCACAATACAAGAGAACATATGAAACTGAGAGGGTTCTCCCTACCACAAGAACTCAAATAGTGTTGAAATTTAACACCCAAAAAATATCACCCTAGTATAGGGGGAGACATGAAAACTCCCACCGAATCAAACTAACATCTATTGCACGAGAGAAACAACACCTCCACTGAAACATGGAACTCTCTCCCCAGACCAAAAACCCCAAAATCTAGGGAAAAACCTCTGAGAAGAAAATAATCCTAGAAGTGTACCTGAGAATAACTACAAACACTGATTCTACCATAGGCACAAACACCTCCAAATAGACAGAGATAAACTGGGATCAATCCATACAAGTGCCAAACACACATTTAAGAAAATTCATGACCCAGATAACCACATCCACAAAAACAGGACTACTGGGATTATACTAGAAAGAGTCCATCATAACTTCATGATAAAAAAATGAACAAACAACAACGTCCAAACATTAAAATCATAAAAAAACAATGATAATACATTAAATGATCAACCACCAACACAGAACCCAAAACCCAAACCGAGGCTTCACACCCCCAACAACTCTTGACTATGCGCGATCTTTTCTCCAAGACCTGTGGCTAGGGATCCGATAGATGAAGCATCTCCTACCTAATAGTCAGGAACAAGAATCCACCAGTCACAACATCTTCTTCATTCGACAATTCCTGGAGAGCTTCTTTAGAGGACCGAGATGCGCACAACGGTGGCACATCCTCAAAGGGATGTGACATGATGTCTTTGTGTGCCCTAAACATCCACACGGATAACACACCATTGAATAATCCAATAAACTAGAAGCTAGAACCACTGTAGAGGAATATTTAGAAATATGTCCCTACAGCACGCCCTGCTCACTAGATGGGGAACCCTCACGAGCAAATAGATACACTGGATTTCCAACCATCTATGCTCTGGGGACTAACTCCGCTAAGAACGCCTCATCCACTAGTTTCTCAAAATTATGGTCCCAGGAAGGGAGGACTCACTCTATGATCTATGGATGAAGACCCCCGATGAAGAGAGAAGTCTTCATCAAATCTTGTGATGCTACCTCTAGAGAAAAAGACACAAGTTCCTCGAAATGTTCAACATATTCTTTCACCATCCATTGGACTTTTTAGAAATGCATGAGCTCTTCCCTTTTCTTCATCTTCACTTCTTCACCTATAAAACATCGGATGAAGATGTATTTAAAGACATCCCTTCTCATTATAACTTGTATTGATGGCAGGGCAACGAACTCCCATTCGTCCAGAGACGGACCTTCTAACAGACACAAAACGGCATGCACTCTGACATCTTTGGGAGATTCTAATACCCTGAAGATGTGCTCAACCACTTTAATCCTCTCTACTTACTCTAACGGACCCCAACCACAGTGAAGGATATTCAATGTATGAGAAAGACCCAAAACTAGACATGAATTATTAGAAACCTTGGGGACCTTTTTTGGTGGCATTTTCATAACAACATATAAAACACAGAGCCAGAACTAGTATCAAGCCGAAACAACATCATTTAAAGTTCCTTCATCTAAAACCAGCTGCTCAAAAACCAAAAAAAATACAAACACAACACAATTTTTTTTTCGAAATCCCATTTTTATTTTAGAAATCAAAACTGCCTTCTTTTAAAGCCACTTTCCAAATACCAAACCCATATTTCAAACCAAATTAAATTTACAAAATCATTTTCCCTTTTAAATTCACATTAGAAAAACAAGGGCAAACCTTTAATTTCAAGTATGCACCCTTGTTGTCCCATGAACCGTTGTGCATGTCTTCATCCTCTTTCATCTATATGCACCAAAACACACTTCCGTTTATTCCCTCACATGTGAAAACGTTCATACAGAGTACTTGAGGCTTCACCCAAACCATCTCTCTACCAATTCCATGAAAACACCAGATTTTTATACCAATATCTTTTAGTTTTAAAAAACCATTTCACAAATTTAAATCTATTTAAAAGAAATAATTATCATTTAAAAAATCAATTTTTCATTTTAAAAAGTATACTTACACCAACCATAACCAAGATGAAACTATAACTGCATCAAAATGCCTGAGATGGGGACTAGTAGTCATGCCTTACCTGGAAACATGGTAGTAGTCCATGCCCCAAGTAAGCGTCAACAACTAGGGGGAACATAAACCGTGTACTCAGACTCCACATGGTTCACTACTCCATATGAAATCATGATGTAAAATCGGCTTGCCTTCTTTGTCATCTCTCAATCCAAAACAAACTAGAACAAGACAAGGTCTCAACTCTTGGACAACCCCTGATGACTTAAGGTTCAGAACGGGCGAGGGTTCAAGACGTCCTTCATGTTCCTACCTCTAATGTCCCAAAAGTATTAATCTCATTCTACCGGAAACCCCAAGTAACAAGGTCCTCTTTTGTTACCATTTTCTCATGAACCAACATGGGTCGACCATGAAACAACCTGAGTCAACCCTGAACCAGTCAGTCGATCTGGTCTACGACATGGCCCAAAGAGTGTCCCCAAACCCTATGGGATGGAAACCAGTGCCTAGCATCAAAAACCACATGAGGAAAGAATTTAGACCATAAATAAGAGATATAAAGATAAATAAAATCTGACGATAAAATAAAACTAACAGTGGATGGAATGTAAAATCGTGCATACCTCTTCTTGACCATCCAAGTCACAACCCAACCATAGGTCAACCCTGCTCTAATAATGCGAAATCCATCCAAGAAAACCAGAGTAAATGTAACCTACAAATGAAATGATATAATATGCATGATCATAAAAATTCTTCATAGAGATTCCAATATTGAACCACTGAATCCATGCATTTTTCAATTCCAAAACAGATCAATAATAATTTTTTGAACTATAGTAATAAAAAGAACTAGGTTTTCATATATAAATTACATTTTTAAAACTAAAAATCACAATTCCATTTCCATTATAATTCAAAAACAAGGGACAGAAATAAAGAGGAGAACACACAATCTTTTGGGGGGTGTGAAGCCTCCGTTCATGTTTTGTGTTATGTGTGGGTGGTGGAACATTTAATGTTTTTCATTATTGTTATTCTGTTGTTAATGTTTGAACATTTTTGTAAGTTCATTGTTTTGACATGAAATTATAATGGACTCATTCTTGTATAATCAAATCAGTCATGTTTGTGTAGATGTGGTTATCTGGGTTATGTGTGTTCATAATTGTTTGTTTGGCCCTTGTATGGGTTGATCTTGGTTTAGTTGTGTCTATTTGGAGGTGTTAGTTCTTATGGTAGAATTAGTGTTTGTAGTTATTCTCAGGTTTACTACTAAGATTAATTTCTTTTTAGAGGTATTTCTCTAGTGTTCGGGGTTTATAGTTTGGGGTGAGAGTTCCATGTTTCAGTGGAGGTGTTGTTTTTCTCTTTCTATAAGAAATTAGTTTGATTCAGTTGGAATTTTCAATGCCCCCCCCCCTCCTGAGGTGATATGTTTGGGTGATAAAATTGAGAACTATTTGAGTTCTTTTGGTGGGGAGAACCCTATCGTGTTATCTCGTCCTCTTATATTGTGGTTTCTTTCGATTTCAATCAGGCATGGATTCTTGTTTTTACTATTGTTCGGCAAGGTTATGTTTTGGGGAGGGAAAGTATTTTTGGTAGTTATAATTGTCTCACTAGACATTTATATTTATCTTTTATTTTATTATGTCTTTGTTCCAGGTTCTCGTGCCGCTGTTCAAGTTGGTTTCAGTTTTATAATTTTTTCGTTTAATAATTTCACTGGATTTCAGACCTGTGTGTGGTCACTGCGTGGTTGGTAGTTTCCATGCAATTGGACCACGTGACATGAAATTTCTCATTATGCTTACTATTATTATTATCGTATTTACCTTTTCATTATTATTATTTTTATAATTATTATTTTAATTTTTATTAATTTTTATTATTGTTATATTTATTATTGATATATTATTATTATTATTTTGGTTATTATTATAATTATTATTGTAACTATATGTATTATTATTATTGTTTTTGTTGTAATTATATTATTATTATAGGAATGAAAAAACTTAAATGCCAACCCCTAACCTCGTTGCCCCCCATTTCATGATTCAGGCCCTTCCGGGCTTCCCCCCTTACCCAATCTTCCAGCTGCTGAACCCACTGCAAAGCGGCGCTGCACTTCAACCCTACTTCCCTCGCCTTCTCTTGCTTTGGCTCTCTACACTCACTCCAGGCACCTCACCCCTCGACCCCGAGCTGGTGTCACCCTCCAACCTGCATTCAAGCCTCTATCCAGTTCGTGCTCTCCCCGCATCGGCCTTCGCTCGCAGGGGCCTACCTCCCTCGCCCTCATCGAGCCTCATGCTAGCCTCACACATGCCCAATAGCCTAGCCTCCGGTCATCCATGTTCCAGTAGGCCACTGCACCCCACCATCCTGATTCCGGCATCCACCCTCTACACCACCAGCAAGGCCACCTCTGACATCTCTTGTCCTTACCAGACCACCTCAGCCCTCGCCTCTCCTCCACTCCGAGAGCATCCACACCCCCCTCGCCCTCCTTCTGCACTTCTATCTAGTGTGACAGACCTTCGGGAAACCCAACCTCACTTTGGGTAATTTCTTCTTATTTCTAGTGTTTTTAACTTTGTGGTTGAATCCCAACGTCTCGGGTCTTTTTTGGTGTTTTTTAATATTTTTCTAGGGGGAGATATTGGTCTATTGATGTTGTCCGTCATTCAGCGGAAGCGTCATTGCATCTGTGCTTGATTTGAGGTAGGAAAATCCACATTTCCCCTTTCTGAATAAGTCATTTTAAGGCTTTCATGTTTTTAAATAAATATTTCACTTTATTCCAATCTTTTCAAAATATTTTTTCAATCTGCCATAGTATTTTCAATTTAGTTGGTTTTTTTAAAAGTGGTTGTTATAGTGTTTTCTAGTTTGTGTAATTTAGTTGGTCTATTTATAAAAAATTTAATAAACTGTTTTATTTTTTTATAGAATTTTTTTTAAACAGTTTTGGTTTTTTAAAAAAGTTATTTAAACGTTGTTTGAATTTCTTATAAAAGTTGTTCAAGTATTTGTTAGGTTATTATATATATTTTTCAACTAGTTGGGTTGATTATATAATTTCAGATAAGTTATTGTCTTGTTTTATAAAGGTGATATTATTTTAATGTTTTGATGTATTTTTAAGGAAATCTTTTAGTTTGTGTTTGGAAAGGTTAAGGTCCTTTTTGGAAATTTTAAAATGTTTAGGTATGTGTGTGTTAGTAACTCATGGTCTCATATGGAACTTTCATATTCTTTGTGTGATTTAGTTTGAATTGAAAAGGTACTTGGGAACTTTTTGGAAAATTATTGTTGTAAAGGATTATTAGTCTATATTTATTTAAATGTGGTATTTGTTGTTTTGGAAATGGTTTTGGAATTTGTTATGTCTTTCAAGAGAGATTTTGGTGTGTATCAATATATAATCTATGGGGTGTTACTTAAAATAGTTTTATAAATTTCTTTAGTGGTTTACTAAATTATTAAAGGGGTGTAAAACATGTTTGGGGGATGTTTTACGGTGTGTTTGGTTTATGATCTTTAGAACTATATTTTAATTTTCATGAGTGTAATTGCCATGCAAGAAAAATTATAATAGGTTTTTTCAAATGGTATTGCCCACTAAGTCCTCGATGCGATGATTTTTTTTGCCATTGAAATAAAATCTTGGAACTAAAGTGATATGTGTGTCTAGTTGTTTATAAATGTATGGTTTTGTAAAAATGTCAAAAGTCTTAGTTGGAATCATCGAAAGGGTTGTTTGGAAAACCCCCCTTGGATTAGGTCTCTTTCCTTGTAGTTTGATCACGAGACACTGAGGGTCCTCGATATGGGCCTCCTTTTGAGAATATTTATTTTAAGGCATGAGACTAACCATGAGGTGACTTGGGTGGTGCCATATTATGTAATGTTCTTGGTTTTATATGTATATGGAATCTTCTTTGGATGTGTGGCACATATCTTTGTGAACATAGCATGAAAACCTAGCATAGCAAGGGGGTTTCTGAGAACGATCACTGCATTGGAAGTTCATGTACAGTCCAGTGGCACATAGTAGGTAGATATTTGGAATTATTACAATGAGATTGGGCCCCTTTGTCTGACATAAGAAATGGTGTCAAGGTGTTAGGGAGTTTGATTCTATTGTTTGTGGCATGCTATTGGGGATGGAGTCAAAGGTATTAGTATGTTATGGTCTTCCTCAAAGTTCCTAGGTTTTTTTTGATCCTTTGATATGAGAACTATTGTTACCATTTCCCTTATTGTGTGTAGAATCATACCCTTGAACATGATTTTGGTGTTTTATTTGGAAAAAGATTTGTGTGTATGTCTAATTTTAAAAAGGATTTCAAGGTAGAGATTTTGGAAAAGTGTGTGTATGCCCCTATTTATTTATTTTCATTGTTTTTTAAATATAAGGAAAACGTAATTGTGATTGTTAGGTTTCAAAATGAATTGTATATATGAAAACCTTATTTGTTTTATAACTGTAGTTCAAACTAGTATTATTGGTCTGTTTTGGGATTGGAAAATTCATAGATTCCATGGTTCACGTTTTTCATACCTATTGAGAATTTTTATACTCATGCATATTCACCCATTTTAGTTGCAGGTTCTCATTTCTTAGGTTCTCTTGGCCGGATTTCTCATTTTTAGATAAAGGTCGTCCTTTGGTTGGGTGGTGACCTAGAAGGTCATGTGGAGGTATGTTTAGTTTTACTTTCTTTCCTCTATTATCAGATTTAATTTATTTTTATATATATTATTAATGTGAAAAAATATTCCCTCATTTTGGTTTTGATTCCCAACAATGGTTGATAGCCCATGGAGATCAAGAATTCCCTTCGGGCCATGCTGTGTACCAGACGGGGTGACCGGTTTAGGGTCAACCCAGTTTGGTTTGTGACAGGTTGTGATGTGTGGTGAGTGTGGTACATCTTCAAGAAACAGTTGATTGGTTGTGGTGATTAGGGGGGGGGGGTCATCATAGAGATGTCGGGGTTAGAAATCCCCCTTTTCACACTAGGGTGTAGGCCCCCATATTTCTCTAGTTAATGATTGGTAGAACATAATACAATAGATAATGGATCCTCTATCCATAAAGTGTATCCCCTATTATGCACAACGTCGCGGGTCCTCCATCCACCAAGTGGACCTCCCATAACCCACCATGGCGTGGGTCCTCTATCTACTGATTGGAGCTTCCTTATCACACTAAGGGGTGGATCATCTATCACGTGAATCATAATATCTAATCACACAAAAGAGTGTTTTATATATTGTAGATTGTGCACCCCCGAGATGTGGAGTAATGGTGATGTGTGGTTCCTCCACATATATTTCTTCAATGGAAGAGTGAGATATTGGGAATCAAAAAAGGACCCTTAGATATACTAATAGAATCATGTTCATAGGCCTAGGTTTGGATTTGAAAATACAATTTCTCTCTCATATTGGTATCTTATGATCATGTAAATGTTTTGGGATTCATTTCCTTCTTGCTTTTGGTTGAGCTGACTTCTATTGTATCTATCTATTTCACACAATGTGTCTTTTGGGGCATCCCAGTGGGTATATATATACTCACCCATTTATGGAATTTTCCCACACTTTTCATGTCTTATTCAAATAATATAAATTTATATAGTGACATCAGTGAAGCATAGTGATACTTGGGTGGATTTTTCGCGTATGGTATTCATGCTTAGAGATCATAAGTTTGGATCTATCATCTTTCCTCAATTAAATTTGTTATTAGGTTGGGATTCATATCTATTTGGGTGTGTATTTATACCCTTTACACATTGGTTTTATTATATTGGGCTTATATGTATTCCCAATAGTTTTTTACAATAATTTTTTTACTCTAAATCTCACAACCATTTTTATTATTCCTCTACACTTTTTCATGGAGACAGTATGGTATGTACATACATGTACATTAGGAAAAGGCCTCCCATTATGGTTATTCCTTCTTTGAACTTTTCAATATCCCCATGCCTATTTAAGGTGGTCTTATGATTTTCACACTCATCCTTCTACATCTTGATATTCCTCGGTGGGTTGGGTTGTGAAAGAGTGATATCAGAAGAATTCATTGCATTGGATGGTGTTTGGAGGTGTTCCCTTTACTAGGATTAGTTAATAATTTTTGAAATAGGGTTGAAATGTTTTGAGTGTGTCTTTTGGGATAGAGAACCTAGTTTTGGAATGGAATTCGATGTATCCAAAAACTAGGTTTATGAGTATTATTTTCTCAACTCAAAATACCTAGGAATTTTCTATAGGGAACCTCAGAACATACATTATATAGGATTTATTTATGTTACTATCATTCTTGAGTCATTTACCCATATATATAAATTCTCATCTAATTGAGGTATGTTAATACCACTTTTAGGATGTCTCTATAAATATAGACAGTCAAGTTACCAATATAGGATGGTGATGATTAACCATTGAGTGATAAGGAATCATTTTAGGGTCCATCTCATGAGTTGTTTCTACTAGGTGGACAAGGAGCAGCGCCCCCACCATTCAAATAGAATATCATACCATAAGGATAAGAAGATGACGTGAATAGGATTAATGCATTATGTGAGATCTACATCATATAAAATTGAGGTTCTATGGTCTTCCAAATCCCTAAGAGGTATAGGATTGAAATTATTTGGTGATCGGTTTTTCAAGCTTGTGTAGACCTTGACTAGTCAGAAGGTTGTTCTAGAAGACAATATTTTTCATAGAGCAACTGGGTAGTGTTTGAATTAATTCATTCATACCCATGATGAGACAATTCTCTATTATACTAAATTCTAGTAGTTTTTCATGAGTACTACCCCTCGTGCGTGTTCTCAATTGGGATTCTGGTGATTCTTAAGTTTCAGCAGGGTGGTATGACAGTTTCTAAGTATGTTGTGAGGTTCGTTGATCTTATTATCTACTACCTTGACATGGTGTGGGATGTTTTATTCTAGGTTATGGTGTTTTAGTAGGACCCCCAATGATTCATTCATGCCATCATAATCTCCTTATGTATACTTTCTTATGCTACAGTGCTAGAGAGGGCTCCAGTTACATAGTGATTCAGATAGGAGGAAATCAAGAATCGAAATCTAGAGTGTTTTTCATGGTATTGAATTTTCAATATAAGCTATAAGACATCATTCATTGTGGTCTATGTGTAGAATACATCACAACTATAGTACACAGGCACAAGGATATATGATGTGGGGTACTTCTAGAGGATCTAGTTGGCTAGGAGAGGGGTAGTAATATTAATATTATGGGATAGGACACATGGCACAAGATTACATGACCCAACACACTGAGGATGGATAGAAGGTTGTTAATGTACCACTAATTTAGAGGAAACACCATGATCAAGGATCTATCATAGATGGAAATAAAGGACCACTGGTATGTAGTGTTGGGATAAGAGAAAGTGGAGCTCTAGAGGGAAGATATTCTAGTGGAGGGTGGTGTAATGAGATACTTGCACTGCCACCATCAGATGTCCCATGCTATGATCAAACAGCTAGTAGTCGAGGTTATGGGAAGCTTCATGCTATGGAGTGTTATGATCAGGATTTGTATGAGATTATTTAAGGTATGATCTTTATCTTTTCTATACTTTTCCTAGTACTAGTTGACACAATCATGAATAATTCTATTATAAATTTATCCCTTGTCTGTGAGATGGAGATTTCAGATGTTAATGTATCCCAAATATTATAGATTAAGGTTATAATAAGGATAAATTCTTTGATATCTCATATATTCATGTTCTGTGATATTGAAATTGATAGAGAGAATTTATTGTGGGAACTCACTGTCATTGCGATGAAACCTTATGACTTTATCTTGGTCATGGACTGGATGTCCACATTTCAAGTCAAAATTTATTTTCATCATAAATGAGTCATATGTATTCAAAATGATGGGTCAATATTTTCCATTACGGGTGAAAGATACCTCATAGCTACTCAAATGGGTATTATTATCTTGATGATGAAACCCATCACCCATCAGTTGAAGAGTTTAGAAATTGGTTTGTTAGGCTCTTTGAGCTCTTATATTTCTTTGATAAGGAAGACATCATGGAATTCTTCCCCAAAGATGTCATGGAACTGCATATAAAGAGGGGATATGGACTTCTGTATTTACTTGAACCCCAATAATTCCCTTGGAGTTTGATAAGGGATAGCATGTTTTCTACAGAGTCTCCTCATAATGATAATTTCACAGGTTTTTCTAGGGAGGAAAATTATCTCTAATGTATATCCACCCATTCGAGATCCTACCAAGAGTTTGATATGTTGATAAATTACTAGCCTTAACCCAGTAGTTGAATTAGGTGCATGATGTCCTCCATGTGTTGAAAATGAGAAGATAAACATATGATCTGACACACGTTATTGGCTGGGGAAAGAGGGACATCAAGGATGGATCCACAATCATAAAGTACCCTATAGAGATCGAGGATATTTAGATGATTATTTTATGAGGCTAGACCATTACCTTGGTTCAAGTAAGGTGGCAGAATGAAAGTGTTCAAGTGAGAACCTAGGAGAGAGAAATTTAGATGTGGAGTCGTTAACCCCACCTCTTTGTGTTGATTGTAAATTTCATTTAGAAAATCCATAAAGGATGTGAAAAAGAAGAAACTTGGTTTTTTTATTTTTCCCTTCAATATTTTCTATGTATATATTTGGATTTATCATTTAATTTTACATGATTTTGGGTTGTCTTGGGACCCCAAAATTAATACATTCAGAAATATTAATTATAATTTAATACTTGTGACAACATCATTTAAGTTTAAATTGTTTCCCGTTATTCAGGACCATGGGTGGGAAATCCAAGACGATCATTGATTCCAAAAGGTTGAGTTGACCCTAGGTGTAGAATAAGGTTGGTTAGAATCAAACATTCTATGAGAGGTGATCATTGGATATTGGTTTTAATAAAAAAAATAATTTTATTAGTATGTATTGTTATAAATGACACAAATTCAACCCTCAATATGTATCCCTTTATGAAAAATCTATAGGTTTATCCAAAAAACCCTAGGAGGATTTGAGTGGAAGAAAATGGGTGTTCTTTATAGGCATATTGGGAATGGGTGATAAAAAAAATTGACTCGATCAAGGTGGATCGAAAGGTAGAAAACCGAATGGATCATCTTCATCATTGGTGGACACACTATCCACCAATGATCGATACTAAATTGAGGTAGGTCTTGTTATTTGTTTTATTTATTCCCTTTTAATTTATTTAATGAAGGATTAATATATCTTCCTTGATTTCTAGAATATTAAAATCCTTATAGGATACCGTTCCCAATTATTTTTATTTATTTCATTCGATAAATTCTTCTTTAATTTTCAAAAAAACATTCTTATCCTTCTATATGTGATCATTGGCTGAGAACATTTGTTGGACAATGGATTTACCCTATTCTTGTCTGTTTCTCGCCAATGTTCATCTATTTCTTCACTGTTATCTCACCCAATCATAGTTTAACATTATCCGGGTGGGTTCAGGTGTTATTGAACCCCTAGATTCATTGTGGTTGAATAAACAATGTATGGGGTGGTGATTTGTGGATGCATTAGGATATATTTTTGGTTCTGAGTGAAACCTCGATGGATCATGATCTAGTGGGATAGCAGCAATGGAATAGTGAATTGGATGGAGCCATATAGGTTTTAGGTGACTAAAATCTAACCACTAGTGATGTATTAGCCAGGGATGGTCCTAGATTAAGAAACAATGGACTAAATAAAGGTAGAATAAGTGGTGAAGTTAGTGAATTGAAGAATTTATATATTATTGGGTTTTAATGAACAAACCAAGCTAAACAGTGTGTACTCTAAGAACATAGTCTTTTTAGTATTATATATTTCAACCCTACCATTTACACATATTATTACATGATTTTAATTATAATTATAGATTAAATACAAACCAAGGATTGAAAATTATAGTGTCTTTGGAAGACTAGGAATATAATTAGAAAACCTGAAACCAGAATAAAACATATTTGTCAGATTAAATGGGTTGGTTGGGAGATATGATTCAGTTATAGAAAACCTTTTTAATCCTCCAAATTTCAAACACTCATCAATAAGGAATAAAATTAGTTGTAATTTATTTCTTCCCCAACTGATTATCATATATAAAAAAATAACAAAAATTTAATCATTTCAAACTACCAATCCTCAAGTATAAATACCTCCCATTCACCTTTCCTCTCCACTTAATAATTTAAATACATTATTTTCTAGAAATTTTACCTCCCAAAGGGTCACTCCAAGGTTCTATTTATTTCTCAATGTTCCATATTCTACTTTTAGTATCAAAATATTCAAGGTAATGGAATTATCCTCTTTTACCTTTTTTCGGGTGCTTATTTTTTAAAGTCTTCTTAATATTAATGATTCATTCTTTTCATGAACTCTTTGATCTTCCCATTACTTATTAAATGGTTTTTTATCAATTTGTTACCTCCATTTTTTTACTTAATATATGTCGAATATCTTCATGCTGTCAAAATCATTTCAAGAAATTTTATATTTCTCAAGAAACATTCTTATATTATGAATACCTAAAAATATTCTTTTCCCATTGGGATTCACCTATATTTAAATATAATTTATTGAATCAGGTAATTACATATATGAAACCCACATTCCCTTTTCCTGGATAAAAATTTATGTGACATTAAAGTCCTTAAGAACTTATTTACTCAATGATATTATATAAATCATGTTCAATGTTTTCATTTGGTCATTGATGAAATTATTTTTTATGACCATTGTCTCTCACATAAATTAAGACACATGAAGGTTGTGGCATAATATTTTACTAATGCATTGGGTAAATAATCAATCTCTGCATATGAATTTTTTTGTCATTCATTAGTAAATACCCTTGGTATTTATGACTTCTGACACCCTCGGGATAAACATTGGTGATATTCTTATGAATCTATAATTTTTATATCATATCCAACTTTAAATATTATGATTAATATTATTTCGATTATTATATACATCATGTCTATTGGATCAGGTCTTATTGATATGCCTCATGATCACATGCTAAGTATCTCTAATTTTTATTCACTAACTTTTCATTATGATCACCCTTTTCTTTTATGTATATCCTCGAGATACGAGATTCAGAAAAACTATATTAGGATGAAGATAGGAATAATCCTTTCATGTTTATTATATAAATTTTTATGTTTTGTTCATGTATTATGTTTCTAATCTCCATGACACTAAACTTAAATATATCATTTGTATTATTAAATTTTGTACCATGTAATGAATAGTTTATGAAACAAAAAAGTCTGGTCAACATAATAATCCATTACTTTTTTTATTCCCGTACACTTTTTCATGGAGATGAATGGGTGTGTGAATACAGGTACATTAGAAATAGGACCACCATTTCAATTATTTATTCCAAATGCTTTTCACCATTACCTTACCTAATGTAAGAGGGCTTGGGTTTTCCACATACATCCTTCCACCATCTAGGAATGGAAAATTGGTTCGGGTCATGATATATGAGTCCTAATGTTGATACTCAGAAAAAATCCTCCTCAATTAATTACCTCTTTAAATATCAAAATTATGGTGATCAATTGGGTATTCTTGTTAAACCTCACTAATCTATACCTAAATGGGATATCAATCTGGAGCCATAATGAAAAAAAGATAAAATTTTATGGACTTAAAAAACCTAAAATAATGAATTATCAATATTAATTAATTATTAATAATCATAATTCCCATTATCTATCCAATGAAATGATAAGTGCATATAATCATGATGCATTACACTCACCATGATCTCTAAACTATAACTGGGATCACTTCACTAACTACATTATATAAACATAGAGTCATGGTGTTAGATCACAAGGGGCCAAAAATCATGTGTCCAAGTTATTATCCCTTTCTTATATCACAAACTAATTCTAGATGTTATTGTTTCTCTACTATCCCATTTAATCTTCAGTAGGGAAAATCAACATGATCTATCAAGTATCTCAGTCATAAATATGTATACCACTTTATTTTTACCCACCCTCATTGGTACACCTCTCAGGCTATCTAAAAATATAAAAGTTACCATTTAATCCCACATTTAATAGGTTATATATTGGACTATAATACTAAGGGTATAGAACGCAAGCATGTTCAGATAATTTCCCTTCAAAAATCCTAAAAACATAAAGAATCATTGATAAAATACATGATAATAACTAAATAATCAAAACACAATATATAGAAATTCATTCAATGAAATCCCCAAAAATTAAATATACCATGAAAACATGTTGTAGAGACCATGAAGTCCCATAACTCATAAAAAAAACTTATGTACTATTAAAATAAATATTTATCACTTAACCACTTCGATAGGCCTGTAAATCATATGTATATATATGGTTGAGTATACAGGTATAATTTTTAACATCCTTAATGTAATATCACATGAAAATTTACGAAATCCATACTAAATCCCCAGTAAGTCAATAAAGAAATCAACTTGTTTCCAAAATAAGGTAAATTATATTATAATCCTAATAAAATATAACTCTAGAAATAATGTACACAAATAGATTAAATAATATAAAATTCATATATAGAATAAGGGTACCCTCCTATCAATTTCTCATTGAAATAGTCACCCAAAACTCCTATTCTTTACATCATCGTGCTATCATACCCTGGAATATTTATTTTTCACGCCTATGATAACATATCCTAGCCATATCTAAATAATATGATCCATATGAAAATCACATTACCATAACAAAATAGTATAAATTAGAGACATCACTTCACATATAAATATAAACTAAACCAAAATCCATTATAGACCATTAATAAGTATATATATTATATCCATAATTCATTATATCTTACATATGTTTATACACTATAACATTAATCCATCACATCCCAATAATACATGTATATCAAAACTACGAGTCTTATTATTACATATATTCAAAAAATAATACACCATAGATTGTACATTCCTACAAACATTCTATATCTAGAAAGAGAAAATGGAAGGGCGAATAGTCAAAAATCCATTTCCTTGACAACCTAGATGATTGGAAATGACAATTAACCCAAGGTCTAAAATAAGAATAAATCATCCCAACCAACTTGTTTAGGGGAACATAGGAAATAAAAAACATATTGATATATGTAGAACACAACCATTATAAGGGAAACTATCAATTTTTAAACTTCATCAATAGTTAGAATCCCACAAGGTAACCTATTTTCTATTGATGAGTGAAAATAAGTTATCTTATAAGCTCATAGTAATAGTGATTTAATACCGGTATTAACCATTTATTAATAGTAATTTACAATTCATTTAATAGTATTTCCTCATTAATACCGAATTTATATTCACATTGTCCATCCAATCCAAGGTGGTTTGAACCAATATTTGAATTCTATTTTTTATATCCACACACTTTAATAAATTATGTGATTCATATATTATATTTATTAATAATCATGCATGTCAATATGATCATTAATGTTCAAGAATCATCCCCATTTTCTTAGCACTTAAATTATTACCATACAATATTCCAATCACCAATAGAAAGCTAATACTGTATCTTGGAAGAATATAACCAAAAAATCATTAATAATTAAATAGAAACAATAAAATAAGAATTTTTAAATCAAACAAATCTCTTCACTCGAGCTGTTAATCCGTCATTATTCCCAATATCATTTCATGTAGTCCACACTATCCCATCTTCAAACTCATTAAGATCCCACCACAAAATAATATTAGCATTTCTCTTTATTGTACTAACTGTGCCATATTTTAAATATTAAAGATATAATTTGTCTAATAATCTAGTATATATATATGGAAGAAACAAATATTCCTAGTATCAATAATTATCACTGAGAAAATAATAATTTTTAATATATATATGAAATATTCTTAGATTGTATACATGTATTCAGAATTTAGTTATTAATTATGGAAATAAAATTTCATTAATATATTAACTAAAGAAATTCTATATGTGTATATTTATGTTTATCAATAATAGTAGTAAAATAATATATATATACACATTAATTAATTTTCAAATCGATGATTGATCATCTTAAAAATTTTAAGAAAGTTGAAAAGGAAAAATAGAAGAATCCTTTATAACCATACATATTTTACCAACCTTGGATGGTTCATTTTATTTTAGAAATATCAAATATTCTAGAAATAATCATAAAAAATATCATGTTAAAATAAAATTAGATAGAAAATAACATGTAGAAATAGCAATAATATGACATTATCATATTAAACCATCACATTATATCATCCAACTCATTAATTTATAATTATTATCTTAATGTAGATTCATATAAAAAATTTACCCAATACAATATTAATAACTACACTCCAATATTAAAATATAAAATAATGGAGAATTTCCAAATCCTTAACCTTAACTAGTGCCTAAAAATTCACTCTATAAGAACTGAAAGAGGGGGAAAGGTTCTCAAAATTAAGGAAATTTAACAAATAACTAATGTTTAAAATCCTATATATGTTATTTAAAATTTATGATTCATATCCATTTTAAATTCCATCATTTTTTATCAAACATGGAAGGAAATATAATATTCATTAGAGTCTTGTGAGTGACATATGATTAGTTTTTTCTTGCCTCGATGATCTTCTCATTAAATTCTCAATCAACTCCCTCTCTTAAATTTCAATATAATTTAAAGAAGGTTAGGAACATTTATCTTCTTCGTTTCATGACATTTTAATTTCCAAATATCACATTGTAGATTGTTTTAATGAATGGTTATTTTAATTTCAGTATACAATTCCTAATTTTAATGGCATTAAGACTCATAATTCCATTATCAATTGTAAACTATGACTCACTCCAAAAAAAGAGTATTTTTTCAAATGTCAATACTCATAAAAAAGAGGATAATTATATTTATGTATTTGGGAAATAATAATATTTATCTTAAGATTATGCTTACATAATTAGACTTTTACTTTCCATCATCAACAAACGAATCTTATGTATCATTTAATTACTTTTCTGTTTGATAGAAATTAAACTTATGTATGATAAAAGGAATATTATGTATCAAAATACTACATTTTTGTATTAATATTTTACTATTATGTATCATAGTGAATACTCTAATGTATTTAAAATTTAATAAATTTTGGGGTTTTACTATGATATGTAGGGCTCATATCAGGGAAAGAGTGATATTAAAGGGTCATTTCCATGAAAATAGAAATATGTAAGGGTAATTTTAAGATAAAATAAATGTTTAAATGTCATTTTCAGACATAGCCAAAATTCATATCAAGACCCCAATTTGTATAATTAATTTTTTATCCTATAATGTCTATATATAATGAAACTTACATTCTCCAAACCACAAATAACATTATGAAAAACTATAAACTCCCACAAGACCCAAGAATAGATACAGAAAGGGATTGTGAAAATCCATGAGCTTTTAGTCTCATAAGAGGAACCCATTATTTTTCAATGACATTTTTTATTTCAAATTATGTATCTTAAATTCTTAATAGTCTTAGAATATGGTTTAATTTATTTATTTTACAGTACCTAAATGATGATTAGAGTAGATATACAGCTCCAATAATTGTAAATATTATAGTTTTTAAGGATTGACCTATGGGTTTTTCACTCACCTCATACATAAAATAATTATAAAAACATATAAGTAAAATACATGTATCTATTCAATATATTTTTTATTTATAATAAAAACACTTTTTTACGTTTAGTTTCTACCCTGAAAAACAATAACAAAAAAACATCACAATTTTGGAAATCTACAAATTCAAATAACTAAAAAGATACAAAAAAAATCGTTTTTAAATGGATATTCATGTGTATATCATGAGGTTGGTTGTTCATGCCTTAATCCCTAAACCAAATTTATGAACAAGGCTACATGTTTCAATTTCTATCTATCAATGCCCCTTTTTTGAATTCTTATCCTTATAACCACCACACACAATATAAGTAAACACATTCTTCTCATCATCGATAAATAGTGACAAGAAATACCACAAAGACACTAAAACCACAAAATCCACTATTAAACCACTTTTCATTCCTGGTCATATGTCATCATTGCCTTTAAGGATAAAACGGATCCATCAATGTTAAACCATTATATAATTAATCAGGAATTTAATATATGGATATTACATATTTTTAGATGAATATCCATCACATTACACAAACCCTTCCCTAAGAACCATAATATTTTAGTGTCCTTTGAATTGTGAAATTTTTTATCTTAATTTGGTGAATGATATTCAATATATTCCATAATGATCTTCCCCTTTAGTACTCCAACTTAAAACCTTTCATTATAACCTGGGGAAAAGGAAACATAAGAAAGGGTGACATCATTTTTTTATTAAGAGTAATCCTGGAATATAGATAATCATATCACAGTGATAAGGTTATGAGAAAATGATCATAACATTAGAATATAATACCCTCCACATAAAAGATCATAAACATGAATTGTGGAGTAAATATTGGCAGTTTATAATACATGATTCATAAGGAAATCAAGAGGATAATCCATGAAATTATAACTTATTAATATGACACATTATTTTTATCAGAAACATAAACATGTAATGTTATTCCCTATAATTCATGTTGAATTTATAAAACTTAACAAAAAACCTCTTGGGAACAATACCTAATGGGTAGGATAGAGCACCATCCCCAATCATTATACTTTCTTTTTAAGGGATCGAGTTTCCCTATCTTCCCATAGTGGATCGGGTTTCCCCGTCTTTATAGTGCATCAAGCTCAGCGACCTTATTCCCATCATGATCCCATGATATATAAATTATTGCCCAAAACATTTGAGAGAGATATAGGTGTCACACGTCACATAATAAAATACATACATATTTATTCCTTAATAAAAAATATCATTCATCATATCATAAATCATGGAATGAAATTGGTTTTATAAACATCATTTAATCATAACATAACTCATGGGAAAGAAATGGGTTTTATAAATATCATTCCATTATAAACATAAAACACTATTAAAAAGAATAAGAATTATAACATTGAATTTTATCCCCATTAAAACATAAGTAACATCAAAAAATTTTATCATATATGGAAAATAATTTTTAGAGGTCACAAGAAAATACTTCTTTAGGGAAAAAATATGTTCTTCTTTGAAAACATTTTTTTCTTAAAATACTATGAAATTTTAAAAATAAAACCACTTTCGAAAATAAATTTTTATGCTTGTAATTTAATATTCATTTAATTAAGTATTCATGATGTTAGAACATTTTGGTTATGTCGTATATGCTAATTAAAACATTCCTTTTATGATTTTACAGGAAAAGTCACAAAGTACCTCGTTTTGAAAAAGGAAAAATGATTCCTTTCAAATCATGTAATAAAATGAAAAAAATTGGTAAAAATTACTTTAAAAATTATTATTATAATATTAAAAACATTTTTTAAAACAATTTTATAAAACATGTGTATGGAAGATAAATATTCACCAGATGAAACTTAAACGAAAACAATCCCAAATATTGGTAAGATTGTGAAACAAATAATCATCACATTATAATCAGTAAAATCATATTCACTAGGAAATAAATTTAATTATATAGATATGAAAAATATAATAATATTCTGGATAATACTCCTAAAATACATTCATGGGTAGTATATACCCCACATAGAATAATCATGTACAGTGTATGGCATGTGTCCCACAGAAATAAAAGTGAGACATAAATCCCTTAATACTAGATTAAATTTTACATCATGATATATATCAATGATTCAAAATAAATTAAAACATTTAATATCCTTAAAAAAATAAATTATTGATATAAAATTTCCTAGGGAAATATGTAACCCCCCCCCCCAACAAGTTTAAATGATTATTATCACATATATTTCACAGAAATAAGGTGAGATAATAAATCCCTTAAAACTTGAGTACCTTTTGAACCATGATATGAAATAAATAATAACATAAATCAAATATTTTAAAATAATTAAATAAATTAAATTAATGATATAAAATTTCATAGGGAATAATACACACCACAAAATAGAAGTGAATGGTAAATATGGCATGTATCTCATGGAAATAAAAAGTGAGATTAAATTCATTTACCTTATGTCTTGACTATCTTACTACACATAAAAACATAATTTATAATAAATATACAATTTTATAAATATATTAAGGAAATATATTCCATTATATCATACCATATATGATTAAATTATGACCATATATTACCCAGTTATGTATAGTTCTAGGTTAAAGAAATATTTCGGGTAGTAACTCCTTTGTTTATCATTTGTGTTTTTTGAAATGTTTTTATTGATCCTCTTACTCAGATAATGAATTAATTATTTCAAGAATATAAAAAATTATTTATATATCATATATATTCATAAAATTCATCCTTATTTAAATCCGTGTTAAATATATATGAAAAACAAATCACAACACATCGTGGTGATGGTAAGACATATGTACGCACGAGCGATGTTGCTATATTCTAAAAAATATTAGAAGGTATAAAGGTATACATCATATTTTTATTAACGAAGTATAATTATTTCCTAAATATTATATATATATCTTAATAAAATTGTGTACATCATAATTCCCCACATAATATGTAGTAAAGAAAAAAGGAACAATCATAATTTCGCGAGGCGGTAGTCTTCCATACACATGAACGGTAAGTTCGTTACCCATTAGATGGAAGTGTGTGAAAGTGAAGGTCAGAATCATAATATAACAGCATATACATACATTTAGGACACTTATGTAATTATATAAACATTAAATAAAAATAATTTATGGGGTTTAAGGAGGAAAAAACAAAATCATTCGTTGATGAACGTTAACTGTTCATTGGGAATCTTTTTTTGATTTGAACAAAAATACTTCATTGGATGATTTTATGACGAAATGAAATATTCTAGAATGAAGGTAAGGAATTTGGGAGGATATTTAGGAACATTTTAATGATCTAAAGGTCTATAGAGGTGTGTTTAAAAGATAATGATAGGTTCCCTTTTATAAGAGAGGTGAGCGGCACTTTTTGAAACTATCAAAAATATTAATTTATAAAAAACAAAAAATAAATCCAAATACCTAAAATATTTCATATATTCAATAATTATTGGATTAAATATGTTAATATAATAATAAAATAAATTTTAGATAGCTTTTTTTGTAACTTTAAACTATATCTTTTTTATTAATTCTTAGTTACCCTATTTTAATTTTAATTATGGTAACAAAGTTTTAAACATAAATAGGATATAATTTTAACATATTAAGTGTAAATTGAACTATAAATTACTAATTTATAATATGTTAGACAATATTTTATCCTATTTTTTCTCAATTTGTATTTTTATTACTTTTAACTAATTTAATAATATATTTCTTTCATAAAATATCATAAGTGTCAATTTTGACATTATTCATAACATTGACTTTTATATAATCAATCCAGAAAGATTAGTTATAAAAATCCCTTTAATACACCCAAAATATGTAATATAAAACTATAAAATTATTTTATCACCTTAATTAATTAATATTATTTTTATTTTGACACTTATAATGGCATTTATTTGATTATTTCTTTAATTATATATTTACTGCATCATTAATTTGTAATTATCTAATATAGTAATTTCTTCAAAAAAAATGTAAAAATAATATTCAATGATGTAGATAAATATTTTAAATTTCTTAATAATATAAATAGTTGAGAATATCTACAATTTATCTCTATATAAAAAAATATTATACTTATTAAAATTTAGAGTGTGACATTTTTTCACTCCTTTATATTTTAATAATATCTAAGTAATTTTCATGATGAACATCAATTTAATTTTTTAATTTAAAAACATATTTTTTAAGGGTAATATTAAAATAATAAAATAAAATTTGGTCATGTTATAGGGTAATTTTCTAATATTTATAATATTATTGTTACCCTTAATTACCTGATTTACCCTTAATCATGGTAATAAAAATTACTAAGTTTATTATTAATATTTTTCAGAAACACAAGTATAATATTTATTAAATTTGGTGTTTATTATTAAAATAATGGAATCTATTTATAAAAATTAAAAACACAAAATTTCATAAAATTAATTTAAAAAATAATCTCATTGATGGAATGAGAAAACTTGTTTTTAATGTGAAAATGTTCAAAAGATTGATATGTGTTTATATCCAAATTCAATGTAAAATTTATTCCTATTACCTAAATTAAAAAAAATTGTAAAAAAATAATCTAATTATACGTTAAAATCAATAAAACATATAATTTATCAATATAATTTACTTAGGTGAAAATGCTATTTTCAATTAGAAATTCAGTAATTTTCGCTCTTCTTCAAAACATGAAACTTATCCAAAAATACCAAAATTTCAACAAAATTAAATATTTATTTCCCTCTTCCAAATATTAATTATATTTTTTCATTTAAAAATTCTTAAAATTTTAAAAAGTACATTTAAAATGGGTTCTCTATTAAAATGTGGAAAATTGCCTTTTAGAAAAATATAGGTATTTATACATAAAACTGTGTTTGTTATTATCTTGTGACATTAACATATTTTGGATGAATATAAAAAATATTTTATTAACCATATAACATATATATATATATTTTAAATAAATTAAATTATTAAAATTATTTTCAATTACTAATAAAAAACAATTTGGGATCATAAAAATAAAATTATTTCCTTTATATTCTTTTGGAATATATTTTTATTTCCAATGACTTCATTTTATAAAACATATATATTCTTTAAGTTAGTTAAATTTTTTTATAATGGCTAATTTAACATCTATTTTATATATTATTATATTAAATCATTGTATTGTAATAATATATTTTTGTTTAGTAAAACACGGTCTTGCGTGTAATTGAAGTTATCAAAACAACTCAGCGTTATATGTAACACAAGAAAAACATAGTGTTGAGTGTACTGAAGTATAATATAAGTTTTTATTGTATTAAAACCTTGAATTTTTGTTGAGTATAAATAAATAATAACTTTTCTCTTTTGTATAACAGAATCTTTGTTCAGTGTTGTGTCAAATGGAAAAAAATATCGAAAAGATTAAATTGATTAGAAAAAAATATTCTATAAAATCTTGTAATGTTACACATCATGATAATTAGGTAAAAGAAAAAACTCCACAAATAACTAAAACAACAAAGGACATATAAACCACCGGAAATGAACTAAATGTATATGAAGAAACATTAATGAAACTCAAAATCCTTATATGTATTCATCCAATATATCCAAGACTCCCAGACAATGTCTTTTGCAACACCTCACACACAAATCACTGGATAATACCCCTTTAAAGAAACTTACCTAACAACTGACGAAGAGTAGATTGAGAATATAATAATAAAGAAACTAAAGTGATACTCCAAAAAGGGATGATACTACCAAGACTGGGAATGGGGAATAAAGACATTAGCCTATAAATATGAATATAACTACAAGACCCACCACTACATGAAACCACAAAAACAATCCCAATCCAAAATGAGTACCACCACACAAACTAACTATGGGGTCTTTTATGGGATTTAGAGAAAAATGGAAATAAATAGATAGGTATGGGATCCAGAGGAAAGGAAAAAATGCCAAAAAAAATTATCCACATTCATATCCAAATTCTACTGGACACACTGATACATATTAGACAGAATTGGGTGATGTGTGGAGGATTTTTATGAAAATAAATAAGATTAATTAATAAAATGTATAAGACTGTAGTACCTATACACTAAGATTTAAAACCCCTAATGGTAGAAATATAAAACTCAAAACATAAAGAAAGAAAAACCGAGGACTTCAAAATACAGAGAAATGAAAAGTAATACAAGATCAAAGAGTAAATGAGTGGAACACAAAATATCATTGAAAAACAACCTAGTTTGGTAATATGGATGATAAATGGAAGAAAATAGGATTTATGCTTTTGAGAATCATCATCACTATTGCATCAAATTTCATAATTAAAACAAAAAAATCCTGAGGGTTGAGTGTATATTGGCTATTAGAAGACATAGTGGAGTGATTATAATAAATATGTTCCCATTGAATTTTTTAATAACCATTTATACATATGATTAATCCTGTGCCAATATTAAATATTTATAATATTTTAAAAATGTTTTCAAAAATAAATATTTTCAAAAATATATTAAAAATATAAATAATTTATATTATAATTTTTTATAATTTTTTATCAATTGTATGGGAATAAATAATTATTTAATATTATTTAAATTTTATTTGGTAGTTAAATTCGATTTTATGTTTTAACCTGGAAAGTATTATTATTTGGTTTGATGATTAAAAATATAAAATGATAACATTTTTTTTAAATATTTATTTGGAAACATTTAATTAAAATGTATAAAATCAAAATAAATGGTATTTAGTGTATAGATTATTACATAAGTGAGTATTTAAAATTTAATACCTTCAATAAAAATATATTTAATGTCACTTATTATTTTCACGATATCTTAATGAATTTAAATAATCAGGGCTTTAAGCCCCAAAACCAAGAATGCATTTATTATAATAACCATTTTAAATTTTTTTTAAAATTATAAAAAGTAACCATATATGGGTACTGTAAATAATTCCTTGAGAATTATTGTATCAAATCTAAGGAAACACACCAGTCCACAATAATTCTTTAGTTCCTTCAATTAGATAAAATTAATGTTTTCTATGTAATCTATTTATGAAACTATATATAAAATGACCCTAATTTCCGATCTGTAAAGAGTTACGGGGCCCATGAATACTCATTTTAATATTTTTTCCAATACTAGTATTATATAATTAAATTAAATAAGAAAATAAATTTTTTATTAATCATTAAACAATATGTAATTTTTTTAATTAAATAATCAAAATAATAATAAAACATGAAATGATTACTATTTGTAAATTTGTTTTGATTTTCTAATTATATATTATGAAAACTATTTTGTTTCATATGACACTTAATATGTTAGGTTTTCATTATCCTCTTGAACTGCATGAAGAAACATCCTTTATTCACTCTACCAGCTCTACTCATACAGTTGTTGGGTATATTATACTAATATATTAATATAAATTTCACTTGGAATGTATATATATATATATTAGAATAATATAAATATACTATATAATCATATTAAAGTTTTTACAGATGTACATGGGATATATAATTTAATACAAAATCCAAAAATTGATTTTTTGCATGGGATTAATAAATTAATATAAGGAGATAAAACTTTAAACCTGTGAGAAATATCAAGTCTATGTCTTCTAATGTTAACATGTTTTGATACCCAAGTCAATAAAACATGGTGAGTTATTTCAAAATGATCACTTGTAATCCATCATCAATATATTGAGGAGGGACTAACATATCTCACATGGTCTTGTAGGTATTGATCGATTGGGTTCTTGATGAGAGTTCCAGAACAAAGGTAGGGTGCTGAGTAACTTCAGGTTATGAATTTATAAGTATTTTAATGCACCACACAACTAACCAATAGTATCATAGATTTATATAATATAAATGGTTCTTATAAAAAAATAATTTATTAGAAACACCTTAGATAAAAAGATAAGGATGATTTTTTTTTTATTTTGGTTCACCATAAGTTGTGAGAATTTTATTTTTGAAATATGAAGAATTTAATTCCCTATTTTAAAATTTTAATACTTGGTATTAGTAAAATCTTATTTTATCATGTATAGATAAATAAAATTTAATAACTAAAACTAGAACCCCTCTCTGAGGACTATTCTTGAAAAATACATGTTAAATAGAAATAATTTCATTCATTATTATTGAAACATGATGATAGTATTTGGTCATGATAAATAGTTTTATATTCTGGATAAAAAAATATCAATGAAAATTTATTTATAACTACCAATGGGAGTATGAATATTATCATAACAATAAAGAATATGTCAATGATATTTCTTTTATCAATCTAGTAACCACAAATTTATTGTCAAAAAAATCATACGAATTAATGTAAAAGTTCAATATAACTAAATAGTTAAAATAGATTTAAAAAATTAGTCTATGAAAGAGAATTATGAAATATATAAGTAATTATTTCAGTGTGTAATAGGTATTTGTATACCTATTTTAACTCATATACAATGTTTGATCGAATAAATTTAAAAAAATATAGGGGTTGGGTTTTACACATCAAATAGAATTATTTATAGTCATAATCCTATTATATTTTTTATAATAATTTATTTACTTCATTAAAAATTACAACATGAATGAGATTAAATAGTATCTTATGCATCTCATTATATTGTTAAAGACTATTGAATTGGACTTATGGATATTTCACCCTAAACATTTCCTTGTGATTGAGAAAGCAAAAGAGAAATGAAATTCCAAAAAAATATGAAATATAATTATACAATATTTCCAATGTTAGAATATTAATTTTGATAAACTAATTAAGGTTATTATATTCATTATAAAAATGATGAACCTTGTTTATATGAAATAATTATTTGCGTTATAGTTTTCATTAATGTGTTACATGTTCAAAAAATATTACTCATTGAAAACAACATTCCTAATCTATTGTCTATAAAGGATTGTCATGCGAAATTATTCTCAATAGATAAATTAGGAGAAGAATCATTCATATTAGGTATAAATATCTAAAAATATATATCAACAAATATTATTATATTAAATCATGGTATATATACAGGTAATTAAATGATTATAATAAAAATTATTGATTCAATAAAGGATATACATGAGTTGTACATGGAAAGAGTCGTTAAAAGTCTTGATGGCATTCTTACATTAAAAATGTAAATTAAGAGATATATTAACTTATACCATGGTTATATGTTCCATCATTTTGGTTTGGTTATGTTTACAACTAAATGTGTCATATTCATCAATCATGATAGGTAGATTCCAATCTGATCTTAGTGAAGATAATTAGATGAATGTTAAAAACATCTTTAAGTATCATCTGAAAACTTATGATACATTTTTGATATGTGGAGATAAAGAATAAAATATTTTACAGGATTACAGTGATAGAAGTTTTCAAATAGATAATGCTGATTTCAAATCATGATCAAGATTTATATTTCCCCTATATGAAGGTGTTTCTAGTTGGAGAAGTTACACGAAAAAAATAACAGATAATTCTATAGTGGAATCTTGGTAAATTCCTAAATTTTATATGGGGAAAAAATATTTGGATTAAGTAGGTTATCACTAAACTATAATTTTTTCATGAAATATGGAACTTATTAAACTCTTTTCTGGTAATAATTTAATAATTTAAAAAACCTAAAGAGATTAATTATCACCATAAATATAATATAATTCTCCCATGATATCTCATATATACTAATATTATATATTGTGGTGATGTATAAATCATCAAGGAAACTCTATATGATAATGTAGAAGATCCCTAAATTAGACCCCTATAAAAACAGCAGCACAAATCCCTTATATGGTAACTAGGTAATAAATAAAAAGGAGATTAGATCTAGTAAAAGTTAGAGATGTTTTAGTTTATTACCTAGAGACCAATCATGGTATGATGGTTTAGGATGATTCTTGTAATATGTATTACATTAAAAATAAATAAATAAATGATTCCATTATCATTATTAATTTTTATGTTTCTTTCAAAGGATATGTACCCAGATTCTTATATTCATTGAAACTATAACATATGGTATAATATATATTTCATATGGTATTACATCAATTCTAGTTAAGGTATATCATATGCCTTGGTCTGGGAATTTCATAAATCCAAATATATGATATTCCACTAATTCCATATATATTTCATCATATTTTATAATTCATATACTATTTTATGATTTATATAAAAAAATAGAATATTTTGAGATCAGAATTAGAATATCCCAAACACATATTCTATCAATGATTTGGATTCATATGATTAATCTTTTAAGAGTTATATCATATTAAATTTATAATAAGTTATAACTACCTTTATGTATACTTATAATATATGGAAAAATTAATAGTAAATTGATATCATCCTTACAGACTCTTTAAAGGTGTCATGGCCTTGATAATGCGTGTGATAATTCCTCAAGAAAGTTGTTGATCGATATTCTCTCCCTTAAAATCTATCCTTATTCTTCTCCGATTACTACATAGAGGTAATATCATTCCATGAGAAATATGGATAATACTAAACAAGTGTTTGGTAATTCAGTCTAAGACATGGATAGACCTCATACAAATGATTCTATTGGTTGATATTAATTATCATTATTAAGAATATATTAAATGAAAAATCATCATCAATTTATGAAATAAGGTATATATTTTTCATTTATATTATACATAGTTTTAGGTTCAAGTTATTTTTAATCATTGTTGTGTGTTTATAATTTTCTATATTACATTGATTAAGTGTTAATCAGTCCTTAAAGACCAAATAATGGTATTAGAGAAGTTTCATGTTGTTTAAATCACTAAACTGTGTTTAATGTTAGGAAATTTGAATCATATTGTATATCATATTCCATATATTTAATGATTATTAAAAATTTTAAAATTATTATACTATATGATATGGGATACAATAATATGAAATATAGTCATTCCCAAAGATATATAATATCGTAGGTGATGAAATAGTTCAATTTCTTCAGTTTTTTATGTACTGTTGTGTGTGATTTGTTATACAGTAATAAGTTATATCATTAATGCATGATTCATGTAAAAAAATAATAATATATCCCTTATTATGTAAGTGATATCATATGATAGAAACCCAGGCACATAAGGGATAGTACTATTCAACAGAATGCTTATTCGTGTCCATGTATAACAACAAAGCATGTGATGAATATACATGTCTTAGTGGATGTGTTGGGAGAGCCCATATACAATGATGGTTTTATTGTATCCAATGGGTAATACGCTATATCATGATAAGGAATCAAAATTTTTAATTAATATACCTAATAAAACTTTACAAGAATCATGGAACCAAGAGATAGGATCCTCATAGTTTAAAATTATAATTATTTTGTCAAAAACAATGTACATCGGTCTTGATGAATTTCATCAATGTAGATAGTGTTCATGTGATGCTGAATCATGGTACACCATCAATATGCTTGATAACCCCAAATAAAATTCCCTCTAGAAGTGATCTACATGTTCTTTTTGATGGCATAACAATACTATCAGATCTTCAGGTTCTAGTTTGGAGGTTTTGTTCATCTTTCCCAATTTTTTTTATCAAAATAACAATACTTTCAGTCTTGGAGGATCAAATCTTTAAATATATCATGCATGAGGGTATGTGAGAAATATGGTCTGTTATTTCATTCTTGATATAAAATCGATAGATATTTTTTTTGGGATAAATATATAGAGATGTTCGGATATTTAAAACAATATGTCTCACACCTGTGTGTATAAAAAAAATGACATAATGAGATATATATATATATGTGTGTGTGTGTGTGATTTTAGTGTATAATATTATTAATTTAACATAGTCCCGTAAAAAATTAAGTTAAAATATATACACCAAGCCATATAATAAATATTTAATTAGTATTTATTATGTCATCTACTAACTTCCACAATGATAAATTTATTATATTTATAGTCTAGTGAATAAATATTTATCACACGTATATAACTCAGTCTATCCATCCTCCTCAATACTTATTGAATATCAACTAAATATTTAAATAAAAACAATTCATTTAAAAAAATTAAATAAATATTATATTCATGGTTTTCTAAATAAATGTTTATATATTATCATAATCAAATAAATATAAATATTTATTTTTAACACTGTGAATAATTAAGATAAAAGTAAACATTATTTATTTGTATAATTAAATAATTACCATTTAAATAACTATTCTCATAATATTCAACTCTTATATAATGATTCAATATTTTAGATTAGAAAAAAAAATTCTTAGTCTTGAGAATTTTATTTATTCCATGTTTAAATTTAGATATTATTTAATTATGATCTTGGATACACTTTATGTGTAACCCTTTGGGCCTCTTTCCCCTTAGCATTATGGGGCTTTCAAAAAGTCGAATATTACAATCTAACAATTGGTTAAGGCATTGATAGAGAAATATGACATGTTACAATGAAAATATCAACATATTAATTTTTAGTGGTTAATATAATTTCTTTTTTCCTGATATATCCAATCAAGAAAGTTACATACATCACATCATCAACCTGTGTTCTTGATTTATCTTCCCTTAACCATATGAAATGAACTCATTTATGTATATGATCATGGAATTTATCAGATAGTTATAATTCAATCAAAGGGATTGAGAAATCAACTTCTATAAACATGTATGGGACAAATCCTTTCTTAACATATTAATTCATGATATATCACTCGAGAAAAACCCCCAATTTATCATACTTCATCCTGATCATATGTTGTAATGATTTTGGGATATATGTCAAAGTATGTCACTCATGATATATATTTGTACTAATTATAATGTTAATTTACCTTTAAAAAAGTTGTTATATAATATTTCTAATGGCATGAAAACATATGGAATTTTTCTAGTTGGGAGAGACCTTATAATCTCTATTCTTGGATATTATCCCTAATGGCCCTAAGGCCTTCTTTTTTATTTTATTATAGATAATCCCCATTTTAAGGGATGAAGGGAACCTATACCAGACCCGCAGGCCCAACGCACAAGTCCAGACACAACTCACAATACATGACCCGAAGGCCCATAGGCATACTATGCCCAATACATGACCCGTAGGCCCAAACCATAATAACTGCCCCTCTATTCTTGGATATTACTAAGTGAGAATTTGATGAGTTGAAATATAATCTACATATGAGTAATCTAATAAAAAATATAACATACTATACATCCCACTAAATATTTTTATCCTATCCCTAAGACTAAATACTATAAATATGTCAACATATCAAGGATCACATCATAGTGGGAAATTTATATATCCTTTCAATGAGAAAAATTCCAATAGGAAAAATCATATTAATATCACATAGAAGATAAAACAACATATTACAATAAATAGATAAAATATTTAATAAATTGAATTTAAATTAGTAATTTAAATTAGAATAGTGAAAATTTTCGATGAACCAACTCTAATAAAACCTCACATTCACTGGAGTGATTTTATACTGAACTTTAGCTGCTTCAACTCATGTGATAATCATGATCTTGTTAAGAAAAGTATTCATTTGATAGGGTCATTGTGTTTTCCATCATGGAAAATTTTCATATTGGGACATATCTATATGAGAAAAATCCATTAAGAGATAATGAATATGAAGGAAAATTATTATCCATTCATTTAAACTTGTATATTTGGAAATGAATAACTATTTTAGTGTTATCATAATACATAGTGATAAAATCCTTACTATTAGTTACCAAATGAATCTATTAAATGTAGTTTTTCGTCTAGAATATCTATTTATTAGCATCAGAGTTTTCAATATTCTTATAACCTAATATGGAATTTCAAATCATAGGACATTATAAATTCATCCAACTCACATCCCCTCTATTGAGGTAGAACACATATCTTGATTGTTACTTCATATTTTCCTTAATTATTTATAAACTAGTATCTATATACCCCATGTTGAATAGTTCTTTATATCCTCAAAACATAGTGTGCATATTAGTTCTTAGGTACATTAGGATAGTATTAACTGCCTTCTAATATTAGACTCCTGGGTCTAATTTAAATCTTACAAACATAGAAAAGGTATAGGAAAAAATCAATCCTAGTACATATCATTGAGTAAAAGATAGAACCTGTCATATATATGTATGGAATACTTCTCCTCTTATTCCTATCCTCTTGTATCTAGGTACAAGTCTTATTATAGGGATGTATAACATCTGACCTTGTTAAAATTTCTAATTAGATAGTTCTATGTTGAATCTATTTAGTACCTTGTTAATGTATGTGAATGGTAAAACATTGTAAAATTATTTTGGTTATGATTTGGAATATTTTTTGTTCCCCTTCTTGTTTTGGTGTATTATAGGATTCTTAATGATAGATAACATTTTTTAGGGATAATTATTTAAATTTATAGGATGTATATTTATTTTATTTACCGTAGTGTGGGTATAAATGTCTCAAATAACTTGGAGGGGGTACAGATATACCTGGGACTTTTATGTGGGGTTTTTTTTCACTTCTTGTATGAGACATTTATACTATTAATATCTATATTACGATGTATGTCAATCACTTGGAAAATTCTTTCAATCGGTTTACAACATGAGAATATAGAAAGCTGCAAAATACTATGTTAAGCACTAAATCAACTTTAATCCATAATTATTTTTATTTTGTAAGATCATCAATAGGGATTAATTTAACTGGAGGCACTATGTTTTTCAGAATATATGAGTTTTGGGAATTTTACGCCATAAGGAAAGAATTTATAACATAAATCCCTTCAATTTAGTAGGTTATATCATGAAACAAGTTTGATCTCTCTCATTTGATGCACATATATCTACCTATCATTCCCTTGTGTTTTCCAAGTGTATTTTTGGCGACTTGACCTCCTCCAGATTGTTTCATTTAGTGTTTGATCACTATAACAGTTGCATCGTTTCTCCCTATTAATAAATCTTCCTATTTATTCTCTACCATTGGTAGCGGTAGTGGAGTTAAATGTGTTTATGGATCTTTTTGTGATCTATTTGGGACTACTACTGATCCTTTTCACTTTTCCATCATGAATTATTATTCTAATGATGGCCTACTTGATTTCAATCTCCATTTTCAAAGTCAATTAGAATTCCTCTGTTCATGAGGTAGGTGTATCTATGCAAGTGGTTCTAAAATTGATTAATTTAACATTTGAAATGTACTTTTCAGAAAAGATACATGTTTTTAAGGGTAATTGAATTAAAAACAAGTTTTTATCACACCAAGTATTTTATTAATTCAAATAATTGGTGGTTTTGTTTTTTGAATATATTTTTAAAAACATAGCACATTGTGTTACCTAGTGTAACGTCCACCATTCAAACACACTCTCAAATGGAAAAAATGGGTTGGTTACAAGACCTAAAGTGTCCCTCCTCATATTCTAGAGGCTACCAACTAGTATTGGGGGTGTGATAAATATTATAGGGACACTATACCCCCTACTATAGAGTAATAATACAATGTAAATAAATAATTTAAATAAATATTAGAGTAAAGGAAATAGAGCGGAAAAAATGTCATATAACTATGAAATAAAATTAGGAAACAAATACTATAATAATAATAAACCATGTAATGTTAGTCTCAATTGAATCTACTATCAAATTGAAATAAATAGAAAATAAATGAATGAAATAAAAAAAAATAACTCAAAATACCCCATTTTTAAACCCCATAATTGGTCATGTATCAAAAATTAACCCCAACCAGTTAGAAACAATCAGCAACAAGATCCATTTCCCTAGTCTAAACCCAAATCCGTGTAATTTTCTTAGGTACCAATCTATGGCTAGAATATGGTCTGAGTAAAACACTTTAGTTTGACACAACTATTTTTAATTGAAACTAGTATGATAATAAGTTCATTAAATAAAGCAACAAAGAGGTGTATTGATTAATAAATTTACACAATACATAAATAAACCTAATTAGAAACCATGTTGGAATGTATCTGGGCATATAGGATAACCATTCCAACAAAAACCATATATCTGTGGAAAAAGAAACACAAAAACCTAGAATAAGCCTGCTATATAAGTATTACACCATCAACTATATGAAGGTAACTATATAATAATTACAGCAAGAAACTAGGTGGAGCCCGTTAAATATAAGTATTACAGCATGGGATTTGGTAGAGTCCCTCAATATTATCATTACAGCATGGAACTGGGTAAGACTTCCTTAATATAATTATTACTATATTAAACTAGTCCAACACCTTGTATAAGAATTTTAACATTGGACAGGGTAGATCCCACTCAATATAATCATTACAGAATGGGATTAGGAATATTTTGATCAATATAATCATTAAAACATGGGACTCATTTTATCCCACACAATATAATAATTATAATAAGAAGGCCAACACATGTTATACATACAAGGATATCACATCATATGGATCAATGGTTAATTCTAAAATTTCTATTTATCCTTCAGTTACACATATCATTTATCAATTTCATCTTAAACCATTTACATTCCATCAATTTCAATAAACAAATCCATTTCTATGGTGAATCTATATTAATCAATCACTAGAATCTCATGTTATTCAAAACACACATTAATCCATTTGTCAAATCACATATATATTCAAGGGTTCGATCAACTAACATCTATCCATAATCCAGGTCTCTATCAATTGGACCCAAAGGGATGCAATTAAAAATCCATTTCATCATTTAATTAATTAATGTGCATGTCATGTTGGTGAAATTGAAATATTTCACATACTTGAAAATTAAGCATACCATAGGCTTTGGTTTTAGACCCCCTAACATTATCTAGTTATTTATAAACACCACAATCTGTAACGCCAATAGAAACAAAGGTATTTGAGATCAATAAGTGGAACCTACATTACAAAAAACTATGTTAAAAAATAAATCTATAGTCAAAAGATTCAACCACTAGAATAGAGAACGAAGGAAGGGAGGGAAAAACCTAAGCATAAAGACTCATCAGAGATTGAATTCATGATTGGGATGTCCATCATAGGGGAAATATTTCCAAAAATCCTAGAATTAACATTCTATCAAGAGAGGAATGTTTCACCGAATGAATTATGAAAGTAATAGGTGGTTCCACATTTAAAATTGACGAAAACATGAAAAAACATGGCATAAAATACTCTTTCACATAAGGTATTTCCTTTTTAATAGATACATAGAAATACTATTCACCTCACGTTAATTCTAACCAGGATTTTTTATTACATTATGTAAATTAGGTTCAGGATGTGTAATCACTTCATGTCATGTTCCAGTTCATGACATGTTTCTGGTGATAGTTACACATCGTGTAACAAGTAAACATAATGTAAAATACCTATAGACAACTTCAAACCTTTTCTCCAAAGAAAAGGTATGAATCAACACTGAATCATTTTGAACTCATGAGAAACCCTTTTAATATCTTTTAACACATTTATACTTAGACTCCATTAGTTCAAACCAACAAACATCTGTGAACTTTTGAAATAAATTTCACCCCAGTTGCCCCGAGTATATGGTTATTTTTTTACAATGACATAGATACCAAAGATAGAGTCACCAAGGATCAATCATTTTAGTAGTATCTAAGAAATATATACAAACATGTATCCCATAAAATATTGGTAATTAAACCAAGAACATAATAACGGGAAATAAAATTCATCCATGACACTAATTTAAAGAATTCAACTTCATATCCTGGGTAATGAAAACAAATAAAAGGGTGATCTAAAATGACTACTAAGGGTTAAAAACATTAGAAACATGAATAAAAAATAATTGAAGAATAATAAATATGTCATAATCAATATGAAAATGTAAATAGATGAAAAAACACATGTGATTTAATCAATAAACATGGAATGATAAAGCATCCATAGATTTTGTCAAAGTGAAAATATCAAGGATAGTAATAACTGAATAACTAATATATTAAATGATATATTATTTGATATCATGTATCTAGAATATGAACCACAACCATAAAGACCATTCACAAGATAGTTTATATACATGGGAAGAAACCCGTCTAATTATTCTTGTACACAAACGTGAAGGGTTTCTTGCCAACTATTTTTTCTCATTAGACCTACTGATGCATCAATGTGAAATATAATATCAATCCCCACCCATTACTACAATTCCAAATCATTATTAATATATAGATTTAATTCATGAAAAATATTACTTATCAAAATATTAATTTTTAGTAAAGGATATGAATTTATTGATATTTTCCCATTTAAAAAAACATTCAAAATAAACATCATATGTAAAACTAGTTTGCACATTAGAAAATAATCATATCCATGATACAATAAATATTTATATTTAATTGAATATTCAATGATTTATGTTCATAAATAAAAATTAAGTACTTAAAGAAAATTATTTATGAATATTCTATATGTCCGACCTAAATTAAAGTGAGACAAGAAACCCTAACAATTAGTAATCAATCGAATTGTATGCCCCATATAATTAGTCATCATCAAATGAAACATTTAATACCATTAAGGATAAGATATTAATGACATGATATGTCAAAATTGAATTATACAAACACTCTATACAAGGAATAAATATTGAATAGGTCATATCTCATAGAAATAAAAGTGAGACGCGAATCCCCTTACATTATGTATGAATGCATACTACACTTTTACATAATATCCTAGATAATCAAGTTAGATTCATTAATTACATAATTAATAACGTTTTAAAAATATATTTGATTTAATATAATTTAACGAAGTTAATTTATGGAAATTTTTATGAGTTATAATGTTTAATATTTTTGTTCCCACACTGTTTGTTTCATGATTTTATGTGTAGTTCCCCTATGTATAACTGTGATATTTCATTTCAAATAGAAGAAAAACTCCGAAAATGAAATTATTTAGTATTAATGAACCTATATAAGTTTAAATGTCCTCATATATAATTTTTTATAAGGTATTAAAATGATCATTTAGATAAAAAGTCAATGAAAAATGATTACTTTATTTTGGAGGTTTTTTCAACCATTAAAAACTAGTATCATTTTATTTAGTATTATGTTTATATACTCATTCCAAAACATTAAATAAGTTATAGTAAAAATATTATAATATTTTTTAACCAAAAAATGGTTTTATGACTATCCTTGATGGTGGTAATGAGAAACTAAAATTCTTAATCCACAAAGGTGGTGAATCGACACCTCATATCGATGTTTTAATTTTTAGAATTAAAAGGAGAGGCCAAGATACTTGATGATAAATATTCCCTTAAAAAATAAAATTATAGTATATATAACATACAAGAGTTACCATTCCACATTTTATATGGTATGTGAGGATAGGATGAACAAAGTAAAAAAATATTAAAAGACAATGTATGAGGATTTTACCATTTGAATATCGTCTCCTTGGGAACATCATTAAGATACTTGTCTTTGGAAATCTGGTATGATCAGTAGGCCTTAGATGTGGATAATAGGATTGGGACGGTATTTCGGTAGAATTTAGATAATCATCAGGTCTTACAAGGTTTGAGTATAAGGGGTGTTGTGGGGTGGTATTTATAGGAGGAGGAGAGGGGTGTTTCTGATTATTTTATTCTTTGGTTTGTTAATTTGGATTAGGACTATCAATAATGATGATTCTCATGAAAAAATTCCATATATAAGGAATTTTATTTCAAAATAAAAATTAATTACATCATTCATAAATCATCCATGACTCATTAATTCAATTATTTACTTTTAATGTTAAATACTGTAAATTACTATATTTCAATATTCACTTAAAATTCAACTATTTTAGAAAAATACCAAAACAAATCCTACCCATTTTACAACATGTTGATTTCAAAAATTGACTCCTTTTTTTTAATATAATTTTCAAAATATGATAAACTTAATTTCAAATTAAAATCATCATTTATTCAAAATAAATATAGATTTTAACATTATAACTGATTTTATGCCACATTGAAAAATTAATTATGGACTCATAAAATTATCTTATAATTATAATAAAAAAATATTAATTCCTAAATCTATTTTATGAAAATAATTTTTATTTTAAATAAATATTTTAATTATAAAATTATAAATAAACATTCAAATTTAAGAAAAAAGAAAACACTTAATTTATCATTTCTAAAACAATTATTTAATTATCTCTTGATATAAATATATCATATTTTTATTTATGATATACCTAAATTTTATTTATACTATAATAGGTGAGTTTTTAATTCTAATTTACGTATTATTATTCCTAACGGTAACATTAATATTCTAGCATTCATGATAATATTTAATAGTATATCAGAGTTCATTTAAGATCGGTGTTTTAGGCAACGTAAGATATCAAAAAAAATTATTTAAGAAGATAAGTACTGTAAAATCATTGGGTGTAATATTAATCCATCTTTAAATTTTTTCCTCTAAATGTTTCATGAATATTTACTTCTAAAGAGATGAGGGTGGTTCTTCTTCACAACATCCCTAGGTTCCCACGTTGCTTCTTCCAATTTATGGTTTCTATAAATATTTTTTACCAGTTGAGTCATCCTATTTCTCAATACTTGATCTATATCGTCATGAATATTTATAGGTTCCTCACAGAAAGACAAATGAGGTTTTAGTTATATATATTCAGAGGTGAATACATGGGTTTTGTCTGGCATGTACATATTTAATAATGATATGTGGAACACATAATAAACATTGGAGAGACATTGTGGCATTTTTAATTGGTAAGATAAATCTCCAATTCATACTGGAATTTCAAATGGTTTGATATACCTAAAGCTTAATTTCACTTTCTTACCAAACATTGTGACACCCTTCCATGTAGATACATTCAGAAAAACATGACCTCCCTCTTAAAATTATAAATCCCTTCTTCAGTTTTCATCATATATATTTTTCTTACTCTGAGAATATTTAATATGTTCTTGTATAATCATTACCTTTATAATTGTTTCTTCAATAAGTTTTGGGCCTATAGGTTACCTCTCACCAACTCTATCTTAAACATCTTTTTCCATATCATTCTTCATATGGAACCATTTGAATTCATAAATGGAAAATATTATTATAGGAATACTCTAGTAATGATAAATATTAATCCCATAAACCTTGAAATACATGTGAGCATGAAATCAATATGTCTTCCAATGATTTAATAGCCCTTCCAGAATATCCATCATTTTGAGTGTGATATGAAGTAGTCAAAGGAAAATCAGTATCAAAAGCCTTCTGAAGACACTTCAATAATTTTTATTTAAAATGAGGATCTCAATCAAACACAATATATATAGTTTTACCATGAAGTATTAAAATTTTATTAATATATAGTTTTCCTAGGTGATAAAGAGGTAAATCATTTCTTATAACATGGTGGTGTGCCAATTTTTTAAGGTTATCAATAATAACCAGTATCATATCATTCTTTTTATGGGGTCTTTGGTAATATAGTGAAAAGGTCAATAGTAATTTCATCCCACATTAACATAAGAATATATATAGGTTTCATGTATCCTCTAGGATATTGCCTCTTATACTTCACTTATTGGAAAACTACTCATCTTGACACATAGTGAGTAATTTCTCACTTATTATTATCCCACCAAAATTGTTATTTCATATCTATATATGTGTTGGTACTACTAGGGTGTATAGAGAAATTTTAGCCATGAGAATCCTCCAATAGTTCCCTTTTTTGCTCAAGTATTAATGGAACACATAACCCCTTTCCAAATTTTAGAATTCCAACCTCATTCACAAATTCATCCAACCTTCCATCCATAATGTCTTTAATTTTATTTTTGAAAATTATCACCATCTGATTGAGATATTTTTATCTTTTCTAAAAAAAATTATTTCTAATAAATTTTAACATGAGATCTCTCTCAATCATAATTTTGTTCAGAACACCGTTATCTTTCCTTATTAATGAATCTCCTACATTATTTTATTTTCTTTAATTGTAGTGTATTGAGAAATTATTATATTTGTGTAACTCAATCCATCATCTTTGTTTCATGATGATTTACTTTTGTGTAAATATATATTTCAATGTATTGCGATCAATATATATATCACATCTTTCACCGTAAAGATATTGTCTCCATATCTTTGGAGAAAATATTGGGGCAGATAACTCAAGATCATGAGTGGAATACTTTTGTTGATAAATCATCAACTTCCTTGAGTTATATGCAATAACATTATCATTTTTCATAAAGGAAAATGCCAAAACATTCATAGATGTATCATTGTATAACATAAACCCATCATTTCATTATGGTAGATTCAAAATTGATGAATTTAAAAATATTCTCTTCAATTCTTCAAAAAAATCTTCATACTATTTTTTCTATATGAACTTAACTCCATTAATCGTGATCTTGGTAAAAATGTTAGAAAATTAGGAAAAAATATGAAAAAAACACTAATAGTAACCTTATAAACCAATGAAACTACATACCTTAGTTATTTTATTTGGTGTATTCCATTCTCATATTTTATTTCCCTATATAGGATCATCTTATATTCCATCCTTATATACAATATACCCATTCAAATAAATTTCCTAAATCAATTTCTAAATTTTCTTTATAACTCTTTCATCCTAAAAGTCTCAAAAAAATCCTATAAGTGATTCTTATGGGATTCATATAT
Source organism: Viscum album (assembly GCA_963277665.1). Classification (NCBI taxonomy): domain Eukaryota; kingdom Viridiplantae; phylum Streptophyta; class Magnoliopsida; order Santalales; family Viscaceae; genus Viscum; species Viscum album. The sequence goes on from OY728136.1 coordinate 2,095,167,598, forward strand.
TTTATAGTGCACCAGAATAATCATCAATGAACATCACAAAAATATCGTTAAGATATTCCTTGCATATTCTGTTCATCATATCCATAAAAATAGAGATTTCATTTTTCAATCCAAGTGGAATTATTTTTAACAAGTATTCTTCATACCTAGTTTGAAAATCAATCTTCAAAATATAATTGTTCATTACTAAAAATTGATTATACCCAAAAAAATATCAATCTTAGAAAAATATGTAGCTCCATAAAGTTGATCAAATAAATCATCAATGTGAGGGGATAGGTGCTGTTTATTGCAGTAGCATTGAATTTGTATAGTCAATGCACAGACTCATGAACCCATCATTCTTATTAACAAAGAGAATAGGGGATCCAAATGGGGAAACACTAGGTTGAATAAATCTTGTTAGTCCCGAAAGGCCAAATAACATGAGAGGGGGTGAATTAGGCAATGAAATATTTAAACCTCTAACCCTTTAGATCCTGTTTCACTGATAAGAAAAACTCTTTTCTCTCTCTTTCTTATAGAAAAATATAAACAGATATTAAATCCTGCATCAGACGCATCAATTTTTACATGGTTTTCCCACACTGGGCTACGTCGAAGAAGCATACACCGGCGATGTACTGATGTACCAAATCCACTATAAGTGCACTACTATTTAAAATTTCCTAAGCAGACTCATTGTCCCTTCTGGTTTACACACACTCACATTTTGAAATATCATTGCTCTCTCAATTGAAGTATACTCACTGCTTCTTCAGAAGATTCACTCATTGTTTACAAACCTGTAGGGCACTTCATTATCACAAATGAATGCATATTCCACTGTATGTAGATGTTTTATTGAAGGTCCAATTTCATCCACTGATGAATACAACTTTACCAAAGAATTGAACTGGGAAACCTCAAATTTTATGCGCATCCCATATTATGCCTTGCGTGTAATTCCCTTGCTTTGCGCACAAAAGATCTCTTTTTGTGTGTAATTCCAACTGCAATTTTCGTACAACCTTCAACAATTCTGCACAACCTTTATTTTATGCACAATGAAAATTTTTATGCGCGTCATCTATTTTTACGCACAACACAAAATTTTACATTCAACTCCAGATTTTACGCATAGTTCCCTTTGTGTATTATTTTATGTGCACCAAAGCTTGGATCTTCTCTAATTCTTGAGATACACCGAATGAGGGGTTTCACCACTTATTTATAGTAATCTCTAACCTCTATGTGAAAAACTCTTCTGGAGTGTGTAATCCTCTTCGAGCATAGAAAACAAGTCATCCACAAAACAACGTTGTTCGCGCACTCCTCCAATTTTTTCCACACGTCATGTCGTTTCCAATTTTCGATCTTATGATCTCTAAACACCTCTTGCATGAAAAACTCCATTCCTCTATTTCTCACACCACTCTAATTTTTTTCTCACCTTCCTTTTCCAAAAACACATCTCTCTATTTTCCGATTTTCAGGCCCAAAAATTTAGAAAACACTGGAAAACATTGCCACCTTATATCTGGACTTTTTGTACCACCTCCAGATTGTCCATTCCTTTTTTGAGGTTCTTCTATCAATCATGGAATGTCAACAACATATTTTGAACTAGAAAAATCACAATGGATTGCCCCTTTTCCAACAAAATTAACATCATGGTATTCTTTATCCACAAACACAACATGGGGGCCCAATTTATCAACAAACACAATAACCTAAAAATTTCATCAAAGATACCTTGAGGGAGTTTTCCCCAACAATACCCCCATTTGGGTTTGTGGAAAACACTTTCATAAAATGATACATCATTAATGCTTCAGCCACCATTTTCCCTTTTCAATTCTAGTAGAAAACAAGGATTCAATCAACACATACTCTAAGCCCACATTATCAATGCTCAGAATGATAAACAAGAGTAAATGATAAGTTCATCAATGAATCACTGCATTTCTAACACCAATTGTTGATACCAAACTTATACCAATTATTGATCACTATAACCCATATGAATCCATTCCAACATCACTCTTCTTCATTTTTCATGATCCTCATCTATCTCGATATATATTCTTTGACCGATCACTTCTAGAATTGTCAGATTTAAAACTACTCTTCAGATTTCAACTCCACCTATCTCGTTGTTCTACCTCTTAGCTTCTCCCCATATCTTTCATGATTTCTCAAATAGCCACATTGTATTCCCCTTGAAAAAAAATCATTTTTCTCCCCCTTTGTCAACAAACCCAAATGGAACTCCTTTGTGGTCTGTAACAAGTCAAAACGCATATCAGTACATTAGTGAAAACACATCATACCTTGGGAAGAGGGGGTCCACATCCAAACTTTTTCAAGTATGGGGAGTTGACTAGACTCCCAGAGCTAGTCTATGTCTATAAAAAACATCCTTGGTTAAGGAATTTGTTAGAATTTCAGCAAACTATAATTCTATAAGAACATACTCCAACTTCACAATTCCATGCTCAACCTTCTCCTTGATAAAATGATACTTTATCTCAATTTTCTATGTCTGTGAGTGATGGAGAAGATTTTTTTTGAGATTTATAGAACATGATTTATCTAACTAGGTTTCGATTGTAGACTTCAATTAAACTTCCATATCATCAAGATAATACATCGTCCACTATAACTATGTGCATGCTTGAGTGGTGACAATATACTCAACTTCGGTGGTTCTTGATGAAATTAAATTTAGCTTCTTGAATAGCTAAGAAATACACAATCTTAGCATGATAGAATTCACTTCCTGATGTTGATTTCCTATAATTTGCTGAAACAACCCAATTTTCATCTATATATATCCCAACATCTTATGGTGATATTTGTTGTAGTATATAAAACTAAATTTTATAGTTCCTTTGTTATAACAAAGTATATTTTTCACTACAATCATGTGGAATTCCATGGGATTGCTTTGATATCACGCTTATTGGCATATTCCAAATATAATATTTGGTCATGTCACTATCAGATACAGTAGAGCTCCAATTATTTTCATGTACTCTATGATATTATATGCCTTGCCTTCATCATCCTTCGATAGTTTCATTTGGGTAGCAACCAGAGTATTCATTTCCATAGAATTCTCGATTCCAAATCTCCTTAGAACTTAATTGGAATATTTGGATTGAGAGATAAATGTGACATTCCTCCCTTGTGTTACTTGTAAACCAAGGAAAAATGTTAGATCACCAATCAAAGACATTTCAATCTCATGTTTCGTGAATAAGGAAAACTAACTAAAATGTGATTCATCTGATCCTCCTAATATTATTTCATCAGCATAAACCAAAACCATCATCCTTTGATTACTTTCATTGTTAAAATTGATATTGTAATAAACTCCACCACATTGAAACCCATGCTTCTTCAAATAATGATCAAGCATTGAGTACCATGTTCTTGGTTCTTATTTTACCCAAATAACGCCTTCTTCAGCCAAAAATCAATGTTCTCATCCTCTTGAATAAGAAAACCATCTGGTTGCTCAATATAAACATATTCTTCCAAAACCCCATTCAAAAATGCATATTTTTCGTCCATCTAGAACACTTGTAATTTTCGTTGCACTGTAATGGCCAGGAATAGTCTGATTGTCTCCAACCTTGAAACCGGTGAAAATGTCTTATCAAAATGAATACCCTCAATCTGGGAGTATCCTTTTCACACTAGTCATTATTTGTTTCTAATAATTAGTCCATATTCATTCATCTTGTTGAGATAGACCCATTTTGTCCTGATGACATTCTTATTTGTCAGACTTGAAACGATCTCCCAAGTCTAATTCTTCTCAAGTTGATCCCACACTCCATTCAAAGCCTGAACCCATTTCTCATATTCAATTACATATGCAAAGCATTTAGGCTCCACCTGATATAATAAAGATGTGCTCCATAATGATTTCATTCTTCTGGTCTGAACTAGAGCTGATTGATCCCCAATGATATACTACCTGTCAATTTTAGCTCAACTTCTTGGCTTTTGTGCAGATATGGATTTTACATTATCATGATCATCATCGGTATATTATTATGAATCAACATTGGTCACTTCTTCTACCCTTGCATTTCTTTACTCCTCAACACATTCTTCATGAAATTGTTCATTATGATTTTGAATATTCTCTTCATTTTCCACAACAGTGACATCATTTCTCTCAACTAACTTTCCTACCCTTTTTCTAAAGCATTTATATGCCTTTATTTTTCCTGAGCTGCTAAGAAATATTCCCTCATCTCTATGTGACTCAAATTTCATAGGTTTTTCATTATTGAGTATAACTCACATACTTCCAAATATTTGAATGTACTTCACTATTTTCTTCTTCCCATACCACATCTCATAAAGATTTTTTCCTTCCATTGGACACAATAGAGCCCTGTTAGAAATGTAGACTGAGAATAATATTGTTTCCTTCCAAACTTTATCAGTAGTTATTTTTCTAAAATCCTCATTCTGGACATGTTGATGATGATCTGATTTATCCTTTCATCCACAAAATTCTATTGGGGAGTTCTTACTGAAGACACTTGATGCATTATCTCGTGTTTCTCTAAATAGTCTTCCACCTAACTGTTTGTGAATTCTATACCATTTTCAGTATGAATATTCCGAATTTTCTTCCCAAGCATCCTTTCATATTCCCTTTGATATTTTTTTAGTAACTGAACACATCAGACTTATGGGAAATGACAAATTCCCATTCAGTTATACTATATTCATCAATGAGAAGAACATAATACCTTCTTCCATCAACGGATCTTGGTGGAATAAGTCCATAGACATCAGCATGCACCAATTCAAGTACCCTTGTTGACTTATTTTCCATTACATTGTACATCTTTTTGATGATCTTTTCTTTTTGATAGAAATCACACGTATGTGTATGATCAGGTGATAGCCTTGGGAGGTATCTTTTTCCTTCCCAATTTACCAGATATTCCAGATATGTTTTACATAAATGACCATGTCGTTATGCCACAATTTTTTTTCTTCCTCTCTTGATAAAAGTCACACATCTTCTTCTCCATTAACTAAGTAGAGATTCCCCTTTTTTATTTTTTCATGTAGGATCATTGTACAATCTCTTCCCTTGACGACACACATGTTCTTGGTAAACCATATAGAATGCCTTTAGTAACATAGTTGACTGACATTGAGAAAATTGTGACTGAGACCTTATACAACAAAGAAACCAGAACGTATTATTTCTTTGCCCCCAAACCTAGCCTTTCTTGATCCAATTTTCTTTAGGACTTCATCATTTAAAAACATGGAAATTTTTTCTATGTCATATTTTATACCTGTAACCAGATCCTTGTTTCCTATCAAGTGAGATGTACAACCACTATCAAGGATCCACACACCAAAATGATCTGATGCTTTAAGGGAAATTTCAGCAACCACTACATTCTTTGCTCACTTTTTCCCATATTTTTTCCTTTACACGTGGTATAGATTGGGACTTATAATATTTCTCAAAGCATGATGGTCCATCTTAATCTTGAAATGCTGCAAATATTTTTTTCTTCTTCAACTCACCTATTGGTTCATTGATCTGCTACATACGAACATTTTGGTTATGCTTTGGCTCATTCCTCTGTATGGTTGATGTATATTATCTATCCATGTGCCGAAATCCTCCCCACCGAAAGCAGTTTTCTTATAAATATGTTCTAGAAAACTATTCTCTATTTTCATTCCACCATTTTTCGTGTGACCTTCGGTATCTTATGACAATAAAACACACATTTTGTGAATGTCCCATAATTCCACAACAATAACATCTGATAAAAGGTGCATTTTTATGTGTCACTTCCATAATTCCAGTTTTTTCTTGGTTTCTTTGAATTTTCAAATTCTGCTTTGTACCCACATCAATTTTCATTTTCAAAATGGGTGTTATCATCCTGACTTCAACCTAGACTTTTTTCTATTTCTAATCAAGCCTTAAATCAACCTTAACATCTGATCTTGATTTCTGCTTCTTTTCTACAGAACTGCTAGGCTCCTCTTTCATCTTTTTAGTCTTTTGAATGATATAATTTCTTGATGTCACATTAGGGGTTAAGATTTTTTTATTATTCACTTTTCTTTGCAGACTTATGAATTCTTCTTTAAGTCCATCAATATTCTTAACTTGATATTTCACTTTTAAATTCAGGCCATAGATCTCCCTTTTCTATTCTTCAATATTTATCTTATGTCCATCAACCTGTTATGAGATCTCTAGCTTGAAAGACTAAATGTTTCCAATTTCATTTACCATATTAAACTTCTCTTCTTCCTGATGTTTCTTGTAGAGTTTGGCATCATGTTCCACCTTGTTGGATTTCTAATTTTTGCTCTCCAAACATCTATCTCATCAAGAGATGATTCTAATTCAGCTTCCATGTCGACCCATCCTTCAACTTATTCTTCTTCTTCATCAACTTTAGTTTCTTCATGTTTCTAAGAACTACCAACAACTACCACCATAGCATTCTCTCCACAACCCTTGCAGTTATCTATCTCTTCAACCTCCACAAACTCAGAATCATCTGAACAATCACATTCTTTTGAAAGAAGGTTCTTCTTCTTAAATAAATTTCTCTTGAACTTTTTCTTTACTTTCACATAAGCTGAAGGATTCTTCATGGGAATTTTGGATTCATTGAGATCATCATCTTCTTGGAACTTTTTGGGGCACGTTGCCACAATATGTCCAACCTTTCCACATCAAAAACAATCAAGTGGAAGTTTCCCATTAAAAATTCTTTTTCCTCTTTTAATGTTTGAGGATAGGAATAAAATAACCTCATATGTCTCTTATTCTTCTTGAGAGTCTTAAATAGTGAGATTCTTCATGTCTTTTAATGGAACCTCTTTGGATTTCCCATTTTCTATATCATCATTGTCATCATTTTGCATTTCATATGCTACAAGGGTACTTTGCAATTTATCCATTGTCAAATTTTTCAGATCCTTATCTTCTAATATTGAAACCTTTGAATTGAAGCAGTGTGGAAGCTTCCTCAACATGCAATTCACAATCTTTATGTCTTCAATGAATTCATAATGACCTATCATGTCTTCCACTGCCACATTTACCCTGTTAATGAATGCATTAAAAGAATCATTCGGGCTCATTCTAAGATCTTCATACTTGTTCCACAACACTTGAATCTTCACTTATCTGGACTTTATATCTCTTTCATATATGTTCATTAGAATTTCCCACATGGAAGTTGACATTTTTTAATAAATCACCTTCATATAGATAGCATTGGATGGGGATCCCCCTAAAGTAATTATTCCCTTGACTTTAGCATCCATTTCTCTTCACTCAGCTTCCAATAATGCACCACCATTAATATTAGCAGATATACCATGCATTGATGCTGTGAATACATCCATTACCAATGATCAGAAGTAGAGTTGTATCTAATTCATCCGTAGCTGAAAATTGTTCCCATCAAAGATCATAATCCCATTATGATTGGTGACCTCTATTTGAGAGAGAACCATTTATCTTAACCTTTCCCTCTAATACCAATATTTAGTCCCACAAGGCTAGATACCCTGATAGGGGTGGTGAATCAGGGTATGAAAGATTTAAACCTATTCCCCATTGGATCTTATTTTTCTGTTACAAAAAGAACATTTCTCTCTCATTCCTATATAAAAATATAAACACAAATTAAATCATGCACATGACTCAACAATTTTTACTTGGTTCACCCTCATCAGGCAACATCCAAGCAGCATACACCAGCGATGCGATGATATACTAAATCTTCTGTAAGTTCACTGTTGTTTACAATGTTCGAAGCGAAATCAATGTCCTTTCTAATTTACAACCACTCAATTTGAAATCTCACTGCTCTATCAACTGATGTGTGCTCACTACTTCTTCATAAGATCCACTCACAGTTTATAGACTTTTAGGTCTCTTCGTTATCACAAATTAATGCATCTTCCAATGTATGTAGATTCTCTATTGAAGTTCCATATTCATCCATTGATGAGTACAACTTTACTACATAATTGAACTAAGAAGCCTCAACTTTTACGTGCATCCCTTACTATTCCTTGCACAAAATCCCTTTTCCTTGTAGGGAAAATATCTCTTTTTTCACGCAATCCCAACTAAACTTTTTGGGAAACATTCAACAATTCCATGCAAACATCATTTTATGCGCAATGAAAACTTTGACATGCATCATCAATTATTACACGCAACACCAAATATTACGCTCAACTCAAAATTTTACGCACAACTACTTTTGTGTATTTTTTTATGCACACCAATGCTCGGATCTTCTATAATCTTGAGCTACGCCAGATGAGGGGGTTCACCTTTTGTTTATAGGTGTTGCTAACCCATACACACAAAACCCTCCTAGAGCACGTAATCCTCTTCGATCATGGAAAATATATGTTCTATGTAACACAGTTTTTCACGCACTACTCTAATTTTTTTGCGCACCTCGTGCCTTTTCCAATTTTTGAGATTCTAATTCCAAAACACCCCTTGTTTGAAAAACTCCATTCTTCTATTCCACGCCACCTTGTATCAACTCGTTTTCTACCATAATGGGTATTTTCTAACACATTTTTATTGCAATGACACTTCCTTTATATGTTTTGACTAACAAAATCCTTATTAAATCAAAAGAGAAATTTATACTTTTCTTAGAAAATTGGGTAGATATAAAATAGTGTGATGATTCATAATCAAATAAAGTATTTGGTGAAATTGAAGAGAGGAATAATGTACCTACCACCACATCATTGGGTACTTCTACTTCAGTGTGTTTGATAGTATAAGCTTTTCCATCTCCCATTGGCCTATTCTATGGTAGATTCCCATGTATAATGGGAAATTGGTTTGAATAATTCTCCATTTATTTACAGTTAAAGCATTGATTTTCATTTATTTGTATTATTTCCCTTTCATTGATAATCATGATGAAACTTTTATCCTCACTTATAACAACTCTAATTACTTTAAATCTTTTTTCAGAAGATAATTCTTTCCACAATTTGTTTCATAATGATAATTTCTTCATTCCTCTATTCATATTTGATGCGTCACCTTTTTCGTGGTTATTAGAAGACCACTTCTTCTATTTATTTTCCATGAGAATATAGGATATACAAAATTACTTTTCTGTTTTGATGGTACTTAATATGATTTCATTGTTTGATGAAAAAAAATTTAGAATTTAATTACCTTTAGAGACATGTCTTAAGACCTTCAAATAAATGATCAATCTTGTTTTTTGAATCAAGTATGTAATATATGGCATACATATCTAGTCATGTGAAGGTAGCCTCATACCCTTCAATATGCTCTTCTTCTTTTTTATTTTATCTATGTAATTTAATATTCATTTCAGTTCATTTCTCACGAGATAAATATTTGATGAATAATTTTTCTTTAAAATATTACCATTACATGTGTTCTATTTCATCATACTCCCTAATATACTTAATAAAATACCATTATGGATCAATATCTCCCTTGTGACAGTATACTTCCAATACTAACTTTTCATTTTTATTGCATCACAATGCTAGAAATAGATTATCAAGGGACTTGATCCATTTCTTAGCTACCATTGGATTTTTAGTCCCATATAAAGAATGGGGATTCTGACACATTAAAAAATGCACCATTGGTCTATTAAGGTTATTTTTCATAACCTAAGTATGTTTTCAAAATATGGTAATGATCTGATCAGCTCCAACACCAATTGTGCTGACTTTATTGGTGGGGAAATCCCTACATTTTCTTTCGATATCGACTCCCTTTCTTCTATTAGGCTCTATAACTAAATATTGTCACACACTACGTTAGCATATAGTCATCATGGGTATTCATCCATGAATTCCCTATCAGGAATTATTATAATTCTCTTGTTTATTTAATATCTAGTTCCCAAGGATTCTATTAAACCTCTTATAATACCAATTGTAACAACCCATACCCCAGTAGCCCTGAGTTTTTGGTTATTTTATTTCAATGGCATGGATATAAAAGATCACATCACCGAGGATCGATCGATTTAGTAGACTTGAACAACTAGATACATACATGGATCCCTAATTACAATGGTAATTAAATATATAACATAACAAAGGAAAATCAACTTTTTCCTTGACACTTATTTAAAGATTTTTTCTTTATAACCTTGGGAAGAAAAAAAAAATAAATGTGTGATCTCAAATGCTCAGTTAGGGTTACATACTTCATAAAAATGAATATAAAATAATTTAAGCATCATCAATAATGAATAATCAATATGGAAAGGTAAATAGATGAAAAACACATTTCATTTAATCAATAAATAGAGGATGATAATTTATACATGGATTTTTTCATCATGAAAATATCATGGATAATAATAACTGAATACTGAATGAAAAAAAAAATATTAGTAATGGGATGTCATATATCAAGAACATAAACCACTACTTTCAGGATATTTCACAAGGTGATTTATATATGTGGGTAGAAACCCATATGATTATTCTTGGAAACCAACATGAGGGGTTTGTTACAAACTATTTTGTCCCAAGATACCTTTTAATGCATCAAGGGGATATATAATTTTAGGCCTCACCCATCACTATAATTCCAAATCATTCTTCATATGTAAATTTAACTCATGAATAATATTCCTTATCAAAATATCTATATTGAATAGATGATACAAATTTTTCAATATTTTCTATGTTAAAACAACATTAAAAGAAAAAAACACTATGTAAAAATGATATACGACTTCGATAATAATTATATCCCTGATATAATAAATATAATTCTTTAATGAAATAATCAATGGATTATTATCATAAATACAATGGGTAGTACATAGAAGATAAAATGATGAATATAGAATATGTCCCATAGAAATTAATGTTTGATGAAGAACCCTTACCACTTTTAATCAATCGAATCATATGCCCCATAAAATATGGAATCATCAAATGAAACACTGAATTCCATTACGATAAAGAGATTAATGATATGATACATCAAGTGGGTAGTATATATACTCTTGATCCAAGAAATATGCAGTGACTAATGCATATCTCGGAGAAATAAAAGTGAGATGATAAACCTCTTACCCTATGTCTGAATGCATTCTTCACTTGAAATTAATTTCTTGTATAATCAAATTAGTTTCATTAATTTCTATATTCAAAACCTATTCAATATATAATTGATTTTTTATAATTTTGATATGTTCATTTATGGCCATTTCAATGAGTTATAATGTTAAATTTCTTTGTCCTATAAGCATTAATTTCATGGTTTTATGGTTGGTTCCCATGTGTATAAGTATGTGAGTTATTAAAAAATGGAATAAAAAATAAAAAAGTGAAATTATTTAGTATAAATGAACCTAAATAAGTTCAAAAGTTCTTTTATAATATTTTTTTATGTTATTAGGATGATTCATTGGATAAAATGTTAATGAAAAATGAGTTGTTTATATTGGAGGGTTTTACGACCGTCACAAACTTGTATCATATTATTTAATTATATGTTTATATAATGGTTCCATAACATTAAATAAATTTTAATACACATAAGATAAGATTTTTAAATGAAAAACATTATTTTATGACTATCCTTAAAGGTGTCAATGAAAAATGAAAACTCGTTGTCAACAAAGATGGTGAATAGACACCTCTCAGACAATGTTTTGAAATTTAGAATTAAAAGGATAGGAGAATAGATTTGATGATGGATATTTAATTAACATGATAACATCTATGTATATATATATTTTTTACTAAACCTACCATGCCAAATTGAATATGGTTTTTGAGTAGAGGATAATAAAATAAAAGAAATTAAAAGAGAATGTAAGAGTATTTTACCTTTATAATATCATATCCTTGGGATCCTCCTTAAGAAACTTTCTTTTGATCTTTTAGTAAGACCAGTAGGTACATGAAGTTGGGAAGAGGCTTAGGAAAGGATTTCAGAAGAATTTATACAACCTTAAAGTCATATAATGTGTTAATAGAAGGGGTGGTGAGGGGGTGTATTAATATTGGGAGGAGAGTGGTATTTTGATTATTTTATTCATTTGATTATTAATTCAGCTCAAGAAAATCAATAGTGATTATTCTCATGAATAAATATAGTAACCAGAGAACGTGATTTTCAAATAATGAGTGATTACCTCATAAATATATCATCCATTATTCAATAATTCATTTATTTACTTATAATATAAAATACTGTAAATTACCACATTTCACAATTCACCAAAAATTCAACTATTTAACAAATCCAAAAAAACTCCCAAACTATAATCTTATGTGTATATTCCAAAAAATATAGATTTTATGGAAAAAAATATAATTGTGGGGAATTTAATTTTTAGTTATAATCATCAATTATTTGAAAAATACTTATTTTAATATTATAACCGATTTTATGACACTTTGGAAAAAGAATTATTGTCACATAAAAGTATATTATAATTATAATAAAAAATATATTTATTCATGAATATATTTTATAAAAATAGATTTTATTTTAATTAATTATATTAATTATAAAAATATAAATAAACATTTATGTTTCCCAATAATACAAACACTTAATTTATCATTTTTAAGAAATTTATTTACTTATTCCGTGATATAAATTTTTCGTATTTTCATTTATGATATATGCAATTTTATTTATACTTTTACATGTGAGTTTATTATTACAATTTCCAAAATATTATTCTTAAAGATTACATTACTATTCCAATGGTCATGTAAGTATTTAATATAATATCATGGTTCCTTTAAACTCTTTATTGCGTTCAACGTAAACTATCAAAAAATTGAATTTATTTAAGAAGATACATACCATAAAATCTTTGGATGTTATAACATTAATACATTTCTCTAAAAAAAGGATATTCAAATCTAAATAAGAGTAATCTACTAGGGTCTAAATATAATGGCAGACCCCATATGAAATATTTTTAATGAGAAACTCAAAGAGGGATAACCCTATAAAATTATGGGATCATACAACCTTCCCATTATATAATATCTCATCTCGAAGTAGATCCAAGATTCAATGTGGGGTCTCAGTGAATAACTATAAACATATTTTTTTCATATCAAACTCCCTATCCATGGTGTCCCCAAGAACACACCCATGCTACCACTATACTTGAACCAGAGGTATAATACTACCCTGGATATACATCTCACTACGGTCCACAATCCATATTGGCTTCTCCTCAAAGGATGAATTACCACAAAGCTCAATGTCCTCAATGTATATCACATGAGAAGGGTGATGATAGTATATTTGATTCTTCAACATGTGAAACACATCGTGTAAGGAACAACAGAACTTTGGAAGGCCTAATAAATATGAAATTAGGCCAACCTTATCCACTATCCCAAACTAATCAGGAATCTTAGGCACTAGATTTCCCTATTTCATAATACAATATTTCTTCAACCTAGGACACACCTAAAGGAAGACATGATGATCAAAATTGAGCTCTAGAGGTAGTCACTATTGGTCATAGAATTATAAAATCCTTCTCTTTGAGGTCACCAATCACCTCATGATCAATTGAACCTGCTCAGATATCTCCTGTATGAGACCTGGTATAACAAGAACTAACAAACCTGCCTACATCCAACAAAAAAGGTGAATGGAACGTAATACCATAAAAACCCTCAAAACATGAAATTTTCATCGATTCTTGGAATCTATTATTATATGAAAACTCCATTAGTTCCTTATGATATTCCCATGAACCACCAAAATTAAAAACATAATCTCATAACATTTCCTCTAAAACCTCAAACGTCCACTCATATTGAATATCATTTTGAAGGTGATATGTTGGGTTAAAAATAAAATAACATACCAAATCCTTCAATAGAACCAACCATAACCATGGAATAAAATGAGGATCTCTATTAGAAATTATATTCCTCAGAACACCATGCCATTGAACTATATCTAGTATATAGATACTACCCATATCATCGACGTTGAAGGTCTCCCAAATAGGGAAGAAGTGTTACACCTTCATTAGTCGATCCATGATCACCCATACTACATATTTATCACAAGGTTTTCTCAGAAATCATATCACAAAATCCATATAAAAAACATCCTATTTTCTCTTAGGAATGGGTAGAGGCAACAAAATCCCAACTAGCCTCATATGCTCTTCATTCACCTATTGAAAAGTGAAACATGACACGAAAAATCCCCCCACCTCCATCATTAAAGACCACTAGTAATATATATTAATTTAATGATACATATTTTTTAAACCATGATTTACTACCCATCTAGAAACATGAGATTCTATCATCATCACCTCGCATAAACCTTTAGAAACCCATACTCAGCCACAAAAAAGTGAATTGTCACTGGCATGAGATGATCCTGATGATTTCTCCCCACCATGTAAGAAATATTTCAAAATTAATCCATATAGATTATATAGCTTCTCTATAATGATATTATAAAAAGAATAGGTATAACAGATATCATATTCAAATCTACATGTCCATGGGATTCCAAAACATCTAGATGTATGTCTACAAATAGTTCCAGCACTCACCGTCAGACTCTCACACTTCCTCTGTCTATTTCATCTAGATAAAGAAATATATGAGGAAGTTTCCTATATCATTTGAATAATCTGTCTAGAGATCCAAATACTATAGAAACTTGACCCACCTCTTCTTCATAAGGTTTAGGTCCCACTGGGAAAAAATTTACATGAGTCTATTGTGTCCCATGTACAGCACAACCCTTTTTATCATAAGATAATACCTCTAGCATATTAGGGATTGTACCATCACTGGTGACTCTAGATCAGGAGTTGGTTAATTCTTATCATATGGCCTCAACTACTTGGATACATATGCAATTACATGATCCTCTTATATCAAAACTGCTCTGAGTCCAACTCTATGTGAGTTACAATACACATCATATGATTTACCCAAAAAAAGGTAAAGTGAAGATATATGTTGAGGTTATCCTAGTCTTCAGCTCCTAAAAATCCTTCTCATAAGCATGAAACTTGAAAAACATCACCCCCCCTTCTTGGGTATCTAAGACATTGGTACTACCAGAAGGGAGAATTCCTTGAGAAATCATCGATAACAAATTGATAAACCCATAAATATCTAATTATAAAACATATTTTTGTACTTGTCATAATACATCACAACTAAATAAATTTCATGTGTCATCTGAAACTCCTTCGTCTAATATTAAGTGACCCAAAATGTCCAATTTATCAATCCAAAAACTGTATTGAGATAGCTTGGCATAAATTGGATTCTCTCTCAATGTATACAAGATGATGTCCAAATGATGGGCATGATCATCTACTAACTGGGAGTATAGTATGATTTCCTTGATATAATCCACCACAAAATGGTCTATAAAATGATGAAAGATATTATTCATAAATTCCATGAATACTAATAGTACATTTACTAGGCCAAATAGCTTCACTACAAACCCATACAAGTCATACATGCTCATAAAATCAGTCTGAGGTATGTCTGATGGTGTCACCAAAAGCTGGTGGTATCCTAATCTCAAAACAATCTTGGAAAATATCTTAAAACCTATAAATTGATCAAAGATATCATCAATGTTCATAAGGGGATACCAGTTCTTGACCATAATATGGTTCATCCTCCAATAATCCACACATAAGAATAATGTACAATCATCATTCTTAGCGAAAAGAACAGGTGAACCCCACGGTGACATACTAGGTCATATGAGACCTTTTTCTTCTATAACATCCAATTAAACTTTCAAATCCAAAATCTCTATTAGTTCCATCCTATGAGGAGTTATTGAAACCGGTTCTTCTCATGACACCAACTCAATCATGGACTTTATCTCTTTCTCAAGTAGTAATCCATATAACTCATCAAGAAATAAATCATGAAAATGCTCTACCACTAGAGGAAAAGTATCACAAAACATTTCCCCATAATCCTAAAAAGGTAATGACATCTGAGACATGAGATAATATAATATTCACTATACTGGTCTTGTAGTATAATCCAGAAGATCTCATAATCCTTGGTGAGTATAACTACCACCTTCTAGAGAAACAAAGTTAAATCACCTTTGGTAATAGTCAATATGATATTGGTATTGAAATAGCCAATATATACCAAGAATCAAATTGAAACCTATAATTTCCTACATAAATGGTTCCTGAAATAAATGGTAACCACCAATCTATACATTACACAGCTTGATACATTTGATATTCTATGATCTCACTCCCAATGTTGTGTTGATGGTCCAAACACTATCTAATATTTCCATATCCAAGATCAACCCATTTAAAAAATAGTAGATAAAAATTAAATGTGATGCTCATGTATCAAAAAATGAATAAAATGGTGGATGATAAAATAATCATGCCTTTGGTTGCAGAAGGTCATATATCAACTATAGCTAGAGTAGTGTGCATTGTGTGCAGCTAACTCACCCCTTTTACTTGGGCTCCAGTCTAAATCCAATGGTATATTCCCTCTAATTTGAACTACTATTCCAACACAAGATATCATGTCCTCTCTCTTCACCAAATCTTCCAATGGAACTGCAACAATCTGTCTTCTTAAAATTAGCCAAGTCCTTCCCAAACTACAATACCTATCCTGATCCCCTGCCACAACAGTACAACAAAATTCCACTAAAAAACATATGATGGTGTCCCATCCTACCACATGCATTAAACTATAAAGTGGGGTATGGACACTGAGGCCATTTTTGGACCACCTTAACACACTAGAAGAACTATAGTGGAACATGATCATACAATCTATTCCTACTTCCCTGATTTCTCTTCCCACTTTTTCCTTATCAAAAACTAACATAGTTTAACTTCTTAACAGTAGAATAATAGATCATAGTTTTCCTTAATGAAATATCATATCTACCACTGAGGACCTCTCCCATATTCCCTTCCATGATGAGTTTCTGATTCATCATGTCTAAAATGATACTCAGGAGAAATATGATCCCCTGTAACCTGATCTTATAGTAAATCCCATCCTAAATATGTATCTCTCTCTATATCTCATCAGCCACCAAGAATAGTGAAAAGTGGTGCAAGTATGTGAAAAATACAAAAAAAATCCATAACTTATATACCCTCCTACTTCAAATTCATGGACCGATGAGCCTTTTCAAACCTCAATGCCTTTGGCTTGAACCGTCTGTAGAACTTTATCTAAAATTCTATTTTAGATAACTCACCCATCTACCCTTCTTACTCTAGAATTTCACACCAATTATTGCTTTCTATGTGAAAAATATATGGGGCAATCATCACCCTCATACCTACGGCTGTCTCAAAAATCTTTAAGATCATCTTGACATACTCGATCCATAACTCAAAGACTTGTGGTCTTCCCTCCCCAATGATGGTACGTACATTATACTCCTGGAACTCTCTCATCATCTTAGACTTTAAAGGCACGATGCAAATAGTATCCCTTTCTAGGGATTGCATAACCCTTAGGAAGTGTTCAAGAATCTAAACAAAAAATTGATCATTATGAGATATAGGATAATCTTTCTTAGTTGAGTTAGGAGCACTCTGATTTCCACTCTCTTGAAACTCAACACAAAGATAATGTGGAGTAATTTTCTATAGAAGACAAACACACTCTTTAAAATAGCGGCTAAAAATAAGTTCACCCTCAAATGGTTACAGAAATAGTGAACCGCTAAAAGTAGTCTCTCTAAACATGGCTTCAAAGTGTTTTATCATGAAATATTAGTTCTTTTCATTACATTTATCATATAAAATATTAATTTCATCTCACAATTTGTCAAGGAAAATATATTGCATGCAATAAATATGTTCCTTAAATGAACAATTCATATCAATATATATCCATATATTCCTATCATGATCTGTTCATACTCCTCTCATTCCATATCAAACCATGAGTATAAGTATCAATAAAATATAAAATCACACGAAATGTGAATCAACCAATGTTAAATAGATACAAACTGTAACAAGGAACATCATTACCAACAATCACACCCATGGGAACTCATATTTTTTCCCGTACATGGGCTATGTACTCCCCCGAAAAATCTCATTACCAATACCCAACACATCTTAGTATCCTTTGTACATTTCTCAAATAGTAAGACAACAAAAATGAAAAACCTATAATCCTTTTATACCACTTTGTAATGTCCCCCATTTCGGTACTCTCTCACAAGGAAAAAATAGGTTGCTTATAAGACCTCAAGTTCCCCAATGCTATAGGAAGATGAATAGTAGTAGGGGTGTGATATTATTGAGATGAGACAATACCCCTTGGTATATAGTTATAATATTGTGGATATAAACTATATAAATAAATATCAGAGTAACAAAAACATAGCCTAAATAAAATATCATAAAATTGGGAAATAAATAGTGTAACCAAATAATCCAATAATAATAAACATGTAATGACTAGTTAAAATGAATATAATTTCAAAATAAAATAAAAAAACAAATCATCTAACATAAAACAACTCAAAATACCCCGATCTTAAAACCGCATGTTGGTCCTGCCTCCAAACTCTTGTCTAATCAGTTAGGAACAATCATCCACCAGGTCCATTTCCATTTTCCAAACCTGCTTCAATGTAATATTCTTAGGTACCAAATAGAATCCTAAATATAGTGTTAGTAAAACTCAGTAGGTCGACACCCCCATGTCTAATCAAAACTATTCTGATAAAAATATCATGAAAAAAAAGTCATAAATTGGTTTATAAATTAATCAATTAATAAAATACCAAATTCAACCTTAATTGGACCCGCATTTTAAAATCTATGTCCATTTAGCACAAAAATTACAACTCTAACCATATATATGTGGAAACATAAATACACAAACATGGGCAAAGCCCTTTATATATGAATTACAACATCAACTAGGTAAATCCTGCTATATAAGCATTACAGCATGGTACTAGGCAATGCATGTTCAATACAAGAATTATAGTATAAACAATGTAGATCCCACTAAATACTAGCATTATAGCATGGAACTGTGTAGATCCCACTCAATATAAGCATTATAGAATCAAATCAGGTCAAAGACCATAATATTAATTATAGAATGGGACTGGGAAGAGCCCTATCAATAAAATAATTATAGTATAAGATTGGGGAAATCTTGCTCAATATAAGAAGTATATCATGGGACTGGGTAGATCTCGCCCAATATTATCATTACAGTAGGAATCATGCATGTCCTAGAAACAAGGATATCATAATATCACATCATCTAGATCCAGATTTAAATCTTTAAATTACTATTTATCTTTCAATTACGCATTTAATTTATCAATTTAGTCTTAAACTATTAACATGTCATCCATTTCAATAAAAAAAATATTTCAATGGTTAATCAATATAAATAAATCATATAAATCTCATGTCATTCTAAACATAATTTAATCCATTATCCAATTTACATATAAATATTCAAGAGTTACCTCACCCAATAGGTAGCCATAAGCTAGATTGTTATCAATTGGATGTAAATGGATCCATCAAATAATCCAATTCATCATTTAATTCATTAATTCACACATCATGTTGGATCAATCACTATATTGCACACAGTTGAGAATTAATTATACCATAGGGTTATGTTTTCAACAACCTACCTTTATTTGGAAATTTAGAAACACCAAAAATGGGTAACAATAATGCAAATTAAGGTGATGGAGATCAACAATGGAAACCTAGATCATAGAAAATTTTGGTTAACCCAAATCCACCTATAGTACAGATATTCCAGTGCTGGAATCAAGAATAATGGAAGAGAGGGAGAAACCTATGCCGAATGAATCCCTATGGATCAAATTCTTGTTCTCGATGTCTAAAATAGAGGAAATTTATATTAAAATTAGGGAATTCTCTAAGGTTTTACAGAAGAGGGTTGCACTGAGTGAACAAAGAAAATCAAACAATCCTCCCCACTTAAAATAGTTGGACACGTGAATTACATGGTGTGTAACACACTTTCATGTCGTGCATTTTCTTTATAAGATACAAACTGAAAAACCTATTTCCTCGTGTTATTTTCATCCCTACCCAAAATTTACAAGACATGAACTAGGTTGATGAAATTTAACCACATTACGTCATGCACCAGTTCACACAATATATCGGGCAGTTATTACGCGTCATGTAATAAGTACACAAGGTTTAAATTCCTTACTGATATCTTTAAACACCATTTTCTTTAGAAATGTCCCAAATCACCTATGAATACTTATAGACTCATAGGAAACCCTCAAATTCCAATTCAACACATTTATACCTAGAATCCACTAATTCAAACAAACATGCATTATTGAACTTTAGGTCATTTTTTCTAACAAAGTCTCTTTGTATCTGAACACGACTCGACCACCAAGGTATAAAGATTAAAAAAAACCCAAACAAAATATGCTTAATAAAAAAATAAAAGAGGGATATTCTCTGGAAAATATGGGATCTTAAACCTTGTGTGAATCAAGAATATACTTATCACTCTTTAATGTATAATTCCACAAAATATTATATATCAATTTAGTGTGTGTAATTCTACTAGAGGTTATATTGGATGGATATTCCTTATCTCTTTAATGGGGATTTTCTTTCATGTATAGAATGAATACCCATAGGTTAGAGCCCAAATTGTGTGCATTTTCATTTATTCTTATCTTCTTACACATAATGGATTATTTAATGGTCATTTCTCAACTGCTTCTCTTATTGTGAAATCATGGTTTTTTACCTAATTTTTTAATATATTCTAATATTTGGTGAACATGGTATAATATTTTGGAAACCAATGGAATATTTTATAAATGGTTTTTATAATAAAATGATTTCTAATGTAGATATTTTTTAAAGCTGGAACTAATAAAATCATGATATTAGGACTTGTATATATTTTTTGGTGCTATCATTTGAGGCATTGTGCTCGCACCCTACTTCTGTCATCATGCTGTTGTAGATTTTTGTTTTTCTTGACTCGGGTAATGGGAAGGGAATTGTGTAGCATACTGATTTGACTTTTTATTAGTCTTCATATCAAGATAGTTTGGTGGTGATGGATGGTCGCATAGGTGACTGTTTAGACTTATTTTTTTACCATTCTATATTACAAGGTTTGGATTGACATTGTTAGTATCATGAAAGTTTATCATTCTACCTTGGTGTACTATAAATATATACCATAATGTTTTTATGTCATATTAGTTATTTGTTCTTTATTTTGTACTTCACTATGTGACAGAGAAATTTTAGGTTACCTTTCTAGTTAACCTTGGTTGGTTGGTTACAAATTTTATTAGGGGGAATACCCAGCCTAATGTTTTGTTAAAAATTCTATGGTATGATTTGGTGTTTTTTAGACCAGCGTTATAACCATCAAAATTCATGTAGTATGTCTCAAAAAGGGGCCTTTACAGTTCACTTTCATGTTTGATTCTAAGTTACAATGGGTGGGAAAGGGGTTTTATCCAAGCATGACACTTAGTGGTTGAGGTAATATGAATGAAAAAGATATAGGTTTTATTTAAACAGAGTTGTTGTTATTTTTTTTGACTTTTTCAAGTAATTCTTAATTTCATTAAATTCATGTTATTTTAAATAATTTATAATGATACCTGAATTTATTCCTATGATTTTGAAATCTTCTCATGAATGATTGGTTTTTTATTTAAATTATTAGACAATGACTCCTAGAATAGCTCTTCCAAATCTAAGTAATGGGTTGATTAGATAGAATCCATAGGTGAATCCTTTTATGGGACCTTCTATGGTGGATGTTAAAATATAAACTATTTATACTCTAGGTCAAGAACTTTCTAGGAACATGGGATGAGTGGTGGATAATTCCTTAGAATTTACTTAGTACCACCCACCTTTCTTTTATGGTGACAAAGGACCCCAGGAAAATGAAAAAAAAATTGGGAGGAATGAGAATATTTTTCACATTATAATTACTCTTATGGAATCAAAGATGGATTTTCAATGTATTTTATTGAGGTACTGTGAAAGAGATAATGGGACTATATTATGAAAGAAAAGTTATTTAATTATCTCACTTGGTATCTTTTAAGAGAATATTCGAACATAAATTTCATCCTAAGAAATTATTATGGGAATAGACCAGGGGGTTTCTATCCATAGTGTAATTAGAGTGTACAATTATGTAGTATTCAACCTGTTTTTTTTTTGAGATTCTTTACTTAGAACCTGAGCTTGTCAACAATGACTACCTAATGGCTTATAGGTTTGAGTTAGGGTTAAGGGATAATATTCAGTCAATGATTAATCTCATGTGCCTCCTGAAAATTGTGGAGATGTTCAATTTGGAATCATTGGAAAATGTAGATATATATGGAAAAATGATTTTGGTAGAGCTTCACTTAGTAGTTTGATTATACATGGTGTATCTTTTAGTCAGAAAAGTAATCACGAAGGTACCCAGTTATCTTTAGGACCAGTTTCATGAGATTCTTCAAAATAGAAGAAGGTTATTTTCTATCAGTGTACATGGTATGTTTATACGAATATGAATTTTTTTTGTGTCTCCCATGAATTTTCATCTTTGTGGAAAATCTATCCATTTGAGGAATTTTTGTGAATAGATTTTAATGGTAGTAAGGTTAGATCCACTCTCACCAAGGGTTCACTATTTCATATTGATGATTCCAAGG
This sequence comes from Viscum album, assembly GCA_963277665.1. Classification (NCBI taxonomy): domain Eukaryota; kingdom Viridiplantae; phylum Streptophyta; class Magnoliopsida; order Santalales; family Viscaceae; genus Viscum; species Viscum album. The sequence goes on from OY728136.1 coordinate 2,095,190,375, forward strand.
GTGGTGAGTATTTTCCATTGGATAAGGGTGATGTTCATGGTACTAATAAATCCAATGGAGGATGTAATATTGCACATAGTTATGTGATGGATTATCCACGAGATGAATCAGATGCAGGGATGGCTACTATCAGAGTTATGGGGTTTATTTCATCATCTATATTTCATGATTTGTTTGATACATGTGTTATACATTATTTAATATCATCATACATAGTTGATGTTTTGGGATATAATTCAAAGATATTTCCATTCTTATTGGATATTTAAACACCTTTGGGAAAGAGGTACAAACAATGATTCAAGTGTCCATCATATCGATTGACTATAGAAAACCATGAGGTGGAGAGGTACTTCTAGTTACATGATCATGATATATTTGACCTGATTTTTGGAATGAATTAGATGATCATAATTATAGACCATATTGATTATCATCACTATAAATTTCAATTTTTATCTTTTTACAGAATCACTCATGTCTTTTAGCATGATTTGGATTACAGTTCTTGGAGTGTTGGGATGTTATTCCTTATACAAGGCTGATCTCATGTCAGTTGTCCAAAATGTTCCTCAATACCATTGTTTATTATTTGAGTAGTCCCCTTCATATGGTGGTCTGTGTGTAACAAGAGGTGTTTCGATGAGATTTTTCAAGTTTACCACCATAAAGAGAGGTTATGTTTACAATATACCAAATACCTAGTAAGACTCACATATCTTTGTCATTTTATCATATAGCTTAAATTGATTTGGTAGAACATAAGTTTCAACTTGTGTATATTGAGGCTACGATAATTATTCATCCTATAATATCACCATGTGCTTCACATATCCTCTTTTCTAACAAGTAAGAAAAGTGATTCACACTTTTAATTGATTATTCAAAGTTAAATTTGGTGGTTGTAAAGAAAAAATATCCCTTACCCATGATTTATGATCACTCTGATCAGTTTAGAGAGGCTCATTGGTTTTCAAAGTTTGACCTTTAGTTATGGTACAACCATTTGAGAGTATAAGAACATGATATACCTAAGACAGTGTTTAGGATCCAGTATATGCATTTCTAGATTCTGGTTAGGTAATGTGTCCTCTTTAACACTCCTAAAGTGTGTGTGGAATTAATGAACCGATTCATTCATCTGTTATTAAATTATTTTTTTGTTTTATTAATGGATTATACTTTCGTTAAATCATATTTATAGGATGGGCACATGGACCATTTAGATTAAATTTTAATAACATTGACGGAACATTATTTGAATGGTCATATTTAGAAAAGTGATTTTTGGATTTAGGAAGTAAATTTTATAGAGTATATTATATATGGGATGTTTTTTTAGTGGATCATAAAAAGGTATATGCATTTATGTCCTATGACCATCCTAGAAATGCATTTTAGATCAAAATCTTCTTAGGGTTAGATGGATATTATAAGCGGTTTTTTGGTAATTTTGTAAGATTGAATATCTGATGACATCTTTAACCCATAAGGGTGAAACATTTTAAAGAAATGAAAATTTTAATAGTTCTTTTGAGAAACTAAATGTTATATTGAAATCATATCTATTTATGATTCTTCTGGAACCAGGTTCTAGTTAGGATGTTTTCATTGATAGTTTTGATATGGATTTACAATTTTTCTTGTTGTAGGGTAGAAAGGAGGTAGCCTATGACTCTAGATAATTATGCAATTAATACAAGAAATACCCTACCCATGATCTTTAGTTTTCAAAGGTAATTAATGAACATAAAAAATGAAATCACTAACTATTTTGGTATTATTATTCTATATATTATTATCATATGATCCTGAGGTATGTTTTCACTCATAGTCATCTAAACTTGTAAAAAAGATGTTTGGTGAAGTATCTAAAGAATTTTTATTTTGATCTTGATTATACTAATGGGGAAGGGAATGTGTTTGATGATGCACTGAATAGGAAGTTACTAAGATAAGAAGTGATAGAGTCAGTGGAATAGGGGTCTATGATGAGTTCGTTTCTTGAGATGAACTTGGTAATGGAAGAAGCTGATTGGTATAAGTGTTTCTATTTGATGTAGGTTGACTCATCATTTGACGAATGTATTTGGTTATAGTAGGTATCTAACACCTTTTTCAGGTTCTTTAATGTAAACCCTTTTGGTGGGGAAACCTCAGGTGAGTAGCCTCAATCTTCTATTGGAGCCTTATGTTTCCAAATCAGTTTGATTGTTACTTTTTCTCTGAGGTCAGAGTTAATAGAAAGTGGGAACCATTATTGTTGGTCCTTACACCAAGGTACTACCAAAATGTATCATGATTTTAAATTTCTATATTGTTGGTTGGGGATGAGATTGTCAATTGTTGATTTTGTATCATGTAGTCTTACTTGTTGGAGAATTAAAGTGGACCACCATATACCTACTAGTTTTTTTGTGTCTATTATCCATTCTGGTATGGAAATTTAATTATATTTCAATAAAAATAATTTTTGTTTTACCACAAAATCATAATGGGAAGAATTTTATTTTGGTATTCATTTATTGACTCAAAAAAATAGCGCATTTCATCCTAATCAAAGAGATAGTGAAAGTGGTGTAGCTTAGGAACATGAAAATCCAATAGATTGTGAGAATTCATTGGGTTACCACTATAGTTGTTTTGAACTGCTGTTAAAGGTTCACATCTAAATTTTAGAAATTATTTCTTGAGGTTATGAGTTACCAATTAAAATTGATAACAACATATCTTCAATAGATGTATGGACAGATAGAGAGGTTTATCTTTTCCCTTGACGATATTCTATGGGCTTGTGATCCTTATTTTAGTGTCTGTTGGAAAAAAAATCTATTTTTATTGATTTTTAATATATAATGTGTAATAAATCATCAATCAGAAGGGTGAACATTGATGATCTGTATTGTAATCCATGTAGATCTCCCTTATTATGGGTGGAGTTGGGATACAGGTCCCAAGTGGGACTGAGTCTTCTATAGTAAATGATGTAAAAAGTGTAGTTGATCTTGATGAGATTAATCAAGGAATACAGTCATCATAAATTATATGTGGACTGCCAACATTGGATGTTGGATTTTGAGGTTAGTGATCAATTATTTCTTAGTTTTTAACCTCACTTGGGACACCGTCAGTTGGGTAAGTAGCATAATTTGGCACCCATGTTTGTGGGACCCTTTTTGATCAATGGATGACAAGGAAGGGTGACATATCATTTAGAATATTTATCTCATATGACCTTTATCCACAATGTGTTTCATGTTTCATACCTGATGAGGTATCACCCGTATCCTTAACATGTGACATAATGGGAGGATATTGATCTTAAACTCGACCACACCTTGTTGAGTAACCAATTCAAATTATTGATCTCTGAGAGAAGTTACTACATGGTAAATTGATTCATCCAATCCATCTATTATTGTAATACAGATGATATATCCATGATATTAGGTTCTTGTAATTATTTATAAGGCAAAATTAGCATTCTATTTATATGATTTCAAGATCTTGAGGGCTTTCTAGGGATATAACAAATTTATGTTGGGGAGATTTTAACAACCAGTTACCTTCTTTCATGTTTTATTTGGATCTTAATTTGGTTCCCCATATTATTTGTGTTTGTTATAGAATATTCATGGATGGATATAATTTTAAAGGGAAAATGATCTAAATTATGGGAATGAATGTTTATTTTGTTTAGTGTAGTCTAGGTATAAATGTGAAAAATGAAATGGATGGGGGTTGGGATATTCATGGGGATTTTATATATTGCTCTATTTTTGGTACTTCTTATAGGGGAAATTTAAAATGTACATTTTTGCATTAATATGTATGTTTATTGTTTTGCATTAGCTGTGAATTAGTTAACAATAAGAAAATCTTGTATGACATAAAATCATATGTTTCATCATAAATTTTCTACATGATTAGATATCTTATTTTTATTCATAAGACCACAGATTAGGATTAATTTAACCTAAGGTGATGTGTTTTTTGTCATATATGACTTATGGTGATTTTACACCAAAAGGAAATGAATTATGCCATAAATCCCTTTAGACCATCAGGTTATATCATGTTGTATGTTTGATCTTTAACATATGTTGCATGAAGGTCTACTCATTAATCCTTATTCATCTCCTGGTGTATTTCGGGTGGCTCTTCATCCTCCAGATCATTTGGTTTAGTGTATGATCCCTGGCAAGATTTTTTTACTTCTCCAAGGTAATAATTATTCTAATTTATTATCTATCTTTGGTATTAGAAAGAGAGTTTCTTGAGTTTATAGTTCAAGTTGTGATATATTTTATTTACTATCATTACTTTATAGTTTTCTATCTTTCTATTCCTTTTTGAGGCATATCTTCTTGATTTCAATCTCCATTTTGAAGTTAGTTATGTTTCCTCCATTATTGAGGTAGATGTATGTATATAAGTTGTACTCATTCATGAATTTCCTATTTTTTCTTTTCAAATACTTTTGTTTTTTTATTAAAATTGATTGACTTGAATTATTAAATGGCATTTTCAAGAAAAGATACAATTTTTAAAGATATTTTCTTTAAAAATGGGGTTTCACACACCATGTATTTGATTAAATTCATTAAAGTGTGGTTTTGGATTTAAAATGGTGTTTGAAAAACATATCACATTGGATAACCTAGGGTATGTAATTAATAGAATTGACACTCGTTTTCTATGTAATACCACAACAGGTTTTATGTCACTTTGGTGTTTGTAATTACATAAGAGGTAGTATTGGTTTGGTCAAACATAGGCCTTGATTGGGTATTTTATTTCATTTCTTTCATGTATACCTATAGGTTAGAGCCCAAATGGTTTGATGTGTCATTTATGCTTGTTTCATTTCCCAAGAGGGATTATTTCATGGTATTTTATAGAATGACATTTTTATAGTTTAATCATGGTTTCTTACCTTATTTATTATCATATTCCTAGATTCGATGAATATGGTATGATATTATAGAAACCAAAGTAATGTTATAAAAAAGGGTTTATTTTTTTGAAAATTATTTGTAAACTATATTTTTCAAAGATAAAACTAATGAATTCTTCATATTAATAATTCTATAGATTATTTGGTGGTATCCTAATGGAAATTTTTCTCACACGCTAATTTTGAATTTAGGTACTTATAGATGTTATTTTGCAGGAATCAGGTAATGGGAAGGAAATTGTGTGTCATGTTTGTTTCTCTTCTTGGTTGTCTTTATATCTATATGGTTTGGTAGTGATGGGTCCTAACACAAGGTCTTGTTTATACAATTCTTGTTCCATATTTATAGTTTTTCCTATTATTCATGACTTTATTAGTCTCATGGATGTTTATCTTTCTTCATCACTATATTCTACATTTATACCTTGATTTTTTTCACCTAATACTAGTTTGAAGTTCCTTAGTTTGTACACCACCATGTGGCATACTGATTTTGGGTGGATTTTCTAGTAGACCCAAGTTGTTTCATCACATACATTGACATAGTCTGGAAAACCATTCAGATCTATCATGATAGATCTTCATTCCATAAACATAAGCTACTTTACTGATGTTATTCATGGATAATCACTGGTTAAACTACATATTAACATATTGCGAGTATAGTATCTCATTTCTAATAAGTAATATGTCATTGACATTTACAATTAATAAAACATGACACTCCCACTAATACTCTTAAAGATAAAATCATCACATTCATTCTTTATGAAATTTAATTCACTTATGACTTTATCAAATAAAAGGTTAAATAATCAGGATTCCATCTTTGACCCAAAAATATATCTATATAACTTCTATAACTTTTTAGAATACATTAGAGTCACGAAACATTATGGTTGTGTTATATAATCACCTTCCTTAAGGTTCCAATTAAATTTATCTATTTTGAAATCCATATTATAAATATCATAATCATGGTAAAATACCATATTAAGTTACATTTTTATGGAATTTTGAAATGAAACTAGTGAAAAGTATTCATTATATTGAATGAAATAAAACTAGTTAAAACCTTTATCAAACATTCCTAACTTTTAGACTTTAATGTAGCCATCCATGTCTAGTTTCATCATAAATATACATTTGAACCCAATGGATTTTACATTCCTTATAGGATCTACCAACATCCAAACTTGGTTTTGGTATACAGAATATATTTCAAAATTTATATTCTCTTTAAATTTTTTATATTTGGAATTATATAGTTCCTCATTATATAATAGAGGCTCATTAATATCAAATGGTAATTTATCACCTACCTCAATGAATAGAAAAATATATATTTTAGGTTCATAAACATTCCTAGTGCTTCTATGTAGTACTTGCATCAATGAAACATAATTTTTCAAATGGATTCATGGAATATTTCCCTATACCAACTCTTTTGTATCTTGATCCTTGACTACATTAATGTTTACGTTTCTATCACCATCCCTTTTTATGTGTGTTCACTCTGAAAAAATGGATCCATATATTAACCTAAATTATTTTATCTAAGGGGTTATATGGGTAATGCTCTTTAGTTTCTTTAGGGTATACTATAATGATATGATTAGTTACTTTGGGATTTTGTTAGTTTCCAGTGGTGTCCATAACATACTTCTCTAACTAGAACTCTTATATGTGACTAAATAGGTTTACATTTATACCAAATATCAAATGGAATATTATTTTCCACTATAGGTGTCACTTAGTTTAGTATGTGCATAGATGTCTATATTTTGTATCCCCAAAAGTATAACAAAATACTTTAATGACTCATTATTAATCTCAATATGTTAAATAAGGTGAAGTTCCTCATTTCATATATAGAATTACATTACTATGTATAAGAAGGAGTGACTTAGGATATTATCCCAAAATCCTATAAGTAATTCACACTTGGCTCAGATATTCACTATCAATTTCTAAATGTATTTTAATTTTTTTAGAAACTTTGTTCTCAAATTCATTCTTGAATTCATGTAATTTCTTAATGGAATCTAACATATACCTCCTTAAGTAGACATATCCATATTTAATCAAGTCTTACATAAAAATAATGATGTATGAGATCCACTAATTACTTAAAATGGTAATGTTCTACACACATAGGTATGAACTAACTCATGAATCATTATTCCATTTTCTCCTTTCCCAAAAAAATGGTGATTTGGTTATTTTACCAAGTCAAAAAGTGTGACATATATCATGTTTTTTGGTGAAAAATAATCTAAAATTTAATTTTTGCATAATTTTTTTTTATTCTTGATTAGATTACCAAAATAGTTATTCCACATTTGGGTGTTATGCAACTTGTGAAAACTAGATTCATCATTAATTTATAAAATATTATTTTCATATTCTAGAACATAAATGCCATTATTTATATGTGCCACACCATGACATATACTTTATTTATATATGTATTTTTCTATTTCCAAATTTGATAAAATATTTATCCGTATCCCATTTGTATACAGATATATTTTTAATATATATATATATAACATAATAATAATCCATTGAAATTAGAATCATTCCCAATTGAATCCTAAGATGGTAGTATCCAATTGAATGTGCATCTATTTATGCATTATTGGTGGCTCTATGATCTACCTATCCACTAGAAATTATACAAAATATACCTGGTTCTTTTATTTTGATACAATGCTGATCCCACATGCTATATCTGATTAAAATTTGTAATATAAAGATATTTCATTTGATAATGAATGCATTGTAATCTTCCCCTTACTTCTTGAATAGGAAATAGTTCTTATTATACTGTCCCATATAACCACTTGAGAAATATGTAGCATCATTATCACTTGAATTTCCATTGATATTACTCTACATGGAAGGGTGTTTTGAAGAATAGATATGGTATTAGCCTTAAAACTATTCACTTTTATCTTCCTATTATTCACTATAAGGATTGATATATTTTCGTACATTATATCCTTTTTATACATAGTGAAACTAGGGGTGGATATCCAAGAGATACATAAATATATATATTGTTCATTTCAAAATTTACAAAAAATTTTGAGAAGATATGATTCAGTGAAGAAAGTATTATATCTATGCATAACTCCTTGGGTAGCATGAAATAAAGAAATTTAGGTGCTAAATGTAGCTAATCTTATTGAAAATATGACGTCCCACCAGAACACCCTCTCTAAAGTTTCACATGAATAGTTCCTAGATATCTCATAAATTTTATGTATAGGTCACTCTAGAAATAAGTCAATGATTTAATATAACATGTCATATGCATTCATGTCCTCATGTTGCTTGTGATGATAACTAGAAATTAATGTTAACATAATTAAATGGAAATATAAAGTTTCATACATGTGATTTTAGAAAATGTTACACTCAACCTCATTATCCTCCTTTTTATGATAAATGGGAATATGGTGCACCACCATGTATAAATCCCTTTATCGGTGTTGTACAATCTTCCATATCTTGTTTCAATGTTGGAAGTTCACATCATAAAGGGGATTACCTTTCTCTAAAATAAATGGAAAGGATATCATAGTTAACAATATTTTTATTTTATATAACAATGTAAAATAAAATATTTTTGTCAATTTTTAATGTTTTCTAAAACATGTGGGACATCAAAAATTTCAATATCGTATTAGTGTCCTACTATTTTATCAATTCTCTGTAACCCTAACCATTTCACATGTAACATTTCATAGACATCTTACTAAAAAGGATCTATATATCCCTTCTCATAATCCTAAAAATATCCATTAAAATTTTAAGAAAGTATTTAACTAGGTGATTCTTCCAACTTCATGCTTGTTGCTCCATGATCTATTAAGTCAACTTCTTAATTAGTAAATCCTATCTATGATCTCCTCAATACGTGCCTTTAAATTTTTATTGAATACATTATTTCAATGATATTCAATACATGTGTGGTTAACTCGTCCAACCATTTTTGTTATGAATCACTAATCATTATAATTTTCCCTGACTATGGTATGACTGAAACTTTAATTATGGATGCATCCAAACAAATCTAATTGAAGGAATTTATGACTAAAAATATATTTGGGGGATGTTTTTTACATAAGTATAAATAAAATTTACATGAAACATAAAATATGTTATTAATATTATGTGGATATTAACTAATCAATTAACCATTTCTTGATTAAATATTAACACACAAACATTATTAAATTTTTTATCTTACATGTTGGTTATATAATTTATTTAATGTGGCCACATCCAAGCATCCTACAAATAAATTAGCATGAAAAATAAAATAATGTTACATGGTTAGGATCTCTGTGATGATTGATTTATTGAGGGAATGATAAATCAATATTTAGACAAATCGGAAAACTCCATGACTCTACCTGAATTGAGTTCTATAATCCCACCATAGACCAATGTACTATATTGGTTGGATTCACCTTGGATCCATATTGTTCTACCACTATAGACTTGAAATATATGGTGAAGCTTTATTTTAGTATATGAATTTTAACATCATTCCTTGATAAAATATTAAATTAATAACATTGATGGACATTTTGAGATTTAGTGTCTTATAAAATAGGTGTGTAATATTTGAATTACATAAGGAAAACATAAACATAAAATTTATTTAGTCCTCTAAAAATCCTCCGTTATGATTTCAACCTAAATTACTTCACTACTAGTGATTTCCTTATGGACATACATAAATAGAAAAGTTTATGCATAAATCCTATAAAAGGATAAACAAAGTAGAACTTGAGAGATTTGAATTGATAAAAAAGTGCATAACATTATTTCATAACAATATGTATGTTATCTATAACATGGTAATGTGTCTATAATTTTAAAAATATACATTATAAGTATATTACAATGGTGTCAAAAAATATATTGCCGTGTTTATTCACCAAGGTATCATAAACATTTCATATCTGGATATTAATTATTCACCCAAAGCATTTGTAACTATCAGGGTGAACCCTTTATATTTCTTAACATATGTGTGCCACATCGATCAAGACGAATCAGTTAATCAATAACCCATAGAGAATAAATAATGGGTTTTATACTAATTCATTGAGTGTATAGGTTTTTAAATACCTAAAACTTTCATCATTTTATACACATGAGAAGGGTGTGTGGGTTTAATACATGGAAATAGCCTATAAATTAATTATAATTACATTTTATTTGAATACAATTGAATATAAATTTATTGGGTTATTCACAACATAAAAATAGAGGTATAGAAAATTAAATATTGGTTTCAATGGCATAATGGGTATGAAAACTAGTTATAGAATAGGCTTAATGAGAGAGAATAGAACTCACTAATTGATATAAAAAATTATATAGAAATGGAATTATCAAAATTACATGAATACAAAATAACATTGAAATTATAATATGAACTGCAAAGTAATTACTTAGAAAAAATGTTATGGGAATATAATCCATTACTATATGTGATATTTGTTGATGATTGATGAGAGAACCTTTGAATATTATAAACTTATTGAAAGGGATATAGATAGGGAAATAGAAGGGGAAAATCAAGATTAATAGATTAGGAGTGAATGAAATGGGGTGGAGAGGTGGGTATTTATATCATACAGTGGAGTATTGTTTATTAATGTTTAAATATAAGACTGGGAAATTTACATTGTGGAAACTAAAAAACCATTCTCTTGCATGTGGTTTTGGCTCATGTTTTTTGAAATTAAGAATTTTATTTGTTTCATAATTCATTTTCATAACTAACCATAAATATTTTATATTAATTTGGAATAGGAAAATAATTTTTCCAAAAAATAAATTTTTCAAAACCTTAATTTTCATTTACAACATTGGCAATTAATTTCTAGTTTGTGAAATTCATTTTAATTAATTACAAAAATATTTATAAAATAACTTATTTTGAATCTTGGATTATGTATAATCAATTAAAAATCATTATTAAATATTTATGAATTCTTAAAACATACTAAAAACACCAAACTATATTTTTACTATTTACTAAAAAAATAAATCATTTTAGAAACTTCTTATAATTTTACAATAATCTAATTTTAAACGTTCTATTTTTAAATGTAATAATTATTTTATCAAAATAAACTCCTATGTATGATAAATAATTATTCTAATTAATAATTAAATATTTTCTAAAAAATATTATTTTTAAAGGAAATTACATTTTTTATTAACTTTAGATAATTATAATTTTATATAATATCATATGTATTAATTCACAAATAAAAATTTTCAAATGTAATTATAATAATTTAAAATGTGTTTTTAAACATGTATTTTACTATTCCTTTGGGTATTATTGATGGACCCCGGAACACCCTAAAAAAGAGGGGTGAATTAGGGTGTCAATATTTTATTCTTAAAATTGTGGATCTTGTTCCCACATTAGTAGAAATTTGTTAAATATGCTAGTCAAATGAAAGCATGGATATGACACAAAACATTTACTTGGTTCACCGCAAAAGTCTATGTCCAAGGAGCATACAACGACAATGTGTCATTCATACCTAAATCCACTAATCTTCACTAGTTATTGAGTACAAGGTTTTGGTCATAGTCACTCTATGATAAAAACACTACCCTTAAAAAAGATCAAGGATGGCACACTGCTTCCCTTAGAACACTTCAGTAAACTCCCCCAACCTCACTACTATGAGAGAGGTAAAAATAATTTTATTGACTTGAAATTCACTTCAATGGATTGGCATCGAAGTGTTTGTCTCTATCCAGCATAAGACACTGCTTGCATCAAAGACCTATGTAGATGCTCAATGAATTCCCTGACCACTCAATAAAGATACTCTAAACAACCCTTCCCAAATCCCTTTTCCAAATCTCAACACTTCCCAGAGCTCTCTACCTTAGAGAGAACAACCCTTCGTAGAGAATCACCGTTCGCCAAGCCCACTACCTCGTAGAGAAACCTACTACACAAAGCTCATGGAGCAAATGTGGAACACCCCATCTTTGTGAATCCCTCGTGAATTTGAATAAATGGAATCATTCAAGACATTAAAATTCTCTTCGCGAAGCTCAAGCTCATATAGAACAACACACTTCATGGATCACCCCTTTCTTGGTGAAGTCCATGCGATCCCAGATTTTCCCTCTTTAAAATCTTCCATATTGAAGAGGGTGGACTCTAATTTATAGGCATGGTAGAACGCAAAGATCCTCTTCATTAGGTGTTAAATCTAGAGCATTCAAAAATTCTTCATGGCGCCTCCTCCATCTTGCATAGCTCTACTGAAATTTCTGTTTCTCATAGCATGTCGTAACAACAAGGAAACACTGTCTCAAATCGTAGGGATTCATTTCTTCAAGATCCTATTGCTAGTATTTGTTAATACCGTTCATTTCTATATAAATTAAAAGTTGATTCCAGAAGAATACATTTTGTGAAGTTCATAGATAAAACTCTCATAATTTCATAGCACACCATCATAATATTCATTGTCTTCTCAAAACACCCTTCACGAATCCCATCTCCATGAAACTCATGCTTTTTCTATATTTTCATGGCACCATCTAGAAAACCCACATTTCACAATTCATTCTATTCCCCAAATTTTGGACCCCAATTTTTTTTCCAAAAACTTGAAACAATGTCACCTTCAAAACAATTTTTATCTTGAATTGTATGACCATTTTTCTTGCAATCCCCTTGATCATCCCTAAAAGGATTAATAACAAAAACAAACCATGATAATTCTTTATTAGAGAACAGCTTTGGTTCCAACAATTATTACTATTACAATAGTCTAATAATGGTCACCTTGAAAAATTTAGGTAACAATTATATAATTGTAAGATCCAAACGATCACATTACCTTCTAAAGCCACTATATAATACACCATTCTCATACATCATCATTAAATTATTTTTATACAAATTGTTTAAATATCCATTGATAGTTTATATAATATTTTTAATTCTTTTCTTTATTTTTTTTCATCCATTATGATAGGAGTGATTTCTAGGTAATAATTTAAACCCATAGATTTTTATTAAGTGTGGGAATTATTCTATTTAATGTATCTCTATTCACTATTCATATTTTCTATAGTAAATTTTATTTCATGATCTTTAATACTCTTATGCAATGTAACATGCTTTCAATATGTTATTAATAATTGGCATTATAACATAATATTTCTTTTATTAATAACTAAAATTAATTTTTCGGATGATGCACTTTCTACCTATAAAGAATTAATTCCTTGAAATAATAATTATAGCCTCATAAAAAATGAGGTCATTTCATATTCATCACTTCTTTAGTCACCAAGAATTCTTCTTCGAACTTGTGATTTCATCATAATACTTTCACAGTCTGAGTTGTCTTTCTCTGCAACACTTGTTCCCTTTCATCATTAATATGGATCTATTCATCTTTTCATGTTTATTTAGGTTCAAAATCCACACCATTTGTGTCTAGTCAATGTGATGGGTCTAATATATAATTTAATAATAGATAAATATGGAATACATCAATAACATTTGAAATATTTATAGGTAGTGATAACTAATATGATACTGCTCCAATATGCTTCAGAATCTCAAATGATCAAATGTATCTTGAACATAGTTTCCCTTTCCTTCGTAAACTCATAACCCCTTTCTATGGTGATATTTTGAGGAATAAATTACCCCAAACATGAAACTATAATTTCTTACCTCTATTTTCATCATAACTCCTTTCTCGACTATGATCAACCACGATATATTTTTGGATGACTTATATCTTTTCTATATTTTCTTACATAATGCCTGGTCCCAATAGTTTTCCTTCATTAAATTCATCTCTACATGTTGGTGTTCTATAAATCTTCCCATAGAGTGCTTCCAAAGGATCCATTGGAATACATGAATGAGAATTATTGATATATGCTAATCTAGTAATTGGAAGATGCTAATCCCAAATCCCTTAAAAATCAAGTGACCAAACCCATAACATATCTTCCAATGTTTGAATAGTCTTATCATACTATCCATCAGTTTCATGGTGATAGGTTGCGATAAGGATTAATTCAGAATTAATTTCCTTTTGAAATGTCATAAAAAACATTGAATTAAATCTTGGATCATGGTCTGAAATAATTGAAAATATATCCCTATAAATTCTATCCAGTTCTTAAATGTATAGAAGGTCATGGTTCTCAATTGATAAAGCCTCTTTTATAATGATAAACTGAGAATATATTATATATCTATTAATAATTACTCATATAGAATCAGTTCCTTTTGATATCATTGGAATGATATTAGTAAATTCTATAGTGATGTCATCACACTTCTATAAAGGCATGGGTAGTGGTTGCAATACTCTTCTGTATAGTTTTCACCCCACCTTCTCCTAGTTATTTACAAAACATCTTACAGTATAGTTAAAAATATCCCTATTCATGTCATCCCACAAATAATGATATCATAAATCCTTATAAATTTTGGTGCTTTCATGTTTTATAGAGAATGTATAACTATAAGCTTCATCCATTGGTTCTTTCATTAACTCGGTATTATATAGGATACAAAACATTATTTCAAAACTTAATAATATATCATGATCAATAATAAGCTCAAAAATCATCCCATTTTTCTAAGCATCCATATTTTTTATAACTTAGGATCATCTAGTTGTGGTTTCTTGATATTATCCAGTAATGATGGATGTGGAATCATTTGGAATTGGATTGATGATGTCCCTTACATTATATCATCCATGTTCATATTTTTCATGTCTTTGATCAATGGATCACTTTTAATGCTCATATTCATAATAACTCTAGTGTCATTCCGACTGATAGCATTAGTGACATTGTTTTATTTTCCTGGTTGATAACAGATATAAAAATTATAGTCCTTAAGAATATCCAAACATATGCTTTTTCTAATGTTAAGTTCATTTTTTGTGAATGTATACTTCATACTCTGGTGCTCAGTGTATATATAAACTTCTCCCCATAAACATAATATCCCCATATATTTAATTCAATAATATTTTTGGTTAACCCTAGATCATGAGTAGGATAATTGTTTTGTGAGGCTTTAACTTTCATGTTGTATATGCAATCACCTTTACTTTTTTCATGAGTACACATCTAATTATTTTTAAGGATGAATCACTATAAATGAATAATCATTCCCCATTAGATTTTGAATTTACCCTTATTGTGCTAAAAAACATCTTCATCACTTACTGAAAACATTTTTCGCACACCTTAAACTAGATAATATTATCTCCCTTTTGAGCTAAATTGATTAGTGGATTATAATGATGAAGAAACTATTAAACAAACCTTATATAGTAAAATTTTATACCAAAGAAACTATGAAGCATAGATACAATTATAGGATGAGGACACTCCTCTAGGGAAGTTGTCTTTTTGTATTAATTAAAATTTCTTCCATCGTAATAATGTGTCCTAATAATCTGAATTTTGGTATCTAGAACTATGAATTTTTTAATTTACCTAAAATAATATATTTCTTAAAATTTTATAATATGGCCCTTTAATGATCTTCATGCTCCACATAAGTTTTATATTATATCATAATATCATAAATTAAGTCCACTAAAAATTTATCTCGTTAGTCTATAAATACTTAATTCATCAAATCCATAGATATCTAAAGATAAGTAGTCAATCCATAGGGAATAAAAAAATTATGTTAGTGAGGTCTTGTTCATATGGTAGTCCTTAGGATATCATTATTATTTACCCTCAGATGATGATAACCTAATCGAAGGTCTATCTTAGAGCATAATTGATCACCATAAAATTTTTCAAGAAAATCATCAATTCGTAGAGGAGAATATTTTTTATTCACTGTAATACCATAAATTTCACTATAATCAATTATAATGGCATTGATCTATTTTTATTATTTAAAAGAGAACATGTTCCCCCAAAGGAGACACACATGGTTGAATAAAATCATTCTCCAAAACATCTTGATGTTTCTTATTTAATTCGTCTACTACTATATATTCTGTTAGATATATGTTATTTAATATTTGATTAGATCTTTTTATGAGTTCAATTGAGAACTCTACCTATTTTGTGAGGGAGATCAAATTAATAATTTTGGATATACATAAATATATTCCCAAGTAATTGGAACATAGCCTATCTTTATACTTTTTCATTCTTCCCATTTTTACCAATATTTTTTATAAAGAAGGAAATCAGAGGTGGTTCTTGAGAAGACTTAGTCAATGATATTTCAACATTGAAGCTAATTACATGGCTTCCCTTTAAGATAACTAAAATTCCCTTACATTAAAATTTTATCACAACATTATACTTTTTCAACCAATACTACAAGAAATACTATGTCGAATTCTACCATTGGAATGACCACTGAGTTTGTTGAGATATTTCACTCACTAAATTTAATAACAGAATCCATATATACATTTAATTCCTGAATAGTTACTCTAGTAGTTTTAATTGACGAATATACCAATATAAGTTTTGTTTTTAACATTTTGTCACTTATAAACATGAATAAAATAAAAGTGTGTGTAGAACTAGAATAAAAAGTTGTACTTTCTAGATTTAAGTGTATGATTAGTGTACCTACCACAAAATAATTTGGATCATTGACTACATCTACTATATTTTTTAATTAATGACCTTGATCCCTTATCCTCAGTTATAGTTGATGTTAGTTTCCCTCTATTATCTTTTGATTTGGACTTTAAGTAGTGAAATTTTCACGATCCCTACACAATAAGCATTGAATTGAATGTTTTACTTGTATCATATTCCCTTTTTAATTACCATTATGATATTGTGCATATAAATCACCATGATATTCTTGAGTTTTATAGGAATATATTCCACACTTTTAATAATTTTCACTTCAATGCAGATAATACCTTGAATTATTTTTCCCACATTTATATTAAAATGGTAGTTGTTATTTATTTTCATCCCTCTCATATTCAAAATTATTTATGGAATTTTTATCCATCCTCCTGTTCTTATCATTTAGTATGTGGGGCCACTATGTGTCTCCATCCTTCATTTCGACTTTGAGACCACATTTTTATATTTCCTACTAACTCCCAAATCTTTTAATTTCCAGTGTGTTACGTAGATTTGATCTGAACCCACTAAATATGTGATAAATTTTTACATCATAATAATTTAAAAATATTTAATCATATCACACAAGACTTGTAATGTTCATATCATAACATTCCACTAATTAATTCTTCTTTCTCTTCATCTCATGTACTTTCCACAATATATTTTTTCATGGGGTATAATAAAAATAATTATTGGGAAATTATTTTTTAATGTATTCCCATACCATGGATTCCCCCTCTTCCCTTGGAATTATGTTCATGATCAATTCCCCCCACTGATTATCTTCCCCCATTAAGTTATATATTACAAAAATAAATTTCTCTTACTTAGAACAACAGAAAATAGAAAACATATTTTCTATAGTGCTAATACACAATTATGAAATTAATGGATCATAGTTTCAAATAGAAAAAGGTGTCCATTGATGCATGAAGGATTAAACTACTAGTGATTTCTTCCATGATGAATTTGGATGCTCCACATGGTTTAGGTTGTTATTTATGACTTGAGTTAATTGGTTCACCATCATTATGAATTTTTCAACTTCATATTCTATCATATTAGAAAAATCATCACTAAAATGGCCATTGCATCTGTTATATACATGATTCTATTGATTTCCTAGAATTATACTATAATAAGAAAACTGGAGTAAGGAATTCATTACTATTATAAATTTTATAATAACAATTATAAAGGAAATATTAATATTAAAATTATCTAACATCATGATTTTAGTATTATATGCTTCAATATTTAAAAAATTATTACATTATCTATGTATACAATATAATAATTTCTAAAAAAACATGTGATTACATAAAGAATAACCCCCTAGAGTTTCAAACCAGTTATGAAGAAAGGCCTGTTTTTTAATTCATTAGGTAAAGATTGAGTTAATACCCTATCGTCCCTTTTCAAGGTTATTATCCTAAGATATAATAGTGCTAAATTCACATCCACTTTTAGTATCTAGAAATGGATTTCATTTCATGAAAACCACTATCCTTTTACATCAATAGAATTTAATTAATCTTTCTAATATTTAAACTTATACCTAGGATTTTTATTAATGTTTTATAGTAATAATTTTTTAAAAAACTCTCTGATTCCACCTATGGAGACCTAATTTTTTAATACATTATTTTTAACATTTTTACATAAAAAATATTAAATTAATGACATTGGATGACCTTTTTAGGTTTAGTGTCTTGGAAATTATTTACATAATACCTAAATTAGAATAGTATAACATAAACATAAACTTTATTTAATCCACCTAAAACAACACTTTATTATTACATCCTAGGTCATCTCACTCCATGTAATTTACATAGAACATACATAAATTGAAATGGGTGAGGATAAAGCCTAGTAAGGGATGAAAAATTAAAACAAAACATGATAAATTTACAGGCATAAAAGATTAAGTATGACATGATATTATAATAATAAGTATGTGATAAATAAAATGGAAATGTGGCTAAAAATTTTAAATGGTACATTAATAATAAAATAACTAGGTTTCATCATTGAGTTGTCGTAAAATATATTACCAATGATATTCACCAAGGTTTTATAAACATGTAATCTCTAGATGTAAGTTATTTATACAATTAATTGGAGTTACATAATGGTTATCCCATAATATATCTTAATTTATTTTTACCACATTTATCATAATAAATAATTTCATTAATATCTCATGGACAATAAATAAGTGGTTTCATTTAAAATCATAAAGTACATAGGTGTTTAAAGATAGGAACATTTAATTATGTTTGACCCAAAATAAGGGGATGTGAGTCTAATATATGGAAATAACAAGTAAAATAATTAGAATTATATCTATATGAATATCCTTGACTATAAATCAGGTTGTGTATTCACAACATAAAAAAGGAGATATGTAAAATCAAAGAATGATTTGGGCAGTATAACAGGTATAAAAATTGGGTTATAGAATGGGATTAATGAGAGAGAATAGATTTCCTTAATTGATAGAAAAACATTGGTATATTAATGAAATTGTCATAATTTATTGAGAATAATAACTTTGAAATTATAATACTAACTACATAGGAAGTACTTAGATTAAAAAGGAGAGGAAGATATTATATTACCTTGTGTGATTTCTTATTAAATCCGGAGGAGAATTCCTTAGAACCTTAAATACTCCATGAAAATGATATAGAGAGGATAAATGAGGGTAAATTATTAATTAATGGATTATGAATGAATTAAATGGGGAGTAAAAGTGGGTATTTATTTTAAATTGGAGTGTATTGTATATTAATTTCTAAATATAGGCCTTAGAAATCCAGGTTATGGAAAATAAAAAACTATTGTCTCTCCCCTGGTTTCATCTGATTTTTTATTCCATTAAGATGTTAATTTTTGAAACAATTGAGTTTCAAAACAGAAATTCAATATTTTATATCACTTTTGGCATCATAAAAATTAATTTTCCCCTAAAATAATGTTTTTAATACATCAATTCCCATTTCAAAATTTGGAATGTAATTTATTGGTTTTTAAATTAATTTTTATTAATTAAAATAAAATATATTAATAAAATAGATATTTTTTTCCTTTTTCTCTATTTTATTAATTATTAATTCCTTATTACATATTTATGAATTTATAAAACATACTGAAAACACAACCATATTTTTATGGTTTACAGGATAAAAACATATCTTATAAAATTCTCAAAATTTCTTTCTAACTTAATTTCAACCTATTGATTTCAAATATAATGTTAAATTTATAAAAATAATTTTCTAATAATTTAAAAAGATTATTTTAAATTAAAATTTCATATTTTTGTTGAAATTATTTTTTTAAGGGAAAACACATTATTTATTATCTTTTAAGAATTCTATTTTTTTTATAATATCATATATATTAATTCATAAGTATTATATTTAACATTTAATTATAGTACTTTTGAATATGATTATATGTGGGTATTTTACTATTATATTAGGTATTATTATTATTCTAGTGGTCATATAAAGGGAACATTTCAATGGTCTTGTAAAGGTTATATAATTGTCAAATCCTAGGGGTAACATTTCCCTTTACTCTGAAGGACCCCGGGACACCCTGAGAGGGGAGGGGTGAATCAGGGTGACAAATTTTTCTTCTTAAAGTTGTGGATATTGTTCCCACGTTGGTAGGAACTTGTTGAACATGTACGATGAGAACGATCAAAAATAAAACATGCACATACACAGAGAAGACATAGCCCTTTTTACTTGGTTCACCACTAAGGGCTACGTCCAAGGAGCATACGCCGACAAGTTGTCGGTCGTACCAAAAACCAATAAGCTTCACTAGCTGGAGATTAAAAATGTTTGGACACAGTCACTCTGTCCCGGGCTCACTGCCTTTACAAAGTTTCTGAGATAGCTCACTGCATCCCTCGGGTCACTCCCATTGACTTCCCCTGGTTCACTACCGTTGGTGAAGTCACACTCAGTTTACACGTGAAGGTCTCTTCAATTAATAGTCATGAAGTTCATTGTCTCCTGTTCATCATGAGACTTTGCTTGCATCAGAGTCCAAATTTTAATGCTCTGTTAAGATCCAAATTCCAAACACTGATGAATACTCCCTTTTCCATTTTCCATAGGGCAAACAACCTTTGGAAAAGGCATTCGCAAAGAACCCTACTTCGCAAGGCTCCCAATATTGCAAAGCTCACACAAGCCTTCGCGGAGCCCCTGCCATTTCGCGAAGCTCAATCGCGAAGATCAATCGCAAAGCACTCTCGCGATGCTCCAGCCTTCGCAATGCTTGGCTATCGTGAAGCTCCTGCCTCTTCGCGATGCTCACTGAGCCAACGTGGGGCGCCCGTCTTTCGCGGAGCTAGAATAGCCGCCGCGAAGCTCCTCTTTCGCGAAGCACGCTTCCTTCGCGAGAGACCTTTGCGAACAGAGAGAAAAGGAATTTCTCTGAAATTCTCTCTCTGCTTCTCTTGAGGGGGTCGGCCTCTATTTATAGGCGATTCCACCAACCCTCGTCCCTTCCACACGAAGTCAACGCCACGTCATCTCAAATCGCGAAACTCCAATGTTTCTGCCGGAATTCTGTCCAAATCGCGAAACTCCACGACAATCTTCCGTTCGCGGAGCTTGACGTAGTCACGAAGAATCACCGTCAACATAACTTCGCGATAGCGCCGCGAATCTCCCTTCACGAAGCCCAACATTCCTTCATGCCTTCGCCGCGAAGCTCCCTCACAAATCCCTTCATCGCCGCGAAGCTCTCTAGCTGCTGCCGTTCGCGAAGCTTGACGTAATCGCAAAGGCTCACCGCCTCCATTCTTCTGGTCTTCGCGAAATCCAGTCCATGCATCCCATCTTCGCGAAATTCATGACTTTTCCATATTAAATCATGGTCTTCATGGAAATCCTATTTTCACGATGCTCACCAATTTCCAAATTTTAGACCCCAAAAATTTGGCAAACACTGGAAAACGGCACCACCTTCAATATTGTTGTGTGCTTGAACAGTATGATCTCTTTGCTTGAACACGATCCGAACTTCCATTGATGATTGACAACAAACACAAACCACACTCCAAATCATGTAGAGAAGACCATGGTTCCATCATACTCCCTATATATACTTTACCATTATCATAACTCATCATTAAATATTTTTCTTACAAAAATTTTAGAATTCCCTTGATAATTTATATATTATTACTAGCTCTTCTCTATATTTTTATAATCATTATAACAAGAGTCATAGTTATAAGATAATTTTATCCTATGGAGTTTATTTTACTATGTGAATTAATCTTTTTCATGTATCTCCATGTACTATGTTTAGCTTTTGTAGTAAATATTATTTTAATATAAAAAATTTAATATACTTTCTATGTGAACATATTAAAATCGTCATTGTAACACAATAGTTATTGTATTAATAGCATAACATAATTTTGGGGATTTTATATCCTACATTAACATATTATTATAAATCACACACTAGTGAGGGGAACCAAAGGATTGATTAAGTGGGCTACATAAATAATCCATTAACATTTAGGTCATGTGTATTAAAGGATTATTTAATGACATATAGGCCATCATATTTAACATAATGAGAAATTACTAAAAACCCATGAAATAATAATTTAATAATATTATACCAACACATACATCGGTCAATAAAATATCATGATCATTCATATACATGCAAAAAAAATTAAATTTGTACATTGGTAACATTAATTTATAAATTTAGTTTTGAATTTATCAAAACAAAAAATTGTAAAAAATACATTATATGTTCCCTTTATATTTTAATTATATAGAATTTAGTACTAGTCAACACGATGTGTAATATAAATTGTGTATATTTCTAGTATTATACTATGTACTTATATACCATGTTATCAAACATGGAGGGTCACATAATTAGTTATAGTTTTTGGTAGAGACTGATAATAATTATTAGATCAGGCAGAATATATTAAAACCCATGGTTCAGGATATCTTATTTAAGAAATTTGAAACTATGAATAATATATGAAAATAGAGAACTATTGTAAATAATATTACCACACACCAAAGATCATCTAAAACATCCACAAACTATATCACATGGGTTTGATAAAAGTAATTGAGTAGGAAAATTATCCCACCTCGGTGGTGAATCCACATGTCAAATGAATCACTTGTAATACAGTAGGGATTATATTTTATTCTATGATGTACTAGCATATTAGAATTATAGGGAAGAAGAATAAATATAAAAATTGTTTATGGGAGGTTTTTCAAGAATAATGCAATTCACCATACACAACCATCACATGGAAGATGTTAAATAGGTAATTAAGGATACCCCTATAATATTTACTCAATTATTCCTTCAATGAAATACAGGAATGAATAACAAGGTTGGATCATGAATTATATTGATGAATGTGAGACCTGACATAATTTTACTCAGTGAAATTATATAATAAACAATAGTTAACATGGGAGAATACTAAACGATAATTATTTATCATTTTTTTATATGTTTCGTAGACTAATAAATCATGCATGAAAATCATAATTTTTTTGAAATACTAAAAATTATATATATCATTTATTTATATATACAAGGATTCAGGTTACATCACTTTAAATCTCTCACTTTCACTAAATCCAAATAGGCATTTTTCCATTTCAACTTAAATTGTATTATATATAATTACTCATAAAACTATATCAAAAAGGCTTTTGGATATCTTCTAAAATACTTTTATAAATCTATCACTAACTTCACTTTGTATCACATTATATTATATGCCTTCCGAACACCTATATGAAACAATTTTGGATTAACTCTACAACAATTTTATAATATATAACTATGTTAAACTTAAACTTCATTCATCAATCCACAAAGTATAACCCCGTGATCCTTTATAGAATTGACAACAAATCTGAATCTCTTGATCCATATATATATGCAATGAGGGAACTCTAGTAAAGCCTTAATGCTACTCAATCGATAAATTCATTAGGTGTGATCTCCATAAGACACAAGAATTGGTATAACGACATCCACCAATAAACTTCATATAACTATGTTAATTATCGTAGTTTCCCATTTTCCATGAAATTGAGTGACCTTGGGACATGCAGCATGTCAATCCCATATATCCAACTCATCTATTCTCTGTTGTCAAAGTGTACATTGAACCTATAAATTAATTTATCACATGTCATTTATCCTTTTATATAACAAAATCACTTATCCCTTATCCAGATAGATACATATAATATCTGGGTGAAGCTGAAAACATCCACAGTCCATCTCAGTCATGGACCAAGATGTCAAACTCGTAATACAAGAGGATAAGTCCTATCTTGGTTAAGCTCCAACTGAAGACATGATCAAAAATATTCCCAACCACCCCCTGTTATCTAAGTCAATATATTGACATTCTTAATTAGGGTAATAAAGTATGAAGGTTCTAAGGCTAGGTATCTCACTATCCTCGGGTACTGTGGACTCAAATATAATCCATGCACCCCTCATGTATCGAAGACATCTATATAACACTGCATGTGGTATATGTAGTGGGTCATCCATAGTACACAAAGAATCATATTATTTTTATTAAGCATTATAATAATATTCTATATCTCTATACAGGAATCATACTCAAGATAATCTTAACATTTCATCATAACCTATAATACTTCAGAAGAACATCGGTTAGGGAGAAACTATAATTCATACATTGATATGTCACTTATCATTGTATTTCACCAAATATATATTTGTATAGACATTTATGTATCCAGCGTGAATGAATGATAAAACAGAGGTTTCCATTAATAATATAAATTTTAATATTCTTAAACTCTTTAAGAATATTTAAGAAAAACAATATAATCATAAATTTAATATTTCATATATGATAAACTACAAGATAAGAATTATATTGTCTAACCTTTTTTGATTTTGTTAAATTTTTAGATCATATAAAATTCATTTCGCATCCCTTTGTGAATATTTGATAAAAAAATCTAGTAATAATTTACTAACAAACATCTATAATGAAATCCAGTTTGAATAATGGTGATATTTAGGAATCATATTCAAAATTGTTTGAATTGTCTAAACATATTCATACTTATTATAATCACATAACAAAATGTTATGAAGTTAACTTTTTCTATCTACATAAAAATCCTTCTAATAGAACCATCATCATCCTTATAACCCTATTCGATCAAGTGTTTTCCTATAAATAATGTAACTAATTATATTAATTTCAATCGTCCCTTCTAAAATCATTTTGGTTATAGTGAAAACAAATTTGTTATTTTAAATTTTGTAAATATTAACATTTATCTTTACTTGCATACCCTAAAATATTTTTGGATATCTCTTATCATCTACTTTCTCATTTCGACTATTTTAATCTTTTAATAAATAGTGTTTTTCATTTTTCATGATAACAACATTTAACTCTTTATACTTTTTACCATTATCTAATATGTATATATTACAAATATTTTGATAATATTGGGTAAACATTATTTAAATTCAATAATATTGTAATAACATTTCTAGATATTAAAATAGGATAAATTCCCTACCTAAAACAATCCATTTTATACTCCCATTTAATCATGTTATAGAATTAAATGAGTATTAAACCATGTGTATAAAAAATAGATTATATAATTTAATTTAAATGAATATATTGTACATGTTCTTATCATATATCTAAATGATGTAAATTACACCTCCTATGAGGATCTTATCCATGCATGAAGCATACGAGTTATCAATGTAGAAGCTCCTTTGATTCATTAGTTGAAAATAAATTTCATGATTTAATTCCTTTTATCTACTAACTATCAAAATATTTATAGAACTTTTAAGTCATACAATTGATATTATACATATTTCAAAACTGTAGATTTTATTTATATAACCAATAATTATTTAATTAAATCATTATTATTAACAAGGCATTTAGCATATTCAATAAAATTTAACATCATTTTATATACCCTATCATATTGAGTGTGTGAGACTAATAATTACTTGGTTCATTTTGTATCTAATGTCTTTGAAACCTTAAAAGAATGAATTTATACTTCTATAAGAATCTACATAAAATAATTTAACAACATTAACACTTGTTTTCATAGTAATTTTAATACCCTAGGATTTTAAAATAATAAAATTATGTTTGATAACATGTATGACACATAACATCAATCTTAAATGAAACAAAAAATATTACTAATTAAATATGTTTATTACAACCTAGATGTTAAATTATAGGGTATGAATAGGATTAATTAATTTTTGAACAACATATTGAGGTTTTAGTCAATGAAAATGTATCAATTAATTCTTATTAAATGAGTTCCCAATTTTTAATAAATCCATTTTATTCTTCAATGATATGTTATCTTCAAAATATTGTTTTATTTATTTTTATGAGTGAATAATATAATTAATTAAAGGATATAATCCAAATTTTATTTCATAAACTAAATATCACTTTTTAAATCATCATATCAAAATTATCTAATTGTGAAATTTTTGAATTGTTCCAAGAATTTTGATTTTTCAATGAATAGCGAAAAAACTAATCTTAATTGAAAACTATAGTTTATTTTAAATTATTTAAAATGTATGATTATATTTTAGGTCATTTTTAAAATTGTATTTATTTATTAAAAATAAACAAATTATAGCCTTTTTTTGAATTTCATCCTGGAATTTTTTATTAAAAAATTTTTAAACTTAAAAAGTAAATTTTCTTAAAACACATTTTTCATTGCTTATTATTGGTTTAATTTTAAATTATAATTTTCCACTTATTTATTTTGAATATTGAAAAATGGACTCTATATATATAATAATGAGATAAAAATTTTCTAAATATATATCCTTTATTTCGGTCCACTATCAATAGTAACCTTATTAAATTTATGTCACCATGGTAAAGAGAAATCGACTAATTTAGGTTAAAAATTATATTATATGAGATCAAAAATGACCATTTAAATTTCCATAATTTCATTGAATGATTATTTTTCATACATAAAAATCTTAAAGTAAAATATATTAAATTATTACTATTTTTCCATGATTTTTACCATCATAATATTTAAGAGAATATTAAGAAACAAATGTCACACTATTGATTTTAATAACTAGAATATTTTATAAATATGAATAAACATAGAATATGTACGTTTATAATTTTTTATTTTAAATATAAATGATTTTTTTAGAAATTTGTTTTTAATTTTTAGTGATGAAATAATTACCTTATAAGCTTACGTAATGTTGTTATAATAATTATTCAATTAATGGAAAAATAAAATAACTTATTTAAAAAAATTTACAAGTAATATAATTTAAAATTATTATTTTAATACGTGAATTTTTTGGATAAATATAACATTTCAGTTAGTTGTTAAATCATTATGCAAAATTTCCATTATTCACATAGAGTATTAAAAGCCAAATTAAATAAATAGTGCAAAAAGAGACATTAATGATATTGTATAATAAAAATATTTTTCTATATTATTTAAAATAAGTAAACAAATTCCCTCATCCACTCTAATGGAATATAGTTTATTTGGCTATTTACGATCCTTTATTCATTTTGTTGTAAATATATTAACCCCTTAGGAGTAAAAAACATTGACATTATTGTAATTGTCAAAAGTTTTGTCAATGGTTTAAAACATGAATACAACTGTAAAAAATGTTATCCAAACAATTAAAAACATTATTATATGAGATTATTTGGACTAATTCCCATTTTATCATATAATATTATCAATTTGGATCAATTCGTAAATAAAAACTAATTTATATTAATTCAATATTTTATAAAATCCCAAAAGTGCACTTCTACTCTATTATAAATTATAACCACCTATTCTCCTTACTTCACACATAACAAAAAATATTTTTCCCTATACATATCCATATACCTTATTAACATCCTTATACACATTCTATAGTAATTATTTTGGGTGTAATTAAAAAGACCCAGAAATTCCATGTAGATTTTTTTAATTATATGGTGATTTTACGAGAACGTGAAAATTGACGGCGCGTGATTCCGAGGCCCGGTGTGCCTGGAATGAATTTTTGAACTTTTTTTCTATTACGTTTAGTAAATGTACGAGCCGGTTTTTTAACTTTTAAACTGGTCCTTGGAATTGAAATCTGAGGGCACCATTAAACTCGCAGCGCCGGTATTCGCTTATGGAGACCTTTACCTCGACCGCAGTAGGTCGAGGGTGAAAGATAGATTATTTTTTTCATGGAAATGAAAAATAAAATAAAATAAACTTCTATTTTATTTTATTTTTGAAACCTCCCATGTGAGTGTTGTGGAGGTGAGGACCACCAATCCTAAAACCTCCATTTTTTGAATTTACTGGCAGGGACCACCTCAACCCTCTTAATGGGAGAAACCCCTTGAACTCCCTCATTAATGAAGAGTTAACCCATTGAAAGCATCCAAATTTATTATGCCAATGTGGTATAATTAATTGTTCCAACAATTAATTGTGCCAACGTAAACTAAAGTAATCTACTTAATTTAATTTATATTGGCACCTCTTTTCTTTTGAGAGGATTGGTTGGAAATTTTTTGGCAAAGGGAGAATATTGGGAGAGCTTGGAGAAACTCATATCCAACAAAGAACTTCTCCTCCAAATGAAGAATGTTATCTCCATCAAATAACATTCTTCAGAGCCAAGAAAGAGGATGACACACGAGACCGACTTCGGAAGCGTGTTGTGGAGGAGACGATTGTTGGCACCCTCTTCATCTTCACCATTTTCATCTCATGAAACATCAATGATCCTTTGAGGTAGGGTTTGATGTTTTAAATACCTCCCTTACCCATACTTGATGTTCTTCGTGATTCAAAAATTTGAACCGCTTGCTACAGCTATAACGCGGAGGGTGCGGGCCAAACGAACATGGCCAGACCTCTTCACAATCCCTTATGGGTTTTCATGAAATCATTGTGACGGAGGAAGACGACAACCCGAGATGGCCGCCGGTGAAGGCACAGTGCGCGACCGCACCACATGGAGAGGACGTCTGGCCATCCTGCCTGCCGTGGTGGAAAGTCGCACTGCAGCCACCCCACCCCACTATAGTCGCCCCGCTGCACCGCGGCCATCGGGCTAGGATGCCCAGCGCAGGCCGGGCTGGATCCAGCAGGTTGGGTCACCCATCGGGCTAGCCCGGACCCATCTGGTCTGGCAGGGTCGACCCAAACTGGGTCGGCACAGGCTGGGTCAGGTCGAGTGGGTCCTACCGGATCAGACTGGACCCGGACCAGTTTTGACCCTATACGTTCTTTTGGCCGTAACTTTGGCATCGGGTGTCCGTTTGAAGAACCATCTATGGAACCAGAAACCTTTGAGTGTGATCGACCTCTTGGTATACCCCACTCTAGATTGGGATAAATTTTGTGTATGGTTGGGTTGGATCGAGCACGAATCCAACCATGCCCTCGGAACTAAAAGGCTAATAACTTATAGACCAAGCGTCCTATTGACACACCGACTATTGCGTTGACACCCCTATGATGTTGCAGTCATTTGAGATAATTCTTCGTGGGACTTCATGGCTATTTGAGTATTGACCATTGCCTTGAGGGGAGGACCCACCATGAGACAAGCGATCTTAGTGTGGGAACCTTATTGCTGGATGTGATGATGTACTAGGATCTTGTGTGGGTCTGACGATGTACTGACAGTGTAATAGTATCATGTGTGGGTATGACGAAGTACTGACGGTGTACTAGAATCTGGTGTGGGTCTGATGACGTACTGATGGTGTACTAGGATCATGTGTGGGTCTGATGATGTGTTGATATTGTACTAGGGTCCTGTGTGGATTTGATGATGTTCTGACGTTGTAATAGGATCTTGTGTGGTTCTGACGATGTATTGATGGTGTACTAGGATCCTGTGTAGTTCAGACTGCATACTGACTGTGTACTAGGATCCTTTGTAGGTCTGTTGATGTACCGACGGTGTACTAGGATCTTGTATGGGTCTGACGACGTACTGACGGTGTACTAGGATCATGTGTGGGTCTGACAACATACTAACGGTGTACTATGATCCTTGGTGGGTCTGACAATGTACTAATGGTGTACTAGGATCCTGTGTGGGTATGACAATGTACTGATTATGTACTAGGATCCAGTGTGGGTATGACCACGTATTGATGTTGTACTAGGATCTTATGTGGTTCTGATGACGTACTACTGGTGTACTAGTATCATGTGTGGGTCTGACGACGTACTAACGGTGTACAAGGATCCTGTGTGGGTCTGACGACGTAATGACGAGGTACTAGGATCATGTGTGGGTTTGACAATGTACTACGATCCTCAGTGGGTGTGATGATGCTTTAGGATCCTTCATGGTTCTTCCTCATAACAAAGTAAGATGAATTAGTAGTTACATATAATCATCTTTACTATTGAACCCAAGTTATACCTGGTGTGAGATGATTCTATACCTATGTGGTACTTTTCATCGTAGTAATACATTGGTGATATTCTTCTTTGAGGCGTACTTGTGTGGTACTTACCTTCGTGGTACTCCTTCCTTTGTGGAATAGTTGAGCGTTGGCTTTTTAGTTGGACTCTGTGTTTCCCCATGATTGAGATGGGCATACTTGATAACATAGAAATATGTATGGTCATTTACCTATTTAGGGTTGTCAGTTGATTTCATGATTTTTGGTTTATCCTTTGTGGATTTTGTGAGACCTTGAGGGTCTCGGGGTCCTTACTGAGTATCGTTATACTCAACCCTGCATGGGCTATACCAACACCATGTAGTGTTCGGTGTAGACGACGGATAACACTGACTGAGGACGAGGGTACCAGGACTAGGGGTAGTTTGTAGGGGGACCTTAGACGGGGTGTACCGCAAAGAAGACAATTTGAGAGTTGTACCTACCCTTCATCTAGGTTCCTTGGCGAGTGTTCATATGATCTGTTCAGTATACTTGTTCTTTCCAGTTTTCTTGTTATTTCTAGTTCGTCTTGTATTCGAGCCCCTTTTACTTACTGTACACACTCTTTTTACTGTTAAGTTTACTCATGTTTTTATTTTTTTGTGTGCTTGGTGGTGTGAGTTTACAGGTTATAAAGGAAATTCCTTCCCAGTTTTAGAGAATATGCCTTTGGTGTTAGTCTCCATCCCCTAGACTATGGAAGGCTGTCTTGCGGTAGTCACAGCATGGGCCCCGGGGGATGGGTCATAACAAGTTATTATCAGAGGAGTCGGTTTTACCATATAACCCTAGACTCTGATATTTTAACGACAATAGTATTAAGTGTAGTGAGTGTGGTTATCAGTTTAAGGAATCCAGTGTAAGTGCGGCTACCAACGTATCAATACACCAGGACCCTAACTTCTGATTTCTGACTCAATGCATGAAAACACTAATTGCGTGTGTGTTTTAGAGAGTTTTCTCTGTGATATATTTGAGTCAGCTCACCAGGTATAACTTATTGATCGTGGCACGCTTGTTTCCTTTTCAGGATGCCTCCATGCAGACCGCCAGCTAGGGTTCCGGGTATAGTACATGATGATAGCCCATTGAGCGATGAGGCCTCGGTGCATGGCCCTCTTAAAATAGAGGCACCAGCAGAGAAACCAGGGGTACCATTACCTATTGGGTCACAAATGCCACCATCTCGAGCAGTAGATTGTGCAGGCCGTATGAGCGCGTTGAATGAGTTCCAGTGCCAGAGGCCACCCAGGTTCAGGGGAGAGACGAACCCACATGCATTTGAGGATTCGTTGGAGGTCGTGGTGAGAGTCTTATGACTGTTAGGGACACCAGCTGATCTTATGGTGATCCTTACTGCCATTCTTCTATAGGCAGTAGCAGGAAGATGGTGGAGCTTGATGCTCTAGGTTCACGACAAGGTGACGCTTCTCTGGGCAGAATTTGAGAGCCTGTTTCGGGAAGATTTTGTCCCAGCAACTCTTCGCGAAGTGTGCATTTAAGAGAATATTCATCTGCAGCAAGGCAGCATGACTGTGGCTTAGTGCTCAGCGAGGTTCACCAACCTCTCACACTACATCACGGATCTGGTGAGAGACCCATTATTCAGGGCCCGAACCTTTGAGCAGGGACTCCGGAGGGATATCAGTGTTTCTATGATTTCTCTCAGCATCCCGACGCAAGCAGGGGTGTTAGAGAGAGCCCTCTTAGTGGAGAGTTTCCTTGATGAGCAGTCACCAGCAGTGAGACCCACGACCAGACGTCATGTAGCAGAGTCTTCTGCAGCTGGCAGTAGACAAATGTCACAGAGGTCCAAGAGGACGAGACTTATAGGTGGAAGACTGCATGACGTAGGATCGGTTGTATGGGGTACAATAGACATAGCTAATAATGCGAGGAACAGGAAGTGTTTCACATGTGACGGGCAGGGTCACATGGCACGTGACTTTCCGACCTTCCAAATGGATGATTAGCAGATGGTCAATGGAACGCCCAGGCAGAGACATAGGTTTGACTGAGGAGGTCCGTAGGGAGCATGCAGACATGGTAGAGGAACTGGACGTGCAACTGGCGATGGGAGACGATTCGAGATGTTACCGCCACCACCACCAGGTGGTCCACCCTAACCACAGGGAGCTGGTGGATAGGGGCGAGCTCAGCTCTAGAAATCTAAGGCCTATGACCATGGTGCTCCAGAGATGATACGAGGTATGATCTGTGTCTACTCCACCGTAGATGTAGTACTTATTGACACAAGTTATAGTCATTATTTTTTTCAATGCCCTCATTCGGAGCTTGGAGATTCTGACAGAGCCGTTGGCTCGATCCTTACAGCTGGAGACTCCTATGAGAGAAGATTCAACAATTATGCACTGGTTCCGGCAGTGTGAGATTACTGTAGGAGGTGATAACTTCGGCTGGGATCTCTTAGTAGCGGCTTTGAGGCCTTACGAAGTCATCCTGGGTATGGATTAGTTATCTACATTCCATGCTAAGATTGACTGTATTAGGAGCATAGTGTGGTGTATCCACACGGATGGGACTAGGTTTTCCTTCACCGGTGAGAAGGGACCCTTTGCAGCACATGATGGACTTACTCAGAGTAGAGTCCAACCGATCACTCATCAATTGGATTGCCTTACCCATAGAGAAGTCGATGTGGAGAGTCTGAGCTATCCTTTAATGGTGGACCAGTATGTGGATGTTTTCCCTGATGATGTTTCAGGTCTACCTCCTCATAGAGAGGTGAAATTTTACATTGAATTGTACCCCGAGACGGTACTGATATCTACACTAGCATATCTAATGGCTCTCATGGATCTTCATGAGCTACGGGTATAGCTAGAGGACATACAGGGTAAGGGATTCATTCGGCCCAATGTTTCTCCTTGGGCACCCCTGATTTTGTTTTCCAAGAAGGCAGATGGGATCTTGAGGCTATGTGTTGACTATCGATGTTTGAACTAGGTGAATGTGAAGAATAAGTACCCATTTCTTGAGGATTGATGACCGCTTTGATCCGCTAAATGGATCACAGTAGTTCTCGAAGATATCCCATAGATCAAGATATCACCAACTCCGAGTACGAGAAGAGGATGTTCAGAAGATGACTTTCAGATGTCGGTATGACCATTATGAGTTTTTGGTCAGGTCGTTCGGCATGACCAATGCTCTAGAAGTTTTCATGGAACTCATGGACAGGATCTTCCAGCCATATCTTGATCGCTTTGTGCAGGTCTTCATTGATGACATTTTGATCTACTAGGCTACCGAGGAGGAGCATGTATATCATTTGTAGATAGTTCTGGACACACTCCAAGAGCAGCAGCTTTATGGTTAGCTCTCGAAGTGCCAGTTTGGGATCTGAGAGGTTCACATTCTAGGAAATTTCATATCAGAGGCTGGAGTTACAGGGGATTTAGCGAAGATTGAGGTGGTACTCACTTGGGAGCCACCTAAGAGTGTGACAGAGGAATGGAGTTTCCTGGGATTGGCCAGATATTGACGGAGATTTGTGTTATATTTCTCTAGAGTTGCAGCACCTCTATCAGTATTGATGAAGAAGGGGAAACCCTTCATTTGGTCGAAGAGATGCTAGTATAATTTTCATAAGCTGAGGTAGAGGGTTACTAGTGAACCCATATTAAGGTTACCGGAGGAGGGCGTAGGATATGTAGTCTACAACGATGCATCCGGGACCAAGATCGGTGGTTTCCTAATGTAGGAGTGAGTAGTGATCCCATATGGTTCTTGATAGCTGAGACAGCATGAGAAGAACTACACTACCCATGACCTAGAGTTACCAGCAGTAGTCTTCGCCTTGAAGATGTGGCGACATTACTTGATGGGTGATCATTTTACAATCTACTCGAATCACAAGAGTCTTAGATATATCTTCTCTCAGAAGGACCAGAACTTTAGACAACGATGTTGGCTTGAGTTCCTCTAGGATTATGACTTCGAGATAGTCTATACTCCTGGTAAGGGGAATGTTGTAGCAGATGCAATCTGTAGGAGGTCTGGTATACAACTACTAGGCAAGGCGATATAGTAGCTAGCTACTTGGAAGATATCCTTTTTGGATCACGATAGAGCATCATTTCTTCAATCTCTTACTGTCACTCCCCCACTTCTTCTACGATTCAGGAAGGCACAGCACGTGGACACTGACTGCGAGGCACGACGTGCTCAGATATCCCCAGGACAGTCTCCTGATTGATATTCTGAAGGTGGGGAGCACGTCATCCTCTTCAGAGGACATACAATGATACCAGTGTCACTTCAAGAGGATGTTTTGAGGGAGTTCCACACATCCCCTATATAAGTACATCTAGGACTGGCGAAGATGTACCAGGATCTCGGATGACAGTACTGGTGGCCGGGAATGAAGAAAAAAGTAGCATAGTTTTTCTCTCAGTGCCTCACTTTTCAGCAAGTGAAGGTGGTGTATCAGGTACCAGTAGGCTTGGTTAAACCATTAGAGGTCCCAGAGTGGAAGTGGGATGGGATATCTAGGGACTTCATGATAGTAATTCCATGTACATAGAGAGGTCATGATTCTATCTGGGTGATCATCGATCAAATCACCAAGTCAGCCCACTTCCTTCCGATCAGAGAGAATGGTTCAGTAGTGAACTTGGGATGCCTCTATGTGTAGAATATTGTGTGGCTACATGGAGTACTCTTGACAATTGTCTCCGATCATGATACATGTTTTACTTCTAGGATATGGAGGGATTGTAGGAGTCTTTTGGGATGCAGCTCCATTTGAGCACTGACTTCCATCTTTAGACGGATGGCGAGACTAAGTGGACCATTCAGACCTTCAAGGACATGATGCATGCTTTCATCCTCGACTTCGGTTGTGGCTAGGAGGATCCCTTGATTTTGTTGGAGCTTTCAAACAACAACATTTAACACTCCACCTTTGGGATGGCACCTTTTGAGGCATTGTATGGGCAACCATGCAGATCGCCTTTGTGGTGGACTGAACTAGGGGAGTCAGCACTAGTGGGACCATAGATAGTACGGGCTACCACAGAGAAGGTATAGATCATATAAGAGTTTAATAAGACTACACAGAGAAGAAAGATGTCTTGTGCTGATAGGATATGAAGACCTCTGGAGTTCAAGGATGGGGACCACATCTTTCTACGGTTCTCACCCCGACGCGGTTTACGGAGATTTGTCCAGGGCCGCAAGTTATCTCAAAGGTTCATCAGGAATTTTCAGGTCCTTAAAAGAGTTGGCGAGGTGGATTACTGCCTAGAACTTCCCCCTGAGTTGCACTGAGTGCACGACGTCTTCCACGTATCCTACCAAAGGAGATACATGCACGACCCTTCTCACATCATCGACCATGAAGAGCTATACGTTGATGATGGGGCGACGTTTATGGAGGTCCCAGTGGAGATTGAGGATCAACAGAAGCATGTCCTTCATGGGCGGTCGATAGCTCTGATGTGCATTCGTTGGCAGCCTGGGAACCTCCAAGAATGCACATGGGAGTAGGAGACTCAAATACATGCTCAGTACCCACACTTGTTGTCCTAGTTTTGTGTTATGTCTTTCAGGGAGGGAAATCCCTGGGGTGGGGAGAATGTAAAGACCCAGAAATTCCATTAATTTTTTTTAATTATATCTGAATTTTATGTGTATGTAAAAATTGACGGCATGTGACTCCAAGGCTCGGTGTTCCCGGAATGAATTTCTGAACTTTTTTTTGTGTATGTTCTGTAAATGTATGATCGGGTTTTTTTAACTTTTAAACTGGCACTCAAAATTGAAATACGAGGACACTTTTGAACTCGTAATACCAGTATTCGCTTTTAGAGACCCTCACCTTGACCATCGTTTGTCGATGGTGAGAGATACATTTTGTGTTTTTCATGAAAATGAAAAATAAAATAAAATAAAATTCTATTTTATTATTTGTTAAAACCTCCCATGTGAGTGTTATGAAGGTGTGGACCACCGAGAGTGAAACCCCCAATTTTTTAATTTAATGGCGGGGACCACCCGAACCCTCTTAATGAAACAAACCCCTTAAACTCCTTCATTAATGATGATTTAACCCATGGACTTTACCAAAATTTCTTATGCCAACATTGGACAATTAATTCTGCCAATGTAAATTAAATTAATGTATTTAATTTAATTTATATTGGCATCTACTTTTTTTGAGGGGATTGGTTGGAAATTGTTGGAAAAGGGAGAAGCTTGGGAGATCATGGAGAAACTCATCTCCAATGAAGAACTACTCCTCCAAACTAACAATTCTATCTCCATAAAATAACGTTCTTTAGATCCAAAAAAGAGGACGACACACGAGCCCAACTTTGGAAGCGTGTTATGGAGGCGACGATCATTGGCTCCCTCTTCACCTTCACCATTTTCATCTCGAGACACCTCAACAAACCTTTGAGGTTGGGTTTGATGTTCTAAATACCTCCCTTACCCATTCTTGATGTTATTCTTGATTCAAAAAGTTGTGAACTGCTTGCTACCACTCTAACGCTGAGGGTGCGGGCCAAACAAACATGGCTTGACCTCTCCGCAATCCATTGTGGTTTTTAATGAAATCTTTGCAATGGAGGAAGATGGAAACCCGAGCCAGCCACTGGCAAAGGCGCGACGCACGACCACACTGCGTGGAGAGGACGGCTCATCATCGGGATAGCCGTGGAGGACCACTGCACCACAGTGTCATGCCGCCTGGCGCGGGCTGGGCTGGGTCCGCTAGAGCTAGGTCGGTTCGACCGAGTCAAACCGGACCCAGACCACTTTCGAACCTATAAGTTTTTTTGGTAGTAACTTTGCCACCAGTCGTCTGTTTGACGAATCATCTACTGTGCTAGAAACCTTGGTGTGTGACAGACCTTTTGGTATACCTCACTCGAGATTTGGATAATGTTGGGGTATGGTCGGGTTGGATCGGGCACGAATCCAGTCAGGCCCTCAAGTCTAAAAAGATAATAACTTACAGAATGGTCGTCTGATTGATGCACCGACTGTTGCATTGAGACCCCTAGGAAGTGGAGGTCCTTTGGGATACTTATTTGGTGGACTTCATGGTTGTTGGAGTATTGACCAGTGGATCGAGGAGAGGACCCTTCTGGGGACAGGAAATATTAGTACGGGAACCCTATAGCTGGTTGTGACGATGTAATAGGATCATGTGTGGTTCTGAAAATATACTGACAGTGTACTAGGATCATGTGTGGGTCTGAAAATTTACTGATTGTGTACTAGGATCTTGTGTGGGTCTGACAACGTACTGACGGTGTACTTGGATCCTTTGTGGATCTGACGACTTACTAACGATGTACTAGTATCTTGTGTGAGTATGTCGTTGTATTGACATTGTACTAGGATCATGTGTGGGTATGAAGATATATTGATGGTGTACTAGGATCTTGTGTGGGTCTGACGACGTATTGATGGTGTACTAGGATCCTTTGTGAGTCTAACGACATACTGATGGTGTACTAGGATCATGTCTGGGTTTGAAGACGTACTGATGGTGTACTAGGATCCTGTGTAGGTCTGGCGACGCACTGACGATGTACTAGGATCATGTGTGAGTTTGACAACGTATTGATGGTGTACTAGGATACTGTGTGGGTTTAAAGACATATTGATGACATACTAGGATCATGTGTGGGT
This sequence comes from Viscum album, assembly GCA_963277665.1. Lineage (NCBI taxonomy): Eukaryota > Viridiplantae > Streptophyta > Magnoliopsida > Santalales > Viscaceae > Viscum > Viscum album. Next base: position 2,095,228,231 of record OY728136.1, read on the forward strand.
CTGACGATGTACTGATGATGTACAAGAATCTTGTGTTGTTCTGACGAAGTACAAACAGTGTACTAGGATCCTGTGTGGGTCTGACGATGTATTGATGATGTACTAAGATCCTGTGTGGGTTTGACGACGTACTAACGAGGTACTAGGATTCAGTGTGGGTATAATGATGTACTACGATACTTTGTCGGTATGATGATGCTTTAGGATCCTTCGTGGGTCTTCCTCTTAACAGAAAAAAATGAATTAGTGGATACATCTAATCATCTCTACTACTATACCCAAGTTATACTTGGTGTGAGATGAGTTTGCACCTGTGTGGTAATTTCCTTTGTGGTAATACCTTGGTGATATTCTTCTGTGTGGCATACATGTGTGGTAAATACCTTTGTGGTACTCGTTCCTTTGTGGAACAGTTGAGCTTGAGCTTTTTAGTAGGACTCTGTGTTTCCTCATGATTGATATGGGCATACCTGGTAACTTAGGTATATGTATGGGAATATACCTAAGTAGGTTTTTTAGTTGATTTAATGCTTTTTGGTTTATCCTTTGTGGATTTTGTGAGACCTTGAGGGTCTCGGGGTCCCTACAAAGTATCGTTATACTCACCCATACACGGGTTATGCCCGCACCTTGTTGTGTTTGATGCAGACGACATACAACACTGACTGAGGATGAGGAAACTAGGATTGGAGGTAGCTCGGAGGGGGACCTTAGACAAGGCGTGCCAGAGAGACGACCATTCGAGATCTGTACATACCCTTCAAGTTGGATCCTTGGCGGGTGTTCACATGAGCTGTTCAGTTTACTTGTGCTTTCCAGTTTTCTTGTACTTTATAATTGGGCTTGTATTCCGGCCCCTTTTACTTTCAGTACACACACTTTTTACTATTCAGTTTACTCATGTTCATATCTTGTTATGTGCATGGTTGCATGAGTTTATAGGTTATAAAGGCAATGCCTTCCCAGTTTTAGGGAATACGCCTTTGGTGCTAGTCGCCAGCCCCTAGCTTATGGAAGTCGGGCTTTGGGTAGTCATCGCTCGGGCCCTGAGGTATGGGTCATGATAGTAATACCAACCTTATAGGGCTTAAGGTGTAATGAAAAAGACTTTGTCTGAAGAAGATGTATAGTTCTTAACTGAGAATTTTCATTTTAGTTATTTTTACTCCACCTTAAAACCATATCCTACCACGACTAGAAAATAAAATAAGTATATCAAATATACTAGGATTTTATTATTTGGTTTCATAACTTATATCCTTCTCCAGCCTCCATAAAATGTAAAATGAATTCATCATTCTTCTGTACTGAGGACTACCTCCTCGTGCACCAATGTAATTATTTTTAATCAAAACCTATCAAATATGGTTATAATTATGTATTTAATATATATATATATATATTATTTTCATGAATATTTATTCTTTTTGAGAATTAATATACTGTCAATTTTTCTTTACTTTCTAAATAATGAAAAATTTAAACATCATTCGTTTGTATGAGTTGACTACCACCTCCATGAAGCAATGCGATTTTTTTCTTCATCACAGCTCATGGATTATATATATATATATATATGTATTTGAATAAATAATATATTATTTATTATATTATTATTATTCTGTAAATATAAAAAATTAATTACTTTCTTTCTATAATGATCATTGAAAAAAAATTGTTAATCATGTGTATGTACGGGCTACCGTCTCTATGATTATAATGTAATTCATTTTTCATAACCATAATTCATGATTTATTTTTAATGTGTATCTCATTTTATAAATTACTATTATTTCGTGATTATTGTTTTTTATATGATATAACAACGAACCCTTTGACCCCAATGAACACGCCGAAGTAGTTTTGAAATTATGGACCAAATGTTCTCAAGGTACATTGAACAGTGCCGGAGGTCGTCACGGCCCTCAAAATTACATTTATAAACCTAAACTAGTATAGTAGTGAAGGGTAGAACCACAGGGAAGGAAGATGAGAACTCTAAGGTTTTATTTTTATTAAACTCCACTGTTGTCAGTAGTGAAGCGAGTGTGCATTTTTTAGTTGTTTTTTACTTTATAAATTTTTTTGAAATTTTATTTAATCAAGAGACTAAACGATTACAAAAATATTTATGAACTATGAACTACAATAAAACTAACATAAAAGAACAACATAATAAAATAAATCAGTAAGGTTGAAGGAGCAGATCAAAAGTAATACTCGAGAATCCGAACCTACTAGTTTAATGGATACCTTCTCCACTATAATTTATTGAGTCATGCCTCAAGAAATAAAATTGAAAAGTCTCCCCGACCAAGAAAATCAACACACAGAAGACTGAATTTAGGAGTTCGCCACTCCAAAATCAGTCAAACTGCTTGACAGTATGACAAAGATAACAGTTGGAAACTAAACTTTCCGTACATTTCCACTGTTTAAAACATTAACGCTCTGAAAAAGTATTCAAGAATTACCTCTCCATTAGTTCTTGAAGTTATGAATTTTAAAACATTTAAGGTGTGAAAGAACTAGAAAGATAATCAATATTCAATCTCTCCAATTGAATATGATTCTGAAAATTGCAAAATGAATGAAGAATATTGGAAGATTGACCAATAGAATTGAATTCCCGAGATAAAAAATTCATCCTTTGATCATATTGATTAATGTAGTGAAATACAACCGAAAACAGAGTACAAAATTATGGATAGAGGGAAGGTAAAATCACCTTGTAATGCTCTGCCTTCGGGCTCCTTAGCCTCCTGCTTGTCTCCAACGCTGCTCCTTAGAGTCTGCTCTTGGATGGATGTGTCTGTGGAATTGAAAAAAAATGAGAGTCTTCCAATATTCTGTTGCTGCTCTGCTTTAGTACCTTGCTGTTATCTACTACATGTCACTGCTTGATCTCCACCAACTTGGAAATTTCTTCACCCACACATTGCAAAATGTCCATTTTTTCGCGACCGGTATGCCGTGCTATATTTTCTCATGTAACTAACTTCGGCAAGTTAGTTGTATGTATCTGGACGCATTTCTGCCTCTTGAATGAACCTACACACGATAAATAAAAAATGAAATAATTAAAACATAACAAAAGCAATTAAAAGGATATACTTATTATTTTATGTTTACTATTATAATACTTATTTAAAGTTAAATAATAAATATCTTAAATGGATAAATATTATCTACTTTTATATTATTTATAAAACTATCTATTTAATACTACTATGGTATTACATAAATTATTAAAAAGTTGTAAATTAATTATGTTAATAGAATAATTACAAAATTATTAATTTAATTATTTTAACTAAGTTAATAAAAATGACAACATAAATAAATAAATAAATAAGTTTATATTTTAAATTGTATTAATAATTTAATTATTACTATTAATGAAATTAAATTGTTAGATTATTTAATTAAATAGTTAATTTTTAATTTAGTAATTAGAATTAAAATTTAAGTTTTAAATAATTTTAAATTAATAAGTATTTTTTTTAGTTTACTTATAATTATTATTAATTATATATTTATGCTATTAATAATTCATTAATTTATTAATTTATTATTAATTATCAATTTAGTTTAACATTTTATTTAATATTTTATTAGTTTACAATTTTAATAATTATTTTAAATTAATTTGACTTTGTAAGTTAAGTTTAATGTAAAGTAAACTTTACTTTTTTCTTTTACTTTTTACTTTTTGATTTTCATTTTTACTTTTGTCTTTACTTTACTTTTGTTGTTATATTTTATCTTATGTATTATTAGGATTATTTCTCTATCTTCTTCCTCCCTCCCCCATTCCACACGTAGCAAGGGAGTCTTCGGTTTTCTTCTGAACCAGAGCAGCTGCACGGCGGCTCCAACTCTTGCGGGTGGTGCGGCGCAGGTCAACAACGGGTTCTACTTCAGCTTCCAGCATGGTGCGGTTGTGCTCAGCTTACAGCGGGGGTACCTCCTCTAAACCGGCGACGACCTCCCAGCAGCGGCCTTCCAACAGTGCGGTGTCTCTCTTGCTCATGACGACACCCATCAGTGGCGCTTCAGCTTCAGCAACCTAGTGGCAGCAGTACAGCAGATCTCCTATCGGCTTCAAGAAACAGCATCGGTCCAATGACACGCGGCTCAGCGGCACTCTACTCACCAGTGGACAGCAGTGTGGCAGCCTAGTTTATTCCTGCAACAGTGTGGCGCACAGGGTAGGGGCGGCATCCTGCTCGGACTCGGCTCCATCACTCTCGACTCCAGCGATGGCTCATGAGGGGTGGCAGCTTCCAACAGCTAGCAGCGGTCAGCAGGTGCGTCAACCTCCTCTAATTCAGCGGCATCTAGCAACGGCGGACACCGGCTCGACCTCCCGAACGGCAGCGCCCCATCTCAATTCTGGTCATGTGCGCGGTGGATAGCAACTGCTAATGGGGCAGCCATATGTGGTCTTTCTCTGCTCAGCGGTGACCCTCCTCTTGTAGTGCGGCTTTAGCTTCAGCATTTAGCTCCTTTGAATAGGGAAGTGGGTAGCGGCATGGCTACTGAAAGCCTAATTGTGAGACAACAAAAAAACAAAGGCAATATCAGTGAGGGTTGGAGATGGTCAGTGAGGGAGCTACCGATAGAGGGTATCGGTAGCTGTAATTGGTGGGAGAAAAAAAATAAGCTATCGGTGAGGAAAAGAAAAGGGTGTATCAGTGAGGTGGGAATAAGGGGTGCACACACGATAAAGTTCACCGATTATCAGTGATGAATGAAATAACGGGAGAAGCTATCGGCAGCTACCGGTAAAGTCATCTATCGGTAGCTGCAAAAACACCACCACAACGTCAACTCATATAAAGAATTAATTAAACTAAAAAATAAATGGTAAAACCATTAATTTATTTAAAACAAATAAAAATTCAAGAAAACTAAAAACATACTAAAATAATAACTAATTAATTTATTAGCAAGATGAAATAATACAAAATTAAAGAACAAATTTAAACAACAAAATTAAAAGAGTTAATTGAAATAAAAATTTAAACTGCATAAAACGTAATATATTTTAAAAGTTTAAAATAACAAAATTAACTAATTAGATAGCAATAAAAATAAACATTATGTTATATTAGAAACTAACCTAAATCTTTCAAGCAGATAACTATACTATTAAATTAAATTAATAACTAAAGGAAAAGGTAACAGCGAAGAGCTCACTGTTGGGAATAAAAATTAAAGGTAAGAATTCAAAACTCATCGTTACAGAAAATGGTCACAAACGAAGTATCAGTGAGGTGCAGATCGGTAGCAGGGCTACCGATAGAAGGGGTTGTATTGGTGAGAAAAAGAACAGCAGTGATCCAATAAATCATCGCAAACTCTTAATTACCTCACCGGTAGACCAAAATCACTAGTTGGTGACTTATTAATTACACTGCATAAATAAAATAATATAATTAATGTTTAAAAACTATTAATTAATTAATTAATTAATTATTTGACACAAATAATTAAGGGAAAACAATTTTATTTAAATTTAAAACACATTGTAAATACATAGGTGATTAAGACTAAACACATTATTTAACAATGCTAACCTATTCTAATGTAACTTAATTTAAAAGATATAATACTAAAATAAAGACTATGTTAATTAAATAAAATTACAATTATTAAATAACTATTTAAAATAAAAACTAACTTATTAAAAAGTCAAGAAGAATTAATTTAAACAAACTAAATACTCACCGCTAATGATAAAATTAAAAGGCTCACCGGTAGATATTAAAGGCTACTGATAGAAAATAAAAATAAGGCTACTGTTAGACATAGATAAGAGATACCGGTAGGGAAGAAAAGCGGTGACATGGGTTACCGATATAACAAAGGTCACTGTTACAACTCAAAACAGTCTACCGGTAAAAAGAAAACAGGTCACTGTTAGACAGTACTAGTAACCTGCCTACCGATAGAGCAAATGTAATCCCTGTTTTTATCGGTAGTTAAGCTACCGGTAGCTGACAAGCCGCACAAATATGTATAAAATTAAAAATTTAAAGTACATTAATTAGAAAACTCAATAATTATTAATAATTAAAAATTAAATAAAATAAAAAAATATAGATTAAATAAACAAATGAAAATTAATTATTTTAAAAACAGAGAAGGAAAAAATCAACTATTTAAGGGTCCATAATTACATAAAATGTTATAAAAACGAATATTTGACAAATAAAATTATAAAAATACAAAATAACATTTATTTAATAAAAAGTGTAAAAATAGTTAAGTAAATAATTAAAAATTAATAAAAAGGATGTGGAAAAACTATTTAAAAATAGAGTCACATCATACATGATGTGGACATAATGGATAAAGTAATTAACTATATCACTAAGATAATTGAAGTAAATAGTTTGAAGATAATGGATTAAACATATATAATTTTATTAACAAATCAAATAATTTATGGGATATTATCATTTTGGAGTTAAAGGACATGCATGGAAAATCAAGACTCAATGTGAAGGATTTTGCCACAATTTCCTTTCATGAGAAAATATTTAAATGTTATGCACCTAATATGTATTTATGGTGTATATTTTTTCAATTTTACATGTTATTTCATGAATACTGAATAATTCATGGGAATTTATTTTGAATTTGGAAATATATCATCCAAGGTTATGTGATTTGAATGTTAGTAAGTTGTAAAGGGTTTTTTTAACTCAATCTCCTTTCTTTGGGTTATAACTCTTCTTTAATGAATATTTTATTCCATTATTAAGTGTGAATTTATATATATATTTTATTATTATATATATAGATTTTTTGAATTTATATTTGTTACATATAATCACTCCTTTAATTAAATCGCAATTCTATAATACGATCTTTATAAGGGTTATTCATATCAAATTCCATTTTCTTGGGACATATTTTTCTAATTTGAACCTATGGTATTTTATGAGTTTTATATTCTTCACCTTTTACATATTATATCTTGAGTCTTTTTATTTTCATGATATTTAAAGTCACATTTGATGTCATTCTTTCACGGAACTTATGATTGAAAAGTTACAAAAGTAGTAAAGGCTAAGGTAATAATATCCTTTATTTTTTGGTTGTTTATTTTTAAACTTACTAGGAGGAAATCATGTAATAATATTTTCTTAAAAAACATATATTTTATTATCCTTTATTTATTAAAGTGTTTTACATTTTTAATGCCTATTTTATAAATTTTTGATTAAAGAAACATCAAGAATGTCATTTGTAAGTGATAATGATCTTATATCTTCTTTGAGATATGGAATATTTCTCTTACATATCTATGTTTTCTAATATGTATTCAAAAGGGTTCCTTTATAAACATAATATATATCCTAATTCTATTTCAAATTACTTTTGTCCTTACTTAAAATGGTTTTAAAAATAAAATTTGTTAACGCTTTCCAAATGGGTTACTTTTGACTCCCTTAACAATGTTTGAAAATAATGTTTATTTTAATGTTCACTACATGAATTTAATTTTCCACCATCATATCCATTTTGTTATTTGGATCTTCATACATATTTTTCTGATTATATTTTCAAATAAAATGCTTTTGATAATATTTTTTAAATTTTTAGTTTTTAAAAGTGATTTTCAAATTGGAAAAGGTATTTTTCACAAGAATGATTAAAATGATCTTTTAATGGTATTTATATACATAAAAATAAAAAACCATTGATGCTAATTACACTACCCTATAGAAACGCTGTATTTATTCCATCATTATTCTTTCTCTTGATGTATTATTATATTTTTGTTGAAATCGATTTTTTCCGTGTGTAAATCAAAAAAATGAAAGAAAAATGATTATTATTATCGAAAAAGGTAAATTATTATAAATTTTTTATTCATGAATGGTACTCGGACATTATTTATGATTAAAGTGATTTCTATACTAATTATATAATGGGTGGAGCCTCATTATAGCATATGATGAATGGGTTATCCTGATACATCATATATGATGGGTTGATCCCCATTATATCTTATGATGAATGGGTGATCTAGATAAAGAATATATGAAAGAAGAGCCCCATTTTATCTCTAAAATACATTGGGACATGTTCCTTGTCTTCATAAGAAATATAGTGGGTGGTAACTGATATTGTTTCTCATATGTATTTAATTGGGCACTAGTTTTTTTTAACATGTATTATAAATATTATGTTCTAAGATACCGGCACATTTTATATTTTTATTTTTATGGTTAATAAATTTTTCCTCTGATCAAGTTTAATATCACATAGATCATTATTATTTATTCCATTTTCTCTTTCCTTTATTAAATATATATATATCAAGTTTTACAATTTCTGATCTTCGTATTGATGGATATGAATTCCCATATGTTATTCCCATTCAATATGATTATTTCATCATACCCTTATGATCATCTTAGACTATGTGAATACATTAAATATTTAATGATTATGTTTACCATTACTGATCCTTTAATCTCTCCCATCGCAAATTTCAGGTTACTCAGGTTATGAAGAATGATATTGAATGATTTTTAACTAGAAAGTCATCAAATGTGAAGAATTTTGTAAGTGATCTTGAATACATCATATGGAAGATGAAAATCTGGGTATAGTGGTAAAATCACTCTCTTTAAGTCATTAATTGTGTTTTTATATGTTTTTTCCCTAATTATTAGAAATTATAAACCAAAAGGTTCCTTTTGTATATGAGTGATATAATATTTCTTTATTATGTTGTATGTTTTGGATTCCAAATTTTGGAAAACAATTCGGTCACAATGTACATTATCAATGAAAAAAATGTGATGTTTATATTCTTAGAATCATACCAAAGAATGTGGGTTTGGGTAAATTTGAGTTGGAATCAAAGGAGGGTTTAGACAAATTTCAAGATTTGTGTGTTTAAATGAGAAGTTATTTTTAGAGTTATGGATACCATTACAGGTTAATGAGTTTATATTTGATCATAATTTCATAGTCAAATAAACACTTTCTGATGTTTTATGTGATGGAATTTTAAAGTGACTATTGATATCATGTGTTCTATTTTATGTTGGGAAAAAATCCCTTAAATCATCATTAAAGCATTTTTTGGGTTGTTATTTTGTTGACAATGTGGGCCTCAATGATGTGTTTATTGAAAAATCAGACTATGATGTTCAATTTTTTTACAAAGGGGGTTTACATAGTGAGTTTTGATGTATTGTTTTGGGCCCACAAGATGACTTGGGTGACAGAGGCTAATGCGGCTAGACTTACTTGCTAGGTGGAAAGTTGCATGTGGCACTCTAGGTGCCCAAAATGCCTATAAATAGAGGGATACCCCTCCTCATTTATGATTAAGCTCAATACATAGTGAATTTTTGAGCCCCTTTCATGCAAGTGGTTTAGGCATGAAAGTGGTGGTTTGGGTGAGAAAGTGGTAGTTTTGGCGTGCATGTATTAAGTTATTCATAAGTTACACGCTAGTTGCTATTTGTGTGACAATATTTGTATAGGCATAAAAGGGTGTGACTCCCCCATGTTTTGAGTTAAATACGAAAGTGGTGCCAAGTGGTTTGGTAACACTTGCGCGCTTATCTTGGAGAAGCACGTAGGTCATTATAGGGTTGCACAAAAGTTGGATGATTTCCCAGTACACCTATGGTAAAGTTGTATACATCAATGAATAAAAGTGGAACTTCCAGAGAGCGTCTACATACAGTGGAATATAAACTCATTTTTTATAATGAAGGGACCTAAAAGTCTTTAAACAGCGATTGGATCTTCTGAAGAAGAAGTGATAACACTTCAGTTCAGAGAGCGGTGAGATTTTGAACTGTGAGTGGTTGTAAACTAGGAGGGGTAATGAGTCCTCTATGATCATTATAAACAGCAATGCGCTTTTAGTGGATTTGGAACATTGGAACATTACTAGTGTATTCTCCTTGGATGATGCCCAATGTGAGTGATCCAAGTAAAATTGATTTGTATTGTGTGTGCTTTAAGATTTGTTCATACTCTTAAATGGGATAGAGAGAGAATATTTTTTTCTAACAACGAAACCAGATCAATAAGGGTAGTTGTTTTAATCTGTCTTATCGTGATTCACCCCCCCCCCCCTCTCAGGGTATCTAACCTAGTGGACCAAACATTTTAATTAGTTGAGGTATATGTAACCCTCATATTTAACAAAATATTTTATAAATGAATCAAGTTTCAATTATATTTTGGAAGCATATATGATCTTAATGTGTCTTTATGGTGATTTTTTTTATTTATGAAGCTGATTAAAATATTTTGCATATTATATTATTTGGGTATATGAATTTATGAGTGAATAATATTAATTATAAGTAAATGTAAAATTTCCTTTTAAAGAATTTGTGATCAAATACTTCTATAATTTGGGTTTAAATCTGGTTTAGTAATAATTTGAAGAATTTTATAAATATTTATTTATATAATGATTACTTTTAAATTGGTTTATTACTATTTTATTGTCGAGATTAATGTATTATTTATTCGTATAAATATTTATTCATTTTGGGAATTATCTCACCTTTTCCTAATAATGTTGATTTTTTTATCATCAAAATACATGAGTAATGTCTTGTTTTGATTTATAGATTTATTTAATCCATTAAAATTTGATTCTAGTACTTCAGACATGAAGAATTCATCTTCAATACTTATCATTTGGAGAGAAAGATAGTATTGTGGTGTAAATTGATTAAAGAATGAAATTTTTCTTTTAAAGTAAGTATATATCTTTATCCTCTTAGTCTATATGGTAATTTAATTCCTCAAAACAAGGAAAGGGATATTGAAACAAAGAAATTATCTTATATCTTCATTTTTTTAATCAATTGTCATTTTCACACCTATTTAATTTATGGTTTTGTGTTTGTTAACTTTATCATGATCTTTACAATATTATGATCAATAAACTCTATCACTCTCCATTATTTGTTGACATTAATTTTTCCTTCCATTTTTATATCTACACTTCCCCCTAATGTACTCATATATGAAAACTAGTTTTTTGTTATTTCAGATGACTCTCATATTTCCCTTAAACTCATTTCAATAGGAGGTTCTATTAAACATTTTTACGTTGTGGGATTTCAACAAAGGTATTTTAAAAATCAAAATACCTTGTTTTTTAGCACAATATCATATTTCTAGGATGCAATTTAATAAATGGGGGAGAAATTAATATCCTGATATTTTAAAAGATGGTAATTATGTTTGAAAATGTGTATGACATGTGACACCGAGGATAAACAAAACATGAAATATTATTATTTAAATAAGACCTTTATAACCTTACTATTAAATTGGTGCTTGTGAATTGGATTAAATTTTTTAAAAAATTTATTTAAATTTTTTAATCGATAAAAATTTATTGAGTAATGGTTAAAAAATAAGGACCCAATTTATTGTAATTCCATTTTATAATTCTAAGATACGTTTTCTTCAAAGATAGTTTTTTACTTCCTTTGGTTATAGAATAATATAAATAATTTATGGAACTTTAAGAAAATTTATTTCATAAAAGACATAACATTTTTCAAATTACCATATCAAAATTATCCTAGGCAGAAATCTTGAATTTTTTCTATAAAGTATGATTTTTCAATGAAAAGTGAACAATAATGACTTTCATTAAAAATTGTATTTCTTTTTCATGTCTTTAAAAATTAAAATTGTATTTTTTATTATTTTTAGAATTTAATTTGTTTAATTTTATAAAAAATAATCCAATTATAGTATTTTTAATGAATTTTGTACATTAATTTGTTATAAAAAAATTATACATTAAAATAAAATTTTCTGAATAACAGTTTTTTTTGTTTGTTGTGAGTTTAATTTCAAATTAAATTATTAAAATTAAAATTATTGAAGCATTAAAAATTGATTCTGTATTTGGAATCCTGAGGTCTAAATTTGGTAAAACATTCTATTTTATTTTGGGTCAATATGAATAATAAACATAGCGAATTTGTGTCACCTCAGTAAGGGTAAATTGGGTGATTTAGGTTAATAATTATGTGATAAGGACTCAATAATGACCCTAAAACTATCTTTAACAATATTTAATTATTATATATCATCCATAAACCTCCAAATATCTCATATATGAACTTTTTTATTTTAACATGGTGTTTTTCTTTAGAATGTTTATGTTAATATAAAGCCAACATTATCACACTTTTGATTTTTATAACTATTATATGTTTTACATTGGGATAAATAGGGGATATGTCAATTTTTAAATATTAATTTTATAGATAAATTATTTTTTTATAATGTAATTTTTAGTGATGAAATAATTACCATAAAAGAATATGCAACATTGACATTGTAATTATTCAATTAAGGAAATAACATAAATGATATTAAAATTATTTAAATTAAAATAATTTGGAATAACTATGTTAATATATGAGTTTTTTTATTCATATAAAATTTTGGGGAATTTTTATCTTATTATATTTGAATTTTATTTTTTTCTTGTAGGTTAACAAGTAAAATAAAATGAATAGCTCCAAAATTTGCATTACTGATATTTTATAATAAATAATATTTTAGTAAATGATATGAAATTAAAAACATATTTAGAAAATATAACTTTTTATAGTAGAATAAATAAACCATGGTGTATTTATCATATGTTTCTCTTTTTATAGTAACTATATTAACCCCTTAAGAGTAAAAAACATTGATATAATCTTAATTGTCAAAACGGTAAATTAATGGATTAAAAAAGTTAAGTGTAAAAATTGTATCCTTACTTGTCCAAATATTAATGTATTAAGAGTTTTTAGACTCATAAATAGATTATATTATAATATTATCAATTTTAATCCATTTGAGCATCAAAATTATTTTATTTTAATTTAATATTTTAACAAATTCCAAAAGCGACCCTCCCATATCTTGTAAAAGTGAACCACTTATTCTCACTTATACACTCCCCAATAACCATTTGGATTATAAAATAATGACCAAAATACATTCAAAACATTCTTATACACATTCTACAGTTCTTATTTTTAGCATAATGCCAACCTTAGAGGGCTTAAGGTGTAAGGAAAATGAGGTTGTCTAAAGAAGTGGTACAATACATAATCGAGTGTTTTCATTTTATTTCTTATTCTGTCTCCATAAAAACTTCTCCAAACTTGATAAGATAATACAATAATTATAGTAAATAAATTATTATTTGATTATGTATGTTTAATAACTAATATCAATCTCTAACCTCTCTCAAATGGGAATGGAATTCATCGTTCCTATGTAGGGTGGACTACAACCGTGCGAATCGATATAATTCATTTTCTATCACCACATATCAAAGATGGTTATAAGGATGAATATAATGTATATATATGATATTAATTACAGATTAATCATTTTTATAAATAATAAATCATCAGTTTTCTTAACATTACAAATATTAAAAAATGATAATGTCATTTGTGCGTATGAGTGCACTACCACCTCCAAGAATATATGTTATTTCTTTTATCACCACATAAAATTCATGATACATATAAACTCATTTAATAAAATAATATTTTATTTATGATATTATTACCATTTTTGAAATATAAAATAATACTTACCTTTCCCCCATAATGACCGTCAAAAAACAGAAATGCTTATCAAGCGTACGTACGGCCTACCACCTCTATGATAATAACATTTTTTTCATAAAAATATTTCATGAATGGTTTTTGAAGTATAATTAATTTATATAAATGATATTTTTGTCAATATTATTATTCTTGTATATGATTTAATAATGACCCCTTTTGACCATGGACAACATATCGATGTTTTTTTGAAATTATGGACCGAACATTCTCAATGTATATGAGGTGGACTTAACTGATTAATAAATTAAATTTGTTATTATGATAAATTAAATAAATTTTTTAATTATAAGGGATTAAAAATTTAAATTTTTCTTAATAAATATAATAATTAGTGTTAGTTTATTATATTAGAGTTAAAAGATATATATGGAATGTTTGGATTCATGGTTTGGGATCTCATCTCAATTTCCCTTCACTCAGACATGTTTTAATTTTATGCACCTATATTATTTTATATGGTTTATATGTTGCAATTTTTATATTTATATAATGAATACATGTCATTTTAGGTTATTTAAACTTTCAATTTGAATTATTTAATCCAAGGGTACTTGACTTTAATATTACCAAGTGGTAAATTGTTTCTTAACTCATTTTCATTTCATGGGTTTATAACAATAATTTATTGAATCACTACTACAAATTATGCCATTAAAAGTGCTAGAAAAAGGTATTTATTAGTTATATATATGCGTTGATAATGTGAGTGATGTTAAAGGGTTTTCTTTAATAGTTCTCATAAAATGATCTCATAATGTTCGCCTTTAACAAAGCTAAAAAGTGCTAATGAAATGGGGCCGTTATCAGTGCTTTTTTAGTGTTGATAAAGGTCACCTTTAACAGAACATTTTTAGAACTATTTAAGGACACATTTAATAGAAATTTTTAGAATTGTTAATGTCCCAACTAATAAAATGGATAACTTTTTTCCACACTACATTTTTATGAGTGCCCTCGCTCCCACCCATTATCAGTACCTTAGAAAATTCCACCCTCCCACGTGTGCCACTACCTCCAGCAAGTTTCAAACCTGAGAACTCCATCACATACCCATTCATGTTGTCCACTAACCTATATTGTTTTTCCATTTTATGATATATATATTATTTAAATATATTTCATTACATTTTTTATCCATATACTTATATATGCGTGTGTATATAAATATTTATATTCAAATACATATATAAAATATGTATTTTTGTATGTTTGTTTTTAAAAATTAATATATACATATATGTTTGTGTGTGTGTATGCTTATATAAATATAATTATACATATTTATATTTGTTTATAAATATTATATAATAATATTAATATACATATATTAGAATATATATATAAATATATAACTATTGGTCAGTATACACACACAAATATATATTTATATATATATTAATTTTATAGTTATATAAATATACATACACATTGATTTTAATTAAAATTGATATGAGTTTTTATTTATATAGGGTATATATATTGAGAAATATATTTTATTTGTAAATATTTTTAAATACTTATTTATATAATTAAATTTTTTATGTTTGAATATATAAAAAATAATTATATATTGTTATATATTTAGTTATAAATAATTGAACATTTTGAAAAAATAATTAATTTTCTAATGCATAATATCAATATGAATGTATTCCCCCAGAATAAATTCAATCACAACTAAAAAGGAGAAAAAGGACCACCTTAAACAAGGTTGAAAATCCATAGAATGTTAAAAATTTGGTGTACCCCAACTAAAAACTCAATTTTGGAGGCCTTGTGGGCCTTTTTTCCTCAAAAAACTTGACTAGGTTTCCTCCTGTCTTTAGGGAGTATTTATCCTCACAAGCTTCAATTTAATATGTGGTAGAGCCCAAAAAGACACCTAGATAAACATTTATGGTCGTTTGATGTTATATTTATGTTTTCAACATATTTTAGATATTTTATTAATTTTATGATTTTTTAAATCTTCAACTTTTTACTAAATGACTATTACTCAATAATAATTAGAAAATTATTAATTAAAAATATTTTTTTATTTTATAAGTCATTCTCACTAAATTATTCTATATTATGTTTAACTTCCTATTTTACCCTATCTAAAACATATTTAAATTATATATATTATAATTACATGAATATAAATATATTTATATATTAATTTACTATTTTTAAGGACTTTTTTTTAATTTACTGTTTATCAGCACTACTAAAAGAGAAATGATAAATGGGGCTATTTATCAGCTCTTCTAAAAAATGATAATAAATACCCCTCTATCAGTGCTTTTTTACAAGCACTGAAAATGGCTCCCCTTTATCAGTGTTTTTTACTAGTACTTATAAACATTTCCCTTTATTATTATTTTTAGTAGCATCGATTAAGAGAGGCCTTTATCAATGCTTTTTTTACATGAACTGATAAATGTACCCATTTAACAATGATTTTTTTAGTGATGTTAAAATCCCCATTTTATAGAAATAAAAAAGAACTCCTAAATAACCCCTTTAACAACACCTTTTCTAGAGATTCTAATGGTGATTTTTACTATCAATTTTAGATATCCCTGTTAAATAAAAAGCATTGTATAGAATCAGTTTTCTAGTAGTGAATTTGTTATAGAAAGATTTTGTTTTAACAAATATCTGAACTATTTTTTTATGTATTCCAATTTTTGTGTGGACTTAAATTTTTATACATAATCTCTCCATTTATTAACTCAAAATTTAATAATATGATCCTTGTAATGGTTATTCATCACAAATTCCATTTCTTTGGGACATATATTTCTGATATGAACCAGTCTTATTTAATAAGGTTCATATACTCCGACATTGACATGTTATATTAATATTATGTTTCTGTTCATGATATTTAATTTTTCATTTGATTTAATTATTTCATGGGGATTATGAATAAAAATCGTCCAAAGTGATACAGGATTATATTATAATATATTTTCTTTTTCAAGATTTTTTATGTTCAAGGTTCCATTGGGGGAAATCACATGATTTTATTTTCTTGAACAAAATCTATTTGGTTCTTCTTTGGATATGAATTTTTATGTTAAATTTTCATTTATTATCTATTAAAGAAAAATTAATAATATCATTTTTATGTGATACCGAACATGTATCATCTTTTAGATTGGTAAACATTCTCTTCCATATACATGTTTTCTAAAAAACTAAAATGTTCTTTTATAAACATAAATAAATTCGTAAAGATATTTCACATGATCTTTGACATTCCATTAAAAGTTTTTAAAGTGGAAATTTATTAACTTTTTCTAAATGGGTCATGTTTGACTCCCTTTTAAAAAAATTTGAGAAGAATGTTTATTTTTACATTTACAACATGAATGGATTTTCCAAATTTCCTAATAATTATTTTATCTAATTCTTAATTTATATGGTTCCTAGGTTATTATAAAATAAAAAAAAATCTTAATATTTTATTAATTTCTATTTTTTAAAAGTTATTTTCAAAGTGGATATGGGTATTTTACTCAAGAATGTTCTGAATGATCTTTTAATGGTATTTCCATTAATCAATGTTAAAAATAGTTTCTATTAATTATACTCCATTAGGTAAATTTTGTAATTATTCTGTCTATATTATTTCTCTATATTTATTATGATATTTTAAAGGAACTCATTTCTTTTCTATGGGTAAATAAATAAATGAAAGAACATTTATTATTGTCATGTCAAAGAGTGAAATATTCAAAATGTATTATTCATGAATGATATTTTGGAATTATTAATGATTAAAGTTCATCCCAATATGGTTTATAGGCATTGTTTATCCCCATTATATATCATGATTAATGGGTGATCTAGATACAACATATATGACAGTTTGATCCCAATTAAAGATCATGATGAATGGGTGAGCCTGTTATAGCTTATACGAAGTTTGAGCTCATTATATCTCTCAAATAAATTGGGTATTGTTCCTTGTCATTGGAGTTAATAAATAGGGAGGTAAATTTTTTGGTTTATCATATGGATTTAGCTGGGATCCATTTATTTCTAAAATGGGTTATGAAGATAATGTTCTATGATAACAATGTCATTTAGTTATGCGTTGTATGTGTTATAATTGCTTCCTTTGATTAGGAATGACATCACATAGATGAAGGTTATTGATTCCAATGACTCTTTACTTTATTAAAATATTATTTCATGTTTCATGATTTATGATCTAGGTATTGAAGGTTATGAATTATATTATTTTAATCCTATGCACTATGATTATGTCATAATAACCTTAGGATTGTCTTATTCTCACTGATGAAATTCAATTGTTAATTTATATTTTTACACTAATTGATCATTTGAGGTCACCCTTCATATGTTTCATATTACTCATGTAATGAATAATGATGTTAAATTGTTTTTCACTTGGACGGGTTCATATTTGAAGCGTTTTGTGGGAGATGATGAAGAGTTAATATTGAATATGAAAATATGTGTCTAATAGGAAAAATACTCTCTTAAAGTCATGAGGATTTTTTATGTATTAGTTTTTCCAAATTTATTTAAACTCAAAACCATAAAAATCCATGGGCATTTAAGGGATCCAATGTTTCTTTATTATGTTGTATGTTTTGGAAGGTAAATTTTTAAAGAAACAATTGGGTCACATTTATCGATATCAAATCCATAATATAATGTTTTCCTTTTTATCACCTGATCATGGAGTACAGATTTAGGGCTTTTATAGGAAGGTTATGTTATAACTCATAGAATTTTTCTTATGAACTTTTATTAAATCACCAATCTATCATAAGAAATTTTCTTATGTTACCAGTTCTTGGAGTAAGTTGAATTAAACATTTCCTTTTCAAGGAATAATGAAAACATTTATATTTATGATAATGATGGTAATATTATCTACAACAAAATATTTTATCAGATGAGTATCATGTATTATTAACCATTGAATAAGAAATTTTATTAAATGGAATCCCACTAAAATTTGGACCCCTTTTAAAATCCATATTATCCATTAGTGGGCCAAGATCCATATTTGTCTATGAACTAGGTCACTTCCTCGTTTCTTGCATCAGTTAGCAATTTAGGGACAAAATCAACCCAATCGCAAAAAATGTGACTTTTTTATAGATAACAAGAAAACACTTTCCACAAATCCATTATATAGAAATAATCAACTTTATTACTCCGGTAACTTAATACTATTCGTGTCTCCCAACTAGTGTAATGTAAAGCAAATTATAAAAATAATAAAATAAGGAAAAATAAAAGGGAACATAGATTTAGCAAGATTTACCTAATAGGAAAATCCAAAGTTGCTTATTACTTAATTTCCATAAATAAGAATATCCAAGAGAACCCAACTTTATCAGGATATACCGATTTTTATGGACTAGGTCTTGACAGGTGTCACTTTGGAATATATATTACACATAATATTTGAAGTGTTTTTTTATTTTCACTATATTATCTCATGTTATTCCATTTAATGTATGAATGAGTCTAGTGATTTTTGTTTGGGATACTTTTCCCTTTACCTAACCAATATGTTCAAACCATATTGATGTCTAAATTATTATACACCCTACAAGTTTCTATTACTCACCCAAAGTATGAATTCAAGTATATTCATACATACCTGAATGCATCATATGTTTAATATATATAAATAATTCATGTAATCAAATAGAGGTTTATGATATTGAAAATCCCCACATAATTAATCCCCTAGGGACAAATATCCAACCTCATTCTCTAGCCTAGACAACCCACAGTACTTTAGATAGATAAGTAGTCTGACAATGATTCCCTCTACCGGGGATAATTTACTCAAGAGAGAATTCAATTCATCATAAATCTAACACCTAATATGCACAAATTATATTCAACAACTAAATTCATGCTAATAACTTCAATTAGATACCGGGGCCAAGGTAGATGAAAAACTAAATTCTTTGTAGAGCCATTCCTATCATAATAATGAAATGCACTATTCTAGAAAAAATGTAACAAAAAAAATAATATACATAATATTCAAAGTTTTTAAATAATATATGAAAAGGAATATAATAGGTAATAACCTTTAAATAATTTAATAATTCACTTATTTAAAAATGAGATAAATATTACTGAACAATACACAAATAACATATAATTATAAACCATTTTATAATTTTTATCTTTAACATTATAGAAATTACATAATTTTGAATATAAACATTTCATATTCATTTCAATATTAAATATGTCATATTTATCATTTTATGGAATTTTAATTTTATAAATATATGATATTATGTTAATTGTAAACAATTTCTAGCCAAATGTGTATTATATAGAAATCTTACATAATCAAAATATCATACACATTATTATTATATAAACCTTGATCATATAAATTTTGAAAACAATTTTTATGTGGCTTAAATAATATCCAAATAAGGCCCCTTTTATTTGGAACTATTCAAAATAATTAATAATAAAAAATTCATATTTTTAATTATAAAAATTTATATTTAGGCCCTATTTAATAATTTATAACACTTTACAAATTTTCAATTATGATTTATTTATAAACAATTACTTTTTGATCATTATTAATTCTATATGATTTGGACTAAAGTTATTTCTAATTTTAACAGTTAATATTTTGGATAAAAATGTTTTATAAATATTTGTTTAATTATAAACACTTTTTCATTAATTAATCTATAAAACCTTTATAAATTTAAATATCCCAAAATACCATTTATAATGATATAAAAAATGAAGTTGAAGCCTCTTTTTTCTTGGAACAAATGACCTATTATTGGGTAGAGGAGACCCATTACTTGGCCCTTAGGACCAGTGTTAATTAAATCCCATTAAAATTCCTAGAAGGCCCATAATTTTGGCTCAAAGGCCCTCAGGTGATCATTAATAATATAGCACCCGAGATGCTATAGTGTTGGTGCTGCTAGAGTTCTTACTATAGTGCACACCACCACTATAGTTTTATAGGTGATATAGTCCCACCCATGCTACATTTCTTCTATAGTACCTCTATAGTGCTGCTACATTAACCTGCTACAACTCTACTATAGTAACTTTTTATAATGATTATTAAAAAAATTATAATTCATTAAATAAAATTTATATGTTTAAAAATTAACAATTTATTCATTTACCCTTACATAAGAACTCATTACTACATAAGTGTTTCCTTAATTTCCCTTACAGAGACACTCTGCATAAGTGTAATCCAGTTCTGCATCCCCTTCATAAGGTTTTATGTCCATGACCCTTATATAGCATATGATTTGGAAGGGTTCATAATGTCTTACCTTTATGTGAACTTCTCATATAATGATAAGTAAAAAACCTACATTTTTTTAACCACTCTATGTATTGTTAATTATATTATAAACATTACAAGGACTATGGTGAAATATAAGATAACACTTACACGTGATATATTTTTTAAGGAGGACACATTTTGAATTTTATACATATACTATCTGTGTAAAGGAAGGTTTCATATACCAGTATGCATAAGGGCAATCTATGGTGACCCTTACATAGACTGATCTATGTATGGGACATACAAGAAGACCTTACATGAACCCCTTCATATTAAAGAAATTCCAAATTACCATTACACAATTGATATTTAAGGATCACAACCTTGTTTACTTTACATATCAGATCTATGTGAGGGTAATACATTGTAAAAAAATTGATTTTATTGAAAATGAATATGCAACACTTTTTGGGTTTCTTTTTTATTTTATCCCATGTTTCAAAAAACAAAATCATGGATGTGTCTGAAATGGCTAAATGGTTTTTTTAGAGTCTAATAACCACTAACATATCAATATTAAGTGACTAAATCCCTTGTTTTAGGATATACCATGTAATAAATATAAATGTGTTTATCAAATACGAAAATAAATAATCAATGAAAATAAGTGTACCATACACTGAAAGGAATCTACAACATAAATAAACTCCATCGTATTATTTTTTAGAGATCATTATAAGAAAAAACCATTCCATATTAATGGTGTATCCCTGGGAAAAATGAATCAAATATCGTATATGTATAATTATACTTTCCCCGATAATGTGCTAGCATCTCAGTATGAAAAGGAAGAATAAGATAGATGGAAATGGGTTCGTGGGTGTTCGTCTAAGCATAATGGAATTCACTATACTCGACCACCACAAGGAGGAAATAAAATAGGGAATCAGGAATGATTCTTGATTAAATTTTAATATATTCATGAAATAAAATGCATAAATAAATAACATGGTTGGTTCATGTATCATATACTCGAATTTGATTCCTCTTAAATGTTTTATCTCATGAAATGATATAAAAATGATTAAAAATGGGATAATAATAAATGATAAATGTCTGTCATTATTTTCAAAAAATTTCATGGACCAATATACCTTATATAAAAATCCTTATTTCTATGAAATACTATGCTAACTAGAATATATATATATATATATACCAGAATTTTGGGAACCAATTTTAATTAAAAAGTGTGTAGTTCCATAAGTCAAAGTTTGTGTTTAGCATCACATGTTTTACCACATTGAATGCCATTTAATTTTCAAGGAATGTAATACTAACTATATTTTTATAGTATACAATAGGTACAATAATATTAATGTTTTTTATAATCATGGAAAACAAATTCTATCACTTATTCATCGCCAAATCTTGAAAATCACTCAACATGAGGAAAAATCATGTCACACAGAAGACACAAAGGCAAAATATTGTGTAGTTTGGCTTGTACTAAATTAATTGTTACTTTAATCTTATATTAAATCATGTGATATTGGTAAATAGTGTGTTCTTCATGAGATGGAATATATTACATGGTGTGTACACCATCTAAACATTATGTAATCCTATCAAGACAATACAAAATGAATCCTTAGGTACTTGTTTAGTATTTGAACATAGGACACAAGTTGTTTAATCAAAAATACACCCATATTAAATTGATATTATTTATTTATTAGGTTGAGTAATTATTAACCGATATATACATTGGTTACATGACCACCATTTTGTTGTGGGGTTACATGGAGTGTACACCTACTACACACCATGTAACCATGAAATTCATATCCCACCTTGGCTATCAATATGTGGTTTGTTAATGAAACTATGTTATGACATACAATATGACATGTCACGATTACCTCAGTCATATATAGGTGTGGTTTACCAACACTATATAATGTGTAATTATGGATACATGTCATGTAATATAGTCATGTAGTTAGGGACTCTATGAACTCTAGATGTAACCGTTATTAATTATTCACATGTTCTACTTCATATTATAGTGAATGAACATATTATATATAACACCCCAATATTTTCAATGTATTTTCTTTGAAATAAACATGAGGCATTTGATAGCTTTACTTACATGAAACCTCAAGTCTCTATAAACTACAATATAGTAAATAACTATAACCAAAATGTTGAACTGAATGGTATTAATAATAATAGCCACATTGTGAAAAACAATATTTACAATGGTTTTAAATAATAAAAATATATTTATTAATTCATAATAAATAAATACTGAATTATCAGTCATCTAATATTATGCTTAAAAAGTATATTTTATTTAGTAATGATTTTTATTACATTTTACATGAATGGAAAAAATAATTAACTTCTAAAAAATTTTAATTTTTATTTGATAAAATGAATATCAATTTTTAAATCATCATTTCAATATTATCTTTGGGAAAATATTTCAATTTTTATAAAAAGGGTGATTTTTAAGTGGATAGTTAAAAAATAATGATTTTTATAAAAAAAATTATTTCTTTAAATTATAAGTTTCATTATGTTTTCAATTTGATATTAAATTGATATAAGACTCATTTAATTATAAATAATATATTTAACTACATAGGAATCATCAATATATTTTATTTTGGTATCAATTCATTTTTGGTCTTAAAAACAGATTTTTCTAAAAACTATATTTAGGCACAAAATATGATTTTATATCAATAAAATAAATTAATATATATTTAATAATGGTTTAAAATTTTTTTCGGGGGTTTTATAAGGAAATTAATGCAATTAAATTTTTTTTTATTTTTAAAATTCATTTTTCTAAAGTGTGTTTTCAGTACGGTTTGCATGCTTATTGAAATTAAAATTCTTCCACTTTTAAAAAATGAATCTAGTAAAATGAATTCCATGTTTATAATCATAATAATTAATATAATTTATTAGGTTCAAATTAATTTTTTACATATTTAATAGAAAAACATTAAAAAATTTGTTTCTATGGTGATGGCTAAAACAAATTTACCGGGGGTTTAAACCAAGATATAAGGGTAGGATTACCACCTGAATAAATCTAATTATTTTATTTTAAGGATATTTAAATTTTACCTCATTATTTAATTTAATATATGTAAACATGGAGGCACCTTCCCTTGAAATTGATCTTATATCATTGAAATATATTTATAAATTCTATGGATTTCCCTCTCCACACTTATAAAAGAGAAATTCTTTTTATCCCTTATTCATACCATTTGATCATTCTATCTTGATAAAAACCTACTAAAAATATTCTTATTATCCTTATATTAATCATATATCTTATGTTATTCTACTAATTCCAAACATTCAAGGATTAATGTGTAATCCAAAGTAGGTCTCTCAATGAAGAGGTATAGATCTTAACCCATCTATTTCAATTCTATTTCTTCTTCTACTTCCTATAAACTTGTTGTATCAATATAAACATGAGAAATAATTTATCATCAATATATTAATAATTTATTATTATTATGGAATATTCATCTATCACCTATCCTTGAACAAAAGGGTTATTAATGCATCGCTCGTGTGTATGTGTGAACTATCACCTCCATATAGCAATGTAGTTCATTTTCCACCATGATCATTCATAAATATTTAGTTCTGAAACATTTAATGTTAATATAAGATATTTGTAATATAATAATTATTTTTTAGTTATCAATTAAATTTATTATATATGATTCATGAGTCCTAACAAATCAATACAAACATGAGGTAAAGATGTTTTGTTAAATCTTATTTTTTACATAGATTATCTATGTTTAATATATAATATTGATATTATGATATCTATATATCCTATATTTTATGTATTTTATTATTCTATTTTTATATATAGATATTGAATTTTGAAATTTCATTTTCCACTCTCATTGTACTCTAAATTATGAATGAATATTTTTATGGATAACATCCCTATTTTTTTCTCTTCAGTCGGGAATATTTTCTTCCATAACCATATTTTCCATAAAAAGGTTTTAATGAATTTTTTACTATTATAAAAATATTTATTAAATTAATTTTTACCCAATTTTTAATTTATATAAACAAAATTTTAGGAATATTCTTGTCATTTTTCAAATGAGAGACTTTTGAATTTTTACCAAAAATGTGAAAGAAATAATTGTTGTAATGTACACAACATGAATGACCATTCAAATTATCATGAATTATTTTTTAATTTAATATTATTATATATTATTCCATTTATTTATTCAAATAAAATAAATTCATTGATATTTCATATGTTTTTATATTTTAAATAATTAATTTCAAAATGAAAATGGTATTTTACTCAATAAATATACGAGTGGTCTTTTAATGGTATTTTCATATATAACAAGATCCTTTGATGGTACTTATTATTTAATCATCATATTTTATAATTATATCATCCTTAGTCTTTCCTTATATGGTTTATGATTATTATGGTGAAATTTTTATGGAACTTGTATCCTTTCCATGGGTGAGGATATGATGTCATGATAAATGTTTTATGATCTTGTGGAGGATATTTGTATTTTTTTTAATTATGTTATGGGTGGGAATAGAATTACATAGACCTATTATTTATCAGTTTAATGAGGATAAATCATGAGACAATAATGATTGTAATTTTTGAGTGAACTTGGTTCAGTAAAGTAGCTTTGCTTAAATGATAGTGTCGGGATTTAACATTGACTAAGGAAGTGACAGAATAACGAGTGAAACGAATCCACTATGATAGTATTGGAAGTGATTCCTGGGTAAGGAAATAATTTGCTATGATTTTGAGATGGCCAAAATATTAGTCATTATTCATATGTTATGTTCTCATGGATTATGATTAATTATTATTGAATTTTCATTATTTGATCATATCTGGTTTGTTTGAATGATTGTGTATGATTATTATAATTAATTATCATGTTCTCATACCCTTATTATTATATTATAATCACTTATGATCATTGATTGATATCTCTTATGTCTACCATTACAGAGAATCTGAGCTCACCTAACCTTATGTTTCCCTTCCCATGGTTATAAATAAATTGTTTAAGTATGATATGTCTAAGAAGGGTGATTTTTGTTAAGATATTAATGCAAAATTATTTTGACAATTTATATAACAATAGTTTATGTATCCACATTTCCAAAAACACTAAACTGTATTGGTTATATAGTATTTTTTGGTGATATTTAATGAATATTACTCTATTAATATATTATATTTATGTGTGTAAAATGGGGGTTTTTGTAGTTGGTATCAGAGTAAGGTTTAGCTACTTTTGGAAAATAGTATGACAAGAAATTAGGGGGAAAAATTAGGATAAGATAATGTATTCAAAAATTCCCAAAGTTATGGTAAATAAAATTATGTGGTTTTCTAAGAAAATATATCATGATTTGGATACTGAAAGTAGAAATTGTACTTACATAGATGCATCTAGTGGTAATAAAAGTAAAAATTATTGTTCGACTATATCTCATCCATCATTATTGTGTTGGGTTAGTAGGTCCATAACATTAACCATTTTTGACACTTCTTATGGGATATTATTGGGTTAAATTGAAATTTTTTTATAATACATTATGAATGATTTTAAATATAATGACCCTAGATGAATTAGATTAAACCCAAGATGTCATTTATTGAAAATAAAGTGTCCAAATTTAGATATCCTACGAATGATGTTTCATGATTGATCAATATATTTAGTTATTCATGATGGTAATGCTTACCCTTTTGGATTTATTAAGGTATTAGAGATATATTGATAGATTTCATGTTCTTACCAGTAATATCAAATTCAAATTTAACATATTTGAGTGAAGTTATTTGGATTCCTCTATTTCATGAAAAGTCTCAATAATACTTAATTAATAAATTTATTTATTAGATTTTGAATTATCACTAAAAACTCCTAATGGTATGATGAACTCAAGTAAAGTATATGATTCTTACCAAATTTATGTTTGTGAGAATGTGCTTCCCTAAAATATTTTTATTCTTCCTTCAGTTGAATTTGATGTGATTTTCGGAATTAATTGGTCTTATTTGGGTAAAACAGATATTAATTTCTGAGTAAGGGAAGTAAAATTTGGTATTAAAAACCAATAAATGTTTTTAAATCATTGAATGGATAAATAGAAAATTCCAATGGAAATTATATCCATTTCATGGGTCTTGATTCCTATTAAAAGGGGGAATTTATCTCATGTGGTTGGGAGAAAAACAACATCAAAGATATGACCATTTTTTTAGAGTTTGTTGATGTTTTTATAAAATAGTAACATAGTATTCCAATAAATAATTAAGATGTGCTTTCATAAGAACTTAGACCAGGTGGTACACCGATTTCAAATACATCATATAGAATTTACTTGATTGAGTTGTAATAATTGACTAGGAAACTCCAATAGAATCCAAATAAGGGATTCATTCAACCAAGTGTGTCACCATAGGGGGTATCAATTCATTATTTCAAGAATCAAGATGGTTAAATTTGAATCAGTATTGATTATTTGGAATATAACAAGATCACAATCAATAATAGGTTTTGTCTTCCCCATATTGATGATTTGATTGGACAATTAAAAGGACCTCAATAATTTTCCCAGATTGGTCATTGATCTAGATACTATTATTTGAGGGTAAAAGGGAAAACATTCCCAATATACCATCTCATTCAAGGTATAGAAACTATGAATTTGTAGTAACTCTCTTTTGAATTAATAATACCCATGTTATCTTCATGGATTCAATGAATAATGTCTTTAGATATTACCTTGATCAACTTGTGGTAGTCATTAAGATGATATTATTATATCTTCCAAGATCAAGGAAGAGCATGAATATCACTAGAGGGTTATAATAAAGACACTATGGAAGGAAAAAAAAAATTTAAAGAATAAAAAATATAAATTACTGATACATAATGTTTCATTTTTTGGATCATATAATCTCATGATAGGGTATATTAGAGGATCCATCAAAGAAAGAATTTATCGAACATTCAGATAGACTAACCACTATAACAAATATCCATAGTTTTCTTGGAATATCTAGATATTATCGACACTTTTGAAAGGATTTATCACATCTATATAATCCTATATAAAATTTAAATTGGATGGGAGTTATGTTCCTTTGAGCTGGTGAATACAAAGGAAACATCAAAGAAGTGTAGAGAAGGTTGGTCAATAAAATTGTGCTAACACTACCTAGTAGTAGAGAAGGGTTTATGATTTATAGTGATTCATAGAATAAAAGGATGGGGTGTTTTCTTGTTTATAATTATATGGTGAAAGATTATTCTTAAATTCAATGGACTTTTCATTTGAAAAATTAACTACATTGTGATTTGGTGTTAGCAGCAGTAAAATTTTCATTAAAAACATAGAGGGATTATCTTTATAGAGAAATGAGTGACATATATAATGAATAAAAAATATTAAATTATATATTCACCTATAAATATTAAAATATTAAATATTGAATATGGTTGGATTATATTAAATTTTATGACTTCTCGATACAATACCACCCTAGAAAAGTGAACATTACTACTCGCCTAGTTGAATTTATCTAGAGGAATCCTAAATTTAAGGAAGCTATATGGGAACCTGAGTATGTGATGAAGTAGATATATCCTCATTTTTTATTTCATAGTGAAAAAAAATTAGGGTGAAATTCATTTTAATGGGTGCATAATATAACACCCCATAAAATTTTATGTATTTCCTTTTAAAAAAACACGAGGTTTTAGATCGTTTTCCTTACATGAAACTCAGAGTCTATATGAACCATGATATAGTAAACTGTTATAACCTTGACATTAAATTGGAAGGTACGAACAGTAATAAATATATTATGAAAAAAATATGTATAAAATACTTAAATAATAAAAATTTATTTAATAATTCATAATAAGTAAATACTCTATTATTAGAAATCTAATTTTATGATTAAAAAAATGTTTTCATACAAAATGGTTATTATTAATTTTTACAAAAAATAAAATTATATTTAATTTTTACCATTATTATAATTTTTTATGAAACTAATATAATTTTATAAACTATAATTTTAATATTATCTTATTTTTGAAATCTTCTAAAAAAATTTTCAATGAAGAGTGTTTGAAATTGTTTTTTGAAAAAAAATACCATTTTTATTCAAGTATAAGTCCCATTATATTTTGAATTTTATGTCAAGTTAGAAATAATTATACTTTAATTATATATAATATAAATAATTACATAGGAATCATAAATACACTTTATTCTGGTATGAATTCATTTTTGAGTTTCAAAACACTTTTTTCTAAAACTGTTTTTATGTATACAACATGTTTATATCTTAATAATTTAAACTATTAATTTTTTATTAATATTTTTAAAGACATTTATATATAATATATTATAGAGTATATTTTAACATTAATTTTATGGTTTATAAAAGTAATGTAATGGAAGGGAATTGTGTTTTATGCTTAAAAATTCATTTTTTCTAAAAGGGTTTTAAATTTTGGTTTGCACACTTATTTAAAATTAAATTATAAAATTTATTATAAAAAATATGATATAATGGATTCAATATTTGGAATTTTAATAATTAATATAATATAATAGGGTGAACATAATTTTTTTAGTGTGACTATTCAAAACTAAAAAAATTTGTTACAACGGTTAAGGTTATAATGGGTTTATCACGGGTTAAACCAAGAGATAAGGGTATTATTTCCAAATAACCCTATATAGTTCTTATTTTTTGAAAATATTTCAACCATATATTATCATAAATTCTAATCCATTGTCTTTTTTATCCACTTTCCTAGGAAATTGTCCTTATATCATTAAAATATTTTATGAAATTCCATGGGTATCCATACCCTCACTTGAAAAAGGGAACCTATTCTAATCCATTATTCACACCATTTGAGAGATAAATTTTTTAAAATACATAATGAAAAACATTCCTATAATCATTCCTTTATTTATCAATATTCTATTACTCTGCTAATACAAATCTTTCAAGGCTTTAGGTGTAATCCAAAGGCAGTCTCTCGAAGAAGAGGTATAGATCTTATCTAGCCTCTTTCAATTATATTTCTACAATTACATCCAATAAACCAGTTATGTCTATAAATAAATGATGAATCTAGTATGATAAATTTAATTATATATTATTATGATTATTTTATAACAATTTACTCTCTCTTATTAATCAAATGGGAGATGGAAGTATCGTTTGGGCATACGTGTGGACTACCGCCTCCACGTAGTGATACGAATCAGTTTCTTCTACCATCATTCATGGTTGGTTATTATGATAAATTTAATGTTTATATATTATATTTATGATATATTAATTATAATATAAATTTTAATTAATATTTACTTTTATTTTATTCCATCCACCAAAAAATGGCAATTTCACTCATGCATACAGATAGACTTTTGTTTCCGCAAATTGATGTAATTTATTTTTTATCATGTCTTTATACAAATCTCAATAAATTTGTATATAATGAAAATGTATGATATTTATATCATCATTGAAACAATTTAAATTAATAATATATAATCAATGTGCATGGAACATATCTACCAAACCAAAACATACATGAAAAATAGATATGTTAACACCTCAAATTATGATGATAATAAAATATTGTAAAAGAATGGGTGATAAGATGTTATAAGTAAAAAATTTATAGTGTTATAGGTATGAATTGTATTCAATTATATAATTATAATAAATTGAAATTTATTATACTTGTAGTTGTAGTGAGTAAAAATCAAGACGATCTTGAGGTTAATGTTTTATGTTACAATATCATTTTTAAAAGAGATTGTTTAGGCATAATTATTAATGTTGAAATTATTTGATATATCTCTCAAAAATATAATTTTATTTATTATACAATGTTTATTTATTCAAATTACAGATTTTTTATTTCATTTTCCTCTCTCTATGTTCATGAAATTCCTAAATAAAGCTATTAAGTAAAATATTCATTTTTCCTCTTTGATCGGAAATCATTTCTTCCATGTCCATGTTTTCATTAAAATATTTTCAAGCATTTTTTTCCATTATCCAAATTTATATTAACTACACTTTTACCCATGTTTGTTTCTCCAAATAATGTTTTTAATCAATCTTGTTTTCATTTCATGAATGTTTTACTTTTTAATTTTCACTAAAAATGTGAAACTATTATTTTTTTCCCTACTCCTAATGAACTCCATTCCCAACATCATGAATTATAAATAATTTGAGTATTACTTAACATGTTTTATGGTTATTTTTAAGTAAAATAATTCCATTAAAATTTTGTACATTTTTTTATTTTAAATAAGTAATTTCAAAATAAAAAGAGAATTTTCATCAAGAAATGTTTCAACATTATTTAAAGAGTATTTTAATCTATTACAACATCATTTGATGTTACTTATACTTTAATAGTGATATTCTACAATGATATAACCCTTGTTATTTCTCTAGATGGTTTATTATTATTATTTTGAAATTTTTATGATGCTAGTATACTTTTCATGAGTGATGAGATGATGTTATGATGAATGTTTTACGATCCTGTGACACACATATGTATGGATTTCATTATATGATGGGTTTAAAAGAATGATATATCACCCTAATGAATTGTTTAAATAATGATATTACATGAGATAATAATGACTAGAATGGGAACTTTTTCGATAAGATAGTCTTGGTTGTGATCCTTGAATAAGGATATAATAGAATGGGGAGTGAACCCAATACACTATGATAGTCTTGAAAGTGATCCTTGGCTAAGAAAATTATTTTTTATTAATATGTGTATGCTATAAAGTTATCCTTTATTTTAAAGTATGTTTATCATGGATTCTGATTAATTATTGATGATTGTGCAGTCTTATTCATTGTTTAATTTGTTTGAAAAATCATTCAACCATGTTTCAGGATTCGATATATGTGATTGATTAGGTATGATTATTGTAATTAATGGTCATATTCTCATATAATTACGATTATCTTATTCTCACTTATGATCACTAACTGATATCTCAAATGTTTACCCTTAATAATCAATTGAGATCACACTTTATTATGTTTCTCTTCCCTAGGTTATGAATAATTGTTTTAATTTTAATATATCTAATAACGGTTCTTATTGTGAATAAATTAATGAAAAATTATTGATATCTTTTTTGTACATGTTTTTTAATTATCAAAGTTACAAAATACACTAAACCTTAATGGTTTTTGAATGGATCATATTGATATGTAATGAATATTCTACTAATAATATGTATTATTTATGTATGAATAGTTTGGGTTGTATATTATCTTTGAATAATCTATTATAAATGAAAAATAAAAGGAAAAAACTAAAAAAAATGAATATTTATAATTTATCAAAAAATATATATAATTATAAATTTTGATGTGTCCAACTAAATACCACTTGAAGGTTTTGGGAATAGTGGAATCATCAATCAAGCCCATGCAGAAAATGGTTTTTTGTGTCCAACTAGTGATCTTCTAGATCCTGATGAAGAATAACCATTCCTACTGAATATACCATATAAAAAATGACAGGAATATCATAATGAAGAGAGAATATCATTTCACATAAAAATTATAAATAATTTAGTGGATAATAAATTAACACATTATTTACCTCTTTCTTAAATTTAGATATTTATCACATGAAATCAAATCATTGTGTGTCATCATTATGCTTGGGGACCCAAAGTAAATTCCCTAGAGCAGGGATCCACACAAGCTACTTGATCTTTAGATAACACCAATGAATATATAGGTGCTTCAATAGAGGTTTCATTTTCCTTGGGGCATTCATATTTGATTACAACAAAAATAACTTCGCTCTTGAGGAATCGAGTCACTATATCTATCAGGCTTGAAAAGGATGGTAGGGGGATGGTTACACAACTTTTTCTTGAGAGAAACCCTTTAGATTTTCTTCATTGAGATAATTCTCCATAGAATAGAGGATGTTAAAAACTATACATCTCACACATGTGTGTCTCCTAATTGACATAACAAGATATATATTTATATACCTATATATATATATATATTTATATATTTATATTTATATTTATATTTATATTTATATATATAAAGCTATATTTTGTTATTTATAATTATATATCCTTAAAAAACTATTAAATCATAATATCTACCCTATTCCATATAATAATAGTTTTATTATTTTTTATGTGATATTCTAACATTTGTAAAGATAAATATATTATATTCATGATCTTTCAAGTAATTATTTATCACTAAGGCTATAACATAGTCTGTACATCACCCTTTAAATTTATTAAAACTTTAAGGAATATTTAAAAATATATAATTCATTTAATTAACTAAAGAAATATTTTATTCATAGTATTTTGAATAAATATTTATATATTCACATTATAAAATAAAACAATTTATTTATTTACTACCTTGGGAATAATTAAGATAAAAATAAATAGGATATATTTATATAATTGAATCGTTATGTTACAAATAAATATTAATTTAATATTTAACTCATATATAATGACAAAATTTATACAAACAAAAAAATAATAAATAAAAAATGTTCTTTAATCATGAGAATATTATTTATTACACAATTAATTTAAAATAAAATGTTACTAAGATCTTGAATACACTTTGTGTGTGGCCCTCTAGGCCTATTTGTTAATAGAAATAGGTGGGATTTTAAAAAGTCTGTGATTATTGGCAAGAAATTAGTAAAGGTAGCTATTGATAATTAAAGTTATTCACAATGATAAAATCAATATATGAATAGTCACTATATAATATTATACATTAATTATGATATATTCAATCATTAAAGTTTCATACTTTACCTATAATATCCCTAACCCTAGTAACCCTAAAATGGAGTCTTACTTTATTACATTAATTTAGATATAAGGAGTCAAATCCTGAAAGACTAATCAGTTTGGTAGTTTTGGATAACTAGATACATACGATATATCCATTTTATATTTAGATATAGAAAATTGAAAATAATACATATCTAAAGAATATATACTTGAAAAATCATTCCAAGAATTCTTCTATATATCATGGAGAAAGAAAACAAAATAAGGGTGAGCTCAAAAACTCATTAAGGATTACATAAAATAGAATATATCATGAATCAATAAGAATAATTAATTTTTAATGGTAAAATATTGGGCACACATTCCATTTAAATCAATAAACTGAAAATGAAATGCATCTATAGGTAATATCAGGGTGAGAACCTAATGGAAAATAAGAAAACCGAATTCTCAATGAAGTAAATGCTTAATTATTTAACATTACATATTGGGCACATTAAAACCTATATTGTTAAGATTTATCCACTAGATAATTTAAAAGTATTTGGAATAAATTGATCAATGTTTTCTAACTATTCTTCTACTATTAATACTTTTTACATTATAGTTTACAACTACTGGTTACAAACCTATCAGGGTTGGCTAATAGATTTTTCATAAGAGACATGTTGATGCATTGAGGGGATATATAAAATTAAGTCCCCACAAATCACTATAGATCCAAATCATTTCACATATATTTAATAATATATTCAATTCACAAATCATTATGCCTTATCATCAAATATCCATATTGATTAAAAGATAAGGACTTATCAATAATTACCCATTTAATCAAATAACATTAAAAGTGTCCATTGTATATAAAAAGGATATATGGTTTAGTAAATAATAATATCCCTCGTAAAATAATATGTTTATTTAAGATAAATTTAATGATCAATGAAAAATGGGCAGGGGAAAGTAGTAGTTTGATGAGAAAGTTATCAACCAAAAAAGTATGTGAGATTGTACAGTAACTTTTAGCACTTCATAATTTCCAAATAAAATTTCCATGGATGAAATAATTCAAATTGAAAATCTAAATACCATGAATTATGAATTAATCAGGATATTATATGTGAAAGGGGCAGTATATACAGTACATAAAAGTGAATTGGTGCATAATAACATATAAGTCTCAACAGAATGTAAATTGAGGCGAAATCACATACATCATGATTCCTTTTTGTTAAATGATATTTAATCTTCATTATATCAGTTTTAAAAATTTAATTAACTTATACGAAAACAATATTAATATTTATAATACCATATATGATCCTTTTATAACATCTTTTCACCCATTCTTTGATAATCATTCCTTATTTTTATTGTTTTAGGTGTTAATTTCCTTATTTTCTCATTTTTGTTTTGTAATGAAAGATCTTGTTATTGTAAATATTATATATTTTCATCATAAAAAAAATAATAACCATGAAATATTTTTCATATTTATAGATCAATTATACTTTTAAGACCAATCATGTGATATAGATTTTATAAATGATGTATTTTTTGATCATGGAGACATATGTTGTACATATGCATGGGTAACGTTTCCATTTTACAATGATCATTATAAAAAGTAAGAAAGTAATATTTTAACTTTCCATAATTTTTATAATATCAAAATTACCATATTTTATCTTTAAATATACTTATATATATCACCCATCTTTTTAGGTGATTAAAATATATTCACTTCTCTTTATGAAGGTGGTAGTCCAAATGTATATGAATAATGTTATCTTCTATCAATAAGTGAAAAGGTAAGAAATAAAATCATATATATTATATTTTCATAATGATAAATATGTAATTAATATTATAATATAGTCATGTATAAAACCTAAAATCATTAAATTTATTTTTATCATCTTCCATGTAAACTATTAGTGAAAGACAAATCACATCGCTTCGTGAGGTTGTAGTCCTCCCTGAACACTAGAGACATTATCGTATCAACTAAAGAACAGAAAGTAAAAAATTTATATATTATATAATGACTCCATATGTATAATTATTCTATAAATATAATATTTATACTTTATATCCATAATTATACCAAACCGTGATAGGTGGTAATGGAAAGATGAATGGCATCATCTCGTGAGGTGGTAGTCCACCATACACACGAATAATGATTCCATAACCCATGTGGTGGAAGTGGGGTTGGTTTTATGTCATGAACTTAATATAACAACATATGAGTATATTTATGATACTTAGGTTATTATATAATCATTTTTTTATAATAATTGATGGAGGTGGAGGATGAAATAAACTAAAAATGCTCATAAAAGAACTTTACAACTTCTTCGGATAACCTCCTTAGGTTTTCACCAAATCCTTTATAGAATGGATTTATAACCAAAATAAGGATCCTAGGATAATATGAGTTAATTTTTTAGTAGATTTGGGTTATTATTTGGTTGATATAAATATATTGATAAGTGTCATGAAGTGAGGGCAATGAGTGCCTTTTCATAATTGAAGAGGATTGTTAGTCTTGTAAATACCCAAAACTATTAAATAATGTGAAGTCACTCTCACACCAAGTAGCTCAAAAAAGGATATTTAAATGTTTTTAGGGTCTATATGGTCTATCCACACCTCTAAAACCTAATAAAAAATGTTTTCATCATGTTTTTTCTTAACTTCTAAGTATCCTAACATTTTTTATTTTTGTTTTTCACTGAGAAAACTAGTATTTTTAAACAAGAGAATTTAAAATTTAACATTAAAATCAAATGATCTTTATTATATATTTTATACCTAGAGATTCTAAATATTAAATTCAATTTATCAAATAAAAAACCTATGTATGTTTAAAATTAATTTTAAAAAAAGAATATATAACGTGGAGAAACATCGTTTAAACCACAAAAATTCCAATATAGTTTTTACTATTTAGGGGCCAATATAGTAACAATTAAAGAAAAATTAGTCCATGAATGAAACATATTAAATATTTTTAAACACTTAAAAAACATGGGGGGGTATATAATTTTTAGAAAATTTAACTCATTTAAAAAAATAACATTTTTATAAAATAATGTTTATGTTTATTTTGACAGTATTCGTATAATTTCAATTTCCAAAATTATCAAGAAAATTATGGAATTAGAATATATTATATATGCACCATTATAAAATTATA
Organism: Viscum album; assembly: GCA_963277665.1. NCBI lineage: Eukaryota > Viridiplantae > Streptophyta > Magnoliopsida > Santalales > Viscaceae > Viscum > Viscum album. The sequence goes on from OY728136.1 coordinate 2,095,265,318, forward strand.
TATTTAGCTAAATAATTAATGGAACAAAATAATTCATTAAATTTACTCACCTATTAATATTTTTAGTAACATTTATTTTATTTTTATATTAACTAAATAATTACTGATTTTGGGTTTCTTAAGATTTTAATGTAATTATTCCACCTATAAAAATTATAAATAAATTATCATGATAATAATAACTCAATAAATTTTCAGAAAATATATATAATCGAACATAAGTTTTTTTTCATCCATATCCTAAATCATTGTAGATATTAAAAGGAATGTCCCTTTTTTGTCTTATTCTTTAATTAACTTATTATATATGTCACTTTAATGGAAAAGTGTCCCAATAACTCATAAAAATAGATCCTAATGTAATTAGGTTATAAATATGGTAATAAATTTTGTTTTGGAAAAATTTGTAGGTCATTTCAACCCTTTCCTTCTTTGTTTACCTCCTATAAATCCATTTATTCCTTAACCGCTGTAATTATTTATTATTTTTTTCAGGAATAATATTGGTAAAAAAATTAAATTTCCCTAATTAGGAAATATAAATTATTTTCATTCCAAATATTAAATCCTTTTTAGAAAGTTTCATTCACATAATTGGAAAATTGTGATTCAAAATTAATCTCATAGACGTGATGAGAAAGAAGGATTTTAAAGAGAAAACATCCAAAAGTTTACGAAGTTTATATATCATAATTCCATATGAAAAAGATTAAAAAGAACTAAATTGGAATAATGAATATATAATTGAACTCATTTAACTTAAAACCAATTTAAAATATAACTTAACATTATAAATAATTTAAACAAAAAGCAAATTTTTAATTAAAATTCAATATTTTCCACTATTCATTGAAAAATGAATCATTTCAGAAAAATAAAAAAATAACCCTAATCTAATTTTTGTATGATAATCTGAAAAATAAATTTTATTTTTTCAATGAAAAATTTTAAAATATTTAAAAATTTATTTTAAATTAAGTGTTCAAAGTGTGAACAAATAGTGTTTTATTTAAACAAAGTGTTGCATGCATCACATTTTATCGATGAAATTTAATTTACTTCAAAAGAAATATATAATAAATCCTTATGGTGTTATGTTATACCCACCATAAATAAATTGTGTCCTCACAATTAAAACTGGATCTTTTTAATCATGGTTTTGATATTTGAAAATTATTTTATTGAAGACCGGCATTGTAAAAAGGGTTAATAAAAACATTCCCTCGAAAAGATAAAAATGAAAGAACAAAGGATATACGGAATAGAAAAACAAAGTTTATAAATAAAAGAAAAATATTTTAATTTGATTATATGAACATGGAATAAAATCATAAAAAATTATAGAGAGTGATATAGTATATTAATCATAATAAATATATTAGTAAATGTATAGTTAAATACCACAAAAGCATAAATCTTTGATTATTTAAAAGAAATATTATTCATCATATTTTTTTATAATAGGATTACATTTTTTTGAAGACCCATTTCCTAAATTTGAGAATTTATTTTATTGTCTATGAATATATAGAAATATTGTAACACCCCAAGCTTCCACAGTACGCTTCTCTTTGAATAATACAGTTGTGTGTGTTGTACGCAACTTCGAGTTCTAACACACACCACAACCAATCAAACTAACCGTTATGAATAGTAATACCCACTTTTTGAAATTTTATAAATTTTATCTTTTAAAATGGACTTAATTTTTGGATTCGGAATATCGAAATTACCTTAGGATGAATTTTTTGTATTTTTCTGAAAACATTCAATTTTTGATGAATAGTGAAAAAACACTAAGTTATAGTTTAAAACCGAATTTTTATTTAAATAATTATTTATTTTATTTAAATTTAATTAAGGAAAAAATAGATACATAATACCTATATAAGATAAATGTAATTTATTGTATTTAGTTTAGAATAGTTTTAGATATATAAAAATTTTATGGAACTTTTCACCATCTTTTACCCACCTCCAAGGAGAATTTGGAAACTGACATAAAACATAATTTTACCGCTATTGTGAGTGGAATTTATAAAATCCAAGAGACATGGTTAATATCAAAGAGTAAAATTTGGTTCAATATGATAGAAATAATTTTCGGTGAATAGTAACTTTTTACTTTTATTTACCACGGTTAAAAGTAAATTGGGTAATTAAGGGTCAAAATGATATTAATATTAACCTAACACATGTCCTAATTCTATTGAACAATTCTATCTCGACCAAAAACAACCTTAGGAATAAAATATTATCATTTAGGTCCACTTGGATTAGATTAGGAAATTTATTATTATTTAATTCAAAGAAGAGTTAAAAGAGTTAAAATCAAGGTTTAATTACTAAAACATTTTTAATATAGGGTTATACATAAGATAAATTAGATTGTAAATATTAATTAGAAATATAAAAATATTTCCTACATAATGGTGTTTTATTTATAATTTTTAGACGTTAAAAAATTTAATTTATTTATGACACAATGGTGATGCAATAATTACCAAATTAATGAAATATTAAAATAATTGATATTATAAATATCCAAATAAATGTAATTTGAGACTTTTTATTAATTCAATTAATTTTATAGGTTAATATGACATATTAGTATTCATTTAATTATGTTTTTTTGAAGTAATCATTCTGTTATGATTTTCACAAAAATCAAATACCAAATAGTGTGCAAATTGACATAAAAGAGTTTTTAAAATAAATATTATATTATTAATTGATATTCAATTCCTAAAAATCTAAGGTTCGTCCAAGAGACTTATATCATTATAGGTGTATCAGTAATGGACCACTTGGGGGTATCTTGGATGTATATGATAACTTCATCAACTATATAATATAAAGATACAAAGTGACATGGTAAATGTCAATCTAATTAACTAAGAGTTAAAACTAAAAGATAAGGTTAATATAATGACCAAAACATGTCTAAAATATATTGGTTGAAATAATTTCGAACCATCCCCACCTTATAATTTTAATAATTCACTTTGGAGCCATTATAAACGGAATATGAATTTATTATAAAATAATACTTTAAGTTTTCCTAAAGAGCCCCTCCTCCCCCTTATAAAAGGACACCACTTATAACCAATTCTTCACACCTTCAAAGCCTTTTGTATCGGCCAACCCCTACCCAAATATTCTCTCAACTTCCCTAACTTCAACCTAGAGGCCTTATTTTGATCATAAATCCAACCTAAGGAGCCCTTTTGATCAAATAAAAAGCAAGAACACGAAGAAGAGTTAATGTTTTCACCATCCTCTTTCAAGTTCCTTTCTTCTTCAACTTCTTCTTTACTTGTTATTCCCATTCAAAAATAATAAATTCAGTATCTTCTATATATTGGGATGTTATTATAAATATGGTACAACCATATTCAGTATTATATCCATCCTTTGAATGACATGTCACCATACGTGCGTACGTATGGCTTACCGTCTCCACGTCGTGGTGTAATTGTTGTTCAATAAATTATTATTTGGATGGTTATAATAATGATGTGTAATTCATGTAAATAATAAATATAACATTATAATAATTCTGTATATATGATATATCATCCAAATATATATTATTTTAATATCAAAAGAATGATATTGTCGCTCGTGCGTACGTACGGACTACCGTCTCCACAAACGCGATGAGATTCATTCCCCATCAAATCCATTCAAGACTAAATTTCATTTGATGATTAAAAATAATTTTTAGAGACATTATATCATTATGGAGATGAATAATATACAACTTATCCATAAAAAACATGGATTATGTAACAAAACATATAAAATAAAACGAGTAAGTTAACACCCGAAACGACGATAATACGAAGATATTATTAACAAAGCATAGTTTAAAAGATCATATATGATATCATATTAATGTATATGATTCTTGTATAACTTAATAACAATTATTTCACCATTATACATAAGTTATAAAATCATCTAAGCTTCCCTTACAAGCTTATAAGGATATTTTCAAAGTAAAAGTTTTTTTTATAATTATGTGACTTTTAAATGATTTTAAAAAAATGTTATATTTCTCTCAAATAGTTTTGATTTCATCTATGTCAACATCCTATGATGGATTTTAATCTTATTTGAAGTTTATTTATTTGATACAAAACATCCATATTGTATTGAAGGTTTTGTGATATGTTTGAATGTGGATGTGTTATTTTTTATACCATTCATGGTTTATGGAGATAGTATTGACATTTCATATGCCAGTTTTAATACGAATGTTTATGTAAAGCTTAAACCTGTTCATATGAGGAATGAGTTGGACTTAATAAGTGAATGTTGGAGCCCATTATATCTCCTTGATACATCGGTAGGTATCATGAGACAAACTAGTGTCTTGGCACAAGGCCTTGAAAAAATCTTATTTGAAGTCTTGGCATGAGGCCTTGACTATGTGGTTATAATAGTCTGGCATTATGCATTCCATCATTATGAAAGTGGTTATTGATATTACATGTGATTATTCGACTAGTATAATATCCATGTGAATAAGTAAATGGAATTATTTCATTTTATTTTTTCCATATTATGCTGAAGTTCAAGTTTAAAAGGATTTTGTTTTAGTTATACATTGCCTTAAATGTTTCTGCTTATTTATGAAAGTTTCTGCTATATTGTTATCCTTACTGGGCATTTGATCTCACCCATTTATATGTTTTATTTTTCCCATGATGTGAAGAAATATTTTATGAATGACCTCAAGGTATAGTATGATGGGATATGAGTGTGTACTATGGAGAATATGTTGTTGTAGTTTTCATTTTATGATGTAATTCAAACATTATGAATGTATCTAGTGATTCCAAGGATACTAAATTAATCGTCCTTTTGAGACATGATCTTTGGTGATCATGATAATGTTATGTAATAATGCACCGACTCTTGGTAACTAGGGTCAGGGCGTTACAGTTGGTATCAAAGGAAGTTTAGTACAAACCTTGGGATCTAGATTTAGATAAAATCTGACTAGCGCACATATACCTAAGATGGACTTTGAGGATTAGTATAGAAAAACTTCCTAGAATTTTGGTATTGTAGAGATTTTGTGAGTTTTTTGAGAAATACATCGTTGTCTGGATACGAGAAGGTAGAGGTGGCTCTGGCACAGATGTACCTAGGGGTAAAAACCGAAAACACCGCTTTGAGCTAGACTCGAACGGGAACTAGTGAACGACAATGGGCCATGTTTCACTCTTGGTTACGACACTCCTGGGGGATATACTTAGAATAATTATCATTTTCTTTACAAATCATTATGAAGGGTTTTTTGAGTATTTACTTCCTCAAAGAAAACATTTTTTTATGATTATGGATTATATCCATAAATATTTCAATTTATGTTAAGTTTGTTTCAAGTATGGAATTATGTATTTTGATTCATAAACTGATCTAGTTTATTCCATTGTTTATAAATGGTGCCTAGTGGAAGAAATGGAAACTGTATCAATGCACACACTCCATGTAGGTATTTCCCTCCTGCTCAAGATAATTATAGTGGAGCTGGTGATGATCAGCTTATCACCATACTGGGACAACTCACTCAGGTTATGAATAATAACCTTACTCGTATGGATCACCCTGATCCATAGCATGGAGGATCAATGTTAGATCGCTTCATAAGGCAACAAACACCAACATTAAATGGGAGTAAAAATCCCTTAGTAGCTAAGCAATGGAAAAATTCCCTAGAGAAAATATTTCAGGCTTTGGGGAGTAGTGAAAGGGAAAAATTTATCATGGCAGTCTATCGCCTCACTAAAGATGTTGATCAATGGTGGTCATTGTTAAAAAGCAAAAAGGAAGATGATGAAGTATCAAATATAAAATGTAGGGAGTTCAAAGTGCTTTTCTTAGAAAAATACTTTCCTCGTGACCATCGAGCAGATATGGAAAGGCAATTTCTGAGTCTGAGACAAAAGGTGGATGAGAATGTCGCAAAGTATGAGGATAACTTTACAAGGTTAGTAAGGTATGCTGGAGATTATATACGTAACCCAAGAAGTAATATTTATCATTTATTTGATGTGTTAAAACCATTTATCTGTCGAGAATTAGTCTCACAATCCTTCTAGTCGTACGAAGACATTGTTTCATGTGCAATCAAGACAGAAAAGGAATTCTCTAAGTCTTATGACATTAAAGAAAATCAAGAGATGAAGAGATATTCTGATCAATTAGGGAATGGAAATAATGGGAAAAAGGGAAAAGTTGAATATCCATCCTGCATCAAATGTGGAAAGAAACACCCTGGTACTTGCTTGAAGGGAATGTGAGTCTGTTACAAGTGAGGTTTAAAAGGCCACCAAGCTCGTGATTGTAAGGGGAAAAAGAAAGCTACGGATGTCCAATGCTACAATTGTAGGGAGTTGAAACATTATTCAAATTAATGTCCTAAGAGTCAGGGTAACTTACCTCAGAAAAGTACAAGGGATCAAGGCCAATCTTATGCTATCACTACTGCTGAGGTAGAAGCTCTGAAAGACGTAGTGGTAGGTAATTTAATGGTTTCCTCAAGTTTATCAAATGCTTTATTTGATTCTAGATCATCTCATTGTTTCATTTCTTCCCAGTTTTCTAAGAAAATTGTATATTTCCAATTTTATTTAACAAGGGAGTTGTCAATTAAAACTCCTAAGGGAAGTATCATTGCAACAAAGTTTTGTGAATCAGTCCCCATTAGAGCACATAAATGTTCTTTATCCACTAATCTCATCATCATACCTATGATTGAGTTTGATATAATCCTCGCTATGGATTGGCTTTCAGACCATGATGCAAAGATTTATTGTAAGCAGAAGGAGGTTACGATTTTTGATAATGATGATAAGCAATACCTTATATTTAGAGAAGAATCGTCACCACCTAATTCTTATCTAGATCCACCCATAGTAGCTCAACTAAATTCAATTATTAGGGAGGAAGATAATGAAATGACTGTGGGTGAGGAAAGTAATTTTCAAATAGGGTATATACCTGTTATAAAAGAATATGTTGACTTGTTTCTAGAAGATTTACCTGGACATCCTCCATAACGAGAAGTTGAGTTTTCCATTGATTTAATTCCTAGATCATGGCCTATATCGAATACCCCTTATAGAATGGCCACTGTGAAATTTTTTGAACTAAATAAACAACTAGAGTAATTGAGTAATAAGGGATTTATTTATCCTAATGTTTCACCATGGGGAGCCCCTGTCCACTTTGTTAAGAAGAAAAATGGATCCATGAGGTTATGTATCGACTACAGTGAAATCATTGCAATAACAATAAATAACAAGTATCCCTGACCTCGTATTGATGATTTATTTGACCAAATTCATGGAGATCAATACTTTTCAAATATTGACCTTGGATCTGGATACCATCAATTGTTTGTGAAGAAGGAAGACATTCCGAAGACAGCATTTCGAACAAGTTACGGGCATTACGAGTTTACAGTAATGCCTTTTGGATTGACTAATTCACCCTCTATATTCATGGATCTAATGAATAGAGTTTCCGAGCAATATCTCTATGATTTTGTGGTGGTATTTATTGATGATATCTTCGTATATTCCCAAAGTTACGAAGATCATTAAAATCACTTGCGCATTATCATGAAGACTCTTAGAAGACATGAATTATATGGGAAGTTTAGCAAGTGTGAATTCTGGATTCAAGAGATTTCTTTCCTTGGCCATATTGTCTCCAAAGAAGGAATCTTTGTTGATCCTTCTAAGACCAAGGAAATCCAATAATGGCCAGCCCTGACGAGTATAACTAAGGTACGCAGTTTTATTGGTTTATCAAGTTATTATCGGCATTTCGTCCAAAATTTTGCCCGGTTGGCTAACCCATTAACAAAGCTCACACATAAAGGTGTTAAATTTTTTTGGACAAAAGAGTGTGAAGAATGTTCGAAGAACTGAAGAGAAGATTATTCAATGCTCCTATATTGACTTTACCATCGGGGAATAAAGGATTCGTTATTTATAGTGATGCATCGAAGAAAGGAATTGGTTGTGTCCTTATGCAGAATGATAGGGTTATTCCCTATGTATCATGACAGTTGAAAATTCAGGAGAAAAACTATCCTACTCATGATCTTGAGTTATCAGCTGTGATATTTTCTTTGAAGATATAAAGACATTATCTCTATGGTGAAAATGTGAGATTTATAATGATCACAAGAGTTTGAAGTATATTTTCTCACAAAAATAACTCAACATGAGGCAAAGGAGATGGCTTGAATTACTCCAGGATTACGATTTCACGATACACTACCACCCGGGGAAGGAAAATAAGGTGGAAGATGTTTTGAGCAGAAAAGATCATGGAGTTTTGAACAATATGAGAATTGAAAGGGATCAAATTTTCATGGATCTAGTGAATATGGACATGGGAATAACCATGGAAGGTGAAACATCAATGCTTTTTCAAATGGTTGCCAAACCATCTTTACTAGAAAGGATTAAGAGTTCTCATACCAATGATGAATAAATTCAAAAGAAGGTTAAAGTAGTGAATGAAGGGAGATTGAGTGACTTTGTGTATGAAGATGGAATTTTGAAATTCGAGAAGAGACTTTTTGTTCCCGATATACCTGATCTAAAAAGGGAATTATTGGATGATGATTATAGTTCCAATTTCTCTATACACCCAGGGAGAACCAAAATATATAGATATTTGAAGGAACATTTTTGGTGGGACAACATGAAGAGGTAGATTGCTGATTTTGTGTCAAGATGTATGGTTTGTCAACAAGTGAAAGCTGGAAGGCAACAGCCTGGAGGATTCATGCAACCTCTTCCCATACCTGAGTGCAAATGGGATAATATCACGATGGACTTTTCCATGGGACTACCAAAGACTCCTAGAAGGAATGATGCAATATGGGTTATTGTTGATCGTCTTACCAAGTCAGCACATTTTCTTGATATAAGAGAAGATCTACCACTGGAACGTCTAGAAAGAATATATATTAATGAAGTTGTGAGACCTCATGGAGTACCCCTATCGATTGTTTCTGATCGTGATCCTCGTTTTACTCCAAGATTATGGAAGAGTCTTCAGAAGGCCTTGGATACTGAACTTTGTTTGATCACTGCCTACCACCATCAAAAAGATGGACAATCAGAACAAACTATTCAGACCTTAGAAGACATGTTAAGATCATGCTCACCTGACTTTCAGGGTATGTGGGATCAATATTTACCTCTGGTGGAATTCTCCTATAACAATAGCTTCCATTCAAGTATTCGGATGGCACCATCTGAAGTGTTGTAGGGAAAGATATATCACACACCAAATTAGTTCAATGTAGGTAGAAGAGATATGCTGATAATTGAAGGAAGGGTTTGGAATTTTAGGTAGGAGATCTTGTTTTCTTGAAGGTATCTCCATGGAAGGGATTTATATGTTTCAGTAAGAAATTCAAATTGAGTCCCAGGTACATCGGAACTTTTGAAATTCTAGAACAAATTGGGGTTGTAGCTTACCGTTTGGCAATGCCGCCAAGTCTCTCCAAAGTTCACGATGTGTTCAACATATCACTGTTGAGAAAATACATGTCTGACCCAACTCAGGTACTCACATACAAGGAATTAGAACTGGAACTCGATCTGTCTTATTGCGAAGATCCCCTAAGGATTCTAGATACAAGAGAACAAGTTCTAAGAAAACGGTCGAATTGTTTGGTAAAAGTTCTATGGAGAAACCATAAGATGTAAGAGGCAACGTGGGAACCCAATGAACTTATGATGAAGAACCACCTGAGTCTTTTCATGTAGTAGTATTCTAGAAATTTTGAGGATGAGATTATTTAAAGGATGGGACAAATTAACACCCCAAGCTTCCACGGTACACTTCTCTTTAAATAATATAGTAGTGTGTGTTGTATGCAACTTCGAGTTCTAACACACACCACAACCAATCAAACTAGCCTTTATGAATATTAATACTAACTTTTTGAAATTTTATAAATTTTATCTTTTAAAATGGACTTCATTTTTGGATTCTGAATATTGGAATTATCTTAGGGTGAATTTTTGGTATTTTTCTGAAAACATTAAATTTTTGATGAATAGTGAAAAAACACTGAGTTATAGTTTAAAACCGAATTTTTATTTAAATAATTATTTATTTTATTTAAATTTAATTAAGGTCAAAATAGATACATAATACCAATATAAGTTAAATGTAATTCATTGGAGTTAGTTTAGAATAATTTTATATATATATAAATTTTATGGAACTTTTCACCGTCTTTTACCCACCTCCTAGGAGAATTTGTAAATTCTCATATAACTTAATTTTACCGCTTCTGTGAGTGGAATTTTGAAAATACGAGACACACGGTGAATATAAAGGATTAAAATGTGGTTCAATAAGAGAAAAATAATTTTTTTTGAATAGTAACTTTTTACTTTTATTTACCACGGTTAAAAGTAAATAGGGTAATTATGGGTAAAAATGATATTAATATTACCCTAACACATGTCCTAATTCTATTGGAAAAGTTTATCTCAACCAAAAACAACCTTAGTAATAAATTATTATCATTTAGGTCCAGTTGATTATATTGGGATATTTATTATTATTTAATTCAAAGAAGAGTTAAAAGAGTTAAAATCAAGGTTTAATTACTAAAACATTTTTAAAATAGGGTTATACACAAGATAACTTCGATTGTAAATATTCATTAGAAATCTAAAAATACGTAATACATAATGGTATTTTATTTATAATTTTTAGACATTAAAAAATTTAATTTATTTATGACACAATATTGATGTAGTAATTACCTAATTAATGAAATATTAAAATAATTGATATTATAAATATTCAAGAAGATGTAATTTGAGACTTTTTATGAATTAAATTAATTTTATAGGTTAATATGACATGATTTTTATTCATTTAACTATGTTTTTTTAAGTAATCATGCTGTTATGATTTTCACAAAAATCAAATACCAAATAGTGTCAAAATTGACATAAAAGAGTTTTTAAAATAAATATTATATTATTAATTGATATTCAATTCCTAAAAATCTAAGGTTCTGCCAAGAGACTTATATCATGATATTTGTATCATTAATGCACCACTTGGGTGTCTCTTGGATGTATATGGTAAGTTTATTAACTATATAATACACAAATACAATGTGACATGGTAAATGTCAATATAATTAACTAAGAGGTAAAACTAAAAGATAAGGATAATATAATGACCAAAACCTATCTAAAATCTATTGTTTGAAAGGATTTAGACCCATCCCCACCTTATAATTTTAATAATCCACTTTGTAGCCATTAGAAACCGAATATGAATTTATTATAAAATAATACTTTAAGTTTTCCTAAAGAGCCAATCCTCCCCCTTATAAAAGGACACCACTTCTAACTAATTATTCACACCTTCAAAGCCTTTTGGCTCGGCCAACCCCTGCCCAAATATTCTCTCAACTTTTCTCACTTCAACCTAGAGGCCTTATTTTCATCATAAAGCCAACCTATGGAGCCCTTTTAATCAAATCAAAAGGAAGAACCTGAAAAAGAGGTAATGTTTTCACCACCCTCTTTCAAGTTCCTTTCTTCCTAAACTTATTCTTTCCTTGTTATTACCATTCTAAAATAATAACTTCAGTATCTTATATATGTTGTGATGTTATTATAAAAATTTTACAACCATATTAAGTATTATATCCATCCTTTGAATGACATTTCATCATACGTGCGTACGTACGGCTTACCGTCTCCACGTCGTGGTGTAATTGTTATTCAACAAATTATTATATGGATGGGTATACTAATGATGTGTGATTCATGTAAATAATAAATATAACATGATAATAACTCTTTATATATTATATACCATCCAAATATATATTATTTTAATATCAAAAGAATGATATTGTCGCTCGTGCGTACGTACGGACTACCGTCTCCACGAACGCGATGAGATTCATTCCCCATCAAATCCATTCACGACTCCATTTCATTTGATGATTAAAAATAATTTTTAGAGACATGATATCATTCTGGATATTAATAATATACAACCTATCCATAACAAACATGTCTTATATAACAAAACATATAAAATAAAATGAGTAAGTTAACACCTGAAACGACGATAATACAAAGATATTATTAACAAAGCAATGTTAAAAGATCATTTATGATAACATATTAATGTATATGATTCTTGTTTAACTTAATAAATATTATTTCACCATTATAAATGAGTTTAACCTAACATCAATCAAGGAAAAGTGCAATTTAAGGGTTTATTTCACAATCTCTTCATTATCTAAGGTTGTTTATACGTAATTATCTACTGGGACCTCTTTATCATCCACATCCATGTTTCTTAAAAATGTCTTTCAAAACATTCTTATTATTTTACAGAATATTGGTTAAAGTCATTTATACCCTTCTTTGACTTTTTATAAGAAGTTTATAAAGGAATATTTCTGCCGTTTTACAAACAATGTCCTTTTTAACCTTTTCAACAAAATTAGGGTAAAAATGTTTTTTTAACTTATACGGAGGGTGCGGCTATTTTCTGCCATTATAAAATCTTCTAAGATTCCCTTACAAGCTTATAAAGATATTTTCAAAGTAAAATTTTTATTTTATAATTATGTGACTTTTAAATGATTTCAAAAAAAGAGATATTTCTCTTAAATAGTTTTGACTTCAACTATGTCAACATCCTTTGATGGATTTTAAGCTTATTTGAAGTTTATTTATTTGATACAAAAATTCCATATTGTATTGAAGGTTTTGTGATATGTTTGACTATGTATGTGTTATTTTTTATACCATTGATGGTTTATGGAGAAATTATTAACATTTCGTATGCTAGTTTTAATACGAATGTTTATGTTATGTTTAAACCTTTTCATATGAGAAATGCATTAGACATAATAAGTGACGGGTGGAGCCCGATATAGCTCCTTGATGCATCGGTAGGTCTCATGAGACAAACTAGTGTCTTGGAACAAGGCCTTGACAAAATCTTATTTGTAGTCTTGGCACGAGGCCCTGACTATGTGGTTATGATAGTCTGGCATTATGCATTCCATCATTATTAAAGTGGTTATTGATATTTCATGTGATTATTTGACTAGTAGAATATCAATGTGAATAAGTAAATGGAATTATTTCATTTTATTTTTTTCATATTATTCTGAAGTTCAAGTTTAAAAGGATTTTGTTTTAGTTATACATTGCCTTAAATTTTTGTGCTTATTTATGAAAGTTTCCGATATATTGTTATCCTTACTGGGAATTTGAGCTCACCCCTTTCTATGTTTTATTTTTCCCTGGATATGAAGAAATATTTTATGAATGACCTACAGGGATAGTATGAGGGGATATGAGTGTGGACTATGGAGACTATGTTGTTGTAGTTTTCATTTTATGATGTAATGTAAACTTTATGAATGTATCTAGTGATTCCAAGGCTACTAAACCAATTAGTCTTTTGAGACTTCATCTTTTGTGATCATGCTAATGTTATATAATAATGCACCGACTCTGAGTAACTGGGGTTGGGGAGTTACAAATATACTTACTTGATATGTTTCTACTTTATGAGAAACTCTTCATTATTTTGTTATTCTTATATTAATTTCCAATTCATCCCTTACTCCCAAAAATGAATCCCCAAAAATGAATTTTTTTTAATTCTAGAAGAACTAAATTTGACTTTTAATTGATCATAAGATCTATAATATAATGAAAATTAATTCTTTCAGTCTCAAGTAACTATTATAAAAAAAATAGTTAGTTTACGTGATCAAATATTAATAAATATTTATATGGTGAAGTAATAAATTAATCTCTAAAACCTCATACAATGTTTTACTTAAACCATTTCATAAATAGTTTATGTTATAGCTCATTCAAAATATGTCAGATCAAATTTAGAAGAAAGGTCACTAAATCAAAATTATATTCCCCAAAAAAAGTTTCCATTAATGTCACATTAAAAATATTTTAATACCTTTATCACCATTAAAAATTAATGAAAACATGTGTGCTTCTAAATATTAAATATTAGGTTGTCAGGTATATCCCACAAATCAATACTTTCCATAAACACTAGAAAAGATGACAAGAACCATCAAATATATAACTAATTTCAAGGTCACCAACATTATTCCATAAACATATCATTATGAACTCAACATTAGGAACATATTAATGGTTATCCTCCATCAATAATGTGTTTTATAATAGGTTCAACTAGTCACTGAATCATTTTTCTTGGTCATCAATACCATAAAACATATTCTCTCAAATCCTTTAAGAAATTGTACTACGGTACAGTCATTATATACTTTAAAATTATTATAACAATAATATAATTGATAAAATATTCCTATTATATGATTCTTGAATATAAACACAGGCATAATAATCATTCCACTTATTCTCTAGTAATATCATAATCTTGACAATGATCCATTAGCATCTTTTGTGGTATATTCCTTTGATACATAAGGAATTCGTTTTTCATGTGACTTATCTCTTTATAGTTGAATCATTGAGAATTTAAAACCAAGTTATTTACCTAGAAATCATGATCATAGTAGCCTTTCTCTTCACACATTTAGAAAACTCTCATTCCATTTAAGAATATACAAAGGTGTTTCTTTCCACAATTAACACTTTTGGGAAAATCCATCTTTCCCATATTCCCCTTATCTATCTTTTTGTCTTCCACCCTCTTCTTCTCTTACTTCCCTTTAAAGTCATAATACATAGGTAAATCCTTCCAAACCTTATTATAACATGATATTATGTTATCATATGATGATAATTTTTGGAAGACTAGTTCCCTTAAAAATATTATTATAATCCCATCAAAGAAATAATCATTCTTACTTTTTAGATTATGTGCACTGATGCAGTTCACATTCCTTCTTCTAGGTGCCACTAATAAATGATTGAATACACTAGAATAGATTTTATAATTATTAAACATAAATTATAATCCCAAAACTAGTGACACAATTAACATGAATTGAAAAATTTATGCATAGGTAATATCATAATCATAAACATGGTTTCTTTGGGGATGTCTTTATTTTTAAATCCTTCGTAATGGATTGCAATATAAATTTGATTTTTCCTAAGAATTTACACTAATAGTGTAATACTAGTTGGTCAAAATTCCTATTTTCATGCACAGGAAGATGATTGGGTCCATCCCACTACTCTATTTTCAGAGTTATTACCCCTATGTACATATTTTCCATAACAATGTCCACTTGTAGTATCCAGATAGGGATTTATCTCCATGAAAAGACCACATAATATCTAAGTTACTAGAACATTAGGATATAAATATATACTTATCATAAAATTATATCATATGTTTCTTCTCTATAATATATTTTTTTAAAATATAGTTCCCAAGGTTTCTAATAAACTTTCTCTAATTCCAACTGTAACGATCCCGACCCCAAAAACTTGGAGCCAATGCCTTAATTTATTAAATTTTTATAAATACAAGGAATCAAATCTAGAATAACCGATAAATTTAGAAGTTTTAGATAACCACATAAATATGTATTACCATTTAATTATTGAAAATAGAAAATAAAACATAATATATAAATAAATAAAATGAACTACATCCCTGAATACTTATTCTAAAAAATTATTCTTCATATTTGAGGGAAAAGAATAAAAATATGTGTGGAATCAAGTTCCTAGTAAGGGTTACATACTGTGAAACCTATAATGAATCAATAACAATAATAAATATGTAAAATTAAATAAATGAACACACATTAAACTTAAATAAATAAACATAGAATGAAATTCATCCTAATATATTATCCTAGAGAAAATCTCTTGTAAAATAAGATAACTAAATTCTCGATGAAAAAAGTTCTTAATTATTAGATTTAATGTCTCAAAAAAATTAAAACAACTACTAAAATGATATATTATCAAGAAAATGTAAAACTATTAGGTTTAAAATGATCCATTTTGGATAATTATACCTCTATTATCAAGACATTTCATAAGACAGTCTAAAACTACTAGTTAAAAACCCATCATCTTTGGACCACTTATTTGTCCCATGAGACCCATCGATCCATCAATGTAATATATAAAATTCAAGCCCCACACATAACTACATGTAAAAATCATTCCACATATATCAGATAATCAATTTAATTCATGAATCAATGTGACATATCATATAATATCTATACAGAGTAAAAGATCAGAATTTATGAATATTTCCCTAATTAATAAAATCACTTTCAGAGTATACGCTACATGTAAAAATGGTATATTGTTCAATAAATAATAATATCCACTATAAAATGTTATGTATATTTAATATAAATGTAATGAATAGTCAAAATTATAATAAAGTTATTATTCCAAGAGAATGTTAACAATCACAAAAGTAAGTGAGACTGTAAAATGACTTTTACCATTCAATAATTTTCAATTTGAATCCCCATGGATGAAGTAATTAAAATTGAAACATAAAATTACATTAATTAAGAGATAATAAGTATATTACATTTCAAAGGGGTAGTATATACACCATATAAAAGTTAATTGGTGTATAATAAAAAACAAGTCTTCATGGAATGTAAATTGAAATGAAATACCTTAACTCGCCCTTCCTTTTGGTTAAACATCTCTTAACAATTTATATAATTATTTTAAACATGTTATAAACATATAATAGAACCATATTAATATTTTTAATATCATATATGATCCTTTTATTACATCTTATCACTCGTTCATTAATAATCATTTGTTGTTTTCACTATTTGAGTGTTAATTGCCTTGTTTTCTCATGCGGGTTTTCTCAGGAAAGATCTCATTCTTGCATATATTATTTATTTTAATTATATAAATAATAATAATTATGAAATAATTATAATATATATAAATCATTTATAATTTTAATACCAATCATGAAATATGTCTTTGAGAAATGAAGTATATTACTATATTGGAGACGGTAAGTCGTACGTACGCATTTGTAACATTTCCATATTTTATTTATCATTATGAAAATGAGGTATATAATATTTAATATTTACTTGATAATAATAATATAATTAAAACCATATTATTTATTTATATATTTATATATATCAACCATGTGGTGTGGCGATGAAAATAGAGTCACATCACTTCATGAAAGCAATAGTCGACACGAACAATATCAATGTTATCATCTTTTAGTGAGTGGAAAGGCAACAAAAAATGATATATATTATCTTTTCATAAAAATTAATATAAAATTAATAAAATAATAATTTAATTTATTTAACATATAATCATTGAATGTGTCCTTATGACCATATATGAAAAGTTTTAGTGACATACAAATCACATCACTTCAGGATGCGGTAGTCTGCAATACACAGAAGCAGCGTTATCATATCCACTGTGAAATGAAAATTAGAAAGGTATATATGATATAATGACTCAAGATGTATAATTAATAAATAAATAAAATATATATACTGTATACCCATCATCATACCTAACCATGATAATAAATAATGGAAATATGAATGACATCGGTTCAGGAGGCGATAGTCCACCGTACACACGAATGATGAGTTCGTAACCCCTATGATGGAAGTGGGGATGCATTTAGGTCATAAAATTAACATAAAATAATATAAGTGTATGTAATATACTGATTATATAATATAATCATGGTTTAATAATAATTTATGGGTGTATAAGAAGAAATAAAATAACAACGCTCGTTGAAAAATGTTGCATCTTCATCGGGTAACCTCCTTAGGTTTTCACCAAATCCTTCATATGTTGCATTTATGAAAAAATGACTATAATATTAGATAATATATGTTTTTGGTGATTTTTGTAGTTTTGGGTCGATCCAAATGTCTCGATTGGTGCAAATATGTGAGGATATTTAGTGCCCTTATATAATTGAGGAGAAGTGGCATTATTGTAAATACCAAATAATATGCAATAATGGGAAGTCAATATAACCACAAATGGATAAAAAATGATAATTAAAGATTTTGATAGATTTTTTTGTTGTAAACACCTCCACTATACAAAAAACACATTTATTAAACATGTTGTTCCATATCTTCTAAGATTCCTTAATTTTACAAAAAAAATGTTTTCACTTTGGTAACTAGTATTTTTAACCGAGGTAATTTAACAATTAATATAAATATAAAATGAACATTATTATATAATTTGAACCTAATTATTATAAATTTTAAATCCAATTAATCAGATATAAATCCTATGTGTTTTGAATATTAATTTTAAAACAACTGTCTATAACGTGCAAAACATAATTTGAACCATATTAGTGAAAACTAGGCTTTAACTATTTAGAGGTCAATATAGTCACTAATAAAGAATAATTGGTACATTAATGGACCATAGGTTATATTTTTAAAATTTTAAAAATCTATTGTAAGAATTTATCATTTTTTGTAATTTTAATTAATTTATTAAAATATCATTTTTTATAAAAAAAACATTAATTTCAATTTTAACATTATTTTTATACTTTGAATTTTAAAAAAATATCAAGATAATGATGGAATTAGATTATATTATGTTCACACATGTAAAAAATTATATATTTATCTACAAGATTAATGTAACATAATAATTAATTCAATTTACAAAACTTTTAATATTTTCTGTATTATTTAGTTTATTTTTTTAATTGAATAATTACTAGTTTAGTGTTTTATAATCATTTAAAGTAATTATTTCATCTAAAAATATAAAATATATATTATAACGATAAAAATAATTTATATTTCAAAATGATATTTATAACTAAACATATATTTTTTTCATCCCAATCCCAAAGTTTTATATATATTAAATTCCCGGAAGGTTCCTTTTTTGTTTTTCTTTTCATAATATATTATATAAGTCACTTTCATAGAAAAGGGTCCCAAATACACATAATAGTAGATTATAAGGTGATAAGGGCGTCAAATTGACTATAAAATTGGTTTTGGATAAATATTTTGGTCCTTTCAACCCTTATCTTTTTACTTTTCCCCTAGAAAATCTATTCTTACCTTACATAAGTAATTAATTTTTACTATTTTCACTATTCATTTTTGTCAAAAATTATATATAAATCATTAAAAAATTTAAATTATTTTTATTCAAAATATGGATTCCATTTTCCAAAATTCCATTCCCATAAGAGTAAAATTTTTAATTTAAAATTAATCTTGTAGATGCGATGAGAAAGATATTTTTAAAGAAAAAATATTCATAATTTTACAAAGATTTTATATCATAAATCAATATAAAAATAATTACAATGACCTAAAATGGAATAATAAATATATAATAGAACTACTTTTACTTAAAATACAATTAAATATATGATTTTACATTTCAAATATTTTAAATGAAAGGGTAGTTTGCAATTAAAATTTACTGTTTCTCAATATTTATCCAAAGATAAAACATTTTAGAAAAATCCAAAAACAATTACCTAAAGTTAATTCTGATATAATTTTTTAAGAACTTATTTTTTTTAAATAAAATTTTCAAATGCGTAAATATTTTATTTTAAATTAAGTATACAAAGCATGACAAAAAAAGTGTTTTGTTCAAACCTAGTGTTGCGTGCATCACAAAATATTAATGAAATTAAATTTATTCTTAAAGAAATATATTGTAAATTCTTGGGGTGTAACATAATTTTATAAACCTATGTGTTTTATTTATATTTATTTTAATATATGAATTGATTTAATTGAATTATCATTCCATGGAATTTACTAGATAGTTACATTTTAATCAAAGGGCCAAGGTAGTATCATTTATAATGATGGAAGTGACAGATCCTTTCCAAACCTATTCTATAATAAAATATCACTCATGACATGCCAAACGTATCCTACATCACCATGAGATTCAATTTTTAAGTCTCTAGAAAATACATCAATGTTTGAGACCCATGTTATATGTTAATAAATATCATAAAGTTAAAGGATAATTACAAACATTCATATATTGGAATTCAATTGAAAAAAAACATGTGGAATTTCTACAGGTGGATATATATTGACAACTTTCTACCTTGTAGATTACAAACTGAATACTTCAATAGATCATGTTTCATCTGCTAACGAGTACCTGTACCTGACAGTCAACATACCGTGTGTCCTGTCATAGAATTTTATTATAACCATAAACCTAATGTTTAGAAATATGTCATAACATGTGATCAATATTATCAAAACTTGGAATTTATATACCCTTTCTATTTGTAAAATACCCCAAGGATATAATCACAATAATAAATTATTGAATAAGTAATCATCATGTGATAATAAATACATTTAATATTAATATATTTAAATATATATATATATATAAGTAATCTAAAGTGAATATTAGTTAGTTATAATGAACCAACTCCAACAGTGATTGTCTATCATCGTGGGGTATACCTTAAAAGGGAACCATGGCTTATAAAAATCCAAGGGGTATCTATTAAAATATTACTCTAGATATTCCCCACATCATATATAAAGTGTCACGTTTCCATATATGGTAAATCATAAAACAAATATATGAATAAAATTCTTATTTTTATTAAATTTATTTTATTAATTGTCTTAAATAATTTATATATGATTTAAAAATTATAAAAAATTTATTTTTTAACATATGTTAATTATAACATGTTTATAATGTAATAAATTATAAAATGTTTATAATTAATTAGTAAAATGTTTTTGAAATATTCATTAAATAAATATCTATAATATTAAATATTAATAATAAATAATTATTATTACTCAGTCTTAAGAAAAACATTTATTCTAATAATAAATTCATAATGAATTTAAACAGAATTCAGGGATATACATAGTGTATGGACTACCTATGTGTCTTTATTAGTGTAATTAAGTGAGCTACCCAAAGTCCAATATTAACATCTAATAATACATTAAGGAACCCATAGAGAATAAATTCAAAGTTTCACTAACAACAACACTCACCAACCCTGAATTCTATTAATTTTTTATTTTTATACCCCTTTTCATGGGTTCAGGGGGAACCATTACATGACCAGAAGGCCTTGAGTAACATGGAATTACTATATGACCTTGAAGGCCCCAAGGACCTACATCCATAGAATAGTCCCTCCCCTAGAGAATTGATACATGTTTTTTTATCAAGATCCCAAACAATTTTTGGTTGCACGGCTAGTAATGCTCCATACAAGGATTCACAGTTCCAAGTCCCAATGGAAGATGAGATACCCTATCATTCATCGGATCTAGTAGCCCTATAAAGATGGAACCTGCACTATAAAAATCCATGGACCTATAATGTGGATGAGACTCAAATTATTATTTTTTACTCTGGAAATCCGCTTCAGCTGCACCATCATGGGTGACACTCCGCATAGCTACCCCACCATGTCTCATTGCCTCATCTGATTAGAATTTTAACCAACACACTATAAGAACCTGAAAACTATCCTCCATCCTTGACACCATCATTGTCATCCAAACCAGCCCTCTGCCTTCAGTCGACCTGTAGTCCACCAACTCAGTATCACCTCATCGTGACCTGACCATCCCAACAAGCCATTAATTCATACTGCTACACCACACACACACTACCTCAATAAATTCCTAATTTATGAGGCTAACAAGGATTGAACCCTAGTTGATGCCAGATTGTAGAGTATACTTAATTAATAGGTTAGGACCCCAACTTCCACTAAAAACAAAATTAATTAAAAAATTACTCTGTAATATAATCCATTTTTCTTGATATCACATTATGGATTTTATATTCCTGTGTCATTAACCAATATGGTTATTATATCATCCCTTGATTACCTAAAATGGCTTCATTGATAAAATTTCATGGAAATAGATCTAATCACATTGTTCAATTTCATCTAAATGGCCTGAGATATCATCTTCTAGCCTTGGAAGGCAGAAAACATTTCTTGAGTTATTAATTCATGTAATATTATTTATGACATGCCTAGTATATCCTACTTCACTATGGGAATCTGTGTAAGAACATAGAATTAGATATTACATAATCTTTAGTTTTATTTCATGAATTCGTGTATTTGAGGATCTTTTCAAGTTTATAATTTTAAAGAATTGGGTCATAAATTATACATAAAAAACCCATATTTTACAAAGGGGACACTTCTAATCAGTATCCTTTTTTTCTATAATATAAATCATTTTAATTAAAAAACAATTTATTTTCAGGACAAATCTTCATGACACTCAAATTGATTTATTTCTTGTTCTTAACCATCCTTAAACACTGTGAAATTAATTTTAAAATTTGGTATGGTCACAAAAAGGCTCAGTAAGAGACATAAAAAAGAATAAATTTATTACACCAGTGAAAATATTAAAATACTTACAAAAAAATTCATAAAACCATAAATTTTTATCTGAAAATAAAACAATATTTCATTTAAAAACATCATTATATTAACTTTTGACATTAGTCAATTTCAATTATAACTCATTAGAGAACTCATGTAGGTTCTTTAGGACATCATCATCTTTAAACCCATATTAAACTCATAAAATTGGAATAAACATTTTTCCAACATCCAATATAATTCTCTAAAGAACATAATCATCATGCAATGCAAGGGAGTGGTATTTAGGAACACCCATCATATAAGCTTTAATGATCTCACCAAAATCTATTTTCTCTCACCAATTATATAAGTGATATAATTATTTCCCATGAGATATAATTAGTGCAACCCTTTTTAATCAATGAATAAGGAATATATCATGAATAAAAACCTTGAAACCCCTTTTATACCCTTGTGAAAAACATTTCATATATCAAAATAACATTTCTTCTTCAAAACCCATTTTCAATAACAATATACATAGAAAAAGAGGAAAGAGGGTTTTTATTTGAATAATACATGAAATCCAATAGAGTAATACAAACTAGAAATAATGGTTATACTTGGGGGAAAAGTCAGTTTCACCATATACATTAAAATAGAATATTCATTTTTTCTTTTTCTAAATAAATTAAAACATTCTGTAAAAATATTCCTTTTTAAAACCCTTGAAATAAATTCCAATAAAATATTTTATTATAATATTAAAACTATACAGAGAATAAATAAACCATTTACAATGAAAAGAAATATGAAAAATTATTAAATAGACATAAAATTATTGAGACAGCATGATGGTGATAAATTATATTCAACCCATATATATAAAAATATACATTCCTTTTGACATTTTAAAAAAGAGTGGAAAGGGGATCTTTAAAAGAGTTTTTTTAAATAAAGTTTATTATCTTGAGTTTGAATCATCACATACATTATTTATCTTTTTTTAGAAATATGGACCTTCCCAAAAATACAAGAGTCTAAAAGGATACTTTTTACAAAAATCATTATTACAAAAATAAAATGTGTTATAAGGAACATCATTACATAAGATCATTTTACTATCCTCAACTAAAATGTTTTACAATTCATCAACTATAAAATTTTCTTCACAAAATATATGTGTAATAATGTAATTAATGAACAAAAGAGCTTAAAGGAAGTTTTTCCATCATATAGTTAGCTTATAGGATAAATAAAAATGCATATTCTGATTTCTTTCACTATAGTAGTCATGTCACACTCAATCCAAAGATTGGACAATATGTTATTTTGAGGTTCTTCTACTACATTAATGATCCCAATAATGTTTTTCATTCAAATAAGTAGAATATTGAAAAGGACATAGAGATAGGTCAATGCCTTGCAAGTATGGTCATTGATGATGGAATCATACCCACTAGGACCTTGATTTTCATTTTATGCTCCATGCATATTTCATTTAATCCATCCAGGAAAAGGAAAGACCCATAAAACTTTTAAAGTACCATGAGGGTGTGAAAATTACCTGATCTTCCAAAGCATTTTAGAATAATAAAATCATGTAGAGTTTTTTCACAAAATCCTGATTGAATAAAATTTTCCCTTTTCTACATTATCAATAATTATTTCAATATAATAATGAAGATTAAATAGGATTCCTCCATGTATGATCCTCTTGTAGTTATTACATATTATGTGAAGAATTTGCACACAAGACACAACCAGTAGGTTTTCTATTTTCTGTAAAATCCATAATATAAAAAAATATTCCAATTGATCATAAATAATAGAACATTGTGGTATCTAGACCTATAATAGGTCATCCATGTCATTCTACAAGGTTGTGGTTGTAGCACAACTAAAAAAGAGATGATCAATTTCATCCCGACGATTATTACACAAAAAACACTCTAAGAAAATACTAATTCAAAAAGATTGAAAAAAAATTAATTTATTAAGAACCATTTTTATGTTTATTATCTATTTATTTCATTTCATACCATGTTATATACAATTTCATAGTAAATTAAATTCATCACGGGTGTTTTGATGGTATTCATATCATATGTTAGAAATGAAATTTGTAGGTTCACTATGGTCATAAGTCATTATTCCATCATATAAAAAATAATTATCCTGAAATAATTATCCTTTTTATATAACAATTATACCTTTAAACAAAAAAATAAATGTGGTTTTGAAAAATAAACGTCATTACAATCATGGAGATGGTCGGTTGTAGTAATGCATGATTAATGATTCCTTTTTTCAATGATCATTTAAGAAAGAAGGTAGCTATTATTTTAACTTTTTATAATTATCATCATACCATATATATCTTATTATTTACTTAAATATACTAATATATATCATCAATATGATTCTGTGATGAAAAATGAATCACATCACTTCGTGGATGTGGAAGTCCATATGTACGCACGAACGACATTATCATTTCCCAATGTATGGATGGTTAAAAAGATAAATTATTTATTATCTTTTAATAATGATAAATATGTCATTAATATAATATATAAACATTAATTCTATCATTATAATAATTTCATGATAGATAGTGATGAAAAATGAATTACATTGGTTCTAAAGGCCGTATTTCATCACACACATGAATAATGGTTTCATTTCCAATTTTATTGAAGAGAAGATGTGTATAGTTTATGTTTTTATGATAATAAATTATAAATATTTTTATGATATTGGTTTTTTTATATTATCATGGCTGAATAATATTGTTTGGAGTTAGAATCACAAATAAAACAGAAACACTAGATTAAAAACGATTCTCCTTCTTTGAATAACCTCATTTTCATAACACCTTAAGACCACTAAGGTTGGTTTTGTTACTAACAAATACCTATATAATGATGAAGTGGATTAGATATTGTTATTTGGGTAGTTTGGTACCAAAATAAATGGTTTACAATGTTTTAATAAATGGGAAGAGTTATTTACCTTTTATAAGAGAGGGGAGGTCAACTCTGGGAATTTGCCAAATTATATAATTAGTACAAGTTAATTTTTAATTATAAAATGATAGAAAATAGTTTATTTAGGATATAGTATGATTATGGGTTAAAATAATCTCATATAATACTATTTTTATAGGTTTAGGTCATGTTTTCACCCTTATCATTTGGTTTTAACCCATCGTTAACCCCTTCCACACTTACCAAGATAATAATGATTTTTATTCTTTGAGGGTTAATATGTTTATTATAAATGGGAAATATACCATAAATTTACCATTTTTTATATTAGAAAAAATAATTTAATCACATGGTGAAATATAATATTTTTATGAATTTTATATCATATAATAAAATATTATTTATTATAACATATCATTAATGTCCAATTTCAGAACTATTCATTAGAATCATCAAGATAATAAGTAAAATTAGAAGAAAAAAAATTAATACATCCAAAACATCTCATTTATATATATATATAATTCATGTATCACACTAATTATCTCAAATTATTTTACTTTTTTTTTGTTTTTTTTTTGTTTTTTTCCAT
Organism: Viscum album; assembly: GCA_963277665.1. Classification (NCBI taxonomy): domain Eukaryota; kingdom Viridiplantae; phylum Streptophyta; class Magnoliopsida; order Santalales; family Viscaceae; genus Viscum; species Viscum album. Next base: position 2,095,291,310 of record OY728136.1, read on the forward strand.
TAAATGAATAATTAATGTGTCTCTCTTCTGTAAATATTAAAGAATAATATGTATATATTAAAAATTAAAATATTAATTACAATGATGAAGATAAATATTTCATATTTCATATTACGATTAATAATAAAACATATACCTTGTTTAACCCCATGTTAAAAATATTATTTTTATGAAAACAAAAGTGCGACATTTTTTTCTTCTCATTAAATATAATACTATAAAAGGAATAATCTCATTTAATCTACCATAAAATTCAATATAACCTAATATTGGGTGATTATAGAAAAAAATTAATCATATAATATAACTAAGTTAATTTTTAGGGTCATTTTATAGTCCTTATCTTTTTATTCTTAAATTTAATTACATGATTAACCCTTTATTGTGGTAGAAAAAATTACTAAGGTTACTATTCATATAACCAAAAATAAAAAGAAACTATTTACCAAATTTTGACCCAATGATTACAAATATGGAATAATTTTTTCAAAATTTAAAACACATAACTAGTAGAATTAAATTTAAAATTATATCAGCAAACTCAACAGAAAATGTTTTTCATAAAGAAATTCTCTTTAAACATAAATTTTGTTATAGTAAATGAATGTATAAAGTTATTTTTCAAACACATAATTGGATTATTTTAATTAAAAATAAACTAATTAAAATTTAAAACTAAATAAAAAAATAATTTTAACATACAACTACTTTAAAATAAAATATGGTTTTTAATAAAAAAACTAAATTTTTTATGATTTATTGAACAATTAAAATTATAATAAAATTATTATAAATTCATATGAAGATAGTTTTTGAAAAATTAATTCAAAAATGAAATTAACTTTTTCAAATTAATGTTTTACAATTTAAAATACTAATTTTTAAATAAAACTTTTTTAAAAAGGAGTTTACGAAAACTAATTCCTTTTTTATTTAAAAATAATAATAATTTTATAATGATTATACCTATACAATATATAACTAAAGAATTTTTATATGACATGAAAAATATTTATTCCATCATTACCGGTGTTTTTACATTCTTTTCTCCTTTTTAAAATTTTATCTTCACAATTTTATTCACTTATTAAACAAGAGGAGATACCATTCCCTTATAGAATTTTCATATTCTCATGTTACTTTTTCAACCATTTGGTTTCTCTACAAAAACATAACCTATAGGATTACCTTGTTTTGAAATAAATTTCCTCTATATTAAGGAATCTTAATAGTACATTATTCATAATAAAGGTTCTCTTCCAATTGAACTACTATAGGTTTCAAAAAATAAGATGAATTTGGCACACCCTTTATTAAAATCAAAACACAAAAATAGTTATGAACCAATTATAAACTCGAAGAGAAGGCCACTCAGTAAGAAAATCATCAATCTTTTTCCATAATTTTATATGGTTCAATAAACTATGGATATAATTTTCCCTTTTCTAAAATTCATAACACTTTTTGAGGCGATACTCTAAGAAAAATATGATCACTTACCTCGAAAGAGATATATTTCCTTTAGTTATCCTCATTAATTTTTTACATGATCAGAATTTTCCTCATATATTGATGAATTACCTTTGCATTATCGACCAGATAATCTACCAAATGAAGTCCAATAATCTTCCTTTATCCTACTTCATCAAAAAAATTTGGAGTCCAACATCACTTTGTATATAATTCCTAAAAAGGTTACATCAGTATAATTGAATGAAAATTGTTATTATAAGAAAAATACACATAATAAATATGTTCCCAGCATCCCTCATAGTCCCTAGAATAATCACTAAGAAATCATTCAAATGTCTGAGTTGTTCGTTCTGAATGTCCATCGTATTGAGGATGAAAAGTCGTTCTCTAATTTAATTCAGTACCAAAAAAATTTTAAAGACATTTCTATGAAATTGAAGTGAATGTAGGATCAGAGTCAGATCCAATAGAGAGGGGAACAACAAGTAACCTTGAAATATTCTTTTATATAATTGATAAAGTTTATCCAAAGAGATAATATCTTGAATGGTATGTAAATGGACATATTTTTTAATCAATCAACAATAATTCAAATCGCATTATTATCTCAATATGTGTTTATCAATCCCACTATGAAATCAATGAATACATTTTCCCATTTAAACTATGGTACATGAAAAGTTTGAAGAATCCCTTTAAGTAATTTTCATTATAATTTAACCTATTTAAAATTCAAACATCTCATGGTAAAATTATCAATATCTCTTATTTATTCAACCCACCCCCCTAGAAATACTACTGAATGTCTCTATATATATTAGTACTGCTAGGATGAATGGAAAATGGATAACTATGAGAATCAATCAAAAATTTCTCATTTAATTTGGATCACAATTCACACCTAATCTCTTAACATATCTCAAAAAACTTTACATTTCATCATTAAATTCAAGAAATGCACCCTTATTAACCAACTCTAAATTTTTCTATAAACACGATCCTTCTTTTGAGCTTGCTTAATTCTTTATGACAGAGAGGATTGTACTAAACCAAAAATAAATCAAACAAGGTTCTTTAATCCACAATTTATATGTAATATTTCATCAAACCATTAACCAAGGGTTCATGTTCCAAAGGTAACACAGTTATAGATGCATGTTGTTTTCGACTCAAAGAATCAGGTACTTTGTTTGCTTTCCCATGATGGTAATGAATCACGGATTCATAATCTTTGATTACATCCAATAATCTTCATTGCCTAATTTTAAATTATTTCTAAGTTGATATATACTTCAAAATCGTATTATTGGTACATATTTCATACTTTTATCCATATAAATGATTCCTCCAAATTTTCAATGAAAAAACAATAGTAACTAATTCAAAAACCATATGCAGGATAATTTTTCTCATTGTTATTTAATTTAAATAAAGAATAAGAATTTTCCTTATCATTCTCTATTAATACATATTCATTTCCTTTCCAAAAATAATTACTATAGATGATTAATTCACCATTCATAAAGGGGAGGTCCAAAACTGGATCATTTACCAATCTTCTTTTTAGTTACAAAAAACAATCATCATATTATTTTTTCCATATGAATTTAATACCCTTTAAAAATATATTTATAGATACCCTCAGTTTTCATACATTGATTTTAAAATACTTTTTTAGAATACTTAATACATTAAAAAACAAATGCACAAAGACCTTATTAGTTTAGTGCCTTTGGAAACTGGTAATAAATTATTTCTATTTGGTAAACTATCTTCAACGTCTCCCATAAGGATCTTCTCCCTTAGTACCCCTAACTAAAACCTTTCTTTATAACCTGGGAAAAACATAAGAAAAGGGACTACCTCAAATTCTTAGTAAGGATAAAAAAGTGAGACATGTAAACCAAATCATGATCATAATGGTAGGATTACATGATCAAGGAAATAAAATATTATATCATGTGTATAAAATATCATAAACCTGAATCATGGCGTAATGATTGGAAGTTCATAAGACATGAATCATAATGAAATAAATAAAATAATCCATAAAAATATAACAATTGAATAAGACATGGAATTTGTGTTAGATATATAAACATATAATATTATTTCTATTGCAGTCATGGAATTTCTTTCAAGGACATATTATTAGTATAGTTTCACATCCCATACCATCTTTGAATTCATGGTTTAGTCCCATGGACATATTAGTAGTATTTGTTTACTACCCATACCATATTGGTAGTTATGGTTCAATCCCATGGTCATCATTTTAGTCAAGGTTCACTCCCAAGACCAACTTAGTAGTCAAGGTTCACTCCCAAGACCATCTTAGTTTTAAAGGTTCACTCCCAAGACCATTATAGTCTATCACATGATATATAAATATTTACCCAAAGCATTGGAGGTAGATAGAGGTCTCACCCATCACATAATAAATTCATACATACATGTTCCATAGGATCATAATCAATCATATTGTAACCCATGAAATGAAATGGGTATCATAAACATGTAATCATATAATAATAAATGGAATAGAGTCAAGTTTCATAATAATTTCATCAAAATTACAAATCACAAATATATTCAGGTTTCATAAGAATATAACCCATGAAAGAGAAATGATATTCTTAAACATCATTCCTTCTAATCATAAACTATTCGATGAAATAATTTGAATGTAATTCTTGGCTTATAACAAAGTATGTCATCTTAGATGGGGAAGGATTTTTAAAAAACACTTGGAACATGGATTTTCCATAAAATTAATTTATTTAGAGAGGTGTACATAATTCCCATAAATAAATGTATAAATGGATTATAATAAATTAATGGGAATTATGTAAACCTCTCTAAAAAAATTAATGGTGAATAGGGTGTGTATCTCACAAAAATAAAAAAGTGAGATTAAATTCCATTACCACTATTAAATCAGTTGAATCGTATTACCAATGAAAGAAATATTATTATATGGATATGAAAATTACATAATATTTATAATAATACTCAAAAAAATACATTTATTTATATTTTATAAACCACATAAAATAAACAAGTAGTGTATAAGGCATGTGCCTCACAAAAAAATTTAAGATGAAAATACCTTACAATAGGTATTATTCCCATTGTTCATGTCTAAAACTATGGTATAGTGGATTGAAAAATATTATTAACTTTTAAATGAATCATAATAGTATTTATAATATCATATATGATTCATTTGTGACTTTATATTACCTATTTAAGAATAATTTCAAGTTACAGTATTGTTTCTGGTAATTTCTAATTTGTTTAATATATATGTTTTGACTTGTTATTATTAGTCTTCTTACTTAGATCATGATATAATTATTTATAGAATTTAACACATATTATAAACACTATATATATTCAGTGCATAAGTATTTAAAATAAACTTTAAGGGATATAAATGTTAAACAAACTACTCTATTCATGAGGACGGTAGGTCGTACGTACGTATGAGCGATGTTTTAATTTTTTTTGTCTGGAAAAAAGAAAGGAATGTATATGATATGTTACCATTAAGGAATAATTTTAATGTCATTTATAAAATATATATTCTATATAGTCATGTTTATTAACATCCATGATAAATATAGGTGAATAATGAATCATATCTCATTGTGAAGATGGTAATTCATACGTACGCATAAGCGACGTTATAATTTTCGGAAAAATATTATATGGATGAGAAAAAAGATATATATGATATTATTATTCTAGAAGTATAATTGAATTATAAATATTATATAAATAAATGAAACCCATAATAATTATTACTTATAAAATATGGTCATGAAAAACATACTAACCCACAACGTGGAGACGATAAGTTGTACGTACACACGCAAGGTACTTTCAGTTCTATAGGATGGATAAAAAGGGAAAATATGGTTATCCCATAATCATAATAACATCTCAGAATATATATGACAGTAGATTGATTAATTTTTTATGGAAACAACAACGTAATAGTAATAAGAAGATGAAAATAACTTGAAGGAGTTGGTAAAAGAATTACATCTTTTTCAGGTGTCTCTCTTTATTTTCACCAAAAGACTTTTCAAGATGGATTTATGCCTAAATGATATCCTTTAGGATTAATTCAGGGATGTTGGGAGGAGAAATTTGCAGGTTTTGGAAAATCCAAAGGGATTTAATGGTGTGAATAAAAGAGAATGAGAGGTTCCCTTTTATAAGAGAGAGGAGGGGGGCTTTAAGAAACTCTCAAAATATTAAACTAATATAAATTAATTGTCAACTCCAAATTGCTCAAAATTTATTTATTTATAATATAAGATTAATATTTTTAAAAATATTTTTGAACAAAAAATTTTAGACAATTTTAGGTTACATTCATGCCCTTATATTTTGTATTTAACCATTAGCTAAACCCTTTAACTCTTACTTTGACAGCTTGCATTTTTAAACATTAGGGTCAATATAGATACAATAAAATTCCAAACAAACCCCAGATGGACATTTATGGCATATTTAACATTAAAAAAGTTATTTTTCTGAATTATATATTTTTATAAATTTTTTAACATTTAATAACATATTATTTATTTTAAAGTATCATTTGTGTCAATTTTAATAATATTCAATATTTTTCTTTATGAAAATATGATAAAAACAAGATAAATTCTAATAAACACTTATAAAATATAACTAAAATGTATAATTTATCTATGAAATTATTTTATGTATTAAATTAGATAAATTTATATTTATTTTAATGTTTTTATATCATTTATTTGATATTTCCATTAATTAAACAATTAATGCATCATTATTATGAAATCCTTTAATTAAATTATTTTATCTCTAAAAACTAAATATAAATTATCACATTGAATATATATTTTTTATATTTAAATGACTGTTTATAATCTAATTTTTATTCTGTATAACCATGTATTAAAAATGATTTAGTGATTAAAAATATAAGTATGACATTTATTACTTATCTTTGAATAAAATATAATAAATGTAATTTTCTGTCACAAGTTGCTTAAAATGGTTATAATTTTGGCATAAGGTTTATTTTGGTCTATATTTATTCATCCAAATAAATTTGGTCAAATTTAATGATAATTTTAAAAATATTTTATTATTATTTTTACATTTAATTCTATGTTTTAAGCATAACAGTGGTAAATAAAAATTTACTAAAGCTTCTATTCACCAAAATTCAAAATAAAAAATAAGGTAATACTATTAGACTCTAATTATCATACATATTATAACCATTTATGTCCATTTTTATAAATTCAACCCAAATAAGTGGTTAAATTAAACTTAACACTAATCGCACATATGTTGTGACAAAGCAGGTAAACAAGACGTTCAAAAGTATAATAAGTTTTTTTATCTATTTTCAATGTAAAAATGATTCCAATTACTTAAATTGGATTAATATATGTATTATGAGCCTTTTGAGAATTTAAAAATCAATTTAAATATTAATAACTATTAAATATAAAAAAGTCATTTTTTAACTACAATGTAGTACTTTTCACTATTAATCAAAAAATGAAACTTCTCATAAAAATACCAAAAATTCATCCTAGGATAAAACATGTCAAAAATCTAAAAATTAACATGGAAGAGATATCAAACCATTATATTCAGATGGAGAGTGATATAGAACATGTTCAGGATAATGTTAACAATCACAAATCCATAAATCCATGAGGATCTAAGGGACGATTTGATTTATCGAAAAGAATATACTAGGATAATATTTTTGGTTTCAAGATTCATTCTCTAGATTTAGATAATTTTAATGAGAATGAATACATACTTTATTTCATCACATTTTATAATCATAATCTCATCCTTTTATTATGCCTTGATTAATTTCCACATTATCTCTTATTCTAAAAAAATTGAAGTGGAAATTGTAATTCTTGAAGAATTAGAAGATAATAATATCCATAATTGGATGATAATTCCTTCCTTTAGTCTCTAGTTAACAAAAATAATGGTTATAAAATGTTTTCCAATATGAATATATCAACATATTACCAAACATTAATATCAAAAACCTCATCCAAATTTTAATAAAAAAATTAATAAGTGGTTACAGTAATGAACCATGTAAGAGATTAAAATCCAAGACTTTCGAAAGAAGGTTACTAAATTTCCAAAATCAACTTATCATTAATTACCCAAACAACTTGATGTAACTCTTTATTGTTAAAAAACAACCATTTAAATATCAATATCATTTATTTTTTTAAAACATACTAATGACACAAATTATAATGAAACCATTGTGAAAACATGATTTCAAAAATTAACTCTTTCATCATACCATAAATCAAATAATTATATAAAATAAATCATATTAACGGTTATCCTTCCCTTAATCATGTGTTAAAAATATCACATTATCACCTAAATCACTTTTTATGGTTACAAATAACATTTAGCATATCTTGTAACTCCTTATGGAAAATCATAAATAGAATAATCCTTATATATTTCACAATTCATATAACGTAATTTTTATATCCAAATACATAAACAATTCAATTATTTCACTAGTTCCTTAAGACAGAAACAGGGATACCTCAACCAATTACTTAATACCTCTTTCCATTAACATTTCACCTATAGTATCATTATCATCATCATCAGAAATATAACCATCACTTATACCGCATTTCTGGTTATCTTGGTTATCTTTCCACTTTGGAAATATATTAGCATAATTCCCATTATTTCTGCATTTAAATAATTCATCAATTGATAGTACCTTAGAGAGGCCAATATTACCATCCATTATATTAACTGAAAATTTCCCATTATAATTAATTTCTTGGTGTCCTTCCTTTACACAGTAAAAATGTCTTATTGTTTCTCTAAGACATCCATTTGGGTGTTTCTTCCCACATTCTTGACACAAATGAAACAAAATCTTCTTTCTTCTATAATGTATTTTACCAGAATTCATAGAAAACTCTTTCATATTCTTCTTGGGTGAGTTTGAGAGTTAGTTAAGGTACACATTGGTAATCATGTTCTGTGAAAACTAATTAGGCATGATCATAATTTACATCACTCTAGTGATAATCCCATTTGATAGCTCATCAGAAAATTTTTCCTCACATTCAATTTTAACCAATTTTTTTTATTATTTCCACTGACTAAACTAAAATGTATAGAGTGAGAAACATTTTTAATAGTGGAAAACTACATAGCAAAGAAAAATCACTTATAAGATGTCTAAATTATAACACCTTATTTAATCTACGACACCTTAGGCTTATCCTATGTTATTCGTAGCCAACTTCTATTTAAATCCTTCATGATGGTTCATGAATAGTTTGCGAATTACCAAATCATATCCCCCAGGAGTGTAAAAAAAATTGTGCAGCAAGGCCCATTATCATGTATCAGGTATGGTTCGAGTTAGGGCCAACACACATTTTCAGATTTGTTACTCTAAGGTAATTTTGTTCCATATCGAAATCTACTTATTGTATAGAGATAAGTATGTATTTCTAGAAAACCACTTACTCTATCCCTTACCGAAATTCCAGGACATTTTCCTATACTTTTTATTATCCTTAAACTTATCATTATATATATCCCTAGAAATATTCTTAAATATATTCCTCTAGATTTGACTATTGTTTTCTCATCCTATTTTTCAAAGGTTGACCAAACCTTTTCTCTGACACCAACTATAATGACATGTTCTCTTCATAAATTGAATTTACATTACTTTTTCGGAGTAATTAACACATTACTAAAAATCCGAAATACCATATTAGTTTAGTGCCATTGTAAATAGGGAATACAATATTCTGATTTGGTGAAATATCTTCAACATATCCCATTATGATCTTCCCCTTTAGTACCCCTTACTAAAACATTTATTTATAACCTAGGGAAAATTAAACATAAGAAAAAGGATAAGCTATGATGCTCAGAAGGGGAAAACAAAGGAGGCATTTAATCAAAATAAGGATCATAAGGGTATAAGAATATGATCAAGGAAATTTAATATCATACCCTGTATATAAAATATCATAAATAATTATCATGGAAAAAATATTGGCAGTTTAGAATACATGAATCATAATGCAATAATGAACATAATTCATGAAATAATAACATGGGAATAAGATGTGGAATTTACAGTAGACACACAAATATATAATATGATTTCCATAGTAGTCATAACATTGATTATAAGTCCATCTTAGTAGTATATGTGCACATCCCATACCCTCTTTGTTGAAATGGTTTACTCCCAAAGACATAGTAGTAGTATGATTTTACTCCCCATACCATCTTGGTAGTTATGGTTCACTCTCATGGTCATCTTAGTAGTCAATTTTCACTCCCAAGACAATCATAGTAGTCACGAATCACACCCAAAAATATCATATACTATCTAATAATTCACTCTTAATACCATTATAGTCTACCTCATGAGATATAAATATTTACCCAATGCATTGGTGAGAGATATAGTTCTCACCCATCTCACAATGAAATTATACATACATGTTCCACAATTTCATAATCAATCATATCATAACCCATGAAATTAAATTGGTATCATAAAAATGTAATAATATTTTAATATGTAGAAAAGATAAAAGTTTCATAATAATGTTTTCAAAAGCACAATTCATGTAAATAAGTAGGTTTCATAAGAATATAACTCTTTAAAGGGAAATGGGTTTCTTGAACATCATACCATCAAAACATACAACATTCAAAGAAATTATATGAATGAAATTATTATATTATAACAAATTATACCATCTTAGATGGGGGAGGATTTTGAAAGATTTTATCGAAACAGGAATTTTCCATAAAGATCAATTTTTGAACTCTAAAACATTTCAAAACCCTTTTCATTAAAAAAACATGAAAACTTACAATTAAATCTTGAAAACATTTAGAAAACCTATTTTCCTTAAAAAAATATGAAGGAATCTCAAAAACATGTTCATATCATTTTTATTTATATATAGATTTCAAAATTTTATAGGAATCCTTGAAAAATACATTAAAACATTAAACATTTCTTTAAAATCCTTTTACATTAAAATAATCATAAGAGATAATTTAAAAACATTTCTTTAGAAAAATAATATTTTATCTTTACAATGTGTTCCATGCCACATTAAAACATTTAAATCATAAACCCATGAAAAAATAACATTATATGAAGCTTAAAGTATCATTAAAATAAGTATATTATATATATAACATTCCAAATAGAAGTATATCACCTTTTAAAACAAAATAGTTTCATAACAAGACATGTTTATAAAAAGAAGGAAAATTAAGACAAAACATCATAAATCATTTGGAAATTCTTAGACCATAAAACCCCATGAAATAGAGATCATCAAATGGATATGTTCATACACATAAATTAATTTATAAAAATCATATAATACATTCATTTTCATTCTTTACACCACACGAATGAAATGAATGTTAAATATATTGTGTTTCTCACACAAATAAAAAGTGAGATGAAATTCTCTAACTACATTGAAATATGTCGAATCGTATTCCCCATGAATAAAAGAAAATTATTTGTATTTAAGAATAACATAATATTCTGAATAATAATTCTAAAATACATTCATGGGTAGAATATACACTATGAAGAAGGAAAAAGTAGTGTATAAGGCATGTGTCTTATAAAAAATAAAGGTAAGACAAAAATCTCTTACCTTAGGTCTGATTCCCTCCATGCATGCTTGGAACTCTAGTATAGTGGTTTTAAAAATATTATTAACTTTTACCAGAATCATAATAAAAATTTTTATATCATATATGATTCATTTAGGACTTTATATTACCCATTTATTAATAATTCCCAGTTAATGCAACATTTTGGGTAATAACCTCTTCATTTAACGTATAGGTTTTGATTTTGTATTCTTAGTCTTCTTATATAGATCATGGTTTAATTTTTTAAATAATTCAAAAAAAATTATAAATACCATATATATTCATTATAAAAGAATTTATAATAAACTTTAAAATATAAAAATATTAAATAAAATAGAGTTTTTATGGAGACGGTAAGTCGTACGTACGCATGAATGTTGTTTTTGTTTTCTCGTTGGGTTAATAGAAATTAATTTATTTGATATATTATCATTAAAAAATTATTTTAATGTAATATATAAAATATATATTCTATAAATTCGGGATTATTAACATCCATGTAAAATATAGGTGAACAAAGAATCACATCACATCATGGAGATGGTAAGACATACATACGCACGAGCGACGTTATCATTTTCCCAAAAATATTATATGGATGATAAATAGGGTAGACATGATATTATTATTTCATAAGTGTAATAAAATTATAAATATCATATATAAACATTAAACCCATAATAATTCTCACTCATAAAATATGGTCATGAAAAACATATTACACTACGGCGTGGAGAAGGTAAGTCGAACGTACGCATGCGTGGTACTTTAATTTTATATAGTATAGAGAAAATGAGAAATATGGTTGTACCATAATTATAATAAAATCTAAATATACATAATTTATGATATTTATTAATTTATTATGGAAAATAAATAGTATGAGGAAGTATAAGAAGAAAATAATTTGAAGGAGTTGGTAAAATAATTAACTCTTTTCAGGTATGTCCTTTTGATTTTCACAAAATGAACTCTTAGGTTAGATTTATGCCCAAAATATAGACTCTAGAATGAGGTGAGGGATGTTGGGGGATAAATGGTCCGGTTTTGTCTACTAAAAAGTGTTTTATATGCATTAATAAAAGAGAAGTACATTTTTTCATCTATAAGAGAGGGGAGGGTCACTTTAACAAACTCTCAGAATATTGAATTAATATAAATTAATTTTCAGTTCAAAATGGATCCAAAGTTAGTTTTTTAGAATATGAGATGAAGATATGTCTAAATATTATTCACTCACAATTTTTCGACACTTTTTGGTTACATTATTAGACTTATCTTTTGGATTTAACCCTTAGTGAAACCTTTTAAATCCTACCATGACAACTTGGTTGTTTACTGTTTAGGGTTAAAAGATGCTATAAAATTCCAAGAAAACCCCAAATAGATCATTTATGACATATTTAAAATTATCCTAGTTATTTGTAAATATTATATTTTTTTTTGAATTTTATTGCATTTAATAAAATATTATTTATTTTAAAGTATCATTTATGTCAATTTTGATACTATTCAACAATTTTCTTTTAAAAAATATCATAAAACATTGTAACTTCTAAACAATACTTATAATATATCCCTAAAAATTCTATGTTATATATAAAATTCTTTTATGTCAATAATTATGTAAATTTATGTTTATTATAATATTTTTAATATCATTTATTTGATATTTACACTGATTAAACAATTACTGCATCATTATTATGCAAGCCCTTAATTAAATTATTTTATCTAAAAAAATAAAAATAAATTCTATTAATAGTGATAAATTTATTATATTTAAATTTACTATTTATAGTCTAGTTTTTCTTCTGTAGAACCCAATATTAAAAATTATTTATTTATTAAAAATATAAATATGACATTTTTAACAAATCTTTTAATAAAATATAATAAATTTTATTTTATCACCTAAGGGGAAAAAATGGTTATAATTTTGGAATATTGTTTATTTTGGTATAAAATCCTTAATATAATGAAATTTGGGAAATTGTTAAATTAACTTTATAATATTATAATGTTATTTTTATCATTAATTACATGATTTACCCTTAATCATGGTAAATAAAAATATACTAAAATTTATATTCACCAAAAAAAATTAAAAATTAATTTGACCATATTAGACTCTAATTATAATACTAAATACAACAATTTATGTCCATTTTCTAAATTTAACTCACATAAGTCGCTAAATTAGATTTTACACTAATCTTGGAGATGTGGCAAGAATACTAGTAAAGGGGATGTTCAAAAGTTCAATAAGTATTCATGTCTAATTTCAATATAAAAAATGATTCCTATGAATTAAATTTAATTAATATGTTCCATTAATATATTTTGACGATAAAAATATGAGTAAATATTAATAAGAATTTAATCGAAAAATTAGTTTTTAACTACAATGAAGTATTTTTCACTATTCATCAAAAAATGAAACATCCCATAAAATTAACCAAAATTCACTCTAATATCATTTTGACATTCCAAATTCAAAAATTATTTTTATTTTATCAATTAAAATCTAATAAAGGTTCTAAAATAAATTTTATTATTATTCATAAAGGACATAAAAAAGAAATTCATTTAAGAAGATATTATTTGTAAACATAAAATGACTACCAAAGATTATATATATTTTTCATTATTAATATTTTTTTATTTATATAAAACCTAATAATATATTTTTAAATTAGTTATTACTATTCATATTACTATGTTTAATGTCTAGGTTATATCTATATTATTTAAATAATTATAACAATAAAATGATCTTTGGTAAAAACTCAGTGTTCCATGTAAATCAAGCTAAGTCATCATTGCGTATAGAACAAGATTAGCATAGTGTTGTGTATAACACAAAACAAACCTAGTGTTTTTCATTTAACAAAATATGTATCCTATATAATGTGAAATGAAAAATACTGAAATAATTAAATTAACTAGAAAAAATTTACAAAATACTTGGGTGCTACAAAATTAGATTGTGGGATAGACAACCATGTTAGGTTTTAAATAAACAGCTTATAGTAAACCACCAATATAAGAAAAATAAGAATCTATATGATATTTTTTTGGTCTTATCTATTCCTTAAAAATGTTATTTTTATTAGGGTTAACAATATTTACATAGTTAGAAACAATATAGACAAGGAAATAAGTTTTTTGAAACAAAAATTCAGACTTATAAAATTGTCCATATAGTTTCTTTTTTATTATGGTTTTAAAAACAATCCTTAATTGTCTTTTATGATCCTCATGAATTTTATAATACACCAATATGTCATCAATGAACACAACCACAAATGTATCTAAATATTCATGTAAGGATCTATTAATAAGATCCATAAATACAGCTGGTGAATTAGAAAACCCAAAGGGAATAACTAAAAACTTATAGTGACCATATCTAGTCTAAAATGAATTATTTAGAGTATATTGCTCTTTAACATTTATCTAATGGTACCATAACCTGGGATCAATCTTTGAAAAATTCTATGCTCCCTCAAGATGATAAAAAAAATCGATATGAGTCAAAGTATAATTTTTCATAAAATTAATGTTATTTACAGATCTATAATCTATTAAAGACCTCATGGAACCATATTTCATTTTAATAAAACAGGTGCACCACAAGTTTAATTATTTTGATGAATAAAACCTTAATCTAGCCACTCTTTAAATTTATTTTTTATGTCAAAAAGATCTACTTGAGCCATTTGATAAAGGGGTTTTGAAATTGTCTTAGATAAAGTACTAAATCAATAGTAAAAAAACCTCTTGATAATAAATGACACCAAGAAAATAATTAAAAAAACCCACATATATTTATTAACTACTTTCACATAACTAGTTTGAATAGTTTCTTTATTTTTAAAAACATGATCTTTTTATCTATCACTATCATATATAATCAATTTCTTAACTTTATGTTAAGTTATCAAAGGAATGAAATCCTCAAAAAAATATTTCTTATATCTGAAATCATTATTATAGTTATAAATTGAAATCCAAACCATATCTAAAATAATATCAAACTCTAATGTGGGAAGTTCATCATGATTTGCAGGAAATATCCACCCACTAATAACAATATGTAGATTAATAAAAATCATGTTCTCTTTAATTTTTCCACCAGGATATTTCACCAAAATTTATATCCTACCTTCATGGGGTGATATTCTAGATTTACTAGAAAATTTATAAGAAATTAAGGAATGTGAATATTTGTAGTCGAATAGGGTAGTGGTGAAATTCAAAAAACAAACAAAATATATTCCACTACTTCATTAAAGTTCCATGCACCAACCATATTAGTATAATAATATTTTCACATGCCCTTCAGTTTCTAATCATGATGATTTCTACCATGTGTGGCTAATTTTGGGTAAAATTATCATAATATCCCAACTCATTGAAAATAAAACGCCTCATAATTTGATGGATTTATTTTAACTCATTATTGGATTGTTCATAACTCTTTTACTTTCATTCAAGATACATATAACCCAACTTACCACACTTCTAACACTTTTTCAAACAATTTAAACATTACTTGAAATATATTTTACCATAATTCAAACATTTTGGGGGCATTATTCTAGAATTTTTTCTATCTTATTCCCCTATGAAACCACCTTAATCATTTCATAATTTTTTTTGTCTCAGGGAACTCTATCTAAACACTCTCAAAATAAATAATTAATTTCTCATAATAATTAAATTCACATTATTCAAATTTTCTTTATAAAATTGGTTTCAAACTGGAGTAAAATATATTATTTTTATTATTAATGTTCTGAGAAAAATATTCTATGTACCTTTCCAAACTTATAAAATTAACTTCATAAAAATCCATATAATCTTTATATTTTTCCTCTGTTCCATGAATTGTTTCTTTATTCTATGTTTAACAACATTAGGGATATAATAATTTAGAAAAATACTCTTATATTTATCCCATTTTATAGCATCAATATCAGCATTCTCTCTAGTATTGTTAACCAGAAACCAAGAGTGATCAACTTCAAATTCAAAGTGATAAAAGACAAGGGATTCCTTTTGAAATTAAAAATAAAGAACTGATGTTAAAAATTAAATAATCATGATCTTTATGTTAATATTCCTTATCTTAAATTTAAAGATATTTTATGGATTATAGTTTTAGATGATTAGGTCATAACTCACACATTAAAAAACTATATAACACAAAGTGATCCCTTATAATATATATCCACTTTTTATATAATATTAAACTTTTAAAATAAAAAATTATTTATTTTCATGTAAAATTTTTATGACTTCTAAGTTGACTTCCTCTTTTACCTTATCGATCCATAAATCCTGGGAAAAACTTTTAAAAATATAGAATTTGAACAAATTTCTAAGTAAGGGATATAGAAAAAGGCAAAAATTTTATTCTTGTGAAAACATGAAAACTCATATGAATTTTATCTCCATCATCAATGTTCCTTGAGAAACTGAAATAAAACAATCCCTCATGAAAAAAAATTCAACTTGTTTCTCAAAGCAAATAATTAAAACCCATAGTATGAAATTAAAAACCCTTCCAAATAACATAGATAATCTCTTTAGTAACCTATTTTGAGCACATGCTTGAAGTAATTGGAGCCCAGTTAAATTCATAATAGAATCCATTTGGTAACTCTTTGACTATTAAGATAAGAAACATTACCCAATTCATTGAAGTTATATCTGGGGGAACCCATCATATAAGCTATTACGATTACACCTAGTTCTATCTGGGCCTCCACAATTTATAATCAAAAATGGGCTCACCCGATATTATCTGTGTCACCCTTTCTTATAAGTTATAACAGGCTCACCCAGTACTATCAAGGCCTCCCCGTCTCATAAGATATAATGTGATCACCAATAGCTATTTGGACTACCTCATCATATAATTCTGAAGTACCATATCATTAATAAAATATTTCTATACTTTCACTTTTCCATTATAATCATTTTTAAATCACTTTTAAACTCATAAACAAATCAATTTTGGTTATTGAAAATCTATTTTCTTTTAAAAAACAAGTTTTCAATATAAAAAAAAGTATTCTTTTGAAAACCCATTTTCAAAACCAAAATACCCAAATAAGAGGAAAAAAATGTCTTCATTGAAGGAATATATGAAATAATTCAAATGAATTTAGGAATCAAATAATGGTTATGGTGGCAGAAAATTTATTTTCATTGTGTACGTTAATATAGGACATTCATTTTTTTGGTTATCATAACATTCCATATAAAACATGTAAAAAGATTCATTTCCAAGACATTTGAAAGAAAATTAAAAGAGAAATAAAATGTACTTAATAAATATTTTACTTCTATATAAAACTCTAATAAAATAATTTTAAAAACTTGGACATGGAACATTAAGAGTTTGAAGTAAAACATTAAAATATAGTTTTTTAAATAAAAGTCAATTATCAATTGTGAAACTCTTCATCTGAAAGTCCCATGAAATTATGACATTAAATAAAACATTTTATATCCTGATAATTGATAAATTCATTATATAACAATTAAATGGGCCCATATATACACCTTATAAAATAATAAAGGTGTATAACATCAAAATATTCCTCAACGAAAAGAAAATTAAGGTGAAGTCCCTTACCATGAGTCTGAATTGCCATGTGTGTCTATATATTCATGAATAAGAATGTTATGTCAATTATTTAATTTCTTGATAATTTTTTTAATGATTATTATTTCTTTTATATTACTTAATAATAATTTATATACAATTACTTAATCGATTAATATTAAGTCGGATGTTTTGACCAAATTTGGGTTATTTGTCAAGAATGGCTTCGGTGGGTTGATTGTAGTCAAAGAGTTAATTATTTGAAAATATTTAAAATAATAATCATGAAATATTTATCATATTATACATAAATTATAATTTTAAATCCAATCAATAATTATGGTAATGTGAAATGAACTAATGTTACGAACATGGAGACAGTAGGCCATACATACATAAGAGTAATTTTTTCATTTTTAAATAATCATTATAGAATGATGGTATGTAACATGGTAAGTTACATTTTACCTTGAAATAATGTTAATTGTATCCTAAATACCATATTATTTAATTATATATACTTATATATATTATTCTTGGGAAGTTTTGAAGAAAGAAAGAATCATATCCCTTTGGGGAGGTGGTAGTCCACACATCCACGAATGGCGTTATAATTATTTTTAGATAGGTAAAAGGTAAAAATAAAATGTCAAATTATATTTAAAAAATGATAAATATATAATAATATCCTAAATACATCAATAATATTACATATATCTTTTATTTTTACACTTAATACCTTCCATGTAACGCATTAGTGAAAAATAAATCACATCGCTCTGGGTGGCGGTAGTCCACCGTACACATGAGTGACGTTATCGTATCCCTTACTTATTGAAATATATAAACATATTATATATGATATAATGATGTAAAATTTATAATAATTTTATAAATATCATATATAAATTTTAGAACTATCGTCATACCATGATATATGATAATGGAATAAATGACTTTGTTTCGTGAGGCATTAGTCCTCCATACACATGAATGACGCTTTCATAGCCCATTTGATAGAAGCGTGTGAGTTTTCAGGTCAAAAACATAACAGAAACAAATATCAGTATATTTAATATTATTAGGTTATTATATCATAATTTTATATGAATAATTTAAGGGGCGATGCATGAAATAAAATAAAATAAACCTTTTGGAGAACATTACCTCTTTTTCAGGAAACCACTTTTGGTTTGAAAAAAACACCTTACTTGGTTGGATTTAGTACCAAAGTAAAGATTATATGATAATATTATGGAATTGGATAAGTTATATAGTAACGTATTATCTTAACTAATTGGTTTTGAATCCATTAATAGTTGATGATAGGGGTGGTCTTTCAAAAGTGATTGGATTGGAACACTTGTAGTTTCTTTAAAATAGTGGATTCCATCAATTTGTTTCATGTAACCAGGACCACATAATAGTCCATTATCTATAATAGAAGTTATAAGGTTTAAATAATTCCATAAAATGGGTTGTTTACAAGTTTTGGGTCATTTTTACACCTTATATTATAAGTATAACCTCTAAGTAAATTTTTTTTACATTAATTAGGGTAATTAATTTTAATTTTTTTCACTGATAAATTTGGTAAAAAATTAAGTTTGACTTATTAGAAATTATAAATTATGATTCTTATAAATATTTAATCAATTTCACTAAATTAAATTAATTAATGTGTAAGATTTATTTTCATATCAATCTCACTAACATGGCGAGACAACGGTTTTCTAAGAATAGTATTTTAAAAAAAGTGATTCTATATTAACACTAAAAATAATTATAAAAATTACATGATACTCAATTAATATTTAATGATATAAAATATGTTAATTTAATTTAAAAAAATCCCCATTATGGATTATTTTAATTAATTTAAAAGGTGAAACATTTTTCATTTAAAAATAGTTTTTAGAAAAAATATTTTCAAAACCAAAAAAAACTTATACTAAAAACCAATATTAAGTTGATTAAAAATTTATTAACTTGATTAAATATAACTAAATAATACTTAGGTTACTTTAAACCATATTTAAAACATATTTGGACTCTTAAAATCCTTAATTTATTAGAAATGATTTAATTTTTAAAAAAAATTCTATTTTTAACTATTCACTGATAAATATATATTTTCTAAAAAAAATAAAAATTTAACCAAATGTAAATTTTAATATGATAATTTAAAAAATGATATTCATTTTTTTAAGTTTACATTCTAAAATTTATAAATTAATTTTGAAAATAAAAACATATAAGAAAAGAGTTTAGTTAATCTATTTCCTTTTTTAGTTTAAAAATAATAAATATTTTTATAACTAATATAACTATAAAATTCATATTAAAAATATGAAAATTATTTATTCTATAATTACCTATGATATAAAATTTGAGCATCTATTGACTTTAAATATCCTATTTAGGGTATTTATCTATCCTTTGGAAACCAATGCATCAAAAGATCCACTAAATGATAGATGATGTTGCCTCATAAAATATTCTATTATCATTATCTTACTTTGTGGTATATCTGGATGCTCTATAGAATGAATTCCACCACCATCTTTAGCTTAAATAATTGGATCCATCTCCATAAAAAACTTTTCCATTCTAATTCCAACCACTACAGGTTTCTTATTTAGAAATATATTATACCCTTAGAGACTTCCGACTACAACATCCATGTCCCCTATACAAAAAACCAATAATGAACAAACATAGTTTATATGCAAAAACAAGAAAATCATTAAATTGTATATCATGTTATTAATTAAGTAAAAAAATGTGGGTATTCTATTATCATTATCCTAACCCCTGAAGTTATCTAAACCCTACTCTAATACTAATTGTAAGGACTCGATATTAAACATTACAAAATATTGAGTTTTAATTTAGAATTCATTTAAATATATCTAAGGATCCTTTTAGAGATAGATTTTTATAGAATTAGTTCATAACTCTTAAATAAAAAACCCATATATTATAAAGTATGTACTCTTAATAAATACCCATTTTCCCATAATATGAAACTTTTAAAATAAAACATTTTTTATTTTAATAAAACAAATCTTCATTGCATTTAACATGATTTATTACTTGTCCTTGTCCATCTATAAACCTTACCAAAAAAAATTCAAATGTGGCAAGAACCCAAATGTAACACCCCAACCCCTCTAGGCTAGAGTCGGTGCGTTACTTGTGATATTGGCATGGTTAGAAGGAATGAAAGCCCTGAAGGAATGATCAGTTTTGATTCTTGAAGAAACTAGATATATAGATGTTACTCTAATTACATTGGAAAAGTTTACAAAATACAATACATACCAAAAACTAAAAACGTCATCCCCAAGAACTCAATAAAATATCTTCCCTTCATCACCTGTTGAAGGTAGACAATAAAAGGGGTGAGCTCAAATTCTCAGTAAGGGCTACAAATAGTGGAAGAATGAGTACAATAATAAGTGAATCACAATCTATCTGACATAATCAATATGGAATAGTGAATAAATGAATAACTAATGCTATTAATAAACTGAGAATGAAACTGCATCCATAGATTTTGTCACAGGGAAAACCTCAAGGATTATAATAATAACAGATAATGAATTAAGAGAATGCTTAATAATTTTATGTCATGTATCTGGAACATGAAACCATAATACCATAAAAACGGTTTAGTTCTATGGGTAGAAACCCTTCTGATTTTTGGAAACAAACTCGAAGGGTTTGTCGCCAAACTGTTTTGTTTAATAAGACCTACTGATGCATCAAGGGGCTACAGAGGTCCCCACAAGACATTTCATGTCCAAATAATTATTTATACATTTATTCAATACAATAGAAATAATAGTTTTCAATATCTATATATAGTAGAGTATACAGATTCATCAATATTTCCATAATTAAAATAAGTTTCCAAATAAACACCGTATATAAGATGGTATACGGTTTAGAAAACAAACATATACATGACATTAGATTATGGATATATAATATAAATAAAATTTTAAATAAAAATTGATCTCAAATGTTCATTAGGTACTCCACATAAAGATTATTAGGTTCACTACACAAAGTTAGTCACAACAAAATAGTTGTTGAGATAAAGGCTCTTTCAACAATGTAATTCGTTGAATTATATGACCAGAACATAATAAAACTCAAATGAATCATTGATTAACATGAATATAAATAGAATAATGTTATTATATATCAAATTTATGAACATGTATTCCACATACAAGAATTAAGTGGTGAACAATGAAAATTTCACAGAAATGAAGTGTGATGAGAAACCCCTTACCTTATGCCCGAGGGTGTTATTCGTTTGTTTTAATGACCTGAATAATCAAATTTATCTTCCTTAATTAATATTTCCTGAACCTCATATTCATTTAATTGATTTAGTATAACCTTATTAGGTTCATTCATGGCCCTTTCTATGGGTTCAATTGGTTCAATTTTCATGTTTTCGAGCATTTTCTTCCTTGGTTTTCATGGTTCGTTTACTTGTTTCAAGGAATGGAAGTTCGTTTGAAACATGGTTAAACATCCAGAATTGTTAATACATATTATTAAATAAATTATGGATATATAAATGATCTTATAATTATTTTGGGTTATATACCATGATGATGATTCATTAGTTTAAACATTAATGATGTTCGTCTAGATCGTTTTAGTAGTTCTTTGATAATAACAACCTCATTTTGTTTTATAAATTTTAACCATGAGTACCAAAGAATTAAATAACCATGGGTGAGTCATAACACATATATTATAACCTGGTTAAACCTTATAAATGGTTTCATGACCATACTTGAAAGAATTAATGCAAATTGAAATCACATCGTCTACGATGTCAGTAATTTGACACATCACGGACAATGTTTTTAATTCCTTGAACAAGTGGGGGAAAAGGATAAGATTGATGATGAATTTCTAAAGAATATTAGACCATATGGAATATAAAATATTATAGAGATTTCATTCCTCTTGGGTAATAATAAATAAAGAAATAATAAATAAAGAACTCAAAATAAAATAATAATTTTGAAATCGCTTACAAAAATTCGGCAGCCTAAAGGCATGCAACATGGTTTTAGAAAATATTAAAAAGAGAAGGGAAAAAATTCATATATCCAGAAATGAATCATAATATATATTATATCAATAATAATAAAAAAAATAAGAACATGGTATGGAAACTTGAATGATATACCACATAAAAGAGAACATGAAAGGAAAAAAAGAAAGAAATTGAGAATTTTCTTACCTTGTAGAGTAACCATTAGAACATGATGGTTGAGACCTTGGGGGCTTGAGGAAATCTTGGTAGGAAAACTATGAAGGTAACTAGTCCAATTATTCATTGAGGGAGAATTGGGAATGAATTAAATGAAGAGAAGAGTTGGTATTTATAGGAAAATTGAGGGATTATTTTAATAATTTCCAAGGGACACCTCATGGGTGGTATTTTCAAAACCATAGGCTGGACCATGGTATTTTCCCATAGTTAAAGCCACTTGGGACACCTCAAATCTTATTTAACTATACACAAGTCAACCAGATTTATGATATCATTATTACATTATTAATGATGTCATTAACACACCAAAACTAAAAACTGTATTTTTTATTATTCACTGAAATATCAACTATTTCAAAAAAATTCCCAAAATTCACCCTAACCATTTTTTAACATTTAGAATTAAAAATTGAAATCAATTTTTCAAAAATTATTTTCTAAATATTATTAATTTAATTTTTAAATAATCTCATAGTTAATTCAAAAAATAACAATATTAAAGTGCAATTGGTTTTATTTCTCATTGAAAAACTAATTAACATCTCATTATATTATTTCCTTAAGAAAATAAAATATTACTATTATTTACTATTCATAAGGGTCATATTACTATTCATATTACTATTCATATGGGTATGTTACTATTCACCAAAAATCAAGTTTGTTCTATTAGCCTACAAATTACTTATTGAACACAACTCTAGATGACCATTTTTCAAAATTCAAAACATAGAAGAGGCAAAGTTGTGTTTAATAGATAGATTATAAAATTGCATTCTATATTTATTTTAAAAACCTTGGGGTGTTACATTCTCCACTCCTTATAAAAAAATTTTCCTCGAAATTCACAAAATACCACCTAAAAATATTCAGGTATGTCTTTAACATAAGCTTACCATGTTGCTTCCTCCATCTTATGGTTCCTCCATAGAACCTTTACCAGAAGAGTCATCTGATTTCTCAATACTTGTTCTCTAGTATCAAGAATCTTGATATGAACTTCACAATAAGATAGATCTGGCTCAAGTTCTACTTCTTCATAAGTGAGCACATGTGTTGGGTCTGGTACGTACTTTCTTAACATTGACATGTGGAATATATTGTAAACCTTGGAGAGACTTGGCGGCATTGCCAAACGGTAAGCTATAGCTCCAATTCAGTCCAAAATTTCAAAAGGTCTGATGTACCTTGGACTTAATTTTCCCTTATTACTGAATCATATAATACCCTTCCATGGAGATACCATTAAGAAAATCCGATCACCTTCTTGAAACTCCAAACCCTTCCTTCGATTATCTGGATAGATCTTTTGCCTACTTTGAGCTATTTTGATATGGTTATGAATATTCTTCACCTTCTCTATTGTTTCTTCAACAAGTTTTTGGCCAACGAGCTTTCTTTCACCAATATCATCCCATCATGTTGGTGTACGACATCTCTCACAATACAATGCTTCATAGGGTGCCATCTGAATACTTGAATGGAAGCTATTGTTGTAAGTAAATTATACAATAGGTAAATACTGACCCCACATGCCTTGAAAATAAAGTGAACAAGACCTCAACATGTGTTCCAATGTTTGAATAGTCTATTCTGATTTTCCATCATTTTGTGGGTGGTAGGCAGTGATCAAACGAAGATCAGTATCTAGGGTATTCTGAATACTTTTCTAGAATCTTGATGTAAAATGTGGAAAACGATCAGAAAAAAACGATAGGGGTACTCCATGAAGTCTCACAACTTCAATAATATATAGTCTTGGTAAATGTTCAAGTGGTAGATCTTCTCTTATAGCAAGAAAATGTGATGACTTGGTAAGACGATCAACAATGACCCATATTGAATCATTCCTTCTTGGAGTCTTTGGTAGTCCCATGACAAAGTCCATCGTGATATTATCCCATTTGCACTCAGGTATGGGAAAAGGTTGCAATACTCCTCCAGGCTATTGCCTTCTAGCTTCCACGTGTTGACAAACCATACATCTTGACACAAAATCAGCAATCTCCCTCTTCATGTCGTCCCACCAAAAATGTTCTTTCAAATATCTATACATATTAGTGATACCAGGGTGTATTGAGAAATTGAAACTATGAGCATCATCCAAAAATTACCTTTTTAGATTAGGTATATCGGGAACACAAAGTCTCTTCCCAAATTTAAAAATTCCATCTTCATATACGAAGTCACTCAATCTCCCATCTTTCACATCTTTAATATTCTTTTGAAATACCTCATCATCAGCCTGAGGACTTTGTATCCATTCTAGTAAAGATGGTTTGGAAACCATTTGAAAAATCATTGATGTTTCACCTTCCAGGGTTATTCCCATATCCATATTTACTAGATCCATGAAAATATGATCCCTTTAAACTCTCATCTTGTTCAAAACTCCATGATACTTTCTGCTCAAAGCATCTTCCACCTTATTTGCCTTCCCCGGGAGGTAGTGTATTGTGCAGTCATAATCCTTGAGTAGTTCAAGCAATCTCCTTTGCCTCATGTTGAGTTCTTTCATTGAGAAGATATACTTCAAACTCTTGTGATCAGTATAAATCTCACATTTTTCACCATAAAGATAATGTCTCCATATCTTCAAAGAAAAGATTATAGAAGCTAACTCAAGATCATGGGTAGGATAGTTTTTTTAATGAACTTTTAACTGTCATGATGCATAAGAAATAACCCTGTAATTTTTCATAAAAACACAACCAAGTCCTTTCTTTGAAGCATCACTATAAATAAAAAACATGTCATTCCATGATGGTAGAGTCAATATAGGATCATTGACTAACCTTCTCTTAAGTTCATCAAAACATTCTTCCCAATCTTTTGTCCCTACAAATTTAAACCCTTTACGTGTGAGCTTTGTTAGCGGGTTAGCCAGTCGTGAAAAATTCTGCATGAACCGCCGATAATAACCTGCGAAGCCTATAAAATTGTGTACCAGAGTTATGTTTGTTGGCATGGGCCAAAATTGGATTGCCTTTGTCTTTGCAGGATCAACTAGGATTCTATCCTTAGGTATAATATTTCCATGAAAAAATAAATCTCTTGAAGCTAGAATTCACACTTTCTAAACTTCCCATATAATTCATGTCTTCTAAGAGTCTTCAGGATAATGTGCAAGTGATTTTCAGGATCTTCTTAGCTTTTGGAGTATACCAAGATATCATCAATAAATACCACTACAAAATCATCGAGATATTTCTTTTAAACTATTTTCATTATATCCATGAAGATAGATGGTGCATTATTCAATCCAAAATGCATTACTATAAACTCTTAATGCTCGTACCTGGTTCAAAACACTGTTTTCAGAATGTCTTCCTTCTTCACACTCAACTTATGATATCCAGATCGAAGGTCAATCTTTGAAAAGTATTGATATCCGTGAATTTGGTCAAATGAATCATCAATATAGGGTATAGGATACTTATTTTTTATTTTAATAGCATTGATTTCATTGTAATCAATGCATAGCCTCAGGAATCTATCTTTCTTCTTTACAAACAAGACCAGGGCTCCCCATAGAGAAACACTAGGATAAATAAATCCTTTGTCACTCAAATCTACTAGTTGTTTCTTCAACTCCACTAACTCAAAAATTTCCATTCTATATGGGGTCTTCGATATAGGTCTTGCACCAGAAATTAAGTCAATGGAAAACTCAATTTCGTGCTTAGGAAGATGTCCAGGTAAACCCTATGTAAACACATCAAAGTATTCTTTCAATATATGGACATCTTCAATTTGAATATTTATTTTCTCACCCATAGATATTGGGTTCTCTTCCTCTCCAAAAATAGAATTCAATAGAGCCACTGGGGGTGGTTCTCGATAAGAATCAGATGGCTAAGTCTCCGCTCTAAAGATAATAGATTATAAACCATTTTCAAAAAAAATTAACTTCCTTTTTCTTACAATAAATCCTCGCATCATAATTTTATAGCCAATCCATATCGATAATTATATCAAATTCAGTCATCGGTATGATGATAAGGTTAGCAACTAAAGCACTTTTTGGTGTCTGGAGGGGGACTAGTCAACATTCCTTTGCTACAATGATACATCCCATGGGAGATTTGACTTACAACTCCTTTATTAAATCAAATTGGAAATATCTAATTTTCTTGGAAAAATGAGAGGATATAAAGGAATATGATGATCTAGAATCAAAAAAGTGTTGTCTAAGTTTGAGAAAACAATTAAATTACCTACCACCATGTCACTAGGAACTTCAACCTCCATGGTTGTAATTGCATAGGCTCTCCCTTGATCTCTTGGCTTTTTCTGAGGCATGTTTCCTTGGTGCTTAGGACACTCATTTGCATAGTGTTCCATCTCTCTAAAATTATAGCATTTAATATCATTGAATTTTTTCTTCCCCTTGAATTCATCAGATCGATAACCCTTTTCTTCGTAATTATAACAGACTCCCATGCCTTTCAAGCACTTCCCAAGATGATTATTTCCACAGTTCTTGCATAATGGGAAACTATTCATTCCCTTGATTATTTTTGGTGATTTTCCTTTTCCTTTATTATCAAAGTACCGCTTATTATCTTGGTTTCCTTTGAAAAATATTGATCTAGAAAATTCCTTCTCTATTTTGATGGAACTTGATACAATTTCATCATATGATGAAAGTTATTGAGAAGACAGTACCCTTCAAAGAATTGTCTTAAGACCTTCAAAGAAATGATAAATCTTGTTCGCTGAGTCACGTACATAATCCATGGAATACCTGGCTAGCCTTGTAAAGGTAGCCTCAAACTCTACAACTCTATATTCTTCCCTTTGTTTCAAGCCAAGTAATTTCCTCTTCATTTTAGTTCGTTGATCACGAGGGAAATGTTTTTCAAAGAATATTTCCTTAAAAGTCCTCCTTTCCTTATCCTCTATCTCTTCTTCCTCCATGGTATTTTGAATCATGGACCACCATTGATCAGCGTCACCCTTGAGACAATATACTGCCAGTACTACCTTTTCATTTTCATTTCATCCTAACGCCATGAATATCTTTTCAAGGTACTTGATCTATTGCTCAGTAACCACTGGATTAGTAATCCTGCTGAAATATGGGGGCTTCTTCCACATGAAATGATCCAACATAGGTGTTGAATGGTTATTCTTTACAACTTGATTAAGTTGTCCCAATATGGTCATGTCCTGATCTGCTCCAACATTGACTATGTTGACTTTCTCAATAGGGAGATCCCTACCTTGCCCATGAGTATTGATTCCCCTTTTTCCATTAGACTCCATTTATAAATAATGGGATACACTAGATTAGTTTATCAATCTCAAATAGAAAAGCACTCAACCTAGATTGAAATTCTATGCATAACAAATCTTATAAACTTGATTCCTCAGAGGAAAAATTTACATTAACTCCTTCATAATGGATTGTAAAGAAAATATGAATTATCCTAAGCATATCACCCAAGACTATCATAACCAAGAGTGAAGCAAGACCCATTTTTTGCACCAGTTCTCATTCAAGTCTAGCTCAAAGCGGTGTTTTTCGGTTTTACCCCTAGATACATATGTGCCAGAGTCACCTCTACCTGTTTGTATCCAGACAGGGATGTATTGCTTAAAATATCCATATAATCTATTCCTTACTAAAATACTAGGACGTTATTGTATGTTAATCCATAGATACTACCTTAGGTATTTGTTCCCTAATATACATTTCCTACTCTAGTTTCCATGTTTTCTACTAAACTTCCTCTGATACCAACTGTAACACCCCGAACCCTCTAGGCTGAAGCCGGTGCATTACTTGTGATATTGGAATGGTTAGAAGGAATTAAAATCTAGAAGGAACGATCAGTTTAGTAGTCTTGAAGAAACTAGATATATAGATGTTAATCAAATTACATTGTAAAAGTTTACAAAATACAATACATAACAAAAACTAAAAACGGCATCCCCAAGAACTCAATAAAAGATCTTATCTTCATCACCTGTCGAAGGTAGACAATTAAAGGGGTGAGCTCAAATTCTCATTAAGGGTTAAAAATAGTGGAAGAATGAGTAAAATAATAAGTGAATCACAATCTATCTGATATAATCAATGTGGCATAGTGAATAAATGAATAACTAATTCCATTAATAAACTGGGAATGAAACTGCATCCATAGATTTTGTCACAGTGAAAACCTCATGGATAATAATAATAATTTATAATGAATAAATAGAATTATTATTAATTTGAAGTCATGTATCTGTCACATGAAAGCATAATACCATAAAAACAGTTTAGTTCTATGGGTAGAAACCCTACTGATTTTTTGAAACAAACTCGAAGGATTTGTCGCCAAACTGTTTTGTCTCACGACATCTACCAATGCATCGAGGGGCTGTAGCGGGCCCCACCCTCCACTGCATGTCCAAATCATTCTTTATACATTGATTCAATACAATATAAATAATCCTTTTCAATATCTTTATAGAATAGAGTATACGGATTCATCAATATTTCCATAATTAAAATAACTTTCCAAATAAACACCGTATGTAAGATGGTATACGGTTTAGAAAAAAAACATATCCATGACATGAGATTATGGATATTTAATATAAATAAAATTTCAAATTAAAATTGATCTCAAATGGGCAGTAGGTACACCAAATAAGGATTATTAGGTGCACTACACAAAGTTAGTCACAACAAAATAGTTGTTGAGACAAAGGCCCTTACAACAATGTAATTGGTTGAATCATATGACCAGAACTTAATAAACCTCTAATGAATCATTTATTAACATGAATATAAGTATAATAATGTTATTATATATCAAATGGAAGAACATTTATACCACATACATGAATTAAGTGGCGAACAATGAAAATCTCACAGAAATGAAAGTGAGATGAGAAACCACTTACCTTATGCTTGTGTGTTCTTCCTTTGTTTTAATTACATGAATAATAAAATTTAGCTTAATTAATTAATATTTACATAAATTACTATACATTTAATTGATTTATTATAACTTTATTAGGTTCATTCACGTCCCTTTCTATGGGTTCAATTGGTTCAATTTTTATGTTTTGGAAGCATTTTCTTCCTTGGTTTTCATGGTTCGTTTACTTGTTTCCATGAATGGAAGTTCATTAGAAACATGGTTAAACATACAGATTTGTTAATACATATTATTAAATCAATTATGGAGATATAAATGATATTATAATTATTTGGGGTTATATTCCATGATGATGATTCATTAGTTGAAACATTAATGATGTTCGTTTAGATTGTTATAGTGGTTCTTTGATAATAACACCCTCATTTTGTTTTATAAATTAGAACCATGAGTACCAAAGAATTACAAAACTATGGGTGAGTCACAAAACATATATTATAACCTGGTTCAACCATATAAATGGTTTTATGACCAGACTTGAAAGAATTAATGCAAATTGAAATCATATCGTCTAGGATGTCGGTAATTCGACACATCACGGAAAATGTTTTTAATTCCTTGAACAAGTGGGGGAAAAGAATAATATTGATGATTAATTTCTCATTAATATGATAACATTAATAATATAAAATATTCTGGAGATTCCATTCCTTTTGGGTAAGAATATATGAAGAAATAATAAATAAAGAACTCAAAATAAAAAATAATTTTGAAATCGCTTACAAAAATTCAGCAGCCTAACGGCATGCAACATGGTTTTAGAATATATTAAAAAGAGAGGGGACAAGGGTAACCTCTCTAGAAATTAATCATAACATATATTAGATCAAGAATAAGAAAAAAAACAAGAACATGGTATGAAAATGTGAAAAATATACCACATAAAATAGAACTTGAAAGGAAAAAGAAAGAAATTTATAATTTTCTTACCTTGTAGAGTAACCCTTAGAACCTGAAGGGTGGGACCTTGGGGGATTGAGGAAACCTTGGGAGGACTAATATTAAGGTAAAGAGGACATATCTTCATTGAGGGAGAATTGGTAATGAATTCAATAAAGGGAAGAGTTGGTATTTATTGGAAAAGTGAGGGATTATTTTAATAATTTCCAAGGGACACCTCATGGGTGGTATTTGCAAAACCATGGGCTTGCCCATGGTATTTGCCCATGGTTAAAGCCACTTAGAACACATTACATCTTATTTAACTACACACAAGTCTACCAGATTTATGACATCATTATTACATCATTAATGATGTCATTAACACATCGAAACTAAAAACTGTATTTTTTACTATTCACTGAAAAATCAACTATTTCAGAGAAATTCCCAAAATTCACCCTATCCATTTTTCAACGTGTAGAATTAAAAAGTAAAATCCATTTTCCAAAAATAATTTTCTAAATAATATTAATTTAATTTTTAAATAAGTTTATAGTTAATTCAAAAAATAACAATCTTAAAGTGCAATTTGTTTTATTTCTCATTGAAAAACTAATTAAGATCTCATTATCTTATTTCCTTAAGAAAATAAAAAAATAATATTTTTTAATATTCATAAGGGTCATATTACTACTCATATGGGTATGTTAATATTCACCAAAAATAAATTTTGTTCTATCAGACTCCAAATGACTTACTGAACAC
Organism: Viscum album; assembly: GCA_963277665.1. NCBI lineage: Eukaryota > Viridiplantae > Streptophyta > Magnoliopsida > Santalales > Viscaceae > Viscum > Viscum album. Next base: position 2,095,323,033 of record OY728136.1, read on the forward strand.
AACTCTAGATGACCATTTTTCAAAATTTAAAACATAGAAGAAGCAAAGTTTTGTTTAATAGATTGATTATAAAATTGAATTATATATTTATTTTCAAAACCTTGGGGTGTTACAACAAAAATCTCAGTATGGGACATAAAAATATGAAATCTTTTAGTCCAGTGATAATCATGAAACCCCATAAAAAATCTTTTCCTAAAAACATATATTTTTATCCAAAAAATATCATTGTTTTTCGTTCAAAAAAAATTATCTTACCTTTTAAAATAAAATTATTTCCATTAAATATCATTTGTAAGAATAGAAAACTCACATTGGTGCATTGGGACATCATCATCAAAAAAACCCTTAAAAACTCTTACATTTGGAATAACCATATGGTTGAATTCCAATATAATTCTATAAATTACATAATCAGTACCTAATGCATTGGATCTCTATCTAGTCACACCCATCATCTAATCAATAATGGGCTAGGTCAATGTTGTCTAGGTGAACCCATCATATAAGCTATATCAGGCATACATGTGAGCTCAAATGGAGCTCAACCATTCATAAAAACATTCCAAAGACCATATCATGAATACAACCCTTAAAATCACTTTGAAACTCATGTGGAAAATAATTTAGACAAAAAATACATCTTCTTATTAAAACCCCATTTTCAATACCGAAATACCCAGAAGAGGGGGTAAGAGGGTTTTTCTTTGAAGAATACATGAAATATTGAAGAGGTATCCAAACTAGAAATAACATTTATGAAAGTGGAAAGATTAACTGTCACCATATATGTTAAAATAGAAAATTAATTTTTGTCTTTTTTAAAGGAAACTCAAACATTCTTTAAAAAGTTTCCAATAAAAAACCTTTGAAAGATCTCAAAATAAAATCCTTTATTAAAATCTAAAAATTGAGCACACAATGAAGAAACTATTTTCATTAAAAATAAATTTGGAAACATATAATGTATAATTAAAATTATAGAGTTTTAATGATGGTTGGAAATTCATTTTTTTCCATGTATGTGAAAATATTTATTCCATTTTACCTCTGTAAAAAGTGTCGAAATGGAAACTTTAAAAGTATTTTTTTTAAAGTACCCTACCTTGATTCTGACTCATCATGTATGTAATTTATCTTTCTAAATAACAAAATTATGTAAATTTTATACTTTATTAATAATCTTTTTCAAGGTAATTATTACATAATTTAATTTAATTCCATTTTATATACAATTACTTAATTAAATAAATTCATGCGAGGCGTTCTAATGACATTTGACTCATATGTCAGAAATGTATTCTGTAGGTTAACAATGGTCAAAAAGGTAATTATTCCATCATATACAAAAAAATAATCATGAGGTCATTATCATTATTATTTTTCATTTATACTTTTAAATCCAATATTTAAAGTTGATAATGAAAAATGAACTACGATACAATCATGGAGACGGTTGGTCATATGTATACATGATTAACATTTCCATTTTTTAAAGGATATTATAAAAATAAGGTAAGTTTTATATTAATGTTATATAATGATAATTATACCATATATATCCTATTAATTCTTTAAATATTCTTTCATATATCATATATGTGATATGGTGATGAAAAAAATCACATCACTTTATGGAGTTGGTTATCCACACATACACTCGAATGACGTTATCATTTTCCATTGTATTGGAAGATAAGAAATTAAATGATATATTATATTTTAATAATGATATTTTTTTAATATCATATATAAAAATTAATTTCATCATTATAATCAATCCATGAGACATGGTGATGGAAAATTAATTACATCGGTTCGTGAGACATTAGTCCTTTATACACACAAATGATGGTTTCGTTTCCCTTTAGATTAAAAAGGAGATAGATATAGGTTATGATATTAGAATAGTAACATCTTAATATATGGAGAGTATTGGTGTTATTATTTTATCATGGTTGAAGATGGTTTTCAATATATGGAAGAAGAAATAAAATATAAATGCTCGATTAAAAAAGATACATCTTCTTATAATAATCTCCATTTCTAAACACCTTAAGACCATTGTGGTTGGTGTTATTCCTAAATAAAGACCTCTATATTTTTTCAGATATTATAGGAAGTCATTTTTTTATGTATAGGTGGAAAATATGGGTTATGAAGTGTCAATACATGAGAATAAGTGGTTCCCTTTTACAATAGAGGGGAGATGCACGCTTTGAATTCTTCAAAATATTAAATTAATATAAACATATTTTCAATCCAAAATGTCTCCAAAACGGTTTATTTTTAATATATTTCAATTATGGGTTGAACTAATCTTATTAAAATATTTTTGGACAAGTTTAGGTCACATTTTTACCCTTGTCACATGTTGTTAACCCCACATTAACCCCTTTCACACTTACCATGACAAAAATGATTTTTACTCATTGTGAGTTAATATAGTTACTATAAATAGAAAATGGGTCCATAAATAGACCTTGGTTGATATTATAAACCATATCCTAATAAATTATATACTAAGATTTTTTGGAATTTCATACCATTTAATAATTTTTTTTAATATATCATTAATGTCAATGTTTATAACTATTCATTACTCCAATCAAGACAATAAGTAAAATTTGAACCAGATATTTTAATATATCACATACATTTCATGTAAATATATAAAATTCATTAATCATAATATTTATCTCAAATTATATTACTGTTATATTTCTGTTGTCATTTATTTTATTTTTCCATTGATTGAATAATTACTACGTCAGTGTGGTTTAAATATTTAAGATAATTATTTATTCACTAAAAATTAATATCTAATTAAAATGATTATAAAAACTTTTATAATTAAAATAAAAATTTATAATCAATAATATCCCCAAGTTAACCTTATTTGAAAAATATTGTTGTTATGAAAACAAGACTGTGACATTTTTTACTTTCCTTATAAATGTTTTTTATAGAAGTCATAATATCATCCAAATGGATAAAAGTTCCATATAAACGAATTTTGTATGATTATTTACAAAATTTACTCATCCAATAAAATTATTTCTAGTGTAATATTCATTTTAAAGTCCTTATCATTTTATTTTTATCATTAATTACTTTATTTACCCATTACTATGGTAATAAAATTTACTAATGTTACTATTCATATTGACCAAAAATAAAAAAAATATCTATATAAAAACATTGGACCCACTAATTCCAAATGTTGAATCCATTTTTAAAACTACAAAAACAAATAAGTGGTGGAATTTAATTTAAAAGTAAACTGTCAAAATGCAACAAAAAATGATTTTTCAGAAAAAAAAATCGTTTTTGAATATAAAATGGTTTTATAGTAAATTACACTATAAATTTTTTTCCCAAAAACATAATTATATTAGGTTAAATTCAAATTTATTAATGAACTTTTTAAAGAAAAAAACAATTTTTCATTAAAAAAATTATTAGAAAATATGGTTTTCAATAAAATTCCATACATTTCACTATTTATTGAAAATAAACATATCAAAAATTTCTCAAAAAAATGTTAGATAATTTCAAAATAATTAATTAAAAAATAAAATTCATTTTTTCAAATTAAAATTCTATAAATAAATAATGAATTTATTAAATAAAACCTTAAAATAAAAGAGTTTAAAAAACTACATCCTTTTTTATTTAAAAATAGATGAAATTTTTATAATGATTATAATTCCATAATATCTAACCAATTAATATTTATAATACATGAAAATTATTTATTCTAAAATTAGATGGGTTGTTGAAATGTTTCAAAATGGTTTTCAATAATATATCAAGGTATGTGGTCCATGATATGAATTAATAATAATCTCATGTCTTAGGTGTAACGAACTGTTCCAATCAAACCTCACACATTACTACACCCTGCTTTCCACTAGGCCCAAGGGGATTTCTTGATCCTCATAGGTTATAAAATAGTTATTATGTATCTAGATCATGAAATTGATCATGGTTTCACTTTTACAAAAATAATATAAAAAAGTAGTGGAAACTACTAAGAATCTGGTGTGAATCATCCATACATTGGAGTTATATGCATATATAATGAATAAATACTGAATTAACACATGATCCAAATATAGAATAAAAAAATAAATGTAAAAATGATACATAATTAATAACATTGATTATTATTTTTACCGAAATATTAACACATTTAACTAATTGTGCATCAATTTAAATCATATATTGTGGAAGAAATTATGCTTCATAATCAAAATAAAAACAACCTAAAAATAAAGATACAATAGAAACTAGTAGAATAATTCAATACAACATTTCATAAAATAAAACCATAGAAAAAATAGCTAAAACCTCACCTCTATAACACATGGTCTCTCACCACACCATACCATCCTTAAATTGACCAACCCAAACCACCACAAATCAAAGGTCACAATAAAGGCACCTGAGAGAATCTACAAGAGTCATATACACACTTAAAAACTAATTTATATATAGGTTATTATCTAAATATAACCATTAAGATACCGCTAAGGCTTAAATAAAATTAAATTCATAAAATATTTCATAAATTATAGTTTTAACATAGTATATAAAAATAGGGTTTCCCTTTTCACACAAATAACCATATAGAGAAAAAAGTATCACTCTTTAACACTCCAAATTAAAAAACCATGAATTTGTGCCTCTTTATAAACTAAGAAATATCTTGTCTAATACCAAAACATTAAACTAAAAACTAATCAAAAATTATTTCATTTAATATATTTTTCAAAACCATGGAAGTATGGATTTTAAAATCAATAAAATAATTACAAAACCCTTTTTATAAAATGATCACCATTTTTTTGTTATGAAACAATTTTGAAACAATTTTTTTAAAACAGCTAAAGGCAGTTAGAGATAAACCTTTTCCATCATTCAAACCATTTTCCAAAACCCCTTTTCAAGAAAACTAAAAGTAAAGTACCATACAATAATGATGGAGTATAATAAATAAGAACAATATTCTCAATATAGCATTGAGAATAAAATCTTCCATGTAAATGTGCCACATAATCATATCGATGACTAGGGGATACAAATGTGGCATGAAACATGATCCCTTAAATCATCCTCAATAGGAACTATGAATCCTGGGAAACCTGCTAAACTCTAAACATAACAATAATGGACTGTGTTAGAGGATCATTGGGACCCTATATGTATCTTGAAAAAATACCTCATTACAATTCCCCCTTTAGGCATTTCATACTACCATAAAACTCCTATAATGGGTAAACTCTCCTTGCACTACTACAAAACAGGCCTTTACTATAACATCTCAGGTAAATAAAAAATAATACATTTTCATATTTATTAATATTTTGGAATTAAATATTAATTTTAAATTAAAGGGGATTTTATGTCCTATGGAATTCCAGATACGTAACAACGGGTTTCTTTGAAATCTTACACCGCGCACAACGTTGAGTTATACTGAAAAATAATAATGTAATATTATTATTTCAAATGGTAGTTAACATATAGACAATGTAATGTTTGGAATTAACATAACTAACTAAAATATGATTATACATTTTCATTTAATATTTTTACATTTATCCAATAAAGATTTGAGGATTAAAATAAGAAAGAATCTGATTTTAAGCATAAAAACTCTAATATTTTTTAAATGTCATTTTACCACCATTTGATCGAGAACCCTTTTTAAATATATTTTTTGTCACTTTTATACATTATATTAGAAAAATTAATATTCTTCTTTATAATTAGTACATCAAAATTTACTTTGAATGAAATTTTGGTATTTTTCTGATAATGTTCATTTTTTAATCAATAGTGAAAATACTATATTTTAATTCAAAACTACATTTTAATATAATTTATTTATATGGTTAGATTAACTTCTTAACTGGTTTTAAATTGTAATTATATTATGTTTTAAAAATTTAATCCAATTTTTGTCATTGGAAGTAATTTCACTTTGAAAATGGCCATAAAAACTGTCAATCTTTTGAAAGTTATTATTTCTTAAAAACACGCTTTCTGTTTTGACAACTTGAATTAATTTTAAATTAATTTCTACCAATTTAGGGTTTCTAATTTGGAAGAATTGATTCCATATTTGGAATTAGGAGGTCCAAATCACTACTGGAAAAATTACATATACCCATGGTTCAAAACCGTGGGTATATCCCTCAAAACTGTGGGTATAGCCTATACCAATGGTTTTGGGAACCGTGGGCTGGAACGGCGTCGGTACAGGTCCCAAGCCTATACCCACGATTTTCCGAAACCATGGGTATAGGTGTTCTGCCAACGTGTCACTGAAACATAGCCAATTGCCACGGTGTCAATGGCTTTTACCCGTAGTTTCAAAACCGTGTGTATAGGTCCTAAAATAATCCAATCGCCGAGTTTCGATCCTGCAACCTCTTCGCTGCAAACACCGCGTCTAACCACTACCCTAACTTCACATATATGTATATATATATACATTTAGTTAAATATAGTTATAAAAACTGTGGGTATAGAGGGAAGAACCGTGGGTATAGGGTTCCCGCCAAAAAAAAATTCCTTCCCGCGGAAAAAAAAAATTCCCGAGCACAAAAAATTGACCTATACCCACGGTTTTTCATAACCGTGGGTATAGGTATTTTATCCCAGACCTATCCCCACGGTTTTCCCCAAAACCGTGGGGATAGGGACCCTTATACCCACGGTTTTGAGAAACCGTGGGTATAGGTGACTTTTCAGGACCTATACCCACGGTTTTCCAAAACCGTGGGGATAGACCCACCCTATTCCCACAGATTTGGCAAATCGTGGGTATAGGTCATGAAAAGTCACCTATACCCATGGTTTTCCAAAACCATGGGTATAGGGTGGGGTCTATCCCCACAGTTTTGGGGAAAACTGTGGGGATAGGTCCATTTTCCAGTAGTGAATTGTGTAAATAGGTAACCTCTATATTTATTACTTATTAATATTTATTTTGGAAAATATTTTATTTACCATTGTTAAAGGGTAAATCTAGTAAATAATGGTATACAAATATTATAATAATAATAATAAATTACCATAAAAAGTTTCCTCATTCTATTGGATGATATATTTCCGACCATGGTCATCCTTGGGTAGATTTGTTGACCCCATGGAGTCACTTGGGAGTTATAATGATAGTTTATGTTAATTAATTTTAAGTAATGGCAAAAATGGCATAAATATATACCTCTTAGTAAAACAATTTTTATAATGGGTTATATAATTTAATTTTAGAAATTAAATGTTAATTAGAAATATAAAAATATTTCCTATATCATGGTGTTTTATTTATAATTTTAAGACATTAAATAAACAAATTTAATTATTAAATATTTATTATACAGTAATTGTTTCATTAATAAAAAATTCAAATAAATTATATTATAATTGTCAAAATAAATTTATTTTGAAACTACTTATGGCATCCAAAAATTTTATGGATAGTAATGACACATTATCTTTGAATTAAAAATGTTTTTTCAAAATAATAATATTGGTATATATTTTTTGAAAGTCTTGATACGAATAGTTTATAAATTGACATAAAAAGGGGTTTTAAAACAATTAATATTTTATTAAATTATAAAATAATCTTAAAGATATATTAATCTACCAAATAAATTATATTAGGTTGTAAATGTCATTAACGAACCACTTGTGTTTTTATTATATTTTTATAGTAACTATATTAACTTTATAAAGTAATATACAAGAAGACATGGTAAGAGTCATATTAGTTCACTATGGGTTAAAGATAAATGATAAGGTTAAATTTGAAAACAAGACTTATATAAAACATATTGGTTGAAAGTATTTGGAATAATAGTCATATTATATTTCAATTTTAAAAATATGGACCTTTTGAAACTGAAATTTAGTTTATAATAAAAAAATATTTTCAAAACATTCCTAAAGAGCCCCTCCTCCCCCTTATAAAAATCTATCACCTCTAACCAATTACTCACATATCTCAAGATTATTGACTCAACCAACCTCTAAACAATTAATCTCACTACATCCATATATTCCACTTATAATCCTTACCATAGGAAGAAGTCACTTCAGGAAATTATTTTGGTTCAAACCAAAGGGAGTTACCCGATTTAAAGGTAACATCTTCTCTTATGTTTTTTATTTTATTTTAATTATACAACCCTATAAACTCTTTTTATTCATTTATTTTATAAGAAATACAGAATTATAGATATACTAGGATGTTTTTATTATAAATATTCTAACTACACTTACACACACCTCCATCTAATGGGTAAATAACATATTTTTTCTGTGGACGGCGAACTACTGCCTCACGAAACAATGATTGTTCAATATTCTCCTATTGCCTCTCATGGTGGCCATTATGATGTCACTATATTTATATTTGATATATATTATATTTATATTATCTCTATACTTATTAATTTATCATTTATATCATACCTTTAGGGTTTCTATAATGGGTAATGTGATAATTTTATTTGAGGAAGTGCAGACTATCGCCCCCTCAAAGTGATATGACTCGTTCATACCTTACATGGATCATATAAAGGATGGTTTCAATTACAATATGTAATGTATATAAAATATGGTATTATACTGGAATTATATTTTACCTATCTATCATTTGGTTTTCATTCCATTAAAAATGAAAAAAAGAAATGAAAGTAGCATTCATGGGTACGTACGACTTACCTTCTCCATGAATGGTGCATTTCATTTTCATATATCCAAATGATGTAGACTATTATAAACACATATATAATAGATATATTTTATTTACATTATATGTAAATAAATAATATATTTCTATTGATAATGTAATTTTGACAACATGGACAACTAGTAATTATAAGGAGGTCATTTTTGACTCAAATACCAAATATCGACAAAATGACCGTTATTAACTTAAATTATTATATAATGTTTATAAAATGGGTTTAAGTGATATAAAAGGAATAATAAACCTTAAAAATTTTCTAAAGTAAGGATAAATTAACTTTAGTTTATTATTCAGGGGATTAAAGAATGAACAGTTCAAGTCAAACACAAGGTAAGAAACTTCGTCTCAATCTCTATTCATTGAGGCATATTTTTTTTATACACAAATTTATTTTATATGGGGTTTAAACCCCATTTACTATTAATTTCATTCAAATGTAATATTTTATCTATGATTCATTTTACTAAATGACAAAAAAAGGAATGTTTATTTTTAACATATGTGGTGAAAATGACCATTTCGCCATCGCGACCATTATTTGTTTTTTGGCTTCATTAAAAAGTCGTAATGTTTCTCTTAATAGATTTAGGGAATATATTGTAATGGGTATTCCATTTTAACTCCCTGCGTAGGTGTGATAGCTAAAATGTATGTATGATAGGGATTCCACAAGTTACCTTTATGATTTCTGATTACTAAGTGTTATTCATAAATCTTATGATTTCATGAGGTATGTTAAAAACTATATGTTTTGATGGAATAATGGTTTCTTTCTTTATTTTATAACCCTTATAAATATTTTTATGCTCATTCCATGTTTTGAATAGTTTTTCACAAGACTTAAAGGTGAATTGGGTCAAGTATGGGATCAAGGAAAAGTCATGTTGTCTAAAACACAGAACTAAACATGACTCTTTTCAATAGTTGTTATTTAATGAAAAAAATGGATATTGAGTAGAAGTCTCTACTTTGTAATTCTTGAGATGTAATAAAATAGTTATGGAATAATTCTATAAAACATTAAACCTGAAAATATCTTTAATGATAATTATTCTGTTAATTCAAGATTATATAATGTTTTAAGGCTGGGTATTTGTAGTTGGTATCAATGGTCAGTATAGAAAACTTTAGGTGTTAGAATATTGTTAAATTATTGTCCATAAATTAATTTATTATATGATTAAAATGATATAGCATTTAAATATGACCACATTTCTTCACCTATGATATTTTTATGTTCATAAGGTTTATCCATAGAGAAAACAGGGCAGCTATACTGGGAAAGCATACAAGTGGAAATTACTTTTCAAATCATCATCTTGAGATGGTTATAATCAGAATTAAAAAGTTTGTTGTAGTAATGGATCATTTGTCTCAGGTGATAAATGGATGTTGTTTTTATTAATGATATTTTGGTTTATTCCAAAAGTAAATAGGAACTTGAAAGTCATTTAAGGGTTGTCTTTCAACCCTTAAAATAAAATAAACCGTATGCGAAATTTAGTAAGTGTGAGTTTTGGTTGCAAAAAATTTCATTCCTTGGTCACGTTGTTTCAAAAAATGGAATAACTCTGGATCCTGCTAATCAAAAGTTGTTGAATAATGGACAAGACCCACAAATATTTCCGAGATCCATATTTTTCTTGGTTTATCAGGTTATTACCGAAGGTTTGTTGATAATTTTTCACGTTTATCTAGTCCAATGACTAAGTTAACTCGAAAAGGTGTTATGTTCATCAGACAAAAGAATGTGATGATTGTTCTAAGGAATTGAAAAGAAGATTGGTGAATGCTCTAGTTTTGTAACTGCCTTACATAAATGGTGAGTTAGTTGTCAATAGTGGTGCTTCATTGAAAGGACTGGGTTGTGTCCTTATGCAGAATGATCAGGTAATTCCTTATACATCACGTCAGCTGAAATCTCATGAGTTAAATTACCAAACACATGATTTGGAATTAGATGCTTTTTTCTTACAAAATTGGAGGCATCATATATATGGAGTAAAATGTGAAATATATACTGAACAAAGATTTTTTAAGTATATATTCACTTAGAAAGAATTGAACATGAGATAGAGGAGATGGATGGAATTAATCAAGGATTATGATTGCATGATCCATTACCATTTGGGAAAGGAAAACCAAGGGGCAAATTCTGTGAGTCGAAAAAGTAATTCTACATTAACCTTGTTATGTTTAGAACAAGATCCATTTATTAAAGATTTGATTAACTTTGGTATAGAAGTTTTCATTTCAGAAAATTACACTATATGGTATCAAGAGTTAGTGAAATAATCTCTATCAGAAAGAATTAAGCAAGCATAGAAGGAAGACGGTGAGTTGTAGAAAAAGGTAGGGTTTTTTCAGAAGGGTGAGTTTTCAGATTTTAACATTGATAATGATTTTATTTTAAGATTTGGAAAGATATTATGCATGCCTTTTGATTCACAGTTGAAGAATGAGTTGTTATGAGAAAATCATAGTTCTCTGTTTTCAGTTCATCCTAGCAGTACTAAGATATAAAGAGATCTTCGGAAGTATTACTGGTGGGATGGAATAAAAAGTGATATTTCTAACTTTACTATGATGTGTTTGACTTGTCAATAGGTTAAATCAGAGCAGCAGTTACCGAAAGGGATGCTTCAGTCTATACCGGTGCTAGAGTGAAAATGGGAAAATATAACTATGGACTTCATGGTGGGATTTCTGAAGGCATCTTGAGGTAACAAATAAATCCGGGTTGTTGTTGATCGATTGACTAAATCTACTCATTTCCTTCCTATTTGAGATAATTTATCTATGTATTATATTTCTCGGTTTTATGTTAAATAGATAGTCAGGTTTCATGGAGTTCCCCTCTCCATTGTATCTGATCGTGATCTCAGGTTTACTTCTAACTTTTGGAAAGGCTTTCAGAAGTCGTTGGGTACTGAAGTAAATTTTAGTATATCTTTTCATCCTCAATATGATGGGTAGTCAGAATGAACAATTAAAAACATGGAAGATATGTTATGTGCTTACTCAATGGATTACCAGGGATGTTGGGACCAACATCTTTATTTGGTTGAATTTTCATATAATAACAGTTTTCATTCCAGTATACAGATGGCTCCATTTGAGGCATTATATGTGATGCGGTATCGAATTCCAACTTTTTGGGATAAAGTAGGAGAAAGGAAGTTGATGGGACTTGAATTAGTAGAAGAAATGGAAGAAAAAGTTTAGATGATTCAAAAGAACATGAAAATATCTTAGAGCGGGTAAAAAAGTTTTCTGAACAACCGGAGGAAGGATCTTTCTTTCTAGGTTGGTGATCATGTCTTTCTCAAAGTTTCTCCAAGGAAAAGTGTGATGCATTTTAGTAAGAAGATAAATTTGAGTCCAAGTTTCATTGGACCCTATGAAATCTTGTAAAAAGTTGGATCAGTTTCCTACAAAGTGGCATTACCTCCATTTTTATCCTAGGTATACAATGTGTTTCATGTTTCAATGTTAAGAAGGTATATGCAGGATAAATCTAATGTTTTGAGTCCAGAGGTAGTTCAGTTGGAAGAGAATATTTCTTATAAGGATCAACCTATCCAGATTCTTGACCGCAGAGAGCAAGTGTTGTGGAATAAGTTAATTCAACAGGTAAAGATTTTGTGTAAAACCCATATGGTTGAAGAGGAAACGTGGGAATCTGAAAATGATATGAGATACCCCCACTTATTTGATAAGTGAATAAAATTTTTGATGATGCAATTTCCAAAACGGGAGAAGGATGTAACATCCCAAGTAAATAAAGAATAATAAATTTTCATATTTTTTAATATTTTTGTATTAAATATTAAATTTACATTAAAGGGGATTTTATGTTCTATGGTGTACCCAATACATAGAAACAGGTTTCTTTGAAATCCTGTGTGGCACACAATGTTAACTGATTCTGAAAAATAATAATATAATATTATTATTTTAAATAGTGGTTAATGCATAGTTGTTCTAATGGTGGGAATGAACATAACTAACTAAAATATAATTATACATGTTCATTAAATGTTTTTACATTTATCCAATAAATTTTATAGTCTTAAAATAAGAAAAATCTGATTTTAAGTAAAAATACTCTAATATTCTTTAAATGGTCGTCTTACCACCTTTTGATATGGAATAATTTTAAAATATTGTTTTTGTAACTTTAGTATGTGCTATTTGAAAAAATATTATTCTTATTTAGAATTGGGACATCAAAATTTACATTGGATGAAATTTTGGTATTTTTCTTATAATGTTCATTTTTTAATGAATGGTGAAAATACTGTATTTTAATTCAAAATTTCCTTTTAATCTAATTTATTTATGTGGTCATATTATCTTCTTAATTGGTTTTAAAGTTTAATTAGACTTTGTTTTTACCACTTAATCCAATTTTGGTCATTAGAAGTAATTTCACTTTAAAATTGTACATAAACAAGTGTTAATATTTTGATATTTATTATTTCATAAAAACACGTTTTTTTATTTTGACAAGGGAAATTGATTATTAATTAATTTACACAACTTATTTGTTTTTAATTTAGAAAAATGGATACTGTATTTGGAACCAGGAGGTCCAAATTTTTTAAATAGTTAACTTTTATTTTTATAAATTGTAAATATTTACTTCGGTAATTATTTTATTTATCGTGGTTAAAGGGTAAATTTGGAAAATAAGAGTAAAAAAATATTATTATTAAAATAATAAATCACCCTAACATGTTTCCTAATCCTATTGTATGATTAATTTCCGACCATGGAAATCCTTGAGTTGATTTTGGGACCACATGGAGCCACATGGGAGTGATAATGACACTTTATGTTAATTAATTTAAAGTAAAGGCAAAAATGACATAAACATATATCTCATAGTAAAAAAATTATTATGTGTTATATAAGTGATATTTTAGATTATAAATATTCATTATAAAACTAATGATATTTCTTATATCATGTTATTTTATTTATAATTTTTATATGTTAAATAAAAAAATTTAATTATGACATAATAATGATGTAGTAATTGATTCATCAATAAAGGATTCAAATAATTGATATTATAATTGGTAAAATAAATTTATTTTGAAACTTTTTATGAAATCCACAAATTTTAGAGATAATAACGTCATTTTAGCTTTGAAATAATGTTTTTTTTGAAATAATAATGTTTTTATAGATTTTTTGAATGTCTTGATAAGAAGAGTATAAATTGATAAAAATGTGTTTTTAAAATAATTAATATTTTATTAAATGATAAAATAATTCAAAAAACCTAAGATTAGGGCAAAGGACTTATATAAGGTTGAAAATTTCATTAATAAACTACATTTGATTTTATTGTAATTTTATAGTAACTATATTTACTTTATAGTGTGAGTATATAAGAAGACATGGTAAGAGTCAAATTAGTTAACTAAGGGTTAATGCTAAATAATAATGTTTAATTTGAAACCAAAACTTGTCTAAAACATATTAGTAGAGATTATTTAGAATAATAGTCATCTTATCTTTGACTTTAATAAATTTTCAAGTTTTTTGAATCGAAATTCAGTTTATAATAAAATAATATTCTCAACCTTTCCTAAAGAGGCCCTCCTCCCCCTTATAAAAATCCATCACATCTCACCCATTACTCACACCTCTCAAGACCCTTGTCTTGTCCATACTCTGCCCAATTAAGTTCCCTGCATACCTATATTCCCCCTAGAAGCCTTACATTTGGCATAAGTCACTTCAAGAAATCCTTTTGGTTTAAACCAAAGAGAGTTATCCGATTTAAATTTAATGTCTGCTCTTAAGTTATTTTCTATTATTTTACTTGTTTAACCCACTAAACTCTTTTTATTTCTTTATTTTATAACAAAACCAGTATAAAAAATATTCAAGTATGTTTTTATGAGAATTATTCTAACTAAAGTTACACACACCTCCATCTAATGGGTAAAGAACATACTGTTTCTAGGAAGGCAAACTACTGCCTCACGAAACGATGATTGTTCAATATTCCCCTATTGCCTCTCATGGTGTCCATTATGATGGAAATTTATTTATATGTGATGTATATTATATTTATATTATCTTTATATTTCTATATTTTTCATTTATACCATACTCTTAAGGTTTCCATAATGGGTAAACGTGATAATATCATTGGAGAAAGTACAGACTGTCACCCCCTCAAAGTGATATGACTCATTCATACCATACATGGAACACTTAAAATATTGTGTTAATGAACTTATGTAATATATATAAAAAATGATATTATAATGGAATTATAATATATCTTTGTATCATTTGGTTTTCATTCTTTTAAAAAAGAAAAAAAAAAGAAGTGAAAGTTGCATTCATGCATACGTACGGCCTGCCGTCTCCATGAATGGTGCATTTCATTTTCATATATCCAAATGGTATGGACTATATTAAATATATATATACTCAATATATATGATTTATATGGTATGTAAATAATTAATATCATTCTAGAGATAATGGAATTTTGACTATATGGACAACTAGTAATTATAAAGAGATAATTTTTGACTCAAATACCAAATATCGACAAAACGACCGGTGTTACCATAAATAATTATATAATTTTTATAACATGGTAATGAGTGCTACAAAAGGAATAATAAACCTGATAAAAGGTTCTTAAGGAATTATAAATTAACTTTATTTTATTATTTAGGAGATTAATGAATGAATTCGTCCAGTCAGACACGAGGTAAGGGACTTCATCTCAATCTCTTTTCATTGAGGTATATTTTCTTTTATACACAACTTTATTTTATATGTTTTATAAACCCCTTTGAATTTTAATTTCTTTGAAAGGGAATATTTTTTCTAGAATCATTTTACTATACGACGAAAAAAAATAATGTTTCTTTTTAACGTGTGCGGTGATAATGACCATTCTGCTGCCGCGAGCATTATTTGATTTTTGGCTTCCTTTACAAGACGTAATGTTTTTAAAAAAAATAAATACCATATACACTTTTTACGAATTTTGGTATTGAAAATGGTTTTGAGAATGGATTTATTATTTTAATATATTTTGATTACAATATGGGAATGTTATCTTTCCTTTATGCTTGTGTTATGTGTTATGATTATGTTATGGTTCTTGGGCATTGTTTACGTATATGGGTTGTTCCATGATAAACCTATGGCGGGTGAGCCCGAGATAGCTCTCCAATGAATTGGGTAAAATGATGGAGGTAAACATTAATGTTTATCCTAATAGATTTAGGTAACATACTTTGATGGGTATTCTAACATAACTCCCTACATAGCTGGGATATCTATAATGTAAGTATGATATGGATGACACATGTTACCATTATGTTTTGCCAGCATTTTTTTCTCAAACAATATGTCCCGCCCAGACATTGTGTGGCATGAAACATGGGAGATCCTCAGTGAAGGCATCCTTTATGCACAACAAAATAGGCTTCAAATGCTAGGTATGTGTTGTCAAATTTCTCGATATATACTATGTGATCTATGTAGATGTTGGTTCACTGAGATTTTACCTTTTTAGGAATCCATTATACTACTTGAATAAAAATATTCATGATTCTATATATATTTGAAACTCATGGATCATCAAAAACAAATGTATGATTAGCTTGAAATAGAGAATATACTTCAGAGGAATGGATGATCTCTTCATGATTTTCCACCAATGCCGGTTCCAGATTCTGATATTGTCTCTCAACGAAATCATTTAGTAGCTGATGAACTAAATCATAACAGAGACCGTCTTCAGAATGAGTATATGAATTTGCAAATTCATCTTACTGATGAACAAAACGACATGATGAATACAGTTATGTCTTCGTTAACTGCATCCGCCGGTGGTTTCTTTTTCATTCATGGTCATGGAGGCACAGGTAAGACTTAAATTTGGAAAGTATTGACATCATTACTACGGTCCGAAGGTAATATTGTTCTGGCAGTTGCATCTAGTGGAATTGCATCATTACTACTACCTGGTGGAAGGACGGAACATTCTAAATTTTGAATTCCTATATCTATTTCTGAAAATTCTGTTTGCAATATTCAACAAGGAAATGATGTTGCAGATCTTATACTGTTAACAATTCAAATTATTTGGGATGAGGCACCAATGACTCATAAGCATTGCTTTGAAGCCCTTGATCGTACTTTAAAAGATATAATGTCAATAAAAAATGAGAATGATTCAACCTTTCCATTTGGTGGAATAATAGTTGTGTTGGGTGGGGATTTCAGGAAAATACTACCCATCATACCAGGTGGAAACAGAAATGATATAGTTTGTTCAAGTATAGCTTCTTCATATTTATGGCAACATTATTGTGTTCTGAAACTGACAAGGAACATGAGATTGTTTTCTAATTCTTCTACAGTTTCAGATGAGCTTCTTCAATTTTCCAAATGGACTTTAGATATTGGTGAAGGTCGCATTGCAGAACCAAATGATGGTGAAACATTAATTCCAATCCCATCTGCATATCTTCTTGCTTGGACTACAGATCCTATTTGTGTAGTTGTTGAGCATACTTATCCCAACTTCATGAGTAACCATGCTGATATTAATTATCTTAAAGACCATTCCATCTTAGCTCCAACTCAGGATATTGTTGAAGAAGTAAATGCGTACATGATGTCCCTCACCTGTTCTGAATGCTAAGATTATTTCAGCTCAGATTCAGTATGTGATACAAGTTTTGATACCGATAGGCCGGAGAACATTTACACTTCTGATATGTTAAATGGGATTAATGTTTCAGGGATGGCTTCCAATAATATTACACTCAAAATTGGGGTACCTGTCATGTTTCTTCGAAATGTAGATCAGTCTATGGGATTGTTTAATGGGACTCGGTTGATTATCACGCATTTGGGAGATCATGTCATCGGAGCAAGAATATT
This sequence comes from Viscum album, assembly GCA_963277665.1. Taxonomy (NCBI): domain Eukaryota; kingdom Viridiplantae; phylum Streptophyta; class Magnoliopsida; order Santalales; family Viscaceae; genus Viscum; species Viscum album. The sequence goes on from OY728136.1 coordinate 2,095,340,740, forward strand.
GTGTGGTTGTAATTCAGGATATCTTTCTTTCATTCCAAGATTAAATATGACACACTCCGACTATCGATGGCCTTTCAAACTGCAAAGAAGACAATATCCTTTGACTGTTTCTTATGTTATGACTATTAACAAAAGTCAAGGACAATCACTATCTACTTTTGGTCTATATCTTCAAAAACATGTGTTTTGTCATGATCAATTATATGTTGCTCTATCTAGAGTCACAGCACCATTAGTTTTGAAAATAGTAGTTGGTGATAATAATCCCACAACTCGTGAATCAACGCAAAATATTGTGTATAAAGAAATATTTGATAGATTGTGTTAGGTATGTGTCAATTTATATGTTAAATTGTCAATGTTTGGTTCTGCTCAGCTTATTTCTATGTGATTTTATGAATCTCAATATATCTGATTATGATCTCTTTCTATAGAAAATACATCACATTATTACCAAGATGTCGCAATCTATTACCCCTTTGAATGATATCACACCAAATACCGATGAGACATTGAAGATACAAGTGTGTATTCTGAATTTGCGGTCCAACACAACATCTAGGTACTCCAATGATGTTATTGTGATTGATATGATTCATGGTGATTTATAGGTGAATTTTAAATTCATACTAGACTGCATTTTATATTTCTGTTGTTTCACTTATATTCTCATTTCAAGTAATGGACAAATTTATCAACTACATTGATATGTCTTTATATTTTTGAAATTATTAGATCTTTATTTCTGCAGAAAACAAAGATACATTGTACATTTACTGGGCGTCAAATTCTATCTAAGTTCAGAAATATATTGCGTGAAGGCATGTGTTATTTCATACAGAACTGTCAGATAGCTGTTAATCAAGGAACATACTTAGGAAGTACACATGCATGTCGACTACTATTCACATCAACAACGCATGTCCGACCTTGTGATGCGCCGCTGCCACATTTCTGTTTCGATTTTACTTCCTTCGAAGACATAATTCAGAGAAGGGTTCCATAGCAACATTTAATAGGTAGATGATTCTTAAGATTCCTGACACCTAAGTTTAATGCTTTTAAATATTCTGTATTGATCAATATAGAATATTATGGAATGATTTTATAAACTATTATCTAACATTATCATGCTTTTTCTTTTTTGTAATCTGTCTTAGAAATTATTGGATACTTACTTTGCTCACATCCTCCTGAGGCATTGGGTAGTTTCAATTCGAGGATGCAAATTGTCTTACAGGATGAAAGGTTAGTTATTATGGCCTTTTAATTTATCTGCCCCAAAATTTATATTTAACGTCATGCGGTACATATTTTTTGTGTAGTGGGTTACAACTTAAATGCAGTTTATGGGGTGACTATGCTAACCAGATGTCGTCATACTTGGAAGAAAATATCAGTTCACCAATTGTTTTAATATTGCAACTTGTCAGAGTTAAGAAATTGAATAGTATGCTCTCTAATAACATAATGCCTTATTGCCCTTTTGTTTATTCAATTCTTTGATGATTTTTAACCCAGTATTCCAACTAAGTTTGTTTTAAAACCTTTTTCAGACTGTATCATACTTACAACTTCCATTAATGCGATGAAAATCCTTTTCAATCTTGATATCGAAGATGTTGAATCATTTAGAAAAAGGTGTTATGCATAATATATTTAATTCTGAATTGTTTATATGATGTTCACATATTACTATATGATAGATGTACATATTATTTTTGACATTTGAGTTGCATTTTTCAATATTCAGATGTACTTTTATAATGGCTTCAGAAAATCGAAGTCCGGCATCAACTAACCCATCTTCTTCCTCTACACCATTTCTATTTTGGGAAAATAAAAAAACCCTTTCTGAAGTGAAGAATTGTGATTAGGTATGTAATATATGGAAAATTAACAATTAATTTTGTGCAGTTTCTTAATCTGGGTGTACGAGTACAGTACTGTATTAATTCATAATCTAAATTTTTCTCAATTTTGGATAGCCTACAAAGTGCTTCATTTCAGTTACCATAAAGAAAATTCAAATAACTCACAATTGGTTCTACGAATCATGGAATTCTTTCATGAAAAAAGTGCATACTGATGATGGAAAAATTAAGTGTAAAAAATGAAAAATATCTGTAACTTTCACCGTTCCCATGTTTTTATTTGTTCTTCTCCTTAACGGTTTATTACTTGTTTTATATATCAATAGTAATTAATTTAAGTTATTTCATATTTACAAATCAACAGATTTAGAGTGCAGCAGCTTGTGACAGATACCACGGACTGCTTGTCAGTTGTCTTATTCGATAAAAAAGTAATGCAATTTGTGAGAAAAACTGCTTCAGATCTGTGAGATTATTTGATTCAGGTACTACCACGTAATAAACTAGCATGCTGACAAAATATGTTCGCTTCATTTAAACTAACAACTACTTTCTTTTTTAAATAAGGCTGATGACAAGTACAGTTTTCCTTCCGAATTGACTATTTTCAAATCAAAAAACGTTCTCCTGTCTGTTGAAGTGTTGAATTTTAATATACAAAATCATCACCGTTTAGTAAAACAAAACTCATACAAGGTACTTTTCATTACCGACAACAAAAACTACATCACCATGTTCAATAAAAACTTCACAGATTTTCAGGTATATTCTATTACATTTTCTTGTTTTCTTTAATATGGATAGATTGCACAAAATTATTTCTATTATTATTTATATACAGCATCGTCAAAGCATAGGTTGTACAATTGTAAGTAGTGTCGAAGAACATAATCAGGTATAATATAATCCATTATAACATTCAATACTTCCCTCCATGTAAAGAACATGCAACTAGAATAATGCTATATTGTTCTATAATATTATCATCAGAGTGCCGATTCATTTCGACTTTATGCAAAGGATGACTCAATATTTGAAAAATTGTCTACGGTATCATCAACTATTCAGGTATATATATATTTTCGTCCTTATAATTTGCATTATAAGGCTATATTTTAAGCCTACATTGTTATTTCTCCTTCATATGATGCATCTTTTAATTATGTTTTATATACAGAAAAACCTACTGACTGAATTTCTAAATGATGATCTTACTGAGAAATCTCATAATATCTCACCTGAAAGGGTCGGTAGAATAAGTCAGGGAAAAAATGTGGCAGCCCTAATGACTGATAAATTGAAGGAAAAAGCAGAAAAGATTGACTGATATGTACAGAATATATGAAAGGTAATACTAAATGTTGTACATGATTTACTAAATGTAGAATTTTCATTAGGTACTGAAATAGTAACTACATCAGGAAAGTCTCATGTTTTTAGAAATTGTACTGAAAGGCTCTATAAATGAGATGACTATAAAAGTTCATGTTTACATACAGTTATTCAACACCATGGTATTGATGGTACTGAGGTCATCCAATGCTCCTGTGTTGTCTACAAGTACATGATTTTTATGATATTATTTTCTGTTTACCCGCTACAATTTAATATCAGTAATTTTAAGTGGGGTGTGAAGGGGGCGGGGTGGGCAGGGGGCTGGTAGGGGAGGGGTCTGGTAGGGGTGGGGGAGGGGGCTTCGGTAGGGAGAGGTGGAGGGGGGAGCTGGGAAGGGGGAGGGGGGAGCTGGGCAGGGGCAGGGGGAGCTGGGGGAGCTGGGCAGAGGGAGGGGGCTAGCTTGGAAGGGCCAGGGGGAGGGGGTAGCTGGACAGAGGCAAGAGGAGGGGGGCTGGGGGAGGGGGACAGGGGCTAGGCAGGGGCCAGTGGAGGGAGGGAGATGGGCAGTGGGAGGGGGTCGTGCAGGGGGACGGGGAGGGGGTTGGGCATGGGAAGGGGGGCTGGGCAGGGGGAGGGGAGCTGGGCAGAGGGGAGGGGGAAGGGGAGGGGTTATATTTTATTACTTTCCATTTAGTCATATAAGTTTCCTACTGTTATAATGATTTCATAGAAGTTTCTCTTTCTGTTTAAATATTACCTACCACTATCTTGTCTTTCTAACATATCTTTATGTTCGGCCTGGGTTTGCAGCTCGGTTGTAGAGGTGCTTCCCAGTTTTGGCCATGGATGATTATTGAGGTATACCAAATATTTACTCCTTCTCTTGCATCTGTCTTCACTGTTTAAATATTCATGAATAACCATCCTAGGAATTAATTGTAACTGATTTGGATATCTCTTCTTATGGTTAATTTTTTTTAAATTTCAACAGCTTTCCACTGCTTTTCTAAGGGCACGTTTTAGTGGGGGTGGCCAGGGGGAGGGGATGGGTAGGGGAAAGGGGGAGGGATGGAGCTGGGCAGGGGCAGGGTGGGGGGGAGCTGGGCAGGGGCAGGGGCTGGGGCAAGGGCTGGGGCTGGGGCTGGGGCTGGGGTAGGGGCAGGGGTAGGGGGGAGTTGGGCAGGTGGAGGGGGGGGGGGGGCTGGGTAGGGGCTGGGGGGAGCTGGGCAGGGGGAGGGGGGGAGCTGGGCAAGGGCAGTGGGAGGGGGGAGATTAGTAGGGGCAGGGGCTGGGGGAGCTGGGGGAGCTGGGCAGACGGAGGGGGCGAGCTTTCCAGGGACAGGGTAGGGGAGGGGAGGGGGGAGCTGGGCAGGGGCAGGGGGAGGGGGTAGCTGGACATAGGCAGGGGAAGGGGGGAGATGGGCAGGGTGAGGGGGCTGGGCAGTGTCAGTGGAGGGAGGGAGCTGTTCAGTGGGAGGGGGCTGGGCAGGGGGACGGGGAGGGGGCTGGGCATGGGAAGGCGGGCTGGGCAGGGGTAGGGGTGCTGGACAGAGGGGAGGGGGAATGGGAGGGGTTATATTTTATTCCTTTTCATTTAGTCATATAATTTTCCTACTGTTATAATGATTTCTTAGAAGTTTCTCTTTCTGTTTAAATTTTACCTACCACTATCTTGTCTTTCTAACATATCTTTCTGTTCGGCCAGGGTTTGCAGCTCAGTTGTGGAGGTGCTTACCAGTTTTGGTCGTGGATGATTATTGAGGTATACCAAATATTTACTCCTGCTCTTGCATCTGTCTTCACTGTTTAAAGATTCATGAATAACCATCCTAGGAATTAATTATAACTGATTTGGATATATCTTCCTGGGGTTCGTTTTTTTAAATTTAGTCAGCTTTGCACTGCTTTTTCTAAGGGAACGTTTTAGTGGGGGTGGCCAGGGGGAGGGGCTGGGCAGGGGCAAGGGGGAAGGATGGAGCTGGGCATGGGGAGGGTGGGGAGAGTTGGGTAGGGGTTGGGGCTGGGGCTGGGGCTGGGGCAGGGTCTGGGGCAGGGGCAGGGGTAGGGGGAGGGGGGAGTTGGGAAGGTGGAGGGGGGGAGCTGGGCAGGGGCTGGGGGGAGCTGGGTAGGGGGAGGGGGGAAGCTGGGCAAGGGCAGTGGGAGGGGGGAGCTCAGCAGGGGCAGGGGCTGGGGGAGGTGGGTGAGCTGGGCAGAGGGAGGGGGCGAGCTTTGTAGGTCCAGGGGGAGGGGAGGGGGGAAGCTGGGTAGGGGAGGGGGTAGCTGGATAGAGGCAGGAGGAGGGGGGAGCTGGGCAGGGGGTTGGGCAGGGGCCAGTGGAGGGAGGGAGTTGGGCAGTGTGAGGGGGCTGGGCAGGTGGACGGGGAGGGAGCTGGGCATGGGAAGGGGGGATGGGTAGGGGGAGGGGGGAGGTGATCATGGGGCTAGGTAAGGGGAGGGGGCTGGGCAGGGGGAGGGGGTGCTGGGAAGAGGGGAGGGGTAGGGTTATGAGAGGTTGTCATATTTATAGTAGTAATTTTTTAGTTCAATTTCTTTCAACAGAGTTGTAAATTTCACACCTTCTGAACTTCACCCCCCCCCCTTTCGAGCATCTTTTATTTTCATTGTCTTTAGTCTTAACTCCATTTTCTTCCATCATGAGTAACCCACTAACATCGTTGCGGTGTTAAATTTTTTAATACATTTCATAATTGTATTTCCATTTTCAGGTGGCTATCTTCAAATCATGGTTTGGAACAAGTCCATGATTTCCAAAAAGGATGACAACACCTCTACAGTTGAACTGCTCTTCAAAACAATGGCTGGGAAATCCATGTTTTCATTCTGCTCAATTTTGATTATTTTCTTTTTTCTGGACTAATTCCCATTATTTTTTGTTCTCTAGATTTTATAAACATAGCATATTTATTTTAGTCATTTTCACATTTGTCAGTTTATTTTTACAATCACTGTCTTATGTTGGATTTGAGTTTCACTCTTTAGTCATAATTATTGTTTCTTCTCAACTTTTATAAATACATATTCTTTTTAAAAGTAAAACCATTAATCAAGCCCTTCACTTTTTAGTCAACATTATTTTTTCTTCTCAACAATTATAATTATTAATTCTTATTAAAAGAAGAATCATTAATCGAATAATCTGTGCTATTGCACGGGCCAGTACTAGTTTATGAATAAAAATTGTCTTAACTTAAAGGGTGTATATAAAAAAACATATTTATCTAATTGGGAATACATATCAACCATATATTACTGCCTTTGTAAATATGTTAAATGACATCAATCTTTTCATTTGAAACTCATCCAATTAAAAAAATGAAAGGAAACAATACTTCCATGATCTTTGCAAATGTACAAATCATCTTGAAAATATCCAAATGTGGTCTAATTCAAATAAATCATTCATCATAACATAATGGTAATTTGTTAAAACACATAAGAAATCATTAAAAGAAATCCACTTTGATTTATTAAATAAAAACAATCAGTGGTATTTTAACAAACACTTTTTGTGCATTATTTACATGGAAGGAAGTTAAAAACATTCGAACTTAAGAAAAAAATCCTTTCATGTAAATGAAAAAATTATAAAAACACTTAAAAATCCACAACTCCATCATGGATAATAATAATATATTTTTTTCAGATAAAAACATTGATTTAAAAATGTAAGAATTCATGGTTCCGTGATTAAAGGAAATTAAATGGAGCCATCTACCATAAGGGATGAAATCGACTCACGGAAGTCTTAATACAATATAAGGAATCAAACAAATCCATTAAAGGTTCAATAAAAACCCAAAATCATAGAAAACCTAAATTATAAATTCATTTCAGAAGGTAACTAAGTGATGGATGATGAACAACAAGTGATAATGAACAAAAAAAATACAAAAAGATATCATCAATAAAAAAACGAGTGAGTGGGAGGATAAAAATTAACATATCATGGATTAAATATTTAATTCATCAGAGATAAATAGAGATATCGCACATGAAATCCTATATTAGTTTTAACATTGGATTCTTTAAGCCTTGACTAATTTGAGTCTTGGTTTCGAGCCTTGGATTTGTTCAACACTTGATTCGAGCTCGGATTCGTTAAAGAGGAGCATCGGTGGGAGGTGGATTTCATAGATAGCTTGAGAAATCATGACTAATTCTGTCACAATTAGGGTTATTAAATTGATCAGGGACACTTTTATCAGTGATTTAAAAAAATCACTGAAAAGGATCCCTTTTATCAGTGCTAAATTAATAATTGCTGATAAAATGGATCTTTATCGGTGCTAAAACTTTAGCAGTGATAAAGGATTTATAATTATAGTTACAAATAGAAAATTTTAAATATATTAATATTATTATATTATTAATTATTATAATTTTTTAATTATTTAAATATGAAACTATTTATTTATAATTTTATAAATTGTTTATAAAAAATATTATATTTTTTATTTATAATTATAAATATATAAATTTATAAATATAGTTTAATACATTTATAAATATATTAATATCATTATATACACTTATATAATTATATATATATATATATTATAAAAATATATAAATATTAATATAGTAAATATATTCACTATTTAAATATATTTATTATAATTTTGTAATTATAAATATATTTATATCATTATATATTTATATAAATATATATATATATATATTTAATAAATATATATATAAATATAAATATAAATATATTCAATATATTCAATATTTAGAAATATTTATTATAATTTTATAATTATTTAAATACATTTATTATAATTTTATTATTATTTAAATATATATATATATATATATATATTTATAATTACACAAATACTTTTCATAAAATATTTATTTATTTATAATAATAGATATATATATTTATAAATTTAGTAAATATACATTTATAAATATATTTATTTATACATATTGACAAATATACATTTGAAATTATTAATGAATATAGAATCATAAATGAATGCATGTTAAAAATGAGGGAAATTGAATAATTAATAATGATTATAATTTAAAAATATGGAAAAAAGTATTTGTTTTATTAATTAAATATAAATTACTAAAAAATATATGGATATATATTGAAATAAAGATGAATAGATATTAAAAATACTGAAACCTAGTGATTAAAATTATATAAATAATTAATATAAAATGATTAAATTCACAAAGAAATAAAAAATATTATAAATGAATTAATACCTAACAGTAATAAAATTAAAAATAATTAAATAAATTTACAGATTAAAGGAATAATATTTTAAATGGATTATATTATAATTAAATTTTAAAATGAATACTAAAATTTGAATAAATTACATATATATTAGGTGTATGTGTTTTCTTATAAGATTTCATTAATTAAGTAATTATTTGTGTGTGTGCGTTGTATATAAAAATGCATTAATTGTGTATATGTATTCGAAATCAACATAACAAATGTTTGATATATGTTAAATTGAAAAATAAAATGAAATTCAATTATCTCCATTACTCAATTCAATTAGTTAAGATCTTTAATTCATATTATTTTTTAATTGTAAATAATTTTTCACTAAAGATTTTACCTGTTTAATGTAAATCATAAATATTTTTTGTTATATAAATCACATTTTATGAAATATTATATACAATAAAATATATTGATATTTAATCTATATTATTTATTAATATTTACAACACATATAAATATATATCTGTGTGTGTGTTAAATATATTCATTTATATAAATAATTATTTACTTAATAAAATGTTTTTTACTTTTATTAATTTACTCATTTTTAATTTGGTCAATTATTTCATTTTATACATTTTACATGTATATATTTATTTAATATATACTATTTATTAGTATTTATCATTTATATATAGTATATTAAGATTATTCATTTTTATCTATAATTATTTAATTAATAAAATTTTTAATATTTTTTTAAATTTAATCATTTTTAATTTTTATTTGTTTAATTTTTTCATTTTATTTGGGACCATTATCAGCACCGATAAAAGATAACCTTTATCGGTGCTAAAAATAGTGTTGAAAATGGGTACCCATTATCAGTTCCAAAAACAATGCACTCATAAAGGGTATCTTTGATCATCGCTAAATAAAAGCACTGATAATCGTTAGACCTATTAAATGCATGTTTTGTATTAGTGTTGATCAATAATAAGTCGGACCTCGCTAAGATAGTGTAACATGTGTCCAATCATTAAAATTATCTACTTATGGTTCCCATGATATCAAATAATTTTGGTGAGTAAATAAATGAATGACAAGATTATCAAAGAATAAAATTTTCAAGCCTAAGCTATAAAACTCATCTCACTATTAACACTCACTCTAGAAACATCACATTTCACATCTATGCCTAAGCATCACAATATAATATAACAATGTAAATCATACCCCATAGGGCCATAATTTACATCAAACATAATATAATAAGAGGGTATCAAATGAGGGTGTTCACATTATCAACCCAATCATTTAAAGAAGTGCCAACCGAGACTTTTCTAATAACAAATCAGAGTACCAATTCATTTTATACTATTTAAAATCTCACATTGAAACATTTATTACAACCAAATCATGAAAATATAATTTAAAATCCATTTTATATCAACTAATTTCATTGAAATCATTTTAGAATGACCACAAGTCTTACAATTCATAAAATAATTTGACATAAGAAAACACACACATTTTTTACAAAAACAATCCTTAAAAAAATGAAATCCATTATTTGGAAATCAACCACTTCCAATTACCATTATAAGATATTTAAACAGTGTCAAAAACCCTTTTATAACATTTTAATTACACTCTAATGATTTATTTAGGCCTTTTTACAAACACGTGACAAGGAAAATCATTTTAATTCAAATTATACATAATTAATTCCCTTAAATTTTCCATATTGAGTAAAGGAAACTTTAGAAACATTGAAAAACCCCCCATAAGGGCATCATATATAGAAATTTTTTAATAAATAATTTTGATAACCCAATCATTTGATGAAACTTATTATTAATAAACATTCATACATTTACTTAACGATTATAATAGAAAACAAATCGTAGCATGTTGCCTTTAATATTGGATGCACATCCAGGTAAGGAAATGGTTTCTCCAAAACCTAAACAACCAAAACCAAAGATTATACCAATATTAAACCCTAAATCTATCTTATATAAAATTATTATTTATATGGAAATAAAAATAAAGGAGGAAATGGGATATGGATTTGCGAAATAGAAATGTGGAGATTACCTAAGATTTTCACTTGAGATTAAGTGAATGTGGCTTGAAATCCAAGGAGAAAAGAGAAGATTATATCCCCATACACAACCCATTTATAGCCAAATATTATTGTGGAGGATGAGGTAAATAGTTCGTAAAATAATGTTTGGTAAAAACCATAAAACCACATCTTTAAAAAATGCGGAGGACGCACTATTATATTACATTGTTAGAGAAATTATGCGGTAACTAGGTTTTTTTCTCTAGATTGAAATCCCAATCCTACATGGTTTTAGCCACATGTATTCCTATAACCATAATCCAACCGTGTGATTCAACTCCTACTCACCAACTGAGTCACTTGGTCACCTGGTTACCTCATATGGTTATGAAAACCATGCATTGACCATGAAAAATCCACTAGATCCAACCTGCACCGCCCCCCCACGGTTCAAACCCAAAACTCAAAAAAAATCCCAAAAATAACATTAAATATGAATCAATGGTGACATTGAGTTTTAAAAATTCTTCCAAAAATGCCACTTTATTCCCTAAAAATTTCTTTAGTAATGTTACAAGTAAAGAAATGTCAAATCTATAACCCCTAGGCATTAGAGATGGGAGGTTTTTGATAAAAATAAAGTGTTTTCCTCTTGATAAAAAACAATATTCTCTATATAATTCCACAAAAAAATCTTTATACATAACAAGAAGCCTTAATAAATATCCAATCCACAACCATCCAACCCAGATCTCAAATAGAGTAAGGACCTATCATAGATCTCCCCAAGAATTAGAATTTATCTAAAATGATAAAATTGAGTATAGAAACATCTAATAGAATTGGTATTACTAAAATAACCACATATTTACAAAAAAATTATGTAAAAAAATATTCCATAAACCACAAAATCATTGTGAAACATCCTCAAATTCCATAAAGAACGCAAAATCCAAAAGTAAATACAAAGGATCATGAAATAGGATCCCAAAATTCCACACCACTCATGGTAATAATAGAGGAGAATCTATTATAAACATTAATAGTCATAAAAAACCAGATTATAGAATTAATTCGTGGAATTATAATGAAATGTTACTTAGGGAAAATATCATAGAACACCAACTCACAATGATCCTGAGAGAAAATACCAACCCGATAGAACCCTGGCCAAACCAGAAATAATCCAATCGCACTCATTACCCATTAATGTACCTATATATTTTAAAAAAATACTCCATCAGACCAAATAATAATCTATATCCCCCACCATAAGGATAACACCACAAAACAAATCACATAAATCATGACCAAATAATGGGGCATCAACCTCCTCATATAGCCACCACTTAAAATAGAGAAACCAAAAGGGGAACCAAAAGTCTAAACTAGATATAAATCAACTCAAATCCAAAATTTATCTAAACTCATAATATAAAAATCTTAAAATATATCATCACCCCAAATGAGTACTTACAAATAAAAATATACACTTTGTGAGGGACACAACAATTCCATGAATACATATATTTATTAACCTCACCATTCAACCAATGCTCGGTTAACCTAACCTACCCAAATTCAATATAAATGATTCCAAAATAAATAAATAGATCAACCAAAAACTTGAATAATTCCCAAGACACACCATTTCATTTCAAAGATGGAATGACTACATCTACCCCCCCCCATTTGGAGTGTATATAGAATCAATAACTAGATGGATCGCTCTTAATGAAAAAAGCATTCCTATTATCAAGATATATTTTGGAAGAATACTCTAAATCACATAAAATATGAACCCAACCCATTCATGTTTCCCAAACCAAATTAAACTCTCCTTATAAAAACTAAGGGATCACATCTACAAGTACCAATAATGAGATTAAACGCCTTTATAAACATTCATTTAAAAAATCACACTTTTAAAATAGACCTACCATTTAAAAATATTTTAACTCTTTAAAAAACTAAAATAAAACCCTTTTCTCATTATAATTATGAGTAAAAATCCCAAATTACACAATTAAAATAATTCACATAAAAAGTTATATATATTTCAAAACACTTAACCTGTTAAATTATTTTAAAACTCCCTAATTTTTATTTTCAACCAGATAAAACTTCAAAACATGCTCCAATATATTCAATTCCATTTATATATAAATCACCAATTTGGTTTTATGACCAAAACAATTTTCAAATTCTATAATAAATTCAACCACTTTTGAGAACAATGTATAAGAACAAAAAAACAACTTTTTAAACTAAATTTAAGTCATCACTTCGAAATAAAAACAAATTTACTAAAATCCTATTTTCGTACACAAAATAAATTTATAACACCCATATAATTAAATTAACAACAAAAACTTCAATCAAATTTTTAATACCAGAATATCAATGAAGGTTCCAAGTTACACAGTGGAATTAATTAAGACCATGCCCAAAAAAATAATTCATTCCATAAGATTAATCCTTAGAAATAAAAAATCATTACCCTGGAATATTTGAGATGGGATCATTAAATATAATTTTTTTAAAAATAGAGATTAATAATTACCTATTATAAAAATTCATTCTCTGTTTTAGAATCAGTTGATCAATCTAGAAGTACTATCATTATAATAAATTATAATAAATTATAAATTGTTGGAATTACTCTAATGGTGATCCACATGTGCTCCAAAACTTCTCGATGTCAATATAGAATTATTTGGTGTTATCAAGGTCAATATTGACCACTTAAATTATCCATTGATGATAAAACCAAAAACAATTACCTACTTTGTTTAAAATATTCTTTGGGTTCTATTATAGCGGCCCTGCTATTTCTTACATGACTATTGCATCATTTTAAATATAAACAATATAATAGTGTTAAAACACTAGGATACAAAAGTTTATTATCTTGGTAAAATTAAGACCATACATCACTTATGAATAATAAAATAAAAACATTTATTTAAAATATTAATCTTTTCCTTATAAATATCATGTTCTCTTTATTACATATAGTTACCTAGGGATATAGAACATAGAATGGGGTGACCTAAAATACTAGTAAAAGGATAGATAATTACATGAATCAATATAACATGGTTGCTAATAACAATCATAATCAAAACAAAATCATAGGATTTTAATCAACATCATGAAGGAAACAATGGATAAAGGTTTGTAATGTGGAAATGCATAAAAATGAAAAAACATGCCTTAGTTTTCAGATACCACACATAATTGTGAACAAAGATAGCATCATATTCACACATAACATATGTTCATAATCATAAAATCATAATTCTGAAAGAAATATAGCATCATGTTTACATATATTTTACATTTTATCATGGGATAAATCATATTACCCAATGCAATATAGCACTATACAATTCTCAGTGCACCCATCACATAAAACAATTTATAGAATCATACAGGCCACATAGAATTTATATCAACATTATAAATAAAATAATCCATGGAAAGGAAGGGGTTTCATAAGAATAAATTCAGGAATAGAAATTTTTGTTGAAAAAAAAGGTAATAGCATACGTGGTATATGAATCGTTAATCTTGATTAAAGAAGAAACATTCTCAAGTGGAGTCAATATTTGTTTTCGAATGAAGAGTTATTTTGTAAAAATAATTATATTTTTCATTAAATCAAGTTCAAAACATGTATATCCTCAAAAATAAAAGCTTAAAACAATTAAATTATATTTAAATAACGTTAATGGAATATACACATATATATTTTTCATGGAAGATGTATAACCCAAAGAAAAGAAATCAGGTTCAAGAATCTCTTTACCATAATTCATGCCTTTTTCATCTATTTTAAGCCTCCGGGATAATAAACATAGATTTATTAAAACATTGTTTAATAAGTGAATTATATTAATTTTTATAACTATTTATCAATTATATCCATTTTATTATATTTTTTATTCTCCATTGAATAAATTGATTCATTTTGATATCATTTTTTTCTTAAAAAATTTGTTTTCACCTTGATTTATCTATTTTCATTCAAAGTCATTTATTGAAAAGTATAATTAACTACAGAAGTATAAATAATATGTAATTACATATTTGAATATTATTTTTAATTAATATTATCTATCCATTATTGTGTTTATAATTCTTCTCTGAAAAATGTCATTGTTGGTCGTTTACCAACCTTTAATGGGACGTTATCAAAAGAGCGTGAAAATTGAGTAGGAAATTTTTATATAACATATATATGATATTTTCAGTAGGTTTTCATTATTAATATTATTTTAACTTAATTCATAATTAATTTTATATTTCATATTTATTTGAAATGAGTTGTTAAAAATCATAAGGAAAATTAGAAAAGTGGGAAGAGTTAATGGAGAATTACTTTATCCTCAGTGTGGCTTCTCTTGTACGACACTATAACTCCCTTGGTGATTGGATTTGGCTGGATCCATAACATCCCTATGTTTTATTAAAGTCTTAAGAGGAAGTATTTGGGAATATATTTTCCTTTTTAAATGATGGTTGAGTGGTTTTCTAAGAGAAGGGAGAGGGTTATTTATACTTGAGGATAAGGGTATTTTTAGAATAAAATATTATATCAAATGTGACACTTGTAATAGTAAATTTTGGAAAATATAAATCATATATTAATATAATATAATGGTTTTAAGACTTTAAAACACATTTATAATTTTAATTCATTAGTTTATATAAAAAATAGAGCAAAAAAAGAAAGAATATATATTTTGAGGAATCACTTTCCACTATAGGTTTTGGGAAATACTTTTTAGGTTTGGAAATTGATTTTATTGTATTTTGTTGAATTATTTTAAAAATTAAATATATAATATCTTAAATTGAAGTAATATAAATCATTATGTCACCAATACATCATGAATGTTTCAGTTTAAGTTACACTAGTTACATGAAAATAGTATTTTTACTATTTTCCCAAAAATTTAAGTGTTTTAAGAAATAATAGAAACTCACCATTGTAAAATTTTGATGTGATGATTTAAAAAAACATAATAATTTTAATGAAAATAATTTTAGACATATGGGAAATTTAATTTTTAATTAAAATCATCATTTATTTAAAAAACATTGATTTAAATCCTATAACCAATTTTCAGACAATTTGAAATTTTAATTAAGGTCTCATAAAATTATCTAATAATTATAATACCAAAAAATATTAATTTAAAAATATATTTTATGAATTAAAAAATTATTTTAAGTCATTATATTAATTATAGAATTCTAAATAAAAAATTACATTTTATAAAAATAAAAACACTTAATTTTTCATCTTTTTGAACACTTTATTACTTATTCCGCATTATGAATATATAATATTTTCATTTATGAGATACATAAATTTAATTTGTACTTAATAGGTGAAGTTACTATTCTATTGGCCTAATTATTATTACTAATGGTCATATTACTATTTCACCGGTCAATTTTTATTTCCATCATCATAGGTTCCTTAACATATTAAAATACCTCTTACTCAATTAATTATTAATTTATAAATATGGTACTATTTTATCTATGTGATTTTTTGATTTTGTATTATATTAAATTATTATAATAAGGTATTTTCCATTGAGAAAAGTTTGGTTCATTACATCTATCAGTGACTTGAAAGAGTGGAGGATGATCATGCTCTTCACTCGTGAGAGAATTTTGGAGAAAGGGTTCTATAAGTATTGAGAGAATTCTCTAGAATGAATTGTTTATCACAAAAATGTCTAACCCTATTAATGTTATAACTAGTTTTATATAGATATAGGTTAAGAAAATAATATCATATAGACCCTTCATTATTTTATTTATCCCTATTTAACCCCATGTCTATGATAATATAAATAATGTTATTATTTCTTTAACATACACAACACCAATGGATAATTAAACAACATTTCATAAATATATAAATAAATATTAATTTAAATGATATTTAATTTATCATTTATATCAAGATCCTTAACTCTTTCCCTCAATCCTCAAAAATATTTATCAAAATATTAATAACATATATTTATTAACATAGATAAATATCACTGCATTATTTAATGATAAATAAACAAATATTATATTCTCAAGACTTGTAAATAATAAATAATTAATATTTAACTCACATTTTTATCATTTTAAATAATTTTCATTTGAATATATGTGATCAATAAACTCAAAAAAATTATTAAACCCCAAATGGAAATAATATTTATTCAATCATGTTAAATTAAAATATAATTTAACTAAGGTTTCAGTTACACGTAGTTTCTGACCCTCTAGGATTCTTTCTCTATGGAATTATAATGACATTACCTAAAATATAAGTTTGGCTACTAGAAATAAATCAACTCCCCATATAGAAAGAATATAAATTTCATAGTGACAACAACCTCATTTGGAATCTCAACATTTAATATAATCCATTTTTTCAGATATCTCCAACTAATAAGGTTTTATACTTTTTCCCATCAATCTATGTTCACCATTTGTCTTTCATAGACTATTTGGAAATTAATTCACTGATAAAACCATGATAGTTATGGGCTTAATTAGGTAGTTCCATTCCTATTAATACTTTAAGATATCAACTTCTATAAATGGAAGGGATATACCCATCCTTGAATTATTCAATAATCTCATGCAACACATGACACAACCAATATTACCTACCAAGCTGTAATCATATGGAATCATAATTTTCATGAATACATCAATCTGCCTGACTCATGGTATAGATTATTAATAATATTAACATATAATGGTCATTATCCTAATATATGAATATTAATAAACATATATAGCATGAAAAATTCTTATGGTGAGTATGTTATCTTAACCTCCTCACTTATACAGTACTAAGGGAGGCCTTTATGAAAAGAGTCTCAAGGTATTATAAGCCTCCTAACCATTATAGTTTTTATCATTTATTTCCCATAAAATGAAATAATCTTGAAATAGAACATTTATTTTAGAGTATCTTCATATGACTTTAAGGATCTCATTTTAGCAAGCTATTGTTATTTCCTTGAAGTATGACTAATACTCTAAGTAAAATATCACATTAAATTTCATATAGAAGAAAAATAAGTATGGGATAATATATTTACTAATATTCAAAAATTTAAGCATTAAGGTAATCATAAATTAAAAAAAAAATTCTAGGTAACTAACTCTAACAGACTCTCACTTAAACTAAAGCCAACTAAAAATGACCTTTAGTTTGTTTACACTTACATGATTTTCATGATTTTGTTGAGAAAATGGTTTATTCAAGGTGTCTTCCACTTTATCCTTCATGGACACTATACTCACTATAACCTAAACCCTGTAATAAAAATACCTCAATAGGTGATACTTCTAAAGAATATACTTCTTTCATTGATATAATTATGGATCCCTAGAAAGAGTCACTACAATAGTATTTTCACAATACAATGTGATAGGGTCTCTACATCTAAGCACCACATCGAGTTCCTAGATGATGTTTCATATCTAGAATACTTCTTCAGGTATATCATTTGCTATAATATACTCGAAATCCACTATATGGTTAGACCTTACTGGATGTTCTGATCCCTTCTAACTCGCACCTCCTTAGTTGAGATAGAATACATATCTTGAATATGATTTCATATCATTTTGAATATTCTATAAAATAGAATCTTTATATCCCCAAATTAATAGATTATAATCTCCTCCTAAAACCATAATAATATCTTTAATACGCCTCATATACTTAAGGATTGGATTTATTATAGTTCAATGTGGTTCTTATAGTTCTTCCTTGAATATTCCTTCCATAATGAAGGTGTAGAAAACATCAAGTCTAGTACATATCATGGAATACATAATTGAATATGTCATAGAGGCATAAGGTATTATACTCATCATCTCTCTCTCTCTCTCTCTCTATTTTGTCTGAGGAAACATTTTCATGGAGAGATGTATACTATGTGACATTGGTAAAACTCCCCACTTGAATCATTCCATATAGAATCTTTTAAGTATCAGGACAATAAATGTACATCATCTTAGTCGAATTTTCTACTTAGATATATAAAAAATTGTCTTGATCTCTAGGGTATTGGCTACTTAACCAATGTCCATCACAAAGAATCATGTATTCAACCACATATTAATTAACTATAACATGGGTATCTCATTACTAATAAGTAATGTTTCATCAACATATATTAATAGAAAACTGGATATACTCCCACTAAACCACTTATAACCACATGGATAAAATTCATTCTTTATGAAACCAAATTCCATTATAAATTAATCAAAGTGAATGTTCCATATCACAGATTCTTGATTCAATCCATAAATAGAATTTTGAAGAATAATTACTTATTAGAATCACCTAGATTTTAAAACTCCTATATTTTTTTGTATTGATATATTCCATGTGGTTCTCATTATAGAATTGGTTTTGTCATCTATCTTATAAATTGTTTATCCATGGTAAGGTACTATGGAAAGAATAATTATAATAGATTTAATTATAGATAATGTAGAAAATTATTCTTAATAGTGTTTACCTTAAATATATTTAAACCATTTATCTAATATTCGTGTTTTTAGCTACTAACATGACTTTACACATCAAATTTTTTCTGGAATATCCATTTACTTCCAAATGGATTTATATCAACTCCAAAATAAACTAGAACCCAAAAATAACTATGATACATGGAATTCGTCTCTGAATTCATGGGTTCTTTCTATCTTATAGATTCAATTATACTTACCACATTCTTGAAGGATATATGAGTTTTCTCAATTAATTATGTTTCACCATCCTCTATTACTAGAAAACAATATTACCCTGGTTCTCTATCCTTTTTGGTTCTACAAGGAAATCCTTATGTCTCTAAAACATCTTATTCTGTAGGGTATTGTTAAATTTGTTCCTATACCAACTCTATTTTATCTTGATAATAAACTTCATTACAGTAAATATTTCTCCCATATCCTTTTTATGATATTATTTCCCTTAAGGAATATGGAATGCCATTCCACTATTATTTTCTTTAATAGATATTATCCCTTTTTCTATAGTATATCCTATAAATATTCACTTCAGTCCCTATGGTGATAATTGTTTTTCCAGTGGTTCCCTTAAAAATTCCTCATGACACCATATAAGATCATGTAAGAAAATGGATTTATGTTCATACATTAACTTGTATAAAATACAATTTATCACTTTAATTAACACTCAGTTTAGTATATGCACTATAGATTTTAATTCAAATACCCCAAAGTATAATGGAAGATCTACATAGGTTTATCATCAACCTCACCATTTCAAGAAATGTATGGTTCATAGTTTCACTAACACCATTCCATTTTGGTGTATAAGAATAAGTGAGATGAGATAGAATCCCAAAATTTTGTAGGTAGTTTATAAATGTTTGGTTAAGATATTATTCACCATGGTATGAGTAGAGTTTCATTATCTTCTTACCAAGATGATTATCAACTTCATTATTAAACCTCTAGAATGTTTTAAAGTATTTAGGAAAATAGAACATAAATTAGATAGGATAATTTATAATAAAGTCATCATTAAAGGTAATGAAGTATGAGAATTGAACTCTAGCTTCTATATGAAATTTTTTGAGTACACCTATGTGTACCAACTATAGAATCATTTTGGCCTGTCCAGCCTACCCAAAAAAGGTGGTTTGATCATTTTTAATTATAAATTGGTATGAAATATATCAATGGGTTTTAATTCAAAATAATCTAAATAAAAATCATGATATATATTTTTCAATTGATTATCATTTACATGACCATGGCAGTGATTTCACCATTAGGTGTAATACAGTCTTAGGAACTAAATTCATTATCTATTTCCAACACATAGTTTTCATAATATATTACATAAATAACACTATTTATGTGCTTCATACCATAGAATATGTTATCTTTATAAACTAATAATATTTTATTTCCAAATTTGAATAAAAAACCATCTGAGTCTAATATTGACTCAAATATGATTTTCTTGGAAACAATAGTTACATAAAAACAGTTCTTTAAAATCAATATAAATATCATTGGCCATTTGATTTGGTAATATCTAATTGATAGAGCCTCCAACATCACCCCATTAGCCGCCCATAAATCCACATATCCTCATGAAACCTTCCAGAGTTTGTTTGGTTCATGTATTTGGATTCAAATCTGAGCACAAAAATCAATATATAATAACTAATTAGATGAAATGAAAGGAATTATCTCGATAAAAAATAATCTTTAATCTTCCCCTTACTTCTCCAAATTAGTTCATTTCATCTTTTAGTATAATCTAATAAAACAAGTAAATCACACTTCATTTTTTCCTTCCCTTTCCTAGAGAAAATGTTCTCCCTAAAAGGATAGTGATTGGGACCATTAGAAATCAAGTAAATATTGGAAATTTTTACTTATTCTTCCTCTTCTTAGTAACCATATGGACTATAGCTTCTTCTTACCTCTTGTCCATGTCAATAAGGAAAATTAATTTTAGATTATTCAGGAATAATTTTTGACATTTTTAATATTATAATTTAAAAAACTATAGAAGTTCGGTGGTAGTGGGGATATCACTATAATTTTAACATCCCATCATGAATCACTTTAAAACAATTAGTTGTTCTTGATTCTACATGACCTCAAGAGTTCCTCCCCAAACACCAGAAACTAAAAAGTAGAAAAAATATACTATTAGAGGTATTGTGGGGAGAATATACCCTCATAATTAGAGTAGCACAATGGTATCATATATATAAACCAAGAGAAAAGGTATAAAAATCCAATAAGTGTAAGAATTAACTAACAAGAATATTCCAATGACAAAAATAAAATTATTCATGCATCTCCTAATGAGGCAATATAAACTAAGTCATTATCATATCACAAGTGACATAGTGAAATATATTTATAAAAAATGAATAAATCCCAAAGGGAAAACTCCGTGAGCATGATGAGATTTAGTCATTTCCTGTTCTCCTAGGCTCACATGTACAATGAACCACACAAGTAATAATCCATAATCTTAAACATGTAATCATGAGGTTTTTTCTAGTTACCTTGTGAAATAAAAGCCTAAATAGGGTGTTAGGATACTGAGTATGCCACCACCAATATTTTCTAATTTTTTTCTAGTCTCTGAATATAAATACAATAGTTTTCATGTATAATTAATAATAAGTAAATAAATAAATAACAATAAAAACTCAGGATTGGGTTTCTCAAGGACCCCTGACTGACAATACCTACTTTAGCATAATCCATAAAATCTTTTTAAACCTAAAATCATAAATATATAATCATACTATAGACAATAATTTATACAAATATAAATTCACATGTTTAGAACCTAGGTTTAGTATTAGAGAATCCATATAAGGGGATCATATATCAGTAGGGGTGTCTTACTTAGGTTCTATACCTGTCAGAATAATATAAGTGATTTCATGGCCTAAGGTATCAATGGAAATGGATAAAATTATTCTTTTAATGAAAATAAACTACATATAAATATCAAAGCATCAGTAACAACATACACTAGATATATCACGTATCAAGTATCAGAGCTACGAGGACTAAGACCCATGGCCAATAACCAATTTTTTCCTCTTCTATTCTATGAAGCTCGTCCATATAAAACTTAGTCAAATCATCAAACCTACATAGTTTATGTCCCAAGGAGGCTGACCATGGTGACATATATCTAAAGATATTAATGTATACAAGAGTCCTATGTGACATACATTGGTCCCCCTCATCAGTTCTAAATTATATGTAATCATAACTAGTGGTCATATGTTCCATACCTCAATCCCCCTCAATTGTTACATAATGTATGTATTCATATCCAGGGGTCATAGTTTACATACCTTGATTCCCCTCATCCATGTCGTATCTATATTTCAAACATAAACAAAGAAAATAAAAAAAACTATGGATCTATTTGTGTTTATACCCTTTTACATTCATCCAATTGAAAATGTATGATCCAAGAGAATATTAATCTTATAAATATTATATTTAAACATGGTTGAAGTTTTATGTTATTATCCATAGGATTTACTAATTTAATGGCCACATTCAATTAATTAACTATTTTACACCATTATTAGAAATATAAGTTCCATGTAAGAGTCTGTGCAATCATCACTCAACAAGCCAAGAGAGGCCAAGTATGAATAAAATTATTAGGCGTAGGGTAAAATTTTCCATGAGAAGTTAACACCCAACATACAAAATAAATAAAATATTTCATGATATCATGCATACCATATGAAAATAATCATGATATTTAAAGAATAATTTGGGCCACAACCACTTAGGAGATGACTTGGTCATTATAGGATAATATAGTGGAGTGTAAGTCCCATCAACATTTTAGTTTAATCTGTTTTATTATCAAGTTTCCCATTTATGAAATAGCACACCTAAATAGGTAGTTTTCTTAGAAAATTTTCTTATTTTATAAGTAATTTTATTGTTATGACCTAAATTGTAGTCTACATTGAGGTGGGAATCTATAAAGAAGCAATTAAATGGTAAAACCCATTTATTTTAAAGAATTTGGTTTTATATCATGAATTTCAAATTTTAGGGGAACTTATAAGAAGATATGACAAGTGGAAAAATAGTAAAAATTATAAAAAAGTGATATATATAGGGAAACTCTATAGAACATCTACCTTGTGCATAGGATAGTCCACTTTTCCAATTTTGAGCTTTGATTTGATCTGGTTCAAGAGAAATTGAAGAAACAGACTAATCCCCTAAAAATAAGGTGAATTAGGTAACATAAATATAGTGAAATGTATATTAGATAAATATAAAAAGGAATAATGAAGATTGATTCACTTAATGAGTTGATCCTATTGCGATAGACGACAGTTGAATTGGAGGTTAGGTGGTAGAGGTAGCTCAAATCCTACCATGGATGAGGGAGGAAATTTGGTGGGAGAGGGGGTGGTGTTGTTCATGTAGGAGGATGAAAAATAGGGGAGGGTATTTAAAATAAACTATTAGTAAAACCTTATTTTCCAACTTTATAAATAATTGTATGGTTTGGTCACATAGTTCGGAAAACTGTGCACCAACAGTATAGTGCTACTGGTTAAGTGGCACTAAAGGTGTGGGATAAGAACATGGTTTGGGGAACCCATGAACAAATCATGTGAGTCACCCCATACACACCTAAACCAATATACAGAGCCTCCTGACCCCTCACACAATATTAAAAAATCATGCTCCATGAAAATTGGGTCCTTACGTTTAAACCACACGGTTAAACTAATAGTACCCCAACAATTCACATCATGTTTCCTTTCCAAAAACTAGTGCTTTTGGAGCCTGATGGTTCCAAAACTCAACTGAACTCCTGATATACCCATTGATCCTTAAACTATTTCAAAAAACAAAACTTTTAAGTTTTTCAATTATCAAATTTAAATTTTGAATCTTTATTTAGAGAATGGACCATCCACCAAATGGTAAAATTCAAATTCTTTTGGAATTTCAACCCAATACAAAACCACTAGATCTTATAATCTCCAAAAATTAAAACATTTCATCCCTGAAAAACCTTTCTGAATAATTATAACATCATCTAACCTATTCATATCATCAATTATCATAAAAATGATTGTGTTTCATTTCAAAAATCCCAACGCACCTCCACACATCACTACAAGCATACTGTACACAATAAATTAAAACTTTATCAAACAAACATTTTCTAAGATGAAACATGAAGACATTTCTTACCCAAGCCTGTATATCCCCAAACATGATCTCTTAATCATCTCTTCCGTAAAAAATATCTTGGTATATACCACCACTGTTTCTATCATTTGATGTCTAATTTTGTGACACAACACTTCCCACCATCAAAATTTACTATAGAAATACATCCATATAATTTCAATGGAACTTTTGACACATTTCCTATATTGATACATTGAACCCCATGTGGGGAAACTACTCACTATCCTTGATAATATTTAAATGGTTGTTCCCACTCTACCAATCCACAAACGGTTTCACTGACTTTTCTATGAAATCCTTGATCGACCTTGCACTAATCTCGTTTTAAACCAAATGACGTGTCTGATGCAGTTCTTCACTGACCTCATTTCTTCCATCAAGAGGAAGCAATTAGAGACACTTTTTGATGACTTTTTTAAAAAATGATCGGCTTAGACTGTAACGGCCCGAAATTTTGAATAAATCTTGTTTCCTAATTTCATGTGTTATTTTATTTTATTTTTATACTCAACAAAAAAAATTTATTTGATAAACATGATTATAATTAAAATGAGACCATTGGGTTTTGATTGTTATATGACCATCGGTCAATATGACCACAGTGAACAAAATGTTTTGATTATTGTCACTAAATACAAGTAATCTTGGTTAATTATTATAGAAAGAAGATTCGATGGCCTCACCTAGTAGTCTTGGACCGATCGAAGCCCATCTAACAGAGCTTGGGAAGGAGGTAGCACCATTGGGCTTTGCTCTGGATCAAATCCAAGCCGAACTTCATCATGTGAAGCTAGAACAGAATCGCCTTCGTGAGAAGTTCAAACTGTTAGAAATTACTACTCAGGCAATTTTGACTGAGCCGCCCCAAGATTCTATCACCCTAGCACACCTTACTCTTAGGTACTATGCTGGTATTATAAGGGGCTATGTAACGTGACCGTAATTGCCTTGTGTAATCCATGTTTTAAATTAGAATTGGGATTTCTTCTTATGATGAAGTTTATGAATTTTGAAATGACCGGATAAATATAGTATGCATATTTTTGATGAATTTTAGAAAAAGGATATTTTAAAAATGGTTGTGTAAACCTTAAATAATTAAAAATGTGTAATGATTTTTAAAAAATGGTCTTCTACAATTATGTCCAGTACGAAATTTAGAGTCTAATAAGATCAACTTGATTTTTGATGAATAGTAAATTGTGAATAGTGATTTTATGGTTAGGATTATTAATGTGACCAAATGGATTAGTAATCTCACTTAAAGAAAGTTTTAAAATAATCTAGGCACCTTGATTAAGTAATGTGATTCAATAAAATGGTTAAATAACGGTTTCATTAATTATTATTCAAGTATTAGTTTTTTCAGGTGAATAGTGTTTTTTAATTAGAAAATTAATTAAAAATATTTAGAAAATTATTTTCATAAAATGGATTTCATTTTTGAACTCAGAGCATCGATATTATGTTAAGGTAATTTTTGGGGATTTTTCTGAAAAAAAAAATGAATTTTCGGTGAATAGTGAATTTATTTAAAAATTGAAATAAAAATATTTAGAAAATTATTTTTATAAAATGGAGTTCATAAATGTAATTAGGGAATCGATATTTAGTTAAGGTGAAAGTTTCGGATTTTTCTGAGAAAGATGAATTTTTTCAGTGAATAGTAAAAATGCAGTTTTAGGGTTTCGGTATGTTTAATGACATCATAATTGTGTCATGATGATGTCATGAGATCTTTTAAGGGTTTTCCGGCCAAGGGTGATGAATTATTGTTTTGGGGGCCCCATGTGGCCTAACTCCATGATAAATGCCAAGGGAGAGCACATGGGTTTGAGAAAAGCACATGTGAGGTGTCCCTTGGCCATTAATGCCTTGTCCCCTCACTTTCCCTATAAATACCAAGCCCTCCTCTAATCCATTCGACTCCCCACTCATTCCCAACGAATTTATGGTCTCATTACCTCCCAAGGATCCCTCCCAAGGTGCCCCCAAGCCCTCAAGGTCCCAACCTTTGAGGTTTAAGAGTTACATTTTAAGGTAAGGGATCCGACCTCTCTCTTTCTTTTCAAGTAATCTCTTTTATGTCATTTCTTTTATACTCCCTGTTCTTATGTTGTAGGATGTTCTTTTATATTACTCCTACTGCCTATTTCATGTTCATATGATTAGAGACCCCCCTTTCTCTCATCAATTCGTTTTAAGAATGTTTAAGTGGCGCCGTTAGGCTGCCGAATTTTTAAGTGGTTCTTCACCCTTCTCATTTTGAAGTTCTACTTTCCTGTCAATTCTTTCAAGTTCCTTTTTGTTGTGTTTGGGTATGATCTCTATATCTATCATACTGGACTCTTATGTTCATATGATGAGATACCCCATTTTATCTCTTCAATTCAGTATTTTGATGTTTTAAGTGGTGCCGTTAGGCTGCCAAATTTTTAAGTGGTTCTTCACCTTTCTCGTTTTGAAGTTCTACTTTCATGTCAATTCTTTCAAGTTCCTTTTTGTTATGTTGGGGTATGATCTCTATATATATCATACTGGACTCTTATGTTCATATTATGAGATACCCCATTTGATCTCTTCAATTCAGTATTTTGATGTTTTAAGTGGCACCGTTAGGCTGCCGAATTTTTAAGTGGTTTTTCACCCTTCTCATTTTGAAGTTCTACTTTCCTGTCAATTCTTTCAAGTTCCTTTTTTTATGTTGGGGTATGATCTCTATATCTATCATACTGTACTCTTATGTTCATATGATGAGAGACCCCATTTGATCTTTTCAAATCATTTTTGTTGAAGATTAAGTAACGCTGTTAGGCTGCCGAACTTTCATAAGCGAAATCTAATTTTTGTCTTCCTTCCATGTTTTTTCATTTCAAATGGTATGTCCTTGAAATTTCATTACCATGATCATGTATCCTTCTTATTCTGTTCATCTACTGTTTTATGGGTCATTTATGAATGTTTGACCCATTTTCCCTCTCTTTTTAATGTCTTCTAAAACGTCGTAACATAGTCGTTATGCTGCAGAATTTTCGTCTCAAAATGCCTCTCTCTTTTTCTCAAAATTATTTTATCTTATTAAGTGAATACTCAAAGCTCTTATTTATATATGTGTATCCACATATATATCAAAATGTTCTATTTTAAATTCTGGGATTTACATACATGAGACCCACCTTCCTTTTCTGTGGGATTTAAACTGACGTAAAGATCATGTCTTTAATGGAGTTTTTAAAACGTTATGATTATGAAATAAAACCCATTTATTTTATGCTATATGGGTTATTTATGAAATTTTTGATGCTGATATATGTGGCTCACATGATAATAAAGGAAAATTTAAGGGTGCTCTCTGATAGCGCTCCAATGCATTGGGTAAAGACTTAATCTCTAGAGATGACCATTTTAACGACGCCTTGGTGAATAACCTTGGTAATTTTTAACGACACCTTGGGGATGGACCTTGGTGGAACGAAAAGATTGTCAATATTAAATGTTGCAGCCACATCTTCAAGTTATGAAAAAGTTTTATTTTTATTATGATATGCCTCATGATTTCATTTTCATGCCTAAAAGTTCTTTTCATGACTTTATTGATGTATCTCAAGTTCATATGTAAAATGTTTCACTTGTTTCCCTTGCTGGGCCTTCTGCTCATCCTCTCTTTTGATGTATGTCCCCAGGTTATGAGATGCAGTAATGAACCTAGGATGAACTTAAGGATAAGCCTTTCAAGTGTTTAAGAAGAGTGTTTTTTTTCTTTTCATGTTTTATGTTCCTGGTTTCCAAGACACTAAACCTTAAAGATCCTCGGTTTTGTAAAATGTAATGAACGTTTATGTGATAAAAATACGGGATGCTATAGTTTGTATCAAAGTATGGTTTAGTTATTTGTGGAAATTAGGATATTAAAACTTTAGGAAGAATCCTATAGAAAAGTTAAAATATAGGAAATATTCCTGGTATTTTGGTGAGTATTGAGTAAGGGGTTTCCAAGCAAATACATCCCTGTATGGATACGAGCAGGTAGAGGTGGCTCTGGCACAGATGTACATAGGGGTAAAACCCGAAAACACCGCTTTGAGCTAGACTCGAACGGGAACTGGTACACGACAACGGGCCTTGCTGCACTCTTGGTTACGACACTCCCGGGGGATATGCTTTGGTAAATTCATAAGCTTAGTATGAACCATTGTTAAAGGATCAAAGATAAAATAAAATGAAGATTCACATAAGAATATATGATCATGGATAACCTAGATGGGAACCTAGGGGATCACATGTTAGGGTATACTTTTCAACTACAAGTTATCCTTATATGCTTTAAGTTTCTTTTCATGATTATTGGCTAAGTATTTAAGCCCTAATTATAGTTTCTTTTCTTAGTTAATGGCGGGAAATGGAAGAACATGTCTCAACAACCAATGTGATAGGAAATGCTACCATTGCCGTATTAATATGACAGAGATGATTAGGGGATTAAAATATGATTTTTTATTTTGGAATACATTCACTATTTTGGGGACCCTATATGATCGAGGTAAATAGATTACAACGGTATTTTCATTGAGGAGTAAGGTTGATTTATATTTGAAGAATCGATGAATTTAAGGTGGATTTATAGTAATTTAGGTTACTTTTGGGAATGATTAACCTATCTTGGGTTAAATATGTTTAGATTAGATACTTTTGTTATAAGATGTTAGGAGTGGTTGATGTTGTTTGGAGATGAACAATGAAGTTTATTTTGGAAGACTATGTTATCAAATCCTTATTGTATTTGGGTTTCAATCTTAGTTTGGTTTATTTTGAGGAATTTTAAGGGCCGTTATTTATGGAATGGACTATGATGAACTTTGGGTAGTACCATGGAACTTTGAAGATTTAAAATTAGTTTCCATTCCAATGGGATTCTTTCTTTTTGAAGAGTTGTTTTACCTTACCCTTTCGGTTTTTGGGATAATGTTTAAAGATAGAAGAAATAGATAGTTGATCTTTTGTGGATTATGTGATTCTCTAGAAGATGATTCTTGTGTTTTGATGAGACCAAGTAGTTTTGAATGCTCATCGTTTGGAGAAAAGATTAGTTTTGGTAGAATCTTATTAAAGTATGAAACTCTACATGAAGGTAGATATATTTCCTTATGTTTTTGTTCTATGTTGTAAATGAATTCCTCAAAGTTATTAAAAGGAATCTAAAACAAAAACGTTGTTGGTTTACGTTTCCTACAAGTTAATCAAAGACCGCTTACACACATCATAAGTTTGGGATTTTCTTATGGTTAACTTTCTCCTAATCATGTTCTCTATCACTCTCCCTCATAATGTGACCCTTTGTTTTCTCCTCCATGTCCATGTTTCCTACATGGAATCCTAGTATGAGTAAACTCGGGTGGCCTTTGTACTCCCTTTTATTTCATTTAAAGTAATAGTGTTACTGACTATTTTTCAGATGTGGGACTTTCAATGAAATTTCAAAACCCAATTTTAAAAAATTGCGAGGACGCAATTTCTTAAGGGGGGAAGATTGTAACGGCCCGAAATTTTGAATAAATCTTGTTTCCTAATTTCATGTGTTATTTTAGTTTATTTTTATACTCAACAAAAATTTTTTATTTG
The DNA here is from genome assembly GCA_963277665.1 of Viscum album. Lineage (NCBI taxonomy): Eukaryota > Viridiplantae > Streptophyta > Magnoliopsida > Santalales > Viscaceae > Viscum > Viscum album. Next base: position 2,095,370,657 of record OY728136.1, read on the forward strand.
ATAATCATGATTATAATTAAAATGAGACCATTGGGTTTTGATTGTTATATGACCATCGGTCAATATGACCACAGTGAACAAAATGTTTTGATTATTGTCTCTAAATACAAGTAATCTTGGTTAATTATTATAGAAAGAAGATTCGATGGCCTCACCTAGTAGTCTTGGACCGATCGAAGCCCATCTAACAGAGCTTGGGAAGGAGGTAGCACCATTGGGCTTTGCTCTGGATCAAATCCAATCAGAACTTCATCATGTGAAGCTAGAACGGAATCGCCTTCGTGAGAAGTTCAAACTGATAGAAATTACTACTCGGGAAATTTTGACTGAGCCGCCCCAAGATTCTATCACCCTAGCACACCTTACTCTTAGGTCCTATGCTGGTATTATAAGGGGCTATGTAACGAGACCGTAACTGCCTTGTGTAATCCTTATTTTAAATATGAATTGGGATTTCTTCTTATGATGATGTTTATGAATTTTGAAATGACCGGATAAATATAGTATGCATATTTTTGATGAATTTTAGAAAAAGGATATTTTAAAAATGGTTGTGTAAACCTTAAATAATTAAAAATGTGTAATGATTTTTAAAAAATGGTCTTCTACAATTATGTCCAGTACGAAATTTAGAGTCTAATAAGATCAACTTGATTTTTGATGAATAGTAAATTGTGAATAGTGATTTTATGCTTAGGATTAGTAATGTGACCAAATGGATTAGTAATCTCACTTAAAGAAAGTTTTAAAATAATCTAGGCACCTTGATTAAGTAATGTGATTCAATAAAATGGTTAAATAACGGTTTCATTAATTATTATTCAAGTATTAGTTTTTTAAGGTGAATACTGTTTTTTAATTAAAAAATTAATTAAAAATATTTAGAAAATTATTTTCATAAAATGGATTTCATTTTTGAACTCAGAGCATCGATATTATGTTAAGGTAATTTTTGGGGATTTTTCTGAAAAAAATGAATTTTCGGTGAATAGTGAATTTATTTCAAAATTGAATTAAAAATATTTAGAAAATTATTTTTATAAAATGGAGTTCATAAATGTAATTAGGGAATCGATATTTAGTTAAGGTGAAAGTTTGGGATTTTTCTGAGAAAGATGAATTTGTTCAGTGAATAGTAAAAATGCAGTTTTAGGGTTTCGGTATGTTTAATGACATCATAATTGTGTCATGATGATGTCATGAGATACTTTAAGGGTTGGACGGCCAAGGGTGATGAATTATTGTTTTGGGGGGCCCATGTGGCCTAACTCCATGATAAATGCCAAGGGAGAGCACATGGGTTTGAGAAAAGCACATGTGAGGTGTCCCTTGGCCATTAATGCCTTGTCCCCTCACATTCCCTATAAATACCAAGCCCTCCTCTAATCCATTCGACTCCCCACTCATTCCCAACGAATTTATGGTCTCATTACCTCCCAAGGAGCCCTCCCAAGGTGCCCCCAAGCCCTCAAGGTCCCAACCTTTGAGGTTTAAGAGTTACATTTTAAGGTAAGGGATCTGACCTCTCTCTTTCTTTTCAAGTAATCTCTTTTATGCCATTTCTTTTTTACTCCATGTTCTTATGTTGGAGGATGTTCTTTTATATTCATCCTTCTGCCTATTTCATGTTAATATGATGAGAGACCCCCCTTGATCTCATCAATTCGTTTTAAGAATGTTTAAGTGGCGCCGTTAGGCTGCCGAATTTTTAAGTGGTTCTTCACCCTTCTCATTTTGAAGTTCTACTTTCCTGTCAATTCTTTCATGTTACTTTTTGTTATGTTGGGGTATGATCTCTATATCTATCATACTGGACTCTTATGTTCATATGATGAGATACCCCATTTCATCTCTTCAATTTAGTATTTTGATGTTTTAAGTGGCGCCGTTAGGCTGCCGAATTTTTAAGTGGTTCTTCACCTTTCTCGTTTTGAAGTTCTACTTTCATGTCAATTCTTTCAAGTTCCTTTTTGTTATGTTGGGGTATGATATCTATATCTATAATACTGGACTATTATGTTCATATGATGATATAACCCATTTGATCTCTTCAATTCAGTATTTTGATGTTTTAAGTGGCGCCGTTAGGCTGCTGAATTTTTAAGTGGTTCTTCACCCTTCTCATTTTGAAGTTCTACTTTCCTGTCAATTCTTTCAAGTTCCTTTTTGTTATGTTGGGGTATGATCTCTATATCTATCATACTTTACTCTTATGTTCATATGATGAGAGACCCCATTTGATCTTTTCAAATCATTTTTGTTGAAGTTTAAGTAACGTCGTTAGGCTGCCGAACTTTCATAAGAGAAATCTAATTTTTGTCTTCCTTCCATGTTTTTCATTTCAAATGGTATGTCCTTGAAATTTCATTACCATGATCATGTATCCTTCTTATTCTGTCCATATACTGTTTTATGGGTCATTTATGAATGTTTGACCCATTTTCACTCTCTTTTTAATGTCTTCTAAAACGTCGTAACATAGTCGTTATGCTGCAGAATTTTCGTCTCAAAATGCCTCTCTCTTTTTCTCAAAATTATTTTATCTTATTAAGTGAATACTCAAAGCTATTATTTCTATATGTGTATCCACATATATATCAAAATGTTCTATTATAAATTCTGGGATTTACTTACATGAGACCCACCTTCCATTTCTATGGGTTTTAAAGTGACGTAAAGATCATGTCTTTAAAGCAGTTTTTAAAACGTTATGATTATGAAATGAAACCCATTTATTTTATGCTATATGGGTTATTTATGAAATGTTTGATGATGATATATGTGTCTCACATGATAATAAAGGCAAATTTAAGGGTGCGCCCTGATAGCGCTCCAATGCATTTGGTAAAGACTTAATCTCTAGAGATGACCATTTTAACGACGCCTTGGTGAATAACCTTGGTAATTTTTAACGACACCTTGGGGATGGACCTTGGTGAAACGAAACGATTTTCAATAATAAATGTTTCAGGCACATCTTCAAGTTATGAAAAAGTTGTATTTTTATTATGATATGCCTCATGATTTAATTTTCATGCCTTAAAGTTCTTTTCATGACTTTATTGATGTATCTCAAGTTCATATGTAAAATGTTTCACTTGTTTCCCTTGTTGGGCCTTCTGCTCATCCTTTATTTTGATGTATGTCCCCAGGTTATGAGATGCAGTAATGAACCTAGGATGAACTTAAGGAGAAGCCTTTCAAGTGTTTAAGAAGAGTGTTTTTGTTCTTTTCAAGTTTTATGTTCCTGGTTTCCAAGACACTAAACCTTAAAGATCCTCGGTTTTGTAAAATGTAATGAAAGTTTATGTGATAAAAATACGGGATTCTATATAGACGGTTGATGCATCACATCCAAAAACACAATGGATTCTCCTAAGGAACCTTGAATTTAAATTGAAAATATCCACTGAAGCCTGTATCTGGCATCTGGTGACATCTCAAGACATAAATTTCATTTAAGTTGTTCTATCTCAGTACAAACATGGAGTCATGCCTGATCTAGAAAACTTGTATCGTCACCCTTAAAACATCTCATCTAATCTAAGATGAAGTTTTGGGTAACCTCTGATTCATTAAAGTTATTATATAGAGATCATCCTAGATAGTCCATCTTTGGAATTCACAGGTGAGACATCAGTAAATTGCCAAAAGATATATGCCTCAAGAATATTGACTAATCCAAAAGTATAATCCTCTAAGAAATCAAGTCATAGAAAAATGAATGGTAACCCTATGTCCATCCAAGGTATTACTACTCAGGAACCCATAAATCACTCAAGACCAACCACACCTCTATAACCAACCATTCTTCTAGATCAAAACTCTCATGGATTCTGTTTATTGAAATATAGGGGTATTTTAATGTTTTATCTTTGAGTGTGAATGATGATCCCTTAGTGTATCATGTATGATATCAATATGAAGGACATGATCATTACTAATATGAGAGTGTACTAAAAGGATATCAATATTTACCTAACTAAACATCTCTATGGGAATTCAAAATTGGTACTAACCATTTTCAAAAATAGACCCTTCACGGTTGGCCTCCCTCTATATGGAGGACAGAATAAAACATTTACAACATGACTCTACCCGCCTTAGGAGTGACCAAGTCATCATTTACTAAGAACATAAACTCACCCCTTGGCATACTTTCCATTTACAACTAACTTTGGGTCATGGACATGGCCAACATGCTATTACCAAGCACCAAAAAGAGAAGAAAAGAAAACTAGACACTTAAAATCATGCTTGATAAAGTTTATCTTGATGTATATATGAAACTCCTCTTGAGTTATATCCATGTATTCCATAGTATTTGGCATAAAATATAAAAAAAATTACTACCATATCAAAACATCCAATCCTCTTTCGAATGTCATCCAAAGTGTTATAACAACATAGTTTTCCTTTATCACCCATGTCACTCTACATCAGAGATAACATGTGATTCAAGCATAATAACTTAAGGATTAAATTATTTCACAAAAAAATATTATTTTTTATTCCATTTCATCAACTTTATGGGCACTGCATGTATCAAAACATACTACACTGATATTTCACCAACAAACTAACACACCATTGATACTATGCAAAAGCTTATAAACCCTATTCATTCTGGTATTTGATAGCCTATAAAAATAATTATCCTAGAGTTGTATTATCCCATAAAAATATAATCCAACTGATGAAAAATTAAGTTTTCCAACACTGAAGAAGAATAGTAGGGTTCACACAACCCACTATTTGGCTGACCATGTCATTGGCACGTCTAACCCACAAAAATTGGGCATGACCTAATGATCACACCTTTATCAAGGATCAAACTATTGAATGACAACCCATCAAGACAAGGTTTTCATTTCCTAAGTAACAGTCCTACTTAGTACATCTTCACCCAAAATCCAGCATTCGTATAAAAGTACTCACCAATATATAACATTATTTTTCAAAGTTCGGAGGGAACAACCAACTTTAAGCTCCACCCCCACCCCCCCACCACTGAAACATAACGCATCGACCCTGTGAGGAGGTCAATCATGATAAATAATCACTTTGATATAGATCTTATCATATATGTCCAATAAATAAAGGAAGATACCTATGGGAAACACTTGCATTACCATTGAAATGAAATCTTAGGAAAATGTTTAAACAACCCTTACACTAGGGTTAAAAATAAAAAACACACCTTAAGGTTTTATTTAAAACTTTTATCTCACTATTAAGAACACATAGTACCATTCATATGGTGAAAAGTATAGTAATTTCTTTATCTAATTCCATAATAAACCTTGTTAAAGTACTATCAAACTCCCTTTCAATGATTAGTTATTTAACTGACATCTTCTCGTAATTAGGTAATTTCTCATATAAATTTATTTTTTCCATTTTATTATGAATAATTATTCTCACAGCTGATCTTAGTCAATGAATATTTTCATCCCAATATATAGAATACACACCCTTTAGGTTGAAATTGATATTTTAATTAACTAACAACTCTTATATGTATAGCTAAAAATCATATAATAGGCCTGTTATAAATTGAAGACAGGACTGGCCAAGTAAAGTGACAGCATACATCTATATGTGAATGCATATAAGCAGCTAAAAAACATTAAATAACCATCCATACATAACATAAAATACCCCCATGGGAAAATGTACTAAGTTATATCAAAGTAAAGGCGACCTACAAGGGTCTCATTATTCCAACCTGGGTCCATCTAAAATGAGACACAATAATAGTTGATATTAATAATTATAATATCAAATAAACATTAGTGGGTTTATCATATAAACAACATGACCCAAATGACCTACATGGGCCCATTTATTCATTCATAAACTTATTTATATAGGTCATCATGCACAAAGACTAGAGATAATAGCCTTTATAAAGGAAACAAAATCATATAAATTAAAAGTTAACAGCTTTTTCATTTACACAACAACCTCAAGGTATATCAAACTCATAAATGATTGTTCGATTATATGGGTTACCAAATTACAATTTATAAAGTTTTTATACAATTTATAAATTAAAAATTGGAAACTATATAAATTCAACCATTATGTTTCAGTCCATGCAACCAATGGTCCATGGCTCAAATATGTCATAATCGGTTAATTAAATAGAATTCCACCATCAAGATATGCATGAAAAATAAAGTTTATTTTTATGTAGTCATTTTATTTGAATAACCATTAACACTAACTATTACATATAAACAAATATAGGTAAGAATAATAAATACATCACAGGATCATAACATAACACTCAAAGAACATAATCACGATCATCGGGCATCATGAAATACAGCTACATGGCAATGAATATGCCTGGCATGTGAATCTCTATGTGCCTATAATTATCAATGTAATGCAATATCCTTTCCATTCAGTGACAAGGATAAAATAACATAAATTTTATAAATTAGACAGTATCAGAGATTACACTAATCACCCAAGGTAAAATCATAATCAACTCTAATAAGAAATATCATGGACAATAATCCCATCCCTAGCCAGTTTATCTTTTCCCCAAACCTGGGTTGATCACTCCTAGACATGGATATATAAAAAAGAACTGAAATATTATTAGTCTCTTTTCTACTGACCCAAAATGGTTAGACAAAGGAAAAACACCTCTGATGTCAATTTTTAATGCCTTGGCCAGACTCACTTTAAACCCAATAGTAGTTTTGGTTACCTCATAGCCTCAAGCATGCCTCCTCATACAATAGAGGATTCTGAGTAGTACTTAGTTTTTAATAGAAGTGTGATGGGGAGAATATACCCACGTAATCAATGTATCACAATGTTATCATATAGATAAACCAATATCATAAGCATTAAAATAACAAAGTATAAGATAATAGAAATAACTGAATAAAAATTTGGACAATGCCAAAAAAAATATAATTATGCATGCATGTCTGGATGACGCCACATAAAATAATGAAATAAAATATAGAATATGATGTAGTAAAGTGCATGTATAACAAAAATCAATAAAATCCAAAAGGTCTAATGTAATGATAATCTTAAGATTCATCCCAATATTCTCCTCTTAATCTCCCATGTATAATGAACAGCGCGAGAAATAATCGATAAACTTAAACATGTAACCATGAGGTTTGTTCGGGTTCCCAGGTGAAATGGAGGCTTGAACAAGTAGTGATATATACTCAGTAGGCCACCACCAATGGTCTCTAAATATTTATTATCTATAAATATAAATATAGTAGTGCACGAGAATAACTGATAAGTAATGAATAAATAAATAATATTAATTCATAATCTGGTTCCTCAAGGAATCCTAGAAAACCATACATTATTCTTCCTTAGTTGTAATATCTCTACACACCCTCTATCATGTATATATACATATTTTAGATAATGTTTTCACATATATGCATGGACTAGTGTGGAAACATGGTTTAGTGTCAAGGAATCCACATGAGGGGATTATATATTAGTAGGGGTGTCTTACCCAGCTTCCATACCTATCAGTATAATATAAGGGATGTCATGCCTAATGGTCTTGGTAAAACTAGAAAAAGGATTTCCATGAATGAAAAGATATAACATAGAAATATTAAATCATTATCCACAAAAATTGTCAGATATATTATGTATCAAGTATCAGACCTTCGAGGGCCAGGACTTAAGGCCATTGGCCAACGACATCTTCTTAGAGCCCACAAGGCTTATATATAGAAAACATTTCTTAAAAATCTGAACAACATGGTCTAGGTCCCAGGGAAACAGATCTTGGTGAACTATATCTGAAGCTATGAATGTATACAGAAGACTTAGGTGCCATACGTTGATCCCCCTCATCTGTTCCATACCATAAGTTATCATAATTGTGGGTTGTAGGTTCCATACATCAATCCCCCTCAAAGGTTACATATCACATGTAATCATACCTAGGGGTTGTAGGTTTCATTCCTTGATTCCACTAATCACTTCCATACCAGTATTTCAAACCAAAAAACTATATAAATAGACAAGGGTTGTGTTAGTGACCATACTCAAGTATAATAATCCAAATAAAAAAGGTTCATTCCAAGTGAATATCAATATCATGAATCTTATATATAAATAGGTTCAAAGGTTCAAGTTATTATTCAATATATTTACTAATTTAAAGGTCACATTCAAGTCATTAACTTGTTCATTCTATTATATATAATATAAGGGTCATGTAAAAGTTCATTCCATCATCATTCCATATACTAAGAGATTCTAAGTATGAATAAAATTTATTAGGGGCTTGGTGAACTATCAATGAGTAGTTAACATCGTATATAAAAATGATATAATATAGGTTATGCTAGAATGCATTCCATATGAAATTTATTGGGCGAGTCAGTGCCGCCCAAAGCGGATAATATCTTGACATGGGGGGAGGAGACTCCCCAACCCACATGCCTGGGCAGTTTGGTATGGTATGTTGCTTGGTTCTTGAAAAAGTAGTGTTTATGGTTAGCATGGGTTCACTTCTAAGAGGTATCTTTCGAGGTGGTTGTTCGGACCCTCTATTTCCTTCTTGGTTTGTTTTGATTCTCGAGGACGAGAATCGGTTATGAGGTATCTAATGTAATGGTCCGGACCCTCCTGGTCCATTACTTTTCCAAAGCGAGGTTCCACCAAAACAGTGGCCCCGTGAAGGTGACACCGTGACGGTGGAACCATGACGGTGGCACCGTGAGGGTGACACCGTGACAGTGGCATCGTGACGGTGGCACCGTGAGGGTGAAACTCTGACAGTGGCACCGTGACGGTGGCACCATGAGGGTGACACCGTGTCCCCTCGCTGAGCCTTTCATTCTTCTTCCAGTGCCTGACTTTTCCACTCCCACAACGTAAGTTTTGATGTAAATTAATTCTTTTACTCCTTTTAAAACCATTTAAAACCCATAATTAATTCCTAAAAATCCCGAGGGACCTCCGTGTGTAACTGCCCCAGCCGCGTGGTCAATCTACGACCCCCGTGTCTTACGTGGTTACGCGTTCTCACCTCAACCGTCCGCGGCTCTTATAAACTAAGGGTTAGTCGTGGTTTCTCCTTTCCTCGATCGCGGCTTTTCACAAACCGCTTGTGGTGCATCGGGCGCATCGTTATCCGTAAAGTTCCGCTCCTGGCCTAAGCGTCGATCATCTATCAACAAGTAGGGAATTTCTCCTTCGCCTCTCTCTTTTGTGTATCATGCGGGGTGGGCGTGCTTTTGTTTCTGTAGAACTGGTTGGACCAAACTTAATGAAGATATTAAACAAAGATCTAAAGAATGAAGGGGAAGGGGTTTTAATTGTTGTTTCTACATTATATTGTGATTATCTTTCTGAGTTGTGTTGGCTTACGCCTTCTGAAAATTCATGGTCGTTGGTGGTCATTCTCTGTGCAGTAATGAAACCATCGTATGTTTTAAATGGATTGTTTGTAAATGTGAACTCCTGCTGTGAAATTGGTTAATCACGTATATCCGGATCAAAATTGAAAGCACCAGGATCAACCCTTCTGTGATAACTCCCGGTTAGAACACACGAAATTTGAAATCATGGAGTGTGTTAACTCGTTTAAATCTTAAAATCCCTGACTTGTGTTGGTGGTGGTAGTTGGTTGTTTTCCTTTCGGGCCGATTGCTGGAGATGTGGGAGGGGATGTGATCCGCTATTATTTTATGCCCTCGGTGGTTGTGTGAAATTGGAGGATGGGATCCCCTGTTGGTATGGATTCGGTGGTTTTGAGTTTTAAGACCATGTGGATACTTGTTTATATCACGAATTGGGGTGGAATCCTCTGTTGTTGAGAACCGGGTATGGGATTTATGGTTGTTGCTTGATTGTTTACCTTCCTGGAATTATGCCTATGCCTACTAGTTTCCCAGTAGTGCTTAAACATAAACATTATTACTGAACGTGAAACAAAAAAAGGTACAAATGGTTTGTTAGCGTGAGTCGTGACTCGTACTTGAGTGTTTTTGTGATCTTTAGGATGTCTGAAGAAAAACCTAGCTTGGGTGAGTTCTTGTTACCTATATATAAATACTTGTAGCTTTGTGTTTCTTATTCACACCCCACCCAAGTTGAGCACTTAGTGCCGAACACCCCCATTTCATGGGGGAGGGTGTTTTTTCCAACACTATTCTTAGTGGCTGGTTATTAGCTCCTTTTTTGCTCCCTTTCCCAGATAGCCCAAGTATCTTCGCGTAGGCTGTGATGGCCTGAGGTCCATTATTAGCCCAAGAACCTTCGGGCGGGGTAGTGTGGTGGTTTTCCAGGTGTGTATGGAAGGTGGTTTCCCAAGTGTCTTCAGGATGAGGCCCAGGTGTCTTCGGGCGTGGTGGTGGTTGCTCTGGCCTAGGTGTTTGCAGGCATGGTTACATGTGATAGTTGAGGCCCAGGTGTGTGCGGGAGGGATTTTGGTAGTAGGACTGTGTGTGGTTGTGGCCCAGGTGTGTGCGGGCGGGTGTGGCAGTGGGACTACGGTGAGAATGGCGGGACTGGTCCGATGCGTAGGATGTCTCAATAACTAGTGGGAAAGTGGCGTGGGGTACCCAAACATCAATGTGCTCTTATTATATATATTACTTGACTTGTGTTATTTGGGGAGTGTGCCTTGGTGAGGCCTGGGGTGGATAGTTTACCTTGATAGGTGTTTGGTTTACTCTTTTTTTCACGAGACTTTAGTACGTTCCCCCACTTGTGCACGAGAGTCTTTGGTTTTCCCTAATGAGTGTACTTGTATGCTCACCCTACGTATATAAAACTGCTTTCAGGTTTCCAGGAGGACTTCGAAGATTGAGCAGGACCGTACTAGCTTGGACCTTTGGGGCAGTTGCAGTTGCTGTTTTTCTTCTTTGGTACTTACCTTTGTAGTCTACCTTTGTACTTTTTGGCTTTCCTTTTAGAACATTCATGTGGGAATGGTTTATTTCTTTTGGTTTTACTTTTCTTTTACCTTGGTGTTGTTGAGTTTCATCATCTCATCTCTCGATCTTATAAAAAAAAGGGGTAATGCCTTCCATTTGTGAGAAATTTCTATACCCTTGGTGCTAGTCGCCACTCCGGGACCTATAAAAGGCGGGTCTCGGGGGTCATTATCTCTCCTTCAACTTAAAAAGGAAGGGCCTAGCAATCTGCTGACCCTTCCCTCCTTTTGTTGAAGGCGGGTCGTGACAGAATGGTATCAAAGGTGATGGTTGAGAGATAGGATGGAGTCTAGAGTTAGGCATAGTGAGGATTGCATGGGATGGTAAGGAAACAGTGTTGGGTGACCTTGGCGCATGAATTAGGCCAGGGAAGACCAGCAAGGACACATGATTTTAGGGCCCCCCGTGATCCGATGCAAGGACTCTGGACCTACCGAACAACCAAGTGAGGCCATGATGATTGCAGGTTAGAGACCCTAGGAAAGTTACATGCATCATAAATGACTTGTGTTCTTGTGTTTCTGGGATGTCTTGGGGATTAAGAATAAATTAAATTTTAAGAAGTTTTAAGAACAATATTCTGCACTACTTGGGCTTAAGCATTCCTTGTTTACCATGCAGCTACGGAACCTGGAAGGAGACCATGTGTGGTACAGGCAATCGAGGACCCAGAGACTAATTTGGCCGATCGGTAGAGAGCTGATCGAGAGGAAGAGGACGACTAGTGGCAGAAGACTCTTCAAGCCTTCCAGCGACAGTCCCTCGAGAAGTATGAGGGCAGCACCTCCGATATGAAGATGGAAGGCTGGCTAGAGGAGCTAGTTTTAGCCTTCAGCCTGATTCGGGCCCCGAACGAGTACTGGGTTCTTCTGGACATTAGCCAGATGCGGGGAGCAGCACGTCAGTGGTGGATGCTTTACCTAGGGGAGAGGAGAGAGTCTGAGGTGGCTTGGCTGGATTTCGAGAGGGAGTTCCAGGAGGAATTCCTCTCCTCGACGATGAAGGCAGAAAAGAGGCAGGAACTACTCTCCCTCTAGTAGTGGAGTATGTCTGTGAGGGAGCTAGGGATCAAGTTCAAGGACCTCCTACGTTTTTCTCCGGACCTCTTTCCCGACGAGGAGTCTCGGGCAAGACGTTAAGAGGAGGCACTCCGACCCTCCCTCCAGTATGCTGTTACCCCCTTTACCCTGCCGACGTACTTGGAGGTCCAGAAGAAGGCCGAAGTGGTGGAGAGGATGCATGCTCTAGGAGGAGTGTCGCGAGAGGGGATCCAGCTAGGACCATCAAAGGGGAAGGTTGTCAGCACCAGGCCTCCAGCGTCAAGACCCTCTAGGTTCCGACCCGCAGGGAGCAGGCCGCAGCAATTTCAGTTTCGATCCCCCGGCCCTCGCCCTTTTCCTACGGGCCCGGGACTGCGGTGATTCATATGTGGGATCCCTGGGCATCTCCAGAGTTAGTTCCCTGACTGGGTGCAGTACAGTAGTTGCAGTCATCCCCAGCACCCGCCCCACCAGCAGCTTCCAGCCATGCCTTTCCAGCAGCAGCAGCAGGGACATCGAGTTCCCGCTCCTCTGAGGGCAGACGTAGGAGGAGGAGGCCGACCTCAGGGCGCTCCACAGGGACCTCGACAAGGGAGTGGTCGGGGAGGTGGCCGACAGCCGAGGGGCAGGGGAGCTGGGCGTGGACAGTTTCACGCCGCAGAGGCAGCAGTTCCAGCAGGGTCAGAGGTTGTTCGAGGTACGATCAGTCTGTTTAGCACTGTTGCTTATGCTTTGTTAGATACCTGAGATTTGCACTCCTTTGTTGCACCCAGTATAGCCCGTTCCTTGGGTCTAGATGCTGAGAGACTTCCAGTTCCCCTGGTGTTGAGCACACTAGTCGGAGGTCAGACTGACTTGTTGTTCATTTGTCGGGGAAGTAGACTGATGTTAGGGCCACATCAGTCGGTTAGGGATCTTCTTCTTCTACATATTCATCCATACGATGTCATCCTAGGAATCGACTGGCTATTTTCTATGTGTGCCATCATCGACTGTTTTCGAAGAAGGGTGGTGTTCTCAAACTTGGACAGCCAGCGTGTTACCTTCACCGGCGAGCGGAGTAGTCCGAAGGGAAACAGGAGAGAGGAACCTCTCCTCTCCTTGTTGACCGAGCTAACAGTGGAATCCATAGATGCTGAAATGGTGGAAGTTCCAGAGATCGTCCGTGAGTTTATGGACATCTTTCTTGAGGAGGTGACGACTCTACCCCCTCGACGTGATATCGAGTTCGGGATAGACCTGCAGCCCGGCGCTCGTCCAATCTCGATGGCTCCTTACCGGATGGCACCTTCGGAGCTACGGGAGTTGCGGATACAGATTGACAATCTGATGAAGAGGGGTTATGTTTGTCCGAGTGCGTCAATGTGGGGTGCTCCGGTCTTGTTTGCAAAGAAGGAAGATGGTGGTCTTAGGTTGTTCATAGACTACAGGAGGCTGAATCAGGTGACGATCAAGAATCTCTACCCTCTTCCAAGGATAGATGATCTTTTCGACCAGCTGAAAGGGGAAGGATGGTTCTCGAAGATCGACCTACGGTCTGGGTACCACCAGCTGAGGGTGGAAGAGAGAGACATCCTGAAGACAGCGTTCAGGTGCACGTAAGGACACTTCGAGTTCGTAGTCATGCCCTTCGGTGTTACGAACGCCCCGGCTATGTTCATGGGGCTTATGACCTCCATCTTCCGGGAGTACCTGGATCGGTTCATGGTTGTGTTCATCGACGACATCCTGGTCTACTCTAGATCGGAGGAGGACCATGCAGAGCACCTAAGGATAGTTTTGGAGGTCCTCCGACAGCACCAGCTCTATGGGAAGTTGTCAAAATGCAAGTTCTGGACACGAGAAGTGCACTTCCTCGGTCACGTGGTATCCGAGAAGAGGGTAGCGGTGGACCCGTCAAAAGTTGAGGCAGTTGTTTCTTGGGCGCCACCCAAGAATGTGGCAGAGGTCTACAGTTTCCTTGGGCTGTCAGGTTACTATCGGAGGTTCGTACCCAACTTCTCCCGAGTTGCGGCCCCTTTGACGGCTCTGACCAAGAAGGACCAGGCTTTCGTATGGAGTGAGCAGTGCCAGTCAACCTTTATCTATCTGAAAGAGAAGTTGGTCAGTGCCCCAATGCTGAGATTACCAAAAGAAGGGGTGGCCTATGAGGTATTCTGTGATGCTTCAGGACAGGGCCTGGGATGCATGTTGATGCAGCGACAAGGGGTGATCTCTTATGGGTCTAGCCAGCTACGTTCCCATGAGTGTAATTACGCCACCCACGACCTGGAGCTTGCAGCGGTCGTTTTTGCGCTAAAGTTATGGCGGCACTACCTCAACGGGGAACGCTTTGTGGTCTTCAAGGATCACAAAAGCTTGAGGTATATCTTCTCCCAGCGGGACTTAAACTTGCGACAGCAGAGATGGTTGGAGTTCCTCCAGGATTACGACTTCGAGATCTCTTATACTGAAGGCAAGGGCAATGTGGTGGTCGATGCCTTGAGCAGGAGGACGCAGAAGGATGAGGTCCGAGAGTCGGCGGACGCCTGGAAGGAAATGGAAGAGTTGGTTGCCTTACACCTGGATGCGAGGATGGATAGAGGCAGAGGATTCCTATATCAGATGATAGTGTAGTCATCTCTGTTTCGACAGGTGGAGGAGTCTTAGTGGGGAGACCCGGAGTGTGAAGTGATGCGTGACCGGGTTGACCAGGGAAATGCTCCGGAAGGATGGGCAGAGGATGGTCAGAACCGGATTCCTTTCCAGAAAAGGTTGTTTGTTCCAGGGGTGATTCACGGCAGGGTTCTCAGTGAGTTCCACAACTCACCCCTGGCAGTACACCCAGGAGTTTGCAAGATGTACCAGGGGCTGAAAGGACAGTTTTGGTGGCTCGGAGTGAAGCGAGCAATGGCAGAGTTTGTGGCCAAGTGCTTAGTGTGTCAGCAAGTGAAGGCTGAACATTAAGTTCGGGGCGGCCTACTACAGCCCCTAGATGTCCCCGAGTGGAAGTGGGATGACATCTCAAGGGATTTTGTCATGGGACTACCCAAGGCCCAAGGGGGATACGACGCCATCTGGGTGGTAGTGGAAAGGTTGACAAAATCGGCTCACTTTCGCATGGTATGTTGCTTGGTTCTTGACAGAGAAGTCTTTTTGGTTAGCATGGGTTCACTTCTAAGAGGTATCTTTCGAGGTGGTTGATCGTACCCTCTCTTTCCTTCTTGGTTTGTTTTGATTCTCGAGGATGAGAATCGTTTAAGAGGTATCTAATGTAATGGCTCGGACCCTCCTGGCTCATTACTTTGCCAAAGTGAGGTTCCACCAAAACAGTGGCCCCGTGAAGGTGACACCGTGATGGTGGAACCGTGACGGTGGCACCGTGAGGGTGACACCGTGACGGTGCCATCGTGACGGTGGTACCGTGAGGGTGAAACCGTGACGGTGGCACCGTGACGGTGGAACCGTGAGGGTGACACCATGTCCCCTCGCCGAGCCTTTCGTTCTTCTTCCAGTGCCTGACTTTTCCGCTCCCGCAACGTAAGTTTTGACGTAAATTAATTCTTTTACTCCTTTTAAAACCATTTAAAGCCCATAATTAATTCCTAAAAATCCCGAGGGACCTCTGTGTGTAACTTCCCCAGCTGCGTGGTCAACCCATGACCCCCGTGTCCTACGCGGTTACGCGTTCTCACCTCAACCGTCCACGACTCTTATAAACTAAGGGTTAGCCGCGGTTTCTCCTTTCCTCAATCGCGGATTTTCACAAACCGCTCATGGTGCATCGGGCGCATCGTTATCCGTAAAGTTTCGCGCCTGGCCTAAGCATCGATCATCTATCAACAAGTAGGTAATTTCTCCTTCGCCTCTCTCTTTTGTGTATCATGTGGGGGTGGGCGTGCTATTGTTTCTTTAGAACTGGTTGGACCGAACTCAATGAAGATATTAAACGAAGATCTAAAGAATGAAGGGGAAGGGGTTGTAATTGTTGTTTCTGTGTTATATTGTGATTATCTTTCTGAGTTGTGCTGGCTTACGCCTTCTGGAAATTCATGGCCGTTGGTGGTCTTTCTCTTTGCAGTAATGAAACCATCATATGTTTTAAATGGCTTGTTTGTAAATGTGAATTCCTGCTGTGAAATTGGTTAATCACGTATATCCGGCTGAAAATTGAAAGCACCAGGATCAACCCTTCTGTGATAACTCCCGGTTAGAACACACGGAATTTGAAATCATGGAGTGTGTTAAGTCGATTAAATCTTAAAATACCTGACTTGTGTTGGTGGTGGTAGTTGGTTGTTTTCCTTTCGGGCCGATTTCTGGAGATGTGGGAGGGGATGTGATCCCCTGTTATTTTATGCCCTCGGTGGTTGTGTGAAATTGGGGGATGGGATCCCCTGTTGGTATGGATTCGGTGGTTTTGAGTTTTAAGACCGGGTGGATACTTGTTTATATCACGAATTGGGGTGGAATCTTCTGTTGTTGAGAACCGGGTATGGGCGTTATGGTTGTTGCTTGATTGTTTACCTTCCTGGACTTATGCCTATGCTTACCAGTTTCCCAGTAGTGCATAAACATAAACATTATTACTGAACGTGAAACAAAAAAAGGGATAAATGGTTTGTTAGCGTGAGTCGTGACTCGTACTTGAGTGTTGTTGTGATCTGTAGGCTGTCTGAAGAAAAACCTAGCTTGGGTTAGTGCTTGTTACCTATATATAAATACTTGTAGCTTTGTGTTTCTTATTCGCGCCCCACCCAAGTTGAGCACTTAGTGCAAACACCCCCATTTCATGGGGGAGGGTGTTTTTCCCAACACTATTCTTAGTGGCTGGTTATTAGCTCCTTTTCTGCTCCCTTTCCCAGATAGCCCAAGTATCTTCGGGCAGGCTGTGATGGCCTGAGGTCCATTATTAGCCCAAGAACCTTCGGGCGGGGTAGTGTGGTGGTTGTCCAGGTGTGTATGGCAGGTGGTTTCCCAAGTGTCTTCAGGATGAGGCCCAGGTGTCTTCGGGTGTGGTGGTGGTTTCTCTGGCCTAGGTGTTTGCAGGCATGGTTACATGTGACAGTTGAGGCCCAGGTGTGTGCGGGAGGGATTTCGGCAGTGGGACTGCGTGTGGTTGTGGCCCAGGTGTGTGCGGGCGGGTGTGGAAGTGGGACTGCGGTGAGAATGGCGGGATTGGTCTGATGCGTAGGATGTCTCAATAACTAGTGGGAAAGTGGCGCGGGGTACCCAAACATCGATGTGCTCTTATTATATATATTACTTGACTTGTGTTATTTGGGGAGTGTGCCTTGGTGAGGCCTGGGGTGGATAGTTTACCTTGATAGGTGTTTGGTTTACTCCTTTTCTCACGGGACTTATTACGTTCCCCCACTTGTGCACGAGAGTCTTTGGTTTTCCCTAATGAGTGTACTTATATGCTCACCCTACGTATATAAAACTGCTTTCCGGTTTCCAGGAGGACTTCGGGGATCGAGCAAGACCGTACTAGCTCGGACCTTTGGGGCAGTTGCAGTTGCAGTTTTTCTTCTTTGGTACTTACCTTTGTAGTCTCCCTTTGTACTTTGTGGCTTTACTTTTAGAACATGCATGTGGGAATGGTTTATTTCTTTTGGTTTTACTTTTCTTTTACCTTGGTGTTGTTTAGTTTCATCATCTCATCTCTCGATCTTATAAAACAAAAAGGGTTAATGCCTTCCATTTGTGAGAAATTTCTATACCCTTGGTGTTAGTCGCCACTCTAGGACCTATTGATGGCGGGTCTTGGGGGTCATTATCTCTCCTTCAACTTAAAGAATGAAGGACCTGGAAATCTGCTGACCCTTCCCTCCTTTTGGTGAAGGCGGGTCGTGATAATAAGTATTTATTTCAACAACACTTTTTTATCATTGATAAAGGTACAAATAAAATAAATGAAATAATTTAATTTAAAAAATATAAAAAAGATTTTATTAAAAAAAATTAAAAAAACTTATTAATTAAAAATTTATTGAAAAAATTAATACATTAATTATTCTTTATTAAATATGAAACATTTTATTAATTAGATAATTATGATAAATAATTTTATTAAATTTTATATATTAAATATATAGATGTATATTAATTTATATAAATATGATTTATATATTATGAAATATTTATGCACTATATTTAAATAGTCATATATTAATTGAATAATGACTTATAATTAAAAATTAACATGGATTAAAAATATTGAATAATTGCATAGCACTCGGCATAAAATTTAATGTAGTTTCATTTTTCAATTAAATATAGATCAAATATGTGTAACATTGATTTTACAGATACGTAATTAAGGCATTTTTATATACAATGCCCACACCTAAAACATATCCATATTTTCAATATTGTTATATTATTCTTATTATTAATTTTTGCAATTTCACTCTTTTTTAACATATATTCATGAACTTAAAATTGGATATTCGTTAAAAATGTTGAGAAAATATTTGTAAAAAAATATTTATAAATTTATTTATTTATACATGTACATTTATTATATTTAAACAATTATATATTTATAATTATATATAAATAAATATTTTTCAAAATGTATTTAAATAATTATAAATAAATAATTATATATATTTAAATAATTATTAAATTTATGTTAAATTTTCTTAAATATGAATATATTTGATATATTCATATTTATATATATTTATTAGAAATATATATGTATATTTAAATAAATATATGTAATGATATAAATGTTATTTTTTAAAAATATTTCTATAAATATAAATATATAACAATAAAATTATAATAAATATGTTTAAAAGGTAATATATTTAAATTATTTATATTTATATGTATTTATTAGGTATATAAAAATATTTACAATTTTTTATTTATATATATAATTATGAATCCTTGAATAGAACTTACGTAATAAGCATTGATAAAAGAATCATCATCAATGCTTTCTTCATGCTGATAAAAATGTGGCTTTATCAGTGC
The DNA here is from genome assembly GCA_963277665.1 of Viscum album. Lineage (NCBI taxonomy): Eukaryota > Viridiplantae > Streptophyta > Magnoliopsida > Santalales > Viscaceae > Viscum > Viscum album. The sequence goes on from OY728136.1 coordinate 2,095,389,615, forward strand.
TAAATAAAGTGCTCATAAGATGAAAATTTTGCAACATTATAAGTTTAGCGATAACAAAGATTGGTTTTATCAGTGGTTTTTAAGCATTGATAAAGACTTATATTTATTTGTGCTTATGTAATTATTGCTGATAAAAGGACTCTTTATTAGATATTTTTTATAAGCACCGATATAAGTGACTCGGTCTAATTAAAAATCCCTAACCATTTGTAAACCCTTCACAATATCAGAAGCCTTCCATGGAAGCCACACTCTGTCAGTACTAATACTTGGTGAATTGAAGCTTGAGTCACACCACTCGACTACATTCAATAGCTCAAACAACTCATCTGACATCTAGTTTTTGATTGAAATTAGGGTTTCTGAAGAGGGTCTCAAATTTTCTTCAACCTAGAGAGGTAGTACTTTAAATTTTCTTTGTTTATTTTTTGTTTTGTTTTTTATTTTATTTTTTGACGATGTCCTTATTTTTGGTCTGTTGATTATATACTAATGGGGTAGGACTTCTGATTTTCTTATTTTCCAATTTTGATTCAACTCTTGATTGCTCATGGAGATTTTATTGTCTCTAGACTCGCTGAGGACACATAGAGCCACATGGAGTTTTGTTGGTTTTTCTATTTTTCTTACATTTCCCAAATTGATCTCCCAATGTTATCATACATATTTTTCATTCTTTATTATATCAATGTATTCCATACATGTGAAATTTTAAAAATTGAAACATGGGATTTTATGTTTGATGGAGTTGAAGGTATGTTAAGGGATTTCTTCTATATTATACTTCTCCATATATTATTTTTTAAAATTATATGGGTTAGTGTGATAATCCAATGTAATGATTCATCATGGTAGTTTTTATTTAAATTTTATTTCTACTAGTTTTATTTATTGTTTGGGCAAAATTATTTCTATTGTGTTGTTTTCTATGCCCTAGTACTTGTTTCTAGCCTAAGGGGGATCGAGTATGTCCCTTTGACACTATCATGATATTGATTGATATTCCACCAACAACATTTTAAAATTTTATTCAATTTTCAATGGGTGTTAACATGGGTTTTCAATATTACTTTTGAAATCTATAAAACATTTCCCTCACATTCATGGATTGGGAAATAAATATACCATGAATTTTATGAGTCACCTATAAACCAAGGAAAATTTCAACTCACTAATCAAAATCATTTAAACATTGTTCATTGTTAATGTAGAAATTTATTATCAACATTCAACTCTTGAACCTCTAAATATTATATGAGCTACATTGATAAATACTTTCAATATATCCATGAAATTATTTTTTATGTAACGATAATGATAAATTCCTCATTTCATAAATTAAAGTTTCTTTATAATTCATCTAAAATTCAATACCAAGATCTTAGTTATTATTTCAATTCATACATCATGTTAGTCAATTTACCAACATTATCATCATATTATAGAATGAGAAAACTATCTATTTTTTTGATGTAATTTTTATTTGTGTAATACATTAGTAAATTCCAATTTTACATCAAGTTGGAGTACTGGGAATTTCCATGGGATGGGATGGTGTGGTGATATTAAACACAAATATTCATGAGATGTTTTTAAATAAATATATACCATTAATTGGAAATGTAATAATTCCTTAGGTTTCTATATCACTTCTTCAAATAAATTTTTTTATCTTCAATTTGATTGAATGATATTTTTTTATTCTTGTTTATCATATTTGAGTTTCATATTACTTGTAAAGTTCCTATATTATATTTCCATTTGTTTAGGAAATTTAAGAAAAAATTTATGTGGAGTTATTATTTTCTTAAATTCAATTACCCATTTTCTTCAACATACTGAAATTCTTTGAAACAATCAAATGTTGACTTTACCTTATTAGAATTGTGTATAACATTCACTTTTTATAATGAATATATCATGTGTATTTACTTATATGTTGTACAAAATTAATCTTTTATAAACCCAATAGGTTGGATATAAAAAAACCGGATACATGCTAACCATTTGAAAGAATTTATATGAATATGAAGTTAAAGTGTTCCTTAAGTTTGCAAGAGATCGTGAAAATGACACTTCTAAAATCTTATGTCTCTGTTTACATTGTTTTTATTAAAGACATATTAGTCTAGAAGAGTTGGAAGAATATTGATGTCTATTTGGATTCATTTATCAATGGAGCCAAAATAATTATTTTTTGTGCATCACTTGCAAATCTAATAACAAAACTAAGGATTCTCTATGCATTTCACTATTATTGGTTAACTACTACTTAGAATAGAATCTGACCTAAACTTCCAACCCAATGTCCTCATGATTCTATCATCCCATATATAGAGAGAAACAAACTAATTAGATTCTTTAACATAGAGATAAAATTATATAGAATAATATAATTCATCAGGTAAATGTTTTATGGAAAACATATATGATTGAAGAAGAAACATGAGAATCAGAAAATGTTGTGAAGGAAAAATATTCCAACTTGTTTAAATAATGAAAAAAATTGTGATGAAGAGAAGGAAAAGTGAAAGCTTATTGGTGATATGATAGAGATGGTGGAAAGTGTGTGAATCCTGCACATCTAATACTTGTTTGGATCCATTGATTGATAGAGATAAATATATATCAATATCATTAATTGTCTCACAGTTTCTTGACATCCATATAGTGTTCTAAACCATAATTAAGTGCACAATGAATCCTTATTTTTGTTATTAGCTTATATTTGGACTAAATAAACCCATTGGAAGGATGTAAATGTAATATTACGATATAATTTCTCTATTTTATTGAAAATTTATATAATGAAATGTTGATTTAATTTTCATTATTCCTTGAAAATTTCATTTATTTTATAATATTTATCTCTATATGTCATGCCTTTACTGGAAGATATACGACACAATATCTAATTAATCACAAAGGTAATCTTAATGTTTTTAGAGTAAAATAATTTTCCATAAAATTAATGTATTGTTTCATACATATGATTAATTTATTTCTTTTTAGTATTACTCTTATAATAATTTCTTTATTATATGGTGTATTATTTTGTACGAGTTGAGATTCTCTATCAAAATTTCATGTTTCATCTCCCTTAAAACCTTTTCACCACTGTAGTGGTGCATTTATCAATTTATTTCAAATCACCTCCACTTCCTCTGGAGGAAGAGAAACGACGCCACCTATTCTCAATCACATGGGTAATATTGATGTTTTCATAGTAAAATCATTGTCCATAGAATTAATATATTGTTTAATATTTATGTTTAATTTAATTATTTTTATTATTACCCACATAATAATTGTTTACTTTTAAATGAGGATTCTTTTATTCTAGTTGAGGTGATCTGTCCAAATTTCATGCTTTTTATTCGTTAAAACCTCTTCACTCCTACAGTGGTTCATTTATCACATTATTTCAAATTACCCCCACTACCTTTTCTTGAACAAAAATGATACTTCCTCTACTAAATCATATAGGTAATATTGACTCTTCATAGTAAATTAATTCTCCATATAATTGATGTATTGTTTCATATTTATGTTTAATTTATTTTTTTAATATTACTTACATAATAATTATTTTTCTTATACAAGTGGATTATTTTTTTCGAGTTGGGGTTCTATTTACAAATTTCATGCTTCTTCTCCCTTAAAACTATTTCACCCCTATAGTGGTTCACTTATCACTTTATTTCAAATTACCTCTACTGCCTTTAAGGGAAGAGAAACTATGTCACCTTTGCTCAATTACATAGGTAATCTTGATGTTTTCATAGTAAAATCATTGTCTGTATAATTAATTTATTGTTTCATATTTATTTTTTATTTATTTTCTTTTAGTATTACTCACATAATAATTTTTTTCCTATACATGTGGATTATTTTTTGCGATTTGGGTTATTTTCCTATCTTTCATCCCTTTCTACACCAAAACCTCCACAAACTTCATCTCCCTCAAAACCATTCACCATGAAGTGTTGAAATTTATCACTTTCCTTTAAGTTACCTCCACAACTTAATCATATATATAATCTTTATATTTTTATAGAATAATCATTGTCCATATAATTATGAATTAATTCATATTTATGTCTAATTTATTTCATTTTAATATTACTTATAATAATTTTTTTCTTATAGAGGTGGATTATTTTTCTCTAGTTGATGTGGTTTGTTCGATGTTTCTAATGCATTGTTGGCATTTTGACAAATACATTCAGTGGAAATCATGGTAACAATGATAGTTAGAATTTTTTTGAGAATTTGAGTTGTGTAGGAATTAGTTGCACCTCATTCTCACACATGATGTGACCGGTATAACTCCAATTACTTTGTTCAATCTTAAATTAAAATTAATTTTAACAAAAACCACAACGCACTCAATGTGTTCGTCATCTGTTTAAAATTAACATTTTACTTTAAAAGGTTTCACTCACTAATAACCGAGAAAACGCACTAAGATTTTCTTGATAATTTTGGCAATCATTTAATAAATTATTTGTGACATGTAGGAATCGGTATCAAGTCAAAATGATACACAATGTGATTCCTATGATTCAAAGTGTGTGTTTCAAGTTAAAAATGATATTTTATTAAAAACTTCAAGTGACGTACTCAAAACCAAAAAAACACATTCTTATTATTTTGATACTTTATAAAAAATCCATAAGTGATTTGGAATGTGTAGGAATCAGTATCACATCAATCTGATATATAGTCGGATCGATATGACTCTAAGGGCATCTTTATTTAAAATTGACATCAATTTTATTTAAAAAATAAATTGCCCAACTCAAAACTGAAAAAACTCATTCAGATTATTTTGATACTTTAGCATAATCATCCACAAGTTATTTGTGTCATGTATGAATTACCTACACCCCAATCTGATGCACGGTGTAACCGATATGAATCCAAGTGTGTGTTTTTATTTAAAATTCACATCAATTTTAGTGAAAAGGCCAACTAACCTTATCAAAACTAAGGAAACCCATTAAAATTGTTTAAATAATTTTTAAAAGGGTTTATAAGTTATTTTTATATATAGGAATCAACCACACCTCAATATGATACACAATGTGATCGGTATAAATCAAAGTGCATGTTTTAATTTTAAAATGACATTTTACTGAAGAAGAAAAGTAATGTACTCAATATTTATAAAACACAATCATATAGTTTTTATACTTTAGGAAAATGATTCATAATTAATTTGGGACATGTAAGAATCTGCCGCACCTCAATCCAATTCACGATTTGATCGGTATGAACCAATGCACATCTTTTTATATAAATTTGTTATCAATTTTAGTAAAATGGACAACTTGTATACTCAAAACTGAGAAAACATATATATAATTCTTTTGATACTTTGATAAAATGATATATAAGTAATTTTTGACATGTATTAATCAGCTGCACCTTAATTTGATACATGATGGGCCCAGTATGACCCAAAGTGTGTTATCAGCTTAAAATCTACATTTTAGTTCAAAAAGTGTCACTCACTAAAAACCAATATAACACACTCAGATTTTCTTGATAATTTAAGATAAAAATTCATAAGTAATTTTTTATGTTTATAAATCTTTTTTAGGTTAAACTGATACATGACGTGATTGGAATTAGTCAAAAGTGTGTGTTTCCAGTTTAAAATAAAATTTTAGTAAAAAGAAAACTGACATACTCAAAACCAAGAAACCACATTCAGATTGATTTGATACTGTATTAAAAATATCCACAAGTCATTTAAGACATGTTGTAATTAGTCAAAACACTATCATATTCACATTGTGACTAGTATGACTCCAAGTGAATCTTTTTTTTTTGAATCGACATCAATTTTAGTAAAATTAACAATTTCTATTAATTTATTTCTTTATATTAATACTACCGTTTGAATCATTTTCTTATATAGTTGTGTTCTTTTTCTCAACTAGGTGTGGTTTTTTGGAAATTGCATGAGTTGGGTCAGGATTAAAAGATAAAGTAACATTGATGTTTTTGAATGTATGTAATAATTTTTATTTATATAACTGTATAAACCAATATTTTAAATCTATTTAATATAGTATTTTTTTTATTTCGTATGTATTGTAAATTTAATATCATTTAAATACTATATCGGAACTTGTTTTTGTTTATATTTGGTCTTTTTTGGTGCTATGGTGTGCTGTAACATCACACTATAATGGTGATATAGTGTGTTATTGCAGCGCACTCCAATGTTGACCTTTATCACCACTTTTATAAGAATTGATAGAGGTTATCAACACTTTTAAAAGTGTTGATAAAGGTTTACTTTATCATCACTCATAGAATCACTAATAAAGGTCCATTTTATCAGTGCTCAAAGAGTGCTGATAAATGGTTCATTTATCGGTGCTAAATTACAGCACTAATAAATGGTTCCTTTATTAGTGCATTTAAAAGCACTAATAATGGTACTATTTATCAATACTTTCTTTATCACCGATAAAGGACACATTTATTATAACTTATTTAGTGTTGATAAAAGACTAAGGCTTTTAATATCACTCATGTAGTTAGTGCTTTTCTATCACTGATAAAGGCAATTTCTAATGCTCTTAATGTTCGGAATTTTAGTAATGAAATAAACCATATAAAAAATGAAATTTCAATCTTCTTAAATATCCACATGGTTTAACTACATGGTTTGGAAAACATTATGCCAACCGTATAGTGATTCTGGTTAAATGGCATTAAGGGTGTGGGCTATGAGCACGGTTTTGAAGACCCATGCACAACCCATTCAAGTCACCCCATGAAAACCTAAACCAAGCCCCATGACCTACCAACCCCTCATATGATTTAAAGAAACCATTATCCTTTATTACAGTGACCCTTGTTTTTTATACATTAACACTAAATAACATTTATCGAATACTTAAATCATTATACAAATAGATGGTTGAATACCATACCAGTCTACTTACCTTGGAAACATAGAAAAATAAACAATGGTACATAAATAATATATATTATCTCCCAATATGTTCATATTAACTAGAAACCATTTTAGAATCACCACACCTAATACATATCTTTATAACCTGGCGGAAGGAAACATAATAATGGGTGTGCTCAAATGCTAAATAAGGGTAAACAAGGGAGACATGTTAGCATAATCATGAGCATAAGGGTATGATAATGTGATCATGAAAATAGAATATAATACCCCACGTATCAAAGATCATATACATGAATTGTGGCATAAATCATGGTAGTTCATTATAAATGAATTGTAAGGAAATAAATAACATAAGCCGTGAAAGTATAAAATAAGAATAAAATAAGGAATTTTGGGAGACATATAAGCATATATAATGGTTTCCATAGTTTTTAAGGAATTATTGTCGATACCATATTAGTGGAAAAAGTCCTTTAATGAACTGGGTTTACATCACATTCCATACCTATATTAATTAACCATGTTCACTCCCTATTCCATCCCAATAACACTGAACATAGTTCATTTCTCATTCCATACATGTTTGTCTCATGAGATATAAATCCTTACCTAGTGCATTGGAGGGAGATATAGGTCCCACCCATCTCATTGGTAAATCATACATACATGTGACAAAATATTATAAATAACCATATCATAATCCATAAAATAAAATTGGTATTATAAAAATGTACTTATATCAAAACCTATGGAAAGAGATAGGTTTAATAATTATTTTATCAAAATCATAATAAATGAAAAGATGCGGGTTTCAAAAGCATATAACCAATGAAAGAGAAATGGGTTTCAAAAACATCATTCCATAGAAACATAATTAATTAATAAAAATAATCTGAATGGAAATATTGAATGATTTCACCATAAAGTAATGGGTAACACCAACGGATGTTATCTTATAAGGTAAATAATTTTTAAAGATATTTTAAAAATATTTCCTGAGGAAAATATCCTTTCTTCTTTGAGAAATGCTTTTGAAAACATAAAAACTTTTGAAAAAAATTTTCTTGGAAAATAGATTTTAAAACATATAAAGGAAGAATTTAGACCCATAAAACTTATTTAAAATCTTTTTTCCTTGGAAATGATCTTCAAATGTCTTTTGAAAATATTGTTTTTGAATACAATAGATTTCTGACCGAAGAGAGAGATGATCATATTTCACTTAAGATAATATCTTAAGATAATATCTTAAGATACCAAGAGTGTAAAAATGGTACTAATAAATTAAGATATATAAAATAAATAGATGTTAAGAAAATTCTTGATTTTTCTTGGGATATGTATCACAATATTTCATCAAAGAATCATAATCATTAAAATTCTCCAAAAGGGATGAGATTGTTTCAATAAACACTATCCACTTGGTTACAAGGGATCATACTCTCCATATAAGAAAGAGAAATTAAATAAAGAATATAATATAATTAAAATAATTATATTCAATATATAACATTTAAAATTTAAGTATATACTCCATGAGAATAATTTAGGTTCATAACAAAACATGAGTCTAAAAGAAGACAAATTGATACAAAACTATTTTACTAATTTGGTAACATTTGAAACATAAACCCCATGAAAGAAAGATCATAAAATGTATATTTTATTACCCATAAATTTAAGTATAATAAACATATAATACATTCATGGGTAGTATATACACCACACAAAAATAAGTGAGTGGTCATTAAGGTATGTATCTCAAGGAAATAAAAGTGTGATGAGATTCTCTTACCTTGTGTCTTGATTCTTGTCGTACCAATTCAAACCACTTGTATAATAAATATATATTTATTATACATATTTTAAATAATCAAATTCATATACCTAATACCGTATATTGTTTTATTACGACCTTATATTACCTGATTTTTAACCATCCTATGTTAAGGTTTCACTTCGGATAATATTTTCTTTGTTCTTCGCATGTGTCTTAATTTGTATTATATTTAATCCTTATAATTATATCATGATTATGGAATTTAAACCATGATATAAAGATAATTTATATTAATTATATTTGTTATATAATAATCTATATAATATATAAGTATGAAATGGAATATACCATTCATAGAGATGGTAAGTCGTACGTACACTTGAACGTTATTTCCGTTTTTATTTTCGTATTGAAAGAAAGAATGAAAATGAACTATATGTATATATGTATATATGTATATAATATGATTATTGTAATATTATAATTTAATGTATATCATATAATTTCACTAAAAACATCCTTAATACATTCAACGTAGTGTGTGAACGAATCACATCGCTATGAGAATGTTGTAGTCTACACTTCCTCAAAAGAAATTATCATATTTACACCAAATGGAAAGTAAAAACGGCATGTGTTTTAAAAGGAATATTGAAGCTTAAATACATAATGAATATAATATATAAAATATATAAACATACTTTTCATCATAATGTTTAATATTAGAGGTAGTAAAAGAAAAATGACCAATCATAGATTAGTGATGTGATAGTTCACTTTACACATAAAGAGTATGTTCAAAACCCATTAGATGGAGGTGTGTTTAAGTGTAGGTATAATCCTTATCCTAAAAAAATCCGAGTATATTTAAGATACTAGTGTTGTTATAAAATCATGGAATAACAATAGTGTAGGGGTGGAGAAATATAATTAGAGAAATGATCTTAAGAGAAGAGGTTACCTCTAAATCGGGTAACTTTTTTTGTTTTGTTCCAAAAGGCTTCCTTAGAAGACTTTTTTCCCAAATAGAGGATTAAAGGATGAATAGTGGAAGTTTGGGAAGTGTATTGGGTTGATATTGGTTGTACGTAAGTTCTTTGAGTGCTATCAAGAAGAGGGATATGTGGTGTACTTTTACCAGAAATCATAGTCAGAGGCAAAGCCCCTAACTATTTATTAAAATAAAGGAAAAGTATAGTAAACAAGCACCACATGACCAAAACAAAAACTACATACCATCAAAATCCAACCCCTCATCACCTCCATGAACAAAAGCTTCGTCCACAGTCACTAATTCTCATTAAGGGCTTTCGCGGTGCTTGAGGACCTTGACATACTTTCTCCAAATATTTAGTCATTCCAATGAGGGGAGTTCATTAGTAGTTTCTATACGTTTATTAAAAGTCCTAGTGGGAATCGGCTATAGAATAGAAGATTAATCCTTTCTCAATATTCTTCACAGTGAGGTAAGTATATCCTTCTGACTGCCAGACAACACCTTCTTCCCTCCCTGAACAACGTCACTATATAAGGTTCTGACCATGCCACCATCATTTTCTTTGTCAATATCAGACAAATACCCCCATATACCAAGGATCTGCATACCCTGATAAATCTATAATCAATTCTGATGGATAAAATAATTAGTTTCAATCATAGCTAAGAATTGTGGGTTTTCCACCAATTCTTTGTCTTCACAAATCCCTTTTTCTATGATCTCATTTGTTGCATCATCCTCTTGCAAAGTTATCTGGGTCTACATGTTGAAACCATCTTGCATAACCTCCTCTGCACCCTCCTACTCCAGCCATTACCATTAGCCCGACCTTTAAACCCAGTAGCACATACCTCTGAAATCCCAATAGATGTTCGATTTTCACATTCAGCAAACTCCACGTTTCCCACTGTCTTAGGCCTCCGCCCCTTAGTTAAAACAATATAATTATTTTTTCCAATCTACTGGCCTTCAGAACCATGATCACTCTTACCAGAGGTACTCCTGTCAACAACCTACTTCACACCATCCCCCACCCTCAGATCAGTTTTAAGCCTGTCAAAGACAACATAGACCCTCAGAATGGAAGAGGCCACTGCCTTTTTTCCCACTGACACTTCACCTCAACTCTCAGAACCAGACTCCTTGCCAATAACCACATTGGGAAACTGTGTATTCCCCTTTCCTATCCTCACCTTCGGAGCAGACCTCCAACTCCTACCTTCAGCATTACACTGCAACTCCAGATGCCCCAGACGGCAACATTTTGAGTAGTAGCTAACCCAGGATTCAAACACCATAAACTATTTCCATCTAAATCCTATGCCAATAGAAATCCATATCCAATCCACCGAGTGCTTCGACAAGTCCACCTCAACATAGATGTGCGGATTGATGGGGTGACTCACGGTAGATGTGCGGACATCAGAACAAGGGAATCAGCCCACCATATTTCCAATCATACGGATAATCATGGGATTTTGAAAGGGTAAAGAAAGATGACGCTATCTTAACCATATAATGGGTTTTGGACAAGTTTATAAGTCATTTTGGGTCTTAAATGTAAGGTTTAGTCATTATTTAAGCATAATTTTACCTTAATCGGTGTAATTCATTTTAATTACTTTCACTAATATTTTCAGTAAAAAAATATTTTAACGTCATTAGATATTATAAATTATGATGATTAAAAATATGGAATCCATTTTTCAAAATTATAATCACTTAAGTGGAATAAATTAATTTAAAATTAATCCCACTGATAGGATGACACTGTGGGTTTTAAAGTAAAAAAAACATCCAAACTTTTTCTATGTTTTTATACACAATTTCTAAGTGAAATTAATTTCAATGAACTAAATTGGATTAATTTATAAAATTATTACCAAATTAAACTATGAAAACAATTTAAAATATAACTTAATATTATAAATAAATTAGATGAAAATGAAATTTTGAATTAAAATCCTGTATTTTTTCACTATTCATCCAATAATGAAGTTTCTTTGAAGAATCCCAAAAATTTTCCCTAAGATTTTATTGACATTCTAAATTTAAAATTGAAGTTAATTTTATCAAATTCAATTTTTAAATATGTCTAAAATTAATTTAATTATTTTTCACGGAAGGGCAATAAAAGTATTTCATTTGAGAAAATAGTATTTTTAAACATATAAGGACTTTACAAAAAAATATATCTATCATCATAAAGGTGTTTTATTTATATAAAAGCATTAAAAAAATATTTTAATATTAGTTATCGCTATTCATATTACTGTGTTTGACTATAGGATTATAATTATATCACTTAAATAATTATATTAATAAAAATATGTATCATAGAAACTTTTTGTTTCTTGTAACGTATGCCAAGTAAGTATTGCATATTGTGTACACCATGTTAGTGATTCATGTTACATAAGCTAAGTCAATGTTTCCTATAACATACACCAAGTAGAAATCTAGCCTTTATGCTCTGTATAGTGAAGCTAAAATTTATGTTGTTTGTAGTGCACGATTAATTTGGTGTTGTGTATAACGGAACCCGAACAATGTGATTTAATATAAAATAAAGTATTTTCAGTGTTACTTGAAATGAAAAATATCATAATGGTTAAAAAAAATTAAAAATTTAATTCAAAAAATATCGGGGTGTTACATGCTACCCCCTTAAATAAAATTTCTCCCTTGAAATTTTTCTGGGTTATCAAAGATTTAATACATTAAATTTTAATTCATAGATACCTGTATAGAAAAATTGATACTAAAAAATACATAAAAAGGGGAAATTTTGAACCATAATGGTTACCCGATGTAACATATAACAAGGTTTTCATATAGTAGAACATAGGTTAGGAGTGAGGATTAGACATGGAGGAAAAGAAAAAATATTTATAGGTAGTGATTGAGGTCATCAATCAAAAACAAGTGACTGATCAAAGAAAATATGAGGTCCTGAAAGTCTTATATCTTTGATGATTTATAAGGAAATTAGTTCAACAAAAATTAAGTTATTATGAAAAAAATTGATCATTTTTACATCTTTGAGTAATTCTTTTATAGACCAAGAATATAAAGAAATATGATTATTTGATATATTTCTATAAAAAAAATTCATTATTTGGTTATGCTTTTAACTCTTTCTAATTCATCCATAACTTCACGAAATGGATGTCCAAAAATTAAACTTGATTACTGAAGCACTAAAATACATTTTTAGAATACATTATTGCCCATAAAGAAAGAATATTATAACTATTTATCAATAATTATAATTAGAAACCAATATGGTTAATACATTAATCTATAAAATGAAAATGTAAAACTATTGTTTCATCATAAATAATTATTCATAAAAAATAATTATGCATTAGTCTAGAGATTTTGTAATCCAATAGTAGGCATGACACCCTTATCGTCCTTCAGTCATGGGTTCAAGACACACGACCTTGCTAACCTTGATTGGTTATCACCTGAAGAACATTATGTCCTTTTCTGAAACCACACAAATATAATTTCTAAAATAGATGGACATCCTTGAAATAAGGTTAATCACTAAATAATCTTTTAACCATGGTTCTCAATACAATCTTAATACATAAATACTTCCTCCAATGTTTAACATAAACTTCTCATGAATGGTTAACCTTTTAACCTCTCAGAAAGATGAAAGTCCAAAATGTTATAATAAAATTAATGAAATCATCTTAAAATTGATCCCCCATATATCACAAAGTATCTCTTGGTTGTTATATTACAAACATGTGAATACCCTCATGGTAAATTATCTTGGAATATGGTAACAACATGAATTACCATAAGTCCTTTTGGAAAACATGCATGCTTCATTATTCCATAGATAACTAGATATATTCCATAAATCCAAGAAGATGTAAACTTCGTCCATTATAGCATGAAATACCTGTCAACAGCTCCTTAATTAGTACCAAGGTTATTAGTACCATCCAATTTACTTATTCATATCCCATATATTTTTATCCAAAAAACCTTATCATAATATAAGGAACATATTAGGGTTTATATTTCCCTTAATCATTTGTTTTCCATGGACATTAACTTGCCATTATATCAAGTTTATATTCCATTGGGACCATTCAACATGTTATTGTAAATCCATAGTAAAAAAACATTAACTGCACAATTATTTTATATTTCACCATTCATATAACATAATTTTTGAATCTGAAAACAAAAAACATTTATTATTCCACTTCATACATATTCCATTAATAAGGTTACATCATCTTATTATATAATAACTTTTTCCTTTAAAATTTAATTTACAGTCTCCTCATCATCAAAAATAAAACCATTACTCATACCACCTTGATGATCCTATTCAGAAGCTTTCTCATTGGGACAGTTAGTCGCATAATGACAGTTTATTCCACATGTAATGCACTAAAACCTCGATGATGCCTTAGGGAGGCTAATATTTCCATCCATTTCATTAACCAGGCTCATTATTTTTTCCTTGTTGTCACTTTATTTCGGTCCTTCTTTTCCACAGTAAAATTATATTATTTTTCCTCTAAGACATTATCTTAGGTGATTCTTTCCACATTTATAAAACAATGGAAACTGAATCTTCTTTCCTCCTTTATCTCCATCATGCGAACTCTCATTGAACTTCTTCTTTCTCTTACTTGGGGTGTCCAAGAGTTGGTTAAGGTACTCATTTTTAATAATTTTTTGTGAAAACTAATTAGACATGATCACAAAATCTTTCACTCTAGTGATCATCCCACTAGACTGCTCATTAGCAAATCATCCATCACATTCAATGTTATTCTAGTTCATTCTGGTTCCCAAAATTGACTAAAACCAGAAACATAGTGTGAGCATTACTTATCATAGCATAAAACGACATAGTTATGAAAATAAAGACATATAGTATGTCTAAATCAAGACACATTCCTTAATCTATGACACCCATGGTTCACCCAAGTTTATTCATAGCCAAATTATATTTAAATCCTTTAGAATGGTTTATGAAGAGTTTGTGAATTCTAAAATCATATCCCCTAGGAGTGTCAAACCAGGTGTTCAACAAGGCCCATTTTCATGTCCCATATTACTCCGAGTTAGGCTCATAACATCTTGTCATAGTTTTTACCCCTAGGTATATATATTGTAGATCCACATCTACTTATAGTATCTAGAGAGGGATGTATTGCTAGGAAACCACTCACTCTATCCTTTACCAAAATTCTAGGACATTTTCCTATACTTTTATTTATCTTTAGACTTGTCCTAAGAACTATCCTATGGGTTCTCACTGATATTTTCTCATCATATCTTCTAAATTTTAACTAAACCATTGATCTGATACCAACTATAATGACCCTATATTTTCATATATTAACATTACATAACATTTGAGGAATACTTAAACCATTATACAAACTAAAAACCAAATACCATACTAGTTTAGTGCCTTTGAAATCATAGAAACATAAACACTAGTAAATAAATGAGTTATATCATCTCCCACTAGGTTCTCCTTAACTAGAACCCTTCTTAGAAAAATGAGAAAAAATATATAGCTTATTAACCTAGGGGGAAAGAAACAAAAAAATGGTGATCTTAGATACTTGTTAAAGAAAAATAAGGGAGATATGTAAGAATAATCATGAGCATAAGGTTATGAGAACATGATCATGAAAATATAAGATCATTCCATTAATATCAATGAACATATACATGAATCATGGCATAAATCTTGGTAGTTCATAATTTATGAATCATACGGAAATAAAGAACATAATCCATGAATGTTTAGCATAGGAATAAAATGTGGAATTTTGATAGACACGTAAGAATATATAATGATTTCTATGGTATTCAAGGAATTTCTATTGATACAATAATAATAGAGAATATATTTTAATAAATTGGGTTCACACCCCATTTTAGCCCTGTATTAAAAAACTGATTTCACTCCCCATTCCAGCACTATAATACTGAACTTAGTTCATTTTTCATTCCATCAATTTCTATTTCTTGAGATATAAATTTTTACCCAATTCATTAGAGGTAGATATAGGTTCCACCAATATCATAGTGAAATCAAACATGCATGTTTTACAAGATCATAAATAACCATATCATAACCCATCAAATGAAATGGGAATTATAAATATGTAATCATATCATAACTTTTGAAAAAATACAAGTTTCATAATAATATCATCATTAACATAACCATGAAAATAATTGGATTTCAAAAGCATATAACTCGTGAAATAGAAATGGTTTACATAAACATCATGTCATCAAAACATAATCCATTCAGAAAAAAAATATGAATAGAATCATTGAATTATTTCCCAAAAAAGGGATGAGTAACACCAAATAATGTCATCTTATAAGGTAAATAATTTAGAAATATCTTTTAAAAGAATTTCTTGATAAAAATATCATTTCTTCTTTGAAAAAATATTTTTTATACCTAAAACCTTTTGATAACATTTTTATTTTAGGAAATATTTGAAAACTTATAAAGGAATCATTTAAAAACATAAAAAATTTTTAAAATCTTTTTTCCTTTTAAATGGTCTTCAAATATCTTTTGAAAACATTTTTTAAAACATGGTTTTTGAATACAATAGATTTTTGACCGAAGAGAGATATGATTAGATTTCACGTAAATCATTATTTTAAGTACCAAAGAGTGTAAAATGATACTAATATGTGATTATATTGTGAATAACAATATGAGAATAAAATTCATGATTTTTATTGAGAAATGGATTATAATATTTCATTAAATTGTCATAATCATTTATAATCTCAAAAAACAATGAGATTGTTTCAATAAACTCTTACCACTTGGTTATTGGGGATCATACTCTCCATGTAAGAAAAATAAATTAAATAAAGCTTAAAATATTATAAAAATAAGGAGACTCATGATATGACATGTAAAATGTAAGTATATACACCTTGAGAATAATTTGTGTTCATAACAAAACATGAGTCTCAAAAAAAGAAAATTAGGACAAAACTATTTTACCGATTTGGTAACTTTTGAAACTTAAAACCTGTGAAATAAAAAAATGGATATATTAATAAACAAAAATTTAAGAATAATAGATATAGGATAAATTCATGGTTAGTAAATACACCACACAAAAGAAGTGAGTGGTGATTAAAGCATGTATCTTGCAAAAATAAAAGTTAAATGAGATTCATTTTCCTTATGTCTGGACTCTCATTCTAATCGCTCAAACCACCTATAAAATAAATATAAATTTATTATAAATATTTTAAAGAACATATTCTTATATCTAATACCAAATATGTTTTTATCATGATCTTATATTATGCACTTGTTAACTATCCTATGTTATAGTTTCACTATAGATTATAATCGCTTTATTCTTCGCTCGTGTTTTAATTTGTTTTATATTTGGTACTTATACAAATATTATGACTAAAAAATTTAGCAAATGATATAAATATACTATAAATTAATCATATATTTATTATAATAATATATATAATATATAATTATGAAATGGAATACACAATTCATGGAGATGGTAAGTCGTACACACACATGAACGTTGTTTCAGTTTTTATTATCATATTGAAAGAAATAAAGAAAATTTCATATACGTAAATATGTATATAATATAGTTATAGTATAATTATAATTTTATATATTTCATATAATTTTATTAAACTCATCCTTAATACATTCCATGTAGTTTGTAAAAGAATCACATCGCTTTGAGGGGGTGGTGGTCTACACTTCCTCAAATTAAATTATCATATTTACACCAAATGGAAAGTAAAATAGTTGTGTGTTTTAAAAGAAATAAATAAGCTTAAAGTCATAATAAATATAATATATAATATATATAAATATAATTTCCATCATAATTTTTACCATGATAGGTGGTAAATAAAAAATGGACAATCATCGTTTAATGGGGCGGTAGTTCACCAAACACAAATATAGTATATTTGTTACCCATTAGATATAGTGTGTGTAATTTTAGGTCTAAAACATAGTATAAAAACATCCTATTATGTTAAATATACTTTTTTTTTAGAATTAAATGAAATAAAGAGAGTGGATCAGGTAGATAAATACAATAAAATAAATGAGCTTGAGAGAAGGCTTTACCTCTTAATCGGGTAACTCCTTTTGGTTTGTGCCAAAAGGATTCCTTGGAAGACTTTATGATCAAATTAATGTTTAAAAAAATAGAGGAAAATTTTTTGAAGTGTATTTGTCAGATCTTGGTAGAAACTATGTGGTTTTGGAGGTGTGAAGAATAGGTAGAGGCGGTGTCCTTTACCAGGAAGGGAAAGGACACACTTGGCATTTTTGAAAACAAGTTAGTTGTACCCACACTTTTACCTAAACAAATCATAATAAACTAACAAAACTCAACAATATAAGGTTAAGTGACGAATACAGGATATAATATTGGTTTTTTACAAGTTTATAAGTCATTTTGGGTCTTAAATTTAAGGTTTAGTCTTTAATTATGCTTTATTTTACCTTAATCATTTTAAATATTGCTTTCTGTAATATTTTTGGTCAAAAACTAAGTTTAACTTATTAGATATAGTTAATAATTTTGATTCAAAATAAGGAATCCATTTTTATAAATTCTAATCACATAATTCGTAGAAATTAATTTAAAACTAATCATGATAGCAGGACAACACTGTGTGTTTTTAAATTAAAAAAAAAAGTCCAAACCTTTGCTATGTTTTTATACACAAATTTAAAGTGAAATTGATTCAAATAACCTAAATTGGATTAATTGATGAAAATATTAAGCAATTAACCTTTTAAACTAATTTAGAAAATAATTTAACCTTATAAATAAATTAGATGAAAAATAAGTCTTGAATTAAAATCCAGTGTTTTTCACTATTCATCCAAAAATAATATTTCTCAGAAAAATCCCAAAAATTCCCCATAAGATAATTTTGATATTATAAATTTAAAAATTAATTTTATTTTAAAAAATTAAGTTTTTAAATATTTCTAAAATTAATTTTATTATTTTTCATAGAATGACATCCAGACTAGTTCATTTGAAAAAATAGATTTTTTAAACATAGATGGTCTTTACCAGAAACTATATCTTTCATTATAAATATGTTTTATTTATATAAAACCATTATAAAAAACATTTGAAAATTAGTAATCACTATTCATATTAATAAGTTTAACAGTTCGATTATAATTATATCAATAAAAACACATTTTGTAGAAACTCAGTGTTATGTATAACGTACGCCAAGTCAGTGTTGTGTGTTTCATATGCCAATTCGGTGTTGCATGTTTCATATTAAAAGTCTATGTGGAATTTAAAATACACCATGTCACAAGATAACCTCTATGTTCAATATATTGATGCTAAAATTTATAGTTTTAATAGTGCATGATTAACTTAGTGTTGCGTATAAGGCAATCCAAACATAGTGCTTTAATATAAAAAAACAATTTTCAATGTTTCATGAAATGAAAAATATTTCAAAGGTTAAATAAATCCAAAAAAATAATTCATCAAATATCAGGTATTAAATTAATAATTGGGTCCACATGGTTGACCCACATGATTTAGCTAAATGCGCAACAATAAAGCACCTCATGATGTCTTTCCAAAAACCATTGATTTTGGAGTCCAAAGCTTCTGAAACTCAACCCAAATCCTAAGATACCCATTGATCCTTAAACATTATCAAAAAAACATTTAATTGTTACAGTGATCAAATTTAAATTCTTAATATTTTTTTAGATAACATCCCATCCATAAAATTGTGATACTCAAATTATTTTATAATTTCAACCTAATCCAAAAACATGAGACCTTTCAAGATTATTATTGAAATCATCTTGGTGCTCAAATACCATGATGTCCAAGTGATAAATATGTACAAACATTTTGACTACAAGAGACCCAATCAGCAGATCTCCCATAATCTTTCAGATGAAGAGTGCCTGATAGATTTCATCTCTCTCTTTCCTACCTTTCACCTAATATATGTCATGAAGATGAGCCATAATATGTTATGCATCCATTTTATCATAAGGATTTTGAATATCACTATTTTTGGAAGACAAAGTCA
The DNA here is from genome assembly GCA_963277665.1 of Viscum album. Lineage (NCBI taxonomy): Eukaryota > Viridiplantae > Streptophyta > Magnoliopsida > Santalales > Viscaceae > Viscum > Viscum album. Next base: position 2,095,409,448 of record OY728136.1, read on the forward strand.
AATAGTAGATTTCTATTTCATCATATCTGTGTTTTAGGTAGATAGATACATCATACTCACAAGCCTCTTCAATATGAAAAATGGGAAAAGGTGACTCCGGCACATATAATAATTTTTCATGAAACTATACAATACACAACCATATAAATAACTCCTATAAATTGGGTCTATATAGGGGATTATCTTTATCCAAAAAAATCATATTGATAAATTAATTGTTGTATTGATTTTCATTTTCTATAATAAACAAATAATATTATTAGTAATTTATCTTAATTACCAAATATGTAACATAATATATTTTACTTATTAGTCTCCTACTATTTTATCAAATCCCAATATCCCTCACCATTGGATTCAAAATATCCTATCATGTAGATTTTCTTGTGGAAAGAACCCGTGTTTCAATTTTCACAACCCAAATAGAGGTCTATCAATATATTATAAGGTATTTAGGTATGAGTAATAATAAAATTAGGTTAACTCATAACTCCATGATCCATTGAGTGTAAATCTCAATCCCGAAATCCTAGACCAGGATTTTTGAACACATACATACTAGTTACAAAAAGTCTCACATAGGTGATAAACCCTTGATATAAACTAGGTTAAGTTGAACTAAAACACTATTTAAAATTCCTCTATTATTTTAAAGTAAATTAACGGTTGTTGTTCAAATAATTTGAACTACTATTTTATAATCACAAATATAATGGAAGGAGTTAACAAAAATAATATTTTTATTTGTGGGATTTCTATTCTTATTCAATAATTTTCATATTTTATATTATTACAATCTTGTTAATATTATGTAGATTTTACATTTATAATTATTCAAGGATTTAAGAAATATTTATTCATAAATCATATATTTTATTCTATCTCACATGATTATTAATTCATTTATTTATGTGTTCATAATAAATCATCTATAAATAATTAACTAAATAACTAAAATAAATATAATAAATAAATTGGTACGATATTGAGATTTATAATTTTTAGTTTTTTGGGTGTACAATTAATTGATCCTAGGCCCTAGGATAAAAAATACTAGAACCATGATAGGTGTGAGTATTAGCATATCACCTATATTTATATGTATCTCCATTATTAGTTTCACCATATTTTTGAACATGAACCACCTCCACTCTCATGATAGAACCATTATTTACATATGTCGGTGAGGGGATCCAATGTATTGGATCGGGGTTCTCATAAAAGATATTATGGAAATATAACCCCGTGCATAAATAAGAGTAGGGGACGCAACAGAGGCGCTTATTTTTATTTAACAATAATTATTAAAAACTTCCTGTAGTTATAATTAAATTAAAAGATATTTATCACATACATTGGTCAGTCTAAGTTCATGCTCATTCAAACATGCAACAATACACAGTCCTAATTTAAAAAGTATTCATTTTAATTAGTTCTTCATTTATTAATATAAAATCCCTTAATTAATAACTTAATTAGCTTATTAATTCATTAATTCATTTATCTTAATTTGTATATTTGAAGATTACTTAAGATCCCCTTATAATATAATTTTTAACAAATTAAACAAATTTAGTTTATTTAAAGTTAATCAAGTACACAAAATGAAATTAGATACAATAGGGTGTATACCCATTTAAATTTTCTATCATTTCATATGGTTATTTTTATGTACTGTTAACCTTTATAGAAAGTAACATACATAGAATGTCAGTTATTTACATGACAAGTAGTGTGTCAATCCTAGTAACTGATCATCATATTTAATACAAATGAAACACTATTAATATAAATAACATGTATTTATATTAATGAATTTATAATGTAGATAAAATGTTTGAAAACCATAAATGGCGTGTAGTACAAAATTTTATATATAAATTAATGAATTTTTTATTATTCTTTAAGCCATGGAAAACAACATGTATGCTACCTACATTCCACGTATTTTAGTTTCATTTTTTAATTAATTTTTCATATGTGTAACTAATTCACATGATTATAGCTTGATTGGAATGTCATAAGAATGAATAAGTATAAAATACATGGTCTTTATATCCTACTACTTGGCATGTATCCTTTTCTATGGTCATCCTCAAAAGATTCCTAGGAACTCAATGTGAAATAATTATGAACATTTATGCGTTACACAACGTGTATTAAATCTACATGTCCTATAAACACAAAATATCGATATTAAATGTATTTAAGTCACTCTGAGTCTTGTAATATATACATGTTGTGTACTTTGACAACACATATTCAGCAAAAATCATTGGGTGAACCATGAAGAGTTACATGATGTGTATTCTTGTTATACAATGTGTGACCCCTAAATCACATTTCATCTCGCTGGACAACACATGGTTTTTAATTACACACCATTTTTTTTTACCTCTTGGTGAGCCATGTGTCATGTAGATCTTCCAGGTATAGTTAACCTTGGTACATGGTGTGTACTTTTTAGTTACATGTCATGTAACATTATCTTTAGCTAGAATATCAGGCACCTACAATTAGGATCATTGATCATTCTTTATTTGGTCTTAACCTATTCTTAGTTTCATAAAAAAGAATGAATTAATTCAATTAGTGAAATAATTTAATTGAATTTTATATTATAGAATGAATAAAGCTAAATTAAATAACTAAAAACAATTGTATAAATTGATAAATGAATAATATATAATTATAAATTATATTATGGTAACTTTGATTCCACTTTAAGGATCCAAGGTGCGTAGTGGATGTGGTCAGTCCCATTTGCATTAAAAATTTATCATATATTCCTTTAGAATAATCCTTATAAATAAATGATTTCTACCCTATAGTAATCAATATTGTATCACCACATATAAATTATACTTAATTTATTTAGAAATTAAGAATTTATTTGTCCTATAATTATTTCTTTATTCTTGAATAGGTTGAAAACTCTTACCATATCACCATTGATATGATGGATCCAATGGTAGATTCCATCTAGGTGTGATCTACATATTCTCTAAAACTATGAAACATCACACTAAAACAATTTGGTGTTGCTACGGTCAATCCTGATCGCTTGCATCAATCATTGTTGATAACAATAAAATATTTTTCAAGTTGTGTTAGGATCATTAGAGGGATGTGGAGGAACATTCTCTTGGATATTTTGAGAATTTTAAGGGAATATATCTCTAGTTCATGAGAAAATTCATTAAAATTAATTATTATGTACAACAATGTCTAACCCTATAAATTTTATTACTGTGTGTATACAGAGCTAGGTTAAGATAATAATTACACATTGGACCCTAATTATTTTCTTAATCCATAAAGAACCATATATCGATAATAATATAAATAGTATTATTATTTTTTTGATTCTTGTATCACCTAAAGAAAAAATAAATATCATTTATTTAAAAAATAAGTTAATATTTATTTGAATGATATTTAATATATCATCTCCAATTATATACTTAACTTGTCCTTGGTATTTATCAAACCTTAAATAATGACAATTTGTTTAAATAAATAAATATCCTTGCATTATTCATCGATAAATAAATAAATACTATATTCAAAAAAAATATCAATAATAATTATTAAATATTCAACTCATGCAACAATCACTTGAATAATTGACCATTATATATAATAAAAACCCCAAAATAATCATTAAACCATATCTAAGAATAATATTCATTCAAACTTCATAAATTCAAAAAGATTTTAACTGAGTTTTTGGATACAATAATTGTGTAACCCTCTTGGATTATTTCTTATTGGTATTAGGATGAAATTTCCAAAAGTCCGCGGTTAGTATCTAAAATCATTATAATACACCCATGGAGAAATAATTTAAATAACACAATGATAATAACATATTGGGAATAATCACTATGTAATATAATCCATTTGTCTCAATATCTCCATTCAAACAGGTTGTATACTTTGTTCCATCAACCTATACACTCTATTTCTCTTCATTTGAATTTATTAAAATGAACTAGTAGACAAACAAATTTTGTACCAAGATTTAATGAGGAAGTTTCATTCACATAAAATAGCATAGATATCATCTTCCATAAATAGATGTAACCAAAATTTCCTTTACTTATTCATTAATCTCATACCACTTATTATACACCAAATGTGCCCAATTTTGTTGTTATTATATGGTTTCATGGATTTCATTAATAAATTAAATTGTATGCCTCATGGTATGGGTTTGTTAAAATATTTATGTTTATGGTTTATTATACACACAAATAGAGAAGAATATACAATGACACATATTGCAAGTGGAATTCCTATGGTCGATCTGTTCTCATAACATCCACTCTTAGTAGTTTCCAAGGGTGAAGTTTATGAAAAGAAGTCTCAATGGATTATGATCCTCTTACACTTAATATAAAATACCATCTATTTCCCTTCATATGATATCATTAATCCATTGGACATATATTTTATAATACTATCATATCACTTTAAGGACCTCATCATAACAAGAAATCATTATGACCTCATAGTGTGAAAAATAATATAATAATATTTTCATGCTAAGATTAAATTGAAGGAAATCATTATGTGATAATATATTTATTAATATTTAATACTTTGAATATATAGGTAATCATAAAGTTAAAAATTAGTTGGTTTTATAGCACCAACTAACATAGTAAATGTATCATATGAACCTCCTTTATTTCTTTCTAAATATTGGGAACTACTCAAGAACAATCCAATAATGAATAGTTCTAAGTAAGAAATCCAAAAAGTATATATTTCTATGCATGAATTTGAAACATGGGTTGAAAGGATGTGTACCAATTAGGAAAAGTCACTGGAACACTTCCAAAACCAAGTGCACAATCATTATATAGTTTTTCAGGCAATGTATCCCAACTTTATGCCTTTGATTCCACTTTTATTTTCATACTAAAATCCAATGATACCCCGAAGGTAACTCATACCATTATAATGATGACTTAATACACCACTTATAATAATCACAAAAAAACTCAAAATCAAAATTCAAACACTAAAAATCCATGCTTATTCAAGGCTTAGGGTAATAAGGTTTTAGCTATACTCTCCCCACGACTTCCTAATGAATTAATACAAAAATAATAATATCTTCTCTACCAAACATCACAAATAACATGAGAGGGATTCAACAGCCTTCGAATTTTTGATAAAACTGATTTAGGATACCATTTTTAATGAAACAACCTAGGATAACATAACATGTCACTGGACATAGCTCTCTACTAGTCCTAGAAGGTGTTCTAGATTCCAACACAATAGAAACTAGTGTCTATGTATCGAGAACAAACACTTGGGAATGGTTTCACCCTAATAAAAACAATGATAACAAAAAGTAAGAAACTATCAAGATTTCAGCATGAATCATCCATTTATTATTGTCCATGCATATACAATGAATATATACCAATTTAGAAAATTATCCAAACATGTAATAAAAAAAATAAACATACAAACTGAAATAATAAATAGTAGTGACTATTCCCATTCTAGAAACATAATAAAATTAACTAACTGAGCATTACTTTAAACAATACACATTAGAAGGAATTGTATCACACAACCAAAATTTGAAGAAACTAAAGATAATTATACAATATAAATTAGATGAATAGGATAATATAATCTAGATATAAAATTATACCAAAAACCTAAATAGATGTAATAACACGTATGTGAACCACAGTTACTCACTATACAAACCTATCTGTAAATGGACCAACCCAAACCACTACTGATCAGTGGTATCAACAAAGGCACATAAATAAAATCACAAGACAACCATACAAACTAACACATATTTTTATATATATGGCGTGAGATAAACATTACCATTATGACACTAATGAAGTGTATGTGTGATTCCTTCCATGATAAATTTCATAAATGTGAGTTTTAAAATGGTTTATAAAAATAGGTTTACACATTTAACTTAAACAATAATAAAGGGAAAACAAGAATCACATGTAAAAAAAACTATTTCCAAAAACGTGAATTATTTTCTTTTTAAAAACTAAGGAATATCTAATTTATGACCAAAATTTAATGGTAGAAAAATAAAACTAACTATATCTATAACACCCCAAAATTCAAAAGTAAGAACGTTTTATTTAATTGCATGTATGAAACAAAACACCAAACATAGAAAGGAATATAACATCATAATAATTTATGATAAATTTAATATTTTAAGTAAATATTTTCTATATATATTAATTCACAAAATACTAAGTTATATTTCAATACAAGAAAGGATGAATTTGTTTGGTACCTGACATTATACGCAAGACCACGTCTTACCAAACAATAATATAGTATTAAGATATTATTATAAAATAAAACCTAGAAATTAAATTGATGGTTATGAATAGTATTAACTAAATAGTGAAAATATATGGTTTAATTCACGGGATACCAAGTAATTAGAAATGAATATAAAAACCAATTGAATATAAAGGAAATGTTTTTTTAAAGATCCATTTTTATGATTCAAAAGGGATTTTGTATTAATAAATTAAATCAATCTCTATTAGTGAATTATATTAATTAAATATATATATAATATATTTATTCAAATATTTTTTACATTCATCTAATATATTTAATAACTATAAGATAAGAACAAATCTGATTTTACACATAAAAACCTATATTTCTATAAAGGTTGGTTTATCACCTTTTAATGGCATACTTATTTAAAATATAAATTTTGAAACAATAATAAATTTTATATATAAAAAAACTTTATTTTTATGTCATAACATCAATATTATCCTAGGGTTATTTTTTGGTATTTTTCTGTGATGTTTCATTTTTTGATGAATAGTGAGAAATACTAAATATTAATTAAAAACTGCTTCTTCGTCCAATTTATTTGAAAGGATAAATTATATTTTAAATTGGTTATAAATTAATATTATTTCAATTATACATCAATTAATCCAATTTAGTTCATTGGAATCAATTTTAATTTGTAATTAGATATAAAAACATAGCAAACTTCTGAACATTTTTACTTTAAAAACAAGCATTGTCGTCCCATATGTGGGATTAAATTTTAATTAATTTATATCAATTATGTTAATTAAATTTAAAAAAATATATTCTATGTTTGGAATCATAATAATTTATAATTTAAAATAATGTTAAATTTATTTTTTCCAAAAAATATAAGTGAATAAAGTTGAAATTATTTACAACGATTAAAGTAAAATTAATCTTAACAAGAGAATAAACCCTAAACTTATGAGTAAAATAGCATATAAACATATCCAAAACCTATTTTATGGAAATATTTATACCATATACTCCCATTTTTTGAATTTGGTACATTATTGGATGCACATGATATAAGGAATACCTCTCAATAGTGTTTACCTTTTTATGTTTACCGGAATGTCACTCCTCCACCAATATAAAGATGTATTCACCCATACCATTTATTAACATATATAAAAACCTATATATTTTCTAAACCATTATATAATAATCTCCTAAAATCACTCCCCTAAACCTAGAATCCTCACTTTGGGAATGAAGTAATCAAACAATTCCATTTGTGAAACGATAAGGAGTTACCCAAAAAAAGAGGCAACATTCTTCAACCATCACTTTTGTGTTATTTATTTCAAATAACATTAAATTATTAATACTCCATGACCATATAATAAATTCATTATCCAAACTATATTTATATGTTTTATGTTAATGGTTTGACCTTCACTTACACACACTGTAAGAACCCAGATTTTCACTCAGGTGTGGATCCATAAAATTTCATTCTAAATGTTTATTTTGGACCTAATATGGATGCCTAATGAGTTAGAAAAGGTCTCAGGGGTATATGGAGAATGTTTTGTTCCCATAACCCATCTTTTGGAGGAAATTATCCATGTTTTATAGTTAGTGCATGTTTGGCACACAGTTTGGATAACCGTGCAGATGGAAATTTCTAGACAAAACAAAATCACACGGTTGGCAGACGGTAGTGCAGAATAACCGTGCAAGTTCCCCTTTAACCCAGGTACCCATGAATAGTTTCCACATGTTTTTTCAAACAGTGTGGACAAACCATCTACAAGGTAATTTTTTGGGTAAAATATCCAATTCTCCATTAATGATCTGACTATTCCCCCTCCTTCTTCACTAATCTCAGTTTATACAGTTTTTACTACTATGTCTATCATATTAGAGATTTTTGAAGACCTAAAGTAGGAATCAAGAGATATCCTTCCTCTAGGATATGTTCGAGCTTCCGTCCATCACGTTGGATGTGTAAAGGTAAGTAATTGAGTCTGTTTAAGGCTTTCGTCTTATCTCTTTATCTCAACCTAGTTATCAGGGTATGAGTGTTTTTCTTATTTTCTTAGATATTCACTTATCCAATACAATTAAAGTTCTAATACAAGAAGTATATAGTCATACAAGCCTAATGTGGGTGGTCCATAACTCATCTCTCATGTCTATTGATTTTGGAATTGTCATGTGGTCCCCACAGATTTCATCAGGAGTGGTTTATAGAATTATATTCCATGATTAAAATAATTATAACTATATGGATATTATATTTCAATATATGTTATTATTTTTTGTGGTTACACCCACAAATCAATCCATCCCATGTAGGATGTTATTTTATAATTGGGTTTTTAGTATTTAATGTGTTTGATCCACCGTTTGGGTGTGAGTTGGATTGAACATTCTAAGTGTAATATTTCTTATATTAAATGGATTGATTTAAATTGTTAATTTCATAATGGAAAGAACCATGTGTGTTTACCACTTGACCCATCCAATGTAAGTGCTTGATAATGATAATTAGATTTGAAATGGAAATTGGAAAGTATACTAAGTATATGACTTGACTGGATTAAAAGTGAATGATCAATAGTTTTTATGTATATTGAAACCCTTTCCACATTAATGGATGGTAGCGGAATGAACCTTAATAGTTGAATATTCCTTAAATGGATTTAATAAAGGTTACACGCTACTTGACCTTGTCACACTAATGAAAGTCAATGCTTGAACCAAATGGAATTATTCATTAATTATGACTTGATTAAAAGGTTTCATACTACTTGACATTATCACACTAATAAAAGGAAAGGCTTAAACCAAATGAAATGTTACATTACTTCATAATTAAATAGGAGTAGCCTAACCCGATCTCCACTTGGATTCTAATTGGGGATTTCCATGAGCACTTAGGAACACCATTATGATTCAAGGATATGACTTTCATAGGTTGAGACCGACCTAGATCAGGATCCTCATCTATTCTTGGATTCTTGGTATGGCATTATAGGATACCCAAAATATTATTCAAGGAGTCCTTGGATATACTCATGGGATCCAAATTTGACATATAGGTGCCATGCTTAGAACCCATAGGAACCTATCTCTATTTAGCCCTATTCTACCTTGGATGATCACCTTGGATTTGGTAGGTATCTTATTGTGAAATGTCGTGGAATATTCTCCTTGGATTACACTTCTACCCTTATCCCGACTATAGTTATTACTGAGTTGGTTACCCTTGTGGTCTATGTTTCATTGGTTATTACCTTGGAACATCATTATTAAATGTCATTATAGGTTTCCTTTTCAAAACATGGAACCTTAACTATTGTTAACGGGGTAATTTTTTATAAACTGGTAAAAAAATATTAATGGATTGGTTATGTTCATACGCTAGTTGAGGTCTAAATCAAGTACTTGGGTATTTTGTTACATTGTGGTGATTTACGTTATATATGAATTTTTTCACACTATTACATTTCCACTACACGGGCTGGATGTTATAGACACCATTGTTGCTGACCCACTTAGAATTATCTCAAACCCTCCCTAGGCATCGTTTGGTACTCGAAGTAGAATACATGGTTGAAGGTCTGGGCAAAGGGAAGCATACAGCTTCAAACAATTGATTGTTTGTGGCTTAATATGGAGCATGATAGTAGATAACAGAGTCGGAGATTGGGAGGCTTGGGATAGTCTTTTGATTCCTTTATACATTTTTGGAACTTGTTATTCCAATTATCATATAACCATTTTTTCTAATTTTCTAGTGACATAACATATCATCATCAGTTGTTGTATGCTTGGATGTTATTCTAGTTATTTCAATTTTTGATGTTATTGTCTCTATTTTCTGTTGTACCTTCTATTTAATTATATTTCTTCTACTATTTACCACTATTTATAATCATACATTGCACTAAAATTTGGTAGTAAGGGCATAGTCTCTCCATGGACACATAGTAGGCCCTCATTGCAAGTCAGTAACCACAGGCAATCATGGAGATGTGATTGAGGCCATGTGGTCCACCGGTCTCGGGGCACATGTTAAGTGGAATCTGGGTCCAGGATGTCATAAAGGGGTATCAGAGCGAGGTTTTCCTTTCTTTCATTACTATTTGGATATAATAGATTGGATATTATGAATTATTGGGACATGGTCATAAGTCATGCTTGGGCATCACGAATCCATGTTAAGGGAAAAAACCAAGTCACCTAAAATTATAATTTTTGTTCTACTTTTTCCTATCATAGTTGATATTATTTCACCATTGGGTGATACACATGTTGTGTGGAGTTTTGTATTATTAAACTTTTTGAGGATTTTCTTTCATCCTTGTCCTGATGATATGAGGTAATGGAGCATTGATACATGTATCATTATAGGAACCTATAATTTACATTTCATGCATATTGTCATTCCATATAGGTGCATTTCACTTATTTTCATTGCTTGATATGGATGTGATTGTTGAGTGATGTTGTGGTAGTTATCTTGTACATGTATTTATTTTGGTTGTGATTGAGTGATTTCATGTCTCAATTAATGAGGTGTATGGGCCCTCATGGATTGGGATGAGTAATTGATCTAGTCAAGCCATTATTCTATAAATAAATGGGTGTCATTTCTAGTGATAGGTGTATAGGAATAGATTCACCAGAAATGGATATCCATTATAAAGTGAATCATGAAATCTAAAATGAAATGGTTTTACATCCTTATCCTACATTGTTATGTTTATTAAAGGTAAATGAGTGAACCTGTTAATTAAAAGTAAAATGAAATGAAACTTATACTTGAGAACCAACTGATACCTAGCTGTCTAAGAAAGTATTTGGGGTAGTATGCCTTGGGTAGTGGGTTTTCTTACATTCAGCTTCTTCTAGATATGCTATCTTTCTGCTTCAATGATTGTTCTGAGGTGCGTTCTTGGCAATTATAGACCAATGTCTCCATGGCATCCTCATATTGTATGCCAGGAGGGTGGCGATGACCATGCTTCAGATTTGGTGGTCCCTAAGCCGCCAATATTACCTCCATGAGTGCAACATGAGGAACCACCTATTGTACTTTATTTGGTAACTAACACCCAAGTCCATGATTGTTTCCTATATTAGATGCAGTCTATGCATGGTGCTTCATAGCTTGCACCTATAATGGATGATCTAACTCATGAGTTCCAGCAGTAGCATCATCTTACTTTCTTAGGGGATAGAGGACCGCAGGCCACTGAGTCATGGATAGAATCCACCCTATATATTATTGATCATCTAGAGACGCCTCCATAGTAGAGGGTCAAGATTTCAATGCTTTGGGATTTGGCCAAGTGTTAGTGGGATGTGACTTCTAAGGCTGGTCGTTTTAAGGGTATGTCATGTGTTGATTTCTTGACTACCTTCTATGATCATTTATTTCCTCGTATGATGGGAACTAATAGATCCAAAGAGTTCATGAATCTCAATAATGTTTCTATGTCATTGATGGAATATTCATTGTATTTCATGTAGTTATAGTTCCTTGAACCGCTCCTAGCTGGTGATGAGATTTCAGGTGATAGATTCTTTTAGGATTGGATCCGGTACTCCATTCTTATACAGGTGAATGTATTTTTCAAGAATACATTTTATGAGATAATCAATCAGGTTCTTATCACTGATAGAAACCTGTGTGAAATCAATAGTACCGGCTATAGAGGATCAGTGTCGTGATAGGCCAGTAGTTCTTCTGGTGGCAGGAAATGTTTCATCAAGGTTTCTCATCAGGGTAGTGATGACTAGAATGCCCATTTCAATAAATCTAAAGTGTCTCATCTATGTGAAAGAATGGGTAGTTTTAATCCTCAATGTGATAGAGACACACTGGAGTGTTGGGAATGTAGTTGTATGGGGCATCTCAAACATTTCTTCAGGACCTTTCCACTAGTCTCAAGTGGGAAGGTATCTGCGCCAGCTCCACCTTCAGGAGTGGCTTCTTCTATTCCAAATCAAGAATGGAGATAGAATAGCACCGGTAGTTCTAGATTAGAAGGAGTCTATGATCATGGTATCCAGAACCCAGATCACCAGCAGTTCCAGTAGAATTGTTATGATAGTGGCAGTCCATCTGTTGCATAGGGTCATGGATTAGGCTAGTTGAATGCATTACATCTAATACTCAGGGATCAGGATGTAGGGCCATATACAATACGAGGTAATATTTTGGTGGAATCTAATATAGTATCTAATTTATTTAATACAAGTTATTTAAAATCTTTTATCTCTATATCTATCGTGGAAAGTCTCAGACTAGAGAAAGAGTTTTAATATAGTGTAATGAAACTAGATACATTGTTAGGGGTATGAACAGAGGGAATACGCTAGTGTAGGGACTTTCCCCTTGAGTTAGGCAGTTACCCATTCATACAGAACATTTTTTCTTGATATTATGGGCTTTTGATATAGTAATTAGGATGGACTGGTTGGTTTACTATCACGCTTTTGAAGATAGTAATCACTATGAGGTATCATTTATGTCACCATAGGGAATTAGTTATCTACATAATGATGGGAGCAGTGTCTAGACTGGTAGAGCTAGACCAGAGCATCATGGGCTAGTTAGAGTGACTACTAAAAATAAAAATCTCTTTATGAAGGATTAGGTTTTACGAAAAGCTGATTTCCCTCTATTAATGGATAATTTCATGGATGTGTTTCCTAAAAACAATTTTTGGCTTACCTATTGAGAGGGAGGTAGATTTTACAATCAATCTTATTCTAGGAGTAGCTCTAGTTTCCATTCCTTCATACAAGATGGGACCTATTGAGCTTTAGGATCTCAAACATCAGTTAGAGGATTTGGAGTCCAAGGGTTTTATATGTCCCATAAATTTTTCTTGAGGTTCGCCTATTATTTTTTCAAAGAATTTGGATGGAACATTACATATATACGTCGATTACAGAAGGTCTAACTAGCATACGGTCATGAATCGATATCCACTACCTTGAATAGATGATCTCTTTGACTGGATCCAGGGATCTCGATCTTCTCTAAGATTGACCTGATTTCAGGTAATCATTAGGTGTGAGTTATATCGTCTGACCTACCTTGTACAACTTTCTATAGCTAGTATAGTATATATGAGTAACTTGTTGTTCCATTTGGCCTTACAAATGCACCCTTAGTTTTCATGGATCTGGTGAATAGGGTGTTCCACCCCAATTTGGATTCTTTTTTTTGTTGTATTTTTGGACAACATCATGGTATATTCACACACTCGTAGAAAACATGAAAAACCACTTGAGATCATTATGAGTACAAATAGAGAGCATCACCTTTATGTCATGCTTGATATGTTCCACTTATGGATTGAAAAATTCCACTTCTTGGATCATATGATATCAAAATCAGAAGTATCTGTTAACCCTGAAAAGGTTAGTGCTGTAGTTTCCTAGGAGAATCCCAAGAGTGCTTTTGATATACAGAGTTTCTTAGGGATGGTTGGTTATTATAGTCATTTCATACAAGACTTTTCCTACCTTAATTAACCTCTTAATAGTCTTACAAATAATGGTATCAGGTTTATATAGTTAGTAGAATGTGAGAAATCCTTTTAGTATCTAAAAGGGAGGATTGTATAGGTACTTATTCTGAATCTTTCAGAGCCTGGGATAGGTTATACCGTCTTCTGTGAGGCATCAGGAATTGGCCTAAGAGCAGTGATGATGTAGGAGGAAAAACTTGTTGCATAGGAATCTTGGTAATTTAGGACTCATGGGATAAATTACCTGATAAACAACCTTGAGCTAGTAGCAGTTTTCCAAACCATATGTTGTTGGAGACATTATCTATTGGGTGATGAATTTGTGGTGTACACGGACCTCAAGAGGCTAAAATATAACTTTTAACATTGTGAATTTAACCTCATACAGTGTATATGTGTCAAATATCTACAATCCTCTAATTTTGATATTGCTTATAGGACTGGGTACAGAAATGTGGTTGCATATGCACTGAGTTGGAAAACTCAGTCATAATTAGTACAGGAATCCATTGATGAATAGAAGTTAATGGACCTATTTTTTGAGATGAATCTATAGTTTCATGGTAGTCACAAGAAGTCTTATATCTCATCCTTACGAGTTACCTCTTCCCTCCTTGAAAAGGTGATGGGGATAATGTTTTCAAATCCTAAAGGCTTGGTTATCCATGAGAGTATATTAGGATATAACCCACCTCCAGAATGGTCTGTGGATAAAGACGACATCATGCATATATGTGGACATATCCAGGTTCCTAAAAATATTAAAGAGGAGTTTGTTAAAGAGTTTCATGCCTCTCATTGGCTGTTCGTCCAGGAATCTTGAATATGTATTGATATGGGACACCATTATTGGTGGCCTAGGATGAAATGTTAGATAGCAGGCTTCGTCACTAGGTATCCCACCTATCATCAGGTGAAGGTAGATCACCAAAGACTTATGAGCTTACTATAGCCACTTCCAGTTCTATAATGGAAATTGGAAGATATAGTTATGGATTTTTTAGTCATATTACCTAGGTCATTGAGGGGTATTGAGGATATATGGGTAGTCATTGAACGACTAAGGAAATCATCCCACTTCATTCCTATTTGGGAGAATTTCTCATTCGATTATATGGTAAAACTAGCTATTTGTGAAATCATATGACTCGACGGGGTTCCTTGTACTACCGTTTCATATAGGGATACTTGTTTTACATCACGGTTCTGAAAGGGATTGTATAAGGGTATGGGAACACAGGTGATTCAAAGCATATCTATTCACCCTCAGACCGATGGACAATCAGAACAGACAACACATGTTATACATGATAAGCATTGAGCATGTGTCCTTGATTTTGGCAGTTCATGGGAGAAGAATATCCCTCTTGTCAAATTCTCCCATAATAATAGCTTTCAGGAAATTATTCAGATTAATCTTTTGGAGTACTTATATGGTAGTCCATTTAGTTAACCCCTGTGTTGGATAGAGGAAGGTGTGGTATCTCTACTAGGTCCCCATCTCTTTCTGGAGACTTCAGAGCATGTTCAACTGATCATAATGTGTATGACTACTACTCAGTCTAGACAGAAATATTATTTCAATCTTCATCGACTACATCTAGAGTTCTAGGTTGGGGATCATATTTTTCTTTGGGTATCACCTAATATAGGTTATAGAAGGTTATGAAAATATGGAAAGTCATCGCCTCGTTACGTAGGACCATTTGTGTTTCTAGAGAGAGTTAGGCCGGTATAATATCGATTGTTGTTACCTCATAGGTATTGTTCCATGCACAATGTCTTCCATGTTTCATATATTCACCAATATCATGTTGATATGTATCATACTTTTGATCCTGAGGAAGTTGAGTTAGATGTTTATACTACCTTTGAGGATTATCCAGTACACATCATTTACTGGAGCACAAAGGCTCTCTAAGGTATGTTTTCCCCCTAGTATGGTTTTTATAGAAACATGGCCACGTTCAGAATGAGACCTGGGAGAGGGAGGCTGACATATGTACATAGTGGCCAGATTTTTTCTCAGACAGTATTTCTCCACATTGGAAGGTGAATTCGGGGACGATTTCTCTTAAGGGGGGGAGACTGTAAGATCTCGGTTTTTCACTCAGGTATGGATCCATTAAATTTCATTCTAAAACATTAATTTGGACCTAATATGGATTCTTAATGCATTAGAAAAGGTATCATGGGTTTTTGAGGAAATTTTGGAGCCTGGAACCCTTATTTTTTGGGGAAACTGTTCATGTTTCATGGTTAGTACATGGTTGGCGCACAGTTTGGACAACCATGCCGATAAAAATTTATGGACATAACAAAATCACACAGTTGGTGCATGGTCGTGCAGCCTAACCGTGCAGGTGACTAATCTACCCAGGTACACATGAATGTTTTTTTCATGGTTTGTCAAGACATGTATACAAGTCATCAATAGGATAATTTTTTGAGTAAAATGTCCAATTTTTCCTTAATGATCTAATTATTCCCCCCTCATTCCCTAATCAGATATTATGCAGGATTTACCTCCATGGATCTCATTTTGGAGATTTATAAAGACCGAAGGTAGGAATAAAGAGATCTTCTTAATCCAGGATCCATTCGAGAATTCATTAATCATGTTTTATGTGCAACGGTAAGTAATGAAATCTATTTAAGTCTTTCATATTCTCTATTGATCTCGACCAAATTATTGGGGTCTGGGAATTTTTATCTTTTTCCAAGATCTACTTAGATTTTATCCAAATCAAGGGCCAATACCATAGAATAATAGCCGTACAAGCCTAAGGTGGGTGGTCTATAACTCATCCCTCATGTTCGTTGATTTTTAAATTAACTTGTGGGGGCACCAATTTCATCGGTTTCCATTTAAATAATTTATATTTCATGATTATAATCATTAGAATTGTATGGATATGTTCTTTATATATATTTGATTAATTGTTAGTTTTTACACCCACAACTCCATCCATACCAAGTAGTATGTTATTCCATAATTGGGTTTTTAGTATTTGACATGTTTGAGCCACCGTTCAGGTGTGACTTGTCTTAACCTTTCTATGGTCTGTTTTCCTATATTAAATGGCTTGATTTAAATTTTGAATTGCATAATGGAAAGTACCATGTCTGTTTACTAGTTGACCCATCTCAGGTAAGTCGTTGATATTGATAATTAAATGTGAAATGGAAGTTTTCAAGTATACTATGTATATGACTTCACCAGATTAAATGTGAATTACCAACATGTTTCATGTCTGTAGAACCCCTTTACACATTAATGGAAGGTATAATAATAAAACTTAATTATTGAATATGTCCTAAATGAAATTAAAAAATTCTACATGCTACTTGGCCTTATCAAGCTAATGAAATTAAATTCTTGAACCAAATGGATTTATTGATTAATTATGAATTGATTAAAAGGTTGCATGCTACTTGACCTTGTGACACTAATGAAAGGAAAGGCTTGAATAGAATAAATGTTACATGACATCATAATTAAATAGGAGTGTTATGACTTGAGTTCGCCTTGTATTCTTATTAAAGAATTCCCTAAGAAATCGGGAACCTCATTCTGATTCAAGGATATGGCTTTCATAGGTTGAGACCCACCTAGATCCAAATCCTTGTCTATTCTTGGATACTCAGTATAACACCATAGGATCCCTTACATAGTATTAAAAGATTACTTGGATACACTCCCTGGATCCTTCAATGAAAATTAGGTGACATTGTTATAACCC
This sequence comes from Viscum album, assembly GCA_963277665.1. Classification (NCBI taxonomy): domain Eukaryota; kingdom Viridiplantae; phylum Streptophyta; class Magnoliopsida; order Santalales; family Viscaceae; genus Viscum; species Viscum album. The sequence goes on from OY728136.1 coordinate 2,095,427,044, forward strand.
AGAGGGCCCTATCTCTTCTTATACCCATTCTACCTTGGATTATCACCTTGGGTTTGTTAGATATCTTATTGTGGAATTTCATGGAATATGCTCTGTGGATTACACTCTTACCTTTAGCTAGGATATAGTTATTATAGAGTTTGTGACCGTTGATGTCTACGTTTCCTAGATTTTTACCTTGGAACTTCATTATTAAATGTAATTATATGTTTCCTTAACATAACTCGGAACCTTCACTATTGTTAACATGTGACTTATATATAAACTGGTAATAATCAATTGATGGACTGGTTATGTTCAGACGCTAGCCGACGACTCAATAAGGTACATGGGTATTTAGTTACATTGGGTTGCTTTACATTATATATGCATACTTTCACACTATTTCATTTCCATTAAACATGTCATATGTTATAGACACCATTGGTGGTGGCCCACTGATATTTATCTCACACCCTCTCTGAGCATCATTTGGTACTGGGAGTAGATCAGATGATTGTAGTTGTTGAAAACGGGAAGCATACAACTTCAAAAACATGATTGCTTGCTGTTTAGCATGGATATTGATAGCAGATGACTAAGACAGAGCTCAAGATACTTGGGATAGTATTTGTATTCCTTTATACATTGGTGTAACGTGTTATTCCTACTGTCTTATATCCATGTTTTATAGTTTTCTAGTGACATTACATATCATGATTAGTTGTTGTATGCTTGGATGATATTCAAGTTTTTTCAGTTATTTATAATTTTGTCTTTATTTTATGTTGTTCCTTATGTTTAATTATATTGATTCTGTTATTTAACCATGTTTATAATCATCTGCTATGTTACACATTGGTAATGAAGGCATAGTCTCCCCATGGACACACCGTAGGCTCTCGCTGCTAGTCAGAAGCCTCTGGCATTCGGGGAGATTCACTCAAGTTCATGTGGCCTACTATTCTTAGGGCACCAATTAAGTGGAATCCAGGCCTAAGAGGTCAAACACACTTCCATCAAATGGGTAAATAATTTTTTTTCAGGGGTATGGCGGTCTATCGCCTCGATATACGATGTCGTTAATTTTTCCTTTACCACTTATCATGGTCGGTGATTATGATGGAAAATAAATTTTTATATAATATATATGATATTTAATATTTATTTATGATACTATAAAATTTATATAACACAGACCTTTATTCATTCCATTTTAAGGGAATATGATAACATCGTTTGTGGACAAGTGGACTACCACCTCCCCAAAGTGATGTGATTCATTCACGCTACACTTGGAATGTATTAAAGTTGATTATAATAAAAATATTTGAAATATAAAACATTAATATGATACTTTAATTATAATACACATACATATCATTAACTTTTCATTTTTTTAATTTGAGAAAGAAATGGAAGCAGTATTCATGTGTACGTATGACCTACCATCTCCATGACTAGTGTATTTCATTCCCTAATCTCCAAATTTTATAGATTTTTATAAATAAATATATACTAAATATATATAATATTTACATAATTATTTAATTTTTTTATATAATTAAATCATTATCTAATTAATAGGAACAACAAGTAACAAGTCAAAACGTACTTGGAAAACTATGTAACTAGAACATGAAATAATGAAAATGATAAAAGATTACTAATAAATGGGTTATAATATGTTATAAAAGGAATATATATGATATAACATATATTAATATGGCTTTATTTTACGTTAATAATTTTTTATAACCATTATACAGGACGTTAAAGTGTGTTTATCAAAAAGTAAGCGTAAGGTAATGAATTTTCATCTCACTTTTTACATCTATGATATAAATGTCATATCCACCACTTACTTCATTTGTGTGGTGTATCTTCTACCCCTTTGGATATATTATATCATGAATTATTTTATATTAATTTTATATAAATGTTTTATTTAATGACTATTACTCATGGGGTTATGATTTCAAATTTACCAAATCGGTAATGGAATTTATGTAATAATTTTCCTTCTTTCACTACTACAAAATAAGACTTTAACAGCGCTACAAATAAACTTTATCAAAGAAAGAGAAGCACAGAATACTAAAGAGAGATTAAAATCCTGATTATTTTATCAGTGATGATAAAAGACACATTTATCAATACTTTCTCAAGTGCTGATAAATGGGAAGATTGCACTGTACTGTTATAGCACACTACCCCAGCAGTGTAGTGTGCTGCTATAGCACACTACCCTAGTAGTGTTGTGTGTTTCTATAGAACACTTCCCCAGTAGTGAAGTGTGATATAAAATCATGATAAAGAACAAAAAAGAATTTTAAATTTGAAAAACAAAGTATGAATATTTAATTTAAATGGAGAGAGAACTGTCTGGGCTTGTTTGCTCAGTTTTGGTGATGTGATGCACGTTCTAAACTAAATTGGTACATGTATAATGAAAAATTCACTTGGAGTCATACTGATCACACTTGCTGTCGTATTTAGAAGAGGATTATTCTTACACATTTCAATCAACTTATGGATCATTTTCCAAAAATATGAAAATAATCTGAACGTGTTTACTCGGTTTTGAGTACGTTGTTTATCTTTTTTAATAAAATGTAATTTTAAAATGGAAAAATGCACTTTGACTCAAAATGATCATATCATGTGTCAGTTTGATGTGATACCAATTTCTACACATCACAAAGGTCTTATTAATTTTTTTTCTTCAATTATAACAAAAATTTGAGCATGTTTACACAATTTTCAGTAGTGACATTTCTGAACTAAAATGTTTATTTTAAACTGATAATGGACACATTGAATCATATCAGACATATCATGTATCAGATTTATGTGCATAAGATTAAAAAACATTAAAAATAACATATAGATAATTTTAATAACATATCAAAACAATCATAATGCTTTTTCTCAATTTTGAGTAGGTGAATTGTCGTTTTTACTAAAATTAATGTCAATTTTAAATAAAAAGACACACATAGAGTCATATCAGTCACACTATATGTTATATTTATTTGAGGTTAATTATTACATGTCCCAAATGTCTTATTTATCATTTTCAAAAATTATAAAAACAACTTGAATGCATTTACTCAGTTTTGAGTTCATAACTTGTCTTTTTTACTAAAATGTCCTTTTAAACTGGAAACATGCACTCTGAATCATACTTATCACATAGTGTATCTTATTTATGTGAGACCAATTCCTACACATCAAAAATTAATTATGAATCAGTTTAATAAATTTTCAAGAAAATCCAATCACATTTTCTTGGTTTTTAGTGAGTGACATTTTTTGAATTAATTATCGATTTTAAACTAATAACGGACATATTGAGTCATATTGGGCACATTGTGCATCAAATTGAGATTAAACCGATTCATACATGTCAAAAATTACTTTAATATGATTTCTCTAAAGTATCAAAACAATATGAATGTGTTTTATCAGTTTTTTGTAAGTTAGTTTTCCTTTTTATAAAATTTGATGTCGTTTTTTAAAAAAACGACACCCTTGGAGTCTTTTCAGTCACACCATGTGTCAAATTGAGGTAAGGTTTATTCGTACCCATATCATATGACTTATAGATTGTTTTCCTATAGTATCAAAACAATATGAATGTGTTTTATAAATTTTTATTATATCACTTTTTTTAATAAAATATCATTTTAAAGTGGAAACACACACTTTGACCTATAACGATCACATCATGTATTAGTTTGAAATGATACCAATTTTGACACATCATAGAGGACTTATGAATCAATGTCCAAGATTATTATCAAAATCATAGTACATTTTCCTTATTTTCAGTGTGTGGCTTTTATTGAACTAAACTGTCAATTTTAAACTAATAACAGACACATTGAGTCATAACGGGCACACCGTGCATCGAAGTGAGGTGCATATGATTCTTAAACATCTCAAATGACATATAGATTATTTTCTTATAGAATCAAAACAATTAGAATATGTTTTCTTAGTTTTGAGTTTGAAATTTGTGTTTTTTACTAAAATTAATGTTAATTTTAAATAAAAAGAAGCACTTAGAGTCATACCGGTCACACCTTGTGTCGGATTGAGGTGTGTCTGATTCCTATGCATCCAAAAGTCTAAAAACCCTCACTGTAAATGTTACCATGCTTTCATTATCTTTCAATGTCAAACTACCAATACTGCATACTGATGTTATTTTCTTAGTTGAAAAACGTTTTCTCATTATTGAATGTCAGAAGAGTGGAGGCTTTCAATAATGAGAAATGTTTCTCAGATAATAACATCAAATCAATATGCAGCATTTTCAGTTTGACAAAAAAAGAAATGAAAATAAAAATCATGGAAACCTTGGTATAAAGTATCAATTTATCTCTTTTGTGGCATGTTTTAGATAGTTAAAATAAAAATGTGACTTCCCAAAATATCATTGAAATAAAAAAATAAGTGTTATAAAAAAATGATAAAGAAATTAACATACAGATAATAGATAAAATGATGAACAAATTAATTAAATAAGTAGTATGAATTCACCTTTTCTATTGGTTGTATGCATTCATTATGAATTTCCTTATTGACATTATCTCAGTTACAGACTTGAACAGAAGAATCCACTTATACAGGAAAAAAATTAATATATGAGTAATAATGAAAAGAAATAAATTAAACATAAATATGAAACAATACATTAATTCTATGGATAATGATTTTACTATGAAAACATTGTTGAACACATGGATATGCTACCAATAAAGAAAGAATTATTATAAAAATTGAGAATAGATATCACCAAACAATAAATCAATGAGTGAGGATGATGAAGATAATTTCCATACTATGGTTGGTGTTATCCTATAAATTCATTAAAAGGTAAAATTTATACACAACTGTCATCCTCATCATCTCATCTCCAAAACATTTATCATTGCATTTTTTTGTTGGACAAACATCCTCCATCTCTTGTGGACATGCATCTGTATTGATTAAAATACGCTAAGCATTAGTCATCCCTGGGATGACTAAATCTCATAGTAGTATAATAAACTTAAAAAAGATGGGGGATGAGTCTCAAGGAAACAAAATGCAATAATAACTATTTGGGATATGGAGCTGATGAGGATGACAATTGTACATCATCATGTTCTCTAAAATGGGAAATGCCTCCCATTTTTTAGAATTACACCATTGGCACTAGTTATTAACTCGATGCCTCCATTTCCACTAACTCTTTATAGATAAAATTTACATACAACCAGAGAAACAATATTGTGAATGGTGTGAAAGAAATAGAGAGGGTGGAGATGGAAAATTATAATATGCAACTGCAGTGTTGCACAGCCTAGGGGGCTTGGGTTGCTACAGTGTAATTTCAACTAATGAGTATAGGCTACAAAAATTTATTTAATTTATTTTATGTGGTGGAAAAGTTAATGATCTATTGCGTTCATTTTTATCCTCAAATTTATCTACAAGTATCCTAATAAAACTGTAACAAAATTATTGGTGGAAGGTTTTTTTATAATTTATTTTATAAAACATTGTTTTTAATAGGTTTTATTTTATTAAAAAATGATAGGATTTTGTATGATTAGAAAAATAGGTTGATGGAGGTGTGTTCTTCATTCATACTTACCTTGATAGGTAATAAACCTAAACGGAGTTCACACCTTCCACCGTCAAAACTATAAAATAAAGGTCACTTCTCATTCGATACATAGATAAATAAAGTGAATCTACCTAAATATTATATATATATATATATATTATTAGTAACATTATTTGAATATAATTATATATATGTATATTATTTAACATATTTAAATTTGTTTACATATACAATATATTATTCAATATATATATAATACTATTTTTACTAATAAAACAAATAAAATACTTTTAATTGTAATTTTTTTATTATATTAATTATAAATAATTATTATTCTAGGTAGTTGTGTATAAAATATAATTATTTAAATTTTGAAAAGATTAATTATTTCAAAAAAATGTATATATAGTAACCTAATTTTATAATTTTGAAAGTAACATAATTTTACAATATTTTATTATTTATTTAAGTATAAATTATATTAATATTAATTAAATTTATATATAGACCTAAAATATATATATAGGCCTAAAATGTATATATAGACCTAAAATAATGAATACATAAAAATAATATCTAATATATAAAATTTGATAACATCTATTCTGTTTTTTTGGAGTAAGTGATTTAGGGACCTAAGGATTTTTGGGAGGCCATCTAATACGCATTGACCCATCCTTGAGATTTTAGGGAGGTCCATAAAGAAGTTGTCATAAAGCAATAAAACAATATGATTCTGAGAAATATATGTAACCCTTGTAGCATAATATCACAATATATTAAAACAAATACAACCGCATACAAATTTTAAAAGTAGATATCCATTATAAATAAATAAATACGGTATCACCCTTACTAATATTTCTCTTAAAATAAAAAAAACAATTCTTGGAAAATAAAATTTTAAGGAAAACCCCTTACACCAAAATGTTAAAAAAAATTAAAAAATAAATTCAATTTCATTGATTCTGTAAAATTATTTTAGGTTGTTGTTTCCCACCATCATCAAACTGAGAATTGGTTTTTTAAATCAATTTTCTCATTCTTTTAAGGTTTTTATATCCAAGACCTCCACTGTTTATACAGTGGTGCAAATATTTATTTAATTTGTTTATCTGTGGACCAGAGGTGATTCAATAAGATTTTAAAATAGTGAAAAAAATTTAGCTTGAAGAGCAAGATGGGGCATATATGTAGATAGAGAAGCAAATTGATTCAAAAAAACAATTTAAAAAGTCCAAAACAGGATATCCAAAATAGTAGCCAACCAAACAACATATCATAAATAAAATTAAAACAGTATACAACAACCAGAGAACTAATACAGAAAGAAAATGAAAACCTATAAAGGAAAATTGGAAACCCCCATATCCAGATCTTGAAACGATAAATACAAAAAAAATCAGAACCCACAATGGAAAACACAGGAAAACCTTGCTAGGTTAAAGTAAATCTGAGACCCTTAGATCTAGATCTCGATTTCTTCTTTGGAAACCCTAACTACTACTAAACACCATATTCCAAATGATGTTCGAACAACTGGAGGTAGTAGGTTTGTGTGATTCTAGTGGGTTTGTGTGGTTTGATCTTTGATTCACTGGGGAGGAGTGCCTATAATGGGTGGCTTTTGTGAAATGCTTTTGATATCGTAAAGGGTTCGCAATAGGTTATGTTTTTTTAATTTGATTGGGACAATTTTATCAATTATTTAAAATAGTTCTGATAAATATTCCTTTAATCATCATTTATTATTTAAACGTCGATAAAAGTACGTTTTTATCAGTACTAAAAAAGGGTTGTTAAAGATCTCTTTTATCAACGCTTATTACTTAAGTGAGGATAACGGATTTATAATTACAATTATAAATAAATAAATTTGTATATATATATTCTTAATCAATATATAATTAAATATAAATATAGTAAATATATTCCTTATTTAAATATAATTTTATAATTCTTTGAATATATAATTATTTATTTATAACTAAATAAATATTTTTATGAAATAATATTTATATCATTATATATATTTATATAATTATATATATATATATATAAATTTAATAAATATATATAAATTTAGTAAATTTATTTATTATTTATGTAAATTTATTATAAATGTAATAATTATTTAAATATAAATAATAATATAAAAAATTTTAAAAAATATTTATTTATTTATAATTATAAATATATAATTTTATAAATATAGTATATACATTTTTTAATGTATTTATTTATGAATATATATATTTGAAAATATATTTATTTATAAATAATTTTATTAATAAATAATTTTATTTATAAATATTTTTATTTATAAATATTTTTATTTATAAATAGTTTTTTATAAATACTTTTTTTACAAATATTTTTTTTAACATTATTAATGAATGTCAAATTTTAAGTGCATTCATGATAAAAAAGTATGAAATTGAATAAACTAAAAATAAGTTCACTTTAGTAATATTGGAAAAATGGATAAGTTTTGTGTGTGTGCATTATATATTAAAATGCATTAATTGTATATATGTGAAATCAATATAACAAACATTTGATATATATTAAATTGAAAAATCAACCGACATTCAATTATATGTCCATTACTCTGTGCAACTAGTTAGAATTTTTAATTCATATAAATTTTTTTTATAAAACATTATTCACAAAATATATGACTATTTAATGTAAAGTACATAAATATTTTCTAATATATATATCATAATAATATACATTAATATATATCTATATATTTTGTATATACTATTTATTAACATTACCAATATTCATCTAACTAATAAAATGTTTAGTATTTTTCTTAATTTACTTATTTTTAATTTTAATTTGTATAGTTTTCATTTTTCATATCAATATATTTAATACATACTATTTATTAGTATTTATAATTTATATATAGTATAATAAATTTATTCAATTTTATCAATAAATATTTAATTAAAAAAATTGTGATATATTTTTTAATGAACACATTTTTTATTTTTGTTATTTATTTAATTATTTCATTTTATTTATTCAGACCTTTATCAATGCTAAAAAATCATTGAGAAATAACTCCTTTTATGAGTGTTAAAAATATATCAATGACAAAGGGTAACCTTTATTATTTCTAAATATAAATAACTGATAAAGGGTATACTTTATGAGCACTAAAAATAAAACACGGATAAAGGGTACATTCATTAGTGCTAAAAAAGTGCAGATAAAGGGTTAAATTTTTCAATGCTGATAAATATTTCATTTATCAGTGATTTTTTCTAGCGTTGATAAATACCAACACTATTAAAAATTTATTTCATAGTTTCATTTGAGACAATTTGTTATGTTATACACATATCATCTTCTATAAGGTGTATATGCAACTACTTTGATAGGTTATATCATGAGTATCCTTATTTTCATGATATTATAAGTTTAATTTAATGTTATTCCTTCATGGGTCTTATAATTCAAATGTTTTAATGTGGTTTAAAACACTTTTGAATGGTTAAAGTTTGTTTTCATCAAGAATGCTTTTAATGATCATTAAATGACATTTCAATTGATCTACATCAAAAAAACCTTTTTTGACTTATCCTATAATGGAGAATTGTTTATAAATCTGTATGTTTTACTCAATATATATTTTTGATAAGGAAATATTTTCATGAATTAAATCGATTACTTGATATATGAGGAACTCATTGAATAGGTATGACACAGGTGGGGACCAGTTATAGATAGCCCCACAATGCATTGGTAGTGTCATGAGATGAATCATTTGGACAGTCATATGGCTTTTTACCTAATATGTTATAAACCATATTGTAAAAGGTCTAACGGTAAAGGTACCATGTACCTAGGAAACATGTAATCCAATAATTAAGTATTTTCGTCATTCATATTTAGTTATTATTTATCTATGAGATTATTGATTTGACATTATCTATGGACGTAGTTCATTCTCAGTTTATTGATTAAATGGAATTTGTATTCAGTTATTTACCTTTCCATATTGATTATTCCTTATCCAGTTTTTTTTAAATTGAAATTGTGTTCAGTTATTTATCATTCTATAAAGATGAATTCTTGGAATGAGTTTCAAGGATGTGGTTTATTAGTCTTTGTTATGTTTTATTTTTTATTTTATATTTCCCAATATAATATGGGTATCATTTATATAATCTAGTTTTTCAAAACTACTAAATCGATCGCTCCTTTAGGATTTGATTCCTTTCCATCATGTCAATTCAAAAAAGTAAGGAACCGGCTCTAGGATTATGGGGTTAGGCCCTTATAGTTGGTATCAAAGGTATTTTAGTAGAAAACATGGAAACTAGATTTATGAAAACATATATTAGAGAAAATTTCCCTAAGATAAACATTGAGGATAATTGTATAAGAACATCATGGAATCTTGGAAAGATAGAGATTATATTGGTCTTCCTAGAAATACATCTCTGTTAGGATACTACAAGTGGACGTGGTTCTAGCATAGATGTACCTAGGGGTAACAAGTGCGTCAGGTCTGACATGAGTGTTACCTAGTATAATAAAATGGTCTTTACTATAAACTTTGCTTTACACTCCTAGGGTATATGCTTAGTATAATTTATAATTTCTTTACAAATAATTATAAATGATTTTAAAGTAAAGATATCCCCAAAGAAACCATGTTTATTGTAATAAAATTAGTTATGGAAATAAATTCAATTTATGATGAGTGTTTCACTAGTTTTGGGAAGATACATTATGTAAAATAATGTTATGATCTAATCTAGTATATTCCATTGTTTAAAAATGGAGCCTAGAAGGAAGAATGTTATCAATACTCATGGACAATGTAGAGGTTTCCCTACTGATAAAGATGATATAACTAGTATTAGAACTTAAAAAGGTATGGATATATTTGTGAAACTTAATAAGGTTATTACAAATAACTATTCCTGAATGGAGAAACTTGTTTCACAATTAGATTCTCTAATGTTGGATCACTTCATGTGACAGAGGCCCTAATAATTTAGTGGGAATACCGATCCAAAGGAAGTTGATCACTGTATTAAGTCTTTAAAGAATATATTTATACAATTGGGATATGGTTAAAAGGGAATGTTTACACTTGTAGTGTATTGTAACAATGTATATATGGATCAATGGATATTTTTTATTCAAAATACTAGGGAAGAATAATAAATAGATATTATTGAATAAAGAACTTTTAAGGAGTAATTTTTTGATAAATATTTTCCTCATTAGTGACAAACTAATATTAATATGAAGATAATTAGATTAAATACAAATGAAGAACATAGTGTTTTAGTTTATTAATCTACCTTTATAAGCTTATCCAGGTATGTTGTGGATTACAAATGCAACAAAGAGTGCAATATTGACCACTTATTTGAAGGAATTAAGCCAAATATTCTAAGAGTATTTGTTTCTCAAAACTTTTCTTCAAACAATGAAAAAAATTTATGTACTATCAATATAGAGAAAGAATTCTCCAATTCCTACATCTTCAAAGGAAATCAAGAGAATAAGAGGACAGTAAAACAGATCAAAGATAAAGGTAATAAGGAGAAGAAGGATATCACCACATGTGATAACCGTGGAATGAATCACCCTGAGACATTATTGAAAGGATCTAAAGTTTTTTATATGTTTTTTGATAGGGTCACTAGGAAAAATAATGGAAAGGGAATAAGTAAAATTCTATTATTCATTGTTACAACAGTAAGAAGATGGGGCTCTACACAAAGGAATCCCCCAGGTTTCAAGACAATATATCCATGAATAAGCTAAATGATCAAGGTCAAGATTACACTATTGAATGTATAAAGATTGTACTTTAGTAATTTTTCATCAAAGATTTAGAATCTTATATTTATTGGAACTAATAACCAAGAAAATTGATTCAATAAAAAGTTGAACTTTTAATGAAACACATTATTGTGGGAAGGATAACCATTAATGTGTTCCTGATTATAAGACAATGATTTTTTGATAAAGATATGATTGACTTTAATATATTAAATTATATTCCACTAATTACCATGGAAATAATTATATAGTGTTGGATCATAATATTTTGAATGGTTAACCATTTATGAAGTGGTTTAAGTTTAACTTTGGATATAGATAATGATATATTACTTCACCCTTTGAGGAAACTTGTTCTATGATATTAAATATAAATATTTCATGGTGAAATCAATGTAAATGATTATGTTTATAGAAATTTATATTTACTTATATTCTTAGAGGGTGAAATAATTTCTTAACATTAGAAAAAATGGTCTTGAAACAAAACAGTTGTCCTATTATCCTCATTTTTCAAGATATCAATGAAATTTATTCACACCTATGGTTTATGGTTTTATGTTCCAAAACATTATCAGGAACATGTTCTCTATCACCCTTCTTCATAACTTGATAGTTATAACTCTCTTCCATGTCTGTGTTTTCACAAATTTTCTCCCATTCAAAAGCCTAGTGTTTTGCAACCTTCATATTTACCCTTACTTATTATTAAGAAGATTTTTTTATCCGATTTATGAAGTGGTTTTTTCAACAATATTAAATTAATATATAAAACCCTTTATTACTAATACCATTTCTAAATTGAAAATACACAAATTAATTAAGGTTTGGATAATGTAACACCCGAAATTCAAAGTAAAACAATGTATTTAATAGAATGTATAACATGAAACCCCAAGCATAGAAAGAAGTATAACATCTCAATAATTTATAATATATTTAATATTATAAATTAAAATATTCTATATCTTATAATTCACACAACACTAATTTATCTTTCATTACATGCAAGAATTATTTTTTCGGTAGTTTATGTTACACGTAATACCAGGTTTTACCAAACAATAATATATTTCAAATATATTATTATAAGATACAACCTAGCTATCAAATTTATAGTTATTAATAAGATTAACTATCTTATTAAAATATATGGATTAATTCATTGGTAACGAATTAATTAGAAATGAATATAAAAACCAATTGAATGTAAAGGAAATTTTTTTATAAAGTACTATTTTGATTCTTGTAAAGGAATTTTTTCTTAATAAATTAAATTAATTACTATTAGTAAATTATATTAATAAAATATATATATTATATATTAAATAAAAAAAATTTAAATTCATCAAATTTATTTTATAATCATAAGATAAGAAGAAACCTAATTTTACACATAAAAACCCAATATTTTTATAATAGCAGTTTTACCTCCTTTTAATGACACACCTATTTTAAATATAAATTATGCAACTTTTATAAATTTTGTATTTAAAAAAACTTAATTTATGAAATTGTAATATCAAAATTTTATGAGGGTTAATTTTTGGTATTTTTCTTCGAAGTTTTATTTTTTGATAACTACTGAAAAATATTGAAATTTAATTGAGAACTGATTCTTCATCTAATTTACTTAAAAGGATATATAATATTTGAAATTTGTTATAAAATAAAATTATATCAATTATAAATATATTAATCCAATTTAGTTCATTTTAATAAATTTCACAATGAAATTGGATATAAAATCAATGAAAACTTTAGAACATTTTTACTTTAAAAACCCACATTGTCGTCTCGTCCATGGGAAACAATTTAAATTAATTTCTGCCACTTATGTGACAAAAAATTAGAAAAATGGATTATATATTTGTAAGAAGAATAATTAATATTTAATAATATTATTATATTAGTTTTTAACCTAAAATATTTTTTAATGTTGTTAACATTAATTACAGTGATTAAGGTAAAAGTATGCTTAACAAGGGACTAAACGTTAAACATAAGGGCTAAATGACCTAGAAACATGTACAAAAACTATTTTAAGGAACCTATTTTGACCGTATACTTAATTTTATTTATGTTTTTAATTAGTTTTGGCACTTTATGTAAGTTATACCTCTTAATAGTGTTTACCCATTTATATTTACAGGTCTGATACTCCTCTACTATAAAAAGGCACTCAACCCTCCCATTTATTCACACCTATAAATCCTTTATCTCATAAAAATATTGAAAAATTAATATCCCAACTTCCACAACCACAAACTTTAAGCTCAAATTTTTCAATAAATCAATCCAAGGAAGAATTTGCAGGAAAACTAAAGGGAGTTACCTGAAAAATTGGTAACATTCTTCAATGATCACATTTGTGCTATTTCTTTCTCAAACCATTAAATTATTCTGATTTCATAATTAAATAATAAAATAAGTATCATAAATATACTTATATGTTTTTATGTTAAGTTTTATACCTATACTAACACACTCTTCCATCAAATGGGTAATGATTATTCTGTTCGTGTGTTTGGCGGACTACCACTTTTTTCCTTTACCACTAGTCATGGCTGGGAATTATGATGGAAAAAAATTAAAGGATATATATGATATTTAATTTTAATTTATTCTTAAATAATCATTATATAACACATACCTTTAATATTTCTATTTTGTGGGAATACCATAACATCAATTGTGGACGTGTGGACTACTACCTCCTCAAATAGATGTGATTCATACATGCTATACATTGAATATGTTAAAGATGATTTTTAAAAATAACATATGTGACATATATAACATTAATATAATAATTTAATTGTAATATACATATATACCATTTAATTTTCATTATTTTAATTCGACAAATAAATTAAAGCAGCGTTCATGTGTATGTATGACCTACCATATCCATGAACTGTGCATTTCGTTTCCCAATATCCAAATTTTTATAGATTATTATAAATAAAAATTTAATGAATATATATGAAATTTAAATCATGATTTAAATTATATAGATGAGGAAATAATGATGTAATTAATTGGGAAAACAAGTAACAAGTCAAAACATTCTTGAGAAACACGGCAATTAACACCCCACATGATGAAAATGATAAAATATTATTAATGAATGGGTTATAATATGTTATAAAAGGACTATATATGATATAATAGATATTAATATGGTTATAGTTTAAGTTAATAACATGATTAAAACTATTATACATGAGTTTAAATAGCGTTCAACTAAAATTAATCGTAAGGTAATGGATTTTGATCTCAGGTTTTACATTAATGACATAAATGTCACTTCCACCACTTACTTATTTTGTGAGGGGTATATACTTCATGTTTTGATATATTATATCATGAATTATTTTATATTCATGTAATTTATTTTTTTCATTTAATTACTTTTACTCATGGGGTTACAATTTCAATTTTACCGAAATAGTAATCGAATTTTTGTTACAATTTTCCTTCTTTGAGATTTTTGTTATGTTATACACATATCTTATTTCATAAGGTGTATATAATTCTACTTTTACATGTTATATCATTAATATACTTATTATCATGATATTATAAGTTTGATTTAATTTTATCCCTTCACGGGGATTATGATTCAAAAGTTTCAAAGTGGTATGGCACACTTTTGAATGTTCAATGTTTATTTTCCTAAAGAATGTTTTTATTGATATTTCAATGGCATTTCTATTGATCAAATCAATAACCCTTATTGTTACTTAACCTCCATTGAGGAATTATTGATTAATCCATATCTTTTACTCAATATGGATATTTTATAAGTCATATAGTTCATTAATTAAATCAATTACTCGATATATGAGGAATGCTTTTGACATGTATGACACGAGCGGGGCATGTTTATATATATCCCCTTTATGTATAGGTCGTCTCATGAGATAGATAATTTGTCCAATTATATGGTCTTTTTACCTAATATTCTATAAACCATCTTATTAAAGGTCCTAGAAGTAAAGGTACCATGTACCGAAGAAAAATGGTATCTAAAAATTAAGAATTTCTCTCATCTATATTCAGTTATAATTTATCCATGAGATTATTGATTTGTAATTATCTATGGATGTAGTTCATTCTTAGTTTATTTAATAAGTGGAATGCGTATTCAGTTATTTATCATGACATATTTATTATTCCTTATCTATATTGTTTAAATGGGATGATTTTTTAGTTGTTTACCTTTGCATATTGTTTATACTTTAATGATTACTTTCATTGTACACTTACCCTTACTAAGAATTTTATATCACCCTTATTTTGTTTCCTATCTCAAGGGTTTGAAGATTAATTCTTGGAATGAGTTTAAAATATGTGATTTATTAGCCTTTATTATGTATTATGTTTTCTTTTCTATTTCCTAATGTAATATGGGTATCGTGTATATAATCTCGTTTACCAAAACTACTGTATTGATCGGTCCATCATGCTTTGATTCGTTGTAATAATGCCAATATAATAAACTAAAGCACTGAGTCTAGGATTTTAGGGTCAGGTTGTTACATTATTTATTTTAAAATTTCTATCCAAACCATGAAAATAAGATATTTAAAATCTATAAAAAACTATTTCATTTTATAAAATTGACACAACTTCTCCTTTAAAACCACACTTTTCAAATCATTTTTAAAATCATCTAAAAATTATCAGGTCCAACCTATTTTTTTATTTAAAATAATTTTCTAAATACTATCTTCAAAAAAAATTAAAATAAAACCACATCACAATAAATATTTTATAAAATAAACATACAATAATATCTCAAAATAGGATAATGAATTTAAAAACCCATACAAAGGTTCCACATAATAAAATCAAGGGCTGGAGGATAAAAATGGGTTATAGAAGGTGATCCCCTAAATCATCCTCAATAGAAACTTATCATCATGGGAACCTCACTAGGGTCTATCTTGAATGATTCTTTGTTGGGTTCAAGGACCATTAGTCCCCTATTTCTATCAAAAAATACCGCATCTAGTTTTACCCTAAAAGAGTTTTTAGGTATCATCTAACACATAGGAGGGCACAACTCTCCTTGGGAACTAACTAGCTTGCATACACTAAGAAAGAGTAACATGCATCCTATTAAATCCATAGTGTAAATTTCATGTATTATTTTCATATATTTTTTATATCATTCCACTTTTTTGGGTCATTCCATTTTTAATTTTGATGTTTTTAGAAAAAAGTGGTGTTTCACGGTCAGTGCATGGTAAGGGTTAACCGCATAGAAACCATTCTATTGGTCCAAAGTTTTTCGATTCCATTTCACATGATAACCATAACATTTTCCTAACTATGTGTACCAATCAAGTACGTTATCAATTTATGAAGCATTGAACCACATAATTGGTGTATGGTTTTTTGAAGCATGAGGCCGACTCAGAAAAATTTATATATGATACGCAGTTTTTCTCTTACTCCTTTAAAAATATAATTTCATATTCCCTCTCCCCTCGATTATTTTCCATTTCCATAATACATGACATCCCTTTCACCTCCTCTCATTTGTTTGATTTTATGTGGATATTCTTCAATCTATTTAAGATTTCTTCAAGTAAGGCCTTTATCTCCTTCATCTTAGAATGATTTTCCCTTGCCTCTTGGTTCTTATTCTTCTTTATGGTTATTAAATCCTAGGGTTTGTATATTCTAAATTAGATAGTGTGATTCTTGATGTCGACAACATCATATTTCTTCCATAGGGTCTTCCTTCTTCATTTCATTTGGATTCAACACTTTCTTCATCTATTTTGTTAATAAGGTATGTGGTTTCATGATATTTCATTTTTAAAATAATTAAATATGCTCACCTATATTTTTAAATAATTTTTTAATTATTTTAAACCATAAAAGGGTTTTTTTAGGACTTATTGTGTGATTTTGGTTGGTTGTAAAATGATTTTAGCTTGTTTATAGGTGGAATAGATTTCAAATTGGTATTTTTTATTTATGGAATGAATTGGATGTGAAATTTGGATAAAATGGGATGGGAAAAGCACATGGGAACCCTAGGTACCTAGGTGGGAAGACTAGTAAAAGTAATTTTAGGCATGGAACACCCACTCTATCCTTTGAAATATGATTCAATAATAAAAAATTCTTTAAAATTGGTTGTAGTTCCATGGTTGGGAGTCACCAAACTACAATACAAAGGACTATATTCTCCTTAGTAATAACATGTGCAAGAATTGTGTTGGCTCAATCACCAAGAGTATGAGGGTGTTAGTTTTAGGATCAACCTTAGTTAACTTTGTGTGGCCTTATTGTGATTAGATAGTATTTTATTATATCTTTTACTTCATTTGTTTATTTTAAATATTAAAAGCATGTTATTTTTAAACTATTTTCAAAATGGCTTATTTATTTTTTATAAAAAATGTATTCACGAATAGAATGGTGGGATCTTTCTTGGATATATGTTCTCAAACCCAACATACACTCAGTCGGTGTATGTAGAGTTTCCTTTTAGATTTAGGTAAAACAAAGGTGTTTTTTAGAGGCATTAGGAATAGTTATTTATGAATCTAGGTTGGCTGATAGAGGTGACATAGTGGGAGATCGACCCTCATGTCACATAAAGATGGTAGATTCGTTTTGGTATTATTTAGAATAGTTCTTTAAGTACCCTAACTCTTTTTATAGTCTTAGAAATACCCATCCCATTCATTTTTTATATGGATATCAATTATTTTTTGAAACATTTTTGTTTTTTCTTATATATTTATATTTTTATAGTTTCTTCAAATATCATTTATATTATGTTGTTGGATTTATTTGAGAAATCAATTCCAAAGTTATGTTCTTGATTAACGGGAACTGGTTTCTAGTATATGGGAATCGAGAACGCACTTTAGGCCTTACCATGGACCATCCTGGGTGTCTGGGTAAAATGTATATAGGGTTGGTTCATGAAAAAATGGAAACAAAGCCATTGGTTTTTTCTCTATTTTATTTTAGATATCATGGTAGACCGGAGCTAAAATTATTAGGACTCAAGTGAGAGGTGTGATGTAGTGTCTAAAAACTATTATATTCTCACCATGAGTTTCAAGGGTATGTTTTAATGTTTATCATGATTTTTTATTTGTTTTAACCATCCTTAATGGATAGGGTGCAGGGGCCACTGACCTTGCATGCATTTCATATTTCATGGAGGGTTGTGATTTATTGTATTCTTCTGTTTGTGATTTATTTAGTCATTCGATAATTTTATATAGTTTGGTTTGTGATTTTTTATTGGTTTTTAAGGCTTCCCTATTTTATTGATTTTATATAGTATCATTCTCCCTTGAAAGTGTATTATGAACTATTTGTAGGACATAATGGGTAATTTTCCACATGCTAATTCACAAGTTGATCAAAGCCTTATTAAAGGAGTGGAACAATATGTATAAGAGAACTACCAATGTACTAGTTCTAGTCTCAATCATGTTAAGAAAGCTGGTCAATATCTGGAGAAGGGTCAAGATTAATAATTTCCTAATCATAAAACTCCCTCAATTAGAGACATCAACGATCCAAAGAAGTTTGAGGACTAGTTAGAGAAGATCAAGTAGATCTTAAAATTACTTGGAGATTCAGAATCTATTATGGTGAAATGTGCTTCCTTAATGCTTCATGTCCTAGATCAGAAGTGTTTGGAGTTGGTTGTTCATGTAATGTATTTTGAGAACCTAGAGTGAAATTATTTCAAGATGATTTTAATTATATAATGTTATCATGAAAATTTGGTGCATGCTAAAACTAAATAACTCAACTACATTCAGTAGGGAAATCAGTCTATCCTAAATTTTATGAATTGATTCATTGAATTAGTGAACTTCTATTATGATGTAATTTTTAATAAAAATATTAAATATTGGAATTTTGATATGGCCTGGTGACCAAAAGTTTTGTCTCTGATCTTCTGGTTGAAGATCAAGACATACGCTAAGGTTATTGACCAATCCTTAATTGTAGACATAAATCATGTAGGAATGTATAGGAAAATTGAATTTCTTTAAGTGCCTAGTAAAGGTGGGGATAGTTTTATATCAAAGAACAGGAAGTTGGGATAATTGGTTAAGGGTTGTGGCAAAAATTCTAGGCATCCACCTCATCTTTTAGTGACATCAACTGTGGGTTATGTATATGTTGTCTTCCATCTATATGGAAGGGTGGGTCATATGTGGTCTATGTGCATAGTGTAACTGGAGGAATTTCATTCATCTAGATTTTTGGACTATCTCTAGATATTATTCTTAACTACCCTCCCTTCCAAGGGTACTTTAGGCTCTTCATCCCCAAAGGGATCTGCAGTGTAGTCTGATACCTCCCAAACAATGGGGCCTTAGATTCTAGGGTGTGGGGGTAGGAGAAATTCTCCTTATCAATATATCCATATTAAGAATAATCCATGAGATGATATCTAGAATCATTTTCATCCATAGGTAAAGCATTTATATACTATAGATCATGTTCCATTTGAATCTAAGGTAGGACCTACGATAGTGAGAGGTACTATTATAATTTTTTCATATCTAGAAACTACTTTAGTTGATACAAGTTCTAATCACTCTTTTATATATTCCCATACTATGGAATAGTTTAAGCTCCTGATGATGATCATGCCTTACATTATTTATATGGTTATGCCTATTGAAAGAGAAATAAGGTAAGGTTTCTCATACCCTTCACAAGTTATTTATTTGTTGAAAGTTAAGTTTGTGGTGAGTTTTCTCATCCTTGAAATGGAACTTTTAAAATAGTTATTAGGATATATTATATGATATATAATAAATATTATATTAATTTTCACCACTAGAGAGATAGTATCATCATACATAACGGGAGCACTCAAGTGTTCCAGGGATAGAGGGACCTATGGTCTGGTTGGGTGGGATCTCCACTTCCAAAATTGCAAAGACTCAACTTTAAAGTGTATGATCTTATATTTTAAGCTTATGAGAAAATATATAGGAGTGATTTTCCTCATGTAGTAAGGCAATTTTGAGAGGTATTCTCAAATGATTTTTTAGGCTTACCCTCAAATAGGGAAATTGAGATCACTGTTGAACTAGTGTCAGTAACCCAATTGATATATTTTCATTCATATAATAAGTCTTATAAAGTGATAAAATAATTAAATATTTATATATATTATTAGGAATATATACTCTTTATTCACCCCAGCATATCCCTTTGGGCTACCCAAGTTCTTTTTTACTAAGAATGATGATGGAACCCTCTATTTTTTTATCAACCACTAGAAGTTAGACTGGGTTATGATCAAGAATAAGTACACATTTCCCCATCTAGGTGACTTATATGATTATTTAAGAGGAGAATGTTTTTTTAAAATATGAACATCATTAAGGATATCATCAGTTCAGGGTGAGAGAGTTTGGTGTTCTTAAAAATGATTCTCAAATTAGGTATGGTTATTTTTTGTATATGTAAATGACATTCAGGTAGGACAATTGTCTCACATTCATCATGATGGTCATGATTTATATTTCTCACTAGTATCATTATTCCTTCATCATGGTATTTTTGGATGACATTGTAGTTCATTCTAATATAATGGAGAAGCATTTATGTCATTTGAGAACAACTATGGGAACCTTTCATGATCACCTATTCTTCGCAACGATATCTAAGTATAGCTTGTATATCTAAAAGATTATGTTTCTTGGGTATATGGTATTAGAATAGGGTATCTTAGTTGATATTGTGAATATTAGGGCCATGATATACTTATAGTATCCAAGGAATGTCTTAAAAATTAGAATATTTTTAGGACTATAAGGGTATTATAGGTGTTTTTTGATTGAATTATGAAATCTTTTATCCTCTCTAATATCCCTCACCTAGAAAGGGGTGATATTATTGTGGAATAAAAAATATATAGTCTCTTTTTATTATCTTTTGATGATCATAAGCATCATATGACATCATACCCTAGTTATTATTTTACTAGAAAATGGTCGGGGAAATGTAATTTACTATGATGCATATATAACTCGATTAGGTAGTGTTCTTATACTGGTTGACCATTTGGTTGTGTATTTATATCTACAACTCTAACCACATGAGAAAAAACTATCTATCACGTGATCATGAATTTATAGTAGTGATTTTTCCTTTTAATTGTTAGTGACACAACCAATTTCAAGAGAAATATAAAGTCTAATATGATCATATAATCCTAAGTTATATTTTCACTCATAAATATTTATCCCCTAGGTGATGGTGATATGTTTAATATTTTCAATGACTTGATTTTGATCTCTCCTATACACCATGAAATGGGAATATGGTCACTAGCACACTTATCAAAAAGTTTTCTTGTTAGACCTTATGAGAATCTAGTGGGTCTCTTACCTTAAATACGTTTGGAGGCTAGAGAAGAGAAGAAGGATGTGTTTCTTTTTAGTATTAAATTGATGTATTCTCTTCTAAATCTCATCCTCCAGTAGAAGTGAAGTGATGAAGAGTGTTTATGTATAAAGATAATTTCATATATTGTGGATGCCACTAGTAAGCGGTATCTATCCTTAGAGTGTATCTTTTATTTCTATAATCGATATATGTTTTTTTGTCTATAAGGAATGTGTCAATGCATGATCTTCATCACTCTCATTGGGTTGTTCTTCCTGGAACAACTATGATGTATTATGACTTGTAGTGCCAATTATAGTGTCTTGGTATGAGATAGGTCATAGTGAATCTTTTATACTACAATTATACATGAAAATAGATTATAACTGATCATTAAAATCTATCTTATATCATTAAACCTTTTACAATACCCATCATAAAGTGGGATAAGGTATCTGTGGATATCATCATTGGGTTACCTCACACCTTTATATGTGAAAATTATTTATGGATCATGATCAATCACATGATTAAGTCAACTCATTTAATTCTAATCAGTGATACCGCCAATATGGACGATCATGGGAAATTTTAGGTTGAAGAGATCATGAGGGTATAACATCCCGGTTTCGAAAGACACCCAGAGGTGCCCCGTACCCGGTTGGTCACATGGCCTCATGCACATTTTCCCTAATTCTAGAGGCTTCCGAATAGAATCGATGGCCTTGGGTGTGATAGTGGGAAAACTATACCCTCATTGGCAGAGTAACACAGTGGAAACTAAATATATATACAGTAGCAGAAGCAGTAATAACACCATACAGCAGTATACTACGAAAGACTGAAAGTAAGAAACAACAGGAGAAAAAATATAAATGATTCATTATACATGTGTCTAGGAAATTATACAAACCCATCACAGTGCTAAAATATAGTACTAAACCAAAGTAAAAAAGAAAGAAGATAAAACTCCTCAGCATATCAAGCCTCATCTTGGTCCCATGCTCTCCATCTCCACAACAGTCAAGTACATGAAGTAGAAGGGTGCTTTCTCTTATCTATACATGCAGCAATATAATATTTTTGGGCTCAAAAGCATGACCCAAACAGGGTGTGATACTAATCCCAGTAGGCAACCACCAAAAGATATGTGCCTAACTGTCAGTGAATATATATATAATAGGTAATAATTAAAAAGAATCGGTTAACAAGGAAGTAATCATCAGTAAACATTCCTACAGTTCCAAGAATTCAATTCCACATATCAAGTAAGCAGTTAATCAAAGCATAAAAACCTCTAGGAATTACACTTAGCCTAACCCCTATAGTTAAACCAAAACAACACAAGAAACCCTCTGGTAATTTCACATAGTCTAAACCCTCTGGTTCAGCTTAAGTATAGACTCCATAGGGAAGCACTTGAAGTCAAATACACCTATAGTCTCATATAGGTAAATAAAAGGCGCTCTGGGGAAGAAAATACATCACATTCCCCCTGTGTTCTGTGTCAAGGAAGTACAGACACTCTGAAAAATCACTTAAATCAATTCCCTCTATGGTCACGCATCGTAAAAGTAAAAAAAATAAACTAGAGAAGCCCTTATGTACATTATCTCTATGGTCTACTACAGCAGGTTCTCACAGCCATATGTAAGTCAAACAAGCACAGTAATGCAATACAGCCAAAGTAAACCTCAAAAACTACTTGTATAATAGTCTAAAACATAACAACATGTCAGATAAACAAACACTCTATCCAACAGTACGAGGCATGGTGAAAAAAAAGCATCCTAATAGGCTAAGCAGGACTAAACAGTCATAAACAAACATGCATCGGAAAACACTTCCAAAGCATAATAATTTACCCTATTCACATTCAATTAAACTCTATTCCATCATACAAGCATAGCAAGAAATTAACAGGGCTAAAAAAGTAAACACGCAATACCCCATTCAAGGGTATTGGGCAATTTTTCACATATAACTAAAATACTTTCTACATAAAGGCACAAACCACCTACCTCGGTGTTGTAGGATTATTATACGTGAAACTCAATACTTGAATCGCCCAATAACACCATAGATACACAAAAACATCTAAAACATTCAACCAAGTATAACTCTTCATAGAGGAGGAATCAGGAAACGAAGCTCTAGAAGAAGTAAGAGATTAATGAGGTGATCCCAATGCAATCGACGGCAGTCGATTCGGAGAACAGATGCACGATCAGGGACTCAAGGAAGAATTGCAGCTGTATAGATTCTCTCGAACAAACTAAGTCGATAATGAGGTGTTTCTGTCCATAAAACAGGACCCCGGTACGTTTAATAAAAAAAATTACATGGCATGTATTTTAAAAGTACACAGAATGTACTTGCCTTTTTTGGCTCCTGCATTCAGTGGTCTCCAGGTCACCACACATGGTCGTGTGCATAGCTGTTACATAGCCATCACATGGCTACCTATGGTAACCGAGTACAGGGCGTGTACTCATTAAGTACACAGTGTGTACTTAAAAAATTTCCATAAACTCCTCTTTTCCTCAAAAACACTAAAAAAAGGAAACCATACCTGAAAGGAAGATCTAGGTTCTTACTGATGGTTCCTACAGATTCATTTATTATCATCTCAGATAGAGACCCTCATTTCAACTCTCATTACTAGGAAGGCCACTATGTGTCTTTGGAATCTAAATTTAGGCCAATAAAGCCTTACCATACTCAAAATGATAATTAGGTAGAGCATGAAATTATAATTCTAGAGGATATTATTCATTATTTTATTTGGGATTTTGGAGGATCAAGGGATTAAAATTTGGTTCATATTGAATTTTCTTATAATAAGAGTGGCCAATAATTTATTTGGATTAATCCTTTTGTAGTTTTGTCTAATTTTTCATATCAATCTCTCCTCTACTAGATAGAGGTGAGAGATACTTCCTTATTAGGACCCACCACTATGAAAGAGATTATTTTGAAGATTCAAACTTCATTGTGGTAATTGGTGATGCCACAAAGTCACCAAAATTCTTATTCATATCATCAAAATTATCCTTTATATTTTTTATTTGGGGACTATGTGTTTTTAAGGATGTCACCTCGGTTGGATCACTAGTTACTTGAGAAGTAAGTAAAAATTTCTCCAAGATACATGGGAACCCTAGAGATCACTGAGAGGATCAAGAAGGTTGTGTAATAATTGTAGTTTCCACCATAATTTTCCATGATCCATGGTGTGTTCCACATCTTGAAAATAAAAAGGTATATTCCAAATCCTTCTCATGTTTTGAATTAGGAAGAAATTTAGTTATATCATGATGTCTATATAACCGATTAAAAGGTTATATTATCAACTCTCAGTTGAATGTGCTAAATTAGAAATCAGTTCCATTAGTCTGAGTATTTTGGTGGTCTGGGGAAGATTATACCAAGAATTTGGAGTGAGAGTCTCCTATAAGAGAGAAATTTTCTCACCACTTCTATGACCAACCATCCTAAAGTTGAATTTATAGGGGTAGAAAATATATAATGGGTATAATTTATACACCCATGGAATCATGTTTAGGTATTATTTTCTTTTAATTTTTTTTGTAATTAACCTTTTGTTTCAAGTTTCTCCATTTGATAGTTTTATATTTTTGAAAAATAGTGGGTATCTCATGATTAGAACACAAATAAGAGTAACCATAAGGTAACCATGAAATAGGCCTATAATTTAAACAATACAATATCACATGATGTGTTAATGGTTTACCTCACTATGTGAACTAACTATGTAGGTTCCTATATAAAGAAGTCGTATCCTCATGGTTGGAGAAAATTTGAAGACTTATGATGATCAACCATATGGTCTGACAAAAAAACTAAAAATGGGAAATGAAATTATTTTCCATAACTCCTTTCAAACCCTATTTTATAATCCGCTCTCCCCAACCTAATTTTTTTATCCCTAATGCATTATCTCCCCCTATCCTTCTAGACTTATATGGATTTCATGTGGTTTCTTCTTTAAGTTATTCATGATATCTTCTAGTGAGGCCTTCCGCTCCTTACACATGGCTCTCTTCTCCCTACCTTATTTGTTCTTCTTAAATCAATTTACCAATTTCCAAAATCACCCATTTTATAAAAAAACCCTGAAAACATAAAATACCTTATCTAAAAAAATGATTCCAGTCATGATAGTAAAATAATTAACCAATGTAAAATGCTATTTTATATCATTTCAATTTAACTTTAAAGATCCACACATGACCTTTTATAAAAACATTCCACAGAAAAATATTTTAATTCATATCAAACTGAATAAAATCCTTTAAATCCACCATTCCAAGTAAAGTAATCCTTTTAGACATTTCACAAATCCCATAAGGGTGTCATATATATATATATATATTTAAATAAAAAATAAATTAATAACACAAGTATTTCATGAAATTAATTATAATATAACTTGAATATATAATAGACCAATATTTTCAAGTACCTTATGCCTTCATTTTAATACTTATTAAAATTTTTTTTGTTCTGTTTGTCTTGTTAAAGTTGTATATAACTTATTCTTGGATTTATATGGTTTTGGGGGACTTTAAGTGGGTGAACGGTTTGCGTACGATTAGTGGAAACGGTTTATTTCACCCTAGGAAATTGTGCAACTTGTTAGATAAGGATAGTGAGTAGCATGTGGCTGGTATATAGATATATATAAATATGAAATATTTCCTATCAAACCATGTGAATTTAAAAAAAAGTGAAAAGTATGTTTGGCGCACATTTTACAAAACCATGCGACCAAACCATGTTGGTTCTAATAAGAGGTCAAGACCCTTCCACGAACTATGAACAGTTTAGTAAGTCATGTAACCAAACCATACACAGGGTTTTAATGGATTCTAAAATTGGGTTTTAAACATAAAACCTAACTACAAATACTAATTCTTCCACCTAGTTTTATGGATGTAAAATGGGGTTCTAGTGGTTCTTCATGGATTCGTCCCTCCCTCAAAAATCTAAATCTGGTGAATCTAAAGGCTTTGGCTCATGTGGATTCAAGGTAATAAATTGTTCCTCCTTGGTTATTTATATCATTCATAGATATATTATTTATCTCTTCATATTAATCATATATCCATGCTATTTTGTATAGATCAATGGATTATATCATAATCTAAAAAATAATTCTTGGACATTTGATAAATTGATGTAGGATCTAGAGAATTGGAGTCTCCTCCTTGAGTGGATCCTGATCTACTAGTGATTACAGATCCTGTTGGAAAATATTAATTAAATTCAATCCATAATCATGTTCTTATTCTTGAATGTTATTCTATTATCCATTTTGTGATGAATTTGGAATGGTTCTAGGGATCCTTTGTAGGTGGTCTTGATTCGGGTGATTACTCTTGGTGGCTATTACTAGTCATATTCAACATACTTATGGTAGGAATATTATTTCAATATAGGGCTCTTGTATAGATTTTTTTGAATGATATAATGTTGTGTTCATGTGTGTTCTTGATACCTAAATATTTTTTTTCTTTTTGTGTATGTTTATAGCAATTTGAGAACCATTATTGATATGGCCAAATGACATTTATATGATATAACTTACTTGTGAATGTTTTATAGCTTCTGAAACTTCTTTCAGGTTTGAGGAAGGTTGGGTTTCTCAGTTCAATCTATATCAATACGTGAGGGTATTGTGAAAAAATTCAAGGACTTGATATTTCTAGATGGAATTTTCTGATATCAATAACATGTTTAGTCAAAAAGGGAGTAGACCACACATGGGTGAAGTGTATCTAATGTATCGAAATGATGTTATGGAAGAAATACCATGTAGGGGTTATTATAGTATAATATTTTGGTCCATGTCATGTGAACATACAATCATTTGAGGATATATAAACAACTTATGGTAGGATGTGAGGTGTTTAATAAATATTAAAGCCTCAAGTGGTGTAATTGGTAATCATTAAAGGTGGAAGGCAGAGATATAATTGATGGGTGTGGGGTGATAAACTAGCGTATAGAGCAGTGGAATGTTCTATGACATGTTTTGATTAACACTAACATCCTTATTAACATAGTATTAAAGAAATTGGGGTCAGGTTTTGTGACATCATAGTTAGCACATAATGACTTGACACTTGGTTTGTTTATTATTTAATTATGAATTTATTTCATGTTGTGGAATACACCCTATATACTTATATATTTCTTCTATTGAGGATGAATTGGTATTGTCCTATAGGTTTTATACACGCACCCTGCATGGGAATCTTGATGACCATGTAGACATCATATTAAGGGATCTAGAGAAGGTCAACAACCTATTGGTAGGGATATAAAGAGATGGTGTATAGTGTTATAGGTAATACCGGGATAAACTCTAGGTAAATTCTAGAGTGCATTTATTTATTTACATATTCTTTACTTATACACTGGTTAACCCACAAAATTTGGGATCCATTGTTTATTTCTTTTATTTTACTCTTTGATACGTGGAATTCCATTAGATATAGCAGTTATTATTTATTATTTCCTCTAGTTTATTCTATTATTTTTTCTTGTATGCAATTAGGGTGTAAGACTATTTATATTATGGGTATAATCTATTGAATGCATTAATCAATACCTCACTACTATTTAGTAACCTTTTTTGAATGGGGAGGCATGCATTAGGTCTTGTGGCACTCCATCCAAATTGGATTATTTGGGTGGGCATCAAGAACATACCAATTTCAAGGGGAAACATATTGCAACATGTTAACTTTGATGGTGGAAGTACAACTAAGAAAGGAAATCATTTATCCAAACCCTAAACACCCAAATTTATAAGATGAGAGTCATCTAGAACCCTAAATCTAGCATTCCCGTGGATTATGGTTCATATAGAAAATAAAAACAATGAATGTAAAGGGAGGGGAATAAAGGAAAAGATGTGTTAAAATAACTAAGGTTTCTCCTTGAAATTGAGTGAAAGAGGTTTTAGATCCAATGATAAATAATAGGAGGGGCTCCCAACACACATATTAGGGCTATCCAAATGACAAAGAGGGAGTAGGAGGGCTAATGGTATTAAAATCAAGTAGAGGAATACCATAAAATCACATTGTTTCGAAATTGGGTAGGTATCACTATTAGTTTCAATCATTAATAAAATATGATAACTATGGGGTTTCCCTAAGAAGGAACTCTCTACCCTATAACGTTTTGGCCACATGTTTTCCCCTAACATTGCACCAATTAAGATTGTCCCCTTATACACGTCCACTGAGTTGAAAAATTATCTAGATACCATGAAATATTTGTAGAATTTTGTTTCAAATATGAAAAAACTCCACTAAAAAATTATGTATACCTCAAGTTGTTGTTCCATAAAACCCACATGATTTCAAAAAACCATGTGGTAAACATGCAACAAAAAACCCTAAAATTTAATGTCCCAAGATTTCACTGTATATTTTCATTAAATAAATACTATGTTTGATGTCTTAATCCACATGAAACACTAGGAAAAAACAAATATAACCTGTTGTATGGTATTTTTAGAGTTTGTGGGTATAAATAGTGGTAATAGGATTATGAGAACATAATTATTAAATCAAATGGGGTTGCTAAGAAAATAATGAAATCCATTTTTTAAAATTGATATCTTTTCAATAATAATATATTTTCATTGGAATAATGGATTAATATTAGTTTAATAATTAATTTAAAATAAATATGAAAATTTGTAGATAATACACAAAAGTCATAATTTGATGAAACAAATTCACTATATTTTATATTTTTAATTGAAAATAAAATTTATAATATTTAATATGTGAATTTTAAAAGAGTGCCTTTATTTTTTTAATTATCATAATCACATTTTCATAAGAATATTTTTTAGGATTTTTTTGATATAATTAATTT
Organism: Viscum album; assembly: GCA_963277665.1. Lineage (NCBI taxonomy): Eukaryota > Viridiplantae > Streptophyta > Magnoliopsida > Santalales > Viscaceae > Viscum > Viscum album. The sequence continues at coordinate 2,095,456,787 of OY728136.1, forward strand.
TTCAGGTGAATAATGAAAATGCTGATTTTGTTAACGCCATAAATTTTATTTTATTATATAAATATATTGAATTTTTTGAAACCTTATTCCTATAAAATTGTATATAAAAACTATTCATATAAAACTATTTTTAATTTATAAACTCATTCTTATTTTTTTGAAATTTTATGTAGCATTTTAATCAAAACTATTTTTCAACTATTTTATTTAATTAATATTAACATGATACAATGAGTTTTTTTATTTATTTTATTATTAAATAAATAATATTTGAATAATAATAATAATTTTATATCCATTAAAATAAATTTCATTGATAATTCCAACATAATTAAAGAATATTTTTTCTTAAAAATATACTTTTATAAAAACCCATTTTTTGTGATTTTATGTTAAAATTGGGTTTCCATACACAAAGGATTTGTGATTGATAAATTAGATATAATTTTTAGAATCATTAGGTCCAAATTACCAAATAATTATCATTTTATTTTTAGTCTTAAATGATAAATTACCTAGGTAAAAAAGTAGTCACCATAGTGAACAGTAAAATGGTAGAAGTGTTTAAACTTAGAGGTAAATGGGATAACATGTTTATAAAAAGTTAATTTTTTAATGATAAGGTCTTTAATAACCTTATATTCCTTATAATACGTTATTTATCAAATCTATGTACACTTTTATTGATTTTGTCTTCCCATCATTGGATAGATTTGAGTATTTAAAAAAATACCTAACCTTTACACTTATTAAAGGGGCACACTTATCCTTACTTACCCTCACTACAAAAAAACAAAAATCTTTTCCCAAAATATACCTAAATATATTTTATAAAATATTATACACCTTAATGATGTTTTTTTCCTCTTATAATACCACCCCTAAAAGATTTAATCCCCTTCAAAAAAAATAATCAAAAAAGTGTGGTATAATTTTTAAACCTCTCTTTTTTTCCCATTTCCTTATATACATTTCATCTTCTAAAAATGTCATGTCAATATATTAAAATGTTATAATTTTTATCATTATTAAACTATTATTTCATTATAATGATTTTATAATCCTTAATTACCCTCAACTATTTCATTAAGAAAACTGAAAACGTGAATCATGTGTTGTGTGGACTACCGGCTCTATGAATAAATGTGTTTCATTTTTCCTTCATATAAAAACATGGATGGTTTTAGTTTATATTATACATATATATATTATTTTTATAAGTAACATAAATCATTAATATAGTTATTTTTTTATGATAAATAATGTAATGATCATTATAGGGTAATCCATCAGTATCAGTAAAAAACTACAAACCAGTTCATCATTATTTTTGTTTCCCCAAAATGTGACTAAAACTGACATTTAATGGAATTATAAAATTAAAATAATTTATAAAACATAATTTATAGAGACTTTAATATATTTTTAATTTTTGTCTTTGAGAGGAAAAGTAATATCAACACCGCTTTTATGAACACATTTCAAAACAGTTAAGATTATTGACACCCGATGATAAAAATAGATTACAATATTTTAATAAATAATGATTATTATTATTAATGAAGAATATAAATATAATTATACAATAATAACATTATGAAATAATTATTTAATATTTTTGTCTTTATGATATTTGAGGTTAAACCATTCCACAGAAATCAAGGGTTAAGGTAAGGGACTTGGTAACTCAAAATCCTTTCTTTGAGTTATATAGTTTATTATTGAACATCTATTTTAAAATACATTCCCTTTTTATTTATGTTCATTCTGTACTTATTGTAAAAAATTGTTTTTGAACCAAAATAAATTCCTTGTAAAGTAATATTTTCATTTATCTTAAAAACAGTCATCTTTTTGAAATGTGACATGTAATTATGACTTTTACAGTGATGAATACAAAAAATTTTCCAAAAAAAATGTTTTCATGATTTGGTATTCACTATATTGAAATGATATATCCCTCAAAAAGTGATTTTTTGTGTTTTATTACATTATTAACCATTTTGAATAATTATATTTTAATATCTAATGAATTATTTTTTTCATATTATGTGATCATTTTAAAAACCCATTCTTTTTCCATGGGTTATTTAAGTTATGATGATGATTATTTTTAAGTGGAACACATATGTAAGGATGATCATGGTTGAGGTCTTATACCACTATCTAATGAAATGGTATATGTTTATATCTCATGATATTTCTAGGCATAGGAATAATGGGTTTTTTACATAAGCATGGGCATAATTTGTTTTCTCAAAATGGGTTTCCTTTACTTATGGATGTGTCAAATTTTCAAGTTTTTAAAGTTATGAAACATATACATGTGGTTTTTCAAGTTTTCACATGTTTTAAGATCCATTTTATTTCTATTAAATTCTATGTTTTCGTGATTACGCCTATTCAGGTATCTCACACCTTATTTCATGTTCACATGTTATATGTTTTATCTTTTATGTTTCCTTAACAATATTTTTATGATATTATGTGTCTCCAACATGTTTTTTATCAAAAATGGTCTTTTGATCAATTATTTAAATATTTTTATTTTCCTCATACTCTCTTCAGGTTTTTGATCATATATTTTTATATATATACTTTCCCTTACTAAAAATTTGACCTCACCCATTTATTATGTTTTGATTCCCTGGGTTATAAAGATGATTACATCATGTGATATGTCTACGAAAGTGTCTTTATTGAGATGAATGTTATACTTTATAATTTTCCTTTCCTTAGTTTTGAAAATCCTAAACACATTCTTAAAACCTTATTTTACCAACTTTATACATCCCATGTGTTTTAGAATGTTTTTATAGAAAACATATTTTCTATCAAAGGATGAAATGATTCTAATATAAAATGAGTATAAATGATCTTATTTAATATGTTCCACCATACTATCATTGAGTCTATTCTATAAAACTAAAAAAATGTTCTATCAATTAGTTTGACTAAGTTTTATGACTATCAAACTGACCAAAGTCATATCCATTAAAATATCAGCAGTTCAGTTCCATCTGACTAACCTTAGTTCAATTCATCATATTGATAAACAATTTTATAGTTCATTAGACCATCCAAAGTTTTTAATATGAGTAATTGGAATTGTTTATATTAGGCATAATTAATTTCAACATTATAATTATTCTAATAAAATGACATTATATAGAGATGTTTTTATAATCAGTCAAGTACAGAACATCTGAGGCCATTACAACCATCTTTTAGATTTATGAAAATATATCCATTGGAGGAATGCCTATAAATATAAGTACATTTGAGGAGATATAAGTTGATGCATTTTCATCTCACCACATTGGATAACTTTCTCTACATCATTATCTCATTGGTATGATTTTTAATTTCTTGATATTTTTAGATCTAAGGAATCTGAGTGAGGATTATAAATTCTTAGAGAATTTTTTATTTTCTATTTATTTTTTTGATCGTATTTTAGATCAAGGGATTCTAGGGATAGGAAGATAAGTGAATCTGATCAATCAGATTAAGGGATTTCATGGATAAGAAGACACATCCAATACTGATCATCATATCGAGGTATTTCATAGTGTAGATAGATAGAACTTTATAGTTAGGTTTAAAACTATGGATGTCTTAATTATGGATTTCTGACTTCATTAACTCTTAATGATAAAGGTTAAAATTTATTTTATCAGACAAATTTTAAGATAATTTATAAGCTATAATTTATCAGATTACTTCTCAGTGTGATACATAGACTCTGATAATCAAAAAATTTCTGAGTCTGATCTTTTTTGTATAAATAGGTATTTGGGTTTTGTATTAGTTTATATTTTTAGACTATAATTCACCCTCTCCCCATCTTATGTCCATTAGAAACACTTACTATTGAACAATTTGTATCAAATTAGGTATTAATGCTTACATATTTTTTCTTTATTTATCCACTACAAGTTTATTACGTTCTTTTTTTATAAATTTCTTGTTTATAAATTGTAATTACACTAACATGTATTGTAGAAAGATTTTATATTTTCTATAATTAGAAGGATTAAATTTCAGTGATATTTAGAATATGAATCCTTGTATACCACTTATATTTAATGTGCTGATTATGAATATTAGAGAGATTGGATGAAAGAATTATAAATTCTAGGGTTGATAATTTTGTAATATTTACTGGAAAATATAACATTCCAAAGAAATATATTACTGATTTTACTAATAGAAAATGTTAGAATATCAGATTAATTATAGATTATGGAACACTCTATCATGTTATAAAAAAATAAACATATATAATTAGATATATTCTTGTAAATCAGAAAATAGTATTTGGAAAAAGTTAAAAGTAACTCATTTTGGAACTTCTGAATTCATTGAAACATTAAGATTTATGCTTTGTGTGGACTATTAAGCTATTGATAATCTACCTGGAGATTCGGTTTCAAAAATTCACCAATTTTTTATAATTATTATAAATATTTTTCAATATATTAGAGAGAAAGATCTTGAAGATTGTGTTTTACTTGAGAAAATTATTGTGAGTATGCCAAATGAGTGGGAATACAAAAGGACTACTTTGGATGACACGAGAAGGATTAATAATATTAATCTTGATGTTCGTATTGAAAACCTTATACATATAAAGATATACCTAAAATGTTAAAGAAAATATGAAAAGTAAAAAAGAAGGAGTTTTATTTTATAGAACTACTATAGTTCCTTGAAAAGTTAAATCTACTGAGAAATATGAGAAGTATTCTAAAAAAGAAAGTGATTATGGATTTAGATAGTATTTCATTATAACAAACTGGAAATGAACTATATAATATTTCTAAAATAATGAACAAAATGGTTGGGAATAAATATTTTCAATATAGATAGAAAAAAATTAACAAGGATAAAAGTTAAAAGGATGATTATTTCTAAGTGATATGTTATGTGTTTAAAAAGAAAGTTGTCCAAATATAAAAATAAAGGATAAGAAGGAAAGGAATATTGGTAGGAATTATAAAAATTATTATAATCCCAATAATAATAAAATTATGAAAGTTTTATACATATATAGTGCATGTGGAGGGGGTAGTTCTTCTAAGAATTCATTGTATAATTAAAGCTTATAACATAATATCATCATATTCTATATAGAAATACCAAAGGTTAAAAAATGTCTTATGGAAAATGTAATGACTGAATCTCTTATAAATCTTACCATAAATTCTAACTACCCTAATAGTAATAATGAAAAATTTTATACATCTTTTGATGAATAATCATCTTCATATGGTGAGGGAAAAAATACATTACCTTGTTTTGAATAAGTTTCAATATTTCAAAAATTACTTGAAAATGAAAATTTTAATATTTATAAAAAACATGAAAATGATCATAAAAATATTTTGAAAGAACATTCAAAGATTTCTACTATTACTAGAAAGATATTTTATCATTCTAAAGAACTAGAGAAATATAATTTTCAAAAAAATAATCTTTCAAAATATCTTGGAAACTATAATATTGAGAAATATAGTTTAAAAATAATATTGTAAAACAGAGTTCAAATACAATTTCTTATGGGGATAAAAATTTCTTTGTAAATCAAGATTCCAAAATTTCTAGTTTGATGAAACTTCTATCAAAGTTTAATACTGGAAAGTAAAAATTTGAAAAGAAGTTAAATAAAATAATACCTCATAGATATTTTTTTGAATGGGTTTTACTAATAAAAAACATGTTTTTAGTAAAAACTATTTGGTTCTTAAAAGTTTTACATTGTTAACTAAGTGTAAAAGTGGTGGACACTAGAGGAATAAGTTTTATTTAAACAAATTTCAATATCTAAATTTTTACAAATATTATTTTTAAAAAGAAATGAAATATTCTCAACATACTAAATATGGATAAATGTGGAATCCTAAAATATTATTTTCGAATAATATCAGATCTAAGAAAGTTTAGTTTCTGATGTGATAATGTTTTTAATTTCAAGAAAAAAATGAATATACACACAACAAGAATATTTGGTACATGGGTACTGGTTTCTATAGACATATAAATGGCAAAAAATACTTCTTTAAAAATATTATAAAGGTAAAATGTGGAAAAGAAACTTTCATAGATAATGCTTAAGAAGAAATTATTAGTATAGTTAACATTTTACTTCTTGGAAAAGATTTCATTTAAAATGTTTTATTTATTTCAGTAAATAAGAACAACCTTATTAAAATATAATAATTATGTGATTAGTGTTATCATGTGAAATTCAAGAATGAAAAATGTACGTGTCATAGTTCTAAAGATAAATTTATTATTTATTCAATGAGAATTAGAATGTATACACACTAAACATAGATGAACTTGGGAGATATGATCTACCTTATATTAGTATAATGGAAGATTAATATTGGTTATGGCATAGAATATTAGGATATTGTAATCTTATAAATTTAGCTTAGTAATCTAAGAAAGGACTATTAAAGGATCTTCCAGAACTTAGATTTGATACTTCACAAGTATGTGGTCCTTGTCAATTTGGTAAGAAACATAATCCAAGATTTAAATCTATTAGTCAAATTATAATTCCTTACAGTTAGTTCACATAGACTTGTTTGGTGTTACAAAAACTAGAAGTATACATGTATAATATTATGTATATGTTTTAGTTGATGATTACACTAGATATACTTGGGTTAATTTTATAGAAAAAAAATTAAAGCCTATTATTGTTTTAAATTTTTTGTATCTAGATTTAAAAATAAAAAAACCTCTCACTGATAACTATTCATAGTGATCAAGATGGAGAATTTTTTAAATTATTATTTTGAAAGTTTTTATAGTAAAAAAGGTATTATACATAACCTTTCTACACCTATAACTCTATAGAAAAATGGTGTATTGAAAAGAAGAAATAGAATTATTAAAGAGATTACTAGAACCATGATGAGTGAATAAGTGGTTAATAAAATTTTTGGGGTTTAAGTATTTATTATTATCTGTAATTCTATAAATTTAGTTTTTATTAGAACTTTTATTAATAAAACTTCTTATTAATTGTGGACTGGAAGGAAACAAAAAATTTCTTACTTCAATGTTTTTCAATGAAAATTATTCATTCTGAATTATAAAGGTAACATACATAAATTTGATCCAAAATATGATAACTGAATATTTTTAAGTCATTCTACCAATATTAATCCCTATAGAGTTTTTAAAAAAACACAAGTACTGTTGAGGAAATAGTACATGTCAGGTCTGATGAAACTAATCATTTTTCTTTCAAGAAAACTCCACCTACATCTTCGGATGTTATTTCAAAAATATATTTTCACCCTAATTTTTAAATATTGTCTTTTGAGAGAATAACTAAAGAATATGTTTCTGAAGTTATAACTAAATAACAATTTCAACATGTTGGTGACGAACATAGTTTTTTCAATCCAGTAAATTATTTTTTTCTTATGAATCATCCTATTGATAATATCATTGGTGATTTATATCATTTATTAGAACTATAAGTTCATTAAGAAATGAAATTGAAATTTTTATCATTTTTATCTCAATTTGAACTAAAGAATCTGGATGAGGATTTAGGTGATAAGTATTGAAAAAAATTCATTCAATATGAGATCAATGAAATAGAAAAAATCATGTTTGGACTTTCACTAAGTGACCTAAATATACTTCTATAATTGTGGTAAAATTGGTATTTTTGAAAAAAACCTAATAAAAATGGAATAATATCTAAATATAAAAATATACTTATTTATAAGGGATTTAATCAATAAGGGGTATGGATAATGAAGAAACATATGCTCTCGTAACATGACCTGAGGTTATTCATATACTTCTATCCTATACATCATTTATAAATTTGAAACTATTTCAAATTGATGTAAAGTTTTCATTCCTTAACGGATACATTCAAGAGGAAGTGTATATATAAAAACCCTGTAAGTTTTGAAATTAAAAAACAACCAGGTTATTTTTTGAACATACTAAGGCACTTTATGGACTTAAACAATAACCTAGGGCGTGGTATGATAGGTTAACATTATTTTTTTAAAAATATTAGGGATATGTAGATCCCACCCTTTTTATAAAATAATATAATAAAAATATTATGATTATACAAATCTATGTTGATTACATTATATATTTTTCTACTAAAAAATCATTAACTAATTCCTTTATGGATCTTATAAATTATGTGTTTGAAATGAGTATGGTGGGTGAGTTAATATATTTTCTAGGTTTTTAAATTTCAAAAAAACCAAAAGTAAAATTTTAATCTCAAAATAAGAATATAAAATATCTTATTAAGAAATATGGACATGAAAATAGTAAAAGTACTAGTACTCTGATTATAATCTCAAATAATTTATATAATGATGAAGCTGATAAAATAGTTGAACAAAATATTTTTAGAGTAATGATTATAAGTTCACTTTACTTAAGAGATAGTCATAAAGATTTAATTTTTTATGTATGTTTATGTGTTGTATGTCAAGAAAATCCAAAAGAGTTCTATCTTAAATCCCTGGAGTGGATTATTTATTTTCTTAAAAGAACTATGGATTTAGATTTATTTTACTCTTATGGAAATTATTTTGATTTAAAAAGTTCTTTAGATGCTGACATTAGTGGATGTAGATTGGATAGAAAAAGTACTTCCTGAACATTTCATTTCTTAGGAGATTCATTAGTTTCCTGGTCTTGTAAGAAACAAAACCCAATTTCACTTTCCATTGCTAAAGCTGAATATGTGGTGGCTGGAAGTTGTTGTACTCAAGTGTTTTGGATACAACACACACTCATAGTATATAGTGTGAGTTTTAATAAAACTAAAATATTGTTTCATAACACAAGTTACATTGCTTAAATTTAAAACTCATCACATCACTCATGAGAAAATCAAATAGATATAAGACATCATTTTTTCAGGATGACAAAAAAAAGGAGATTTCATTTTAAAATTCATTAGAATGAAAAAATGACTTATATGTATTTTAATTAAACCCCTTAGTTTTGATATATTTGAATATATTAGATAGAATATAGGAATGGTCAATATCAAATGATTATTCATATATACTTCATGTTTGATAATATTCTTATATTAATGAAATCCTTTTCAAAGGGGGGTACATATGATTTGATTTTCTAAAAAAATTAAAAACTTTTGTTTTGGTAAAAATTTTATATTTTTAATAATTTTTTATATTTCCTAATCAATACTTTTATAAAAATTTCGTAATTAAAGTTTTATAAAAATATTATTGGAGTTATAGTTTATTTCAAAAAAAATTCATACAATCATTGTGTTCTAATATTTTATCAGTTCCAATTTATTTTACAAAAAACCCATAATAACGTGTTATTAATATCGAATGTAATATCTACTCTAAACGGTATTATTATAATCTTTTATTTTCTACAATTGTCCGTTACTTTAATTTTTCATTTTTTTACATATTCTTTATATTTAACAAACATTATTTTGTTACAAACATAAATATTTCTATAATCATAATTTTCATTAATCTGATTATTAGTTTTACTAAAAAACCATTAGAGTTTAGAATATTTAATTAAATCATTCAGTGATTAAATATCAATCACTAAATCAAATTTTGGGTTTCAATTTGAGATATATAATTTTATGAAATATGAACCATTCCCATCATGCCTATATATAATGGTGGGACACCCCTTATCCCACATGGATCTTTATAAGTTTCTTCTTGACTCTCACCACCCATTTTATTGTTCAATACGATACTTTGGAATTCATGTTATTTGATTATAAAATCCAATTTATGGCACCATAATTCAACACAATGAAATTTATAGAAGAATTTAAAAAGGGGGAAGTTGTTAGAGAATGAATGATTGAGAAAACATGGTATTAAGAACATGATTCTATTTTTAAAAGGGTTAGTACTTTTAAATTTTGGTAAAATATATGTATAAAAAATGAATATTTTAACAAAAATTATCCTGAAATTATTAAAAAAATTATTCTTCAATATAATTTAATACAGGATAATATTTAGATGTGATTTTTTTTACACTTTTTGGTGAAAGATTCAAGTTTACTTATTAGAAAGTTTTTTAGTTAGTGGATGTACCCTTAGAGGGTGAAGTGTATCTTCATTCACATAAACATCCAGAAAATCATGGGATTTTTTATATGTCAAAAGCATAATAATATTATTTTACTCCATATGATATGGTATGAAAATTATTTCATATGGATTTGGATGTCATAGTATAAACCCTTTGGATGTGAGGTTACTTAATGTCAAGGAAGGGAGATAGACATACTCAAAAAGTACTTGATATCTTCATTTTAGATTTTATAATAAATATGAGTTAGATCAACTTGGTCAAGTTTGTTTTCTATCGATTGAATCAATCAAGAAGGAATCTATGATGTCAAAGGTTCTTGTGTTTCCTTTTTTTGTAATCAAAAGGTTAGTCAATTGTAATGAGTTTTTTCAAATAAAAAATTAGTTATATGGGGTCTGAGAAAAGATTTCTCATACTGGTGAAGAAACAATGGCTCATATGAAATTAGTTTATAATCTAAATGTAATGAAATTTGTGGAAAAATTGGATAAGTTTGCATCTAATATCAAACCAGTAAAAGAGAAATAGATAGTGAAAGAGAGGAAGAAAGCTAACTCCTCACCTCTAAAAGTGCAAATGAAACAAAAGTCAATTTCTGGTGATAAATTTAGAAAGTTGATTGGTCATAAAGCCTATAAAAGACTTTGGGATCCTTCTTTTGGTCTCAATAAGGATCAACATTTAGACATATTGATATTAATAGATAATTAATTAAAAAATCAATGAAAAATAAGAAGAATAAAATATTAGCAGATTCCAGAATGATTGAAAATGTATTAAAAGGAGTTGTAAGAGAATCAGATAATCCATTGATTTTATAATCTCCTTTGCCAATTGATAAAACTATTTTATTATCTAAAAATATTCCTCCTCCCAAGATAGATATTTTTTAAACCATGGTATTTCTAGAATCCATGGAAAAAATAAAAGGTAAAAAAGTGTTTTAAGAAGTTCAAATTGAAAAAGAAAATAAATAATTGGATCCAAAATATGTAAAAAAAGAAGAAGAAAATTGCCCATAAATTATTTCAGAAATATATAAAAGGAATTATAAGAACTAAAAGTAAGTTGGAAAAGGAAATAAAATATTAAAAATAAGAACATTAAGAAGAATAGTAAGATACCTAGAAAGAGGGAGATGGGAATGATAATTCATTGAAATCATCTTCTTTATCTAATACAATTTCTAATCTGTTCAACAGGAATATTATTCTTGATATATTAGTGGATATTAATTCATCATCTCATAGAGAAAAATTTTAATCTCATAATTCACATTAAAATGTTTCATACAAGGTTGTGACTGATAAATAAGTTGATATTTTAACAAATTTAGAAGAATAAAGAGTCGAAGTGAAAGAAAATTCTTTTGTTTGACCATCACACCAACATGTTTAAGAGACATCATCAGATTCATCTGACTCATTGACCATAAAGGAATAGAAAAGTATTGATTATATCTATAATTATCTAAAATAGTTTTTAAAATATGTTTCATATATTCCTACGATTGATGAAAGATGCATATAGTCTCAGAATAATATCGATAAAAAGTCATAATCGTTAACTTTTTTGGTTGGGTCATTGATTAAAAATGAGTCTGAAATCAAAACATTCAATAGAAAGAATATGTCTCAAAAAATTAGATTTAGTAAGATGGTTAGGTGGTCCAGTCATTTTCATGTTGATCTAAAATATCATGATAACCAGATTGTGGAAGTCAATAAAGTTTCTCTTGACATTACAAATTCTTTTGAAAAGTTTTAATTTGATTTATAGGTTAGAGTGTAGTTTTTTGAATAGTTTAGAGACATGAGAGATAATAAAAATGACTAATTCAAGTAATTTAAATAATAAATTCAAAATTTTGAAGTGGAAAATGAAAAGTTATGATATTTTTAAGATGTGTTTCTCAAATTAAAGAAATAAAATAAGAAGATCAGTTAAGAGGTCTTATGTTTGAAGTCAGAAAAGTGGAGTCTAACATATATAGAATATATAATATTAAATCTAAAGTCTTAAAACACTGAATCTTATAAGGAACATGATTATTGGAATATGTTAAAGGCCATGATAAAGAAATTACATAAGAAATAATGAATATTTTTTATCTGGAATCTTGATATATTTTGAACTCTTTTGAATGAAATTCAGTTTAAATGACTTATTATCCAAATATTTTTTTCTGAATTGTTTTTTAATTTAATTTGGAAGACTTTTTTTTCTTATTATCTTGGATTAATAATTATTCAAACAAAAAAATTGCATAATGTTTTTCTAAGATTTCAGGATGATACATTACTTTATGTTTTTTTTTGAAAATCCCAATGGGGGAGAAGTGATTTAAGGGGTGAAATAATTTAAGGGGTGGAATTTTCTAAATGTGAGTATCTAAAGTAATTATACTTCTATCCAATCAAGTTTTATGAAAAAATAATTTACCAAATTTTGGGTAGTTATATTTTAATGGAATATTTTTCTTATAAATAATTATTTTGAAGTTTCTAAATGTACAATGGGTTGTATGTATTTCAAAGTTAGGGGTTTTCATTTTAAGTGTTGTGTTTTTTGATTTCCAAAAAGGGGAATATTATGGAAATGAAATTTATAATTTCTACATTTTCTTTCCTTAGTTCTGAAAATCACAAAATATTTCTTAAAACCTTATTTTACTAACATTATATATCCCAAGTTTTTAGAATTTTTTTGTTGAAAACATATTTTTATACTAAACAATGAAATGATTCTAATATAAAATGAGTATACACTTTATTATTTAATCTAATCCATTGGACTTAATAGTTTTCTTTCCATCAGTTTGACTATTTTTTATGTTCACTAGACTGACCAATGCGATATCCATCAGACTAATAGTGGTTTATATCCATCAAAATGGCCTTATTTAAATTCATCAGAATGATAAAAAAATAGTATATCCCATCAAACTATCCAAATATTATAATCTATATAATTGGAATTATATCAATCAGGTGAAATTCATTATAGTATTGTAATGGTGCTAGTTGAAACAATATCAGATAGAGTCGTTTTGCAGAGCTTTCATGTGAACAACGTCTGAGGTCATTGCATCCAACTCCGAGATTAATGGAAATATAGTGGTTGGAGGAATGACTATAAATAAAATTACATTTGAGGACATGGAAGCTGATTTATTTTCAAATCAACACATTTGAGAATGTTCTATGTATAAACACCTCATTCGTATGATTTTTAATTTTTAGAGAGTTATAGTTCAACGAAATCTGAGTGAGGATTATAAATTTCCTATAATGTTTTCCCTTTTGTATTCATCTGTCTAATTTTGGCTCAAATCGATAGATTATAGGGATAGAAAAATAACTGATTTGGATTCATTGGATCGAGGGATTTTAGAGATAAGAATACATAGCTGAAACCAATAATCTTATTGAGGGATTCTAGGGGATTGGAAGAAATATCAACTCTGATGATAATATCAATGTATTTTATTGTATGGAATAACAGACCTTTACTATTGGGTATAAAATTATGGATATCTTATGTAAGGATTTCTGACTTACTTAACCCTTAAGGTTAGATAGTAAAATTTATTTTATAAATCTTATAATTCATTTTTACATTGATATAATATTTTTTATTACTTTCTTCTATAAGTTCTCTATTCTACTATGCAATTTAATTATAAAGTTTGTTTTTAAGGGCGTGTTTGGGTTTTGAGTTAGTTTAAATTTTTAAACACAAATTCCCCCCCACCCCCTAGTAGTCTTTTTAAATTCATACATCACAACAATCTAGTAGAACATAATTATTAAAAATTGTTTTCAATTTTTGTAAATTAAAAAAAATATCTAACAAATTTATAACACACTAAACCTTTCATTCTTTATATTATGAAACTATTGTGTAATTTACACTTTAAATCAAGATATTGATGAATTATTTATGTTATGTTTAGATTCGGTGACTATAATTGGTATCAAAGGAATTAATATTTATTTTAGATATTAATTTATTTATTTAGAGAAATTAGTTTAGTTACCTTTGGATTATATTTAATGAACCATATTAAAAAATCAAGAGATAAACCTATGTATAGGATGATATTTAGAAATATTGTTAATAACATGAGTAGATGGTATTCCCAAGAAAAAAAATCTGGATACTACAAGTTGATGCATACTCTATAATAGATGTACCTATGGGTAATAACCCAAAAAAGGGTAGATTGTGTATTAACTCTATAGTCACATGGTTCAAAATAAGCAATCATAACCACACACCTATTTTGGTACTCTCAGGGGATATACATTATTTGATAACATTCTATTTATAAACTACTATAAAGGATTGATTACCTAGTTACATTAAGGGATAGGTTGAAAATTATGAGAGAACAAAACATAAAGTATCTTAGGAAGAACCAATAGAGTTTTAGGATTAACAAAGTACGAAATTGATGAAATGAAATTATCAAAGGTTCAAATTAAGGTGTCATTGGGGAATAAAAATTTGGATTTTACTTTCATATTTTTATAAACAAATTCTTTTAGATATTATCATAAAATTTTTGGATTTATTATTTTGTTAAACCAAGATCAAGGAAATAAAGCTATGAAAGGTATGTCCCTAAGAACTCCAAAGAATCAAATTTAGGATAAGTATTTTCCTATTATTACAAATGAAAATGAGGAGGATATCAAGTTATAATATATATGTTGTGTTTATCATAGATCTATTAGCTTTTTAATTTTTTAAATGATAATTATAATTGTGAGGATGTAATTTATTTATGGGGGGGGAATGTAAAAACTTAATATTTCTTTGTGTATATTCCTTAGATAAATTATTTTTTTGATATATTTATCAACATGAAACACCAAGACCAAATAAATATGGATGAATATAATGTATTTATATAGTTGGTTGGTATAAATAGTGGTAAAGGGATTATGAAAATTAATAAATATATATAAATATATATAAACAAAATGAAGATAATTTAAAATAACAACTCAACTCGTGGAACTAAGAAAAAAAGGAAATATATTTTCTAAAATTTAATTCTTTTCAATAAGAATATATTTGGATAGGAATAAATGATTAAGATTACTTTAATTACTAATTTATAAGAAACAATAGGAAGAATAAGTAATATGCTAAAACTCATTTTCTAATAAAAAATAGTTTTTTGATATATTTTTTATATTTAATTAGAAAATTATACATTTCAAGATGAGAATTTGATTAAATTAAAATAATTTTTTAATTTTTCATTATAATATATAGTTCAGATGAATTTTTTGTATATTTTGGATGTAATTAATTTTTTTGGTGAATAGTTAAAATGTCAATTTTTTTAATGTCATCACTTTTACAAAATTATTTGATTATTTAAATACATTGAAAATTTATAAATCGCTTTTACTATAAAATTA
Source organism: Viscum album (assembly GCA_963277665.1). Classification (NCBI taxonomy): domain Eukaryota; kingdom Viridiplantae; phylum Streptophyta; class Magnoliopsida; order Santalales; family Viscaceae; genus Viscum; species Viscum album. Next base: position 2,095,472,338 of record OY728136.1, read on the forward strand.
TAGATAATAAAGAATTTAAAACTAATATTTTGAATTTATAAACCCATGCTCAACATTTTTAAAATCTATGGACCATATTAATGAAAAATGTTTTCTTACTGTTTTGTTTATTTAATTATAACATGTTGAAATGAAGTTTTTGATTAATTTTATTATAAAAATAAAAATAAAATAAAATAATAATTATTATTTTAAATTCATTGAAATCAATTTTATTGATAATTCTTCCATAATCATAAATCTATTTTTTTATATTCAAAAACGGATTATTTGTGGGTTTGTATTAAAATTAATTTTCCATACACGTAGTATTTTTGTCAGATAATTTTGATATCATATTTAAAATCAGTGGTTCCAAATTATCCAGTAAGGTACATTTTTTTAGGCTTAAATGTTAAATTATCTTGGTATAAACTAGTTACCATGGTGAGAGCTAAAATGGTAAAAGTGAGTAACCTTGGAAGTAAGGGGAATAACATGTTTCTTTTTTAAATATTAGAGGTGTGGATAAAAATTATATTCCTTATAAATTATTATTTTTCAATTTTTAAGGAACTTATCTTGATAGTGACTTCTAATTTTTCAATAGTTTTTCGTATTTATAAAAATTCCCTCTCCTTTTTTACATCAAAATTCAATTTTTTTTATTTTCAAAAAGTTCACTTTTATAGGTTAAGTGAGAACCCTCTCAAATTGAAACCATGTCAATAAAAAAGGAACATAAACATCACTTTTATGAACTTATTTCAAAATGGATAAAATTATTAACACCCAACAATGAAAAGAGTTACAAAAAACTAATGCACGAAGGAATTTTTTATTAATTAATAGAATGAATAAAAGTATATAAGAATACATTTTTTAGATATATAATTAAGTTTTTTATATTTAAGATATGAGAGGTAAGATAATTTAATAGAAAATAAGGGTTATGTTATGGGACTTAGTAACTCAAAATCCTTTATTTGATTTGGGTAATTTTTTTATTGAACAAAATTTCTCTAAGCCTTTTAATTTTTATTTATTTTAATTCCCTATTTCCAAGGAAACTTTTTTTGTACCAAAATAAATTTCATGTAAGGTTTTTGTTTCTATTATTTTGAAAAAAGGATAGTTTTTTAAAAGGGAATCATAACAATGACTTAAACAATGATGAATAAAAATTATATTCAACAAACTATTTTCATGATTTTTTTCTCATTATATTCAAATTATATCGCAATCATAAATTAATTTTTTGTGAATTATTATATTATAAACCCATTTGGATAATGAGATTTTGATACCAGATGATTTATTATGTTCATGTTATGTGATATGTTTAAGAATCCCATTATTTTTCCGTCAGTTATTTATGTTATGGTGGTGATAGTTTTTAAGTGGAACACGTACATATGGATGATGATGGTTAGGGTCCAATGTCTCCCACTAATGAATTGGTATAATCATATATATCATGACATAGTCGGGAAAGGACATAATGGGTTTGTTCACAAAGTCGTCAACAGAATGGGTTTTCTCACACGAGTTTTCCAATGCTTATGGATGTGCCACATTTTCAAGAATATCAAGTTAAAAAAATACTATGTTTTTTTTAATTTATTCAAATTTTAAAAAATCATTTTATTACCAAGAAATTCCATATGTTCATGATTATGTATTATCATGTATCGTATACTTTATATCATGTTTAAATGTTATAGTTTTTATATTTTATGTCTCTTAAATGATGTTTTTATGACCATATGTGACACCATCATGTTTCATGATTATCATACATGGTATTATGATCTCATATTTTTATTTTTATGATTTACTTATATTATCTACAACTTTGTGATCTAATACTTTATGATATGTATTTTATCTTAATGATAATTTCATCTCACCAATTTCTAATTTTTCCATTTCATTTCAAGATCGTGAAATTTTAAAAGTTCTAGAAAATATGATCATTATGTAATTTATAACCCATGGAAAGGGGTTGAAGGTTATATGTATGCTAATTATAGAATAAAATATATCATATTTATATATTTATGAACACCCGAAGAAACAAAATAGTTCTTGGTATTCACATAAATAAAACAAGAGAATTTCGTGAGAGAAAGAGATAGAAATATTGAGGTGAAGTTTCTGCAGCACAACCGCTATAAAACATGGTTTCAGAAAATATTGAAAAGACAAGGTACAAGGGTCAAACACTCATAAAAAATTAATAATAAAGTATGGGTACATAATAAGATAATTGTATGGATATTTTAATGGCATACCACATGAAAAGGAAACATGAAAGAAAATAGAAGATGTTATTTATTTTATAAGAAATTCGGCAGCCTAACAACGTCACTTAAAAATTTAAAAAACAAATTGATGAGAGCAGAAAGGGTCTCTCAATAATTAGACATGAAATGTACTGTAATGAGAACATATAATAACATACCCTCAACATAAATAGATAGAAACTAGAAGACACAAAATAAAGAAATTCATGGATTAAAAAGGAGGTTGAAAGATTCTTATACCTTGAAGAGTAACTTCGAAAGTTTGAAGGTCGGGACCTTGGGAGGCTAGAGGGAAACTTGGGAGAACTCCTTGGGAGGTAAAGAGACCATAAATTAGTTGGTTAGGTGATTATCCACTAAATGAAGCTAATATTTATTGTTAATATATATAATATTCATGTGCTTTATTATTCATAAACACCATTTTAGTTCATTTTATACTTTGAACATCATTTCACATTATGATTGTAATACCTTCTTAAATTGCCCTATTATGTGGTACATTTTTTAGCATCATTTAATGTACCCAATGATTAATCTGATTTTAAGGAATCTAATTATACATATTTTAATTTTATATTTTGGTAAATTGATATACACTTAAATATGAACATGTTTGATTCATGGATCAATGGAGAATTCATGGAAGAAGATGGGGATATTTTATAATGAAAGGAAACAATTCTGGGAAAGTCAGATTGGACACCAGCCCACTGATGAGACTTTGGGACCCACATTACGAACCCAATGAAACCCAAATTTGGTGGGAGTCTAGAAGACATATATAGGAACAAATCATTATTCATGAGACAGTACTAATTCGGCCTCCATTGTAGTCATTTAGGCAGCCCTAGTTGTAGATAAAATTCTAGGCCAGATTCTGGGGCCCAGAATAACATCCCACTAATCTAATCATATCTCCGAATATACAACTCCAAATAGTACCAAATTTTATAAGAGGTTAGAAGAAATATGTTGATCTATTTTCTTCCTCTATGGACCACTCTGATTCATCCATATAGAAGGTATTCCAAGTGCGTCTGTTCGGTGGATGAAAGTTGGCTGCCACCTCGGGTCAAATGTAGAAAAGTCCAAGTTCCACAATCTTTCAACCACACTAGACCTACCATAATCAAGTGAGATTCTTTGTACTGTTGGAGGCTCGACCCAACGCTTCCAAAATGACTATTTAAGTTAGTAGTGGTGGAGTATTTTTATAATCTTTGGTGCTTTGTTCAATTGTAATGTTATGCTACAATTTTGTTGTCTCAAGTTTGTCTTTCACATGTATGGTGTTCAATTCACTTTAGTTTATTAATAAAATATCTTATTTTCCTCTTATTATATTGTTCTTAATATTACTTTGATACTGTTGGTTCAAGGTGTGAATTTATTTACACTAAACCTTGTGAAATTATTCACACAATGGTGGAGTGATCATTTTCTTTTTATTATTTTCTTTACTTCTTCAATTCCTCCCGCATGAGTCTACTTCTCACTTCTATTGAAACCATAGAATAAATGGAGGGATAACCCACTTATGGGTTGATCCAAGGGAGTATCAAGGGGCTAGATGGGATGTTATTTATCACCCCATTAATGTATAATCACTTCTTTAATTGAAATATTTATTTGATGATTTTTAAAATTCATCGTCCTTGTTGAATTTAAGGCCACACACTTCAAGTGCTAATACGAACCTTTACCTTAAAGTGCTCAAAAAGTTTATCCTTCAAGTGTATAGGTGATTAGTGTTAAAGGGTGTAGGCTTTAAACCAGTAAGTGATGATGTTTTTTTATCTTCTTAAATAAACCCATCTCAAATATAAGAATTTGAAATCATTGAAAAGGAAATACGTCCAATCCACCCCAAGTGATAACCTAGGATCGACTTATAATTTAAAATTGAATTAAATTCAGTGTCTTAAAAGTTCACATAAACCCATATAAAATCAACCCAAGTTGTCCACTTCATAGCCAAAAACAGTCCATAGAATGTACGTGTCTATAGGTTTCTTCTTAGGTATCTGAGGATTCGACAACCCAAGTTAAACTACAAGAACCGTTCTACCTTCATATATTGGGTAAATTTGAGTGTTAATCAGTAGGATATGTAAATGAAATGAATGAGGTAATTGCTTGGTATTTATAGGATAAGTGAGGGAACAAAGCATTAATTTCCAAGGGAGACCTCATCGATGGTATTGGAAAAATCATGGGCTTGCGCATGGTATTTTACCATGGTATTGGCCACTTGGGACACCTCATAGCATATATTACTATTAATAAGTCGACCAAAATGATAACATAATTATTATATCCTTATTGATGTCATTAAACACCCGAAACTCAAAACTATATTTTCACTCTTCACTGAAAATTAAACTATTTTAAAAAAATCCCAAAATTTTACCTTAACCAAATATCAATGCTATGAATTCAAAAATTGACTCCATTTTATGAAAATAATTTACTAAATATTTTTAATTTAATTTATATATATAAACACTATTCACCTGAAAGAAAACTAATACCTAACTTATAATTTCTGAAACAGTTATTTACTTATTTTATCGAATCACATTAACTAATCAAGGTGCCGAAAATATAATAATACATTTTTTAAGTGAGATTACCATTCCATTTGGTCACATTAATATTCATAAGCATAAAATTACTATTCCTAATTTACTATTCATCTAAAATTAAGTTGATCTTATTAGACACTAAATTTCTTACTAAACATAATTGTAGAAGACCTTATTTTGAAAATCATTACACATTATTAATTATTTAAGGTTTACATAAATATTGTAAAATATACTTTTTCCAAAATTCATCAATAATATACATCCTATATTTATCGGGACATTTATGATTTACCAACTTCAGCATAAGAAATATTTACAATTTTATTTATATGAAAGGATTACACATAGAAGCTAAGGTATCATTACATATCCCCTTATAACACCATCATTGGACCTAAGTGTTATGTGTGCTAAGGTGACAGAATCTTGGGGCGGCTCGGACAACATTACCTGAGTGGTAATTTCTATTAGCTTGAACTTCCCCCGAAGGTGATTCCGTTCCAACTTCACACGATGATGTTCAGCTTGGGTTTGGTTCAGAGCAAAGCCCAGTGGTGCTACCTCTTTCCCAAGTTTCATCAGATTGACTTCCTGGATGTATCGAGAAGTTAGAACTATGGGTTTCATCCATAATCTACTTCTTTATTTCTGGAATATATGGAATACATGGTCTTGTTTGAAATTTCCATACACCTTGATGATCAATATTGAATTCATGAAACTTCCCATCCTTCATAGCTTTAAACTTCTTCTGTAACAAAGGATCTTATTTCATGAGATTTCTTGATCTTCTCTAGTAATGATGGTTGAGAAATCATTTGGGTTAGGTTTGATGATGTCCCTTCTTTTATAATTCCCATGTCCAGCTTTACAAGGTCATTGATCAAAGGATCTCTTTGAATCCTCATCATGGAAAGAACAACTGGGTATTTCCTCCTTAATGCATTAGCAACTTGGTTTGCTCATCTGGGATGATAATGAATTGAACAATCACAGCCTTTGAGAAGTTCCAACCATCTCCTTTGTCTCATGTTCAATTCCTTTTGGGTGAAAATATAATTCAAACTTTTATGGTCTGTGTATATATCACATTTCTCCCCATAGAAATAGTTTCTTCATATCTTCATAGCAAAAACAACTGCAACCGGTTCCAGATCATGCGTGGGAAAGTTATGCTCATGAGTCTTCAACTGTCAAGATGCATAAGCAATGACTTTTCCATTTTTCATGAGGACACACCCATGCCCTTTGAGAGACTCATCGCTAAAAATAATGAATCCTTCTCCACTTGAGGGTAAATTTAACACGGGTGCAGTAACTAATCTCTTCTTCAGCTCTTGGAAACTTTCCTCACACTCCTTTATCCAGAGGAACTTGTCCCCTTTTAGAGTTAACTTGGTTAATGGATTAGAGAGTCATCAAAAGTTTTTCACAAACCTCCTATAATATCTATCCAATCCAAGGAAACTTCAAATCTCAGTTATTGTTATAGTCTGAGGCAAATCCACTACAAATTTTGTCTTTGAAGGTTCAACTATGACTCTTTCATTGGTAAGAATGTTCTCCAATAAAGCAACTTGTTGTAACTAGAATTCGAATTTACTGAACTTTCCGAAAATCTTCACCTTCTGTATAGTTTGCAAATTAACCCTTAGATGATCTTCATGCTCCTCACGACTTTTGTAATATATTAGAATATCATCAATAAAAACTACCACAATGTTATCAAGTTAGTCCTTAAAGACTCTATTCATCAGATCCATAAAAATATAAGATTAATTAGTCAGTCCTAAGGGCATAAAAACAAAATCCTAATGCCCATATCTTGATCAGAAGGCAGTTTTCAGAATATCTTCTTTCTTCACCATCAATTTATGATAACCAGATCGAAGATCAATCTTAGAGAATAATTTAGCCCCATGAAGTTGGTCAAATAAGTCATCAATTCTTGGAAGAGGGTATTTGTTCTTCACTGTGATCCCATTGAGTTATCTATAATCAATGCATTTCCACATTGATCCATCATTCTTCATCACAAAGAGAATTGGTGATCCCTAAGGTCACACACTCGGTTGGATAAACCCCTTCTCCAAAAGATCTTGGAGTTGTTTCTTTAATTCCTCTAGCTCCAAATTAGCCATCTTATAGGGGGTCTTTGATATTGGATGAGATCCAGGTACGATATTAATAAAGAACTCTAAATATCTTTCATGGGGAGGTCCAGGAAACTCCTCAGGAAATAAATCAATGTATTCCTGGATGATAGGGACACTTTCTATCCATAAACTCTCATCTCCTTCTTCTTCTTCACTGATCAAATCCATAAAGAAGGATATAGTGGGTTCTTCTAGACAATTATTATGTTGAGATATCTCTCCTTGTAAGATAACTATAGGTTTTCCACTCAAGAATACTGAGATTTCCTTGCTCCTACATTTGATCTTAGAATTATAATTTGAGTTCCAATCCATCCCTTGTATAATGTCAAATTCCAGCATGGGAATGACTACTACATTTGTGATAAGATTGTGCTCACTAAATTAAATACTATAGTTTCTAAACACTGATGATGCTTGGATAATCCCACCAGTCATCTTGACTGATAACTCTAATTTTAGAAAATCAGGGGTTGATTCTAAATTCTTTGCAAACATGGAGGAAATAAAGGAATTTATAGAACCAGAATCAAACAAAGTAAGTGATAGCTTTGAGAGGACAACAAGAGTACCTGCTACCACATCATTCGAAGCTTAAACTTCATCTGTCGTGATATAAAAAACACGACCTTTCTCCCTTGGCCTTTGTTGAGGCAGATGGTGGTTCACCTCCACTGTCCTCGGATTTGGACAGCGATTGGCAAAGTGCCCACATTGTCCACACTAAAAGCATTGGACATCAGGTAGGTCCTTCACCATCTTCCCCTTGTCGTTAGTGTTTGTAAGTTGAGGTTCCACCACAATACGACAATTCCTTGAAATATGGTCATCTATTCCATACTTGTAGCATTTCCCACTCCCGAGCAGGTAGTTCCCCGAATGCTTCTTCTCACATTTATTACACATGGGAAGTTTTACTTGCTTGCCTCCTCTTCCATGATCGAAGGTCCTCCCTAAACTGGGCTCCATAGATCTCTTCTTGTAATTTGATTTATGAGACCATTGCGTCTCACAAAACTCTATCTCAACTTTCATCGCACTTCGCATGATCTCCTCATAGTTGTCATAGTCTCGATTGGCTAGATTATTCGGAAGATGAGGTCTTAGTCCACCAAAGAATATATGAACCATACCATTTTGATCCATGACAAATCTAGATGTGCAACATGAAATCCTTGTTAAGTTCATCTCATAGCTTCCCATAGGTTCATTCTTCTTTTTCTTCAGCTCAAAAAACTCCTCCATTCTTGTTCTCATGGAATGAGGGAAATACTTACTGAAGAAGATCCCACTGAACTCTTCCCACTACATAGATTCAACTTACACACTTGTCCTTGTGTTTTTAATCAGTTCCCACCACTGATCAGATTCTCCTTCTAAGCGATAGACATCCAGGGTGACCTTCTCTTGCTCTGAACATCAAAGCACAGAAAAGATCTTCTCGATGGAGTTGATCGACTGCTCAGCAATCAATGAGTCAGTCGATCCACTGAAGGTTGGTTGTCATTGACACATAAAGGACTCAACAGAATGTTGTTCCCTTCATGGTGATATTCGTCTCTCAGCTTCATTCAAGTTATTTCCCATAACTTGATCCAGTTGGTTCATCATTCGCATGAATGTTTCCATTACGGCTTCCATCGGAGGGTCGTCAGAGCATGGTCTATTGCGGTCACCATTTCCATGGTTCCTACTATTGCCTTATATTTTCTAAAAGAGTAGAACCTTAGTGAGAAACTTATTTCATTTATGAATATTTTAACTATAAATAATTTTATTCCTTAAAACTTCATGCTTAAACAATTACATTTCTCTATAATTGTTTCATAATGATTCATAAAAAAGATTGTGATTAATCAACATATCCACCGGAAGATTCGTAACCAAGAGTGCAGTAAGGACCATTTCCATGTACCAGTTCCCATTCGAGTCTAGCTAAAAGCAGTGTTTTCGTGTTTTACCCCAATGTACATCTATGCCAGAGCCACCTATACCTGCTCATATCCAGACATGGGTGTATTTGTATGATAAAATACTAACTCTATACTCACCAAAATACCAGGAAGTTTTCATATATTTAAACATTTATAAAGGGTTCTTCCTAAAGTTTTAAAAGCCTAATTTACATAAATAACTAAACTATACTTTAACACCAACTATGTCAACTCTCCTTTTTATTACAAAATGTTTCATTACATTTTAAAAATATAAGATCTTTAAAGTCTAGTGTTTTGGAAATCAGGAACATAATCCATGAAAACAATATAAAAATTATTCTAATAAACTTTTAAGGCTTCATAATATGTTCATCCTATATAAAATTACTTCATATCATATCCTGGATACATACATCAAGGTAAAGGGTGAGCATAAGGCCCAGTAATGGTAAACAAGGGAATCAGTTTACTTGTGTTAACAATAAGAACTTAAATAAAACCATAAAGAAATGAGAAATAGAAGTATATGAATATCATAATGAAAATAACTTGGAACATAACTTGAATACGTGGATATAACATTTCATTTATACATTCTTGAAAATATCACCAAGTTTCATCCTCAAGGTGTCATAAAAATTACCAAGGTTATTCACCATGGTATCGTGAAACTTGTCATATCTAGAGATTAATTCTTTACCCAATGCATTGAAGTGCTATCAGAGTTCACCATTAATATGTATTTAATTTCATGTGATCCACATAGATCATAATCAAACATTTCATAAATAACCCCTGGAGAATAAAAGAAACGGGTTTCATTTCAAGATCATGACGTTTTAAAAGTTCTTAAAAATAAGACCATTATGTCATTTATAACCCATGGAAAGGGAGTGAGGGTTATATGTATGTCAATTATAGAATAAAATATATCATCTTTATATATTTATTAACACCCGAAGAAATTAAATAGGTCTGGGTATTCACATAAATAAAATAAGAGAATTTCGAGAGAGAAGGAGATAGAAATTTTGAGGTGAAATTTCTGCAGCACAACGGCTATATAACATGGTTTTAGAAAATATTGAAAAGAGATGGGAAAAGGGTAACACACTCATAAAAAATTAATAATATGGTATTGGTACATAATAAGATAATGTTATGGATATTTTATTGACATACAACATGAAAAGTAAACATTAAAGAAAATAAAAGATGCGATTTCTTTTACGAGAAATTTGGTAGCCTAACGGCGTCACTTAAATATTTAGGAAAAATTTTGATGGGAGATGAAAGGGTATCTCAATAATTAGACATGAGATTTAAAGTAATTATAACATATAATAACATACCCTCAACATACATATATAGAAACTAGAAGACACAACATAAAGGAAGTCATGGCTTGAAAAAGGAGGGTGAAAGATTCCCTCACCTTGAAGAGTAGCTTAGAAAGAAAGAAGGTTGAGACCTTGGGAGGCTTGAGGGAACCTTGGGAGGACTTCTTGGGAGGTAAAGAGATCATAACATAGTTTTTGAGGATTTTTAAATGAGATGAATGAGTGAATGGGTTGGTATTTATAGAATAAGTGAGGGAACAAAGCATTAATTTGCAAGGGACACCTCATCAGTGGTATAGAAAAAACCATGGGCTTGCCCATGGTATTTTCCCATGGTGTTGGACACTTGGGACACATCATAGAATATTTTACTATTAATAAGTCTTCCAGAATGATTACATAATTTTTACAACCTTAATGATTTTATTAAACACCCAAAACTCAAAACTGTATTTTCACTATTCACTGAAAATTCAACTATTTCATAAAAATCCCAAAAATTTACCTTAACCTAATATAGATGCTAAAAATTCAAAAATAAACTCCATTTTATGAATATAATTTTCTAAATATTTTTAATTTAATTTTTAAATAAAAACACTATTCACCTGAAAGAAAACTAATACTTAACTAATAATTTCTAAAATAGTTATTTACTTATTTTATTGAATTACATTACCAAATCAAGGTGCCTAAAATATAATAATAATTTTTTAAGAGAAATTACCATTCCATTTGGTCACATTACTATTCATAAGCATACAATTATTATTCATAATTTACTATTCATCAAAGATTAAGTTTAACTTATTAGACTTTAAATTTCTTACCGAACAAAACTATATAAGACCATTTTTTGATAATCATTACACATTATTAATTATTTAAGGTTTACCTAAATATTTTAAAATATTATTTTTCCAAAATTAATCAATAATATACATCCTATATTTATCCGGACAGTTGAGATTTACCAATTTCAACATAATAAGAAATAACAATTTTATTTATATCAAAGAATTACACAAAGTAGCTAAGGTCTCATTATATAGCCCTTTATAACACCAGCATAGGACCTAAGTGTAAGGTCAGATAAGGTGATAGAATATTGGGGCAGATCAGCCAACATTTCTCGAGTGGTAATTTCTATCAGCTTGAACTTCTCACGAAGGCGATTTCATTCCGACTTCACAAGATGAAGTTTGGATTGGGTTTGGTCCGGAGCAAAGACCACTGGTGCTACCTCCTTCCCAAGTTTCATCAGATGGGCTTTGATTGGCCCGAGACTACTGGATGAGGCCATCTAATCTTCTTTCTATATTAATTACCCAAGATCACTTGTATTTATAGACAAAAATCGCAACATTTAGTTTCCAATAGTCATATTGACCAACGGTCATATAAGAGTCGAAACCCAATAGTCTCATTTAATTATACTCACTTTGTTAATTAAATAATATAGTTTTGTTTATTATAAAATAAAATAACACATAAAATTAGGGAAAAAAATTATTCAAAATTTTGGGTCGTTACATAGGGTATTAACTCAATCATCTCCTAGTGCACAACAAAGAATTCTAATTTTAAACCTAGTTTGAAAATACCTGGGGATATGATTTGGTTGAATATGTTCTATTTATGAACCACTATGAATGATTTATTCCCTAGTTACTTTGAGTAAATCGGCTGAGGACTATGAATGAACACAAATTAATGTAAGCTAAGTAGAACCAAGAGAGTTATAGGATTAATCAAGTGTGACAAAGTTGAAATGAAAGTACCATAGGTTGAAATTAACTAGTCATTGGAGAAGATATCCTAGGATTGATCTTTTATATTTTTATATTATAATTATTTTGGTTATTAAAATGAAATTTTGGGATTTAGTATTTGGCTGAATCAAGATCGAGGAAATTAAGCTGTGAAAGGTGTGTCCATAAGAACTCGTGAGAAGAATATTTGGGACAAGTAGTTGTTTAGTCTTACTAATGATAATGTCGTGTATATTTCATTATAAGATATATGTTCAGTTTCTCATGGTCTTCTTAGCTTCTTCCTTTAGTAAGTGATAATTAAAATAAAGGGCATGCAATTTATTTAAGGGGGTAGAATATAATGATCTAAGATTTCACTGTATCTTTTCCATAAAAAACATTGTGTTCGATGGATTTCAAAACATGAAACATTAAGAATAAAAAAATATTGACTTCTGTTAGGTATTAATTGAGTTGTTAGTCATAAACTTTGGTAACATTCTTTTTAAAATAAATAAATATATATATATATATAATAAATGTTATTTTAAATATCAACTCAATGAGGGAAGCTATGAAACTAAACAAATCTATTTTCTAATATTTAGCTTTTCAAGAATATTATATTTTTATTGAAATGAAGTATTACCACTATTTTAATTAGTAATTTATAAACATAACAAGAAGGATATATAGTATACAAAAATCTATTTTCCAATAAAAAACAAGTTTGTACTATATTTTATATTTTTAATGAAAAATAAAATTTATAAATTTTATGATGTGAATTTGAAAAAATTAACATCATCTTCGGATTTATCATATTCATATTTTATTTTGATGAATATTTAATACTTTTTGAATGCAATTAATTTTTAAGTGAATAGTGAAAATACATATTTTATTAATAGCATCACTTTTATGAAATTTTTTGTTATATTAATACATTTAAGAAATTTTGAAAACTTTTTAATATAAAATTTTATATCAGAATTCATTTTAAAATACTATTTTGAATTTATAAATCCACACTCAACATTTTGAAAAATTTTGTAGCATTTTAATGAACAAAAATAAAATATTTTGTTTAATTAAATATGGTCTGATGTAAATAAGTTTCTGATTTATTTTATTTAAAAATAAATATTATTTGAGTAATTATTATTATTTAAAATTCAAATAAATCAATGTTATTTTTAATTCAACCATAATCATAAATAATTTTTCTTCAAAATAACCTTTTTTAGAAAATCGGTTGTTTTGCAATATTGTGTTAAAATTAATTTTATATAAATATAGGATTTTTTTTTCAATTTTTTTCATACTTATAATTAGAGTCTAAAAATTATCTAATAAGGTTTTTAATATTATTTTTAAAGGATAGATTAACTAGGTAAGTAGCGAAAACTAAAATTGTAAAAGTGAGTAACACTTGAGGTAAAGGGATTAACATGTTTAAAAAATGTCTCTTTTTGAATTTTTGAGGTGTATATCAATATTATATTAAATATAATACATTATTAATAAATATTTTAGGGACTTTTTTAGATTGTCTTCCTGTGATTGAATAGTATTGAGTAGTTACAAAAATACAACTCATCTTCAAAAATAAAAGAGGCAATCCTCTCCTCACATATCCTCACTCCAAAAACCCCAAATTGTTTCCCATGAATCACAACTAAAACACCAATATAATGGAATTATTATATTATAATAACTTATAAAACATCAAATCTAAGGCCTTTAATAGTATTAAATTGGTGATCATCAGGAGGAAAATGATGATCAACACCATTTTTATGAACTTAGTTCAAAATGGTTAACATTATTAACACATGGTGAGGAAAAGAGATTACAAAAATCTAATACTTAAAGAGAATTTTTATTAATAAAGACTATAAATAAAATTATATTTGAATAAGTTTTTTAAATAATTTATTAAAAAAATTATCTTTATGATACATGAGGTTAAATCATTATGCGTAAATCTGTAGTTTGGGTAAGGGACTTGGTAACTCAAAATCTTTTCTTTGTCTTAAGAAATTAATAATGGAACATCATTTTTCCAAGACATTCCATTTTGATTGATGTTTGCTACATATTTTTTGGTAAAATTATTTTTTGAACCAAAATTAATTTCATGTGAGTTATAATTTTAATTTAACTTAAAAAAGGATCCTTTTTGAAAAGGGGATCATAACAATTTATTTTACAGTGATGAATAAAAAATGATTTCAAAAAAACTCTGTTCATGGTTTCGTTCTCATTATATTCAAAAGATATATATCTCATGAAGTGGTTTTTATATTTTATTATTTTATGAACCCATTTGGATAATGATATTTTTATATCAGATGACTTATTAAGTTTATGTTATTTTATATGTTTAAGAAACTCATTCTTTTTTCATGGGATATTTAAGTTTTCATGATGATTGTTTTTAAGTGGAACCCATTTACATGGATGATGATGGGTAGGGTACCATATTTCCCTCTAATACATTGGTATTAGATTATATCTCATGTGATATTAAATCATGGACATAATGGGTTTGTTCACATGGGCATGAAAATAATGGATTTCTTATACATGATTTCATATGCTTATGGATGTGCCACGTTTTGATGTTAATCAAGTTATAAAACATTTATAGGTTCTTTTTCAAGTCATTCCATGTTTCAAGATTCGTTTTATTTCTAATAAATTACTTATTTTCATTACAATACATTTTCAAATATCTCACACATTACATCATGTCCGCATACTATATTTTTTATCTGTTATGTTTCCTTAATGATATTTTTATGATCTTATATGGCTAAAACACATTTTGGGATTATCATGAATTGTTTTATGATCTCTTATTTAGATATTTATGTTTTACTCCTATTGTATACAAGTATATGATCTAATACTTTATGATATGTCTTTTCTCATATTGAGAATTTGTGTTCACCCCATTATTTTGTTTATATTCCCTAGGTAATGATGATAATTAAATCATGTGAGATTACTATTAAAGGGTCTAGAGGAGCATAATTATGGGAAAATGTTTTAAATTTTTATAAAATATGATTTTAATGAAACTAAATTCTAATACCCTAAACCTTTAATTCCTTGAAGTATGAAACTTTTATGTGATGTGCTTTTTAAATCATGATATTAATGTATTATTTAGGTTATATTTAGCTTGGTTCTCTATATAAAATCCAAAATTTCTGACCAAAAAATCCTAGAAATTTAAATTACTCTAAAATTAGATTAAATAGATAAAAATAGTGACATGGGTAAGTCACATAAAGACCAATACACACATTTATAGATAGGAATGTCTAATAACATATATAATATATTTAATTCATATTGGTGGGTCTATCCACATAACCATCCATCTTAGAAATTATAAAGTGAGAACCTCATGATTAAAGCATCAATGTCTTATGATCCCCCAACCCCTGACAATCGAAACATTATATATTTATTATCAGATAAATTTCATCAAGATCATAGGAAATAATTAAAAGAATATTTCTATATAATTTTAAAGTTCTCCTAATAGTTTAGATATTTCAAAATAGTTTTATGTGAAAAATACTCTTAATACATTACAATATTAATTTCATGTAAATGAACACTCATTGTATGATAATATATTTATAAATATTCACTTCTTTCAATATATAGGTAATTTAAAGTACAAATTAGTTGGTTCTAAGGAAACAAACATAACAAGAACATAATTTTTTATTCAATTTTAGAAAAATTTTGAAAGATAATTATGAATTATAACCTTAATATATTCAATAAATGATTAACCAAACTTATTACTGTTTAGAATATTATATAGGAATGCATGGGAGGTTTAGGAACAAGCTTCATATTGATGGTGTGAAAATAAAAGGGTAAAACAAATTCATATGAAAAGAAAACAAGTCATGGAGAGTCTAAGTCACCATCTAAACCAAATAAGAGGAATTAAAGATAGTGTTATCATTATGGAAAATATATTCATTAGAGGTAGAAATATCCAAAATACTTAAATGTTTTCATGAAATTTCATAGAGAGTATATGTCAAGTATTAATTCTATAAAACTAAATTTTTATATTTTGAAGGGTATATGAGGTCAATTATATGTTTAAAATTTTTTGTAAACATTTTATAATTAAAAATTCATAAAGTATTGAAGATTATAGATTAATGTATGAATTAGACTAATACTGGTAATTACTACATCCTAGTGTTGGATGTGATGGAATACTAAAATATCAACTCAATAAAAATAAATATTGTGTTATTACCTTCCTATTTACTTATTATTTGATATGAATGTTTTTTTTAGGAAATATTACATTATAAATAAATAATATTATTTCATTAATTAATATTTTTGTGAATGATCTGCTTCAATAATATCTTTGAAAATAATAAAAAAATCAGAATAGCATTTTAATCACATAAAATACCACATTTGATATGGATATAATATTATATTACAAAAAATGTTAACACTAAGTGGAAATTAAATTTTCTTTGATAAAAACAAAGATTTTATATATCTTATAATGATATTATAAACTAAATATAATCTCTAATATATTGGGGGGAGTTTTTTTACTTAAATAATTTAAAATATATCAAATAAAGGATTATACCATCCAAAAAATAACATAAAAGTAACGTTAAATAGATAATTTTGATTGAAAATGTTCGAAGGATGATGATTTTAATAAACATAGAATAGTTATGAGTATAAAAGAAGAGTTATCAACATTATAACATAGAATTTTATAAGGTAAAAGAGTTTGAATGCTTGTTTAAAGGGTTGAGAATTAGGATTTTTGATTCCTATATATCACCATTATTCAATCATTATATCTTTATTGATTTTAATGACTAAAGTGCTTAGTGAGACAGTTTTATCATGTAGTCATATATTAAGGTGATAGGAATTTCACAGTGATTTCATGAGTTTTGAAAAACCCTAAAAGTGTAGTGAGAAAAAGATTGATTTAGAAGATGGTCGTATGTGATATAATTATACAAGCACTTATTTATGGTTTTTTAGTATTAATAAAAGGATTTTATGAATATTAAATATATCATGTTATACAAAATGTTTTTTTATTCTTATTTCACATTGGTTTAATATATTATGTAAATTGGAATGATAATTTACCTCTTAAAGTATGAAATTAAGTTATAAATAACCAATTTTGCAATAGATTATTATAGTTTGTGGTGAAATTTTAAGGTTAACATGAGTATGATTGTTTTATGAGGACACATAAAATTATCATAAGGTAAAATATGATTTTTCTTCACTATATTATCTAAAAAGTATACAATATGGAGTTTCATACACTATAAATTTGGTATAATTTTGGTGGCTGGTTTATATTAAATAATTCTAACAAAGGTTTGGTGTGATACCAATCATGAGAACCCTCAGATTTTGGTACCTTTCTTACTCAAGACATTTGGATTTTCTAATCAGAGGTTGTATTGGTTTGTTGGTAATCATGTCATCAGTTAGAGATTAATCAAGATTATATTTTTACTCATATATGAATATTATGTTATATGTCCCCCAATTGAGATAGGCATAGGAAATGTATGTACATACATATTAGTTATATATTATATTCATATCTTCTTAGATGAGGGGAATGTGATGTGATCATCTTTTTAGATAAATGACTTTTGTTATCTTAATCATCATTATCAATCTATACTCAAACAATTGAGAATTTAAGAAGAGGATATATGTTAAAACCCCAATTTTTTGTGAAATAATTTTTTTACAATGTTATTTATTTGATAGCTTGTACTACTCGAAACATTAAGTTTAAACGAACCTTGATATACTATTAAAATATAATTATTTCATGTGACAGTTATAACCTAGATATAAAATGTGAGTGTTTGAATAGAAGTAAATAAATTATCAAAATTATTTGGTTTACACATTTATAAATTAAATTCATTGGTTATAAACTAATTCTAAATGAAAAAGAATCATTTGAAAGTAAAAGAAATGTTTTTCTGAAAAAGTTTTTTTATATACAAAAGGTGTTTTTAACTTAATAAATTAAAATAATAATTATAGGTGAATTATTTTAAAGAAATTTTTATAATATATTCAATAAATTATCATTAAACTCATCCAATATTTTTTCCCTAGGAATGGGATAAGAATAAATCTAGTTTTATGGATAAAACAATATTTTATTTCAAAGCTGTTTCGTCATGTTTTGCACTCTTATTTTAAAATTAATTTTTTATAAAATTATAAAATATATTTTCAAAAATGAACTTAATATATGAAATAAACATGTAAAAATTATTCTAGTGTGAGTTTTTGATAATTTTTTGAAATGATAAATTTATCGATGACTAGTGAAAAATACATATTTTCATTAAAAACTACATTTTCACTTAGAGAATTAATATGTTTCATTTTATTTAAATGTTATTAAAAGTAAATTTGTTTAAATTATTTTTTTAAAATTCATCATAATTCATTGGAATCAGTTCTATAATGAATTTTTATATAAAAACATTTTTTACTTAAGACAACTTTTTCTTTGAAAACCCACATTTTCATCATGATTTTGTTTTTAATTTAATATAAATCATGCCACTTATTTTAATTCAATAATTTAAAATGAATTACATGTTTTTAATTACAATAATTAATATTATTTAATAAGTTAAAATTAATTTTTGTTTATAATGAATAGTAAAAAAGTAAAAACTAATTGTTGTGGATAATGTTAAAACAAAGTTTTTCGCTTTATATAAAGCTATGTTAAAATTAATTTTCCACACACATAAGAATTTTATTTAACATTTGGAATCAATGGGTCTAAATTATCTAATAATGATTATTTATTTTTAGTCTTAAAGGATAAATTATGTAGGAAAATGAAAAAACTAGTTACTTTGGTAAAAACTATAGTGGTAAAACTAAGTAAACTTATAGGATATGGTAATAACTTTTTTAAAACATGTTTCTTTTATTATTTTGAATTTTTATCTAAAACAGAACATCCCCCATAGTATTTTTTATCAATTTCTAAGTCACTTGTGTTTAGAGTGACTTCTTATCATTGAATAGTTTTTTGTATTTACAGAAAAATTACTCCTCAATTATAAAAGGGAACCTACTCCCCTCACTTCTTCACACCTACTAAGCCATTTAGATCAAACAAACCCTAAAAAATGACAAGTGCCAACCATGATCAAGGTGATAACTATAAAGGATAGGGGTGAATCAGTGATATCTTTTTCTTTTATATTATCTTTCTTGAATAACAACATTCACCTCTTATTAACGATTTATCACTTTGCTCAAAACTAAACATTCACACTTCCATATTAACACAAGTATTTATAAGGTTTCCTACTTAGTAATATTTTCTGATATTTTTCATGGTTTCTATATAATTCAATACCACACAATCCACTAGAAAATTATCTTTTTGTGGATAAAAATTGTATAAAATACCCTTATACATGTACAACACTATGATCTATACAATAGTGCATGTTCTTATTCTAGAAAAAATGATATAAATAATAGTTTGTAACAAGTTAATAAATCTTCAATAAATTGTTCTAAACATGTAATTGTGTTATTTCATCAACTTTTACTTTTATAATTATTAAACAAAAAAAATATTCACTTTTCTACCCATCATTAGGTAGAAACAACTTTTGTAGACATTGTATGAAATCAAAATATAACAGATCAGACTAATAGATAAATCTGCTTATTCATTCTACTTATTCAATCCCAAAATAAGCCTGAATAGATAACCCAACAAAATCTAAAACAATTCTTCGTTTTTCCCATAATTGTAAATCTGATTTCCAGATCTGATCCAGAAAAACTAACCACAACCTCTTCTAAATACCTTTCCTATCCAAAATTATTTCTAATGAAATATCTATCTTGAAAACATTCTCTACCAAAACTATTTCAAAAACTCTAGCTCTCTCTCTCTTCTATATGTGAATAGTGTCACAGTACATTGTACTTTGACCTCTATTTAAATGTTCCCTATAAATAGAAAAGGTGGGATCCCAAAAGAGTTTTTTCCTTTAATAAAATTTCATAATATAAAATTTCATTTATATTTGAACTCCAATTTGACTACATATCAACACTAATAAACTCTTTTTTATTCATATAAAATCTTCTTGAAAATTCTCAGAGCTTCATCTGTATTCAAATTAAAAAATTCTTCTTTAGTCTGATATAAATTTTTCATTCAGATTGAATATATGAAAAACTGAAGACTTCCCATTAAAATTCTTGAATTGAACTTGTTCCCTATGAACATAATTTCAACCTCAGTAGACTTCAGTTTCTTTACTCTAGATTCCTTATTATGATTTCTCTACTCAAACACTTTGGTAGTCTGACTATATTTCCCAAACTGATTAATTTGTTTAGTTTCTTTTCCACAAACATTGTTTAAACTTCTAAATACTCCAAAAATATTTAATAGTCTGATGGATATTTAATTCATTCCACCATTTATTCATTTTTTTAATAACTCCCTGGATCTAATGAGATAACGTCAAATAAATATTGGTGGATGATGCCTTATCAATGTCAGTATGCGGCTAATGGATCAGTATTTAAATCCAATACGATGGATGGGTGAAAGATCTTTTCAGATGATGCTTGACCCAAATCAAAATAGTTTAGAACATTTTCTCCCAACCGACTGAAAACAAAAAACCTTGATAACTCACTGTCACACTTTGGATCTCATGAAAATGGTTGACTACATTTTTTACATCATCTAATTGATTGGCCTATGAAACTATTTAGATTTATCAAGAACAAAAACTTCTCTACATTGTTTCACTCAACAACTCTACTCTACTTATAATGATATTCTTCATCTAATATATTCTCAGTGTCATCATTCATCTTATAGATCATAGGCATGATGAGTCTGAAGGACTATTATCAATAGTGACTTATTTTTAAACCATATCAACTGATGTTTTATTCAAATAAATGGTTTTTTGAAGGATTGGTTCATCCAATGGATAAATTTATCATCACATCTAAAAAACCTTTGACTTTAGGCAAAAAAACTCTCATAAAACAAACAATTTAAGCATTTTGTATGTCTTGTGCTAGTGATTTGAGACCAAAAGTTTTTCACTATGTATCTTTTTCTCTTCTATAAACCCTTTCTTGTATCATAACCTCTTCATGATGTTGGGAACATTATGATCTACAAAATCATCATTTGATATAGTAAACCTTCTCTCCCAGTTTCTTTCATAAAGGTTGGAGAAAAAGTTTTCAGACAACTTCTGATGTTGGAAACATTTTTATAAACAAAGCATTGTCATATTTGTGTATCTAATATATCTAAAAACATTCTAAATCTAATAAAACTTCTCAATACATTTTTAAAAATTCATTCTAGACATAATATGAGTCTAAAAACAATTTATTCTAGAAAACATCTTCAAAACAGAAAAATTAAAAATGATGAATTTTCTTAACCATTATTTCTTTGATCATATAAATTTTGTACTACTTTATCCAATAACCAAAACATAAAAATTGATATAATTTTTCATAACAACAAGAAAAATAAAAAACAAATATAAACCACTTATTTTATCATCTGAGAAACACTTTCAGCTAAATTGATCCCAAGAATATCCCCATTTATATTTTGTTTTCAACCAAGGTTCATAAATCACTAAAACTTTGTAACATCAATAAATTGATCACTAGTCAACAATTATAATCCTACATAAGAAAACTCCTTGTAGGAAATAAGAATCTTTAACAGACAAATCCATGTGGTCAAAAAGTAATGACTTTGAAACTTCTTCAACATTAAAAAATTATAACATTCCAACTCTTCAAAATATTTTTCACACCCCTATAAAAACATGTTTCTTATAATCACTAAAAAAACGATTAGAAGAGTTTAAACACTTACAGGCTAAGTTCATAGCTTACCCACAACTCACCCTTAATGCAGGCTTCCTTAAAAGGTTTTTGACATATCAATGGATAGATTTATGAAACATAATTATTCCCCCTATAAAAAACACTATCCAAATAAAAGATGACATAAGGGACATAAACACATGCCTCAACCTTTAATAGAAAGACTTTGGACACCCATGTTCAAACATAGTTTGAAAAATTCTTCCTTTGGACAAGGTTTTTTGAAAATGTTAGCAACTTGTTCCATTTTAGGAATATACTCCAGCTTGAGTTCATTATTATACACTTTAGCTTTGATGAAGTGATATTTGATATCAATATCTTTGGAATTAGAATGTTGTACTTGTTTTTTAAGGTTTATAAGACTATAATTATCACAACCCAAAATTATAGGTAACTTCCCATCAACAAGTAAATATTCTAATTGAGTCACTATCCACATATGTTGTCTAGCAACTTTAGTAGTGGAAAAATATTTTGATTTATATATGATTAGAGATACTGAATTTTGTTTCATAGCTTTATAGCTTACAAAACCTTCACCTATAAATAATAATTCACCAGAAGTAGATCTTATATCATCCAAACTTCCTATCCAATTATCCTATGTATAGAATAAATCAATTCTTCTTAATCTATCGTATCTAAATATAAAATATATTGTGACTTTGATGTAAATAAGAATTATTTTTCCTTCTAATAGACAATATTCCTTTGAATAACATTGGAATATTGAACATAAGGTTACAGAAAAGATAATGTCTTCTCATTATGCATTCAAATATAACAAACCTCCAATTTTCTTCTCAAACACATTAGAATTCACTTTCATTCCTTGTTCATCTTTAAACTACATGGTTCCCACTAAAATTAGTGTGAAAATAGTTTCTTAATTTTCCATTCCAAACATCTTAAGAAGTTCCATAGCATTATTTTCTTGAGAAAAAAAAATGAATTTCCTCTCTTGTAAGATTTGTATCCCAAGAGATTTTTCATTTCACCAAGCATAGAAATTTCAAACAGATTTTTAATCTCTTCAGAAAACTATTCAAAAGTTACTTCATTATTCGTAGCATAGATAATTTCATCAATATATAAAATAATAATGAGATAAATCTCCTTACATTATTTGATGTAAATATTAATATCAAATATTCTATTCTTAAAGTTCAACTTAATTAAGAAAGTATCAAATTTAGAATACTGATCACTTGGAGCTTGGTTTAATCCATAAAAATATTTCTTTGATTTGAAAGCAAAACATTCATCATTTAAAATAACAAAACTATATAGTTGTTTAATATAAACATCTTTATCAAGTTATCTATTAATAATGGATCACTTAACATCCATCTAAAAAATTTTGTAACTTCATTGCGCAACACTTTCAAGAATGATTACAATTATTTCTAACTTTGGTATTGGATCAGAGGCATCATAAAAATAAATTCCTTCAATCTATGAGTAAACTTTTCAAACCAATCATGCTTTGTTTCTTATCACCTCACCATCTTCATTCAAATTATTTCATAACACCCACATTATACCAATAACATTTTTTCATTTGGTTTGGGTAAAAAATTTATTTATTATTTTTCAAAATCTAGTTTTACTCCTCATTAATACAATAAATCCACTCTTAATGTTCAAATGCTTCATTAACAAATTTTGGTTAAACTTTTGAATATAAATAATTAAGTGAAACAATTTTTGATTTTATTCTTGTTTGAAACTTTTGTTTTTTGTCTCTAATAATGTTTTTAAATTGACCACATTTCCTCATATTATGATGATATGAAAAAATTTCTTTATCATCTCTTGAAATAGTTTATTCTAACTCTTACATCTGTATGGGATCACCATTATTGGAATCCTTTTCATGTTTCTCAATAAAAAATATTTTATCTTCTTATACTTACTCAAATTTAACTCATTTTGAAACATCTTCCTCAACCATTTGAATGACTTTTACATCGATAGAATCAACTATTATTCTTGTTTCTATATTGAAACATCTATACCATCTACCATATAGAGCATAGCCACAGAAAATTTCATATTCACATCTTTGATCAAACTTTCCAATATTTCCAACATTGTTCATTATGATGAAATGACTCAAAAAAAAACTCTTAAATGTTTCATACATTGATTTTTATCATAGAACATTTCATAAAGAGTCCTATCATAAATTTTCATATAGAAAAACTAATTTTGAATATAAATTGTTGGTCTCATTTCATGCCTCAAAAAGTAGTGATAATGACCACAAACAATCAACACCATATACCCCATCTCTACCAAGTTTTTATTCTTCCTTTAAGAAACATCATTTTCTATAGTGTGTATGGTGCACTAAATTATGTTGAATTCTATGTTTTTTCAATATAACTTCTAAAATATTTATTCTTGTATTCACCACCATTATCTATTTTTAAATTCTTCATAGAATATCAACATTCCTTTTCAATTCTTCTCTTAAAAATCTTAAACATATTTAGAGATTCTGGTTTATGATTCAAATAAATAATATAATAAATTAGAGTAAAATAATCAATGAAATCAATGAACTAATTATCTCTAAAAGTTTATTATTTACTAATTGGATGAAAAATATCAGATTGAATTAGTTCTTGGGGCTAATTTGAATGAATTTAATCTTTCTTATGCATAGAGTTTTAATCTTCCCTTTCTGGAAAATTGAACAACACCAAACTCGTTTTCTTTTCATGTTAAGAATATCATGAACAAAACATCACCTTGATAACTTGCTCATATTACTCTAACACGTATTCCCAAATATTTTATGCCATAACTAATTTTCTTCCATCATTCATATATGACATGAATTTTGTACTTCACCAACTTTGAACATGTTTCCCAATGTATGTTAGCCTCTTGAAATAACTTTTCCATATTCAACTCCTTTCATAAAAAATCATTTTTATTAAAAAATAGTATTTCCTTTATCACAAGATTTTGAAACACTAAAAAATGAATGTTTCATCCCATCAACAAACAACTATTTCTTATATTTCATCTCTTCTTACCCAATAATAGCAGATCCAACAACTTTTACTCTAAGAGATTCATCATTGCCAAATCTCATTGTTCCTTCTTTGAAATCTTTCATATTCTTCAAAAATTTCAAATCACCTTTCATATGTGAGGAGAACCCACTATCCAAAATCTAGGTTCATGCTTCTCTTTTACCTTTCAGAGTAGTTTAAATAATAAGATATTTTTATTTCCATTTATATTTCTTTACATCCATATTTTTAGAATTTTAATAAACATGTTTTTGTGCAGGTAGAAAAATAATACATCCTTTATAAATATATCTAGGTTATTCACATATTTTAAAAATAGTTTCCAAAGTGTGGAATCTATTTTCAACTTTTAGAACTTTTAGAGAGTTATTTATTTTAGAGTATTGAACCCCCCCCCCCCTTGAAATTCTCTTTATATAACTCATCATAAAATTATAGTGTTTTTAATTAAACCAACATATATTATTTTTATTCCTAGATCCACTATAACACTTAAATTAGCCATAGAAATAATATTTACCACTGTAATTGTCATACTTCTTGGAATTGTAAGATTATTTTCAATAACTTTCTTATCTTTCATATCAAAAATTTGTTTTCCCTCACTCTTCCTATTGTCACCCAAAATTACTTTTCTTTAATTTGGATTTATTCACAACATTATTATATTTATAATGGGAAGAAATGTTTGTTTGAGACATTAAAATTTTAGAAACTTCTGAATTCTAAAATTTGTTTGTTTTGGAAATATCATGACTTTATCGACTTTATTCTTCTTAAGAACCTATTAAACATTATTTTCAATATTTGAAGTGAACTTTTGCTAATATTTATTAGGTTCACAATTTCTATAACCTTCACCAACTTTAGAGATAGTTTTTTTGAAACTTGTAACTCTTTTCTCATATTAATAAAATAATTATTGAACAAATTCCAACACTAATTGCATTGCCTTTATATTCACTTCAAGATTTTCATTCGGATTCTCTTATTTTTTAATATATTCCTTCTATAAATCATCCTCTTCTAGAAACTTTGTTTCGTATTAATGAAATATTTTCTGATTTTTGTTGTCAAATGTTACTTTTTCAACATCTCGGTTTCTCATTTAAGTCTTACTATATTTACAAGAAATTATTTAAATTAATTTATCTAATGAAACACTAAATTGGTTTCTTCTTCTTCAGAATTACTACTTTCAACCTTTTCTTCATTAATTAATTCAATAAACATGTTTTCTCAAGAAACTTTAGTGAATTTTTCATCTTTGACTTCACTGTCTTCATATTCATCATATTTAAACAAACAGGTATAATTTTAGATTTAGAGAATTTTTTATCTTTTCCCTTGGAATAATATTTTTATTTTTTAACATGTCTCTTAAAATATCTTTTTTTCTTTCTATCATTTTCACTACTTTTATCATTATTTTTTCTGAGGGTAATTTATAGGAACGTTCCCAACAACCCGATATTCAAAACATTTTAGTGATAGCTTCCCTTTTCTAATTTCATGTACATCTTTTAACATTCATAGAAAAAATGATAATAATTCATCATGATTGATACTATCCTCATTTTCAGATTCAGAATCACCAAATTCCTCATCCTTGTGATTCTTCATAGGTTTTCCTTGCTTGGTAGCATTGAAGGAAATTTCTTGATCAACTTTTACTTGGATTTTCATAACCTTCACTCTTCTGATTTCATATGTAACAAGAATATTATAAAGATCATCCAAAGATAAAGTTTTGGGATCTCTATCTTCCAAATATGAAACATTGGAATCTTACTTATTTGGAATAATTCATAACATATTTTCAAAAATAGTTGAATATTCTAACTTCTCATCAAGACAACTTATGGGTATAAAAGTATCATTCAACCCTGTAAAAAATCACAAAAAAAATTATACTCACCCATATAGAGATATTCATACTTCAGCCTCTATATTTGATACATTTCCTTATTTAACTTTGTATTTCCTTCATAAATGTTTCTCAACTTGCTTGAGAAGTCTTTAGCAGTAGAAAATAGCTTCATTGTAAGGAATTCACTTTTATAAAGTGAAGAGGGTAAATCATTCTTTTCTTATCCATAGATATAAATGGAACATTTTCAACAAGAGTAGGAATTATATCCATAACAACTTCAAAAATATCATACCCAAGAGACATAAAATATGGAAATATTCAGTGTTTTTAGATATGATAGTTATTTACATTGAATAATGTAATTACATTACATTTCACACAATAAAACTATCTATAAAAATTTCTATTAAAAATATTTATAAAAGAGTAAACAAAGAAACATTATCTCTCATACCAATTGAAAAGTCCCAACCAAGATTAATGTTATCACTGAGAGGGTTAGCGGTGAATCCGTGATATCTTTTTTTATGTTATCATTTTTATATAACAGCCTTCAAATCATAATAATATTTATCATTTACTAAAAAATAAACATTCACACATCCATAAGAACATAATTATTTTTAATTTTCACTTCTCAGTAAGATTATTTAGTCCTTTTCAAGGTTTGTAAATAATCTAATACCACACAATTCACTAGAAAACAATCCATTTGTGTGGATACAACAAGTATAAAATACCATTAAACTTGTGTAAAACTATTATCAATACAATAATAAATGAATTTGTTATAGCAAAGAATGTATATATAATATTTCATAATAAGTTAATAAACCTTTACTAGTTGGTTCCAAACATATTATTATGTATCTTTGATAACTTCCACTTTTATAGTTCTTTAACATAAACAATTATTCAATTTTATACCCAGTCGTGGGTAAAATGAACTTCCTTGGAATTAGTATGAAAAATCATTATGATAACTCAATATAATTATTAAGTCTAGAAATAATTCTGAATAGATAATCATGAAACAATTCTAAATCACTTCTTTATTTTCAAAAAATGAACAATTTTATTTCTCGTTCTGATCCAGAAAACCCTGACCAAGAACTCCTCTAAATAACTCTTCTATCCATAATTTTTTTTAAAGAAACCTATTTATATGAACCATACTCTACCAAACCTATATTAAAACATCCATCACTCTCCTGATCTCCCATACATGAATGGTGTCATAGTATGTTGTACTTGGACCTCTATTTATAGGTGCCTCGGAAATAGAACATATGGGTTCCCAAAATCATTTTCTCACGCAATGAAATATCATAGTATCAAATTTCAATTACATATTGAATAATTATAAATGATTCTCAGATATTATATATTCTTCGTAAATCTTCTTAAATATTCTCAAAACTTCATATTTCTTCAAATTAACTAATTTTTATTTAGTCTAATATAATCTGTCATTCCAATTAAACATATATCAAACTAAAGACTTATTATTATGTTTCTCCAATTAAATTTTTTCTCCATAAACATGATTTCAACTTCATTAGACATAGGTTTCTTTACTATAGATTCCTTACTATGATTTCTCTACTCAGACACTTTAGATGTCTAACTTTATTTCTCAAGATAATTAATATGTTCAGTTTCTTTGTTGTAAACACCATTTGCACTTCTAAGGACTCCAAAACCCATAAAATTTCTGATGGAAACTTCAATATATTTCACATTTTCTTAAATTTTTCAGCAACTCCTCAAACTAATGAGACTGCATCCAATGAATTTTATAGTTTGATGACTTATCGATGTTAGCATTAGTCTGAAATATCGGTCTCTAATTCCCCTACAATGGATCGATGTTAGGTATTTTATAAAGACTCTTGACCCACTTCAATATAGTTCATGACATTTTCTCACAAATAAATGAAACAAAACACATTGATAACTCTTTATGATGCTTGGGATCTCATGAAAAATTTTGACTACATTTTTGTATATCATCTAATCGATCGGTCTTTGAAACCATTTTGATTCATCGAAACCAACAACTTCTCTATAATGTTTCACACAAAAAAATCTAATCTTCCTATGATGATATTTTTCATTTTATATATTTATAGTTTCATTATTCCTCTAATGGATAAGTGTCATGATGATTATAATTGAACTATATCAACAATGACTTCTTTCTAAACCATTGTAACTGATGTTCTATTCAAATAAATGATCCAACTAATGGATTAAACCGTATAATTGATCAGTTGATTATAATTTTTGGAAACACTCTGAATTTTTCCAAAACAAAATCATAGATTATAAAAAATTTCAGTATCTAGTAATTCTTACACTAATGATCTGAGACCTAAATTCTTAAACTGTATATCCTCTTTTATTCTATAAAACATTGCTTGTCACATGACCTCTTAATGATGTTGGGAACATTAGGACTAGCATAGTATCATCTAACTTAGAAAATACTTTCTCTCTATTTATATCAAAAATCATGGACCATATGTTTTCATACAACTTATGATGTTGAGAAATTTTGTCACATAAAATCATTGCATATTTGTGTATGAAATATATCTAAAGACATTATGAATCTGACACAACTTCTAACTCTATTCGGAAAAATTAATTCTAGAAACAATATGATATTGAAAACAACTTATTAAATATTATATATATAGAAAAAAATACCCAAAATAATTAATTTTCTTAACCAACATGTATCTGTTTATCTTAATCTAGTAATTCTTCATCTGATCACCCAAACATACAAAGTGATGTGATTTTTCATAATAACAAAAAAAACATCAACCACTTATTTCAACATCAGAAAATCACTTCCATCTAACATGTTCCCAATAAAAATCTATCCCTAACATCCTTATACACATTTTAGATCTTTTTAATTCCTAAAAGACCAAATCTATGGTCCTTAATAAGATATCCAAATGAGGTTTTTCTAAGCGAAGGTAATTTTCTTTAATAAGCGCTTTATTTTTAATTATTCTCTTACCAACTTCATAAATGTATTAATAATTATGATATAATAACACTACTATATACCATATACATAGATTTTATAAGGCTTATTTTATAACCTATATCCATATCCTCCTCTATAAAATGGTAAATGAAACTTTTGATTGTGTGTATGGAAGACTACACCCTCACGAATCGATGAAATTTGTTTTCCATCACCACTTATCATGGAAGTATATAATGATGGATTTGATATATATATATATATATATATATGATATTTATTAAATAATTATAATTTTTTAATTATAATATCAAATCTACCTTTTTATATTTCAATCTGTTAGAAAATGATAATGTCACTTGTGTTTACGTGTGGACTACCGCCTCCACAAAGCAATGTGATTTGTTTTTCATTTTATTTTGACATGGATGGAAATAAGGATTTATTTTATGAAACTATATGATTTATTTGATATAATAATGATTATTTAAATTTAAATTTTTATTTACCTATATTTTTTTCCCATCCATCGAAAAATGAAAATGGTGTTCGTGAGTACGTACAACCTACCATCTCCTTGAACAGTTTAACTAAATTTTTATTATATAAATTTTATGGAGGACTATAAATATATATATTATAAATATATATTATATTTAAATAATTATTTAATTTTGTTTATAATATTAAACCATGATAAATTTACAAATACTAAAACTAATAAACCAAACATATATAAAAAATGAAGCAGTTATCACCCGAAACAGTTATTTCAATAAAGAATTGTTAATAGACTGGTGATAAAATGTTATAAGTAAATAATATATGGTCTGATATATATGAGTATGGATTTAGAGTATATTTCAAATATATATATTTTTATTATACAATATATTCAAACATGCATGAAGGAAGTCGAGTCTCTGGGTAAGGGATTTTTGTCTCACTTTTATTTCTATGGGACACATTCCATATTCACCACTTATTTCTTTTGTGGGGTGTATATACTACACATGAATATAAGTTATGATTATTATAATGAAAGTTATGGGATATAAATATCTATACAAGGTTCTTTATTCCATGAGACTAATAATTCAAAAGAGACCAAATTGGTAATGGATTTTCATCTCACTTTTATTTTCATGGGACACATGCCATATTCACTAATTATTTCTTTTTTAATTTTTATATATTTAACATGAATGTATTTTATAATTCTTATCAAAAAAATTATTTGATATACATATCCATATAAGGTTCTTTCTTTCATGGTTCTTACATTATAAAAGTTAACAAAGTGGTATGGGGTTTTCATCTCACTTTTATTTCCATTGGTTACATGTCATATTCACCAATTGTTTCTTTCATGTGTTGTATATAATTCTAATGGTTGTATTTTATAATTATTTTAATAAAAATTATAGGATATAAATATCTATATAATTACTTTATTTCATGTATATTATGATCTAAAAGTTACCAATGTGTTATGGGATTTTCATCTCACTTTTATTTCCACAGGACACATTACATATTCACCACTTGTTTCTTTTGTGTGGGGTATACACTATACATGAATGTATAATATGATTAATATTATGAAAATTATGAGATAAAATACCTATATAATATTATTTATTTTATGGGTCTTACAATTCATAAGTTTTCAAAGTGGTAAGGGATTTCGTCTCACTATTATTTAAATGGAACACATTCCATATTCAACACTTGTCTCTTTTGTGTGGTGTATATAATACCCATGAATGTATTTTTATGATTATTATTATAGAAATTAGGGGATATACATTCCCATATAAGGTTATCTATTTACTAGTGATTATTGTCCAAAAGTTACTAAAGTGGTAATGGTTTTATGTTACAATCTCATATTTTATCGAGATAGTTTATGGATATATTTTTAATGATAAAATATTATGATTTATCTCTCAAGAAACCCATGAATTTTCTTCTCCTTTGGTTATTTATTGATAATAAATTTGTCCCTTATATTTTCCACTGTTTACATACTCAATAGACCAAAAATATATTTTTTAAGGAAAACTGACTTTATTTCTCTCTTCAGTCGAAAATCCATTCTCTTCTATGACCATGTATTCTAAAAAAATTTCAAGAAAGTTTTTAATATCATAAAAAGTTTTTTAAAATAATTTATCACCTTCCTTGAATTTTTATAAATTGGTTTAAATGAAATAATATTGTAATTGTATTAATTACATCCTTTTAAATTGTTATCAAAAATGTGAATGGAATCATTATTTTAATATGTATGGCATGAAATACATTTCCCGCCACCATGAATGGTAAATTATTTAAACGGTAACTATTAAGTTTTTATATTACATTTCAATGAAAATATTTCTTATAAAATTTGGGAAATTATTAAATTTTAAAAATTTATTTTTTAATTAGAAAGGATATTTTCCTTAATAATGTTTTTAATGATATTTCTATCCATTAGTGATAATAACACAGGAATTTACTTATGATCTACTAGGGATAGGTTCCAATGAAAATATACTTATTATTTATTTTGATGGATTATAATTATGATGACAAGATATTTTTTAAACTAGTTTCATTTCCATTGATTATGTCATATTGAAATTCCAATGAAACTCGTACCTTTTCCATGCGTTTTGATATGATGAGGTGATGAAATGTTATAGAAACCATTTTATTTTACATAGTTTATGCCATAATGAAAATATAAATATACCCATTTCATTTCATGTGGTGTTATATGATTAATGTTTTATAATCTTATCACCTGAATCTGTATGATTTTCATTATGTGATGGGTGGCTCCGAAATTATATAGATCTCCAATTAATTGGGTAATGACTAATATCTCATGAGATAAATAGGAATGAAATGGGAAGTGAACCAAGTTTAGTAAAGGAATTTATCCTCCATGATAGTCTTCCAAGTGAACCTTGACTACTATGATGGTTTTTAGAGTTAAATCATTCCAATATGATATCCTTTCCAATGAGACTTGACTACTAAGGAAATTATTTTATATGCTTATATTTTTTCCATAAATCTAGGTTTCATGGAAATGCAACTCACTCATGGATTATGTTTTCTTATTCCATTATTATTTATGTCTTATGAACTACTAAGATTTATTCCATGACTCAAGTTTATGATCTATGATATGAGGGGCATGGTTTTAAAAAGTTATTATCACATCATCGTAACCTTATTCACATGTTATCTTCATATATCCCTTATTTAACTTTACTAAGCATCTAATATATCCATTTATTATGTACCCTTTACCCAGGATATGAAGAAAGGTAATATGTATTATATGCCTAAGAAGGGTGAGATTTTTTAATAACATAGTGGGAAATGGTGTAGTTCACTTATGAACTAGTTATTAATGTTTATAAGTTTCCAAATACACTAGAATTATATGATTATAGAATGGATTGTTATATTATGCAATGAATATGATTCTATTAAGATGTGATATGTAAGTACATGGCCTTAAACATTACATGTTCTTTTGTTTTTTGAACTATAATTCACTTTCTTAAAATTCCAAA
Organism: Viscum album; assembly: GCA_963277665.1. Classification (NCBI taxonomy): domain Eukaryota; kingdom Viridiplantae; phylum Streptophyta; class Magnoliopsida; order Santalales; family Viscaceae; genus Viscum; species Viscum album. The sequence continues at coordinate 2,095,505,899 of OY728136.1, forward strand.
GATATTTTGGGCCTAGAGATTAATATAATAATGAGAAAATATTTTAATTTAATCCCATACATTACACATGGAAACTTCTACAAAGTATCCATTTTTTCTATAAAATAATATTTAAAAAATCATGGATTTTTTCAGGATAAATATTAAAAAAAATTATATTTACATCATCCTTTCCCCTAATATTACTTAAACCATATGAAATTTTTTTTAAATGTGGGATGAGTGAAAAAAGATACCTAAGGAACATAAAATAAAGAATTAAATCATTAGTCCACAAATACTTATGAAAAATTTTCATTTTTCAAAATAAACTTTATGCTCAAAATAAATATTTTCTTACTCAGGAAATTATCTTTTATACACAAAAAGTATCTATAAAACTATTAATAATAAATATTAAACAAAAATATAAATATCATAAAGGTTTATTTGGAATCTTGATAAAATCATGAAAACTTTTTCACAAACCAAAGTAACATATACTTAAAATCAAATAGTTGACTTCTTAAAACCTGAGATTTCAATCAAAACATAGAAACCATAATAGAACATAGTGGTAAATTGGGGTATTGTTTTATTATCATACTTAATTATGATATGACCCTAACGAATACCATAAAATAATCCTCATGGTTATACATAACATGCACCTCATGATTATACTTGGATGTAACCATAACAGTTATGGTTAGAATAACCATTATGGTCAACTTCAAACATACCCAATGCATTAAAGATTATAACGAAACAACCCATACATGGCCTATCATAGAACCACCCATAATTTTTTTATAATGGAACCACCTATCGTCATAAAAATTTCCCAATAACCATATCATAATAATAAAATATGAATGCTTGTATCATAAAAATATTCTTAATGAAAATACCATTTAAATTTTTAAATCGCTTATTTTAGAAAAAAATTTCACATACAAAGGAAAAAATCATCTTTCAAAATAACAATGTATACTTGTAAAGAAAATTTTAAATTATTAAGGTATATATAAGGGCATAAAATATTATCTTTTCATATAATTAAAAAACATTTTTTTTAATTTTACAAAAGAGTTGAAATAGAAACTTTAAAAAATTATTTTTATGAGAAAGTCCCTTATCTAAAACATTAAAATGATTACACTTTTAAAAAAATTGAAATAATTTATAAAAATTCATTTTTTAAAGAATTAATTTCCATATAAATAAATTCACAATAATAATTTTAAAAATAAGGACATGAAATATAAGGATTTAGGAAATAAATCTTTAAAGCATTTAAAATGAGGTTTTTAGTTAAGGAGTCCCTTACCTAGAGTCTGAATCATTGTGAACATTATTTATCTTCATGAATAATAAACTTAGGTAAGTTATTTACTTGATTAAAACCCTTTTCAAGTTTATTATTCCTTTTATATCAATTATTACCATGTTATAATTATTTCATAATTATTTAAATTAACCTTGGATATTTTGACAATTTTTAGTTCCTGAGTCCAAAATGACATCGGTAATTTAATTATGGTCAAAGGGGTCATTTTTACATACTCTCCAACAGAATATTCATTACATAATTATAATTTTTATAAATCAATTAAACTTTTAAATTCATCAATTAAATATGGTTGTTAAAAATGAATGATGTTACAATCATGGAGACGGCATGTCGTACGTACGCATGAGTAACATTTCCATTTTTTAATGATCATTATGTAAAGAAGGTAAGTATTATTTTACCTTCCAAATATTATAATAATATCATAAATATCATATTAATTATTTAAATATACTTATATATATCATTCATTTGATATGGTGATGAAAAAAAATCACATCACCTCGTGGAGGTGGTATTCGGCAAGTACTCATGAATGATGATACTAATTTTCTGTGCATGGAATGGTAAGAATTTAAGTGATATATTATCTTTCCAAAATCATTAATATTTCATTAATATCATATATAATCATTTATTCCATAATTATAACCAATATTAAGATGTGGTGATGAAAATGAATTACATCGGTTCACGAGGTGGTAGTCTGCCTTACACATGAATGATGAATTGGTTTCCCATTTGATGGAAGTACATATAGATATGGTTTATGAAACATAAATAATAAAATATAATTATATTTATGATAATTTATTTATTATTCTACAATATTTGATGAATTTTTGAGGGATGATGAAGAATAAAAAAATAGAAACGCTTGATTAAAAATGATATTGCTTCTTTGGAAAATCTCTTTTGCTTAGCACCGTAAGACCAAAAAGGTTGGTTTTATACCAAAAATAAGACATATAAAATTAGGGTATGGACTATAGTAAGTAATATTTTAAGCTATTTTTCAAAAACAGGGTTTTTACCTATGAAGAAATGGTAAGAAGTGGTGCCCATTTATAAGAGAGCGGAGGGGGGACTCTTGGAATTTCTAAAAATAATAAAATAAAATAAGACTATTTTAAAGAATAATGTTCAATAAATTCATATTGGATTAAATTTTATACCATATATTATCCCCATTGTTCTAATTTAATATTTTTATTATTTTTAAATAATTTAAAAAAAAATATTAATTCCATAAATATCCTTATTATCGTATTTGATAGTATTATTACTAGGACTTTAAAAACATCAAAACAATAAGTGAACATTCAAAAAAACTATTTTATTATATAATAAACATTTAATATTCATTTATATAATTATTTGATACCATTAAGTATCTTAAATTATATTTATTTTTCAGAATCATTTATTTGATTTTTCCATTAATTTAATAATTACAACATCATAGTTGTGTAAGAATTTAAGGTAATTATTGTTACCCTAAAAATTAAAAATAAATTTCCATGATGGATATAAATACTTCATATTCAAAAATACTATTTATTTTTGAACATATATTCTGAATAACCACATATTAATAATGTTATACTTATTAAAAACAATAGTGTGATATATTTTACTTTTCATTAAATAAAGTAATATATGGGTCATAATGTCATCAATGTGGTTCTAAAAGATCATAAATATACTTGGGTATCTTTATCATAAAATAAAACTCATAAAATAGAATTTTTCATGTTTTAGGGTCATTTTTAGTCTTTAACATATTATTTTTACCCTTACTTAATTGATTTACCCGTAACCATTGTAACAAAATTTACAAAGGTTACTATTCATGTATACTAAAAAATAAAAAGGTACTTTTTTATAAATTATTAATAACTTATTCAAAATAAGGAATCCATTTTTAAAAATTAAAATAACAAAATTTAGAGAATTGTATTTAAATTAAATAGTAAAAACACAATGAAAAATAGTTTTTCAAAAAATTCCATTTTTAAATATAAAATTTTTTTATAATAAATTCAAGTATAAAATCTATTTAAAAATTATTAATTAGAATATTTAAAATAAAATTTTACTAATTAATATTGAAAACTAATTCAAAATATTATTTTACATTTTAAAAACTTTAAAAATAAAATACATTTTTCAATAAAAAAAATAGTATTTTTCACTATTCATTGTAAAAACAATATTTTCAGAAAACTCTAAAAAATTCATCTTATTATAATTTTGATATGATGAAACTAAAAATGAAGTTTATTTTTTAAAATAAATTTTATATAATATATATATATATTAATTATAAAACTCATCCATGAAAAGAAATAAAAATTATTTTGAAGAAAGCATATTTTTTATAATTAAAAAAAATTACTAAAAATTATGTTATTATTTTATAATAATTTAAAAATTAATTAATAATAAGTATGAACTATATTTTTATTTTATAAATCATTTATTCATATTCATACCCACTAATTTAATATATATCTTATAACATACGTATTTAAATAACAATATTTAGTTTTTTATTTGAACTCGATGTGGCATATCTTGTGTTTTATTAAACATAGTGTTACCTTTTAAAATATTCAGATGTTACATTATACCCCCCTATAAATTTAATCCTCATAATTTTAAAATATTTTTTGGTAACAAGGGTTTGTATTTCCAAAATACCTTTGTTAAAATCCAGCATCAAAAAAATGATTATTAAAACTTCTATTTGATTAAAGAGAAAAGAAAGTATGAAGATCACCTAAGGTAACACATAAGAGATTTACATGTGGGAAAAATGGACATGGAATAGAAAAATAACTCTCAAGGACTAATATAGAGTGATTCATAACATTTTTACCAAAAATTTGACCACTACAAACCCATAAATCATTGACAGGTTATGGGGATATTGATTTATTGTTAACAAAAAGTAAAAAAATAACATTTTTATTACAACATCCTTAGACTATAGTTGATGAATTAATTTATTGTATATTATAAAAGCCTTAAAAATATAATTACATGAAAAGAATAGTTTTACCCTTTAATAAATTTCTACCACAAACTCATCAGTTTATGTAAATGACTAGTATGATTTTTTATGCCTGAAGCATAAGAATCAAATTCTAAGAATCGAAAAATCAAAAAAAGTATAACTATATAATCCTCATGTAATTAGATATTAACCAAAAGAAATATGAATATTACATGATATTATAATTCTCCATAAATAATAAATTCGTATATGATGAAAATCTAATTTAATCTCTAAAATGTAACAATAATACCTAAAGTTCAACATAGATCATTCAACAAATTACTATCCTTAAAATTATTCAAAAACATTCTAATCTAAGATTGAAAATATAAAATAAAAAGTATTTTTTACTAACATATTCCAAGAAATATTTTAACATTTATCACTAAATAATATCATATATTCTTAAAGTCATGTACCAAAATATATTTTCCATAATCATATAATCTCTATGATAGGATAATCATTTCTATAAATAACCTGAATCACCATAAATCCACAATAAAATCATATATGCTTCCATAATATTAATTAATCATTATTCTTCAAAAAAATTCCCATATTGTTATGTTTACTTTAATCATATATCTTTCCGAAAATAGTCAACATCTTCCAAAATAACATTAATCACTTAATCACCAAATCTTTCTCCAAACCCATCAATATCTATTCGTTAAAACATATGTCACCAAAATTTACTTAACCATTAACTATAAGATGGTTTAAATTTTAAAAAACAATTTCATACTAACTAGGACATTACATTATATAGTGCCAGGTGATTCACCCTTGTCACCCTTTGGTTATGGGTTTAATTCCCATCGATTTTCTAGACGTGACAGGTTGTCTCCCGACTTTCATATTGTCCTTTTATTATAAAATGATAATTATAATAATATTCATAGAAATGTGGGAAACATCCTCAAAAATAACCATAATATATTTAAAATTAGTGAAATGTTTCCACCACAATGTTTATCTCATACCTTTAATTTTTCACCCTAAAATGTAATAAGTTATAATTACCTAAAAAATAAATGTCTCCAAAAATATCATTTTTAACCTTAAAATGACATAACTTAATGCCTGGAAAAGGGGGTTGTAAGACATTTATCTTGTGATAATAATTAAAATTATAAACCTATATTGGTATCCATAACTCTTTATAATACCTCACAAGAAACAATATCACTCTATAAAGTTGTTTAAACCATCCTCAGATACCCACTATAAGTACTCGGCCTCAAACATTACATATTCTAGTGTTTTTAAATTAGTATTCAATTTCTTAAAACTCTGAGGATCCTTTTGGTTTATATTTTTATATAATTAGGAAAAACTTGTTCAAGTTAAACCCATACATTACAAGTGGACACATATACATAGTATCCATTTTTTTCATAAAACAAAAGTCTTTAAAATAAAATAATTTGACTTGTCATGGTAAATCTTCACATTTTTTCATATTTACCTCATCCTTATATATACTATTCCTTAAAACCTATGAGAAACGTTTTAAAAATATGGTATGAGAACAAAAATCTTATTTAGGGACATAAAATAAAGAAATAAATCAATGGTCCAAAAATACTTATAAAATTTTTCCATATTCAAAATAAACTTTGGGATCAAAATAAACATTTTCTTACTCAAAAAATCATATTTTCTTCCCAACAGTATCTATAAAACATTTCATAATAAATATTAAAGATAAAAATAAATAATGTTAATTTTTATCTGAAAACATGATAAACTCATGAAAAAAAACACAAAGCAGAGTAACATATACTTAAACTTAGTGACTTACCTTTTGAAAACATGAGATTTCTGTAAAATCATAGCAATAATAATGAAACATAGAGGTAACTTGGGGAATCATTTTATTATCATACAAAATTATTATACAACCCTAATGGATTCCATAAAATAACCATCATGGTTATAATTGACATAACCCTCACAGTTATACATGGATGTAACTATTGTAGTAACACTTGAAATAACCATCATGATCAACTTCCAACATACACAATGCATTGAAGGTTATAATGTTAAAAAAATAATACTTGGTTTATTATGGAACCATTGAGGCTTAGTTTAAAATTGAACCTTCAATTTACATAATGAATTAATAGGACCCATATCATAATAATAAAACATTAATGATTGCATCATAACAAATATTCTTAAGGAAAATACCCTATTTATTTTTAAATAAAATGTTTTATAAAAGATACACACATAAAAAGTAAAGAATTTTCTTTAAAAAAACCATGTATACTTGTAAAAAACATCAAATTATTAAGGAATCATTAAGGAGGGAAAATATGATCATTCCATAAAATTAAAAAATCATTCCTTTTGACTTTTTAAAAATATTTAAAAGAGGATTTTTAAGAGGATTTTTTAAAAAAGTCCCCTAAATAATACCGTAAAAATATTCCATTCTAAAAATTAAATTTTTAAAACATGTATGTCTACGTAAATACATTTATAATAATCATTTTAAAAACATGTACATGAAATAGAAGTATTAAGAAAAAAACATTTAAAACATTTAAAATGAGGTTTTTAATTAAATATTCCCTTACCTTAAGTCTATCTCATCATTTACATTCTTTATCTTATTGAATAATAAACATAGGCTTATTATTTTCATGATTTAGAAAATTTTTCAATTTTATTATTTATTTTATATCACTTATTACCACGTTACAAAAATTAATTAATTATGTAAGTTCTCCTCAGATATTTTGATGATTTTCAGTTTATAAGTCCAAAATGACTTTGGTAATTTGATTATGGTCAAAGAGTAAATTATTAAATCATCTCCAAATTAATATTCATAAAATAATTATCATTTTTATACATTAATTATACTTTTAAATTCATCTATTAAATATTATTATTTAAAATGAACCATGTTATAATAATAGTGATTGTTGGTTGTACGTACGCATGAGTAACGTTTTCAATTTTCAACGATCATTATGGAAATAAGGTAATCATTATTTTATCAATATAGGAATATAATAATATCATATTTATTATTTGAATGTACTTTTATGTATTATTCATTTCATATGGTGGTGAAAAGAGAATCACATCGCTTGTGGAGGTGGCAGTCCACATGTACGCACGAACGACATTATCATTTTTTTATGCATGGAAAGGTATGAATTTTAGGGATATATAATCTTTCCATAATGATAAAAAAACTATTAATTTCATATATAAAAATTAATTATATCATTATATCCAATCTTTAGAGACAGTTATGGAAAGACGATTTACATCGATTCGTGAGGCGGTAGCATGTCGTACTCATGAACGGTGAATTCTTTTCCCATTTAATGGAAGTGGATATGAATATTGGTTATTAATTTTACATAATAACATATAGTTTTATTGATTATAATATATTTCTTATTTTATCATGGTTGATTAATGGTTTATGGTTGTGTAAGAATAAATAAAATATAAACGGTCGATTAAAAACAATACCTTTTCTTCAAACAATATCCTTTTCTTATCAACTTAATACCACAAAGGTCGGTGTTCTGCCTAAAATAAAACATAAATAATGAGTTTAGGGACTCTAGGAAGTAATTTTGTCAGTGATATTTTGAACCAAATTTGTATTGAAGTGTGAATAAATGGAAACAAGGGGTACCCTTTTGTAAGAGAGGGGAGGGTCACTCTTGAAATATCTCAAAATAATAAAATATAATAAGCCTATTCTAGAGACAAACACCTCCAAATGGCCTCTAAATTCAAATGTGATGATATTATAGACAATATAATATCCCCCTGGTGAATATTTAGTATTTTTATAATATTTAATAATTTAATAAAATATTAATTCTGTAAAATATCATTATTATCAAATTTAATACTATTCATTACTAGGACTATAAAAATAGAAATAAATAATTAAAAATTAAAAAAACCTATTCTATTATAACCTAAAAAAGTCATGTTAATATATATAGTTCTTTTATATTATTAAGTATCTCTAATTTTATTTATTTTAAAATTTTAATTTCATTTAGTTGATTTTTCCATTAATTTAATAATTACTGTATCATCATTGTGAAATCATTTTAGGTAATTTTTTATTCCATATAAAATTAATATAAATCTCCCAAAAGAATATAAATCCTTTATATTTAAAAATAAAATATATGGTTGAACAAATCTTTAGGATAACCATGTATTAAAAAATTTATATCTATAAAAAATAATAGTGTGCAATATTTGACTTTTCATTAAATAAATTTGTATAAGCATCTTAATGTCAATAAAGTGGATCCAAATGGTCTTAAATTTGACACATGGATTATTATGGTCAATAAATACTCATAAAATATATATTAGAATCATTTAGGATCATTTTTTAATCATTAACATATTATTTTTACTGTTAATTGTGTAATCTACCTTTAACCGTGGTAGCAAAATTTACTATAGTTACTATTCATATTGATAAAAAAATAAAAGAGTCATATTTACTAAATTCAAACACATGAATTAAAAATATTGAATCTATTTTTAAAAATCAAAATCTCATATTTTTTATAATATAATAAAAATTAAACAGGAGAAATGCAATGAAAAGCATTTGTTAGGAAAAATGCTATTTTTAAAAATAAAATATTTTTATACTAACATAAAATATAAAATTCATTTAAGAACCATAATGGGGTCATTTTAAATAAAATATAACTAATTAAAATTTATAAATAATTCAAAACTTACTTTCAAAATTTTAAAAATAAAATATAATTTTTAATAAAAATATGTATTTTTCACTATTCCTTATAAAAATAAATATTTTTAGAAAATTATCAAAAAAACATATAAAGATAATTTTTAAATGATGAAAACAAAAATGAAATTTATTTTTTCAAATATATTTTCTAAAACTTCATAAAATTAATCATAATATTCATTCTTAAAAGCAATAAAAATAATTTTTTAAGAAAATGTGTGTTTTGAAGATAAAAAAGACTTTACTAAAAATTATGTCATTATTTTTTAATCATTTAAAAATAAATTACTAAGGATTTGGACCTATATATTTATTTCATAAATCATGCAATCCTATTCATACCGACCAATTTAATGGCTAGATTATAACGATCACATTTAAATAAAAATATTTAGTTATTCATTTAACTCAATGTGGAATATCATGTATGCTATCGAACATAGTGTTCCTATTTAAAATCTTGGGATATTAAATGAGATATATATATGTGTGTGTGTGTGAAAATTTTGGGTTTATATATTTAGAATCATATAATGTTTTAGTTATCCTTTGGAAAATAAAATGATATAACTTTAGTGAGAACCATAGGTATAAATCAAAGTATATGAAAAGATCCTAGTATTTTGAAGAAGGAAAGATCAAGAGGTTTCAAATAAATTATCTCCCTATCTAGATACTACAATTTGAGGTGGTGCTGGAATAATTTTACCTAAGGGTAATAAATCTAAAATGGGAACATTGGGATTTGATTTGATCATCATGTAGTGCACAACTATGGGTCTTGCTGCACACATAGATTGACACTCCCAGGGGAAAATTTTTGGAAATTCACAAGCATTTTATGAGCCATCATGAAAGATGTAAATAGATAATGATCATTGATTTCATAGGTTAACCATAATTTTTCATTGGATAAAAAGAAGGTTTTGGTTATGACCAGACTGATGAAGAAGGTGATCATATTCGAGTATTGTCTTTTGTTTTCAAAGATGTTTAAGAAGAAAAGATAATAACCTCACTTTTTATTTAATGAAAATAGGATTTTCCATCATATTCAAGGAATCAGACTCACAATTATAGAAGAGGTTGATCATATTTAGGAAAAATCTTGCTGGAAGTAAATGGTCATCAGATTCATCCTGAGTCGTAAATAAAAGGATTCATCATAATGGGGGTGAATCAGAGTCTATATGGTTATGATAAAACAAATTTTATGATGCTTTTCTGATCTTGGAGTTCTCATAAATCACAAATATTTCGTAAAACATATGATTCAATCTTGATGAAAGAAAGGGGAGTGAAATAGATATTTCTAATCCTATCCAGTATGATCGTAATCATGTCTATAGTATTTAGTCCAAGCATGATATAAATATTTTGATGGAGATAAGGGAAGTTATAAAACATTCCTTAGTATGTCATATGATGCTAAAGATGGTCTTTAACATATACAAATTCATAGAGGAATTCATAATACAAGATGAAGTTTCTGAAAGAAGAAATTTTGTAAAGATGATGTTTTCCAGCCTCAAGATCATCGTAATGAGTTTTCCATATGAAAATTTGTTTAAAGGCTAAGAAGGATGATCATAAGGAAGAAATGAAAGAATCTACAAATGTCAGAAATGTTGAAACCGGTCCATTGTATTCATCATATCATCATATTCATTAAAGGTGGATTTTTTCTCTTCGTGTCCGATGCTAAAGGAATTAAAACTATTGAATCTGATTCAAAATATTATGATAGTGACTAATCTATAATGTAGTGAGCCATTTATCATGTGTGACTTAAATCATAATGATAGATATTTTAATTATAATTGGAATTGGACTAGATTTTGATAAGAGTATGAAGGAGGTGGTTGGATGTGCCATTAAAGAGGGAGCTTGAAATTTAAAGTCTTAGAAGATTTGTCGAAAATGTGAGAAACTAATGGTATTGGTTTTTAGTCATACCATAATCAAAAAGATACAAATATTCATAGAATAAATCTATGAGGTATCAGATTCAGAATACAATGAAGAAACCTGATGTTTTTCGAAATTCTTTTATCAATTGAGTCAAGAAACATCGTCTTATAGCTGATACCGATTCATTTTTCTAATCATATTGAAAAAATAAAAATGGACACATAGAAGCTTAATTGTATAAATAAATCATAATGGTATATATTACTTTATATAATCAATTGGTACAGAGTATTGTAATAGATAAATCATATTGAGAAAATCGTATTTAAACATTTGTTTGGGAAGAATAACAAAAGAGAGATGAAGTGTTTAGAAGATTCAAGAAGCATCTAAAAGAGTTTAGAAGCATGGATGATGTCATGATGCACAAAAAAATCAAGGGAAAATGAAAATTTGGGGAATTTTTTTATGTAGGAAAAATTTAAGGAATCCTACCCAAACCACATTTGGGGAGAGTATAAATGGAAAAAAGTACATTGTATTTTTCTGAATGGAGTATTGTTCAAGAGAGGTATAGAGAAGGTGGTACTGAAGAAAGTAGAGATAGAAGAAGTGGTTTCAAAATTGATTTTATTGAATAATTCATGTCAGACATGAGGGAAAGGATTAGAGACAATATTACAATATATTCATCTGATCATCGTATTCAGTGGATCATCATATTTAGATGAATATCATATTCATATTATCATTATATTCAGTTTTTCATCATATCAGGTGGGATAATCAGATCCGGACTATCATATTTGGTTTTCTGGACTGGGGAAGAAGGTGTTTAGAATTATCTCAACCATATTATAACTGATTTATATTTTCTTTATTGAGAAATAAGACTAGGAAAATCAGACTGGCCAATCGGACTGAGTTTTATATTAAAGTACTCGATGTTCGTACCAGATTATGGGTAAGAATGTAAATAATTGTTTTTATAGATATTCATTTGTGGAAATTGATAAAAAAAAAGCACAGTTAATATATCTTTTTACATAAAATTTGTATTACATCAATTTTTATAGAGGGGGCACACACACTATTGGATTGTTAAAATAGTGTTTCATGAGTGAAAGGGTGTATCGTACTCATTATATTCATTTGAAAATGATTTTTTTCTAGTGGATTGTATAGTTTTTGATTATTTCCAAACCATACCAAGGACATATATATTGTTATTGAATAGTAAAAATTCTAAATTCTTGTGTTCCTATGGATGTGTGTTTGATTTTTTTTCAACATGGAATGAAATATTAAACAATATGTGAAGGTCGTTTCATTTGCAAGGAAATATAAAAATAAAATTTATCCCTGATTTACACCCTCCCAATCATAGTGATATAATTATTCTGATTGGACACTTTTAACTAGTATCAAAGATAAAGGTTTCATTTACTTATTATTTGCAGAAGTTTTGAAGTAAAGATGATGGAGATTCTGAATTGTGCGAATAGTAAAGGCTTTATAGTTTTCAATGGTAAAAATTATCATATCCATAAAGATAAAATGTTTCATTATCTTATGTATATTAGATATAATTTTCTTGAAGTTGCGACAGATGGGTTTCCTTTTATTGATGATAATGTTTCTCTTACTTATGTTGATAGGAAAAATCTAGAGAATGATGGAAAGGACAAGAATGATTTACTATTATCACTTTTGTAAAATGAATTCCTTATGTTGAAAGGTGTTTCCACAACCAATAGTATATGGGATAAATTGAAAAACATATAGAAAGTCAATAAAAACACGAAGAAGGTAAAATTAAAAAACTAGAGATTTAAGATTGATGATTTGAAAATGGATGAGTATGACTCTATTGGGGACTTCTTTACTAGGGTGAATTACATTTTCAACATTATAGAATTTCTTGGTGAAAAGTTATAAGATTCTACAATTATGAAAAAGAACTTACAAAACCTTCCTACATTTTTTTTTGAAAAATTTTCTTCATTGAAAGACAGAAATCCTGAAACATTATCACTATATGATTTATATTGCACTCTTAATACTTATGAAATGATAAGGGAGACAAATATGAAAAGAAAAAAAGATTATAGAGATATTTCCTTCAAGGACTCTAAGAAAGAGAAGTCGAAGAATATTCATATTGAAGATAAAGCTGATGAAGTTGATTTCAAAAATGACATATGTAAAAATATTAATGATATATTATCCTTTTTTTCTAAAAATGTGAAAAGAGTTCTACAGAGATGCAAAGGGAAAATTCCCTTGAAATTTTTTTAATATGAAGTCATTAGATACTTTGTTGCGAATTGTCCTCAAAGAAATAAAGAAGAATATAGTGATGAAGAAGAAAGAATACCAAGAAGGTCATGGAAGAAACAAGGAGATAAAGAGAAATCACGTTCCACAATAAAAGATAAAAATTTATTCAAATCCAAAAGAAGAAGTTTCTTACCTAAATATGAAGACTAAAAAGGCTGTGATGTTGAATCTGGATTATTCTTTTAGTATGGTGTTGAGAAAAAAAAATTCAATACTGAATGATGAAGAGTTCAAAAGAAATATTTCTCAATAAAAATAAACTCAACTTCAATTTCATTTGAAAGAATAGTTTATAGAATGTCTGATAAAGATTTTATGGCTTGAAAAGAAAAGCAAGAATTTGGAAAATGAATATTCCTCAACGAGAAATCAATAATGTTTTCAAAATGAGAAGCTTAATCTGGTAAAATAAATTGATTATATGAAGAAATATCTTAAGGAAGAAAAGAATTGTAATGAGCATCTCGAAGAGAAGATGAAGGTGAAGGAAGAACATTTTGAACTTGTTCCAAAAAAACATTTTAATATTGAAAATAGAAAAACAAACTTTAAAAACTCTGTCTCTCAAATTATTGAAAGATGTTTTAAGGAGAAACATAAGTTTCAACAAAAGTTACCTTCAAATGATTATAATAATGATTTAATTATTTCTGAAAATAAGAAAGTTGGGGAATTTATGTATGTGGCCAAGAATAACAATGTTTGTAATTCAAAAATTTCAAAATACCAAGAGTCTGAAAATGTTTCTATACATTCTAGATCTGAAAATATTTCTAATACTTCTTATTACAATAAGTCTAAAAAGTGAAAAAAATATTATTATTGATAACATAAAGGTTGGTGGTTTAGATAAAAAATACAAGAATATTTTTTCTTTCATTTTTTAAAACTCTTTAGAAACTATGTTATTTTACCATTTTCATTACATTTTGATAGATAAAAAATAAAATATGAATCATTTTCCAAAATCAAGTCCAAATATTAATTTTAGTATTTTATTATTAAATTTTTTACTTATATGTAATTGTGTTTAAAATATTTTATATACCTCGTAGTTTATTGAGTTTTTATTTTTATAATTTTATCAATTAAACATATTTATTGATTTATATTTTCGGTTTTATTTTTTTAAGAAATATTCACAATAATAGTTGAATATTAAAAAAAATTAATTAGTTGGAATATAGGGTTTTATTTTTTAAATATGGATACTTTAATTATGTTACTATTAAAAATGAATTATGATTATTTGAATTATAAATTATAATTTATAGGTAAAATAATGAAAATAATTCAAAATTATTGATATTAAAAAATTGAAAAATGAAGCAAAGTAAGAATGAAATGGAAAAATCACTGGAGGGATCAATTTCTAAACTACTTTATATAAGAAATAAAAAAAGAGAGATATTACCTATTGAATTTAATGAAAAATCTCTGGGTGAAAATATTTCTAAAGTGCATTGAAAATCTATAGAGGAACTGGTGACTAAAAGTGTTGATATAAAAAATTAATACGGTGTTGATGTGAATTATATGAAAGATAATAATGAAAATACCATTCCTATGATTCGTGATATTAGAGATCAAAGAATTATTGGCATAAAAAAAGATGTTAGCCTTGATTTTGGAGAAGTATTAATGATTTCAAGATAATTTTTTTGGTTTTACATGGATAGATAAAACCATAAAATGAAATGATGCACTTCATAATGAGGTTAGTCATGCAAGACACTTTACTTTAATTTTAATTTTTCCACCTTCCAAA
This sequence comes from Viscum album, assembly GCA_963277665.1. NCBI lineage: Eukaryota > Viridiplantae > Streptophyta > Magnoliopsida > Santalales > Viscaceae > Viscum > Viscum album. Next base: position 2,095,521,083 of record OY728136.1, read on the forward strand.
TAGTGAGAAACGTGAAGGGAAGGGGCTTGTCGATTCTATGGAGTTGTACAAGGTCTTTTATTTTTGATGTAAATTATTAAATTCCAAATCAATGAAAAAATATTTGACCAAGGGTGGAACTAATGATCAACACAACCTTCCAACTAAGCGTTGGTAGAATGAAATAAATTTTAAACAGATTGAAAATGTCATGAGGTGGGCGTACATACACACTGGACTTGAAAATAAAAAAATAATTGAAAAAAACATTTAGTGCCTCATTGATAAATAAAAAATTCATTACAAGATGATACTTACTTGAATCAATGGAGTTGTAAATGTTTTTTCACAAAATAACTTTCTTTATCAAGAATAAATGAGAATATTTATGAGAAGGATACTAGTGTTTTTGTAAATTTCTTGAATTTTTTGAAAACATTGATCTAGTTATACTAGTTAATATTCAACATTTTGTTAATAATGAACTTAAAAAACATTATAATATCCAAAAAATTTAAAATGAATTGATAATATTCTTGGGTCATGTGATTAAAGAAAAAATATTGATGATGATCATGAAAAAAAATATTTTTCAATTATACTTTATTATACTCTAGATCTAATTCATAATGAAAAAATTTCAATTATATTTATATTTATATATTTTTAGGAAGTATTCATCGAAATGTGGAGGAGTTCTTTCTTATCTTCATAAATGTTGATGACACATTAGGCCTTGGGATTTTCAAGTTACTTGAAGGTGTTTTGTTGATCTTAAACTCAAAATTAATGTCATAAGAGTAAAAGTCTATTATTATGGATCAGACATGAAATATAATCTTCAAGGTTTTTTAAAAATACTTCATGAGATAAATCCTAAATAATTATACACTCCATGAAGATTCTATAGCCTAAATCTTTCTATATACGACATAGAAAAATCTAGTGTGAAGGAAAGGAATTTTATCATATATTAAAAATATTAATATATTCTTTGTAGGTTAACCACATAAATGGGGTATTTTAAGGACCTATATTAAGGTTTTTCAAACCAAAACCTTTTTTATTAACTCATTGGGAATGTCACATTTAATGTATTGGATCTATAAGAAGACAAGCACCTAAGTTAATTTATGCATTAGTTAAAATTTATAATCTTTCCAAAAATGGTGATATTGTGATTTAATATGCTATAATATTTGGTTCCAATGCATTAGATAATTTTAACTCAATATTAACTTATGAATTTTGTACAAAATCAAAGATAAAGTAAACTATTTTAGTGAATCACTACTAACGGAAGAGATACACATCAAAGATAATAGTACAAAAATAAAACAGTTGATTTTTTTCCTTGAAAATATATGATCACGGGGTTTAGAAATTTAATTTATTATGAAAAATAAATTTCACTTGAATTTGGTATTTATATAATATTTTAATAAAAAATAATTGCTCACAGGAAGAAACAATTTGATGAGGGTGTGTAATATGATTTTATTAGTAATTTATATATGGTTTAAATTTATAGAACATGGGATTTCCTTCAAATTATTGATCAAGATATTATTTCATTAATGTAATGTTTTATTCAATTTGAACACATTGAAGAAACCCTTGAATTTTTTTTGAAGGAAAATTTTAGAAGTATTTCTGAAGAATAGTTGAAGGTACACTGTACTCAATTTAAAAGTTTTTTGAAATTAAAAAAACAATATAATATTTTTGAAGATGGACTATTGGAATATCTCAAACATTTAAAATTGATATTTATAAGTGAATTGATAAAAATAATTGATATACTTGATTTTATCAAGATTTATTAGGAATATGGGGGTTTCAAATGAAATGGGTGGAATATCAAAAAAATTATTATACCTGTGATGGTTGACTTAGTGTAGATAGGGTTTTCTAAGATGAATTTGATCAGTATTTATCTTCAATCTACCATGTCATAAGAGATATTATGAGCATTGAAAATGATTTAAATTTTAAATGAATTTTTGAATTGATTCAATTAATACAAGTTGATTGTATAATTTCAAAAAAAATGTAAGGAGAATTGTTTTCATTTGAATTGGAATATTAAATACCATAATTGGGTTCGTGATGTGTTGTAGCTTACTCTTGTATGTCATGCTCAGTTTCTATTTTATTTTGTATTTTCTATTAATTTTTTAGGTTATTTTAGTTTTTATGGATATTTTAACATTCTATTTTTATCCATGGTAATATTCAGTTTATGGTATCCCCCCCCCTATTTGAGGATATAACTTATGACATGGGTATTTCAGTTAGTGTTAAGGTTTCTGATATTATATACAATGGTTACTAGTATCTTTTTGGCTGGTTTTTTAATCATATTGACCTGTAGTCTACTTTTTCACTTGACACTGGAATAAATATTCACTAATATGATACCACTAGATTAAATAGGGCTCAATATTTCTCCACTAATATTATTTGGGATGATATTTATTTAAATATTCCCCTAATTCCTTATTTTATGTTTGTTCGAAATACATTTTCTCTCACTAGGTATGCTACTATTCTATGGCTTGCTATTTTTTTAGGTTTCCTAATAGGGATCGACTTCATAGTCATTTTCTAACTGATACTAATCATATCTACTTGTGTTAGGGAAATATTGAGAATCATGCTCATTTATTTTTCAACTACTCCTATTCTATGATGATTTGGATATCATTTTTAAATTATCTAGGTCTTCCTTATCCTTTGAGAAACTTATTTTATTCTTTGGAAATTTATTCTTTTTCATATTCTAGAATATATTTTGTGTATATTATAATAAGAATCATATTTTTTGTATTGTATTATTTTATTTGGAATGTTATAAATGATAGTATTCATCACTCTCCATATCTCACCTCTTAATCTATTTGGTTACAAATTTAATTGATGGTTTGTTCCATGTTGTGATCATATATATATTTCCATGATTTAAACTATAATTAGAACATTATTTGTTGATTTTACCCTAATATGTACTTGTACTTATATTCAATGTTCTTGTTTGAATTTTATTAACGGTGTTATTACCTTCCATTGATGATATGGTCCAAGGTTTTTATGGTGTAGTTTTTGGAGTTTTAAAGAATCTTGTTCTTGATAGACTGGTTGTTCTATTTATTCTTTTTGGTTCCCTATTAGTCTATATTCTCTCCTTGGTTTGTTTTGTTGACTACTTGTTGTGGTGATCATATAATTAGAGTGGGGAGGTCATTAAACTCCCATGATTATTTTTTATCTCAATACTTATTTCTAAAACACTTTATGATCATGGTGATGTCATTTTATTTTTCAAGTGTGTTGTTTACTTTGGTTCTTTAGAAGTAAGTTTATAATTACTACGATTTGGTTCCACTGTTTTCTATAATCTATGGAGGTCCAAGTGTCAATTTTTTTTGTTTTTATTATCTGATTGTTACATTGTATCCTATTAAAGTCCATGTGATATTTCACAATGCTTGTTTTGTGGTTTGTTAGTTCCTTTTATCATTTTTCTACATAGATTTTGTGGGAGTTCACACATGTACTACTATTGGAAGTTGGTTGCGGTTTTTGTTTATAGATATTCAAATGATCAGCTACACTCTTATGGACTTGGATTGGATTAATCTTGTTCAATGTGGCAATATTATTTGGTGGGATAATGATTATATATATTGAATCCATATTCGGGTGTTGAGGTGCGGTTATGGAGCTGTCTTTGTGTAGCTTTCTGTCACATGTTCCTTTATCAAGGATTAAAATCTTTTTGAATATGGATGTTATTTTTTTAGATTTTCCATTTTTTGTACCTTTGAATGTGTATTACAATTTTAATGTTTTTTATCTTATTATACAAAATATTATCATAAAGGGAAACATTTTAATAATTATTCTTGGGTAATTAGATTTCTTGAGATGGTTCAGGTATTAATATATTCAATTTTCTCTTTGAGAGGAGCATTATATTAAACGTGAGTGATATGGGGTAAATATAATTCATGTCTTGTACTTATACATTATATTATGGATAATATGGACTTGATATAGTATATATATGGGTGACGGGATCATGTCAATCCATTTATGGGGTATATTGTAATAATAAATTATATTCATAATTTATATTAATAATGTTAAATATTAAAATGATTCACACAAATAAGTTTCCTAGTGATAGAATTATTAATTCATTTGTTATGGGTACTTTATATGGTTTATTTTGATTAAAAATTTAGTCAAAAATAAAATATTTGGTTTTAAATTATTAAATTGTTATTATTTAAAACATAACATTTGTTTATATATGTACGGGATGTATTTTTAAAAAATAGGGGTTTTATAAATATTTATCTTATTTTTGGGGAATATAAAAATACAAACAGAACACACTCAAGGCACTCTAATGATTCATGCCTCATCCCTCCACTCATGGATTGAAAAGGGCCCAAAGGACGAGTTTATTACATAATATTGACCTAAAGACCCAAAAGCCCAATGATAATACCTAGATTTTACCCTCGTTTCTAAAAATATGGAACTTGAAAACAACCCATAGTGTCCCACACTCTTTCTCCAAGAAAAACGTCAAACCCCTACAACATATCATCCTATTTTCATGGTATGACACCTTATCCATTCCTCTCCATTGAGTGGTGGATTTCCCATGTGTTGAGAATGCATCCTGAATGGTGCATCTTCATCATGAGGATCATCTTGATCATCACCTACCACATCTGATGCTCACCTTCCAACAACGTTATGATGTCTTACCCTCCTGATTATTGTGCCTCCACCACAATCTATCAAGATGATTTCATCCCTAACCCTGAGAGGCTGACCCACCACTGCTCACATGTTGCATGCACGGGAAGAATCCCCCACCCCAATAAGGGGCATATATAATGCATAATTAAAACCCCTTTACATACAAGGAAAATTGAACATTCTTCTAATTTTAATGAAAATCATAAATAATATTTAATATTTATTTATATATATGTGTGTCTTTGTGTGTGTGTTTTGTAAATTATTTATATGGTTGATATTTATTCAATCAATTCAATAACAAATGGATGCATAATATTCATTCAACTTATTAAACTATTTTATTACTCTCAACCATAGATATTTAATATAATAATTTACATGGATCAAATCCTTGGATAGTTAGCTAACAAAAAGAGTTTTAAGGGGATTGATGTACCCCAACGTCTATAAAGGAAAACCTATTCCTTGTCGTCATATCCATCATTGAGGAAACATTTTTACAACACCATGTATGATAGATTGTTCTTCTCAATAATCCTTGAATAAAGAATAAAGGTTGAATTTTTTCCCAATGAAATAAAATCTTAATTTTATTATAGTAATTTATTATTTATAATTATTTTTAAAAAAATGGATGGTATCGGGTGATGGAAATTATTTTTTTTAATTGTTAACATTGTATTAATAGTGTTATTAGAACATATAAAATTATAAGAATTTGTCTATAAATTAGATAATAAATAAGTGATTAATTATGGATACAATTATGAGATTTACAAAATAATAATTTTTTTAATGGAAGGATCATTTTATCTAATCATATTTCATTGATATAGAGAGAAATTTTGAAGAATTTATGGTATAGTAGTCTTTGTAAAATTGGGAGCCCTAGACCCAACATGCATGGTACATTCCAGTTACCAAATAATTTATACAGATAGTTATACATGATGTATTCTTACCATAATAGTATTGGTACTTGTACATCCATTATTTACATAATAATTTCCTTAGATTATTTTTTGTATCAACGGGTTATAGTAGTTCCCAACTATAATGAGAACCTCAAGATTCTATGAATATAATCATAAACATACATATTGTAGACTAGATACATCATACCTACTAGACACATATTATGTCTGGAAATTAGATTTTTGGGGATTATAAACATTAAGTGTTTTTTCATCATGTTCACACTTGGTGATTCCAATTAGAGGAGATTATGATGACTGAGAGGCCAAAAGGAACACAATATATTTTAGGATGGATTGGTTGTTCCTATCTAAAAACTTTTTTATTAGTATCATGACTTGAGATCATTATCAACGTGTATAGTTTAATTGCATAATTTGATGCCAGATAAAAACCATGACATTTATCTCATGGAGTGGTTGCTTCTATTGGGTAAGTTATTGGTGGTATGGTATTGATTTAATCTATAAGACTTGATTTTTATCATCCAAAAGGAAGATATATCACAGGCTCAGTTGACCATAAATGTAGTACCATTATTAAACCCTTGGAAATTGTAAAAGAATGTAAGTTCATCCAGTAAGTTTTTAAATATATAAATAAATTAAGGATTATGAAATAAACTATGTGTCCGTATTTATGAGATATCATTAGAAAATGATATTATATAACACAACAGTTTTTCATATGAAGTTTTTGTTTTTATGAATAAACTATATCTTCTTGGGGAATTTGATGGATTTCTAGACTCTACACATGGTTTGTGAGTGTCGCTTATTACTATAAAGATAAGGGACTAGATGTCACATTTGTTCTTTATTTTTGAGGTACTTTTCTATTTATTTTTGGCCTATCCATTTCTCTTTTGGGTTTTCTGTGTGTTTTCAAGAAAAATAGAAAATTGTGGGTAAACATCATTGTGTGCATGGTCAGAGCATGATTTTTAAGATTGTACACCCTTGCCTAGGTAACATTGTAGCCGAGTTATGTTTTTGGATAGAGGCTTATCGCAGGTTTAGAGCACGGTTTGTAAACCGTATGTTCTAACCATACAGTATATCCTACTTGGACAGTTAGGCGAGCAATTTTTCTATATGGTTTGGAAAGACATGCAGGAAAACCATGAGGCTTATCCAGGTCATTAAAATTTGGGTTTTCCTTTTCTTATCCCTACAATTTTAATCCCAAAACACCCAAACTCACCCCCACTCAAGATTTTTACCCTAGTGATTCTACCCTCTTTCTCTCATCTCTCTTGGGATCTATTTTGGTGGCAATTTTGGTGCAATTTCTCCTTGAATCTTCATTAAGTTCCCCCTTTCTTTTTTTCCCCTCTTTTCTTAGGTTTTCTTCATCTTTTCTTGGGGTTTCACATCTCTAGTGGGTTGCTTGTCATTTTTAGTGATGGATATTGAATTTTTTGGTTCTATGTTGATGTTTTATTTTCAATGTTACCTCCCTAGGGTGAGATTAATGTGTATTTGACGTTTTGCACAATTTTATGGGAGTTTATTCACTCAAGGTAGGTGGTTCCATGCTTAAACATTATTTAATGATTTTAATATACTTTCATTTCTTCATATACATGTTCTATATATTATATATGAGTTGTGAAATGTTTTTTTGAAATGATTCAATGTGTGTATGTGTTAACAATGGTTTTCTAATGGAAACGGGTGATATTCCATGTATGTTTCATATATGTTTTATTTTTTTGTTCTTTGAAGGTGCTTGATTAAATGTGTGGATGGTAAAAATCATGTTTTAAAATGATTTTGGTGTGTGTTTGGTTTTGAAAGGGATTTTATATGTGTAAATGGTTGTTTATTATGTGTGTTGTATTGTTTTTCTTGTGTATAAGTGAAAGTGACATTGTATGTGATATGTGAAATGTGAAATGAGCACATAAGGAATCATATGTGACTAGGTGGGTAGACTATGACTAGTATGATAGTGATTCTGAAATAGATTCATTCTATATTCACATAGCAGGATTAGGGATTAAAACACTAACTAAACATTGATGATGATTTGAGACCACTAGAACATTAGATGTTTATCCTCTCTAGTGGCTCGTGCATGAGGACATGGATGGTTGTGGTTTCTATACCACATTTCCCTGAGATACGATGTTTATAGGTTCCCACTCATAGCTAGTGCCTATAGGGATCTTCCATAACTTAGTTTTCTCTTGGGATATTGTACACACCATTGGAATTCAATACACCTTGTTGGTTACTTAGAAAGAAAGCATGTTTTTTATTAAAAATATTTTCCATTAAATCTATTTCTATAATTTTTATAAAACTTTCATGTTGTTTTGTCTTATAATGTTTATAGAATGGAATATTTTTATTAGGTGGAAACCTAATGGGATTTGTCTCACAACCTACTTACATATATGGGTGTAAGTATACGTGGTTATGTTTGACATGGGTAAAGGCAAAGTGTTTGGTGATGGTTGTTCAAGATGCTAGCGGTTTCCCCTTCCAGGTGTTGTGGTGGTGGTTTGAGAAAGATGCTCGTTTCATCATTTGGTAGTTTTTGATATGGTTTGGTTGTTATTTTTTTATTATAGCCCATTTTTTTTGTTTAAATTTTGTAAACATTAAAAATGAAAATTTTTATTCTATGTTTGGTTGTGTTTATTTAACCTTGTAATGTTTATTATTGTGGGTTGTTTATAGTTATATAAATTAATGAAATTGTTCCCAAATTGTACTATTGATACCCTAGAACTAATTTCCAGCCCATGGAGATTAGTAACTACCTTCAAGCCATGGAACATACCGGTTCAAGTGTCAAGTTGGATGGAACTCCATCTTCGTTCATGAAAAAATGTTATCAGAGATCGTTTTCTCCGTTTTGGGTTGAATTATTTGGGATGAGTCTAAATAAACCGGAGCTAGGATTTTCGAGGGTTGAAGTTCTGGTTGTGAGTATAGTGTCTAGCCATCACACCTCATGAATGATCTTGAGTCTCCATTGGATGTTGTGATTTTTTAGTTGACTTCTCCTCTAGTTGAGATGTGCAAGCTTCAGACTGTATATAAACATCGGGTGTGGGAGTGGAGTAGTTTGTTTTAGTTGTCATGTTATTATCATGGGTTTGATTTGTTTTTATTTATTAAATGTTAGTGTTTGTTGTTATTTCTAAAAATATTCATAATGATTGTATTAATGGTTTTCGTTGTGATTGTTACTTATTGTAGAAAGATGCCTCCCTCAAGACATTATGTGTTACCACAGGAAGAGGATGGAGAGATTTATCCCCCACCTATTGATCAGAGACTAGAGAAATATATGGTTTGGGTTGCCCAAGATTTGGGATAGGGAGCTATTTATGTTCCTTCTCTAGTTATAGAAGCCAATACAAGTCATATAAAGGAAAAAACTCAGGAGTTTCTCATGAACAAGCCTTCTTCTTTCTGGGATAATATTGAATATCATGAGGTAGAGGAGTGTCTTGATAATACAAAGAACATGTTTAAATTTCTTGAAACTCCTGATTTAGTAAGGTTGAAGTGTGCTTCATTCTTTCTAGAAGGTCCTAGTCATAGATGTTGGGACTCGGTGGTTAAAACTCGGAATACCGAGCTGATTAGTTGCAAAGATTTCAATATCATCTTCAACGAGCAGTATTTTCTTGAGGTCTTGGAATATTCTAGATATTGGGAGTTCATAGACCATTCCTAGAGAGACCAGCCCATGATGGAGTATGCTAAACCTTTTTTTGAGCTATTGTGTTACACCCCCATGATCGTTTCAAATGAGTAAATGAAAGCTTGAAGGGTCAAGATGGGGTTACGTCCAAAGATTTATTCTCATGTGTTTATGTTCATGATGAAGACTTACACTAAGGTGGTTGATCATGATTCTATGGTTGAGATTGGTCATAAAAGATAGTATGGGTTACATGTATTAGTTTCAGATGTGGGAAATGGCAGCTCATTTGAGAAAAAGAGGATGTGGGATGAGCAAGGGAAGATGGGAGGTAGTAGTTCAAGCCATCCTTCCTGGTAGTCTTTGTCTAAAGATTCCAATACAGGGTATTTATTGGCCACTAGTGTGGAAAGGTAGGGAACATAAAATATGGGTTAACATATCCTCCTAAATCATATCACCGATGTTGATTGATGGGGAACTTGAAAATATTATACAGAGCCACACATTCTTATTAAAGTGGAGCAAGATCTGTGGCTTCTAGGGGATGTCAGCCAAGTCGGGACTATCCAAGACAGTGGGATCTTGGTTCGGTGGTTGTGCCAGTAGGATTGGATCATCTTTTGGGTAGATCTAGTTCAAGATATATCCTCAAGATATTGTTCATTATTAGGCTCAAGTTTAGGCAAAGCATCTTCATGCGGTGGATCAGGCACCAACAGGATCAGATGTAGTGCCTTTGACTGTTCAAGGTCTCATTTTGATTGCATCATCTATAGTCAGTGTTTTTTTTTGACACTATTTCTTATGTTTTATTTATTTATTCCCATCTTATGAACCTATTGAATTTTCTAACAGATTATATGTCATATGCAATAGAGTTAGTAATTCCTCTTGTGAAGAAGTTGGAGAAGGGTCTCAAGTGTCCCTCTTGAGCACTCATCGTGGTATCGGTTGAGCTGGTATGGGATTTCCTAGTCTTATAGATGGACCTATTTGATGTAATACATAGAATGTATTGGATGGTTTGTTTCTAGGTGCACATCAATTACTATAGATGATGAGTGAGTTTCTTGGAACCTGATGGAAGTACCCATGTTTTTCATGGTTATTTGGATCCTCGGTCAGGTCATCCTAGACATTCACTCCCAATGTTGGGTAATATTTTTATTCAATTATCATCACTCACATTGGGGGACGATGTTAGTGCTTCTAAAGGTCGATTACCTCAGGTGGTGGATGAATTTCCAAATCTTTTTCTAAATTATTTTTCTGGTATACATCTTAAGTGGGATGTGGAGTTCTCTATTGATTTGGAATCGAGAATTCAACCTATATCCCTTCCCTCATACCATATAGCCCCAAATTATAAGGCCCTATCCTTAAACCTTACTTAATCTTGAGTTATTACAAGATTAAACATTGAGGATCTTTTCAGGTTTAGAGTTTTAGATAATTAGATCATGAAACTTGCATTACATTACACATTTAAACAAAGTGGTTACATAAAAGACAAGATTCATTCTTCCCATCAATGGAAACATATTTAAAATAAAACACGGATTATTTCTTGACACATCCTTGACACTATCATCACATCATGTACCTTTCCCTTGACCTGTGAAAAACATTTCAAAAACATGGGATGAGCATAAAAAGCTTAGTAAGGGTTATAAAAATATGGAAAGGAAACATGAGTTCATATATACATAAGAATGAAATCATAATTTACCCATAAAACATAGGCACTTTAACATACCTCATAAAACCATGAATAATTCATAGAAATCATAAGACATAAAGGTAACTTGAGGCATTCATAACATTCTTACGTAGGGAGTAACCCTCTTGGTTACGTTTTGGAATACCCATCACAGTATATTCCCTAAATCTCTTCGGAGAACCCTTAACGTGTCACTCCTTCACGTTACCCAATGCATTGGAGAGCTATATCGGGCTCACCCGCACTTAGTTTATCACGGAACCACCCGTCTTCATAATAATGCCCAAGAACCTCAACATAATCGTATCACATAAAACATGCATAAAGGAAACATAAAATTTCCACCTTTCAATCACAAGATATCAATACAACACATTGATATAATAACATTATGAAAACCATTTTCAATACCAAAATAAAAGAAAAGTAAAACATGGTATTTATTTTTCTTTTAAAAAGAATATATGGCTTGTAGAGGAAGCTGAAACTGAAATAATGGTCACGGCGGCGGAGAAGTCATTGTCGCCGCATACGTAGGACAAAAACATTCCCTTTTGTCATTTAGTAAAACGCTTCATATAAAAAAGATTCCTTTTGGATAAACTTAAAAGTCAAAGGGTTTTATACACCGTATAAAATAAGGTTGTGTATAAAACAAAATATTCCTCAATGAAAGGAGATTGAGACGAAGTCCCATACAAAGACGGTATCCTTGGTTTAAGGATAAATCAATAACATAATTATGTGTGACAAATGAATACACCAAATATAAGTGGATATTAAGTGTAAAATAATCAATGTTCATTCACACATATTCAAATGATGACATATTAAATAACTACATGTTGAACCCAAAGAAATCGAAATTGGGTTAAGAAGTTCCCTTGACAGCCTAACAGCATCACATCAAAATGAGTTGATGAGAGATAAAAAAAAGGGGTATCTCATCACTTGGACATAAAATTTACATCAATAAGGATATATGAGAACATATCCCAACATAACAATATGTAAATTAAAAGACCCAACAAAAGAAGCCTTTTAAAAAGAGGAGGGTGAAAGGTTCCCTTACCGACATGGGTATCTTTCGAAACATACACCTCGTGAAAGAAGGACAATACAACATTGATGTAAATACTCATAAAAGAAATTATATTACACAATGAGTAAAATAATGGGCAGTACATACACCACTAAAAGGAAATTGTGGGAAATGTAGCATAAATCTCATGGGAATAAAAGTGAGATGAAAAATCTCTTACGAAAACTCGGCAGCCTAACGGTGCCACTTAAAACTTCCAAAATGGATTGATGAGAGGGAATAGGGTCTCTCATAAAATCAACATAAAGTTTACAGAAATAGGAATATAAAATAACATCCCCCAACATAACAAATAGGATCTTAAAAGAAGTGACATAAAGGAGAGTACTTAAAAAGAAAGAGAGAGGTTAGATCTGTTACGAAAATTCGGCAGTCTAACGGCGCCACTCAAAACATCCAAAATGGATTGATGAGAGAGAATAGGGTCTCTCATCATATGTACATAAAAATTACAGTAAGAGTAATATAAAATAACATCCCAATCACAAGAAATATGAGCTTTAAAGGAATGTCATAAAAGAGTGTACTTAAAAAGAAAGATAGGAGTAGGATCCCTTACCTCGGGCCCGACTTGACTCGATCATTCTTTAACGTCCTGAATAATAAACTTGAGTTAATTTCCACTTTATTATGAACATTTTTCTAGTTAATTATTCCTTTTAGATCACTTATTGTCATGTTATAAACATTATGTAATCATTTAAGTTAATAATGTTTGTTTTGTCGATATTTGGTTCTTAAGTCGAAAGTGGACTTCTTACAATTACATGTTGTTCGTGTGGTCAAAGGTTATTTATATCCAGAATGAAATTCCTGATTTGGATAGCATATATATCATATATATCCATCATATACATGTATTTATAATATTACATAATCATTTATAGGTAAGAAATGAAATGCATTGTTCATGGAGACGGTAAGCCGTACGTACGCATGAACGCTACTTTCATTTCTTTGTCATATTAATGGAATTAAAACTAAATGAGAGGTATGTATATTTTAATTCCAGAATTATATTCATCATTTCGATGTATCATTCATCATATATATCCATTATATACATGTACTTATAATAGTACATTACATTTGGGGATAAGAAATGAAATGCACCGTTCATGGAGACGGTAAGCCGTACGTACGCATGAACGCTACTTTCATTTCTATCTCATACTTTAATGGAAAGAAATAATAATGATATATAGGTATATTATAATTAAATCATATATAATAACATTAAATCCATCCTTTATATGTCCCACATATGGCATTAACAAATCACATCACTTTGAGGGGGCGGTAGTCCGCACTTCCTAAAATGAAGATATCACGTATACCCATAATGGAAGCCATAAAGGTAAGCCACAAATGAAAAATACAGAAGATTAAGTAAAACATAAACATATTATATATAATATATAAATATAGAGACATCTTAATGGACACCTTTGAAGGTGTTATATGAGTGTTGAACAATTATCGTTTCGTGAGGCAGAAATTCGCCATCCACGGAAACAGTATGTTCTTTAACCATTAGATGTAGGTGTGTGTAAGTGTAGCTCAAATCCTTATTATAACAACATCCTAGTATATTAAAGATACTGTAGTTGTTACAAAAGAAATGAATAAAAAAATTTAGGGGGTTGGAGAGGCAAAATAAAACAAAAGGACTCAGGTGAACACATTACCTTAAAATTGGGTAACTCCCTTTGGTTTGAGCTCAAAGGCTTCCTTGGGAAGACTTCTGCCCAAAGTTAGGCTTCAAGGAGTAAGAGAGGGAAGTGGAGAGACGAAATGGGCAGAGGTTGGCCGAGACAAAGGCTTTGGGAGTGTGGGTAAGGAGGTAGAGGTGGGGGCCTTTTATAAGAGGAGAGGAGGGGCACTCTTGGAAAGTAAGCAAATGTTACTTTATTTGAAAATGGTATTCGGATTTAGGAGGTCCCACATTGATGTGTTTTGAGGATAAGGTGATAAGGGTTCGAAATCCACTCATCCAATAGGTTTTGGACATGTTTAGGTCTTAGATATTACATTATCTTTCCATTTTATTTAAATCGTTAAATATTGAGGTCATCGCTGCATCATCATGATGTCATAAATAATTTAATTTATTTAATGTCTAAAAATTTTAAAAAAATACTATGATGTAGGAAATATTTTTATCTTTCCAATTAATATTTATAGTAAAAATATGATTTATATAGCCCCATGTAAAAATTGTTTTAGTAAAACATTTCATGTTTGTCTCATTTTTACTTTGACTTTAAATAAAAAGATATTAATGTCATTTTCCAACCAAAGTGGCTTCATGGGGTCCCCAAGTTTACCAATGGCTTGTCTTGGTCGTCCATGACACATCCAATGAGGTTAGGACATGTTTCAAGTTCATTTCATATTATTAAAACATTATTTTTACCTTAAACTACACTAATTACCTCTAATCGCGATTAAAACTTAATAAGTTACTATTCACCAAAAAATTTATTTTTATCCCATTGAACCACATTTTACTTCTTAATGAAAACCATGTATGTCGGATTTTTGAAATTCAAAACAAAAACACGGAAAAATTTCATTTAAACGAAAAAATCAGTTTTTATAAGTACCACTTAGTGGTTTCACTATTCATCAAAAATTGCAGTTTTTCAGAAAATTCCCAAAAATTCACCCTAAGCTATATTTGATATTCCGAATTCAGAAATGAAGTCTATTTTGAAAAATTCAAAACATATAAGTCACATTAATTAATTTAATAATTAATTCCCGCTTTCAGAGCAAATAGCGTGTTTTTATGAAACAATAAGTTTCAAAAGATTGACACTAGTTTAAGTCCGATTTTAAAGTGAAATTAATTCCAACGACCACTATTGGATTTAATGGTAAAAATATATTATAATTTCAGTTTAAAACCAATTCAAAAGATAATCTAATCATATAAATAAATTATATTAAAAAGAGGTTTTGAATTAAAATACAACATTTTATACTATTCATTAAAAAAATGAACTTTATCGGAAACATACCAAAAATTTACACAAAGTAAATTTTGATGTCCCAATTATTAAGAAGAGTTTTATTTGGTCCAAAAGAATTTATAAGAGTGAACAAATCTATATTTAATGACGGTTCTCCATCAAAAGGTGATAAGTGAACCTTTAGTGAAAACTAGGGCATATACGCCTAAAATTGAATTCTTTCCGTATTTTAAGCCTTCATCTTTTATTGGATAAATGTAAAAACATTTAAAAACATATATAATCATATTTTAGTTATTTCTATCCATTCCCTCCAATACAACGTCTACATGTTAACTGCCATTTAAAATAATATTATTTTATTATTAGAGTGCAACGTAAGATTCCCAAGAAACTCGTTGTTGCGTGTTGGGTACGCCATCGAGCATAGCGTCCTCTTTAAAGTCATATTAATATTTTATTCGCAAATATGGATAAATATGAAAATTTCATATTCTTTATTTACCTGGGGTGTTACATCCTTCCCCCCTTTTGGGAATTGCGTCCTCACAATTTTAAAATTGGGCTTGGAAACATCCTTGAAAGTCCCACATCGGAAGAAGAGTTGGTAAAACAATCACTTTAATTAAAGAAAGATAAGTACAAAGGTCACCCGAGTTAACCCATACTAGGATTCCATGTAGAAAAATATGGACATGGAGGAGAAAACATAGGGTCATTTTCTGATGGAGAGTGATAGAAAACATGTTTAGGAGAAATTTAACCACATGAAAATCACAAACTTGTGATGGGTTAAACGGTATTCGATTCCCCAGTAGGAAAAGTTAATAGACAAAATTTTTGTTTTAAGTTAATTTTTATTGAGGAATTTATTCATAAGGAAACATAATCACTTATCATGTTGACTTTCAACTTTTATTATATTCCTTACACAAACTCATATTTTCTCCAAAAGGCGAGTATTTAGGAAGACTTGTTCACATTAAGAGTATTATAATCAACTTTTAGAGAATCACCTAATCCACAAAAGAGAACTATATACTTTCCATGTCTTTAGACTTTAACCAAAACCAAAACCAAAAAGGCTAGTACAAGATCAGATAATCCAGAAAAGGATAACCCTTTATAAAAAGAAAATCTATTCTTAACCTCCAAAATTTGTCCAACAAAACCCAAAGTTCAACGAGGACCATTAGAAAAACAATTTGTCCATAAAATTCTTCAAAGTAAACCAATCTAAGATTGAAACCCAAATATTTGAAGGATTTAGTCACATAGTCTTCCAAGTTAAATCGTAACATTTATCTCCAAACAACATCAGTTGCTCCTAAAGTCTCGTATTGAAAAGTAATTAACCTAATCACATATCCTCCATGATAGGTTAATCATTTTCATAAATAACCCAAAATCAACTTAATCTTAATTCATAAAATCATATAACTAGAAAGAATTAGTCAAACTAACCAGGGACTTCAAGTAGTCTAGTGGTAGGCGATAAATACCAGCCGCACTTTGGTTGTGGGTTCGATTCCCGCAGCATTGTCCGACGCGACGGGTTGTCACACGGTCTGTGGGTTGTCCTTTTTCCAAAACTATATAATTCTCAAAACATTTCCCAAAATGAGATAAAATCTTCAAAAATAACCATAACATAATTTAACCTAAATTTTATCCCATGCCTTTCATTTTCCATCATAACATATAATAACCCATAATTACCTCAAAAGTAAGGATCATATACACTCTAATGGTTACCTTTATAATTATTACCTGAACTTCCACATTGATTAGTAATCTCGTACATGATGCATTAAAGATTATACCAAGGTTCAAGTTATTGATCATGACTCCTTGATAGTTGGTTTAGAACAACCACGAGTTTCCTCATTGAATCTCCCATTTTATCTAGTCTCTTAATCAGAGAACCACCACAGTTTCCTTCAAACCTATTGTCACTTTGGTGCCTGCTAGATCCATTTATTCACTAAAAACAGAAATGTCATTGTGAGTATATCAACAAAACCATCATGTACTAATGAGGAAGGTAAACACTAAGATATACTTACTCATTAACTTTATCTAAAACTACGACTCTTTCTGAAATCCTAACCATTATGGTAATGTCACTTATGCTTAGAGAATACCCTAACCTCTAAAGTTATCTAAACCAACCTCTGATACCAACTATAAGGCCCCAGCCTTAAACCTTACTTAATCTTGAGTTATTAAATGATTACACATTGAGGATGTTTTCAGGTTTAGAGTTTTAGAGAATTAGATCATGAAACTTGCATTACATTCCACATTTAAACAAAGTGGTTACATAAAAGACAATATTCATTCTTCCCATCAACGGAAACATATTTAAAATAAAACACGGATTCTTTCTTGACACATCCTTGACACTATCATCACATCATGTACCTTTCCCTTGACCTGTGAAAAACATTTCAAAAACTTGGGATGAGAATAAAATGCTCAGTAAGGGTTATAAAAATATGGAAAGGAAACATGAGTTCATATATACATAAGAATGAAATCATAATTTACCCATAAAACATAGGCACTTTAACATACCTCATCAAACCATGAATAAATCATATAAATCATAAGACATAAAGGTAACTTGAGGCATTCATAACATTCTTACGTAGGGAGTAACCCTCTTGGTTACGTTTTGGAATACCCATCACAGTATATTCCCTAAATGTCTTCGGAGAAACCTTAACGTTTCACTCCTTCACGTTACCCAATGCATTGGAGAGCTATATTGGGCTCACCCGCCCTTAGTTTATCACGGAACCACTCGTCTTCATAATAATTCCCAAGAACCTCAACATAATCGTATCACATAAAACATGCATAAAGGAAACATAACATTTCCACATTTCAATCACAAGATATCAATACAACACATTGATATAATAACATTATGAAAACCATTTTCAATACCAAAATAAAAGAAAAGTAAAACATGGTATTTATTTTTCTTTTAAAAAGAAGATATGGCTTGTAGAGGAAGCCGAAACTGAAATAATGGTCACGACGGCGGAGAAGTCGTTGTCGCCGCATACGTAGGACAAAAACATTCCCTTTTTTCGTTTAGTAAAACGCTTCATATAAAAAAGATTCCTTTTGGATAAACTTAAAATTCAAAGGGGTTTATACACCGTATAAAAGAAGGTTGTGTATAAAACAAAATATGCCTCAATGAAAGGAGATTGAGATGAAGTCCCATACAAAGACGGTATCCTTGGTTTAAGGATAAATCAATTACATAATTATGTGTCACAAACGAATACACCAAATATAATTGGATATTAAGTGTAAAATAATCAAAGGTCATTCACACATATTCAAAGGATGACATATTCAATAACTAGATGTTGAACCCAAAGAAATTGAAATTGGGTTAAGAAGTTCCCTTGACAGCCTAACGGCGTCACATCAAAATGAGTTGATGAGAGATAAAAAAAAAGGGGTATCTCATCACTTGGACATAAAATTTACATCAATAAGGATATATGATAACATATCCCAACATAAAAATATGTAAATTAAATACCCAACAAAAGAAGCCTTTTAAAAAGAGGAGGGTGAAAGGTTCCCTTACCGACATGGGTATCTTTCGAAACATACACCTCGTGAAAGAAGGACAATACAACATTGATGTAAATACTCATAAAAGAAAGTATATTACACAATGAGTAAAATAATGGTCAGTACATACACCAATAAAAGTAAATTGTGGCAAATGTAGCATAAATCTCACGGGAATAAAAGTGAGATGAAAAATCTCTTACAAAAACTCGGCAGCCTAACGGCGCCACTTAAAACTTACAAAATTGATTGATGAGAGGGAATAGGTTCTCTCATCAAATCAACATAAATTTTATAGAAAGAGGAATATAAATGAAAATCCCCCAACATAACAAAGAGGAGCTTAAAATAAGTGACATAAAAGAGAGTACTTAAAAAGAAAGAGAGAGGTTAGATCTCTTACGAAAATTCGGCAGTCTAACGGCGCCACTCAAAACATCCAAAATGGATAGATGAGAGAGAATAGGGTCTCTCATAATATGTACATAAAAATTACAGTAAGAGTAATATAAAATAACATCCCAATCACAAGAAATATGAGCTTTAAAGGAATGACATAAAAGAGTGTACTTAAAAAGAAAGAGAGGAGTAGGATCCCTTACCTCGGGTCCGACTTGACTCGATCATTCTTTAACGTCCTGAATAATAAACTTGAGTTAATTTCCACTTTATTAAGAACATTTTTCTAGTTCATTATTCCTTTTAGATCACTTATTGTCATGTTATAAACATTATGTAATCATTTAAGTTAATAATGTTTGTTTTGTCAATATTTGGTTCTTAAGTCGAAAGTGGACTTCTTACAATTACATGTTGTTCATGTGGTCAAAGGTTCTTTATATCCAGAATGAAATTCCTGATTTGGATAGCATATATATCATATATATCCAGAATATACATGTATTTATAATATTACATAATCATTTAGAGGTAAGAAATGAAATGCACCGTTCATGGAGACGGTAAGCCGTACGTACGCATGAACGCTACTTTCATTTCTTTGTCATATTAATGGAATTAAAACTAAATGAGAGGTATGTATATTTTAATTCCAGAATTATATTAATCATTTAGATGTATCATTCATCATATATATCCATTATATACATGTACTTATAATAGTACATTACATTTGGGGATAAGAAATGAAATGCACCGTTCATGGAGACGGTAAGTCGTACGTACGCATGAACGCTACTTTCATTTCTATCTCATACATTAATGGAAAGAAATAATAATGATATATAGGTATATTATAATTCCATAATATATAATAACATTAAATCCATCCTTTATACGTCCCACCTATGGCATTAACGAATCACATCACTTTGAGGGGGCGGTAGTCCGCACTTCCTAAAATGAAGATATCGCGTATACCCATAATAGAAGCCATAAAGGTAAGCCACAAATGAAAAATAAAGAAGCTTAAGTAAAACATAAACATATTATATATCATATATAAATATAGTGACATCTTAATGGCCACCTTTGAAGGTGTTATATGAGTGTTGAACAATCATCGTTTCGTGAGGCAGAAATTCGCCATCCACGGAAACAGTATGTTCTTTAACCATTAGATGTAGGTGTGTGTACGTGTATCTTGAATCCTTATTATAAAAACATACTAGTATATTGAAGATACTATATTTGTTACAAAAGAAATGAATAAATAGAGTTTAGGGGGTTGGAGAGGCAAAATAAAACAAAAGGACTCAAGTGAACACATTACCTTAAAATCGGGTAACTCCCTTTGGTTTGAGCTCAAAGGCTTCCTTGGGAAGACTTCTACCCAAAGTGAGGCTTAAAGGAGTAAGAGAGGGAATTTGAGAGATGAAATGGGCAGATGTTGGCCGAGCCAAAGACTTTGGGAGTGTGGGTAAGGAGGTAGAGGTGGGGGCCTTTTATAAGAGGAGAGGAGGGGCACTCTTGGAAAGTAAGCAAATGTTACTTTATTTGAAAATGGTATTCGGATTTAGGAGGTCCCACATTGATGTGTTTCGAGGATAAGGTGATAAGGGTTCGAAATCCACTCATACAATAGGTTTTGGATATGTGTAGGTCTTAGATATTACATTATCTTTCCATTTTATTTAAATCGTTAAATAATGAGGTCATCGATGCATCATCATGATTTCATAAATAATTTAATTTATTTAATGTCTAAAAATTATAAAAAAAATACTATAATGTAGGAAATATTTTTATCTTTCCAATGAATATTTAGTCAAAAATATGATTTTTATAACCCCATGTAAAAATTGTTTTAGTAAAACATTTCATGTTTGTCTCATTTTTACTTTAACTTTAAATAAAAAGATATTAATGTCATTTTCCAACCAAAGTGGCTTCATGTGGTCCCCAAGTTGACCCATGGCTTTTCTTGGTCTGCCATGACACATCCAATGAGGTTAGTACATGTGTCAAGTTCATTTCATATTATTAAAACATTATTTTTACCTTAAACTACACTAATTACCTCTAATCGCGATTAAAAACTTAATAAGTTACTATTCACCAAAAAAATTATTTTTATCCCATTGAATCACATTTTACTTCTTAATGACAACCATGTATGTCGGATTTTTGAAATTCAAAACACAAAGATGTCAAAATTTCATTTAAACGGAAAAATCAGTTTTTATAAGTACCACTTAGTGGTTTCACTATTCATCAAAAATTGAAGTTTTTCAGAAAATTCCCAAAAATTCACCCTAAGCTATATTTGATATTCCGAATTCAAAAATGAAGTATATTTTAGAAAATTCAAAACATATAAGTCACATTAATTAATTTAATAATTAATTCCCGCTGTCAGAGCAAATAGCATATTTTTATGAAACAATAAGTATCAAAAGATTGACACTAGTTTAAGTCAGATTTTAAAGTGAAATTAATTCCAACGACCACTATTGGATTTAATGGTAAAAATATATTCTAATTTCAGTTTAAAACCAATTCAAAAGTTATTCTAATCATATAAATAAATTATATTAAAAAGAGGTTTTGAATTAAAATACAACATTTTATACTATTCATTAAAAAAATGAACTTTATCAGAAACATACCAAAAATTTACACAAAGTAAATTTTGATGTCCCAATTCTTAAGAAGAGTTTTATTTGGTCCCAAAGAATGTATAAGAGTGAACAAAACTATATTTAATGATGTTTCGCCATCAAAAGGTGATAAGTGAACCTTTAGTGAAAACTAGGGCATATACGCCTAAAATTGAATTCTTTCCGTATTTTAAGCCTTTATATTTTATTGGATACATGTAAAAACATTTAAAAACATATATAATCATATTTTAGTTATTTCTATCCATTCCCGCCAATACAACGGCTACATGTTAACTGCCATTTAAAATAATATAATTTTATTATTATAGTCCAACGTACGATTCCCAAGAAACTCGTTGTTGCGTGTTGGGTACGTCATCGAGCATAGCGTCCCCTTTAAAGTCATATTAATATTTTATTCACAAATATGGATAAATATGAAAATGTCATATTCTTTATTTAACTGGGGTGTTACACAAATTTTCTGAAGGAATTAAATATATAGCAGGACTATTTGGAATCCAAATGATTCATTTTCCCAAGCGTCTATCTTTGGGTTTCCCCAATCTTATTTTCAAAGAAGGATGATAGATCTTTCTAGTTATGCATTGATTACAGGAAGTTGAATAAGGTAACAATCAGGAACAAGTATCCCTTCCCCACATTGATGACTTGTTTTATTAGCTTAAGGGGGAAAGGTGGTTCTCTAAGATTCACTTTTATTATGGTTACCACCAAGTTATAGTTAGATAGGCATATGTCCTAAAAATGTATTTCCAAAGCAAGTAAGTCCATTTTGAGTACTTGGTCATGCCTTTCGGGTCGACGAATTCTTCAGTGGTCTTCATGGTGCTCATGAATAGGGTGTTCCACCAGTATCTCAAATCCTTCATCATGGTATTCCTAGACAACATCCTAGTTTATTCCAGATTTGATTAAGAACATGATCTACCCATGAGGATTGTTTTGGGTACTCTTTGAGATCATCGTCTTTATGCCAGGTTTTCAAAGTGAACCTTATGGTTTAAAAAGGTGAAGTTTATGGGCCATGTTATATCAAAATGATGAGTTTTAGAATACCCTAATAAGATTAGTGCAGTGATTTTATGATATTATCCAAAGAATGTGTTTGAGATCAGAATCATTTTGTGCCTAGCTAGATATTATAGGGTTTTTTTCGGGACTTCTCTTGGCTTACTTCACCCATGACGGCACTCACCCAAAAAGGGGTGAAGTTTGAATGGATCCCATAGTGTTAGGAATACTTCAAAGAACTAAAGCATTGGTTTAATACCACTCCTATGTTGATCTTTCCAGAATATAGAATGGGGTATGTGGTTTATTACAACGCCTCTACTATGGTTATTTGGTGTGTGCTTATTCAAGATAACCATGTAGTGGTGTATGGATCTCGCCAAATCAGACCACATGATAAGAACTACCCAACCCATGATCTGGAATTAGCTGTGGTGATGCATGTTCTAAAGATGTGGTGACATAATCATTTTGGGGAGAAAATTATAGTTTATTCCAATCATAAGAGATTAGCCTACATTTTCTCCCAAAAGGATCTTAATCTCTAGAAGCATCATTGGGTGGAGTAAATTTAGGGGTTTGAATTAGATATAGTTTATACCTAAGAAAAGGTAATGTTATGGAATATTCATTGGGAAAAAATGTTCCAATGAAGGATTTGAGGGACTCTAGTGATGAGTGGAATTTGATGGGGATCTTTCCCCAGATGCACCTCGAAACCAAGGATCCTAGTGGAGGCACGTTCTTGGTCAGTATCCAGTTATCTTCTACTCTTATGGAGTTGATTCATTAGGATCATCCTAGTGATTAGTTTTTTCAGCTATTTATGAATTCTCTTCATGGTTGGGAGACACCTTGTGATTGGTCATTATCTCCTGAGGGAGTCTTGTGTTTCAAGGTCCATTTTGTGGTTTCGTTATCTCTGAAAAAGGTGTTGATGTGGGATAGGAACCAGTCTCAATTGTTTATTAATCCTAGAGCTACCAATATGTATTATTATGTTCATCAATAGTTCTATTGTCCAGCTATGAGGCGGGATATAGCTGACTTCATATAGAGGTTCTATATGTATCAACAGATAGAATAAAAGAATCAAATTCCCTCAAGTTTGCTTCAGCCAATACTCATTTCTACTTGGATGTGGGGTGAGATAACCCTGGATTTTTTTATTGTCTTACCTCATACACCTTGGGAAAGTAATTTCATTTTGGTGGTGATCAATCATCTGACCAAGTCATCCCATTTTATTTTAATTAAGGATTCAACTAAGGTGGATAAGTTGTACCAGTTTTATATCCGAGAAATAGTAAGGCTTCACGGTGTGCCTTCGGAAATAATTTCTATTAGGAACCTCTGATTAAACCCACAGTTCTGGGAAGGCCTTAATAAGGTATTGGGGTCACATGTTAAATTGATCATGGAATACCATCCTAGAACAGATTATCAGACAGTGCAAAAAATTAGATTCTCAAATACATGCTCTGAGAATGTGTCTTGGAATTCAGTGGATCTTGGGATAGCCATTTTTTATTAGTCAAGTTTGAATATAAAAATATCTACCAATATTTGATTAAAATGGATCCCTTTGAGGTTCTCTATAGTTTGTTGTGTCGATCTATATCATGCTAGGCTGAGGTAGGTGAAACCTCATTATTTGGACTGAGCTTAGTGAAAGAGACATCAGAGAAGTTCAAACTAATTTGGAAGTGATTTTTGATAGCACAGTCACCCCAAATATTATTCCGACCAGAGACGTTGAGATCTTTGGTTTTCTATGGGTGATCAGTTATTCCTAAAAGTGTCACCTTGCTTGGGTCACTATCATTTGGAAAAGCAAGGAAAGCTAATGCCAAGGTATTTTAAACCTTTTAGTATCATCAAGCAGGTTGGTAAGGAGGCATATAGGATATCACTACCTTTGTAGCTAACATTAATTCATGATTTTTTTCATGTTTCCCAATTGAAAAATTATAATATTGATCTGTATCATGTGCTAAATTGGGAAGAGTTGGAAATATAACCTCACCCATCAATGTTTGAAAGTCCAGTGTGGATTATAGATTCCCAAGAGAGGACGATTCATGGGAAGTATGTTCTATTGGTATGTGTTCATTGGAAGCACGATTATGATATGCATGATACTTTCTAGAGTAAGTCTTGGGATGATTAAGAGTATCGGTTTTTATTCTCTGAACAAGCTTTTGGATGAGTTTTTGGGGACAGAGAGTTTTCATGGTGGGGAGAATTGTCACACTTGTGTTTTTTTTAAGGTTTTGTTTCTATTAATTTTTTCAAGCCCTTTCTCCTATGGTGGTTCCTTGTGTTTTAAAGAAAAATAGAAAATTTTGGGTAAATAGAATGGTGCTCATGGTTGGTGCACAGTTTTCCAGACTGTGTGCCCTTGCCCAAGTAACTGTGTGGCCAAGTGGTGTTTTTGGATAGAGTCTTATCACACAGTTAATGCATGGTTTCTAAATAGTGAAGGCTAACCATGTGACATGTCTTGCTTGGATAGTAAGGGGAGTACAGTTACTGAAAGGTTTGGAAAACTGTTTTGGAAAACCATGTGGCCTATCCAGGTCATTAAAATTTGGGTTTTCCTTTTTCTATCTTCCTAATTTTAACTCCAAAACACCCAAAAAACCACCCACTAAGGATTTCTACCCTATTAATGCGTCCCCATTCCTCTCATCTCCCTTGGGATCTATTTTAGTGGAAATTTTTGTGTGATTTCTCCTCAAATCTTCGAGTAAGTGACCTCTTTATTTTTTTCCCCTATTTTCTAGGGTTTTATTCCACTTTCATTGGCGTTTTACATATTTAGTAGTTTGGGTGTCATTTATAGGTTTAGATATTGCTTTTTGGGATTTTATCATGATGTTTTAGGTTCGATCTTACCTTTGTAGCGTGAAATTTAGGTGCGGTTGAAGTTTCTCACCATTTTTCTGGATTTTCATCACCCAAGGTAAGTGGTTATATTTATAAACATTATTTTAAAATTTTAGTATGCTTTCTTTTCTTCATATACATTATCTATGTAGTGTATATGATGTGTGAAATGTGTTTTTTAACTAATTCAAGGTGTGTGTGTGTTAAAAATGATTTTCCAGAGGAAATGGGTGATATTCCATGTGTGTTTCATATATGTTTTCTTGTTGTGTTCCTTTAATGTGATTGATTAAATGTGTGGACAGTGTGAATCATGTTTTAAAATTATTTTGGTGTGTGTTTGGTTTAAAAAGGGGTTTTGGATGTGGAAATGGTGTTTTATTATGTGTGTTTTATTTTTATTTTTTGTATAAGTGAAAGTGACATTGTATAAGATATGTGAAACATGAAATGATCATAAAGGGAATACTGTGAGACTAGGTGGGAAGACTAGGACTAGTATGCTAGTGATTCAGAAGTGTCATATCCTAGATTCACTTACAGAGATTAACGATGGTAACACTAATTAAACATTTATGGTTATTGGATACCATAATAACTTTGAATTTTTCTTCTCATTAGTGGTTCATTCAGGAAGACATGAATGATTGTGATTTATATACCACTTTTCACTGAAATGAAATGTATCTAGTTTCCCATTCATAGTTTGTGCCTATAGGGATCTCCCATGACTTAGTGCTCTCTTGGGATATCGTACACACCATTAGTATATGGTGAAACTTGTTGGTTGCTTAAAAATCAATCATTTTTTCTATTAAAAATATTTTCCATTAAAACTATTTCTAGACTTTTTATAAAACTTTCATTTTATTTTGTCTTATAATGTTTATATCATGGAATGTTTTTTTGGGGTGGAATACTATTTGGCTTTGGATAAAATGCTACATACACCTCTGGGTGTAAGTAAACATGGTTATGTTTGATACATGTAAAGGAAAAGTATTTGGTGAGGGTGTTTTGGGATTCTAGTGGTTTCCCATTGTAGGTGTTGTGGGGGTGGTTTGAGGATGATGCTCCTTTCATCATATGGTGGTTTTTGAGATAGTCAAATTTTTCTTTTATATATTATATCCCATTTTGGTTTTTGTTTAAATGTTGTAAACATTAAATTTGAAAATTATTATTCCATATTTGGTTGTGTTTATTCATCCTTGTGATGATTATTATTGTGGGCTATTTATGGTTTTATAAATGGGTGAAATCATTCCCTAATTGTACTATTGATACCTGGGCACTATTTGTTAGTCTGTGGGGATTGGAAATTCACTTTATACCATGCCACGGAATGTGGTCGGGTGTCGGGATGTATGGGACTCTGGCTTGGTTCGTGACACTAGAGGTTCAGACACAAATCATATTCAAAATCTGGGACAATTCTAGTGAATTGGAGTTAAGAACATTATGGGTATTTTCACAGGGGTCAGGATTTTTCTATGATTAAACAATAATAAGAAATAAATAAATTTAATATTATTTGATTTAATAATAATACATTTTGAATTTATTAAATCGAAGTATTCAATTATTATGAAGTGAATACTATAAAATGTTTTATAAATTGATATTTATTTATTCTTTATTTTTTTAATATTTAATGGGATACTAGTGTCAAGATAATGGATCATATTTTATCATGTAATGTTACTTTGATGTTACCATCATGTGATAAAATATTTTTTACACTTGTGGAAAGTTTTAACTGTTGTTTGTATCATTTTTGGGCCTGTTTGTAGAGTAAAATTCCTTTATAACATAAATTTAATTTGTGGAAGTTACAACCAATGTGTTTAAACACTTTAAGCCCCAAAAATGTGATATCTAAGCTATTTAGTTAATTTCCTTACCCTATACCTCTCTCATAGGTTCTAGGGACATAAAGTGGTGAGAATTTCAAGAATGGTTTGATCTGATATCAAGGATTGATCATTTTGATCTACTATGATCATTACAATATTAAAATTTTCTTCGATTATCCTTGGTAGCTCTCAGATTGATAAGGTTGAAATTCTAGAGATGTTTTGAATCATGTGTGGACAATATAAAGGGTTATGGATTCAGTGCCTTCAAGTGGTGATCTTTGGTAGTGAGAAAAACGTGCATTCAATCAAAATCAAACGAGGTGCAATTTTTATTTTTATTTACAGTTTCATTTTTGTTCATCATGCTTAAATTAAATTTCACATGATCTAGGGATAATCTAGGAATATTTAGAATGTATTATTTGTTTTTATATCAATCATGACCTATAAATTTTAAAATACTTATTTTCATGCTTCTACAAAGCCTTATATTCCTTTAATCGGTATCAATATTATCGTGTAATTACTTAAGTCCAATTAAAATTAAATTTTTTATAATTTGAAAATAGGGTTTCAATATGATCCCAACTCAATTTTTGATGTATTTCTGTATGTATATGATCAGGTTGATACCAATTAAAGGAAGTTTTGTGTGTGTGTGTGTTTGTGTGTGTGTCTATGTGTGTGTGTATTTCTGTATTTCTGTATTTCTGTATTTCTGTATGTATGTATGTATATATGTATGTATGTATGTATGTATGTATGTATGTATGTATGTATGTATGTATGTATGTATGTATGTATGTATGTATGTATGTAGGTATGTATGTATGTATGTATGTATGTATGTATGTATGTATGTATGTATGTATGTATGTATGTATGTATGTATGTATGTATGTATGTATGTATGTATGTATGTATGTATGTATGTATGTATGTATGTATGTATGTATGTATGTATGTATGTATGTATGTATGTATGTATGTATGTATGTGTGTGTGTGTGTGTGTGTGTGTGTGCGCGTGTGTTTGTGGTTTTATGTGGAAGAGTTAACAAAAAAACGGGGGTCTTAATGGTGTATAAAGAGGTGGAAAACAAAAAAATGGATTAAAAAATTAAATGTATAGGTGGGTGGTAGTCTCCACCCATGTGAAAGAGGATCTTCCATTCAATGGGGGTGGTTGGTTGACAAAGGAAATCATATTGCAGGTTCCAATATTTTATTAAAAACAATATCATTTTTTGGTATATTATGGAGCCCCAAAGGGGGTTTCTTTATTACCCTGCCCATGAAAATGGGGAATGCAACCGAACCTGGCCTGGAACAATGCCAGGTTGCCCGGACCCATGTCGAGCTGGGTTGCTCTAAATCTAACCTAGCAGGCCCACCAAAATACCAATTTAAATATTTAGGGTCCAAACAAACACAAAAATTTATAAAAAATCATAAATTAAATCTAATTGTCTGAAATTTAATAATAAAAAAATTGGGTCTATGGGATTTATTGATAATTAATTATAATTATTTTAATGTGAGTTTAATACATTAAAATTAACCTCAATTTGAATTTTAGCATTCTTAATTTTTCTTGTGAAGTATTATTCTATGTTGACTAATCAAGAGCTGATATCGGACATGTGCATCTTCAGTTTTTATTCATTTAATTTAATTAACTCTTTTAAGTTGTAAAAATAAATTAATTATTTATTAAATAACTTGTAAATAGTATGTGAATTTTCACTCCATTACTAAATTTATAGTGGCCTAAGTGTCCATATTTATTTATTGATTAAAATGTACCCAAAGTACCACCTCACATGTGCGTGAGTACACATTATAAAAATGGAGGAGTTCACGATGACATGGTTCGAGTTGAGAACTAGCATGGAACTAAAAAATTAGAATTTATTGAAGTTTTATGGGTACTATAACTCAAGACGGTGGATAGATCAAGGAGTTTACTTAGGGTCTTGATTGATCCATCATTCACTAAGAACATGAGATCTTCAAGAATGAAAAATATTTATTTTTTATGGTGAACAATAAGAATGGAAAGGTGAAAATGAAAATGGAAAGAGATAAGAAAAAGTCACATTCACAGTTTCCTTTTATAAAACCAAATATAAAGAGAGAAAGCATTGAATAAGGGGATATTTTATTCTCATGTGGAAAGAAAGTTCATTGGAAGATAAATTACAATGAATTTAAAAAGAATCATATATAGTCTTCTATTTTAAGTATATTCATCATTGTATGTGATATTTCTCTTTTTATTTTTTGGTATTTTCTATAATATGTGACTCAAATAATTGTATCTAAAAGCAAGAACCAAGTAAATTCAAATAAATCACATGAGTGGAGTGGATCATCAAGTTGATGGTAGAGATTGACTCCAACATCAGCTAGAGAAGATCATTACTTCATAAAACCCAATGAATAAATTCTTGTATTTGAAAACTATTATTATGTAATGTGTGTTACTATAAACATTATCGCGTGTCTATTTTAGACACAATGATATTTTATTTCATGTTTGAAATAAAATTGTTTTGGTATATCATGCCCTAATAATAGTTTAATTATACCCGAAGCAGAAATTTTATATTTTAGTAATTAATGATGAATATAAATGTAAAACTTGATGACACCTAAGTATGGAAATATAATTCAATATCAAGTGAAACTAAAAGTAGTTCTCAAGGATAGGCTTAATACAATTTTTTTACACATTGGAGATAAAAACCCAAAAGTATTATTGGAACACTTTATTATCAAGTTTTTTATAGAGAAACATTTAGATATAAAGGTAATAAATAAAAAAATATTCTTGAACTATTTTAACAAGATACATGTGAACTATATCAAGTATAATCTAGAGGTAAAATTCTTATAATTCATGAGATTCCTTTGGTTGTTTAAGGAATGTAAAAATTGTAACATCCTAGCCTAGATCACTATGAATAGTAACTGAATTAGTTTCAATACATGACCTTAAGTATGCCTCCTCATATTATAGAGGCTTCATACTAGAATTGGGGGACTAAGGTGGTACTATAAAGATATTATACCCCTGGATAAGATTGAAAAATCATAGTTATATCACTAATCCTTGTACACATTTGATTACACAAATAAGATAAATAAACTAAACATGCTATAATAAATAAAATTCTGACATCAGGGTTCACAAGACTGATCTCCCACTTGAAATATCACATGTATTGAAAGATAAAAAATAGATGGTATCCACTAATACATTGAGTTATACCACATCCTGATCTCCAAAATCCGATCTATCCTGGCCGCTGATCACATCTCGGGCCTTGGAACAATCTATACCTGCAACCAAGTAAGAGTCTAATATGGTATCCAAGTGTAGCGGTGGACTGAGGAGGGAGTCAGTATATAACCCAGTAGGGTACCACCAATGAAATATAATACATAACTGAAAATGTAGTGATATATGCACATGACATGCTCGAAAAAGGTAAATAAACTGTAGAAAGTAAAATAAAATGAAAAACCAATAATAGATAGTTTAAAAAGATCTATAATGTATTTGATAATGTTTCATGTATTGTTCAAATCCATGTTCCATGCACCAAACCATTTCATGATCCTTGGGGACCCGATCAACCATGCCAACTTTAACCAGTTCCGGGTATCTCTCAGCATTTCGTGATGACCATGAAAACCAATATAACAAACTAAGGCCCCTTAGTACACATATCATGCATCATGGAACTCCCCTATAAGATTCTTATCAGCTAAGGCATAAACCTATAAGTTTCAAAAACCTAGATAATGCTCCTAGAATGGTCCATCCTAATATACTAGATCGACCCCAGCTCCATATCCATGGAATCCCAACTAATAGTAACACAGACCTTCCCAATGGGAGTTTTCTCATCTATGTATCACAGACCTCCCCTATGAGGTTTTTCTCATCAAAAATTATCATAGACCACCCCTATGGGTATTTTCTAAACTTGTAGAAGTAAATAATAAAACACCTCTCATTGGTTGTTTTCTGAACATAAATAAAAGACTTCTCTGAAGTAAATTTTTCCAAACATCATAACTCAACTAGAGGATTATACCATATAACATATAATATAAGAGAGAATCGTTGGTTGGTCAAACTCCTAAACATTTCATCACTTTACATATCAAGGAACGCCCTCTCACTGGGGTCAATATATCATTGGTTCACCCAGTGGGATCCCCAGTCTCAGTTATGTCTTTGATCATCACCCATCTCATATAGTGAATCATGCTCATCAAAAATGATATAAACATACCTGGCCACACATAAAGGACAATGCATTGAACCTAAGATATGAATTAGAGCCCATCTCAAAACCCAAGTCATAACTAGGGAGATCCGAACACCCAAACTATCATCAACTACCTAAGGATTTCCCATACGGTGTACACATATCAAGGGGAGGGATACTCATGTAACAAACCAACCTAGTTCGAATAGACAATTCTCCCAAGGTGGTCTGCCACATGGTGAAGTATAACAAAGATAATGGAAACAAGTTTTGAATATAACTGAAGAAATATATACAAGCATGGAATAATGTGAAAAAAATAGATACAAAGAAACCATACAATACAATCCCAACAGACCAAACTAGAAAGTATGAAAATTCTAGACCAATAAGTCTCCATGTGACCAATTGTCACCTCCAAACCATCCTACTATGAATGTAATGATGAAAATAGAAGTTTTCATGCTATAATATTCCCTTCTCTTTACCTGGATTCTATAACAAAACATCTACAACCACCCAAGGGTAAAATTAGGGTGCAAGCAGAAAACCGATTAGGACACCACCATAGAGTCTATACAAGGTCTAATAACACGAATTTTGTAGTTCTAGATTTTAAAACAAAATAGATTTAAAAAGTATATTCATAAATACAATCTCATTTGTAAATAATTTTTCTTTGGTTTTCTATACAATACTTTCATATTCAAAATGATAAGAATATGAAAATTATAAGTGATAACATAAGAGTTAATATCTATACACCATAAGGTAAGAAAGTAGACACATTTACATGAAAAAATCCATCATGAGAAGCCATGTGACACTACCTTATGTAAAAACATGTGAGCAATAATTCTTAAAATAATCTATCATAAGATAAATAAACCATAAATGACAAAGAAAATTGTAATGGGCCCTAGCCTATGGGAATATTTACTTGACGTAAACTAAATCATTAACCATTCCTATGTTGGAACCAACCTATATTGAGTCTTACCAAAATCAATCAATATCACAAAGTAACCCCTAGTGGTGTCACACACACTAGGTTCACTGATGTCCCTTTCCCAATTCACCCTAGGTTACCAATATTCCATGTTTTTACAAATACATTTCAAAACCAAGATTATAATTTTTGAAACATTTTAAAATCCATTTCAATCTGCTTCAATGTTTGAAAACCATATTTTTAATCAAAATCACCATTAAAGCATTTAATCAAACACTTGGTATGAAAAATCCCTTTTACAAATAAAATAACTTTAAAAACATTTATCTTTCTATGAAATAACATGAAACCATAAATCACTTATGTTTAATGAACAAACTTAAATAATTATCCAATAATGGTAAGAAATTATTATAATTAAACCATTATATAGAAACGCATACTACAAGATGATGGAAAACTATCCACATTTGACAACATAGATCAAAAACCATGGATCAAACATTGAAATACAAGTCATGTTAAGAAACTACAAAATATTAATAAAAACGCCAATCAATCATGAATCTAAAAAAATATCCAACACTACCATCACGACCAATACATGATGTGCAACCCTTTCGTATCATGTAAATGCACTACAGATAGTGAACAACCCAAATTCTGCACGAAAACCAAAACAGAATCCACTGTTCTCCAAACTTGGGGAAACCCTATAATGCCTTTTAAACAATTATGTCTGGTCTCCAGTAATTCAAAAAAAACATATCCATGGACTTTTGGTCACTTTTCCTGACAAAGGTTCTCCATTCCCATGAAGCCTGTAAAGCACCCAAATCAAAAGGGAAACCAAAACAAAAGTTCAAATCATACATGAATTAAGGTAACATGGTGTTACAATATCCCCACCATTAATTATTTTTGTCCCTAGAAATTCCTCATCATCCTGGACTCAAAAAAATTGAATACCACTACTGGATTATAAAAAATTCACACACCCAAATCTAATGGATATCATGTGTAAACTGCCACAATATACGGACCAAATGAATTGTTTTACCATGAAACACATTCTCTCGGTGATCCATAATTTTAACTATTTTCTAAAACATATATGTCGAACTCATGATCGACATCCTCTCATTCAATCACATGGGAAGGATTCAGTCGACACCTCCTTAGTAGGGAAACATGAAACACGTCATGGATAGAATTCAAAAAATATGGTAATTCCAATTAGTAGGCCACATTTACAAGTCATCCAATCATCTCAAAGGGTCCACAAACTTTAGTGCCAACTTGTAACACCCTAAGATTTTGTGAATTATTTCTTTTGAATTAATTTATCTTTTTGATATTTTGAATTTCACGTGAGAGTGGAAATAGTTCTTTATATATATATATATATATTAAAACACTAAGTCAAACATTCTTATCACATAGCACCAACTTCGCTTGCATTACCCGCAACATTGACTTGGTGTACGATATAGGTAACACTGAGTTTCTGTGAAGTATCATTTTATTATAATTTTTCAAATGATATAATTATAAATTATCCATTAAAATTAGTGATATGAATATTAATAACTAATTTTCAAAATATTTTTATAACTTATTTATAGAAATAAAACATATTTATAATGAAATATGTAATTTTTGGTAGTCCTTATATGTTTAAAGATACTATAAACTACACTTCAGGTCCTTCTATGAAAAAAAAATAAAATTAATTTTAGAGTTATATTTAAATTGAATTTGAAAAAATAAACTTCATTTTTTATTTTATTATTCTAAAATTATATTAGGGTGAATTTTTTTTATGAGAAACTTCATTTATTTATGAATAGTGAAAAATACTACTTTTTAGTTAAAACCCGTCTTCTCATTTAAATAATTATTAATGTTAAATTATATTTTAAATTTTGTTTTAAGGTTACATTAGATAAATTATAAATATATTAATATAATTTAGTTCATTATAATCAATGACACTTTGAAATTGAATATATAAACTTAATAATATTTTTAACTTCTTTCTACTTTAAAAACCCGTAATTTTGTCCCATCTGTGATATTAGAATTAATCTTAATTTTTCCAATTATGTGAACTGAATTTAGAAAAATATACATAAACCATTATAATAAGTATAATATTTAGAGTCTAATAATATTAAATTAATTTTTTACCAAAAATATTATTAAAAGTGATTAAAATAAATCACAGCGATTAAAGTCGAATTAAGATTAATTAGGGACTAAACCATAATCTTAGGGGCAAAAATAACCCAGAAACTTGTTAAAACCCCATTTTATGGATATAGGATTTCTATATACCTTACATTATTTATTTATGTTGGTTTCTTATGACATTTGTTAGGTAATAACATGTATACACCTAACTTGTTTTCAAAAATTCCAAGTGAGTCATTTTTATTCCTGATAAAAGGCTACCACCTATCCCACATCCTCACACAACTTAAACCTATTAGTTTCTGAAAATATCAACCCAATAAACGTAAAAAAATACCTACCTTACTCATAGATTCCATCCCCTGTGAAGAATTCAATCCAAGGAATACTTTTGGTACAAACCAAAATGAGTTACCCGATTAAGTGGTAATATCTTCTCTCAAGTCCTTTCATTTATTTTTATTATCCACCCCCTATACTCTATTTATTAAATTATTGTAGAAAAAACAATATAATTAATACACTATTATGTTTTTAAACTAATGGTTTTACCTACACTGACACAAACCTCCATCTAATGGGTAACGAACATACTGTTTACTTGTACGGCTTACTACCACCTCACTAAATGATGATTGTTCAATTTTCATTACCGCCTCTCATGGTGGAAATTAGGATGGACACTATATTTATGTATGTTATATATTATATTTATTATTTATTTAAACTTCTTTATTCCTTTCACAAAACATATTTTTTACATTCCATTTGGTGTTAATATGATAATTTCGTTTGAGGAAGTGTGGACTATCACCCCCTCAAAGCGATGTGATTCATTCACACGCTATGTGGAATGTATTAATAATGGATTTAGTGAAATTATATGATATAATAATTCTAATGGAATAATTATATATATATATATATATATATTATTTACCTTCTTTATTTCAATACAATAATAAAAATAGAAACAGCATTCATGCGTACGTATGGCTTACCATCTCGATGAATGGTGTATTCCATTTCATAATTTTATATTCTATAAATTATTATAATACACATATACTGAATATAAATGATATTTATATCAAGTATTACTTTATATAATTGTGATATAATCATAAAAACCAACAATATAACAAATTAAGATACATACGAAGAACAAAGAGAATATTACATGAAGTGAAACAGTAGAATAGGATGGTTAATAGGTGGGTAATAGAAGGTCAAAATAAAACCATATATTGTATTAGATATAATTATATGGTTATATAAAATATTTATAATAAATTTATATTTTGTATACAGGTGGGTTGAATGAGTACATCGAGATTCAATACATAAGGTAAGGGGTTTTCATCTCACTATTTATTTCTGTGAGATACATGTTATGTTCGCCAATCTTTACTTTTGAATGGTGTATATACTGACCATAATAGTATTATATTTATATTATAATTAAATACCATTTTATGATCTTTCTTTTAAGGGTTTTAAGTTTCAAATGTTACTAAATCGGTAAAATAGTTTTGTCTCAATTTTCCTTCTTTGAGACTCGTGTTTTGTTATGCACCTAAATTAATTTTTTGAGGTGTACATACTTCCATTTTACCTGTTATATCAGGATATTCCT
This sequence comes from Viscum album, assembly GCA_963277665.1. Classification (NCBI taxonomy): domain Eukaryota; kingdom Viridiplantae; phylum Streptophyta; class Magnoliopsida; order Santalales; family Viscaceae; genus Viscum; species Viscum album. Next base: position 2,095,557,787 of record OY728136.1, read on the forward strand.
TATTTTTATGATATTTTCAGATTAATTTATTTTCCTTTTCTTACATGGAGAGTATTATTACAAGTTACTAAGTTATAATATTTTATTGAGACAATCTCATTGCTTTCTAAGATTGTTTATATTTATGATTCCTTTGATTAAATATTATGATCTATATCTAAATAAATTCATTTAATTTATTCTAATATGGTTATTAACTATATATTAATGTATTGGTACCATCTTTCTACTCTTTGGTACATAATATTCTTAAGAAATTATTTCTAAGAAAGCCCAACTTTACCCTCTCTTTAGTCAGAAATCTTTGTTTTCTGAAAAGGGTTCTAAGAATATTCTACTATTATCCTAAAATATTTAAAATAAATATTTACCCCTTTTTTATATTACCAATTTTTTCAAAGGAATATTATTTTTTACTTTCAAAATAACTTATTTTTCTAACCTTTTTACCGTTTAAAAGTAATGTTCTTTTTACCTCATACGGCATGTACACATTTACCCATCATCATTTCTCTAAAGATTAATTTTCATTTTTAAAAGGTTAATTTTTAAGAAAATGTTTTTTTTAAATTTAATTTAAATGTAAATTTATTACAAAAATTTTTATAGCTTATTTTATAAGTTTTTACGAAAAATTGTTTTCAAAATGTTTTCAATCCTTAATTATATGTTTTGAAAGTATTTTCAAAGAAATGGTTTTCAAAAACATTTTAAGATTCCTTCATATATTTTCAATTAAAAAAAATTTCAAAACATTTTCAATCTTTCTATATAAGTATTAAAAAATATCAAAGAAAAATTATTTGAAAAATGTTTTGAATATTATTTTATAAGTTTTCAAGAAAAAAAATTTAAAACATTTTTATATTTATTTTATATGTTTTCAAGGAAAATGATTTTTAAATGATTTTCAAGAATTATCTATAATTTTTAAATTTATTTTAAAATAAATTTTATTCAAATCATTTTCAAGCTCATTTTATATTTTTTAAGTAAAATGATTTTCAAAACGTTTTCAAGCTCACTTTATATCTTTTCAATGAAAAAGTTTTCCAAAAGGTTTTAAAACTTTCTTTATAATATTTAAAGTTTACCTTCAAGAAAATGGTTTTCGGAAGTTTTTTATGTTTTAAATAGACTTTTTAAAAGATGAAAAGATATTTTTCTCAAAAAAATATTTTCAAAATATCATTCCAAGTTATTTTCAATCTAAGATGACATTTTTTTATGTTAATAATTCCCTTTTAAGAAATGATCCAAATGTTCCATTCATATTATTTCTTAAATGGTTTATGTTTTCATGGAATTATGATTATGACACCCATTTATATTTCATGGGTTATATTATTTTGAAACCCACTTCATTTCATGGGTTATGCTTATGATAAAATGATTATGAAACCTCTATATTTTTTCACATGTTATGATGTGATTATATTTTTATGATACCCATTTCATTTCATCAGTTATGATATGATTTTTTATGATTTTTTTTAATATGTATGTATGATTTCATTATGAGATAGGTGGGACATATATCTCCCACCAATATATTGGGTTAATATTTATATCTCATGAGATAGAATAAGATGGTCTGGGGAGTAAACCTTGACTACTAAGATAGTCATGGGAGTGAACCATAACTACCAAGATGGTATTAAGAGTGAACTCATGCTACTAAGATTGTTGGGGAGTGAACCATTACTAAAAAGATGGTATGGGTAGTGAACTCATACAACTAATATTCTATTGGTTTTGATTCCATGGATACTATGGAAATCATATTATATGATTATGTATATTCTACAAATCTGTGTTTTTTTCATATGTTATTCTTTCATGGTTACGTTCATTATTTAATTATGATTCATGTATTATGAACTGTCAATATTTATTATGATATCTAATATGCATGGTATAATTTTCAAATGTTATGCCCAATTTTCATACCCTTTTGTTCATGTTATGCAAACGCATTTCCTTTATTTACCTTACTAAGCATCTGAGCTCACCTCTTTCTTATGTTTCCTTTCCCCAGGTTATGAATAATGGTTTTAGGTAGAATTACAAAATGTGGAGATATTATGGGAGATTTTGAGGATATTTCACTAGGATAGAAGATTTTGTTTCCAGGTTTCCAAATACACTAACCTATAACGGTTCTGAGGAATTTATTTTTCTAATGTACTTACTATTCATCAAAAATAGTGTAATATCCATGTATGTTAAGCCTAGTTCATTATAGTTGGTATCAAAGGAATGGTTTATTCATCCCTTGGAAACTAGTATGATAAAACATTAGAGAGATCCCAAGGTATATTTCTAAGGATATGTCTATGAATGTCTCTAAGGATAAGTATAGGAATGAGTTAACATTTAGGAAAATGTCCTAGAATTTTGGTAAAGGATAGAGTGAGGGGTTTCCTTGAGATGCATTCTTGTCTGTTTACAAAAATTGGATGTGGCTCTGGAACAGATGTAAATAGGGGTAAAAACTCCGATAAGATGTTTCGGGCATTACTTGGGGTAATCTAGTATAGGACAATGGGCCTTACTACACACATGGTTTGACACTCATAGGGGTTATGCTTTGGGAATTCAAAAACTCTTCACAAACCTTCATGAAGGGTTTAAATATTAGTTGTCTATGAATAACCTAGGATAAACCTAGGGTATTTTAGATTAATTAAGGTTTCATGATTAAACATCCTATAAGTAAATATTTTCATGACTATGTGTTTTTCTGCTATGATAAGTAATACTCAAACTATGCTTTTGGTTTTCGTAAATGGCGGGAACTGGAAGGAATTGGATTAATTTTGAATGTGATGGAAGATTTTATAATGAGTTGTTAAGTGGGATAATCATTGGAGTGAAATATGTTGTGATCATGCCTAATCTATTTTCAAGGAACATGATTAACAATTTATACCTTAACCAACTATCAGACTCACTAAGGAAGATAAAGAAGGAGTTCTCTAATATTTCAGGTAATGGAGACCATGGAGGAAAGAATATTTGGTTTCCTTTATGTCGAGAATGTGGAAAGAATCACCTAAGTGAATGTATTATCAGAACAAGAATATGTTTCGATTATAGAAAAGTAGGACACAAGGAAAGTGACAACAAGGGTAAAATGAAGATTTTGGTTGATGAAATAGATGATAAATTTGGCCTTCCTAAGTCATCGTAAAAGGTTAAGTGTTTTAAGTGTGGGGTAAATGGTCATTATACAACACAATGTACCATTATGAAATCTCCTAAAGGGAAACAACAAAGTGGTGTGTGTAAGGGTTACATTACTGATGATGAAGAAACTACATATGAAATGTGAAAGGAATGATGTATTATGTAATAGGATGAGGTATCCTTGTTAATTGAATAAGGATAAAGTGGAATAATAATATTTTATATGTTTTTGGAATTAAAAAATTTGTTATATGAATGTTGAAATATACAAGTATTATTCCGCTTAGGTTTATCGCTCGATATTTACAAGTTTATGTTGAACGGTCCTGATGGACTAGTGAAGTGATTTAATTATGAGGTGATATTTTGACTAAAGGAAGGTAACCCTTAATATGTTCTTTATGTTAAGATAATGATGTTATGAATATTTAAATTGGATGGTACTGATTACCATAGAACTAATTAAGGAATTATTGATTGGTGGGTTATGATATCATTGATAAAGTTTATAGTATTTTTAGGATTTGTGGAATAGATCCAATATAATTTGGAAAAAGGAAGAATACATGTTTTATAAAAGGATTTATGGTAATTAAGGTTATTTACATGTTTCATGGGAATATGTGATAAGGGTATTTACATGTTTGTAAAGTGACAAACAAGTGGTAATTTGTGATATATGGGGGATCAATGTTAATATAATTTTTTTGACCCTTTTTATACTATTTTGTATTTTTCACCTTTCTGAGGGTTATAAGGTTAACCATTCATGAAAATTTTATGTTAATCTTTGGAGGATATATTTATGTATTCTGATTGTATTGAAAATCTTCATTAATATTTATTGATTAAACTTATTTTAAGGATGTCTATAATATTTCGGAAATTATATTAGTATGGTTTTAGAAAAGGACATCATGTATGTTGGGTGACAACCAATCAAGTCTGGAATGGCCGTAGGTCTTGAACCCATGACTAAATGACAATAAGGGTTTCACACCTACCACTAGCCAACGCAATGTCTTGATTAATGTATAATTATTTTTGATGAATAATTATTTATGATGAAATAGTAGTGTTACTTTTTATGTTTAGAGATTAATTTATTAACCATAATTATTTTTAAGATGTTTATAGATAAATAGTAATACATTTCATTATTTAATGAGCCGTGAGATCTGCTAAAAGTGTATTTTATCACTTTAGGTATAAAAGTTAATTTCTGGATGTCCATTACATGAAGTAATGGATGAATTAGAAATTGATAAAAGAATAATTAAGGAATTAAATTTTTTTTATAGAAATATAACAAGTAAGTATATTTCCTTATATTCTTGGTCAGTAAAATAATTTCTCAATGTTATTATAATGATCAAAATAAAATGTTTTTTCCTAATACATTAATTTTGTTGAACTGATGGCCTTTTAAATCATCAAGGATTTATGACTTTGAGAGACTCAACTTTTCTTTGATAATTCAATTCTTTGTGATGGATAATATTGATCTCTCCCTATAAATATTTATGTTTTTCATTAATGTCCAATATTCACTCCCAACATATGTTCTTTTATGTGAAAACCCAGTTATATATTACTTTGGGTAACCATTACGGTCCCAACATTCCCTTTTAATGGAATTTTTAATATTAATTTTTATGATGTGGTTTTTTATGAATAAAATTTTCAAATATTACACCTTTGATAACCCAAAAGAATTTTGAGGGTGAAATTCATTTTAAGGGGGGTAGAATGTAACACCCTTAGATTTTGTGAATTATTTTTTTTAATTAATTTATCTTTTTAATATTTTTCATTTTACGTGACACTAGAAATATTTATATATATATATATATAAAATAATTTAGTTATTCCTTTCAAATGACATAGACTTGTCTTGCACTACCTGCAACATTGACTTGGCATACGTTACATGCAACACCGAGTTTCTACGAAGCATCGTTTTATTATAATTTTTTGAATGGTATAATTATAACCTAGTCATTAAATTTAGTGATATGAATATTAATAAATACTTTTCAAATATATTTATAATGTTTTTATAAAAATAAAACATATTGACAATGAAATATTTAATTTTTGGTAAAGTTCATATATGTTTAAAAATACAATGAACTACACTTCATGTCCTTCTATGAAAATAAATAAAAATAATTTAAACACATATAGAAATTTAATTTGATAAAATAAAATTCATTTTTGAATTTATAATGATGAAATTAGCTTAGGTTGATTTTATGGTATTTTTTTTCAGAAACTTCATTTTTTGATGAATAATGATAAATACTGATTTAAATTAATAATTGTCGTTTCATTTAAAGAATTATTAATGTTAAATTATATTTTTTATTTTTTTAAGGTTAAATTTGGTAAATTATAAATATATTAATAATATTTAGGTCGTTATAATCATCATATATTTGAAATTGAATGTAGAAACATAATAAACTTTTGAACTTCTTTCTACTTAAAAAGACTGTAATTCTGTCCTATCTGCGGGATTAGTATTAATATTAATTTTTTTAATTATATGAATTGAATTTTGAAAAAATAAAATAATTTATTTTAATAATTATATTATTTATATTCTAATAATATCAACTTATTTTTTTACCAAAAATATTAGTAAAAGTGATTAAAAGTAATCACAGTGATTAAGGTCGATTAAGCTTAATTATGGACTAAACCTTAATCTTAGTGGGCCAAATGACTTATACACCTATAAAAAACCCATTTTATGGATATATTTCTTCTATAAACCTTAAGTTATTTATTTACATTGGTTTGTTATGGATTTTGTTAGGTAATAAGATATGTAAACCTAACTTGTTTTCAAAAATTCCAAGTGAGTCCTTTTCCATCCCTATAAAACGCCACCACATCTCACACATCCTTAAACCTCTAAAAACTCATAAGATACAATAATATCTAACCATTAAACTTCCCAAAACCCATAAATTAATCCCATAAGTCTTCCCTTGGGTAGAAGGAAATCCAAGGAAACCTTTTTGCACAAACCAAAAGGACTTACCCAATTAAGAGGTAACGTCTTCTCTCAAGTCATTTCTTTTATTTTCCTTATCCACCCCCATCCACTCTCTTTATTACATGATTGTTTAATAAAACCATTATAATAAATATAATAGGAATTTTTATGATAATGGTTCTACATACACATACACTCACCTCCATCTAATTGGTAACAAACATTTGGTTTACGTGTACGGCGAACTACCGCCTCACTAAATGATGATTATTCCATTTTAATTACCATCTTTCATTGTAGAAATTATGATGGAAAATATGTTTTTATATGTTATGTATTATATTTATTATTTATTTACGCTTCTATATTCCTTTTACAACACATATATTTTTTACTTTCCATTTGGTGTTAATACGATAATTTTGTGAGGAAGTGTGGACTACCGCCCCCACAAAGTGATGTGATTCGTTCACACACTACATAGAATGTATTAAGGATGGTTTTAGTGAACTTATATGATATATATGATATAATAATTATACTTTAATAATGATATATATATATATATACATATTTCATTTACCTTCTTTCTTTCAATACAACAATAAAAATGGAAACAAAATTCATGCATACGTACTTCTTACTGTATCCAAGAATAGTGTATTCCATTTCATTATTATATATTTTATAGATCATTATAATAAACATATAATGTATATAAATGATATTTATATTATGTTTTATATTATTTAATCATGATTTAAGTATAATAATCAACAATATAACAAATTAAGACACATATAAAGAATAAAGCGAATATTTCCCAAAGTGAAACCCTAACATAGGATTATTAACAAGCGGGTAATATAAGACGGTAATAAAACAATATATTATATAATATATAATAATATATTTATGTAAAATATTTATAATAAATTTATATTTATTATATAGGAGGTTTTAATGAGTACTACGAGAGTCAAGATGCAATGTAAGGGGATTTCATCTCATATTTTATTTCTGTGAGATACATGCTATGTTCGCTATTCTTTCATTTTGTGAGGTGTGTATATGTCACGACCCATAATCGAGGCTTGTTCCATGACTACCCCAAGCCCGCCTTCCATAGGCCAGGGGATGGCGACTATCACCAAAGGCGTAAATCCCAAAAGAAGGGAAGGCATTGCCTTTATGAAGTAACAACACAATAGAGTATGTAAGTGAAGTAAGCACTAAGTAAAATTCGGTACAAGTAAGTGCTGAAAAGTAAATGGGCCAATATACAAACCCAATTGAAAGTACAATACAACTTAAAGGAAAGTGCAACAGCAGTAAGTAAAACAGCAACACTGAGTCAGCCTCCGGAAATCCCACCTGAAGGGTGGGTATAGATAGTCTCCTCAACTCCTCGGGTCTGGCCGCCCGCTCTGTGTACGTCCTGCCAAGTGGTCCACCTCTGGGTACCATCCATCTCCACAAGCCTCCACCTCGATCAGTGTTGTCCATTGTCTGCATCCAACACACGTAGTGCGGGTATAGCCCATGCGGGGGTGAGCATACGATACTCAGTAGGGACCCCGAGACCCCCGAAGGTCTCTTAGAATCCACAAAGGATAAACCACAAAGGAAAGATACAATCACAAAGTATCAAACAACCCTACTTAGGTATATGACCATACATATTCCTAAGTCGTCAGTTACAGTATGGCTCTAACTCCCGAGCCCAAGCACAACCCATTCCACATAGGAAAGCACAACCCAGTCCACATAGGAAAGCACAACCCAATCTACACAGGAAAGCAAGTCAACCACATCAACGATAATGATTGAGAATAAAGACTCAGCTCACACAGGTATAAAAATTGTAAGGCGATAGAGATGATCAGATTTAGCCACTGATTCATCTAAGCAGTCGGACCCACATAGGATACAAGACCAGCTAAGCTGTCGGACCCACAAAGGATACAAGACCAGCTACTCTGCCGGACCCACACAGGATACAAGTACAGATGTCAATATTGTCGGACCCACAAAGGATACAAGAACAGTAGTCATCGTCGTCGAACCCACGGAGGATTCCAGTACATTCGTTGTCGCTACCGAACACACGTAGGATCCAAGTACAGTCGTCCTCGCTGCCGAACCCACAGAGGATCCAAGTGCAGTCGTCATCGTCGCAGTCGTAGCCAGCTCTAGGGTTTCCGCACACAGCATGCTCGATTCCGGGAGGGTCCTCTCCTCGAGCAAAAGAGAGTCGATACATCAACTATCATGAAGTCCAGAGTTGATGTATCCAAAATTTCTGTCTCGTTAAAAGAAACCCCACGCATTAGACGGTGCATCAATCGGACGCCCGGTCTGAGAGTTATTGGTTTTTCCGCTCTAGGGGCCCGGTTGGTTTTTAAGCTAAAACCAACCTGAATGTACTCCAACTGCGTCCAAACCTCCCATAGAGTAAGCCAAAATGACCGTATCAACAAAATTATTCCAACTCAATTGACGGCACGTCAATTGGATGTCTGGTTGTTTAGATATAAGCGTTCCCGCTCCAGGGGCCCGGTTGGTTACGAGTTCGAACCAACCCGTCCATACCCAAACTTTTCCAAAACCTCGAGTGTAATATACCAAAACTACCATCTCGATCCAAGTATTCCCACGCAACTGATGGTACGTCGATCGGAGGTTTGTAGCTCAAGTTATGTGCAAAAGACCGAAAATGGTCCAGAGTGGGGGGGTCTGGGCCCGGCCCACCCCCCCCCCCCCCCGGGTCGGCCCGAACCGGGTCGACTCGACATTGGTCCGGGTCCGGCCCGATAGGGCGTGGCCCGGCTGGGCGTGGCCCGCGTGTCCCGCCCCGGCCTGGCCGGGGGGTGCGCTGGCTCAGCCAGCGGGCCGAGCAGGGGGGACGCGGTCCCCCCTTTGTGTTCCATAGACGCGGCGACCGACACCGCGTCTCCCCTGAATCTCGCACGGCCACGAGATACCATGCCTCACCACCGCGGCTTCAGCCGTGGCGGGTTTCTACCAGCGGCGTGCCGGGGCGCTGTCGCACCGGCGACCCGCGCCGCCGGTGACTTCCGCAGGCCACCGGAGTCATTCTGGTGGTCCGATTTCGCTCCTGTCTGTGCCAGCAATCATCTCGGGCCCCGTACATCATTTCAAAGGCTTCCAATTTCCATTTAGGTCTCGTTTCAACATCGCCAATTATTCTGCACATCATGAACAAAGAAGCAGTGGGTACGGACTTTTTCATTCGTCTGCACCCACCGTGTTAGTGGTTCAAGCATCACCAAATAAATACTCACCATGCCGAGGGTAAAATTATCATTAAAGAAAAATATAAAGATTCTTTACCTTACCTCAACAAGGAAGGCGATCATCGGTGTCGCGGTAGATGGCATCATGAGGAAGAGGATCATAGGTGTCGTCGGGGCGCACCGAGGAGGAAGCGGCGTCTCCTCTCTTGTCGTGGGGAAGAGGATTGGTGGCACGTTGTTGTTCTTCGAGGAACCGTCGTTCTTCATCGTTATTCATTGAAGAACGGTTCGCCCCCTTTTTTAATTCTTTTCGAGAGACTTTCTCAAAAGTGTTTTTCCAATTCCCAAAAGATTATGGTGGCTCACAAATTAATAGAATTGTCATGCAATTCTTATTAATTTCGACATGGTGCCAAATTAATTTATGCTGACATAAATTAATTAGTCGGCACATTTAAATGGATAAGGGAGGTAGGAAGGCCCCACTTAATCAATATGTGTATTTACCAAAGAATTAAACAAGGGGTATTAATGGGGGGAAATTTAAAGGAAACAGCAGGGGAATAAATGAGGTTAGAGGAAATTTAATAGTGGGGCTCATGTGGGCCCCACCTCTCTAACTTCCTCGCTTGGGTAATTAAGTGGCTGTGGGCCCCACCCTTAACTACCCATGGGAGGGAATAACCTCCTTTAGAATTAAAAATTGTTCCGACAATTTTTATTTATTTCTTAAACAACCCCCAAAAATTATTTTCTCCTCTTTTGCGAATGCAACTATGGTAAGTGTTCCCTTAAGCAATTACTGGCGCTGTGAGTTCATCGGTGCCCTCATATTTTAATTCTGAGCATAGGTTCAAAAGTTAGAAAAACCCGCTCGTTCGTTCACTGAACGTACCCAAGCTAAACTTTGAAAAATTGATTCTGGGCACACCGGGCCTCGGAATCAAGCACTGTCAGAAGCCACAGACTCATAAAATTCCAAAGTATTTAAAAAAATTCCTTGAAATTTCTGGATCTTTAAAGTATACATAACATAATTTTATTATATGTATATTATACTTAAATTTATGGGTATTCACATATAAATTTTATGATATTTCTTTCATGGGGTATATGTTTCAAAAGTTACCAAATTGGTAAAATAGTTTTGTCTCAATTTTTATTCTTTGATACTCATGTTTTGTTAGGAACCTAAATAGTTTTTCGAGGTGTATATACTTCCATTTTACATGATATATCATTAAATTACTTATTTTCTTGATTTTTTAAGTTTAATTTAATTTAATTTTCTTACATAGAGAGTATGATTCCAAGTTACCAACTTATAAGAGTTTATTGTGACAATCTCATCTCTTTTTGAGATTGTTTATGTTTATGATTCCTTTGATGAAATATTATGATCCATATCTAAATAACATTCATGAAATTTATTCTCCTCTGGTTATTCATGGTATATTCATGTATTGGTACCATATTTCTACTCTTTGGTACATAATAAAGTTAAGAATGTATTTTTAAGAAATCCCAACTTTACCCTCTCTTCAGTCAAAAATCTTTGTTTTCTAAAAAGGGTTCCAAAAATATTCTACTATTCACCTAAAATATTTAAGGCATTTTTTTCCATTTTTATTTTTCCAATATTTTAAAAGGAAAATTCTTGTATCTTTCTAAATAAGAAATTTCTTTAACCTTTATACCATGAAAAAGAAATGTTCTTTTTACCTATTACAGCATGTACGGATTTACCATTCATCATTTCTTTGAAGCTTCCTTTTCATTTTTAAAAGGTTAATTTTTAAGAAATTTTTTTCTTGAAATTAATTTTCAAGGAGAATTGTTTTCAAGTTTTTTTCTATATTATTTTAAAAGTTTTCAAGGAAAATATTTTCCAAAATGTTTTCAATCCCTATATATAATTTTTCAATGTATTTTCAATGAAATTGTTTTCAAAACATTATCAAGGCTCATTCATATGTTTTCATGTCAAAACGTTTTCAAAACATTTTCAATATTTTTATTTATAATTTTTCAAAACAAATTAAAAGAAAAGGAGTTTTAAAAATGTTTTCAATCTTCTTTTATAAGTTTTCAAGTAAAATTTTTTTCATAACATTTTCATGTTTATTTTATATTTTTTTAAGGAAAAATATTTTTGAATGATTTTAAATAATTATTTATAAGTTTATAATGTATTTTCAAATCAATGTTTTTCAAAAAAAGTCAATCTTCTTTTATATGCTTTTAAGGAAAATAAAATTCAAGATTTTTTCAATATATCTTTATATGTTTCAAATAAAATGTTTCCTAAATGGTTTTCCAAGATTTATTTATAATATTTCATTTTCATTTTCAATAAAATAGTTTTCAAAAGTTTTTATGTCTTAAATATACTTTTTTAAAAGAAGAAAGTATATTTTCCTCAAGAAATATTTTCAAAATATCTTTCCAAGTTTTTTCCATCTAAGATGACATCTGTTGATGTTACTCATTACCTTCAAAGAAATGATCCAAATGTTCCATTCATATTCTTTCTCGAATGGTTTATATTTTTATGGAATGATAATTATGACACCCATTTATCTTTCAAAGGTTATATTATTTTGAAACCTGCTTCTTTTCATGGGTTATGCTTATGATGAAATGATTATGAAACCTGTATCTTCTTCCATAGGTTATGATATGATTACATGTTTATGATACCCATTTCATTTCATGGGTTATGATATGATTTTTTATGATTTGGGGGAACATGTATGTATAATTTAATTATGAGATTGGTGGGATCTATATCTCCCTCCAATGCAATGGGTAAATATTTATATCTCGTGAGATAGACTAAGGTGGTATTGGGAGTAAACCATGACTACTAAGATGGCCATGAGAGTGAACCATGACTACCAAGATGGTATGAGGAGTGAACTCATGTTAATAATATGGACATGGGAGTGAACCATGACTACCAAGATAGTATGGGGAGTGAACCCATACTACTAAGATGGTCTTGGCAGTGATGTCTTGGATACTACGGAAATTATATTATATGCTTATGTGTTTTCAACAATTCTATTTTTTATTCCTATGTTATGCTTTTATGGATTATGTTCTTTATTTACTTATGATTCATGTCTTATGAAATTCTAATATTTATTATGATATCTAATATGTAGGGTACTGTATTCAAATGTTATGCTCATGTTCCATACCCTTTTGTTAATGTATTGCATATGCATTTCCTTTATTTACCTTATTGAGTATCTGAGCTCACCCCTTTCTTATATTTCCTTTACCCAGGTTATGAATAAAGTTTTTAGGTAGAAGTAATAATGGTGGAGATATTTATTAGAGATATTGAAGATATTTCACCAGGATATAAGATTTTGTTTCCAAGTTTCCAAATATACTCAACTATTATGGTCCTCATGCGTGTATTTTTGTAATGTACTGAGTATTCCCCTAAAATGATGTAGTATACATGTATGTTAATCTTGGTAAAATATAAATTACCCTTCCTTTCTATCCAATTATTCCCCAAATGAGGTGAAACTCTAAGAAAGACCTGATCGCCAACCTCAAACTCCAACAGTAGGTGATGATGGTTCACATAAGATTTATGAGGACACTATATTGTGATCAATATCCTCTAGATCAAATACACCCTCTTTGTAATCTCTTAAAAAAGACTTGGTCCAACCATGGACTGCTCTCCCAACTCTACCTGACATAAGTAATATCTATAGATCCATCAATACAAAGCCTCAAAGGGAACCATTTTAATCAAAGACTAATAACTGTTGTTATAGGAAAATTACACTATATGAAAATTATTTTATAATGGCCCATTGAAACCAAGAACACAATCCTGTTGAATATTATCAAGAACCAGGATATCCCTCTCTATCTATCCATATGTTTGTGGATGACATGTTGTGCTTAATTTCACTTAGGAACCCATCATCTCCTACAAACCTTTCCAAAACCTAGATATGAACCTTGGATCCCTTTCATATATAACCATAGGGGGAACCCCATGAAGTCTCAAAATCTCTTGAACATACAAGTCCCCAAGTTTTTCCAACTTCATAATCTCATTAATTTGCATGAAATGCATCAATTTTGTATATTGATAAATGATCACCCAAATCATATACTTCCCACTAGGAGTATGTGATAACCCAATGACAAAATCCATGGAGATATCTTCTCGTTTCCATATTGGAATTGGTAAGGGATGAAAAAAAACCCATTGGTCTCCCATGTTTTACCTTAATTATATTAAAAGTAATCCATTGATATTCAAAATATGCAATAAACTTCATTATACCCAGCCTCCAATACTGATGTCTAAAATCATGATACATATTAGTAGTTTCTGGGTGTATAGAACAACAATAATGGTGTCCATTGTCTATCAAATCCTACCATAGGGAAGAAGGAACAACCAACCTATTACAAAAGTACAAAGATCCACTGGGATACCAATACCACTCACACATGGACACCCCACTATAAAGTATTTTACTAATCCTATGGCACTCAGGTTCGAACATCTTCTCAATCTTAACTCACTCATAAAATGATGAGTCATCCCTCATCTAAGAAAGATATACTTGACCACTAGCTTATTCTATTCCCAATATCATCTCAGAAAAAAAACTCATCAGAGACAACTCCTCTATAGATACCTTCAATTCTTGTTTCATTAATTTCTTACTCAGCACATTTGGGACCGCATTCACTTTTCTAAGAGTATAAATAATATCAAAATCAAAATTCTTCAAATAATCCACCTAGAAACTCTATCAAAAGTTTGGATCCCTATGAGTGAAAATATATATCAGTCTTTGATGATCATAATACACCATAAATTATTCCCCAAAGTTGTAGTGATGCTATGTTTTGAGTGAATGCATAACCAATGCTAACACAAGATCATGGGTAGGGTAGTTATTCTCATGATGGTGTAACTATAGAGTGTCATAGGCTACCACATGTTTCCCCTACATTAATACACAACCCAAACCCATTCCAAAAGCATCACAGAATACCTCATAAAACAGAACTAGTTTTAAAAGAATCATAATTTTAGCTAAAGTCAATATTACCTTAAATTCATCAAAATATCTTTGAAACTTATCATTCCACTCAAACATTACACCATTATATATTAAATATATCATCAAAGATGCAATCTTTGAGAAGTCCTGAAAAAACTACCTATAATAGCTAGCCAAACCTAAGAATATTCAGATCTCAAACACATTTCTGGGCTTCTCTTGGGACATAATATCATGTATCTTCTCAAGATACACTAAGATTACCCTATCAAATATCACATTCCCCATAAATTTCTCTTACTAGATCCAAAAATCCCATTTTGAAAGCTTATTATATAGACGATGTTACCTCAATGTTCTACGAATGTTATCCAAATGGTCCATGTGATCCTCCTAATAATTGTGTTACACTAGTATATCATCCATGAATACCACAATAAAATATTCTAAGAACTAATTAAATATATGGATCAACAATTCTATAAAAAATATAGGACCATTTATAAGACCAAATGGCATAAAAAATAACTCAAAATTATCATACCGGCTCCTAAAAATTTTCATAGATATATCCTTTTCTCAAACTCTAAAATGACGGTTCCCTGACAGAAGGTCAATATTTGAAAACCAACATTCCCCTATAAGCTGGAAAAAATATCATTAATCCTAGGTAAAAGATATTTTCTCTTAACATTCACGAGATCCAACTTTCGACAATCTATGAAAATTATGACACACTCATTTGCCTTCTTAGAAAAGAGGATAGGAAAAATCCATGGTGACATGATAGGATGAATAAATCCCTTATCCACAAGGTCCTAAAGTTGTACCTTAAGTTCCACCAACTCAGAAGGTTCCATTTGATGAGAAATCATAGAAATGGTCATCATACTAGTGATAAGATGAAAGCTATATTTCATGCATATGTTTTATGGTATTTTAATACATTAATTTTTATATTTAATTTATTAATAATTAAAATTAGTGAAAATTTTATTTGTTTTATGTTTTATGGAAGGAAGAAATGTATACCTGGAAAAGGAGAAAAAAATAGGTGAATATTAGAGCTAAAACACTATATTTTTTAGGATGCAGTGGAGTTGGAAAACTGGAGTAGGACAATTTACAAATCATGTATTCCATTTACACGACTTGAGTCTTTTTGGGATGATTTTTTGGAAGATATATTATAAAATTCATGATTCTTGTAAATTAAAAGATTACACATCATGTAAACATATCACACATCGTTTAAATTCGCAGGATAGGATTCAAACATCCTGATTCTACATATCTTTGATTTTTGACCAAATATTCAACATGGGACCCACCCCAAACCACCTTTGGTACAATTATTAATTCTCTTCATAAACACCTAAACACCAGGGATATATATAAATAAGAGGAAAAAGATAAAATCAATTCATTCATTTGGATTCGTGGTCGTTGGGATTAAGGGCCTCTACTATTGTGACGCATCAAATAGGATTTTTATTTTCCTACCCCTTCATGACTAACATGAGGGGGTAGACCTTGTGCGTGGAAAATATAATGAAGGGGGATTTATTGTATTAAGGAATTTTATTTTTAAATGAAATTCATTTTGGGTATTTTCCTATAACCCTAATTTCTAAAATCCATCCTTTTTCTTCAATCAATCATGACCATTGCGTGATCGGTGAGGGAGTGATAATTTAAATGCATTGACTAGAGAATGATTCACACCATGACCATTGGGTGGATTGTTTTCTATGTTTAAAAATAGTTCCAAGTTACCAATTCATTTAATGCCTTAAGTAACATAGCCATTTTTAAAAGGGAATGTTAGTGATTTTGGGTTATCTATCATGACCATTATATTAGACTAAACTGGGTTCTGAAACAATATTATTGTTATTTAATTATATTATACCCTAATAAATCATGAAAGTAGATTTACAAATTTTGAGCACTTTTTTCTATTTTCATCAAACCAAATCATCCATCATCTCTTATTTCACTTAATTAGTTTATATTTCAAACTGTTAAATAGTTTATGTTTATTTTATTATATGAATATTTTCTCCAACCCTGTCTCTATGGGTTCAACCTCTGGCTCAAAATTCATATACTACCTATATTTTATTGATTTTTATTAATGTTATAAATTTCTAAATTTGGTAACCCTGCGTGAATTAACGACACTCATGAGGCTATCAAAAGTTTAATAGTAATATCAACCTCTCTTTAGAGTGGTAAACTATAAAAATCATATAAAGAGTCCTTGGGGTATGAACACACCACAATAGGTAGATTAATATCCAAGAAAGGGTCGACATAATAAAAAAAATCTCTAAAAATTGGGATGATATTATCCCAACATAAGTAAAAACAAGCCCCACCCTTCCTGGTCTAGAGTCCTACTCACCCTCAAAAACATAAGTGATCCCATCAGAAAATAATAACTAAAACTGACAGTGATAACAGTCTATCTAGGCCTCCAATAACCATCCAATCCATTTTTATAATAAACTTTAAGATGTTAAGATCTAGTACTAAGAAGTCTCACTCCACCTCATGGTGCTCTATAATCACCTAACATGATAGGCACTTGAAAACTTATTTGGACCTCTTTCCCAAAGGCATGGAAAGATCCAATAAGAATAGAATAGGATATAAATGTACAACCAAAAAGTAAACTAGATTAAATTATATAAAATAATTATTACCACCTATATCAAAAAAATCTAGCACCACAGAAGATGAAATAGACATTGTACCTCTAATTATAGTTATCCCTCCTTCAGATTCCTCTGGTCCATACTCCACTGTATAAAGACGTCTGGTCTCAACTTCTCTGTGAGCTTTCCTAGCCACTTGAAAAACCCCCTTAGCCCAAGGATAGGACCCACCACCCTTGGAATCATCGGTATGAACCTATGATACCTAGTTGAAAGTCAATCCTGCCTTACTAACCTAGGATATCTTATCAAAAAATCGTTTCATATGGCCATATTGTACACAATGATGACATGTATTGGGAGCCTTTGTAAAGTTAGTCTTAGTATAACCTCGCCTTCCACACTATTAGTAGAAAAACTATTTTTTTCCTAATTAAGATCCTAAAACTATCCTTGAAGAAAACAGACCACCCTTGAGCTTACTTTTCTAGATAAAAGATACACCATGGCTAACAACATCACCAACCAAAGCTCTACCCAAACTTATCATCCTAGTTGTGTATGCCTCAAAAAAATATTATTTTTCAACTATCTACACAAAGGTCATAAGACATAATAGAATCTACATAAACCAAATATACAACCTCAATCCCAACTAAAACCTTCATGCCTTTAGATACTCTTTAGTGAAAAGCTCTGGTTCCATATGCACCAACTCAACAAAATGGGTAGAATACTTCAGAACGGTACACTCACCTTGCTCTGAGGTTATAAACTCTTAATTATTTTCTACATGTAATGTATTAGGGTAAAAATGATGATTAAATATTTTCTTGAAGGATGAATGGGTAAGCTCCTTGTGCATCTTATCTGGCACAATAGAGTCCCACCATATCATTCTCGTTCCCTCAAGCATGTACGTGGAAAACCAACCTTAGATTATACAGGAGTCTTCAAGAAGTTAAATAACCTCCCAATATTCTCAATCCACCCCTCATATTCTTGTGGTCCCTTGTTACCATAGAATATTTGATCCATAATCCACCACACGTCATGGGTTACCAACACCCACTTGAACTAAAGTATAAATTGTATGGATTACTACTTAAACCAAAGAAGGTTCCATAAGAGGATTTGTTTATGGATCATGTCTCACAGCCTCCATTATTTTATTTGGAAGATCTCTTCTGGGAGGTATTTTCTAACAATCATAAGAAAAAATCACAATCTTTCATGAGTTAGTTCCAAAATCATAGTACCAATTTTAGGTATTTGTATCAATTCTTTAAAAAAGTAAGCATTTAAAGAAATAATAAATTATACTGATTGAAAAAAATACATTAAGGAGGAACATGTATATTTAAATAAACTACCCATCTAGTTCATTAAAATGACTTGAAATACCAAGTCTCAAACCTGGTAAAAAATATTCGAACGCCCATGGAAATTTAAGTTCAGACACAAAAGTGAACTGGCCTGGAACCCTCCCATACTTACTACTCAAATTCCAATAGTCCTAAATCCTATCTACCCAAGAAATAGAATCAAAATTAGGTGGTGTTAACATACTTCAGGTTGAGAATACCCTCTAACACCAATGAACCAAACCAGTTCAACAAAACAAGTCACCCATGGTGATCCACCATATGGTGAGGTATAATAATGATAATGGAAACAATTCTTGAATATAATCAAAACAAGACATAAAAATACACTATAAAGTGGAATAAAATGAGATACAATAAAAACCATAAAATAAAATACCAACTGAAAAACTGTAATGTATGATAAGTCTAGACTGAAAAGTATCCATGTGACTAACTGTCACCTCCAAACCATCCTTCTATAATGGCAACAAATAAAAGAGAAGGTGGCTTGATACATGATGGCATTCCCTTTACATGGATCTTACAATACAACATCTACAACTACCCAAATCCAAAATTATGTTTTGAGAAAAAATCACCGAATTCTACCACCATATATTCTATATAAGGTCTAATAACAAGAATAGTTTATTTTTATCTTTTAAGATGAAAATAGTTTTATGAAGTATTTTCATAAATCTAGTCCCATTTATAAATCATTTCCCTTTGGTTTTCCATAAAATCCTTTCATATTAAAAAATCCATGAATATAAAATGTATAAGTGATAAAATAGTAATGCATATCTATACACTATAATGTAGGAAAGTAAACAAATTTCCATGAAATAATTCATTATGAAAATCCATGTGATACTACCTCATATAAAAACATTTTAATAGAAATCCAAGACATAATCCATCAAGAAATAAATAAACTATAAATTCAGAAGCACTATATATTAGGCCATAGCCTATGGTAATATGTACTAGAAATCAAATAAATCTTAAACCATACCTATGTTGGTTCCAACAAATATTGAGTCCTACTATAGTCTATCGATATCACAAATTAACCCCTAGTGGTGACACACACACTAGGGTCACCTATTTCCCTTTCTTGATGAACTGAAGGTTCTCAATGTATAAATTTGGTGAAAATACATTTCAAAACCATGATCACATTTTTAAAAACATTGTCAAATCCAATATAATCCTCTTCAGTGTTTAAAAACCTTTTTACAAATCAAAACCACCATTCAATCATTTAATGAAACACTTGGTGTGAAAAAAAATTATTTTCAAGGAAAATCCCTTTAAAAACATTTATCTTTCCAAGAAATCCCTTGAAACCAAAAATAAATTAAACTCATTGAACAACCCAAATGATTTTTACAATAACAATAAGAAATTCATAAAATCAACCCATTTTATATAAACACCTTCCTCAAGATGATGAAAATATATCGGCCTTCAAAAATGGAGATGAAAAACCATATATCAGCTTTTGAAAGAAAAGGAATGATAAGAAACTTTAAAGTATTGATAAATAACATTAATCTATCATGAATATGAAACAAAAACATATCCAATACGAGCACAATAACCAAAGTCAATGAATAAATAGAGACCACTTACTCAGAGAGATGTATTGTAACAACCATGATGATCCATGACTAAATGAATGGTCATAAAGGAGTAGAGATCTCCAAAATCACCTAGGATTGATCCAAGGTCTTGTAAAGGAATTTTGTTGCCGAATTAATAAGGATTCAGCCTTGCAACATGTTTATAACTATTGTATATGAGAATTTCATGTCGTGAATTCCTTTCATGATGTAAAATCTCATGAATAAAAGATACACCAAAATAGGAATCCCCTAAAATTAAATTTAATCTTGACAAAAAATTTCACATCTTGTAAAGTTTTAATGGCCTATAACTTTTCACACCCTGAATAGGACTCACAACATCTTCCCAGCAACCAATACATGATTTTTAACCCTTTCACATCGTATAAATGCACAGTAGACAATGTACAGCCCATATTCTGCATAAAAATACAAACCAACTCCTATGTTCTCTGAGATTATGTAGAACATAAAATAACCTTTCACACAATTATTCTCAATCACCGTTAATTCAAAGAAACAAACATCCTCGAACTATAGGTCTCTTTACCCAAAAAAGGCTCTTCATTCCTAAGAAGTCCATAATGCATCCAATAAAAAATTTAAACCAAAAAAAGGTAAAATAATACCTACAAAAATGTAATGATTTGTTACAACTCATCCCAAATTAAATTCAATAGTCTATAGGGATTTAAGGTGTCATTAGGGTCCAACATGGCATACAAGGCCAAACCCTTTCTCTAGAAAACATCACCTATCTCAAGATGTCTCAGAGGAGTCCCACATAAGTGACACTAATTCATACTCACTCTATTCACACCCCTCAAGGGGTCTAGATTCCACATGCGTACAATGTCATAAACAAATCTCATCCATCGGAAACTTAGGCAATAAATCTAGTTTCAAGGACCCTCATGGCCTTGAAAAATTGTGCTTCCCAATTAAGAATTTAATTTAAGATAAAAAAATTATTAAATTACGTCCATAACCCTTAGTTGGTAGAATTCATATCACATTACGAATAAAGAAATTCCTAAAAAACAAATGGTATGTATGGAAAATCACCTACCTCTTTAAAGATTTTCAAATTAACTCCGTAGTGAAACAATTCTTTGTATGGCCACACCCACTCTCTCCTTGTCTCAAATAGTCCCCAAAAACATTTTTTTCACCTACCTCACACTAAGGAATAATAATTAATTAATAATAATTAATTATAATTAATTGTCATTTTATTAGAAAATAATCATAAATTCTAGCTTCTTTTCGGGCACCAGACACTCGCCCGAATGGTGACTAATCACATGTAGATAGTTTGTGTCATCCCCCTGATACCACATATAGAAAAAAACCCATCATGTGATGTCAAAAAATTACCAATTAAATTCAATTTAAATTAAAAAGCTCAATAAATTTTATGGTGCAATGTACATTCATCGTATATGTATTCAATGGATTACAAACATCATCTTGAGACACCTCTATCATAAATAGGGAGAAATTCCCTTGATTAATGGCCAATTATACCATCATATAATGGATCGGTATCAAATCCATATCTATATTAAAGGTTGAAATATGAATAAAGAGTGGTATTGTAGAGATCCCTGAAGTCAAGTACATACCTCAGAACATCCAAAAATTCCACCAAGAACACCCCTCAGTCAAGGGTAAAGAGGGGGAGGGGGAATCAACCCTTGGACTGTAGAAAAATTGAATAGTAAAGGAGATAGGGTTTTCTCCTCTTATGTTCAAGGGGAAAAATTTTCATTCTTGCCTCTTTAAATCACACCATATTTTTTGTGGCCTCCTATAGTTTACAGGTGCCACTACCCCGGACACCAACTAGCCAATGCCTAGAGACTATATCCCTAACTATCCTAGCCTCCTCATGTTCCCTCCTTCTTATCTCCCAAAAACTATAACCACCCTTAGAGCTTAAATATCCATAAAACACCTTTTTTTATGGGGTATAACATTTATAATTCAATTCTAAATATAGATCAAAATTCATCCCATCCACTAATTTGAAAACTCAAATTCCTGAAATTTTCAACTTGTATGGACATGGGGAATTAAAAAAATCTTCACTATAACACTTATCTTCCCCCAATAAGTCTCATAAAAATACCATCATCAATCCTTTCCCACTCATCTCTCCAATTTTTTACCACACAATTTTTTTTACTCTTAAACGTGCAATGTGCCTCTGAATTGAAATTTCAATATAAGGTGCTCAATCATCGAGACATGATCCACCTCTCGGATTCATCACTAAATCATCAGGATGATTCTTACCTGATCTCATCCATCCTTTGATACCAAAGGTGTATTTATCTAATTAATCAACCAGCCTGTGGTGCTCCCTACCATAGGTTCTCACTATATGAAGCTAATTCTAAGATATGGTGCCTCCCCACCATCAGAATATTATATTGAAACATGATCCAACCATCCTATTGATTCTTTTGATATGGTTCCCAATACCCAAATATAAATATAATTGAAACCACCATTCTAATTACAACACCAACTCCTTGTTCTAAATTCCCAATTATTGTGGATGAGTTCTAACTGCCCAAGAGTATGATCCAATTTCACCAAAATTTCCTTGAAAATTCTTGGTCAATTCCCAAAATTCACCCATCGCACCCAACTACACTTAACACCATAGGTCACACCTCCTCTAGATGACTTGTTTCCATTGTGCTCGACTCATCTACTAACAAGATTTCATATTACCTAATATTGATTCCATTATCCTCTAAAGAACCATGTGGTCATACAAGAACCAACATAGATATCAACACCTGACACTCTATTTGATTCCTCGGTTGTATTTTTATTTAACAAAAACTATCATCATGGCCTACCATGAGCACAACTCATTTATAACTTAATCACGTTCATGCCATTTCAATATTACCCTAAGCTCAAATCCAACATTCAAAATCCATCTAATATCACATATCAATCCACCTTTTACATTCTCTTATGAATCTAGATGTATTTGGATCCATATACTCACCAACATCAAGATTTCATAAAAACCAACTAATAGGTTGTTTCACACACCCCTGATCCCTCTCATGTAAGGGTCATTTCACGACAATTGGCATCATGCTCCCCACCATAGGATCTTCCTTATCGTCACACCAAAAAATAAAAAACCCAATATCCATAGGCTATTCTTTATATATCACTAAACATAATGTTAGGTCATTGAAAAAAATTCTCATACCTGAGAAGCATCTCAAAACACCATTCCATCAATTGTTCCCAGCTCACAGAAACATCCCTCACGACATTTGCTGAAATTAATCAAAAATGACGGTCACCATCCCCAATCAGTAACTGGTGAACTCACCATCATATGGATTTACTCGTGCTACTCATTGAAGGCATATCCTCATTAGTTTCATCCATAATCACATGTGTACCTCTCCTACCAAGTCATTCTCATCAGGTTCCTCGCTACTAGGACCACAAGGAATCCCCCAAGCCCCATTAGTTTTCATCTCATTCATTGTTATTACAGATTTATAAACTTAACATGTTTCACATGTGAATAATTTGTTTCACCTCAATACCTTCAAAGGGAAATGGGTGTATGATTCCATACCAACTAGTCAAAAACTAAGACTCGTGGGTTTTTGAGTCGCACATCATCCAACTAGGATCACATGACTAAACTACTAACCATGATACTTGGCATTCCAGTCTCATCAAGATAAGAGCACCCTTGGCACTCCTCTTAAAAATTGGGCACTTGACTTGTTTCATGTTTAACAAAGAAATTGCCTACTAATTGGAATCATCCTAACATCACAGGTTTCCATCAATTGTTTAACCACATGCTTAGTCACCATCTGATGTCATTACAGGTCATGAGTATCTTCTCACTCTCCAACTACACTGATAATGAACATATGGAGACAACAGGGTCAGACACCTAAAGAGTTTGAGCCTATAAAACTATCCTCGATACCATGGTACTCTAGGAGACTCACATTACAAGGAAGTAGCACTCAATAATCTATTTCTATAAAGTCTCAATCCATAACCATGTCTTCTCCCATTAACTCAATTGCACATCATGTGCATCAACCTCAAGTGAAATCACTTACTCATGCTTCCCAACTCTAAGGAACCAGTAAAATAGTGAAAACCCTCTCACATAATACCTCCAAAACAGATATACACTAATCCACTAATTTCCAAGTCAAATCTATGGGTCTCTAGGTCTCCCACATATCCCAACTAATCAATTATTACACCAATGTGGAAACCCACAAGCATCATTTGTGCACCCATCTCAATATCCTATGGTAGTTCAAAAGCCCAACCACCCACTAATGGCATCACACAATGAACAACATCTAAAATTCCCAAAATACCCATGCTAGGGGTCCTCAACCTATTGTCCAATATCCCAATCCAAACTCGTCAGACCATAAGGATCCAATTCTCACCATCATCCACATTTGGGACTACCCCCTTAAGGACCACCATCTTATCAGTCAAAATCTACACACACACACACACACATATATATATATATATCAACATCATCTTAGACAATAAATACCAAAGGAAACACTATCAATAGGTCAGTTAAATAGAATTTATTTCTAATAAATATGGTAAAATGTCATATAGGTTGTTCTTAGACTTTAAATAACTGAACCTAAATATTAACACCCATTAGGTGTTTCCCAATGAGGAATCATATGCTCCATTGACCTAATAAGTCCACTACATCTCATATACACATAAAACAATGTCTTCATCATCGATCATCTCACCATAGAATCCATTTAACCTTTTTTATAAGGAAATGTATATACATGTCAGTCCAATAGAGTAGAATTCCACCAAGTACTTATATGAGAAAACATTTTTTTGGGTAGTTACTGACACTTAAAATAGTTAGGCCACTCATCTGGGATAAAAATCACTCTAACATTCCACTAATGTAGTTTTATGTTTTCATGAGGTGTTTTTTCATAAGAATTTCTGCTAATAAAAGTCATTAGTGATGGGAATCCATGGGAAAACAACCTTTCACCTGAAAAAGCATCATGAATATACTTATTTATAAAGGACATGGTAAAAGCTAACTAATTTATAAAGGGTTAAATATAAAAGATAAGATTGATTTGATGAACTAAACATGTCTAAAACCTATTTTTTGAGATGATTTAGACCCATAATCATCTTATCCTTGAAATAAATCAAATTTGATCCATTTGAAACTGAAATTCATTTTATAATAAATTAATATTTTAAGCTTTTCCTAAAGTTCCCCTCACCTCTCTTATAAAAGAGAACCTCACTTTCTCTTTAATTCATACCTCCAAATCCATTTGGATCAGCCAACCCCAACCCAAATCTCCTCCCGACTTCACTCAATTAATTCTTAATGAAACACTTTTGGTAGAAATCCAACTTAATGAGTCCTTTTGTGCAAATCAAAATGAGACACCCAAAGAAGGGGTAATCGTTTTATCTCGTCTTTCAAAGTTCATTTCCTCTTCTACTTCCACTTACTAAGTTGTTACCATACTAAAATAATAACTCTATAATATAATATATACTGGTATGTTTTTAATATTATGGTAAAACCATATTTCTCATTTTAACCATCCAATGAAAAACAATACCACCATGCGTGTGTACGTTTGGCTTGCCATTTCACGTCGTGGTGTAAACAGTTTTTCATCTATACTTTATTTAGATGGGTATAATGATAAATAAAAATGAGTTAAATAATAAATATAACATTATATTATTTCTTTATAATTCATATTATATCCAAATCCATACCATTTAACCATTAAGGAAATGGTATTGTCGCACGTGCGTACGTGTGGCTTACCGTCTCCACAACGCGATGAGATTCATTCCCCACTTTAACCATATAAGAATGATTATAAGAAATATATTATTCATAATTATGAAATATAAGAAATAATAAATCTATTGTAATGATATATATATATATATATGTACATATATGTCATTCACTTCAATTAAATACGATAAGTTAACAGAAACAGCGTTCATGCGTACGTACGGCCTACCGTCTCCATGAACAGTGTATTCCATTTTATATATCTATCTATTATATATATTTATATTATGAATATATATGATATATAAATCATATTATACATTTATTAAGTAATTAAATCATTATTTATTAAATATTATCAAGAATAACAAGTCAAAACACGTACGATAAACAAAGTGATATTACTCGAAATGTTACATTAACTTAGAATTGTTAATAAATGGGTAATATAAAGTAATAAAATAATAATATATGATATCATAAATATTATTAAGATTATTATATAAGATAATAATATGTTAAATACATTATACAGGAGTTTTGGAGTCGTACAGATCGTATCAGACATAAGGTAAGGTTTAATTTCAAAATCTCATTATTATTCGAGGTTGTTTATGTGTAAGTATCTATTGGGGAATATTTATAATCCATTTACATGATTCATAAATAAAATCAAGTGGTATATTTTATCGTTTTATGGAAGGTAATCTTTAACTAGATCATCATTTTAAATGTTTTAAATATTTTTTTTTCTAAATCTATTTAATGTCCATGTTTTCAAAATAATTTTAAAGATTTATTTATATGGACATGATTAAAAAATGTTAATTCCTTTAAAAAGTTTAAATGTGGTATGGGACACTTTAATTCATTAATATATTTTAAATGACTTCCTTTATAAATTGTGTGACTTTTAAATGATTTCATAAAAAAGGGATATTCCTCTCAAAGAGTTTTATTGATTATTTTCAACTATATCAACATCCTTTATTGGATATTATTCTCAATTGAGGCTGATTTATTATAATACAATCTTCAATATTAAATTGAATTATCTATGATATTTTTTAATATGGATGTACTATTTTTATACCATTCATGGTTTATTATTAAAGTATTTACATTTTGTATACTAGTTTTAATACGAATTTTTATGTTATGTTTCACCCTTTTCATATGAGGAATGTATTGGGCTTAGTAATTGATGGGCAGGGCCTATTATATCCCCTCAATGAATTGGTAGTTCTCAGGAGAAAAAATAGTGTATTGGAACAAGACCTTGACAGAATATTTGTGAATGATCTTAGTACAAGGCCTTGATGTAGTAGTTATTATTTCCTGCATTATGCATTCCATCGTTATGAAATTAGTTATTACATGTGATTATTTGACTAGTATAATATGAATTTTCATATTTATATGGTAATTTTGGATTTATTTTTTCCATATTATGTTCAAATTTATGTTTAAAAGGCTTTTTTTTATTATACATTTTACCTTAAAATTTTATAGCTTATACTGAATTATTTACCCTCACTGAGCATCTGAGCTCACCCTTTTCTTATGTTTTATTTTCCCAAGATGCCAATATGTGTATTATGATTGATATGCAGGGTTAATAGAGGGGAATAATGGAATTATAAATGTATTATCTATGTTTTATTTTATGTTATAAATTATAATGTCAAGTTATTGTATGTAATCTATTTTCCAAGACTACTAAACTGATCGGTCCTTTGAGACATGATTCCTTGTAATCATGACAATGTATTAAAATAATTAACTGGATCTAGGCTTATGGGGTCGAGGAATTATATTTGGTATCATAGGATGTTTATCAACAACCTTGGAAATAGATTTAGAAAACTGTTATTATGGATCATAACCCTGAGATAGCTTTGAGGATAAGTATAGAAGAACCCCCTAGAATTTTGGTAAAATATGGATTATGTGGATATTCCAAGCAGTATATCCATGTCTAGATACTATATATGGACATGGTTTTTGGAACAGATGTACCATGGTGTAAAAACTCTAACAAGGTGTTCTGAGCTTGACTTGGGGGAACCTGGCATATGACAACATGCCTTACTGAACACCTGGTTTGACACTCCCAAGGTATATGCTTAGGATAATTCATATTTTCTTTACAAACCATTATGAAGGATTTATGAGGAAATATGACCTCAAAGGAACTATATTTATGATTATGGATATATAAAATTTTCAATTTATGTTAATTATTTTACTAGTTTGGAATTGTGAATTATGATTTATAACCTAATCTAGTGTATTCCATTGTTTAGAAATGGCGCCAAGTGAAAGAAATGGAAATCAAATCAATGCAGGTAATCTATGTAGGGATTTCTCTCCTATGAAAGATAATTATAGTGAAGCTGGTGACACAACTAGTACTGAAAAAATTATAACCATAATGGGATAGTTGACTCATGTTATGAATAATAACCTTACCCGTATGGAGAATCCTGATCTAAAACGAGGAGGATCAAAGTTAGACTGATTCATGAGACAAAAACCTCCAACATTCAATGGTACTACAGATCATTTTGTAGCTGAGTAGTGGATAAGTTCCTTAGAGAAAATACTTCTTGCTTTGGAGAGTAACAAAAGATAAAAATTTGTTATGGCGGTCTATCATCTTTCAGGAGATGCAGATCAATGGTGGTCATTGATTCAAAACACAAAGGATGATGATGAAGAAGGAAATATGTAATTGATGGAGTTTAAAGGACATTTCCTAGATAAATAATTTCCTCGTGAACAATGAACTAATATCGAAAGGAAATTTATGAGTCTGAGAAAAAAAAAGAGGATGAGAATGTTGCAAAGTATGTGGCTAACTTCACGGGGTCAGCAAGGCATGATACAGACTACATACATAACCCAAGAAGTAATATTATTCAATTATTTTATGGTTTAAAACCTTTCCTCTAACATGCATTGGTCTCACAATCTTTTTCATCATACGAAGATATAGTCTTGAGTTCTATCAAGACAGAAAAGGAATTATCTAAGTCTTATGACATTAAAGTAAATCAAGATAAGAAGAGAAAAGGGGAGAAAGAGATAGATTAAGGGAAAGGGGGAAAGAATAATTTTCCCTAATGTGATAATTGTGGGAAGAAACACCCTAGTACTTTCCTAAAAGGAATGAGAGTTTGTTAAAAATGTAGAGAAAATGCCACCAAGATTGTGATTGTAAGGGGAAGAAAGAGGTTGTCAATGTTCAATGCTACAATTGCAAAGAAATAGGACGTTTTGCAAATGATTTTCCAAAGCATCAATGAAATATAACTCAGAAAAATCACATGGATCATGGTCAATCTTATGTTGTTACTATAGTCGAAGTGGAATAATTATTGTATTTGGGTTTTTTGGAATCAAAAATTATATTCTAGTTATAAGAAGAATGTGATATATATAAGGATTTTACTACAGTACTTTTTGTTTTCATTAATGTTTTAATATGATGAAGGTAATAATAAATTTATTATGTGACAATAAGAGATACATTATGTTGTTTGGGGGATATGATGTTACAATTGATTTTGGAAATTTAGATAACTTTTAAAAAGAAACTGGACAGAATTATTTTAGATAACTATAAAGGTTGGGATGAATTGAGTTGAAATTTGGATAGTATTGTTTAAGTTTAAATCATTTATTATGATTATTTTTTGAATATTATAATACTATAGTTTTTGAAAAAGGACAACCTACAGGTCGGTTGATAACTCGTCATGTCAGAAAAAGATGCGTGAATTAAACCCACAATCGAAGTGAGAAAAGGCTTTATCACCTACCACTATCCTACAAAAATTCCTTGGTTATTATAAAAAAGTTTTTTTCATTTAAATGGTATATTTTTATATTTGTAACCTTATACTATTGAGATAAAAAAATATTTTTGAGTTTTATCTTTTGATGAGAAATATGATTTTGTGGTAGGAATTAGTTAAAGGATGAAACTATACATATTAATTAATAATGATATTATTCTAAGAAGTAAATTAATTATAAAATAATAGGGAAAAATCATAAAACAAAAAATGTTTTCCTAGTACATTCTTTTGTGATGAATCAAATGGTCCCTTAGATCATCACAAGTTTATAGCTTTCTAGTTGTTAAATTTATAAAAAAAATATGTTTATCACTCTCCCTCAAAACATGATGGTTATTTTTCTCTTCCATATCCATTTTTTCCTACATGTAACCCTAGTATATGTTATTTCTGGTAACCTTCATACTTACCTATCTTTATTTTAAAATAGAGGTCTCATTAATCCATTTTTTAATGTGGGGTTTTAAATAAGATATTTGGAAATATCAAACCCTTAATTTTCAATCCTGAGTTTAAATTGAGAGGATGTAATTTATTTATATAGGGGATAATTTAACACCCCATGGTTCCACGGTATGCTTCCTTTTTAAATAATTCAATAGTTTGCGATGTACGCAACACCGAGTCCAAGAGCACCACGACCTATCAAAATAGCCATTTAAAAATTAGTTATGAACATTATTAACCACATTTTGAATTATATATATATCCAATGTAATTTTAACACTCATATTTGGTGTTTCTTATACATAATATAAGGACAAATTCAATTTTTCAGATAAAAGAAGTATTTTTCAAAAAATGCAGTTTTTTCCGCCTTTAATGGCGAACCCTTTTTTAAATACTATATTTGAAAATTTTATATATTCAATTTTAGGAAATTAAATTATTATTTATAATAGGGACATATATATTTAGTTTAGATAATTTTTTGTTACTTTTCTAATAACGTTCGTATTTTGATGAATATTGAAAAATACAAAATTTTAATTGAAAACAATTTTTTAAATCGAAATAATTTATAGTGTTAAATTATAAATTTTATTGGTTTTAAAGTATAATTTGATTATATTTTTATCATTTAATATAATTTAGGTCATTTAAAGTAATTTCACATTTAAATTGTACATAAACATGTGTCAATCATTTGAAAGTTTTTACTTCTTAATAACTCATTTTTTGGTTTTGACAATGGGAATTAATTTTAAATTAATTACTACAACTTATATGTTTTGAATTTGGAAAAATTGATTCCATATTTGGAATCATAATTTCTAAATTGTGTAAATAGGTACCTTTTATTTTTGGACATTATGAATGGTAACTTCAGTAATTATTCTTATTTATCATGGTTAAAGGGTAAATCAGGTAAATAAGGGTAAAAATTAATATTATAATAATATAAAAATACCCTAAAACGTTTCATAATCCTATTTTATGAGATTTATTTGACCATGAGCATCCTTAGGAAGAAATTTTGGAATATTAGGACCACTTGGGTGTGACAATGATATATTATAAGAATTAATTTAAAGTAAAGATAATTATAACATAAACATATATATTTTACTAAATAAATTTTAATTTAGGGTTATATAACTGATATCTATGTCAATAAATATTCATTAGAAAGATATAAATATTTCATACATTATCGTATTTGATTTTTAATTTTTAGACATTAAATAATTAAATTTAATTATGACACAATGATGATGCAGCGATTTCTTCATTAATAAAGGATTCAAATAAATGATATTATAAATGTTAAAATAAATTTAATTTGATTATTTTGATGCCATACATGAATTTTTTGGATTATATTGACATATTATATTTTATTTAATGCATTTATATTTAAGGAATAAAGTCTTTATGACTTTAACAAAAATCAATTACTTATAGTGTCAAAATTGACATAAATGAGTTTTAAAAAAATACTATTTTATTAAATGATATAAAAATCCTAAAAATCTATAGTTCGGCCAAATAACTTTCATAGTGATAAAAATGTCATAACTGATCCTCTTTAGGTTCTCTTGTAATTTTATAGTAATGATATTAACCATGTAGTATAAAAATACATGAGGATATGGTAAGAGTTAACTTATTTTACAAAGGGTTAAATCTAAAAGATAAGGTTAATTTGATGAAATAAACATTTATAAAACCAATTAGTTGTGACTATTTATACCCATACTCATCTTAACCTTTAAATAAATCAATTTTTATCGATTTGAAATCGAAAATCATTTTATAATAAATTAATATTTCAATATTTTCCTAAAGTGCCTCGCACCTCCCCTATAAAAAGGAACCTCCCTTTCTCTTTAATTCACACCTCCAAAGCCCTTTGGCTCGGCCAAACCCTACCCAAATCTCCTGAAAACTTACCTAAATTAATCCTAGAGGAAAAAATATGGGCATAAATACAACTTAAGAAGTCTCTTTGTACAAATAAAAAGGAGACACCTGAAGAAGTGGTAATCATTTTATCCCTTATCTCAAAGTTCATTTCCTCTTTTACTTCCTTTTACTAAGTTTTTACCATAATAAAATAATAAATCCAGAATCTAATATATTCTGATATATTTTTAAGATTATGGGACAACCATATTCCTCTTTTTCACATCCTATGAAAAACAATACCACCATGTATCCGTACGTATGAATTACCGTCTCCATGCTGTGGTGTAAATGGTTTTTCATCTATACTTTGTTTTGATGGGTATAATGATGATTAAAAATAAATTAAATAACAAATATAACATTATATTATTTATTTAAAATTCATATTACATAAAAATGCATACCATATAACCATTAAGGATATGATGTCGTCACTCGTGTGTACGTACATATTACCGTCTCCACGACGCGATGAGATTCATTCTCCACTTTAAACATCCAAGAATGATTATAAGAAATATATTATTCCTAATTATGAAACATGTGAAATAATAAGTCTACTAGAATTATATATATTTATGTATGTATGTATGTATGTATGTATGTATGTACATATATGTTATTCAATTACTTTCATTCAATACAATAAGAAAATTGAAACAACGTTCGTGCATACGTATGGAGAGTATGCATCAGTATGAATATATATGATATGTTCCCTAGATGTATTGGTATGTCTCATGAGAAAAACTAGTGTCTTGGCACAAGGCCTTGATATAATATTTGTGAATGGTCTTAGCACAAGGGCTTTACGTAGTAGTTATAATGTTCGGCATTATGCACTCCCTTGTTATGAAATTAGTTACTACATGTGATTATTCAATTAGTATAATATCCATGTTCATGTTTATATGGTAATTTTGAATTTATTTTTTCCATATTATGTAAAAGTTTATGTTTAAAAGGTTTTTTGTTTTTATTATACATCTTTCCTTAAAATTTTATAGCTTATGATGAATTATTTACCCTTACTGAGCATCTCAGTTCACCCCTTTCTTATGTTTTATTTTACCAGGATTATAAGAAGTGTATTGTGATTGATATAAATGGTTAATATAGGGGAATAATGGAGTTCTTAAAGGATTATTTGTGTTGTATTAAATGTTATAAACTGTGATGTTATGTTCTTGTATGTAATCTATTTTCCAAGACTGCTAAATTGATCGGTCCTTCAGGACTTGATTCTTGTAATCATGCCAATGTATTAAAATAATGCATCGTCTCTAGGATTTTGGGGTCGGGGAGTTATATCCACGGTTAGTAAATCCCATACATTATTCATAGACAAGTAATAAGAAACATCCAATGTAGTTTTTAATAATAAACATTTTCATCATTTTCACAAAGTTTCCAAATGGGCCTTTAATCATTTCTCACAAAACAAAAATTCATCATAGATACAAAACCACTTTTCATAAAGGGTTTAAACAAACAATTTACCATTTCAAAATAATTTACGAAATTCCTTTAAAACCTTCAAAATACCCTTTCAAAACAAAACCATTTTTATCAAATGGAAAACATGCCATTCACCGGGAAAACATGCCAAAACAAGCTAACAACCAATACACATTTCTTTATAAAAACCAAAATCACTTGGGAAACGCATACTAGGAATAAAAAAACTTTTTTAAAATAATTATAACACGTTTATAATACAAACCAAGCATTTTATATCACAAATTACTCCCAAAATCCAATCGGGCATTTAATCGAACACTTGGTGTGTGTTATTTACAAAAACAATTCTAGTCAAAACAAAACAAGGCTTAAAACATCATTTTAACACCAAAAAATTTAACCAATGATCAAACATAAATATTTATAAATTAAATAAGGTTTGAAAAGTATGAAACTAATGGTTATTAAATTAAAAATGAAAGTGCATGGGAAATCCTACCTCGGATCCATGGTGCAACGACAACGCACCACTGAAACCACTACATGAGGGTTCAAAAACCCTAAATCTATAAATATAAACCATTAATGATAAGAACCCCAACATAATAAAAGGGAAATAAAAACCCTAGGTCAACATGACCATGGGAGACGAGAAGCCTGAGAAGGAATGAGTGGAGAAGGAAGTAGGAAAAGAGGAGAATAGAAAAGGGAAGGATTTGATGAAGAAATCATGAGGAACCACTAAACTTTGGTGAGAAATTTCTCAAAGAGTGGACCAAAATGAAAGATAATGAAGGGGGATTACCTCTGGTTGATAGCCAACAAGTAGGGATTTAAGTGGGAGGTGGAATCACGTAAATTAGATTTTTAATTAAAATATATTTAGCCTGTAATGGGGTGCATGGTTTTGTAGTATGGTTTTGTAAACCATGCACAAACCGTGCGAATGCTACTGGAAAAATTATAAAACTTTTAAGGTTTATGTTTCATGGTTTGGGAAAAACGTTCCTAAACCATGTTACCTGAGAAATTGGCCAAAACTATCAAATGAAACCCCAAATACTATGGAATCCCACACAATGATCCTTGAATGATTTAAACACAATATAGTGACACTGTGGGTGTCACAAACTCTCCACCATGCAAATTTTTCCCAATAACATTCAAAATAACCATAAATAGGGCTAGAAGAAAACCAAAACCACTGAAACACAAATAATTTTGTTGGACACTCAACCCAAAACTCAACCAAAAGATCCAACATCGAGAAATAATCAAAAATAAATGAAAACTGTGGTTGGGGTGCGACAGATTCATTGAAAACATTAACAAAATATCTAGCCATGGATCTCTTTCTTTGGTTGTATAAAATTGATGAAAATGTTGATATATACAAATCTATCATGCATTCTACATAGGATATCTCATGTTATCATTGATCAGAGAACAAAAATTATGAAAGATAATTAAAAACAACATGTTACTAATTAAATAAATTTAAAATAATATATATTATTTATAAAAATACAATTTAGTGGTTGAACATCTATTCTGACACAACAATGGGAACCTGATATCATGACACTCATGGAATAGAAAAATAATTTTGTAAAATCACACAAGCTTTACCAATTTCTAAATATGAAAATATTTGTAATTAAGAAAAATAATTGGAATATTATTACTAAAACTAATACAAAAAAATAATATAAAATAAATACCTTAAACAATTCAACATTCCTCTATAAGTGATGATCATAATTAAGATATGGGTATCCTTTTATAATAGGGTCTTTAATCATCAATCTAGAAAGGTCGTGCTCCCTTCCAACATATGGTTTTGTAGAAACATCTTGTGGGTCAGATGAATTAGGCTCGTAATTGGGAAGTCTGGCATCTGTTAGAGAGAATAATAGATTTTCAAGACTATCTCTAACCATCTAAAACAAAAAAATATAACCAGTAAAAAATTATTAATAAAAATATCATATATAAAAAACTAATAAATACCATAATATAATAATTATCTTTTCTAGAAATAATTATTAATAAAGATATAAAATATAAAAAAATAATAAATACTAGAATATATTAATTACCGACAAATAAATACCATTATATAAAGATCTTACCTATAAATAATTTTTAATACTGATATCAGATATAAAAAACTAATAAAAATCAAGAAGACTATAATAGTCTTTTCTATAAATAATTATTAATACATATATCAAATATAAAAAACTACAAAATATCAACATCATTAAAGAAACAAAATTGATCTTTGGTACTATCTCCAATAATCTAAAACAATCAATCGTACCTATAAGTAATTTTTTATACATATATAAAAGAGAAAAATCTAAAAAATACCTAAATATAATACATCATTCATCATGTTCACCCCCATCTTCATCGATGACAATGTCTTCGTCTTCTTCTTCAATATCATTAACTTCCATAATACTTTCATTTTCATTATCCCTTAGTACTTCATCAACATTATCAATATCATCATCCTTTAACTGGGAGGATTCATCATCGATATTTATATCTCACCAAGTAATAGATGTATTTTTGGATGTTTCGTGAAAATTTTAAATATGTTTCACTTCTATAGAACCATTTTTGTTTTAAAGAAATTAACCTTCATGAGATTTCATTTTTCTTACACTCCACTAGTTATTTAAATATCTCAAAATAGTATAGTAATTTTCATGATAAAATTGATGTTTTTGATGTACCGACAAAAATGGGTAATTTGAGGCAATAAGACTTTTACATTTAATTTCAAAGACCTTATGTCATGGAAGAAATCATGACCATCAATCAAAAACAAAACAATAATATTTAGACATTGTTATATAATTTGGTCCTAGATAACATAGCCCAATTATGTCATCTAGCATGCTATAAAACTCAACTTCACTTTCTTTATAAAGTAATCCTTTCAAACAAAAACCACTATTCATTGATTTCTTTGATTCACCATATATGATTTTATGAAATCAAAATCCATTAAACACATACCCATTATAATATTTTAACAATTACAATGGATTGTTTTTTAGTACACATAATTGACTATCACTTTTACTTTCATGTTTTGTTTCCTATAAATAATAAAATTTATTCATAACAAATATCATTAAAAAATTGATTTAATGTTCTATCATAAAAAATCAAAATACTAGTATTTAAAACCAATATAAAGAATTTTGTTTTTTATGTTATTCAAGAGTAGTGGGGGTAATATGTATTTTTATTTTTTTATATGGCCATAATATAGTCTAAAAAATAGAGTAAATAAATTTAACTATTAAAAAATATAAAAATGATACAAATTAGTACTTACTGCAAAAATTGTCTCATTCCTACACAATTTATTTGAACATATGTATGATACTTGTGCAGTTGTTCATCTGAAAGTCATCGTTCATGATAACCAAGAAAATAAAGCTTATGATGATTAAAAATTTACAACTGATGGTATGGGAAATCATCAACATTTTCTTGTTATAACTCATGTGATTACGCTTTGAAGGATGTTCAGATTGAAAATAATAAGATTAAAATTTTGAAATTTCCTCCTATAAGTACGCTTCTTAAATTGACCTTTCAACTAATGATTTGTTAAGTACATTATTCTTTAAATTTTTCATACATCTCTCAAATAGTTGCATCTATCAAAATTGTACCGGCCCACTACATTTATATTCATATAGAAAATTCAATATTAAATGCTCTATTGAGTCAATGAAGGTTGGAGGGAATATTTTATCTAATTTAAATAAAATTAAAAAATGGTCAACGTGACCTAGATTGAAGAATTCAACATCCCAATAAGACCAACAGTCATTAGTCTTTCCATTGTGACATGGAATTCATGACTTCTTTACATGGTAATATGTATATTTCTAATAAAAAGTGACAAATTATAAGAATAACTATGTGGTAACCACAAATATCTAATCCATTATCATAATAACAAATAAATTTCTTTATAAAGTGTGTATGCTGATTTTGGATTCATTAAATTGTGTGATCTTTCATATTTAAATAATTCAAGTTTAGGATGATTGCAAATTTGGACATGATATAATAGTACCTTTACATTATCTTTGGCCTTACTGGGTGTGTCCAACATGGCATAGAATGTGTTATCAAAAAAATATTCTCAATATACATTTCATATAACATGTGATGAGCCAAAAAATTAGAGCAATATGAAAGGTCCCAAAAAATACTATAGTTTATCAAATTATGACCTCTCCCAAAAGCATATATTGTTTCTCATTTATAATTGGTCCAAATGTAATAGGAGTTAATGAAGAGATGATAAATTTTACTTGAATACCTGAGAGCATAGTTGGAGGTTTTTCACTTTCAATTATACCTTTTGTAACATTATTTATATTCCTTTAAAAAAGGTGATCCTTAGGAAATAATATATGATGACTGCCAAAATAAGTTTTCATTCTTCCATTAACAAGAATAAATGCTTTTTTTCAGCTACGTAGTACACAAATGATTTTAAATCATGTATACTCTATCCATATAACATACCATACAATGGAAATTCACTAATTATCCACATTAATGCAACCTTCAGTGTAAAATTCTGATCTGAAACTATATCATATGTAGCCACACTCTCTTCTATAATGAAATTAACTCATCAATTAGTGTCTTTAAATAAACATTGATTTTATTCTCCAGATGTCATCGGATTAATAGCACCAAATATATATATATATATATATGTATATATATGGTACCTTCATCATTATCTTAGGAGTTAAATTGTACAAAGTTAAGAAAGCATACCAATAAGAATATTGAATGTCGTAAGTACTAAATGGATAAAACCGTCAATAAAAAGACCCAACTATTTTTTAAAGGTTCTAATGAAAAAGAAGGATTCTATTGATCAAATTGCTCCCACGAATCACTATCACAGGGATGATTTATGATTTTACTAATGGAAATATTTTATTTATTCTATTTCATTAATATAGCTATTTTGCGAGACATAAATAGACATTATAAATAGGATGTAATCGGATGATACCTCAACTATTTCATAGGGAATTTGTACATTAGTTATTTTTCATATTTATACCTTGATTATCCACATGTTGGAAAATTGGCTAATGATTCATAATCACAATAATATAGGATATTGTAATTTGAACATGCATAGATATTATGATAAATAAGACCCAAATTATGGACTATCTTATTAATTTTATAGAAACATGTAGGTAATTTATTGCAATGAGATATAAATTACACTGAATTATATAGGGATGTTGACTCCCTTGTGTTCACTTAGGGTTTTCTTCACTTCCCTAACATAGGTCTAAAATCTTTACCCTCCACTCTCCATCTAGTCTGCCTTAGTCTAGGAATTGTTGGAAGATGTTTGGAGGAGTGCTCGATATATTTTCTTCAACACTGGTTCCTACTCTATTATCTGTATTGTGGTATATTTCTCATCTTCACTAAGATTTTTTTACTACATCTCCCCTTTTGTGAGATCTTCCCCAGTTTTCTCCAATTTTGAAGTGTTTGTGGTGGTGAATTCATCGCTGGTTGTGTAGAGAGGATCAGTGTGTGGCCTTTTATTTTAGTTTGGTCCTTCCAAATCTGGTCTTTTTCACTGTGATTTTAGCATTTTTAGCCTCAGAGGTGAGGATGTTATATGGTCACTGACATTATGGGTTTCTCGGGACCTAGGGTGCGGTAATGGATTTGGTTTGATGAGGGTCGATGGGATTTGGATGGTTGAAAATTAGGGATCCCATAGGTGCTTAGATGTGGGGATGGGTGTGTGTTGGTTCTCATCAGCAGATAATATTCATTGTTATTATTTCTTTTCAGATCGACGATGATGCTCTAATTGCTATTGTTTGGGTTTTTAGGAATTTTTCTACTGATTTCTGTTCTATTTATTGGGATTGTTGGATCATTGGGTTTTTTTATGTCTTTGCGAGCATTGGTTCTTATCTTGTCTCATTTGGTGTGGTATAGATTCTTGAAAGTGTCACTAGGTGGGATACCTCTAAGGAGGGATGGGTGTAATGATACCCATCGATGGCCATTTGTCTTCCTTTTATTATACAGATGGGCACTCTTCTATTTAAATTTCTCTCAGTTCTTTTAATATAGTTTTTTGTCGCATCAGGTTGACAGAGTGGTGGGTTCCTTGCTTCTTTTTTGGGTGGGTATCTTGTTTGATAGATATGTGTGAAGAAACCTATCTTTCAGATCTCCACTACCTTTTCAGTGTGGGTTAGAGGGGTGCTCTTCCATGTTGTGCTGACCAGCATGACACATCTTCTTGGTAGGGGGATAAACATCTCCTTCGATGGTTTCTTCTGTGGTAGTGTGTGTTGGGGGCGTGCGATAAGACTTTTTCTGATGATTGGCCTGGCATTTTCTTTCCTTCAACTCTTCAAAACCATATATGGACCTTCAGGTCATGTTTCTTAAAGGTGATTATGTCTCTGTGTCTTGTATGGGTTCCCTCTTCACCCATTTCTTAAAAGGGGTTTTTTATATTTAATAAATAGGGTATTTCCCTCAACTTGTTAAAAAAATATATTTACATCAGGAAACAACAATTTAACCAAAGAAAATATTTTATAAAAAACAAATTTACATTCAAAAATATGTTTTAATAGCCATAAATTTTGTAACAACATCAATTTCTCTTATCTATCATCCTAGATATAAGGCCCCCTTAGAATATTTCAACAGGTTGTAAAATCAAGATTTTTTTGATTCAGAATTAGGAATATCATTCTGAGTTTTTATTTCATGAATAAATGGGCCAACAACTTCTTGTACTAAATTATGAAATGATGGATCCAGAACCAAATAATTTTTATTTTCTACTAAATTTTGTTCACCATGATGATACCAAATAATATAATATTTCCAAAAACCAAAGCGCACTATATGAATTCCAACATTTTTAAACATTTCAAATCTTCTAAGATCACGTTTCTTATATGGAAATTAATTATTATTTCAAAAAAAATATGAATTTGAAAATACAAATGATATAAATGTTTCAACACCCTCAATATAGACATGATTTATAATAGATCCGTTAGGATTTTTTACGATGATTTATCAAATCATGATCACTAAGTAGAAATTGGTGTCTACTTCATGAGTCCACAGTTATCGAAAAAACAATATATATAAGAATAATTACTACTCATTATGACTAATTGAAATTTATTATAAATTTTTTTCTAATTATTAACAATATTTATTAATTTTTACAAATAGATACATGAATTTAGTAAGTAATACTCACTATTTATTAATCATAACTAATTATTTTATAAATATTACTAATTTTTTAATAATTATTAGTATTTTATATATTTTTTATAATTA
This sequence comes from Viscum album, assembly GCA_963277665.1. Taxonomy (NCBI): domain Eukaryota; kingdom Viridiplantae; phylum Streptophyta; class Magnoliopsida; order Santalales; family Viscaceae; genus Viscum; species Viscum album. The sequence goes on from OY728136.1 coordinate 2,095,598,946, forward strand.
ATTACAAATTATCAGAATTCACTCATATTTACAAATTATTAATAATATGTATTAATCAATACTAATATTTATTAATTATTACTAATATTGAGTAATTATTTATTAATTAATACAAATTGTTTAATAATTATTACTAATTATTTTAATTATTACCACATTTTACAATTTATTTTGAATTTTTCATAATTTTTAGTATTTTTTATATTTTTTAACAAGGTATGAAAAAATTTCCAAATTATAAAAAATATTTACTAATTATTACTAATTAATATAATTATTTATTAATTAATATTTATTAATTATTAATTATCACTAAATTTTTAATAAATATTTCTAATTTTTAATAATTACTAAGATTTCATTTTTTATAATTTATTACAAATTAACATAATTTACTCATATTCACAAACTATTAACAATTTTTAGTAATTAATACTAATTATTACTAATATTGACTAATTATTTATTAATTAATAAAAAATATTTAATGATTATTACTAATTATTTTAATTATTATTATATTTTACTAATTATTGTAAATTTTTAATAATTTTAAGTATTTTTTATATATTTCTACATGGTATTTCTAAATTTATACTAATTTTTACAAATATTTATTAAATTTTACTAATTGATATAATTATTTATTAAGGAATACTAATTATTTATTAATTATAACTAAATTTTTAATAAATATAAATGATTTTTAATAATTATTAGTATTTCATATTTTTCACAATTTGTTAAAAATTATCATAATTTACTCATATTAATAATTTATTATTATTTTTTAGTAATTAGTACTAATATTTAATATTTATTACTAATATTGACTAATTATTTATTAATTAATACAAATTATTTAACGATTTTTACAAATTATTTTAATTATTACTGCATTTTTACTAACTATTGTGAAATTTTAATAATTTTTTGTATTTTTTATATTTTTTTACACGGTATTACAAAAATTTTACTAATTATTGCAAAAATTTATTAATTTTTACTAATTCATACAATTATTTATTAAGTATTAATAGTTATTTATTAATTATAAATGAATTTTTAGTAAATATTAGTAATTTTTAATAATTATTAGAATTATATATATATATATATATATATATTACAATTTATTACAAATTATTGTAATTTACTGATATTTAAAAATTATTAATAATATTTAGCAATTAATACTAACATTTACTAATTATTAATAATATTGAATAATTATTTATTAATTATTAAAAATTATTTAATAATTATCGCTAATCATTTTAATTAATACATCATTTTTACTAATTATTGTGAATTTTTAATAATTGTTAGTATTTTTTACATTTTTTAAGGGTATTACAAAAATTATACTAATTAATAATAACTAAATTTTTAATGAATATTACTTATTTTTAATAATTAATATTTATTTATATATATTTATTACAAATTATCATAATTTACTAATATTTACTAATTATTACTAATAATGTCTACTTATTTATTAATTATTATAGATAATTTAATAATTAATACTATATTTTTTATAATTATTGTGAATTTTTAATAACTTTTACAAGTAATTAAAAAAATTACTAATTATTACATATATTTATTATCTAATACTAATTATTTATTTATTATAAATAAAATTTTAATAAATATTACTAAGAAGTTATAACTGAACTCAAACTTGAGAAAAATGAAATAACGCAATATTATTAACCTAATATCATTAATGGATGATATATAACATTAAAATAAATAATACAACAAATAAGCATGAACATGTAGTTCAAATATTACATATATATCATGTTTTCTCATAATTCAAACATAAAAAATCATGTAAGGAAACATATCAATCAATCATATGGTGTCACCACTTTCGAATGATATAATCATAAATCCGTAATTATTCACATCTCAAAATATATCCAAGATCAAATATGCAATAATAATATGAGGATCAAATAAACATATACGTTATGTTAACGAATCATTTAAAAAAATCCAAATAAGCGGTTAATTTTAATACAATCGTAAAAAATAAAGAAACTACCATTCAAAAAAAATGAACCATATTTTGATTTAAAATATCTATTAAACACAAAATAAATAAATATAAACACCCAAATAGGAAAATCTATTAAATCTAAACATTAAACATTGGTCAAATGTCCTTAAATCAATTGGAATCATCCTATGCAAATCCAAAATGCATCGTCTTCGATGGTGGACATCCAAATAAGAAAGAATATACCTACAGTAACCATAAATACCAAATAAACCATAAAAATTGAGTAAATTTTTTAACATGGGGTTTGACCAAAACAATATCTACGATATTGACTGGGAACCACAAAAAGAATAAAGGAGAAGATAATAGTAGTTTGTAGTTGAGGGATTCGAAACTAAATCTGTAAGAAATCAGGTGCGATGGATGATTTTGGGGTGGGTTATTTGAGGGTGACATGATGGGAACTGGCAATGAAAAGGTGAATGAAATCAAGGGTGGAGGGAAGGAGAAAGGATTCATGTTATTTTAATTAAAGTTTATTTGTGATGGGTTAATAGTGAAGGATTGTCCACCACTAAAAATTATTATATAGAAAATTTTTCAATGGATAATAATGTGTGTCGGTTTTAATATTTCCATGATGCCTAATAGTGATGGATAATATAGTTTGTCGCTATTAGCCATCTCAAATAAAGATATTTGTGATGGAAAATAGTATCTACTACAATAAGGTGTACATTATCGATTAGTTGTGATGGATAGACATCCATCATAAGTGTCCACTTTTATAGTAGTGTGACTACATGCCATGTGTATCCCTATATACCAAGAATGATGCATGCAAACACATCTTGCCTCCACAGGACAACATACAAATGTCTAATAACTAGCCTCTTTCTAAAAAACCAAGTTCTAGAAATCAATAACTCATAAATCATAATCTCAAACCGCATGTGAGTCATACGAGGTGAAAATCATTTAATTATAACATCACATGTCATGAACAAAAATCAAAATCCCTTGGTAACTCAGAAATACTACTGGAACATGTGTTCATGGTGCACTATCCCAATACCCATCACAAGGCCCGACACATTCCTATATCTTCTAGCTACCACACCCCAAATAGCATGATAAATAAAAACAAACCCCTGATATTGCTTTGTAACACCCCGGTCTAGCTCACTATGAATAGTAATCAAAATGGTTACACTATGTGACCTCAGGAATACCTCCTCATACTCTAGATGTTACCAACTAGAATCAAGGGGTTTAAGTTGTTACTATGAGGAGACTATACCCCCTGGATTCAAATAGTCAATCATAAGTAAATTACCAACCATCATACACATTAGAGTACATAGAAAATAAAATTAATCTAAACATACTATAATAAATAGAATGATAACATAATGGAATACAATACTGATTTCCCATTGGGGCAATCACATGAATAGAAAGACAACATAAATAAAATACAAGGGATTCACTACAACTCCAAGTCATACGTCATTCCTATCTCTAGACTCCATGCTATCTCACCCAAATATTACATCTCAAGCCTTGGACTAACCTATATCTGCAACCAAGTGAGATTCTTCTTGGGTACCCAAGCACAGTGGTAGCCCAAGCGGGGTGTGAGTACATAACTTAGTAGGGTAACCCCAACATGGTCCCATACATAGCAATGTAGTGATATATTCACATTACATGCTCGAAAAAAATAAATAAACTGTTGAAAAATAAATAAAGTAAACAACCAATAATACCTACTTCATTCAGTGTCAGAATGTCTGTGATCACATCATGTGGACTATTCCAACCCATGTACCATGTACCATATCATTGTTAATCCTTAGGTCTGAGACCCTGATCGACCACACCTCCTTCATCCAGTGTCGGGGTGTCTTTAAGTAAGTCGTGATGACCATGCCAACCAAAATAATAGACACAGGTCACCCTGATATACATATCAAGTCTCACGAACCTCCCCTATGAGAGTTTTCTTAGTCATGGAATAAACCCATAAGTATTAAAAACCAAGGAAATTGTCCTAAAAATATCTATCCAGGTATATCGGATCAAACCCAGCTCTATATTCATGGAAGCATCACCATATCAATACAGACCTCCATTGCGGGATTTTTCTCATCCATGTATCATAGACCTCCCCTATAATAGTTTTCTGACCCCAAAGTAACATATACCGCCCTTTCATGAGTTGTCTCAACCAGTGTCAACATATAATAAAAAACTACCCCTTGGGCATTTTCCAAACATAAATAAAATACCATCTAGATGTGTGTTTTCCCAAACATCACAACACCACCCATTAGCATAAAGCATATGACATCTAATATAAGAGAGAAACTAGGTCTGGCTGAGTTCCTACACCCTTCATCACAATTCATATCCAATAACACCCTCTCACTAGGGTCAATATATTATTAGTGTACCCACTAGGGTCCTTGGTCTCGATCAAGTCTCAAGCCATCACCCATCTCACAGAGGTCATCACACTCCTCAATAATGCCAAAAACATATTCAGCCTCCAGGTACGGATAAGTAATACCTTCCAATAGATAGATTATATCACATATCAAAACCCAAGTCATAACTAATTCTTTCCTAACACCCGACCTATCATCAACTACACAAGGCATACCCATATAGTGTCCACATATCAAGGGGGAGGGACACTCATCCTAGGTCCAATTCAATGGTCCAAAGGGCTCCAAGGTAACACTTGGTTCATATACATCATAGGTATAAACCCTCTCTCTAGGAAACTGAACTTATCTTGACATGTCTCAAGGATTTACTACATGAGGGCCACTAAGTCACACTCACTCCAATCACACTCGTCGATGGGTTTGGATTCCATTATCGTACAAGTTCATAAACAATTCTTGTCCATCAATGGTTGAGCAATTCAACCTGGAGCCAGGTACCCCTATGGAATTGGTAATCTATGCATCCCAACCAATTATTTCATTTAAGATAAACATTTTATTAAATTAAGTACATCACCCTTAGTGATGAGACTGCATAACACATTCAACATAAAAACATGCGTAAACAACATTGGGAATGTATGAAAATACACCCACCTCCTTGAAGCTTTTAGAATTTCTCTATATAGCCTCACTTAAGCTCTCCTTAACTCAAATAGTCACTACATGAATTTATATAACCTAACCCACACCAAGTCATTTCAATTAATTAATTATAAGTAATTATAATTAATTAAAATATTATTCAAAAATATGCATAAAACCTAAATTCTCATCAGGTGCCTGATGCTCGCCCGAATGGTGGAAAACCACATGTGAATGGTCTATGTCATTCCCTTGATATCACTATAAGAAAAATCCCTATCATGTAATGCAAAAAAAAATACCATTTGGAATCAATTTAATTAAAAACACTCAATAAATATTATTGTGCAACATACCTTCATAAAATTGGCATGCAACGGCTTGAAAATGTCATCCTCATATACCCCTATTGTAAATAGGATTAAATCCCCTCGATGCTCAGTCGATTCCACCATGATATGGTGGAATCATAATCAAATCCCCATCCAGATTAAATAAAAAATAGGAAAAAATTAAGGGAGGTAATGTTGATATGACTATAGTCAAGGAATTACCTTGTAATGCCATAAAAAGTCACCAAGAACACCCCTTGGTCAAGGGGAAAAGGGGAAAGGGGGATCATCCCATGGTCTACATTAGAAAAGAATGGTAAAAAAGAAGGGGTTACCCCCTCTTAACTTCATGGGTTAGAATTTTCATTCATGCCTCTTTAAAACCCACTAGTAAGCTAGTTACCACATAGATATTTTAGGTGCCAGTGCCCAGGCCACCTGTATGCACACACCTAACCATATCCATGCAATAGTGTAGAGGAATAATAAAATACATCATCATTTTGAGTAAAACCATGCATGCAATAAAACATTAGAGAATACATCAGAGTATAAAAAATTAATGTAACACATAATGTGGAAAAATACATTCTCAATGATAAATGAAGTCTCAACCTAACAATAACTATAATAAAGAAAAACTGAGGGATATCGGCTCCTAATCCCCATGTCTAACCACCGTACATGGTATATGCACCTGAGTATCACTATGTTCCACCGATTTCTCTACCAAACTGTCTGATGTCTTCAAAAGATACGACACATTCAATAAAATACCATGAACGGGTGAGTAAATACATACCCAATAGGACACCATGAAAACCAAAAAAGGGGCAATAGAAAGATACAGTAAAGCTCAGATCAACCCATAAGAAGAGGGAAACAAAACCCATCTTAGAAATATATGATCAAAAGAAACCCAAATGAGAGAGAAAGGGAATCTCAGTCTCACATACCAAATGAAGATGATGAGTATTCCTATAACTCTAAAGGTCCAACACTGATGCCCAATATTTTTTGTGACTATCTGAGAAAGCCATGTGTAGGACCCACACCTTGCCACTAATCCACAGCTCGAGGGATAATAATAGACAATAGATTAATTGTGCCTTAGTATGATAAGGGTTTGTACTAAATATATAGAGGGACCATACCCTGTGTGATAGGGGTTCCACTTAGTGAATAAAGGACCCACACCCTAGTATGATATGGGGTGTCACTCAGAAGGCAAAGGACCTACACCCTTGTCTATCAGGGGTGTTCCTCTCAGTGGATGGAGGACCCACACCCTAGTATGATAGGAGGTTCCACTCAGTAGGTAGAGAAGAACACAGAATACCCACTCCCTGGTTCATTAGGGGGTTTCCAACCCCATCATCTCTCAAATGATCCCACCCAATCACCAATATCAATCACGCATTTCCTGAAGAAGTATCACACTCGTACTACCTCACGTCATTTCTTAAAATCCACTACAAAGGCAAACATCACACCCTAAATGGAAAATTGATTAGGATATGCTACATGTGGGCCAAAATCTAAGTCTATAAGAAGTAGGTACATAAGTTGGAAAATCTCAAGAAAAGTACATGGTGCGTACCCAGGGTCACATAGTGTGTGACCTCACTAGGACTCTTGGTCGTGTCCTCACCAACACATGTCTTGGCTAGCCATGCAGTACTGCACTGTGTGTAAGGTTATTATACATCAAGTATCATCCACCTAGGTCCATCCCATGTTCTCATGGATATTCATGTGTACTCCATGTCATGCTCATGTACCCGATCATGCGCGGGTACTAGGTAATTCTTATGTACTCTTGGGTATGCCTGTGTACTTCCAGAGTACAATGTGTGTCTTCCCACATGGGATACTGTGCATGTGCATCTATTACATGTCCTGGATGCCTAGGTAGGGTCACATTTATTGTGAGACTAGACACATGGCATGTGATCCCTAACTCAAATTAAAACCCTTGTTATCGTAGGGACCCAGACTACATAGTGTGTGTTCCTATGAGGTACACAACGTGTAGTTAGGAAATATATAGAATCCCACATTCCTCTATTAGGATCCTAGATCCATATTCTCCTCCATAAATCTCTTTGTATGACCACCCAAAATATAAGGGGTTCATCTCTGACTATCGATTACCAACTTTCGGTGGTCGAAAATCAGAAATATGATGGTTTGTTGTTGAGTCATCACGTCTCCTATGGGTGATGATAAAAAACTCAGCTCCAATCCACATCACCATCTCCCATATCCATGGATCCATCCCAATCATCCCACAAATCACCATCTCATGCATTTTTTACACAACTACCATGAATCTAATAGTTCGATCATGCTCGAACCCACCTTGGCAATGTCGAACTATGACCCCATGGTCCAATGATGATGAATGTGAAGAACTATTGGGATAAATGCATATAAAAAAGTTGAATCCTTCATTGTCCAAGAGTTCATGGTTAATGATAATGTAAATAGGATATCCATGGGTATTATTAAGGGAAAATTATTTATCAAATTAAAAAATAACCAATAAATTTTGAGGATCATGCAAGGAATAATAAAATCATATATCAAGAATAACATATGAAAATTCATGTTCAATATTTGAATCAGAAGTGCAGAAACCAAAAATGATGATTTATACCTTGATTTAGGATCGATCATTTGTGAATATTTTGTTTTCTAGCAATTCATAAGACCCACTACATTTACTACCTCTTGATCCACCTCAATTTGATCACTGTTTTTCATTCTCTGATCTCGATCTACCAATGAAGAGAACCTAAACCTCCTCTCTAAAGCTCCCATGTTTATGAATCTAACCCTGGTGAAATTTCATAATGAAATATTTATATATTTTTTATTTTAGGTCACTTACAATAAAAAATAATTATTTATTTTAATTAAACATACCCTCTAATAGCGGCTCAATCGGACGTCTATCGTCGATGGACCATAGGTCATGCTTAGGGTAAACCTCAAATTATAGATTCAACTTTGGTTTTGTATTTCCCATATGAGATCCCAAACAATAGGAAACTTAATAAACATAAATGATGTGTTTTAATACATTATAATATATTAATATTTTTAATATATCATTTCCAAGTCTTTCTGGGGATCAGAATCTCATGCTAACTCAACATATATCTCTAAAAATACTCCTTAATATATTCCAAATTCATAAAAGGGAAAAACCAAGTCGCTATATTCTCTCGTCCTTCAAGAATTTTTACCTTAAAAATGTACAATAAAAACAAAAAGGTGTGGGGTAATTAGTCTACATCAATATTTATTACTCCCAAGATCTCTCATGCACACTCTCATGCTACCAAATCACATAAACCAAAGAAATGGTCCATCCTCATAGTATCCTCTATTTTGGATCCTCAATTTCCACTAAATACTCTACAAAGGCATCTCTGTCCTCAATGTTTATCTCACCCCAGTTAATAATGTATGTCGAATCATGCACATATTTTCTCATTTGTGACACATGGAAGTGTCCTTTCACCTAGTCCAACTATAGTGGTAGGTATAGGTGGTAAGAAACCTCTCCAACCCTCAATAGGATCTTTAATGGTCTAACTAACCTTGAGAATAGCATGCCTCCCTAAAAAAATCTATACAATCCTCATCATGGGGAGACTCAAGAAAACATAAAGTCCATAATCAAACTCTAAGGGCCTAGGACATTGGTCTTTGTAAGATTTCTGTTTACTCTGGGTTTTCCTCATATGTTTGCAGATCACATGAACCTTATTTGATGTTTCCTTCACTATCTATTCCAAAACAAGAGATGCCTTTCCAATCTTAGTTCATCATAAGGGTGACTTATAGGGTCTCCCATATATAGCCTCAAAATGCTTAATAATGATCATATAGTGATAGCTATTTTTATATACAAACTCTATCAATGGAAAGTGATCCTCCCAGCTCTTATTGAATTTCAACACATAGTCCTTTAATATTTCCTCTAATACCTAGATAGATTGCTTCATCTGCTCATCCGTATGGGGGTGAAACAATGTACTCATCCTCAATTGGGTCCTAAATTCCTCCTTAATGACTCTTTTTAATTGTGATGTGAACCATGTATCATAGTTGGAGACATTCATAAATGTTATCCCATGAAGCTAGATGATATCACATGCATAAAACTACTACAAAATCTCTACTGAACTCTACTCATAAATTGAAAGGAATTGTGTTGAATTCATAAGTAATTCAATGATCACCCATATTGCATCGTGATCTCTCATTATCTGTGGTAGCTCTATCATGAAGTCCATGGATATGCCATCCCATTTCCACTTCAGGATCTCAAGAGGATATGTCAAACATTCCAGAACCTAGTGCTCATCATTCACCTGCTGACATGTGAGATACCAAGAGACAAAATCAGTTATGTCCCACCTCATTCCAGCCCACTAAAATACAGATAATGTTCCTTGTAAAAATTCTTCACTCCATGATGTATATCCTAGGGGAAGTGTGAAAATCCCACATCACCTCTCAATGAAACATGACTGAAATCACCATCCATCCCTAGAAAAGGATGATGTTCTCCCCTCCTTCAAAAAATCCATTCATTGAATCTCTTAAGAATATTTGGTCACACATAACCACACTATCGATGTATCCCAATTCAGTCTCTCACACACACTGAATAACAATATGATTCACCACCATCAATTGAAGAAAATTTTCACCCCTATCCTCTACTGAGGTAAGCTACAAAGAAGTCAACTGCTCATACACCTCCACCAGCAAAAGTGAATGGTACTTTCTACTAAGGTCATCTTCGACCGCATTTCCCTTACCAATAGTATAGAATATCTCAAAGACATAGTCCTATTATAAATCTAACCAATTCCATTATCTTATTTTAAGGTCTCTTTTCATAAATATATACCTAAGACTCCAATGTTCTAATTATACAACAAATTGATCTCCCAAAAGATAGTTTCTTCACATATTTAGAGTGAAGACTATCACTACCAACTCCAGGTCATGAGTCATGTAGTTTTTATCTTAGGGTATCAATTACCTCAACCCATAAGTGATCACTTCCTTTCTATGCATCAACACATGCCCAAGACTAGCTCTAAAGGCATCACAAAACAATATGTACTCTATGCCCTACTCTGGTAGTCTCTATATAGAAGCACTGGTCAACCACATCATCAATTGATCGAAGGGTCCATGAAACTACTCAGTCCAGATAAACAGATTCATTTTCTATGTCAAGGTGTTCAAATGGACTGTTATTCTAGAAAATTTAGTCATAAACCTCATGTGTTTCCCCATTAGGCTAATAAAACTTTGCACCTCTGACACGCCCTTGGGTGGATTCCAAGAAATAACTACATCAATATTCATCAGTTCCATAGTTAAACCATGATCAGAAATAACATGTCTCAAAATGTGAACATCGTGGATCCAAAACTGACACTTTGATATCTTACCAAAAAATTTGTTCTCTCATATTAAGTCTAGGACCAATCCAAAATTCTATGCATGCTCCTCCTCTAATAAAGAGTAAATGGGTATTTCATCAATGAAGATAAGAACAAATAATTCCAAGTATGTCTAAAATATCTGATTCATTAGAGCCATAAACAACATAGAGGGATATTTCACACCTAATGGAATCATCAAGAATTCCTAGTGTCCATAGAAACATTATAATTTCATCATCAGAATTTCAGGCATATGAACCCTCGACTAGTTGTAGTACGACCTGATATCGATATTTGAGAAATAACTCGCTCCTCACAACTAGTCAAAGAGGTAATCAATTATTGGCAAAGGTACTTGTTCTTTATCATTACATAGTTCAGAAACTGATAATAAACACAAAGCCTCAATCACCCATCCTTCTTTTTCATTAACAATACCAGATCAATCTTGGGAAACCCTTCTCTCGAAGCTCCTCCAACTACACCCTCATATCATACAGATAAGTAGAGTCCATATGAAATGTTGTAGAAGATATCAGTGCATTATTAGGGTGAAATTAAATGGAAAATTACATATCCTACCTCATAGGTAGTCCCAAAATTTCTTTAAGGAAGATTTACATAAATTCTTTCACCACTGAAGGAATACATTTTTTTGAAGAATCTACATTACCAAGGGATAAACTCACAAAATGATGGGTCATGGGTTTTAACTTCATACTTGAAATACCCACTCATACATCCATGATATCTCTCTTTCCTATATAGGAGAATCTCATCTCATCAACCTAAAGGCATCTAAATTGCCTGTGATGAAATTCTATCAAGGCATCAACTATGGATAAAAAATTCTTACCCAATATGACCAATTATTTATTATGATAAAGAGGTACCATGTAAAACTCTCTCCACCAATCACTATTTCTCTCTCCCAGATTTACCCATGTTTTTAGGGTTAAGCAGTTGCTTGTAGTGTAGCTTGGATTTTCGAATCCTCAGAGACCTAAGAAGAAACCTACAGACACGTACATTCTATGGATTATTTTTTTCTATAAATTGGTCAAATTTGGGTTGATTTTCTATGAGTTTAAATGATAACTAAGTGACCTAAGTGAATTCAATTCATGATAATGGGCTGATCCTAGGTTGCTACAAGGGGTGGATTGGATGAATTTCTTTTTAAATTATTTCCATTTTATTAACTTGAGAATGATTCATTCAATGAAATCAATATAACCTCATCACATACCAGTTTAACACCTTAAAATACACATGATAATCATATATATACACTTAAATTATCGTTTTTGTGATCCATACTATGTAAAGGATCTTATAATCTAGTGAAAAGTGTGGTGATAAAATTCAATAAGGAGTAGAAGAGAGAAAATCATTGAATGAAAAACTCAAATAAAAGAAATTATTAAAAGTTTATAGAGTGATAAATAACATCAAATCTATCCCTTTTCTACTAATTGGATAAACACATTAGAGGTTTATCCCTCCATTGATACTATTCTCTTAATAGAAGTAGAAAGTAGACTCATGAGGGTATAACTGAAGAAGTGAAAAACAATGAAATAATGATCACTCCACTATTGTGTGGATAATTTCATAAGGTTTAGTGTGAATAAGTTCACACCTTGAGGAAAAGGTATCAACATGATTTGAATAATAATAAAATAATAGGAGAATAATAAATTTTATTAAGAAACTAAGGTGAGTTGAACAACTTACAATTTTAGAAATGAGATTACAATATCAAATTGACAACATTACATTAAAATGAAAACAACACAGAAAGATACCTAAATAATCAAAAAACACTACCTTAAATAAGAATTTTTTAAGCCTTGGGTATATCATACAATAGTTGAAGTCGCTCCAATTAATGGTGGTAAGCCTAGGTGGGTGGAAAGTTAATGAAGAAAATACTTTTCCACCCTTGACAAAAATCTGAGCCAACTTGTATCCACCAAAAAAAGCCATTGCAATGACCTTATAGATGGAATAATTGGGGTAGGTTAGAGAATAAGAAAATTAATCTATGAATTTCTCCTGACATCTTTTAATATATCATCCCAAATGGATGTTGGGTTTTCGAGATATGGTTTAAATAGTGGTTTGTTTGTCTAGACCATCGAATCTGGCCCAAAATTTCATCTTCAACTTGGTCTACCTATAACTCCATTCAAACATCATAATTATCTATGTTTAGTGTTTAATGAAATGTTCCCTGTGATTTTATATAACTCTATTTCAATTTTTATCATTATTGGTCTTGGATCTTGGTCGACATAGTAATTTTATTGGGTTTTTGTCTAGTACACTTCACCCAGAATGTGTTAGCATGAAAGCCAATTTTTTTCATCTTGCAATGTGATAATTCAAGTGCTTCAGAAGAATGAAATATTCACAATATAATAGGAAACCTGAAAATTAAATATTAAATTCAAATCAAGATCATTGTGGTATTTAAAATGTGTATCAAAACATACCAAGTAATAGTTAACTTTAAGAAAGAATTTCAATCATGATTTGAAATAATGTTCAAATTGTAAAATGAACTAAAAATGGTGTTTATTAATAATGAAGCACATGAATATTACAATATATAAAATTAATATTACCCTCTTTCAGTGGATAATAACACCCCCCAACTTGATTTTTTCTAGTCCCAATCAAAATATATCTAAAAAATATGAAATTAGAATTCCCTTTTCTAATAGAATTATAATAATCAATGCTCACCAAAAGATCTCATACCAAAAAATTATGAAACCCATTAAAATAAGTTATCACAATATAGGTTCACAAGAATATCCTAATCCCAACCCCATTATTTTGTTCAAATTCATCACCACAATTCATCTGATTTTAATTAAGCATGATGATGTGTTGTGAATCACAATAGACATGGGGGTTCATCTTTATTCAAGGGGAAAAGATGGAAGTGCTCAGTGGAATCACATTTTAATATTAATATGAGTATTATTTTTTTTATTTTTTTTTATTTTTATTTTTGCTTTGTTTTTTTTCACGTTTTCCATGGTAATTGAAATTGAACTCAATCATGTCAACCCCTATAGAGATACTTTGCTGATGACTCCCAGACTCAAAGACCTTATGGCACCAAGTGAAGCTCGCATACTCAGGTATCATATCGAGTTAACTCAATCAAAAATAAATTCAAATTATCACAAATAGAGATAAAATACCCAACTTTGTGCTAGATAACTATGGGGTCATGATCCCCAAGTGCTGAAATCCACAACATTATGTTAATCCATTGCTCTATGTGTAATTATATATATATTTTTATTTTTTTTAAATACTCATGTTAAAATTAAAATGATCACCAAACCTATGCCATTTATTATAGGACCCTAAGAACTCAAATTAATACCCCACAATCCAAGGAAGTGTGTTTTGAATTCTTTTATTAATTGGATGAAAATGTAAAGGGTGAAAATTCACATTAGAGAGCCACACATTCCAAAATCTATGATCATAAACATAAATATTGATTAAAATCAAAATCAAGGAATGAAAAAATATTTAATATTTAGTTTCAAAGTTTATAATGTGTATTATCATGTTAAAAGTTAAATAAGTTTTTCCTTCCATTAAACACATTACTTTTCATTTCAATTTTTTTCATTATGCACACACAAAAAAAATTATTTCATCCCCCCCCAAAATGAAATAATATTGTCCACAGTTTTTAATGAAAATAAAATTCAAAATGGAGGTATAGGCATAGAATATGAGTTCAAAAAGGGAATTGAAAATGAGAATCATGGAACAATTTTTCCTAATGGTTGAATTTTAATTTCATGATGCTCCTGACAACTTCTTTGATATCCATGTCACTCGTAGACACCTCATCAATTCTGAAAGATTGTGTTTGAAATATTGAAATAAATTTTATTTGACTAAAAATACCTCAACCTCAGCATCACCTAAATATTACACACTAGTAATATTAGAACATAATATATACCCCTTAAGGTTCCCTTAAATAAAACCAATCAAAGACAAAATGAAAGTGATAAACATACATAATTATTTTAGCACACTAAAGATCGATACACCAAACAAGTAAAAACAAAAATAACAATATTATATATATATATATATATATATATATTCAGATATAAATATATATATATATATAATAGAAGATAGAAGAACTATAAGTCATAGGTCAGTGGAAGGAACACTCCCCTGTCTCCCTTCGATCACGGGTTCGAGTCCCACGGCATCGTCGGTCATTACGGGGTTGTCTCTATGACTTATGGTGTGGCCTTTTGCATAAAAATATAAATAAAAATATATTTTTTTTCTTTCTTTTTTTTCTCTATTTATTTTCTCTTCCCATTTTTTTAGTGTATATATATACATATATATATATACAGGCACATAAAATAAAACATATATTACACATAGGAACACCAAATTGAAAATAAAGAAAATAAAATAAAAAACAAAAAGGTAAAAGAAGAGAAAGAGTTGAAAAGTTTTTTTTAATTATTTTTTTTAACACACAAATGCACAAAAAAAAATCCATGTTGATGCTGGGTTGCCTTCCAGAAAGGGCTTAGTTTGAATTTTTTATCTCAACTTAGACCCCCCCAACATACCTAATACCAACTTTCAACATTTTAAGGACCGAATTTTTCACCACTTCTACTAGATTTTGATTTATTCTTTGTTTGAAATTTGTTTCATTTACAAACTTATGTTCTATAATGAGTGGGAAAATTGAAGGCATATCAAAAATGGTGGATCCAATTGCCCCTGTAGTCTTGAATAAGACATCAAGGGTCATTCCTATTTTATTTATATCAAGAGAATAAACAATGAAAACATGAAGGTTTTGGTTATCCCAAATCAATGAAAACTTGAGGGAGTATGGAAAGGACATGTGTTCAAGTTCAGGTATGATAACACTTTCAAACATAGGATGGGACTTTGAATCAAAATCAGTTATATTTTCAAAATTTCTTAATAAAATTGGTTCTTTTTTAATAGAATATTCAACCACAAAATTGGATAGATCATATTCAGGAATGGATATAGAAATATTTTGATTTCTCCCAACGGTTCAGTGATTTTTGGTTTTGAAAATTATTCAATGGATAAATATTTAGGACATTCAACCCATGATTTCTAATTTATCTCTTATGAATACAAAATAAAATCAGTTTCCTACTAATTTAAACACCCATCAATAATTCATTCATGTTATTCAGGTCTCATCGATTCATAGGATGTTTCTTTATTATTTTCAAGAGAGGTTTGTGTGTAACAAGATTCTTCTTTCAATGTTGTTAAAGGGACAACATGAGTCATAATGGGTTACATAAACTTTTAAATAAATTTCAGTTCTACTCTAAGTGATGAAACATATGAAGTCATTCTATCCATTTTTTGACACAATTTCTCAAGTAATGATTGTGGATTCTGTTGGAAAAGGGGTTGAACCAAATGGTATATTCTAAGAGGATAATTATATTTTTGGAAATGCACTGGAGGGTGTTCATATTGGATTTTTTGGGATTGGAACTCATTATAGGTTGGAATAATTTGTGGAGTATAATATTTAAATCATTGTGGTTGAATCAGTTGTTTATTTTCCCACTAATAGAAGTTATGATGGTTATTGTACATCACAATTGGTGTAGGGTAGTCAATGTAGGGAAAGGTTCCCCATGTTTGGTTTTATTCAAAATGGCCTTCCATGAGAATGATATTGGGTGGTGAGAACAAAAAAATGGGGTGAGAATATGATGTGAGTGTCTAATTTAACTTATTTGGGTCCCCAAAAATATTACCAATTTTTGGTCTAGTCCAAGTTTACCTAAGTTTTTAGGGTTAAGAGGTCTCTTGTAATGTAGCTTGGGTTTTCGAATCCTCAGAGACCTAAGAAGAAACCTACAAACACGTACATTCTATGGATTATTTTTGGATATGAAGTGGCCAAAATTGTGTAGATTTTAGATGTTTTTAAACGATAACTAAGAGACCTTTGTTATTTAAAATTATGAGAATGGGTTGATCCTAGGTTATTAAAAGGGATGGATTGGATGAATTTATTTTAAAGTTACTTCAATTTCATTAACTTGAGAAGGATTCATTCAATGAAATCAATATAACCTCATAAATTAGTAGTTTAACACCTTCACAAACAAATACTAATAACTTAGACGCTTAAATGATCATTTTCATGAGCGATCCTAAGTAAAGGATCTTATAATCAAATGAAACGTTTGGTGATAAAATTCAATAAGGAAGAGGATGAGAGAAAATCATTAAATTAAGAACTCAAATTAAAGAAATTATTAAAAATTTATAGAGTGATAAATAACATTCAATCCATCCCCTTGATACTACCTTAGAAAACCCCATAAGAGGGTTATCCCTCCATTGATACTATTCTCTCAATGGGTGTGAAAATTAGACATATGAGATTGGAATTGAAGAAGTGAAAAACAATGAAATAACGATCACTCCACCATTGTGTGAATAATTTCACAAGTATTGGTGTGAATAAGTTCACACCTTGAAGCAATGGTATCAACATGATATGAATAAGAATAGAATAATTGTAGAATAATAACTTTTATAAAGAAACTAATGTGAATTGAACAACTTACAATTTGTGATTTGTGATTACAACATCAAATTGGCACCATAACATTAAAATGAAAACAACTCACAAAGATACCTAAATCCTAAAAAACTACCACCTTAAATAGGGTTTTTTAAGCCTTGGGTTGATACTCCAATAGTGTAAGTCATCCCAATTCTTGGCGTGAGGCCTAGGTCAGTGGAAATTTAATAGAGAGAAGACTATTCCACCCTTGAAAAAAAATATGATCCAACTTACATCCACTAAACAAAATCACTAAAATGACCTTCTAGATGGAAAAATTGTGGTAATAAATAAATGAAAAAAATGAATCTAAGAATGTCGCGTGACATCTTACAGGATTTCAACCCAAATGGATTTTGGTTTTTCGAGATATGGTCAAAATAGTGTACTATTTTTTTGGGCCACTGAATATGGCCCAAAATTTTATCTTCAACTTGGTCTGCCTAGAACTACCTTCAAACATCAAAATTAGATCTATACAGTGTTTACTATAATTTTCCTCATGATTTTCTTTAACACCAATTCAAATTTTTGCATCATTGGTCTTGTATCTTGGCCGACACAATAATTTTTTTGGGTTGATGTTCAGTTCACTTCGCCCAAAATATCTTGGCAAGAAATCCCACTTTGGTTATCTTCCAATGTCATTATTCAAGTGCTACAGAAGAATGAAATATTCCCAATGGAATGGGAAACCTGAAAATTAAATATGAAATTTAAATAATGATCATTGAGGGATTAGGAATGTGTGTCAAAATGTACCACGTAATAATGCAATTAAAAAAAGAATTGCAATCATGATTTGAAATAATGTTCAAATTGTAAAATTAACTAACAAATGGTGTTTAAGAATAATGAACCATGTGAATATTATTATATATACAATGAATATTATCCTTTTTCAGTGGATAATCAACCATATTTCAATGTCAGCAGATATGTGATATTGAAGAATCAGTTTATGTAGAAACCTATAGCTATAGTTTCTTGGATAAAGTATTAAATAGAAGCTTTATTTGTTGCATAAGGTATATTGAGATAAAGAAATAACTCACACTTATGCCTATAAATACTGGATAAAGAGTAGAATAAACACAGATCATACATTGGATCATCTCATGTGCAGCTTGGTCATAGACATCTATAGCTAGCAACTATTTGTGGCCTCGACTACTAGCTCCATGATATTGGCATGGGCTGCCTATTAGTGGTGGTGAAAGAAGATCATAGTTTCATCCTCTACCAGAATCTCCCCCTCCAGGGCTTCTCCTGCTCCTCTGATAGCACCTCCTCCCTGTGGGTCACTCTGGTCTCACCTTGGGGATCCCTAATCATGACTTTGCCTCTTCCATGATAGTATATCTCTTATCGGTCTTCCCTCCTTAGTTCGACAGTTCGAGATACCATGATCCATGTAACCTCACCCATAACAAGCATAACATCACCCCTATCTGGGATAATCAGAACCTCTGTATGAACCCTATGGTACATATCCATGTGGTTGGGTTCATCTATGAGGAGGTCTCCAACATTGAGACCTTGGAACCCGGTGTCGGCTAGCTTCTGTAGATGACTCATCTCCATGACATCCACTTCCAGCTCCATCTTCCTACTGTCACTCAGATAGTAATATCTCCACAACCAAAGCTCACTCTAGCACTTAATTATATGTGGGAATACATAAGGGTACCACACTAGCTTGGATGTATTTGTAGAGACCCTACTCAAAGATTCACACCTAGAAGTAACCATCTCATACCATGTTAAGGGAGTACAACATAAGGCCATTAAACCTCACAACATACTAAAAAACTATCATAATACCCTTCTATATCATAAGAAACTCCTATATCAAAACCATGTGTAAGAATGAGGGGTAATACTCCTAATGAAATAGCTACTGGACGTCAAACCATGAGAGTATCATCTTGTTATGAGTTTTTGTGACTATACTCCACCAACTCACTGCTACTCCATGGAAAATACTGGCACTAACACAACCATCTGATAAGTCATGGCCATCATGATCTTGAAGACTCAGATTGCTGACTCA
The DNA here is from genome assembly GCA_963277665.1 of Viscum album. Lineage (NCBI taxonomy): Eukaryota > Viridiplantae > Streptophyta > Magnoliopsida > Santalales > Viscaceae > Viscum > Viscum album. Next base: position 2,095,618,581 of record OY728136.1, read on the forward strand.
AGCCAATCCTCCATTTCTAATGGATCTGGCTCTCCATGGATCCTCCATGGTCTCTGATGCTGGAACTTGTGGAGTGTGATAATACTGAGCACATCATCAACCAAAACTAATGGTACTATCTACTTCTCTATAGGTGGAGGTGATTCTTCTTGCCTGTATGGAGTAAACACCTCATGATATTGCCCATAGATTGAGGCCTCATCACTCATCAGATCGTTATCATGATCCTAAATTAGTATCCTAGCTTGTTGTCTTCACGGTGGTATCCATAAAGTGATCAAGACATACAATAGTTAGATGATAATATATATGGATAGATGACTCAATAAGGACAATAAAAGGACTCAATCCTATATGATGCATGTACCACTATTCTCTTTAATAAATGTCTCGGTATTCTGACTCAAAAAGTAGATAGTTAGAGTCTTATTGTATGGATACATTGTCCACCGCATCAACACTGGGTTTTATGGCCTAAAATTCATTCTTGAGACCCTTTGACATTATTTTCCCTATATCCCAACCAATTATTCATAAGGGGATAAAAACAAAAACACTGTTCCAAGGAATGAACTCCTCTAATACCAATTTATAATGACCTGAACCATCAGGTCCAACCTATCCAATGTAAATTTGAGCCATCACAACCCTAAACCCGACTCTAATAGGCTAAGGGCCAGTGACAAGCACCGAGAAGGCATAATATAAAATAGGAGAACTTTGACTAATGTACTTGTATGAACACACCCAACCATATCCATGAAATAGTGAAGAGGAATAATAAAAGACAGTAACATCTAGAGTAAAACAATGCATGAAATAAAACTATAGGGAATAGATCAGAGTATGAAAAAGTAAGGCAATGCATAAAGTGAAAAAATACACATCAAACCAGAAATTAAGTCCCAACCTGAAAAAAACTAGAATAAAGGAAAACATATAGGTCCAATCTCCTGATCTCTATTTCCTACCACTATATGTGGTCTATGAACTCAAGTATCACTATGCTCTACCGATGACACCGTCGAACTATCTGAAAACTACATAAGACATGACACGTGCAGGAAAATCCCATGGATGGGTGAGTATATACATGCCCAGTAGGATTCCCTAAAACCCACAAAGGGAGAAATATAAAGATACTATAAAGGTCATCTCAACCCATAACAAGAGAGAAATAAGACCCATCATAGATATATATGATCAAAAGAATCATAGATGATAGAGAAAGGGGATATCTATCTCATAGCCCAACCTAGGATGATGAGTTTACCTACAACTTCAAAGGTCCGTCACTGATGCTAAGAATCTCACATGTCTATCTAAGAAAACCATTTGGAGTACTCACATCTCACTACAATTCCACATCCTGAGGGGGAACAATCTCTAATATAGAACTTGTGTTGTAGTATGATAAGGGGGTTATACTCAATATATAGAGGACACACAACTTGTGCAATAGGGGGTTCCACTTAATGAACAAAGGACTCATTCCCTAGTATGATAGGGGTTCCACTTAGTAGGTAGAGGACCCACACCAAGGTATATTATGGGGTGGCACTTAATGGACATATTAACTGCACACTATCATGATATGGGGGGATTCACTCGGTAGGTAAAGGAACATGGGGAACCCACTCCTTGGTGCATTAAGGGGGGGTTTTCAACCACGATATCTCTTAGATGATTCCACTCGATCACTGTTATTGTTCAAATGTATCCAGAATAAGCATCATTCTCTCAACGTCACATGTTGTATCTCGAAATCCACTATGAATTCTTTCATTGTGTTCTTTGTGGAAAACTTCTCGATATAGGATACTCATGGGAAAAAATCCGAGTCTATAAGAAGGAGATAAACAAGGTGGAAACTACCATGAAAATTGAATGGTGTGTACCAGGGGTCACATGACGTATGACCTCACCTGACCTCATGGTCGTGTCCTCACCGGTACATGGATTGGCTGGACATATGGTAATACATGGTGTGTAAGGGTACTACATGACATGTCTAGGCCACCCGAGGCCTGTCGGTGTGCTCCTGGTCATGCTTGTGTACTTCATCTTATGACAGTGTACCTGGCCATGTACCTTGTCATGACCAAGTACCAAGTCATGCCTATTTACCCTTAGGCATGCTCGTGTACTCCTGGAGTGCATGGTGTTTCTTCCTGCATGGGGTCCTGGGAATGTACAGTTAGCATGTGTCCTGGTTTCCCGGGTAAGGTCACATGGTGTGTGGTCCTAACCACATAGTTTGTGATATTTAACTCAGTTAAAAACCCTAGACACCATGGGGACCTAGACTACACGACATTTGTTCCTCTAAGGTACATGTCGTATAGTTGAGAATTCTGCAGAATGTTGAATTCCTCCATGTAGATCCCATATTTGTCTTCTCCATGAAAAATCTCACCAGTTGAGAACATGAAATCAATGGGGGTCATCTTCAACCATCAATCTCTGGCCTTCGGTAGATGAAAATTGAAAATTTTATGGTCCTTTATTGAGCCATAAGTCCTCCCATGGGTGATAATCCAAAACTCATCCCCGATTCGCATCGTTATCTCCTGTATCCATGGATACATCCCAGTCTTCCCATAAATCACTATCTCATACATAATTTTCAAAACCTCTATGAATCTAGATGTTCAATCACACTTGAACCTTCCCTAATAATGTCGAGCTGTGACCCCATGGGCCAACAATGAATAACGGTGGGGATAAGTACACATAAATAAGGTGAATCCTTCGTTAGCAAAGAATTCTTGGACAACGATCATATAATTGGGATATCTATGGGTATTAGCAAGGGAAACATAGATTTATCATATTAAAAAATAACCAATAAATTGTAGGGATCATGTAAAAAATATAACTAAATCACATATCAAGAATATCATATGAAAATCTATGCTCAATATTTTAATAAAAAGGTCAGAACCCACAAATGATGATTGAAACCTCAATTTAAGATTGATTGATGGTGAATATTTCATTCAACGGTGATAAGAGAGACCCACTGTGTTCATTGTCTCTTGATCCACTTCGATCCAATTATCATTCTATGTACTCTTATCATGATTCTCCAATGAAGAATGCCCAAACCTCTTCTCCAAATATCTCAAGATTATGCAGCTAACCCTAGAAAAATTTCATAGAAACATATTTATAGAGGTCTTAATTTCGGTCATTTAAAATAAAATAAAAAAATTTAATTATTCATTTTAATTAAACGCACATGCCAATGGATGCCTCAACCGACACTAATAGAAATTTACCCTATACACACGGTTTGAAACCATGGGTATAGGTGTAATCCACCATGTCTTTAACCCTATACCCATGATTTTAAAATTGTGTGTATAGCTTTTACAAAATAAGCAGTCGTGGGTTTCGAACCCTAGATTTCCAGTTTACCATTCCAATGCCAACCCACTACCCCATCTTTACTTATTGGTATATAAATATATATTTAGTTATATATATTTATCTAAACTGTGGGCAATGGTGCAAAACCTGTGGGAATAAGTGTTCCCGTGAATTTTTTTTGTCCTGTGGAATTTTTTTCCCGCCATAATGCGGGAAATCTATACCCACAATTTTCCAAAAATGTGGGTATAGGTCTCCAAAAAAAACCCTATACCCACGCTTTTTGTAAAACCATGGGTATAGGTCTCGAAAAAAAAATTTATACCCATGGTTTTTGAAAAATCATGGGTATAGGTCTTGAAAAAAACATAAACCCACAATTTTGGAAAAACGTGGGTATATGTTCCCATACTATCCATATACCCACAGTTTTTCCAAAAACCGGGGGTATAGGGCCATTTTCCAGTAGTGCGAACCTCCGGCGCAGACCAGCCTTATCGTGTCTAGGGTAAACCCTGCAATTTGGATTCAACGATAGTCTCAGTTTTCCCATCTGATATCCCAAACAACATGAAAATCAATAACATAGAAAAGATATATACATGTGTATTAAAATATATTAATATTTTTAATATATCAATTCTGAGCCTCTCCAGGGCTCGGAATCTCGAGCCGAGTCAACTCCTAGCTCTGAAAATATTTCTTAATATACTCCAAAGTATTACAAGGAAAAAATAGATTCACTGCATTCCTAAACTCATATTTCAATATACACATCATACTTATGATGTAAGTACAAGGGGGGTCGGTGATGAGACTTTTAATTCATGCAAAGTCTTCCATTATCTTTTCAATACATGCTTCACAAATAATGGCGTTAACCCATGACCATATACCGACTATCATGAAAAGTGGATATCGTGAGCTATAGTAGGAAATAAATCCATTATGTCACAAAACATGTGTTTATATGCAAAGAGTTTGTTAAGCTGAAGTAAATAAACAAAATTTCATCAAGAAAAACATAACATGAATCTTAGTAATCATCCTAAAATATATATATAAGATATTACATGAATCCTTAAGATAGAAAACATATAATCAAGTGATAGACTAAATTTATATAAGAGGGTGTGTTCTCTATTTGAGAATGTGGCAGTAAAATTGACTTAGGGAATGTAGAGGATCAAGATGCATAAATAGTTTTCATAGGAACAAGTTCCACAATATCTCATGGAAAAGGATGGTTTTATAGAAACATACAGCATATGAGAGATGAAACCAAAGTGAGGTGGTTCCATGATCACCAAGTCAGGGTGATATATTATTCAATAAGAATAATGAATCTTCATCCTATAAGGATAAAATAAATTGAGATAACCTATGTTTTACAAGTTCATATGAATTTACGAAAATGGATTTCATGCACTAAAAACAATTTATTATTTTGGATGTCTTCGTAATTGATGTAAAGTCATCGGTGGGCATTTAAGGGAAACTATATATTGTTGGTAAAAGCATGGTACCAATAAGGCTTAATTGGTTATACCAAATCATCTTACTTAAATCCATTTGAATTCCACTTTTTATATAAACTTTCTAAGAACATTGCATTGGGAAATGTATGTAAAGGCCACCTCCCTTAGAGGAAATCCTATGGAAGATGTTTATACATTTTGAGACTAAAAGGATTGATGACATCAAAGGAAGTCAATAAGGGATGCAAGTTTCAAGGATCCATTTGTGGGTTGAAACATATACAATGATCATATAAGATTCATTTAGAATAAAATTATTCTAGGTGTCTATGAGTGGTTAGTGGGAGTACCATAGATTTCTAAGTGATATATATTGATGGCATGTGGAAAATAGTTATTAGTCTTACAATTTGATAATACTAGATTGAAAGTAACTCTCCAAACATAGACTTAAAGTAGTAACCCAAGTTCTAGGGGAAAATATCTACATAGGCGGATCTAATGGGTTACATGGACCAAGTCGAAGTACATATATTGGCAAGTATTGAAAAATACGTGCTTGAACAATTTGAAATAGAATTTTTTTTTTCAATGTCACATGACATAAATATCTCCAAGAAGACATGTATGAGACATAGGAAAATATTTTAATGCTGACTATAACTCCATATGCTTTAGGGATGGATATATCACATATGTCATGATATGTACTTGGAATGATATTACAATAATTGTAAACATATATCCTACAGTATAGATATATCATATTGACAGGACACATATTATTTCTAACTATCAAGTGTTGGAGGCTTGTAAGCATTGAGACTTCTTATCATTAAATTCACACTTGGTGATCTCAAGTAGAGGAGATTATGAATATTGTCCTTCCAATAAGAACACCACGTGTTTTGGGTGTCATTGGTTGTTCCAATCAACAAACATGTGCATCTGTCTCATGAGTTGAGGCCATTGTCAATGTGTACAATTTGATTGTGTACTTTTATTTATGATAAAAACCATGACATTTATCTTATGGAGAGATAACATGCATTGGGTATGCCATTGGTGGTATGGCATTGATTGAATAGTCAAGACAAGATTTTTTTCTTTTGAAAGGAATAGATATCTTGGATTCGATTGACTATGATGATAGTACCTTTATTAGATCTATTGTCATGGGAGAAGAATGTATGTTTGTCCAATAAGATCATGAAAATATAAAGAAATAATGATGGTATGAAGTGTGCCTCCCACTTTAATAGATATTGCAAGATAAACAAATTATATTACACGGTATGTGTTTATAGGAGATTGTTGTTTTTATGACTAAATTTTATCTCCTTGGAGATCTTGGGTTACTAGACTCTGCTTCTAGTCTTTGAGTATCACTCACTACTATCAAGATAAGGGCCTAGAGGGTCACACATATATTCAGAATCTTGTTCAATTCTAGTGAATTGATGTTTACAAAATTTTGGGTCTCATGACAGGGGTTGGGATATGTCAGATATTAAACGATCATAAGGAAAAAAATTAGTATTATTCGAGTTTAGAATTATAAGTATTGAATTTCTTAAATCAAAGTATTCACAAGTTATTAAATGAAGACTAGAAAAATGTTTTATGAATGAATATTTATTTATTCAAGGTTCATTGAATATTTAATGGGATAAGAGAGACAAGTTGATGGCTTGGATTTTATCATGTAGCATTACATTGATTTTACAATCATGTGATAAATTATTCGCGACATTTGCGGCAAGTTTAAAGTGTCGTTTTGATGTCTATTGAAAGGGTTAACTTTCATAAGGACATAAGTGGAATTTATGGAAGTTATATCCTAAGAATTTAAACACTTTAAGAGCCAAAAAATAGATTATCTAAGCTCTTTCTTGAATTCTCTCAGATATCCACCCCCCTCTCAAGTTCTAGAGAGAGAAGGCGAAGGGAAGTTGAAGAATAATTCGATTTGACTTTGATGATTGATCATTATGATCTCTCGTGATCGTGACTACGTCGAAAGAGTCTTCAATTCTCTTCCCTAACACCCAAATTGTGAAATCCAATGTTCAAACAAGCTTTTGAAGCATGTGTGGATGATGTAGATGGTTTCGGCTTCAGTTCCTTCATGAGACGTTCTCTTGTAATGAGTGGAACACACGTTCGATAAAAATTGAATGAGGTGTGATTTTTTTTTTGATTTATGGTTTCATTTTTTCTTCATGCTAAAATTAAATTGCATGCGATCTATGGAAGGATTTGGGCAAGGGTATACATGATTTTATGTTTTGACATGAATATGGACCCGAAAATTTTTAAATACCAATTTTCACGCTTCCGTAAAGCCCCTAGTTCCTCGTGTCGATATAAATAAATTGTAAAAGTCACTTTTTATCAAATGTATCACATATTTATTTTCTTTATAACGTAAAAATTAGTTTATTAGAAATGGTTATTTTTTAAATTTGTGGAGGTTAAAACCCCTTAAAAAAAATTTAGTGATGCTTTTGAATAACTACAAGTAACATGATTGGCTACTTTTATTAGGAGCGGTTTTTTATAACTATTGGTATGTTAATAATTTTAGTGGTGGTTATGTTACCCGTTATTAAAACCATCCTTAAACCCATCATATTTGAAATTTGGAACCAATTGAATTCTTTTGAACATATTAATTGGAGGGGGGAGGGGGGGAACATCCCCAACCCATACGAATACTGACCAATTCAGCACCACCGACACCCACGAACCATGCGCTCGCACCCTAAGACCACCTTCTACCCTTTGCCTACCGGCTTTTACCATCAAAATTCACTTGATATGGGATTTGAACCCTACCAAAAACAGTTTATCCTGATATATTAGTGTGTACACCTATTTACACACACATACACACATATACATTATATAATTATATAAATGTAAAAGTATTTTTATATAGAAATTCATATCATAATTATTATTACAATGTATAATATATTTATAAATACAATTATATAATGTATTGATATATTTTGATATATATATATATATATTAATATATATTAATATATATATTTATACATATTCAAATACATACATACATATATATACATATATGTTTAAATACATATATTCATGTTTATATATATTCATATAATATACTTATAAGTACATTTATATAATATACATATATAATGAGTTTGTATACTTGCTAATTACATATTATTATAATTGTTATTAATTATAAAATATTAATTTGTAATTAGTTATTATAAATCATTCATTGTTAACTTCTATTATTATTAATTAGTGTTTATTAATGAATATGTGCTAATTATTTATTGTTACTAATTAATAATTATTATTTATTATGAATAATTATTATTTTTGTTATACCACCAACCTCGTGGGTTATGAGTAGCACGGTCGAGGGGTTTGCCCTAGGCGTAAGTATTTTCTAATATACTTCTCCACTCATAGAATGTAATAAATATATAAATCTAACTTTTTCAATTGTAAATATCCAATAATAATAATCTAAGTATTTTAGATCGGCCGCCCCATTCATGTTGGCCATTGTGCATGTTATGATTTTTTGACTTTACATATTTCATTTATTACTTTTTTTCATATTTTTTATCCATCGATTTAGATCCTTCTGCCTCTTTTTTGATGTGATGTATAAAGTTTAATGGCGTCTAAACCCCATTTTTTTTTAATTTTAAAAAAATAAAAGCGCATATCATGGGCAGACAATAGATATTATATTATAATTAAACAAAAAAATTATCATAAATGAAAAGTTAGTAGAATGGAATAAAAAGCGTTGCTTGTTTTAGAGCCAAACCTTCAAAAGGATACGTAATTATAATTATATACCTACCCCTACGTATTTAAGATAACATTAAAAATAATTATTTCCTTCCCCCAAGTAATCAATCCAAAGTCATCATGTGATTTACAGATATTTTGTTTCATGAATCTCGATCTAGTAAATCAGAAACAACTCTTTAAATGATTAAAAAAATTATTTGATAATAGGTGGTCTAATAAAATATATATTTATTTATAAATCTATTTCTCAAACTTATTTTTTGTGTACAAAAAATGTGATTTTTTTACCTCAAGATAATTAATTGTAGAAAATGGATTTATTGATATTTATTGTAAAAGTAATATGAAGGTTTTGTTGACAAAATATGGCGTGACACATAAAAAGGTATTAATAAATATAAATTAAAAATTGTTATTATTGGTGACTGCGTGGGTGGTAATTACTATTAATTTATTTAAAAAAATATATACATCACATCAAAGTAAAGATAATAAGGATCTAAATCTATGGATAAAAAATATATAGGTGATCGAATATCCGCATTGTTGTTCCATTCTCGTTTGTGGCGCATCATCCTTAGAGGGATGTAATTTTCTTACGTTATAGGTGAGAATATCTGCATTGTTGTTCCATTCCCGTTTAAGGAATGTTGAAAGCCTTCAGACAGGAGATTCATTGCTTCTCCTTATTTTATATGTGCAATTGTAAAGTTATCATGCTTTAGCTCTTCAAGTAATTGTTAAATTAACCAAAATGAATATTAAACCGGAATAATGAAAAGAAATGTTTTATGATTGTAGTGATTACATTTGTGTTTCCACCATGATAACAGTTTGCATCTTGTTTTTCTAGATAATGTTCTATCTATGTTTATGCTTTGTTAGCATGTTTTATTATTCTTGGGTTTAGCATGATGCTATGATGAAAATGGTTTAAAAATGTAAACCCAATAATGATGTTGGCTAAAGAATTAAAGAGGCACGTTTAAATAAATCATTATTATGTTTTGATGGAAATCCATGTAATGCTTAAAGCATGTTTAATTACTTTTTTCTTCTATATGTTAATAGAATTGACTAAAGAACATGAAGCTGAAAGTGATTGTTATTATAAATGATTAAGGCATATTACATGAAATTTCATTCCTTAAATTTTAATGAAACTGTAAGTCATGCTTGAAAGAATGTTTAAATAATTAATAGCTTGTGGTAGTTAATATCTTAGGTTACCTGCAATTGAAACCTGTGATAAAGGAATCGCTCAATCCAAGATGGTAATAAAACATGTTTTTGATAAATATAAATGTTTGGGGCCAAACGAGCTCGTTTGCATGTGAATGCTGAATGTCTTATTTCTAAGGCCTAGATGCCATGTTGACTCGGTTTGTTGTTTGCTTCCTTTTGTGTTTGCTCTAGATGCAATCCTTGTTATATAATGATATGCGATCCTATGATGGTTGGTGGATGATGAGACATGGGTGGGGATGCCCACATTTGTTGCAACAATTGATGCCTATGACAATGAGATGCATGGCGACATGCATGGTGGTGTTGGGGATAACACCAGGGCTCATGGAGTTTTTGCGCTGAAAGCTAGGAGGGTTTCTTGTTAATATATATGCTTAAAGGATTGATGCCAAGTTTCATGTCTCTGCATTCCATTAACCATGTTTCTTATAGTACATGAAATTATGGAATGTTAATGAATAATAAATGCTTTAAGCCACTAGGTTGTTGGCTTGTTGGAATGAAATTAAAGATGACAATCTTAAGAAACCGTGGGATCGGTTTGTTTATGCATGGAGGGCATGAGAATCAGTTGGTTAACTTGTTAAAGGAATGTTAAATAAATGTTTAACGGTTAATTTGAAGAATTAACATAACGAGAAATGTTTAATGGGAATAAATAAATAAATGAAGTCTTCTTGAATGCTTGTATGCTAGTATACCTGCTTCTTAGCAGTGATGGCTTGGTGTTTGAGCAACGATAGTTGTAGTTGAGCCTAAGACTAGGTAAATTTCCATAGTGTGGTTATGAGCTATATTATATCCTTTTTGTTATGTGATTTCACACGCTACCCCACCCACGTCGGTAGAGAGAATGACACCCAGTGGACTACGGGAGGGTGTTTTTCCTAACATCCAGATTGGTGAGGAACAGATGACTGACTACCCTCCACTGGCCCCTGTATCTTCTCCTGGTTGTTTTAGGTTTTGTATGCACGATGGTTACTTTTAATATATATGTATGCATATGGATTGTGGTTATTTCTCACACATGTATCTCTGAATGTAGTATCCTAAGGATTATTATAGGCATGTCAGGTATGAGACGTGATGAATTGATGTATAATGCATGATATAGGGGTTGTAGTGGCTCTCAATAACTACTTGGTTACTATCTAGAGATGTGACATGGGTTGGTGATATTATCTGATGCACTGAGTGAATGTTATGTGATGAGATGATATGATGCATGAAATACATGTATGATACTTTATCCTAGGTGTCTTCGAGTTGATTTACTTTTGGAGAGAGATGACTTAGGATGTGTGATGTTGGGGAGGAATGGAAAAAAGTGAGGAGGTTGTAGCATTGTACCTTCTTTTGATATTATATAATATTAACTCTTTTATGTGATACTTGTGAGAGATAGCCATCATGCAGTTTAGATTATAGTATATTTGTTTAGGTGATGAGTTCACTTCGGTTGTTGTTCACTTTTCTTTAGTATGTTGTCTTTATATTTTGTATGAGAGGTTACAGGGAAGATCCTACCGAGTATACCCATTATGCTCACATAACACACACACACACACACACACACAGTTTTTTAGGTCTGGAGGAGATGATTGGTAACCGGGATGAACTTTATTTTCAGTTTCCTTTGTTCTCTACCCTTACTAAACTCTAGGTTTACTCTTTTGATAGCCCAGTAGGCCATGTGCTCTATCTCAATAGGAAAGTGGAAATGTTTACCATAAATAATTTGGTAGGGGGACATATTTAATGTGGTCCTATAGCCAATTAGGTATGCCCACAGTGCATATTCTATTTTCTTACTCTAGTCCTTTTGGTTTGGCTACACTGTCTTCTCTAAAATTATGTTGACTTCACTATTGGAAACCTCAAACAATCCATTTTACTGTGGGTGGTAGGAAGTGGAGGTTTTATGGTGCACTCCATATTTCCTCATAGGGACATCTGGATTTTTATTGCAGAAGTGGGTTCCATGGTCACTAATTAGAGCTCATGGTATTCCAAACCTACAAAACATATTTGATTTTAGAAATAAATTCATTGTTTTTGAGACATTAGTCCAAGTGGATTTGTCCTCAATCCACTTAGACACATATTCTACTGGCAACAAGTTATAGGAAAATCCAAATGACATAGTAAATAGGCTCATGAAGTCTATTCCCAATACATTGAATATTTGACAAAAAATCAAATTTTTTTGGGGAATTTCTTTTATTTCGGAAATTCCACCAATGAAATGGAATTTTGGGATTTTTTTACAAAAATCAAGTGAATTTTTAAAGGCAGGGGGCCAAAAAAATCCAACTCACAAAATTTTTCTAGTGGTTCTTTGAGGTCCAAAATGACTTCCACATGCAAGTGTATGAAAAAATGAAAGAAAAAAAATTTATTTCTTCCTCAAGAATGTACCTTATAATGAATTATTCATTGAGAATTGTCCATAAATAAGGGTCTTCCCAAACATAGTGTTTTGATTTAGATTTTAATTTAGCATATTGATGCATAGATAAAAAGGAAGGTACCTTTTTTGTGACAAGAAAATTTAATATGTTAGTGTACCTAGGAACTTGGGTTAAGATTTATAGTTTATCACTAATGGATTTATCATCCACACTAGTCTTTGGGATTGGTTTTACCTCAATAATGTGAGGTATCCGACTCATCCAGTCATCCACTATATCTTCAATGTCATTCTAATCCTTAATCTCTAGGTCAAATTTCTTTAGTAGCAACATCCATCTTACTAGTCTGGTCTTTGCATAGGTTTTCTTGATCAAATATATTAAGGTTTCGTGATTAAATAAATAATTACTTTACTTCCTAAGATATAAGAACAAAATTTTACTAAAGTTATGAAAATAGACAAAAACTCATTCTCTGTTAGTGTGTAGTTAATATGAGTCGTTTTTAGGGTTTGTTAAGTGTAGGCTATAACTTGTGGGATCCTTTCAATAATTTGGAAAATAAAAAACCCTATGGCTATATTGGAATCATCACACAAAATCTAAAAGGGATGACTCAAGTTTTGTGGGAGTATTATGGGTTCAGTAGTCAAGAATTCTTTTAATTTATCAAAATATTTTATATATGAATCATCAAATAAAAAATCAATTTCTTTCTTGAGATGGTTAGTTAGGGGAAAATCATTTTTTCTAAATTCCCTAATAAACCTTCTATAAAACACTACATGTATTATAAATGATATAATTTTTTTGATAGTGGTGGGGTAGGGTAGTGTAGAAATGAAATCAACTTTGGTTTTATCAACTTCGATTCCATCCTTAGAAATTAAATGGCCTAAAACATTTCATTTTTCCACCATAAAATGGAATTTTCAAAATTAAAAAATAAGTGTTTCTCAATAAATATTTGTAAAACCTTTTCCAGACTCACCGGATATTTTTTAAAGATAGTACCATACGCAGTGAAGTCATCAAGGAATGCCTCTAGGTAACTCTCAATCAGGCCTGGGAAAATACATTCCATGTTGCATTGAAAGGTACCTGGGGTATTTTAGAGACTAAAAGGCATCCTTGGGGAGGAAAATTTATCAAAGGGACATGTGAAAGTGGTTATATATTGGCCACATAGAGCTACTGGAACTTTAATGCATCTAGAAAAAGAATCAAGGAAATAATAATGTCCTTTCATAAATATTCTCTCTAGTATTTGGTCTACAAAGGGCATGTGTAAATGGTCTTTTATGGTCACATTATTTCATCTTCTATAGTCGATAAAAACTCTCCAATTATTATGGATTCCATTAGGTACTAATTCATTGTTTTCAACCTCTAAGAGGGTTGGGTTGAGCCATCTCTGGGGTTTTCTAACTGACTTGGATCCAACTTCCAATATTTTTTGCATGCAGGTGTTAGGTTCAATTCGTAGAATGTATCCCAATATCCAGCCTATGTCCATATAATTATTTTTAAGAGTCCTCATCAGTTTTTTTTATCCAGGCTCTAAGTTATAGGAAATTATGACTGGCAGTTTCTCATCCTCCTTTAAAAAACAATATTTTAAATTTATGGGTAGTAATATTAATTCTAAACCAGGGGGTTTTCTAAACATGTTTTCATTTTATTTTTCTCCATGTGGTTAACCTACACATATAAGTCATGATTTATTAGTATCATATTTTAGTAACCCATCAAAATAAATTTTGACAATTTCTTCAAATTTTTCAACATGTGAAACTGTATCTAGATTAAATTCACTTTCAAAGAAATATTATTTTAGTAGTTTGGGTGTTTCCAAATCTTATCCTAGTCTAATTATGTAATCAAACATTTCAATTTACTCCCTAGAGAAATAGGAGAGTTAAAAACGTTTTAATGTGAAAACAAAATGTTCTTTATGTGGGAATTTTAGTGAATCCAATATATTAAAATGCACTTTATATTCGACAAATTTCATGGAAAGTGTTCCTTCATTAACGTTTATTATTGTGTTATCCATTTTGATAAATGGAATACTCACGATGATGGGGTAAATATTCCTACCTTAAACTTCCTCTATGTTCAGAATGTAAAAACCAGTAGGGAATGAGTACCCTTATACACTTACTGGGACGTCTTTTAGGACACCTACTAGGTAGGCAATGGCTCTATTGGAAGGATATACAACCACAAAGGTGGGGTTAACTTATACCATATGTAAAAAAGAATAAATATAACAATTAATTACATTAATTGAAGCTCCCAAGTCACATAATGCATTGGAGAATGTGATCTTACCAATTATTAAGAGAATAGAAAAAATACACGAATCTTGGAACTATTAGGGGATTTTAGGGGAAACAAGTGAAGAAAATTTATTACCTATTCATACATTTTAATTTCCTTTTAATCACCTTAAAAAGGTTCACCTATCCTTAAATGAATTTTTCATACCTTGGAATCTGGTGAATGGCTTCCAGTGGGGGGATATTAATCTCCACTTTTTTGAATCCTTCCAGCATTTATTATTGCACTGATTATTCCATGGGTTTTATAGGTTATTTCATTCTTATAGGGAATGGAGGTGGGGGTTGCTATGGATTTTCCATGGGTTTTATTTTGTCTTTTTATGATGCCTTTATTGCCTCCTCCTCAGGTTCTTTTTCTTGGGAAGATTATTTTGTAGTTTGTTACTGTTCACTTACATATTCAATTTCATGGGGCGATCCTTTACTTTCTTCCAGTTATTTTCAACTCCTTAAGGTATTATCACTGAAATTTCCCTTAGGTATTTTAATTTTTTTGAGCATAAAGCTTACATAATCCTTGATTTACCATATTATTGAGGGTGGTCATGAGCTGACAAAAATTTCCATTTAATTCCTTTAACTATGACCCGTGAGTGGTGAGGGTGGTCTTTTGACCATTTTGATATTCTATTACTTGTCATATCATTTCGTTCATCGAAGTTTCTTATTGTTTTCCTTTCTGGTAGCTTTTAGGGGGTTGGAAATTCTGTCTCTATAATAGAGGGGGTTGAAAAGGTTGTTGAGAAGCCTACTAAAATGGTGGTATTTGAGTCTGTTGGATCCTAGTTCCAAAATGGTTGGCGGCAATTCTCTAAATCCTTGGTTTTACCTAGCTGGTTTTGGATTTGTCTATGGTATATGGTATCATAGAATCTAGTTCCTTACACTTAAGGGAATCCATTGGTGAAATGCTCATAGGAATAGCATACTTGGCAGGCCCTTAGGGGTGTGGTGGGTGATGATTCCTAGACATTGTTCACATCTAATTATCTAATAAGGTAAGTTAGTTCTATAATTTTTTTCCTAATAATGGTGAATTTGAACTTTTTACCTCATGTACTCCTATAGTTATATTTCTAGTACCAAACTGTTTGGAATTTTGTGAGATCCTCTCAATGAGTTCTTGTAACACCCCAAGATTTCATAGTGTGTTATTTCTTCAAAATAATTCAATAACTTGCACTACACGCAACACCGAGTTCAATCACACCATGACTTAAGAAAAATCCATTCAAAAGAGGTTATGAATAGTATTATCTAAATTTTAAACTTTATATAATCCTTATAATTTTAGAATCCATATTATGAGTTTCTTAGAAATAATGCAAGAACAAATTCATTTTCAGTATTGCACTTTTATCAACTTTTAATAGTGAACCCTTTTTAAATAAAATATTTTAAACTTTTTGACTAAATGGGGACATCAAAAAATTTAAAATGAAACATCCCAAGCTTCCACAGTACGCTTTCCTTTGAATAATACAATAGCGTATGTTGTACGCAACTTTGAGTTTTAACACACACCACAACCAATCAAACTAGCCGTTATGAATAGTAATACCTACTTTTTGAAATTATATATATTATATATTTTAAAATGGACTTCATTTTTGGATTCGGAATATCGAATTTAGCCTAAGGTGAAATTTTGGTACATTTCGGATAACTTTCATATTTTGATGAATAGTGAAAATTACTAAATATTAATTAAAAACAACTTTTTTAATCAAAATAATTAATAGTGATAAATTATGAATTTGAGTGGTTTTAAAGTATATTTAGAATATATTTTTACCATTTAATATAATTTTGGTCATTGGACATAATTTTACAATTAAACCGAACATAAACAAGTGTCAATCATTTGATAGTTATTATCTCTTAAAAACACGCTTTTTGTTTTGACAGCGGGAATTAATTTTAAATTAATTTCTGCCACTTCTGTGTTTTGAATTTAGGAAAATGGATTCCATATTTGGAATCAGGATGTTCAAATTGTGTAAATAGGTAACTTTTATTTTTAGACATTTTGAATAATTACTGCGGTAAATATTTTATTTACCATGGTTAAGGGTAAATCCGGTAAATAAGGGTTAAAAAAATAATATTATAATAATACTAAATTACCCTAAAACGTGTCTTAACCCTATTGGTTGATACATGGTCGACCATGGGAATCTTTGGGCCTATTTTGGGACCCCATGGATCCAATTGTAAGTGATAATGACACTTTATTTTAATTAAGTCAAAATGAATACAAAAATGACACAAGCATATATCTTTTAGCAAAACAATTGTTACATAGGGTTATATAAGTTGGATTTTAGAATATAAATATTAATTAGAAAGCTAAAAATATTTCCTACATAATGATATTTTATTTATAATTTTTAGACATTAAATAATTTATTTTATTTATGACACAATGATGATGTAGTAATTACTATAATAGTGAAAAATTAAAATAATTGATATTATAAATAACCAAAAAAAATATAATATGAAACTTTTAATGAATTAAACTAATTTTATAGGATAATATGATATATTAGGATTGATTTAATTGACTTTGTTCGAAGTAATCAATCTGTTATGAGTTTCACAAAAATCAACTATTGAATAGTGTCAAAATTGACATAAAAGAGTTCTTAAAACAAATATTATATTATTAATTGATATTAAATTCCTAAAAATCTAAGGTTCGGACAAGAGACTTATATCATGATAGTTTCATCATTAATGGACCACTTGGGGGTTGCTTGGATGTATATAGTAAGTTTATTAACCATATTATATAAAAATACAAAGAGACATTGTAAAAGTGAAACTAATTAACTTAGAGTTAATACTTAAAGATAAGGTTAATATAAGTACCCAAACCTGTCTAAATTATATTGGTTGAGTGGTTTTCGACCTATCCCCACCTTAACCTTTTAATAATCAACTTTGGAGCCATTATAATCCGAATATGAATTTATTATAAATTAATATTTCTAGCTTTTCCAAAGGTGCCCCTCACCCCTCTTATAAAAGGGCACTCCTCCTTCTCATTTATTCACACCTTCAAAGCCTTTTGGTTCGGCCAAACTCTGCCCAAATACTCTCCCAACATCCCTCACTACAACCTAGAGGCCTTAGTTTGATCAGAAGGCCAACCTAAGGAGCCCTTTTGATCAAATCAAAAGGAAGAACCCGAAGAAGAGGTAATGATTTCACCACCCTTCTCCAAGTTCATTTCTTATTCCACTTCTTCTTCCTTTGTTCTTACCATTACAAAATAATAACTCCAGTATCTCACATATACTGTGATGTTATTATAAATATGGTACAACCATATTCAGTATTCTATCCACCCTTTGAATAACATGTCACCATACGTGCGTACGTACGGATTAACGTCTCCACGTCGTGGTGTAATTGTTATTCAATATAATATTATTTGGATGGGTATAATAATGATGTGTAACTCATGTAAATAATAAATATAACATGTTAATGATTCTGTATATATGATATACCATCCATTTATATATTATTTTAATATCAAAAGAATGATATTGTCGCTCGTGCGTACGTACGGACTACCGTCTCCACGAACGCGATGAGATTCATTCTCCATCGTATCCATTCAAGTATAATTATCATTTGATGATTTAAAAATGATGTTTAAGGACTAGATATCATTCTGGATATGAATAAGATACAACAACCATGGCTTATGTAACAAAACATATAAAAGAAAATGAGTAAGTTAACTCCCGAAACGACGATAATTCTAAGATATTATTAACAAATCAATGTTAAAAGATCATATATGATATCATATTATTATATATGATTCTTGTATAATTTAATAACAACTATTTCACCATTATACAGGAGGTTAACCTACCCCAACCAAGGAAAAGTACAAGGTAAGGGTTTACTTTACAACCTCTTCATTATCCAAGGTTGTTTATACGTAATAATCTACTGGGATCTCTTTATCATCCACATCCATGTTTCTTAAAAATGCATTTCAAAACATTTTTACTATTTACTAGAATATGAGTTAAAGTCATTTATACCCTTTTTGACTTTTATAAGTGGTTTATAAAGGAATCTTTCGGTCGTTTTCAAAACAAGGTCCTTTTTAACCTTTTCGACAGAATTAAGGTAAGAATGTTTTTTAACTTATACGGCGGGTGCGGCTATTTTCTGCCGTTATAAAATCTTCAAAGCTTCCCTTACAAGCTTATAAGAATATTTTCAAAGAAAATGTTTCATATGGATCTTAAATTATTTCAAAATAAAAGGAGATATTTCTTTAAAAAGAATTTTGATTTCATCTATGTCAACATCCTTTGATGGATTTTAAGATTATTTGAAGTTGATTTATTATGATACAAAACTTCTATATTGTATTGAAGGTTTTGTGATATGTTTGACTGTGGATGTGCTATTTTTATACCATTCATAGTTTATGGTGAAAGTATTGACATTTCATATGCTAGTTTTAATACGAATGTTTATGTTATGTTTAAACCTTTTCATATGGGAATGCATTAGACATAATAAGTGACGGGTGGAGCCCGCTATAGCTCCTCGATGCATCGGTAGGTATCATGAGACAAACTAGTGTCTTGGCACAAGGCCTTGACAAAATCTTATTTGTAGTCTTGGCACGAGGCCTTGGCTATGTCGTTATGATAGTCTGGCATTATGCATTCCAACATTATGAAAGTGGTTATTGATTTTTTCATGTGATTATTCGATTAGTAGAATATCCATGTGAATAAGTAAATGGCATTATTTCATTTTATTTATGCCATACCATGTTGAAAGTTCATGTTTGAAAGGCTTTTGTTTTAGTTATACATTGCCTTAAAAGTTTATTCTTATTTATGAAAGTTTCCGCTATTTTTTTATCCTTACTGGGCATTTGAGCTCACCCCTTTTATATGTTTTATTTTTCCCAGGAAGTGAAGAAGTAAATTATGAATGAACTGCAGGGATATTATGTGGGGATATGAGTGTGGATTATGGAGACAATATGTATTTGTAGTAGTTTTTCGTTTAATGATGTAATGTAAAACTTATGAATATATCTAGTGTTTCCAAGGCTACTAAACCAATCGGTCTTTCGAGATTTGACCTTTCTTGTGATCATGCCAATGTTATGTAATAATGCACCGACTCTAGGTAGCTGGGGTCGGGGCGTTATAGTTGGTATCAGAGGAAGTTTAGTACAAACCTTGGAAGCTAGATTTAGATAAACTCTGATTAGAGCACGTAGACCTAAGATGAACTTTGAGGATTAGTATAGAAGAACTTCCTAGAATTTTGGTATTGTAGAGATTTTGTGAGTTTTCTGAGCAATACATCCCTGTCTGGATACGAGCAGGTAGAGGCGGCTCTGGCATAGATGTACCTAGGGGTAAAACCCGAAAACACCGCTTTGAGCTAGACTCGAACGGGAACTGGTGCACGACAACGGGCCTTGCTGCACTCTTGGTTACGACACTCCCGGGGGATATGCTTAGGATAACTCTCATTTTCTTTACAAATCATTTTGAAGAGATTATGAGTATATACTTCCTCAAAGAAAACATTATTATGATTATGGATTATATCCATAAATAGTTCAATTTATGTTAGGTGTTTTATAAGTATGGGATTATGTATTTTGATTCATAAACTGATCTAGATTATGCCATTGTTTAGAAATGGCGCCCAGTAGAAGGAATGAGAACTCCAGAAATGCACATGATCCAAAGAGAAGGAAGGATCATATCTTTCATGGTCTTAAGCTAGAATTTATAAGAGAAATAGTCTCCCATGTATTATCATCATATGAAGAAATAATATCATGTATTTTACTGAGTCCTATGGATTTGAAGGGAAGCAAGAGAAGAAAAGGATAGAAGAGAGAAAGATGGATAAAGGGAAGAGGGAAAAGAAGAATTTTCCCATATGTGGTAACTGTGGAAAGAAACACCCTGGAACTTGCCTGAAAGGAATGGGAGTTTGTTATAAGTGTGGAGGAAAAGGGCACAAAGTACGTGACTGCAAGGGTAAGAAAATGGTTTTAAATGTACAATGCTTCATTTGCAAGGAGTTTGGACACTACGCGAACCTATGTCCCAGTCATCAGACTATGCCGCAAATGATGTTGTTGGATAATAATCAAGTTATGATACTACCACAGATGAAGAGGAATGATTAGAGTTCTTATGTTGATTATGTCAATTGAGTGTTGTATCAACAATGTACTTGTTATAATAATTATGGAGTATATAAGGATTGTACTACAGTACTATTTCATTAAGGACTTGAGATTGTGTGGAACAAAGAAAAGTGACTCAATAGCTAGATAAATTTTTGGAAAATATATGGTTGAGAGAATGATAAATCATAATATAGTTCTGATACTGAGGTAGTGATTTTGGAATAATATGTGATTGTTTTGGATAAATTATATTGGATATTCTTGACTACCTTGGAACTGATTAATGATTTTTATATTCCATCATTGTTGGTGTTTAAAACATTTTTGGATTAATGAAGTATATCCAGCATTCTATATGGAATAAGGGAGCATGAATGTAATCAATAAGTAATATGGTAATACATGATGAAGGTATTCATATTCTATTACGGGGTAAAAAGGATCTACATTATGTTTACCTTCCTTATAAATGTTGGACTGTGAGTTTGGACAGAAGTATTTTGGATAGTTCTAGTTTGGATTATTTTGGATTGCCATAAAAGGACAACCCGGAGGTCGGGCGGCAACCTGTCGCGTCCGGCAAGGCTGCGAGACTTGAACCCGCAGCCGAAGGGCGACAAGGGTGTATCACCTACCACTGGCCCACGAGATGTCCTGGATTAAATAATGTAGTTTTTATTAAAATATCTTTTAGATTAATTATAAATTCGTTTATTTTGGAACCCTATACGAATAGTGTAAATAGAATTTTTACGTTCTATTATCTTTTAGAGTGAAAGATGAGTTTGTGGTAGAAACTTATTAATGGATAAAACTCTAATTATAATTTAAGTATATCTCCTTATGATCTTAGCCAATCTCATAAATAAATTCCTCAACATTAATAAAAGGAACTTAGAACAAAAATGTTGTCCTAGATAGTACCTTAAATCATCACTAATTTATGGATTTGGGATTGTTGGCCTTTTCATAGCCATGTTCTCTACCACTCTCCATCAGATAATTGATGGTTACATTTTTCTTCCATATCCATATTTTCCTACATGGAACCCTAGTATGTGTTATTTTCGGTAATCTTCATACTTTCCACTCTTTGTTTTAAATAGAGGACTCATTAATTCATTTTTTGATGTGGGGTTTCAACTAAGATATTTTGAAACGTAAAAAAATGTGGTATCCTAATACCCTATGTTTTTTTGAACCAATGGTATTTCAAATCATCATAGATTGATGAATTTAAGGACCTCAATTTTATACTTGTTTGTGATTGATGACCTCAATCACTACCTATAAATATTTACGTTTTTCCTCCAATTATATGTCTCTAAATGCCACCAATGTTCTCCTAATCGAGATCATAATTTGGTGGTGACCCTTTCATTTCTCTTTTCCTCATATTAAGACTAAATTTTAGTAACCCAATTTCCGATGTGGGTTTTCCCACAAATATATTTTCTATTTTCAACCTTTTATTTTCGAAGAACAATTTCGAATTGCGAGGACGCAATTTATTGAAGGTGGGGATAATGTAACACCCCAAGATTTCATAGTGTGTTATTTCTTCAAAATAATTCAATAACTTGCACTACACGCAACACCGAGTTCAATCACACCATGAATTAAGAAAAATCCATTCAAAAGAGGTTATGAATAGTATTATCTAAATTTTAAACTTTATATAATCCTTATAATTTTAGAATCCATATTATGAGTTTCTTAGAAATAATGCAAGAACAAATTCATTTTCAGTATTGCACTTTTATCAACTTTTAATAGTGAACCCTTTTTAAATACAATATTTTAAACTTTTTGACTAAATGGGGACATCAAAAAATTTAAAATGAAACATCCCAAGCTTCCACGGTACGCTTTCCTTTGAATAATACCATAGCGTATGTTGTACGCAACTTTGAGTTTTAACACACACCACAACCAATCAAACTAGCCGTTATGAATAGTAATACCTACTTTTTGAAATTATATATATTATATATTTTAAAATGGACTTCATTTTTGGATTCGGAATATCTAATTTAGCCTAAGGTGAAATTTTGGTACATTTCGGATAACTTTCATATTTTTATGAATAGTGAAAATTACTAAATTTTAATTAAAAACAACTTTTTTAATCAAAATAATTAATAGTGATAAATTATGAATTTGAGTGGTTTTAAAGTATATTTAGAATATATTTTTACCATTTAATATAATTTTGGTCATTGGACATAATTTTACAATTAAACCGAACATAAACAAGTATCAATCTTTTGATAGTTATTATCTCTTAAAAACACGCTTTTTGTTTTGACAGCGGGAATTAATTTTAAATTAATTTCTGCCACTTCTGTGTTTTGAATTTAGGAAAATGGATTCCATATTTGGAATCAGGATGTTCAAATTGTGTAAATAGGTAACTTTTATTTTTAGACATTTTGAATAATTACTGCGGTAAATATTTTATTTACCATGGTTAAGGGTAAATCCGGTAAATAAGGGTTAAAAAAATAATATTATAATAATACTAAATTACCCTAAAACGTGTCTTAACCCTATTGGTTGATACATGGTCGACCATGTGAATCTTTGGGTCTATTTTGGGACCTCATGGATCCACTTGTAAGTCAAAATGAATACAAAAATGACACAAGCATATATCTTTTAGCAAAACAATTGTTACATAGGGTTATATAAGTTGGATTTTAGATTATAAATATTCATTAGAAAGATAAAAAGATTTCCTACATAATGATATTTTATTTATAATTTTTAGACATTAAATAATTTATTTTATTTATGACACAATGATGATGCAGTAATTACTATAATAGTGAACAATTAAAATAATTGATATTATAAATACCCAAAAAAAATATAATATGAAAATTTTAATGAATTAAACTAATTTTATAGGATAATATGATATATTAGGATTGATTTAATTGACTTTGTTCGAAGTAATCAATCTGTTATGAGTTTCACAAAAATCAACTATTGAATAGTGTCAAAATTGACATAAGAGTTCTTAAAACAAATATTATATTATTAATTGATATTAAATTCCAAAAAATCTAAGGTTCGGCCAAGAGACTTATATCATGATAGTTTCATCATTAATGGACCACTTGGGGGGTCGCTTGGATGTATATAGTATGTTTATTAACCATATTATATAAAAATACAAAGAGACATTGTAAAAGTGAAACTAATTAACTTAGAGTTAATACTTAAAGATAAGGTTAATATAAGTACCCAAACCTGTCTAAATTCTATTGGTTGAGTGTTTTTCGACCTATCCCCACCTTAAACTTTGAATAATCAACTTTGGAGCCATTAGAAACCGAATATGAATTTATTATAAATTAATATTTCTAGCTTTTCCAAAGGTGCCCCTCACCCCTCTTATAAAAGGGCACTCCTCCTTCTCATTTCTTCACACCTTCAAAGCCTTTTGGTTCGGCCAAACTCTGCCAAAATACTCTCCCAACATCCCTCACTACAACCTAGAGGCCTTAGTTTGATCAGAAAGCCAACCTAAGGAGCCCTTTTGATCAAATCAAAAGGAAGAACCCGAAGAAGAGGTAATGATTTCACCACCCTTCTCCAAGTTCATTTATTCTTCCACTTCTTCTTCCTTTGTTCTTACCATTCTAAAATAATAACTCCAGTATATCACATATACTGTGATGTTATTATAAATATGGTACAACCATATTCAGTATTCTATCCACCCTTTGAATAACATGTCACCATATGTGCGTACGTACGGACTACCGTCTCCACGTCGTGGTGTAATTGTTATTCAATATAATATTATTTGGATGGGTATAATAATGATGTGTAACTCATGTAAATAATAAATATAACATGTTAATGATTCTGTATATATGATATACCATCCATTTATATATTATTTTAATATCATAAGAATGATATTGTCGCTCGTGCGTACGTACGGACTACCGTCTCCACGAACGCGATGAGATTCATTCTCCATCGTATCCATTAAAGTATAATTATCATTTGATGATTTAAAAATGATGTTTAAGGACTAGAAATCATTCTGGATATGAATAAGATACAACAACCATGACTTATGTAACAAAACATATAAAAGAAAATGAGAAAGTTAACTCCCGAAACGACGATAATTCTAAGATATTATTAACAAATCAATGTTAAAAGATCATATATGATATCATATTATTATATATGATTCTTGTATAATTTAATAACAACTATTTCACCATTATACAGGAGGTTAACCTACCCCAACCAAGGAAAAGTACAAGGTAAGGGTTTACTTTACAACCTCTTCATTATCCAAGGTTGTTTATACGTAATAATCTACTGGGATCTCTTTGTCATCCACATCCATGTTTCTTAAAAATGCATTTCAAAACATTTTTACTATTTACTAGAATATGAGTTAAAGTCATTTATACCCTTTTTGACTTTTATAAGTGGTTTATAAAGGAATCTTTTGGTCGTTTTCAAAACAAGGTCCTTTTTAACCTTTTCGACAGAATTAAGGTAAGAATGTTTTTTAACTTATACGGCGGGTGCGGCTATTTTCCGCCGTTATAAAATCTTCAAAGATTCCCTTACAAGCTTATAAGAATATTTTCAAAGAAAATGTTTAATATGGATCTTAAATTATTTCAAAATAAAAGGAGATATTTCTTTAAAAAGAATTTTGATTTCATCTATGTCAACATCCTTTGATGGATTTTAAGATTATTTGAAGTTGATTTATTATGATACAAAACTTCTATATTGTATTGAAAGTTTTGTGATATGTTTGACTGTGGATGTGCTATTTTTATACCATTCATAGTTTATGGTGAAAGTATTGACATTTCATATGATAGTTTTAATACGGATGTTTATGTTATGTTTAAACCTTTTCATATGGGAATGCATTGGACTTAATAAGTGACGGGTGGAGCCCGCTATAGCTCCTCGATGCATCGATAGGTCTCATGAGACAAACTAGTGTCTTGGCACAAGGCCTTGACAAAATCTTATTTGTAGTCTTGGCACGAGGCCTTGGCTATGTGGTTATGATAGTCTGGCATTATGCATTCCAACATTATGAAAGTGGTTATTGATTTTTGCATGTGATTATTCGATTAGTAGAATATCCATGTGAATAAGTAAATGGAATTATTTCATTTTATTTATGCCATACCATGTTGAAAGTTCATGTTTGAAAGGCTTTTGTTTTAGTTATACATTGCCTTAAACGTTTATTCTTATTTATGAATGTTTCCGCTATTTTGTTATCCTTACTGGGCATTTGAGCTCACCCCTTTTATATGTTTTATTTTTCCCAGGAAGTGAAGAAGTAAATTATGAATGACCTGCATGGATATTATGTGGGGATATGAGTGTGGATTATGGAGACAATATGTAGTTGTATTAGTTTTTTGTTTAATGATGTAATGTAAAACTTATGAATATATCTAGTGTTTCCAAGGCTACTAAACCAATCGGTCTTTCAAGATTTGATCTTTCTTGTGATCATGCCAATGTTTTGTAATAATGCACTGACTCTAGGTAGCTGGGGTCGGGGCGTTACAGTTCTCTTATGTCAATTAGTGACTTAGCAATTAGTTATCCTCCTGAAGAAGTATCAAGTGGGTTCTGATAATTTTCCATCAATCCTTGGTAGAATAATACCAAGAAGTTATGTTTTTTATACTTTTGGTGTGGGAAGGGTGTGGTTAGTTTCTTGAATCTCTCCCAGAACTCATAAAGAGTTTATCTAGTTTCCTGTTTGATTCCATAAATTTTCTTTTGAAGTTGATCACTCCATGAAAAAGGAAATAAACTCTAGAGGAAATTATTCTATATCTCCTCCCATGAGGTGACTTCTCCATGCTGTAGATTTTAGATCCACTACTTGGATTCTAATTCAAGTGAGAAGGGGAAATTCCTCTCGCTGATTTGAGCCTCAAGGAATCCTCTAGTTTTGAATCCATTTCAAACTTCTTTAAATTATTTAATGTTCCTATTGGGGTCTTCACTAAATATTTCATAAAAATTAGGAAGTATTCCCATCATTATAGTTTTGAGTCACTATTTTGTTGATAATTTAATTGTAATTGTTAGTTGATAATATTGAAATTAGGTGCATACATTTCTCCAAAAGTCCTATTAAATTGAGCTATATTAACTTCCATTCTTTTCACTTCCTATTGTAGATTTTGAGGGGGGAGAAAATGAGGAGTAATAATAATCTAATGGAATGGTGAACAACTCTATTTACTCTTATACTACATTCATTAGAGATTTGAGAATTTTAATCACAGTTCTCTCAATCTCTAGATAAAAAATAGTGAGGTTGGAAGAATTGGATTTAGTCATTTTAAAACATTTTAAACAAAATTTAAACGAAACATTGGCCTCCATGGAAATGGTGTCAGTTTTGATTCCCTCCGATCATGGGGTGCTTAGAATATTTTTTGAACCTAAGAACATGTAGTAAAAATGGGACTTGGATTGTCTTCGGAGAATATAGTGTTGCGTGTGTTTTGAAATATTGTCTTATAGGTTAAATTTGAAAGAACGAACAAGTGAAATCGGTTGGTTTTAAATTCCATTTAAGAAGTAGTAGTCTGGACTTGTATCACTCCCTCATCATCCTATTGAATCATTATTAAATTATTTTCTATTCCTCCTCTCATCAATTGAATCACATTGGTTACTTTTATCATGATATTTTGGTTCAAATAGGGAAATGAAATAATCACTTTATTTTCTACCTTTCCATAGCCTAGTGATTGGACACCTCCATTCAACCTTGAATTCTTCCACTACTTGGTATCACATGAAGCGAATTAGATCCAAGTCGTTTGTGAGTTAAATTCGGATAATAAGTATAATAAATTAAAATATAAAACCAAGATAAACCTCTAATGATTAAAACCATTAAGATCCAAAGAGGAGTTAGTTCATTAAATGAATATAATTCATCAAAATGGGGGAAATGAGGGGATTCTCCTTGGAGATACCAAAAATATCCTAGTGTTCCATCATCGAAGTTTCTAAAATAAATGAAAATAAAATAAGAGTATCAACCAAAATTGTGTGAGTGTTTCCCTTAAGAGAAAGTTCTTCCATACATTGTTTCTTCTAGAAAGTGAATTACTTTTATAGATGTATGCTTGGATATCATGACTACCTCTATGTGAGAGGCATGTGTTTATTCATAAAATTTAGAAAATTATGATTTCAATAGGGAGCAGGTTTACTTTCTGCCAGATGGTTTACACGCATTCGTAATGAAGGGTTTGGATGAATTTTGTAAGTCATCAGTGTTCCTCCCATGAACTTTCCCAATACCCATTTTATACTGGACTATTTCGGTGCTTCACAACATAATGGGTGTTCTCGATGGAAAAAATGGGCATGGGATTTTTGTTGGTGGGATCATTATTTGTTTAGAAATTAAGCATTATTGTTTTTACCCATAATACATCATACACTTCCAATATCCATAACTCGTATTTCCTATTATTGGACCAAAAAATTCCAAATGCCTCTTTTTAGTGGCACTACATTCATCAGCATGATGGATCATCTTTATTACCTTAGGATTGAAACTTATAACCTCCAATGGTTCTATTTAATGATTAATGAAGCTTCTCAAAATCTTTAGTTTGATGATGATGCCTTATTTATTTCAGATTATCATGGGAGCTTAGCCCTTAATTGCATGACTTTGGTGTCAGTAGGAAGTGATCTCCTCCGCAAATGAGTGGAATTCCAAATATCCCTTAGAGGCTATGCAGGTAGGTTGGATTCACTCATGAAAAATTCAACTAGATCTTAACCTTCATCAATACAAAGCTCAAAATGGATCAGATTATAACTGTAACTTTCCTAGAAATGTAGATTCACTCTATAATCATCCCAAATCCATGGGTGGCAGCAGTAGACGGTGTCAGTAGGGTAGGTGGCACCCCACTTTTCCTCAAGGTGGTGGGAGATAAGTGTTAGTGGAAACATCTGAAGTGGTGCCCAACCTAAGGATCTTCTTCAAGATCTAGTCGACTAGGTTATTATTCTTCAGGGGACGTAGAGTCATAGGGTCCATTGATGGGCACATGGAAGAGGCAAAGCAGGTAGAGGTGGTAAAATCATGTAGTATGCATGCCTACCATGAAGGACATGGTCAATGTTCCAAACATGAGATGAGGTTGAAACAATGGGGTGGGGGGAGGGGGATCATGGTAAGTATGCCTACTATGAGAGTGGTAGAAAGGTCAATAAATCTTGATCACGCAGTCTACTATTTTTTTCCTTTATGGAATTTTTGATCATTCACGGTCAGCTGATGGTTCTCACAGTAGGTATACCTACCATGATAATGAGGTGTGGTAAGGTGGGAAAGTGAAAGTGTTAAAGGAACAATCACTATAACTACCATGTCATAGAAGGTTCCCAATGTAAGGGGTAACACACTATCATTACCCACGATAAGTATAGTGACCATGGATGGAACATGTCACTTCTAGCCTTATAATTTTTTTCAACTAGTAGAGAAAAAGAATTCACATAATTTTCTTAGTGAAATATTTTTCTACAATTAAAACCAACTCTGATAATTCAACATAGATTCAAAATTTGTATCAAAAGACGAATATATCAATAATTACCATATTTAAAGAAAATTTCCAACTAAGTTCCAATTTCAAATAGTCAATTGAAAATTACTATTTACCTAGGAATTGAATAAAAATTGTGTTATTTTCAATGAATAATAGAAAATAAATGTAGAAAATTCCAACTCACATCATGGTCGCTATCGAGGATATCTTTTGGAACTTATTGTTTTCTTTTACAGTTGTTCAGTTGTATGACATTAATGCATGAATTTGGGAATATTTTACTTTTTTATCTAGAAGGATTAGTTGGGTGTATCTATCTTATCACTCTTTCCTCATGTTCTTTTAGATGTTTTTCATCTGTGTGTATGATATACCGTTAGTGCTTATTGCAAACCCATGTCCTATTATAGGTTGGATTCAGGTGTCAATATCTCTCTTCACTCATTTCTGGCCTTGTAGGGGTACCTTTGTGGGGAGGAGGACATGACAGAGTGGTATCAAAGGTTTAGGTTAAGAGATATAATGGAGCTTGGAGTTAGGAACAGGTGATAACTTCATGAGATGGTAGGGAAAAAATGTTAAATGAGTTTAGTATATAAAGTAAACAAGGGAGATTGGCTTAGAAAAGGGTATATAGGACCCTCTATGATTTGATGCATATAAATTTATGTTTAGTGGGTTTACTAAGAAAAGTGATACTAGTTTTGGGGTAGATAACTAGGAAAGGATCATACATCATTCATCTTTGAACATGTGTTTTGAAATGGGTTGATCTTAGGATTAGGGTGAACCTTGAAAAAATAAAATATTAATTAATCTTAAATGTTCCATATTACGGTTTTAAGTGTCCCTAAATGTTTTTTCTTTTGAAGGTATGGATCTAGGTTGACATCCCCATTAGGATCACACTAAGTATGTTTAATTGGATGTTTCAATAGATCACCAAAAAGTTGAGGTTGATGATGATTCCAGTTTGAGGAGGAAGCTTCAAGAGTTTTAGCACTAGATTTTACAAAAATATGTGGTCTTTATTTCAGACTCAGTGATAGAGGACTAGTTGGAGGAGTTAAAGATATCCTTCAGTTCGATCTGTGCTCTAAAGGAGCACTGAGTTTCATTGGTGGTGTCAATGCAGTATGGGGAAAAAAGGTAGGGGTGGTTCTTATTCCATAGGTACCATGAGAAGTTAGCAGTCTTGTAGGAGAATTTACGAGACCAGTTTCAAGTAGAGTTTCTTTATTTTAACACAAAAGTAACCAATAACTAGAAGTTTCTTAACCTTCGACAAGGTATTTTTATCATTTGGGAGTTCAAGATCCATTTTCAGACACTTATTCGATCTTATTTAGCCCTTTTCTAGATGAGTAGGCTAGGTAAAGGAATTTCAAGGAGAATTTGCATCCAGAGATCCAATGCTAGGTCATCCTATTTATACTGTCGATATATATCGAGGTGTTGGAGAGAGAAGAGGTCATCTAGAGGATACTGGCTAGGAACAAATCATTATGAGATTGGATTCATTAGGATTCCTCATGTAGTAGAGTTGCGGTCAAGGGTTACCAATGCCTAGATAAAAGATATTTAGATAGCTGGGGTTTGGTCCCATCCCTATTCCTCTCATTTATTCAGGGGTGGCAGCTCTCATACCCCAACTAAGGGATCAAATGCATGATTTTCATGTAGAGGTTGAGGTTATCACGAATGAGAGTGCCTGAAATTTTTGAATGGGGAATATGCAGTAGGTTTCCCACTCCAGGTTCCTCTATTGAGGTAGTTTATACTGAAGAAACAACAACAAGGTGCTCCTATTTTGGATTAGTAAAAGGTATATAAGGAAGGAATATGACAAAATTATGATTCTCCCCACCCTTAGAGAGTATATCATGGTTGTGGAGGTGGTCATCATCATGTTTAGATAGGCCATGGTCAGCTTCATTCTTTGGGGTTTCCAGTTCCATGTGATCCAAACATTATTTAAGGTAATATTTGCTTATTTTATACTTGGGTCTATGATTTGTTTGATTTAGGATCAATATAGTCCTTCATTTCTGAATCCCAAGTCTATGATATGAGACTTTAGGTAAAGAGGATTCTAGTTCCCTTAACATTGACTACACCAATTGGAGGTTGAGCTTATCTGTATAAAGTTTGTAGAGATTGTGAGTCGTTTTTTAAGGGAATTACTATGTGTGACCTTTTCTGACCCTCCACACATGGTCAGCCCCTCCTCCGTGAAGGGGTCACTACCCGGAGGTAGAGCCCCAGTTAGGGAAGGAGCCATTTCCAACCAAGATGGCAGAGCATCCCGGAGGGTAACAGTCCGATCGGCGATGGTTCGTCAAAGCAATCTGCCAGCACAGTGGACCGTGCCTCATTTTTCCTGCCCAGTTGGGATCGGGTAACCCGGAAAAACAGGTGGATCCTAGGGGATATGCTCACCCCAAAAGAAGACTCCCATGATTCGAACTCTGAACCTCTCAAAGAACAATGTGTTTAGGCCACTCACCTTCACCACCATGCCACCACCAAAGTGGCAGAGACTGTGAATTAATATTGGGGAAACACCACTCTTGGGTAGACTTCCTATATTTATACATAAAACCATATGACATCATCCTCATCATGGATTTACTGTATTTAGTTAATGATATTGTGGATTGCTTCAGGATGTGAATTGTGTCCTATGATGTTTATAGAGATTCATCAATGTTTGTTGGTGAGTGAGACCCTCGTATGGGTTAGAGGTATTTTCTGTATTCATCTTACTTGATGTATAAGATGATTCTGAGTTTATTGGATGATTAACCAATGATGTTTCCTAGGTTTTTGGAAGATTTCCTTGATGATTTTCTGAAAGTGGTTATGGAATTACCCTCTCGATGAGAGATCGAGTCTGGGATAGAGTTATAGTCAGACACTCCTCTGATCTTGATGTCTCTATATAGGATGAAACCTTCTATGTTGCGAGAGATATGGGTACAAATTTATGATCTTTTAAAGAAAGGATTTTTAGTCGATCGTGTCACCTTGGGGTGCTTCAATTTTGTTCATGAATAATATTGATGGCATTTCGTGTCTTTGTATTAATTATCATCACTTGAATCAGGTTATAATGAAGAACCCCTATCCCCTTACATAGATTGATGCCATTTGATGTGGAGAACTATCTAACATTGTTCATGGGTTTGATGAACATTGTGTTCTGAGAGTTCCTAGATCGGTTCATGGTGGTTTTCATCAAATACATCCTTGTGTACTCCATATATGAGGAGGAACACATAGATAATTTGCATGCTATTTTGGGAGTTCTTCAACATTAGAATCTATTTGGGAAGCTATCAAAGTAAGAGTTATAGTATTGTGAAGTTCATTTATTTGGGGTTGTTTTATAAAAATGTGGTTTATCCATGGATTCTTCAAAGATCAAGGAAATTGTTTCTTGGGAATCCCCCAAGATAGTTGCAGAGGTGTGGAGTTTCCTTATTCTTGCAGGCTATTATAGAAGGTTCGTAGTTGATTTAACATGGGTGGTGACTCCTCTAAAATCCTTGACTAAAAAGGATCTATTTCTTGTGGAATGATCAGTGTGAGGTGTCTATTAATTAGATGAAGGAGATGTTGTACAACACTACAGTTCTTCATTTTCTATAAGAGGGAGTTCATTTTTTTAAGATGCTTTACATCTTGGTTTGGGTTGTGTTCTGATGCAGTAGACATATGTTGTATCTTTTGAGTCTCGACAGTTATGTCCCCTTGAGGATAAATATTCCACCCATGATATTGAGTTGGTAGAAATTTTGTTTTCCTTGAATTTATGGTGATATTACCTTATTAGTGAGCATTTTGTGGTTTTTATTGATCACAATAGCCGGATGTATGTATTCTCCTAGTGTGATCTGAACTTGTGATAGCAATGGTGGATGGAATTATTCAGAATATTTACTATACACTAGGAAATGGTAATGATGTAGCTACTGCACTAAGTAGTAAGTCACATAATGATTCTATGCGCGAAACTAGAGATTCCTAGAGAGAGATGGGATAAATCTCAATTATGCATCTCGATAATGGAGAAGTTGGTGATAGAGGTTTCCTTACTCAAATGATAGTGAAAAATTCCTTGGTGAAGCAAGTGGAGGAGTCCTATCTAGGAGATTCTGAGGTGGATACCTGGAGATACCAAGTTGTCTTTTTTGATTCCTCTAATAGCTAGTTTGAAGAAAAAAATCACTGGGTATTATTCTAGGGGTGGATTTTCATTCCATCGGTGAGACACAAGGTGGTTCTCTATGAATTCCACAAACCAACCTTGGTGATACATCCTGGCATGATGAATATATACACGCCCTGATTGGCCAGTTTTGGTGTCCTAGGTTGAAATGTTTAATTTCATAGTTTGTGTCTTAATTTTTGGCCTCTCAAAAGGTGAAGGCTAAATACCATGTTCCTAGTGGATTGCTCTAGCTACTAGATATTATTCAATAAAAGTGGGGGGGGGGGGGATTTTGATGGACTCCATCGTCGTTTTACCTAGATATTAGGGAGGATGTGATGCTATGTGGGTGATAGTGGATCATTGGATGAAATCAACCCACTTTATAACAATCAAGGAGTCGAGCTTAGTGGAGATTTTGTTAAGGTAATTCCTAGAGGAGGTGGTGAGACTGCACAGTATCCAAAGGATTATCATCTCTGATTTTAATCCTCACATTATCTCTAAGATGTGGAGAGGAGTCCATCATGATTTTGGATCTTAGTTATTCCTTAGAAATATATTCCTTCCATAGATGGACAGTCATAAAAAACAAACTATCCAAAAACTTGAGGACATGTTTCACACTTATGTCTTGGATTTTGGTGGTTCACAGATGGGTACAAACTGTCACGACCCGTCCCCCGGGGCCCGATTCGTAACTACCCCAAGCCCGCATTCCACAGGCTAGGGGATGACGACTAGCACCAAAGGCGTATATCCCTAAACTGGGAAGGCATTGCCTTTATAAATGTAAACAAACACATCAGAGTACACAATTGGAAGCAATACACTAGGTAAAAATTGTATACAAAAGAGAGTGCTGAAAGTAAAGGGGGTCGGAAATACAAGCCCAAAAATATAGTATAAGGAAAAAGATAAGTACAAGTACAAATGAAAGAATAATTAAAGAAACAACTGGGTCGTCCTACGGGGTTCCTACCTGAAGGGTAGGTACAGATGGACTCCTCTGCACTCCACGTCCGTCCGTTCGATCCATGCACCGTCAAACCGAGTGGTCTACCTCCGGGTACCGTCCAGTCCTACTACTCTTTGCCTCGGTCAGCGCTGTTCGTTGTCTGCAACCAACACATCCAAGTGCGGGCATAACCCGTGTAGGGGTGAGTATAACGATACTCTGTAGGGACCCCGAGACCCTCAAGGTCTCACTAAATCCAACAAGGATAAACCACAAGTATGAAATCAACGGATACCCATCACTTAGGTATATTCCCATACATATACCTAAGTTATCTAGTAACCCATCTCATTCGTGAGGTAAACACAAAAGTCATTGACTCAGCTCCAAACCAGGATTTTGTTGTAGGGGTAGTATCAAGTAATAAACCCAGTCACACTATCGGAACCTTGGCTGATGGTGTAGTCCTCCTCTATCGAGTATAGTGGGCCTACCACATCACACAGAGGCGCTTCCCACTATCCTGGACTACTGTGGTACTCCTCCTGTCGAGTATCGTGGGTCTACTATGTCACACAGAGGCGCTCCCCACAGTGGGTCTGCCGCGTCACACAAAGATGCTCCCTCTCATAGCCTGCTGAGGTACTCCTCCTGTCGAGTACCGTGGGTCTGCCGCATCACACAGAGGCACTCCCCACTGTGGGCCTGCCGCGTCACACAGAGGTTCTTCCCACTGGGCTAGTCGAAACACTCCAAGTCGAAAGGTCAACAGTCGTCAGGTCTCAGCCAGCTACTAGGTCTCCGCACTCCGCTCGCTCGTCTCTGGGAGGATCCGATCCACGAGCTACTGGTCGATACTCCAAATATCATGAAGTCCCATGTATAAGTATCTCAAAGGTCCGCCTCGTCATAGGGGTCTCAACGCAACAGATGGAGCATCAATCGGACGCTTGGTTTGTGAGTTATTGACATTTCCGTTCCAAGGGCCCGGTTGGTTTTTAGGTTAAAACCAACCCAACCATATCCCAACTATGTCCACAACTCAACTGGGGTATTCCAAAAGAACCGTCTCTCTCTAATATTTTCGTCGCCCTAGACGGTTCGTCGATTGGACACCCGTAGCCCAATATATGGGCGAAAAGGTGAAAACAGGCCAAAGCAGGTCCGGGTCCGGTCTGACCCAGTCGGACTGACCCGGCCCGACCCGGGTCCGGACCAGAGTTCGACCTGGTCTGCGGGTTTGACCAAGTTCGAGGGGGTGGCCCGACCAAAGGGCGCGTCCCGAACTGAGTGGGCGGCCCAACCCGAGGGGGCAGCCCGACCCAAAGGCGGCCCGACCCGAGGGGGTGGCCTGGCCCGAAGATGGCCCGGCCCGAGGGCGGCCCGGCTGGAAGCCCGTGGGGCCCGGCTGGCTGGCTCACGTGGCCCGGCTAGCCACGCGTGGGGGGGGGGGTGCCCACACCCTTGTTGGTCGAATGGAACCAGCACTATGCGCTGGTTCGGGAGCCACGGGACCCAGGTGGGTCCCACCTTGTCCGGCTGGCCGAGCGGCAAGCCAGTTCTGCACCACTGGCGGCCGGCCCAATGCCGACTGCCTCTCCTCCTCCACCGCGGCCCGCCCTGGCCACAGTTCACCTCTACCGTGCGGTGCGACGGCGCCACGCCACCTCCAACTGCCTCAACCCTCCTGGTCGTGACCCTTCCACCCGCGTGGCGTGACAGTGCCGCGCCACCTCCGACTGCCTCGGCCCTAATGGCCACGAACCTTCCACCCGCGCGGAGCGACGGCACAGTGCCCCTCCGGCGACCCGACGGCCCTTGCGCCGCCGGTTTTCTTCACGGACGACCCGACGCCGGTCGCGTTGCTCCGCTACGGTCCATCCTTCCGGCGGTGCCGTTGTACCACCGCCATTGTCAACAAACAAGAACAATCAAAGGGGGAGGGTCGGGCCATGTTCGTGCGGTCCGATCCCTCCTCGTTATGGTGATATCATTCAGAAATTCACAATCCATAATTTGAATGATGATGAACGGAGGGTAAAACTCATACATAAAACAACCCTTACCTCACTTGTTGATCGTTGATAGTGGAAGGAGAGGAATGGCGGACATCAATTCATTGATGTCAGGAAGCATCCGGGGGTAGGAGACCGAGGAAGAAGCGTCTCCGACATTCTTCGCGGTCGGCTCCTTCTCTTTTGGCTCGGTCGAAGATCGAAGAAAGAGTTCGTCGTTCTTCGATGGACGATGAAGAGGCGTTCTTCGCATTCTTCATTGAGAGATATTTCTCCAAGGGTTCTCCAAGATCTTCTAACCCCTCTCTCAAGCTCCACCAAAAGTATTTCCCAAAAAAAAGGGTTATGTAAACCCATTATTTAATTTGTTGGCCAAAGAATTCAAAATAATTCAAGTGGGTTTTAGATTAATTAAGTTAATAAATTCAATTAATTAATTTAGAGGGTTGTAAAAATTAATTAGTGGGGTTGGTAGAGAGTTTAATCCCACATAAATGGGGGGTTAAAGGGCGTTTAAAGCCTGTGTGGGCCCCACCAAGGATATCCTTGTAAGGGAAGTTATGTGTGGGTGGACCCTACCACCATAACCTCTCATGAGAGGTTATGGTGGGGTGACCCCCACCTCTATCCTCCTCCTGGAGGTTTTAACCACCACAAAATAAAAATAAGTTATCACCTTAATTTTATTTAATTTATTTAAAAACCCCAAAAACTAACTTCCATTCTCGACCAACTGCCATTGAGGTGAAAGTATTCTTAAGCAAATATCAGCGCTGTGAGTTCAATGGTGCCCTCGAATTTCAATTCTGAGCATCGGTTCAAAAGTTATAAAATCATGCTCGGACGTTTATTGAATGTACCCGAACAAATCTTCAGAAATTGATTCCGGGCACACTGAGCCTCGAAATCAAGAGTCGTAAATTTTTGCGGACTCGTAAAAATCCCATGAATTTAAAAAAAAAATATTTCCAAGGAATTTCCGGGTCTTTACATTCTTCCCACCTCAGGGCTTTACGTCTCCATAAGCTACAACTTGAACTAAGGGAACAAATGGGGGTACTGAGCATGCATTTGAGCCTCTCGCTCCCATGTGCTCTCCTGGAGGTTCCCATGCTGCCAGTGAACGCGCACCAGTGGTATCGACCGTCCAATTAGGACCCGCTCCTGTCGATCCTCAATCTCTACTGGAACCTCCGTGAAAGTCACCCCTTCATCGATGTCCAGCTCTCCATGGTCGATGATGTGGAAAGAGTCGTGCACGTATCTCCTCAGCTGAGATACGTGGAAGACGTCGTGCACCCAGTGCAACTAAGGTGGAAGATCTAAGCGGTAAGCCACCTCAACTACTCTGCTGAGGACCTGGAAAGGTCCGATGAACCTCAGAGATAACTTGTCGCCTCAGCAAAATCTCCATAGACCTCATCGAGGTGAGACCCTTAGGAAGACATGGTCTCCATCCTCGAACTCTAGAGGTCTCCATATCCTATCATTATACGACTTATGCCTGCTCTGTGCAGTCTTCATCCACTCCTGGATGATCTTCATTTTCTCAGTGGTAGCTCGTACCATCTCTGGTCCCACTACTGCTGACTCCCCAAGGTCTGTCCAGCACAAGGGTGATCTGCAAGGTCTCCCGTACAACACCTCGAAAGGTGCTATCCCTATGGTGGAGTGATAGCTGTTGTTGTAGGAAAACTCTAACAATAGTAAGTGATCCTCCCAACTATGACCAAAGTTGAGGACACAAGATTGGAGCATGTCCTCGAGGGTCTGAATGGTCCGCTCAGTCTGACCATCTATCTGAGGATGGAAGGCGGTGCTCAGACGTAGCTGAGTCTCGAAAACCTTCTACAACCCCTTCCATAGCCGGTAAGTAAACCGTGCGTCATGGTCGAAGAAAATAGAAGAAGGTACCCCATGTAAACGCATAATCTTCTGTACACAGAGGCGTCCCAAGCTCTCCACTGAGACCTGAACTCTGATCGGTAGGAAGTGGGCCGAATTGGTGAGTCGGTCAATGATCACCCATATCGAATCATGACTTCTGGATGTACGTGGAAGACCCGTCATGAAGTCCATGGATATGCCATCCCACTTCCACTCCAGGACCACTAAAGGCTGAACCAAGCCTACTGGTACCTGGTGCTCCGCCTTCACTTACTGACAAGTGAGGCATCATGAGACAAACTCCGTTACTGCCTTCTTCATACCTAGCCACCAGTGCTGTCGTCGGAGATCCTGATATATATTTGCTACTCCTAGATGTACTGCAAGAGGGGAAGTGTGGAACTCCCTCAACACTTCCTCCTGAAGTGCTACTGGTACCATGGTACGTCCTCTGAAGAGGATGACATGCTCCCCACTTTTAGAAAATCTATCAGGTTATTTCCCTATGGATATCTGAGCACGTCACGTCTCACAGTCAGCGTCTCCACACTGTGCCTCCTTGACTCGCTGAAGAAGTGGAGGAGTGACTGTAAGATACTATAGAAAGGTTTCTCCATCTCTATCCATAAAGGATATCTGCAAAGCGGCTAGCTGCTCCTTTGCCTCTCCTAGCAGCTATATACCAGTCCTCCTGTTGAGTACATCAGTAACAATGTTCCCCTACCTAGGAGTATAGACTATCTCGAAGTCATAATCCTGGAGGAACTCAAGCCAACACCGTTGTCTCAGGTTCAGGTCCTTCTGGGAGAAGATATACCCGAGGCTCTTGTGATCAGAGTAGACTGTGAATTGTTCGCCCATCAGATAGTGCCACCACATCTTCAAGGTGAAGACCACTGCTGCTAAATCCAAGTCATGGGTAGCGTAGTTCTACTCATGCTGTCTCTGCTGTTGAGATCCATATGCGATCACTGCTCTCTCCTGCATCATAATACACCCAAGTTCGGTCCCTGATGCATCACAGTAAACTATGTACCCTATGACCTCCTCTAGAAGCCTCAATATGGGGGCACTAGTCAGCCTCTGCCTCAGCTCCTGAAAGCTCTATTGGCATCTCTCCGACCACACGAAGGGTTTCCCCTTCTTCGTCAAGGCTGATAGTGGTGTTGTAACTCTGGATAAGTCTGGAACAAATCTTCGGTAGTATCCAGCCAAGCCCAAGAAACTCCATACCTCCGTCACACTCCTGGGTGGATCCCAAGCAAGTACCACCTCAATCTTCGCTGGATCTACTGCAACTCCAGCCTCCGAGATGACATGTCCCAAGAAGTGAACCTCTTGAATCCAAAACTGGAACTTCGAGAGCTTACCATAAAGATGGTGCTCTCAGAGTGTGTCCAATACTACCTAAAAATGGTAGGCATGCTCCTCCTCATTAGTTGAGTAAATCAGAATGTCGTCGATGAAGACCACGAAAAATCGATCGAGGTAAGGCTGGAAGATCCTGTTCATGAGACACATGGACACTGCTGGAGCGTTGGTTACGCTGAAGGGCATAACCAAGAACTCGTAGTGGCCATACCGACATCTGAAGGTCGTCTTCTGCACATCCTCGTCTCTAACTCTGAGCTGGTGATAGCCTAATCTGAGGTCTATCTTTGAGAACCACCATGCTCCCTTGAGCTGATCAAAGAGGTCGTCAATCCTCAGGAGTGGGTATTTGTTCTTTAAAGTCACCTGGTTCAGGCGACGGTAGTCGACACAAAACCTCAAGATCCCATCTGCCTTCTTAGCGAACAGAATTGGGGATGACTAGGGAGAAACACTGGGCCTGATGAATCCCTTTCCCTACAAGTCCTCCAGCTATACCCGCAACTCATGAAGCTCAGCAAGAGCCATCCGATATGCTGGAGTAGATATCAGTGTCGTCCCGGGGTACAAGTCAATGTAGAAGTCCACCTCTCTGTAAGGAGGTAGTCCTAGAACATTGTCATGGAAAGCATCCGCATATTGGTCCACCACTACAGGACAAGTCGAACTCTCCACATCAATTGATCTGAGGGTAAAGCAAGCCAAATGATGAGTGATCGACTGCACCCTCCTCCGAGTAAGTCTGTCCTGCACTGCAAAGGTTCCCTTCTCGCTGGTGAAGGTAAACTTGGTCCCATCCGTGCGGACACACAACACTTTTCACCTAATATAGTCAATATGAGCATGGACTATAGATAAACAGTCCATACCCAAGATGATGTCGTAAGGCCTCAATGCTTCTATGAGGAGATCCCAAATGAAGCTCTCTCCTCCTAGAGTAAGCTCACACTGCTGTCACCAGTGCGTAATCATCGAGTCTACTCCTGTAGGAGTATCTAGCTATAAGGATCGAGCCAACGACTCTATCAGAATCTCCGAGCTCTGAACAAGGGCAGTGACTATGAAAGAATGACTAGAACCTGTGTTTATAAGAACTACAACTAAGCTAGAGTAGACACAAATAGTACCTCGACTCATCTCCGGAGCGCCGTGGTCGTATGGATCAACTGCCTGAAGCTGATCTATCCCCTTTCCACCTACTCCCTACGGCCAGGGTAGACCTCATGGTGGTGGTGGCGGTAGCACCTCGTAACGTCATCCACCGCCAACTGCATGACCAACTCCTCTTCTATGTCCGCCTTCTCCATGCAGACCACCTCGATCGAACCTTTGCCTCTGCCTGGGAGGCCCCTCAACTATCTACTGATCATATGAACGGTGGGTCGGACAGTCATGAGCCATGTGACCCTACCACTGCATGAGTAGCACTGTTTTCTCCTGGCATATAAGTCACTGCCACGGGTGCCTCGAACAATTGATCCTGAGTCATGTGATCGTCTACACATGGTTCTGGTCCTCTTGGACCTCTGCGTCATCTGTCTACTACCAACTGTAGAAGACTCCGCTGCAAGTCAACTAGTGGTGGGTCTCGCTACTGGTGACTGCTCAGTAAGGAAACTCTCTACTAGGATGGCTCTCTCTAACACCCCATCCTATGACAGGATGCTGAGAGAGATCATCGATGCCCTAATCTCTCGCCTGAGCCCCTGCGTGAAGGTCTGGGACCTGAAGAATGGGTCGCACACCATATCTGTGGAGTAGCACGAGAGGTCGGTCAACCTCGCAGAGTACTGTGCTACTGTCCTTCTGCCCTCCTGCATATGAAGTAGATTCTGTATTCGTACCGCTCATAGAGTCTCTGGAACAAACTCCACCCAGAACAGGCTCTCAAAGTCTATACAGAGTAGTGCTGCCTCGTCGTGGACCTAGAGCATCATGCTCCACCATCTTCCTGCTGCTTCCTGAAGGAGGTTGTCAGCAAGGATCACCATGAGGTCTGCTGGTGTCCCTACCATCCTGAAGACTCTCACCACATCCTCCAGCCAATCCTCAGCCGCCTGTGGGTCCGTCTCTCCCCGGAACCTGGGTGGCCTCTGGTGCTGGAACTCGTACAACGCGCTCAAGCGGCGTGCATCGTCGGCTGTTGGGGCTGGTGGCATCGGTGGCCCAATGGGAAGTGGTACCGTTGGTGCCTCCGCTGGTAAAGGGACCTGCACCGAGGCCTCATCGCTCGATGGGCTGTCAGAGTGTACGACTCTTGGGGCTCTGCGGGGAGGCATCCTGAAAGAAACAGATGCGACACGGTCAAAAGATTTATAATTGGTGAGCTGACCTCATTGAGCTGACTTAAGAAAACTTTTGAAAACACAAACGCAATTAGTGTTTTCGTGCACTAAGTCAGAAATCAGTAGTCAGGGTCCTAGTGTTTGGATACGTCGGCCTCCCACACCAACAATAGACTCCCTGAACTGAAAACCACACTTAGTACCCTTAACACTATTGCTTCATAGAAAAGAATGATCAGAGTCCTATGTTCTGTGCTAGAACCAACTCCTCTGATACTAATTTATCATGACCCATCCTCCGGGGCCCATGTCGAAACTACCAGAAGCCTGCCTTTCATAGGCCATGGGATGGAGACTAGCACCAAAGGTGTATATCCATAAACTGGGAAGAAATTTCCTTTATAACTATAAACAAACACATCAGAGTACACAAGTGGAAGCAATACACAAGGTAAAAACTGTATACAAAAGAGAGTGCTGAAAGTAAAGGGGGACGGAAATACAAGCCCAACAATATAGTATAAGGAAACAGAAAAGTACAAGTACAACTGAAATAAGAAGTAAAGCACCAACTGGGTCATTCTCCGGGGTTCCTACCTGAAGGGTAGGTACAGATGGCCTCCTCATCACTCCACGTCCGTCCGTCTGCTCTGTGCACCGTCACACCGAGTGGTCCACCTCTGGGTACCGTCCAGTCCTGCTACTCTATGCCCAGTCAGCGCTGTCCGTCATCTGCAACCAACACATCCAGGTGTGGGCATATCCCATTCAGGGGTGAGTATAACGATACTCTGTAGGGACCCCAAGACCCTCAAGGTCTCACTAAATCCAAC
Source organism: Viscum album (assembly GCA_963277665.1). NCBI lineage: Eukaryota > Viridiplantae > Streptophyta > Magnoliopsida > Santalales > Viscaceae > Viscum > Viscum album. The sequence continues at coordinate 2,095,661,636 of OY728136.1, forward strand.
AAGGATAAACCACAAGTATGAAATTAACAGATACCCATCACTTAGGTATATGCCCATACATATACCTAAGTTATCTAGTAACCCATCTCATTTGTGAGGTAAAAACAAAAGTCATCGACTCAGCTCAAAACTAGGATTTTGTTCTAGGGGGTAGTATCAACTAACAACCCCAGTCACACTGTCGGAACCTCAGTTAATGGTGTACTCCTACTCTATCGAGTATAGTGGGCATGTCGCATCACACAGAGGCACTTCCCACTATCCTAGACTACTGTGGTACTCCTCCTGTCAAGTACCATGGGTCTGCTGTGTCACACAGAGGCGCTCCCCACTGTGGGTCTGCCGCGTCACACAAAGGCACTCCCCCTCGTAGCCTGCTGAGGTACTCCTCCTGTCGAGTACCGTGGGTCTGCCGCGTCACACAGAGGCACTCCCCACTGTGGGCATGTCGCGTCACAGAGATGCGCTTCCCACTAGGCTAGTCGAAACACATAGAGTCGAAAGGTCAACAGTCGTCAGGTCTCATCCAGCTACTAGGTCTCCGTACTCCGCTCCCTCGTCTCCGAGAGGATCCGCTCCATGAGCTACTGGTCGATACTCTAAATGTCACGAAGTCCCATTTATGAGTATCTCAAAGGTCTGCCTCATCATAGGGGTCTCAACACAATAGTCATCATGTCAATCGGATGCCCGGTCTGTGAGTTATTGACAATTCCGTTCCAGGGGCCATGTTGGTTTTTTGGTTCAAACCAACCCGATCGTATCCCAACTATGTCCAAACCTCAAGTGGGGTATTCTAAAAGAACCGTATCGCTCTAAGATTTCTGTTTCCATAGACGGTTTGTCGATCAGACACCCATAACCCAAGATATGTGCGAAAAGGTGAAAATAGGCCAAATCGGGTCCGGGTCCGGTCCGACCCAGTCGGACTGACCCGGCCCGAACCGAGGGCGGCCTGGCCCGGCAGGCTGACCCGCGTGGCCCAACTGGCTACGTGTGGGGGGGGGGGTGCCATGCCCCTGCTGGTCGAACAGAACCGGCGCTATGCGTCGGTTCAAGAGCCGCGGTACCCAGGTGGGTCCCGCCTTGTTTCGTTGGCCGAGCGGCCAGCCGGTTCCGCATCACCTGTGGCCGGCCCGATGCCGACTGCCTCTTCTCCTCTTCCACAGCCCGCCCTGGCCGCGAATCACCTCTACCGCGCGGCGCGACGACACCGCACCACTTCCGTCGCGGCCCGCTGCTCCTCCACGCGGCGCGACGGCGCCACGCCCCTCTAGCGACCCCGCGGCCCTTGCGCCGCCAATTTTCTTCGCGGCTGGCCCGACGCCGGTCGTGTTGCTCTGCCGCGGTCCATACTTCTGGCGGTTCCATTGCGCTGCCGTCGTCGTCAACAAACGAGAACAATCAAAGGGGGAGGGTCGGACCGTGTTTATGCGGTCTGAGCCCTCCTCGTTATGGTGATATCATTCAGAAATTCACAATCCATAATTTGAACGACGATGAACAGAGGGTAAAACTCATACATAGAACAACCCCTACCTCACTTGTTGATCGTTGACAGTGGAAGGAGAGGAATGATGGATGTCAATTCGTTGACGTTTGAAGCGTTCAGGGGTAGGAGACCGAGGAAGAGGCATTGTCGGCGTTCTTCGTAGTCGGATCCTTCTCTTTTGGCCCGGTCGAAGATCGAAGAAAGAGTTCATCGTTCATCAGTGGACGATGAAGAGGCGTTCTTCGCTTTCTTTGTCGAGAGATATTTCTCCAAGGGTTCTCCAAGATCATCCAACCCCTCTCTCAAGCTCCACCAAAAGTATTGCCAACAAAAAATAATGGGTTATGCTAACCCATTATTTAATTTTTTGGACAAATAATTCAAAATAATTCAAATGGGTTTTAAATTAATTAAGTGAATAAATTCAATTAATTAATTAAGAGGGTTGACAAAATTAATTAGTGGGGTAGGTGGAGAGTTTCATCCCACATAAATGGGGGGTTAAAGGGGGTTTAAAGCCCATGTGGCCCCACCAAGGATATCCTCCCAAGGGAGGTTATGTGTGGGTGGGACCCACCACCATAACCTCTCATGGGAGGTTATGGTGTGGTGGCCCCCACCTCTAACCTCCTTTTGGAGGTTTTAACCACCACAAAATAAAAATAAGTTATAACCTTATTTTTATTTAATTTATTTTAAAACCCCAAAAACTAACTTCCATTCCCGACCAACTGCCGTCGAGGTGAAAGTCTTCTTAAGGGAATATTGGCGCTGCGAGTTCAACGGTGCCATAAGATTTCAATTCCGAGCACCGGTTCAAAAGTTATAAAATCCCGCTCACATGTTTACTGAATGTACTCGAACAAAACATCATAAATTGATTCTAGGCACACCAGGCCTCGGAATCAAGCACTGTAAATATTCGCGGACTCATAAACATCCCATGAATTAAAAAAAAATTTCCACGGAACTTTTTGGGTCTTTACACAAAAAATTGGTTTAGTTTTCTTACAAAAATATTTTTCACTCCACCATTAGAATTTAACTATTTAAATCTTTGTATGACCAACCTTTCCATCACTAGTAGAAAAATGGTTTTTAACATTGTTATTTTAACGCCAGTTCTTCAAGACCGACGTTAAAAGACTTCCGTGGGGGATTTTAACGTCGGTTATTTAGTAACTGATGTTAAAAGTCATTATGGAATGATTCTTAAATCAGTTATTTAATAAAAGTTATGAAAAAATATTAAAAATATCATTTTTCATGTCACTTTTATGACAACTATTGTTAAAAGTCTTCATGGAAATATTTTTACGTCGGTTTTATGATATCAATCATGAAAAAATATTAAAAATATCATTTTCACATTTTTTATGATAAAATAAGTGAAACAATATTATAAATTTTATTTTTTATGTCGTTTTTATGATAACCATCATGAAAAAGTATTAAAAATTTTGTTTTTCACATCAATTTTATAATAAATGATGTAAAAACTAGCTTTTAACGCCAGTTTTTCAAAAACCAACATTAAAAGTAATTTTTCATGTTGGTTTTCAAATAATAAACATTAAAAATGTTTAAAAAATTTTATTTAATTTCCTAATATTTTATTTGATTTGTCATGGAGCTCAAACAGAGTTATGGATTAAAATTTATGGTTGTTGGAAGTTGGACTTCACTAAGACTTCGTTTAGAGATGATCAACTTTTGATATCCATAACTTTTGATTCGTAAGTATATTTTAGCTCCACGACCACTCAAATAAAATTTTGGAAAATAAAATAAATCATTATCACCATTATTAAAATATTTTTTTGATAAACCTACATAAAAAGTAACATTTAATGTTGGGTTTTTAAAAACCCGTGTTAACATTCCTCATAGAAGACTTTTAACGTCATATTTTTTCAAAAACTGATGTTAAAAGAAATATTTCACAATAGATTAAAAAAAATGATATTATTAATGTAGAAATATTTTTATTTTATTTCCCAAGCTTTTATTTGAGTGGTTTTGGATCTAAACATGACTTACTGATCAAAAGTTATAGACGTCAGAATTTGGTCATCTCTAAACGAAGTCTTAGAGAAGTCCAACTTCTGACGGTCATAACTTTTGATCTGTAACTCTGTTTGAGGTTCATGACCATTAAAATAAAATATTATTAAATTAAATAAAGGTTGTTAAATAATTTTAAGGTCATTTATTTGAAAAAAATAATGTAAAAATTACATTTAACATTGGTTTTTTAAAAACTAATATTAAAAGCTAGTTTTCACATTGATTATCATAAAAATGACATGATTTTTTTAATATTTTTTAATGTAGGTTATCATAAAAGAGATGTGAAAAATAAAAATTCTAATATTTTTTCATGAAGGTTATCATAAAAATGATGTGAAAGATAAATTTAATATCCAAAAAATGCATAATTTCAATTTTTTTACACGGCGACATCGAAATTTTCAATTACCACCTAAAATTTATAATACCACATTTTATTTTACCATGTCATTTATAACTTTTCATGATCTACATATATTAATTTTATGATAAATTCTTTCAATCATCAACATTCCACAGACTGAACTCATTTGATCTTCATCATCAATCCACTATTTCTTATTTCGGCGATCTCATCACGGTTTTTGTTATTATTTTTCCATGATTTATTTTTTATGCTTAGTTTTATTAATTGATATTCTGTTTAATTATTCTGTTTTTATGATAATGAAGAATATTTCATCATATCATGGTCAAACTACAAATAATCTTTCAGATTCTAAAATTTTCTATAAGCCAAAGCTTTGGTTGTCTCATGAGATATTTCCTTAGAAGAAAATTATATCCACTAAGACTTCGACAACCTTAAAAATTATTTCATATATTTAAGTTTTTTTTCTAAATTTATTATGGTTTCTATGATTTTTTTATCGATCTTATAATTTCCATGGATGGTGTAAACCAAAATGAAGAATATTTTTTGAAACAAATATTTTTCACATCTATTTTCTCAAAATGGATGTGAAAAATAGTTTTTAACATTGATTTTTTTAAAAAAAGTTGTTAAGATGGTATTTTATTTTGGTTTTTAAAAAATAGACTTAAAAAATAATAAACATTACATTTTTGTGCTCGATTTTAATAGCCAACGTTAAAAAAAATATTTACAATGTCTCCTTGAAAGATGTTTCCTAAAAAACCGACGTTAAAAATATAAAAAAAATGAAGAAAAAAACTAATTTTTTACGAATTAATTCTCTATTATACTAGACTGGGGTTAGAGAGTCAGTAATTCTTCAGTTAAAACTATTGCAGAGTATGAAAATGATGGTTAAGGTGATTCATGAGAGGATTAAGGTAGGGAATGATCATTAGAAGTATTATGATGACCAAAGGTGGAGACCTCTGGAGTTTGACATTAGAGATCATGTGTTTCTGAAGGTGACTCCTCATCATGAGCAATGAATTTTTATACATGGGAGTATGATTTATCCCTAGTTTTTTGGGCCTTTTTTGGTGTTATATTTTGTTAGATATGGTGTGTATTGGATAACACTTCCCATAAAGATGATCTAGATACATGATATCTTCCATGTTTTGCAGCTTCAACATTATCTTCATGATGAATACCATATCATCTGTTAGGGTGAGATCGATGTTGATAATTATGTGACTTTCGATAAGATGCCTATGAATATTTAAAACTTCCCAGATAAGGTGTTGCGTGAGTGTGATATTCCTTTGGTTTTTTCCTTTGGTGGTATAGTGGCATAAAGGATATTACTTTGGAATTTAAGTCATAGATACACGCTCAGAATCCCAAGTTTTTTTTATGTTTAGCACTTATTTTTTTATTCTTTATGATTGTTGACCTCTATTAGATTTATTAGATGGTTTTATCTTCTTTTATTATTTGTTGCGTTATTCCTCTTTTTTGAAAAGTATATCTCCCTAGAGAGTATTTGGGGGCTAGTTTCTTGTGTTGTATGGTTTTGTGATTTGTTCCTCTATGTGATGTTGTTGAGATCCTATTATGGAGAGTTTCTTACTAGGCATCTCACGGGGTGGCTGTTCATATGAACCCTTTTTTATTTTTCCTTCTCTCCAGGTATAGTGTTAAGTTCTCAAGGGTTATAATTGTTTGAGAGCTATCTGATTTAAGGGCATGAATCCTTCTAAGTAATTGTAACACCCCAAGATTTCATAGTACATTATTTCTTCAAAGTAATTCAATAACTTGCACTACATGCAACACCAAGTTCAAGCACACCACGACTTACCAAACTTGCCATTCAAAAGCAGTTATGAATATTATTAACTGAATTTTGAGTTTCTTAGAAATATTTTAAGAATAAATTCATTTTTTTTCCAGACAAAAGAAGTATTTTTAAAAAAAATGCAATTTTACCGCCTTTTAATGGAGAACCCTTTTTAAATCCAATATTTGAAACTATTATATATTCAATTTGACAAAATAAACTTCTTCTTTAGAATCGGGTCATAAGAATTTAGTTTCAATAAATTTTTGGTGTTTTTCTAAAAACTTTCATATTTGGGTGAATAGTGAAAATACTATATTTTAACTGAAAACAACTTTTTTAATCAAAATAATTTATAGTATTAAATTATATATTTTAATGGTTTGGAAGTATAAATATATTATATTTTAAACATTTAATCCAATGTTATTCATTGGAAATAATTTCACTTTGAAATTGAACATAAACAAGTATCAATCTTTTGTTAGTTATTATTTCTTAAAAACACGTTTTTTGGTTTTAACAATGGGAATTAATTTTAAATTAATAAACGAAACTTCTATGTTTTGAATTTGGTAAAATAGACTTAATTTTTGAATTCATAATATCAAAATTATCTTAGGGTGAAATTTTGGTATTTTTTTGAAAACTTTTAATTTTTGATGAATAGTGAAAAACACTGAGTTATTGGTTAAAATCGACTTTTAATTTAAATAATTATTTATTTTATTTAAATTTATTTTAGGTAAAAATAGATACATAATACCTATATAAGTTTAATATAATTCATTGGAATCATTTTATAATAAGTTTAGATATATAAAAATTTTATTGAACTTTTTACCATCTTTTACCCACCCTCCTAGGAGCATTTGCAAATTTGCATAAAACTTAATTTTACTGCTTCTGTGAGTTTAATTTCAAAAATCCGAGAGACACAGTTAATAATAGTAAGTAAAATGCGGTTCAATAAGATGAAAATAATTTTTTGGTGAATAGTAACTTTTTACTTTTATTAACCCCGGTTAAAAGTAAATAGGGTAATTAAGGGTAAAAATGATATTATTATTAACCTAACACATGTAAAAATTCTATTGGATAAGTATAATTCAACCAAAGGAATAAAATATGAACCTCTTTGGTCCACTTGGATTAGATTAGGACATTTATTATTATTTAATTCAAAGAAGAGTTAAAAGAGTTAAAATCAAAGTTTAATAATAAAACATTTTTAATATAGGTCTACACATAAGATAAATTCAACTATAAATATTAATTATAAATCTAAAAAGATTTAATACATAATGGTATTTTATTTTTATTTTTTAGACATTAAATAATTTAATTTATTTATAACACAATGATGATGCAGTAATTACATAATTAATGAAAGATTAAAATAATTGACATTATAAATATCCAAATAAATGTAATTTGAGACTTTTTTATGAATTAAACTAATTTTTTAGGTTAATATTACATATTAGGGTTGGTTAGATGAATTTTTTTCGATGTAATAACACTGTTATGAATTTAGAAAAAACAAAATACCAAATAGTGTCAAAATTGACAAAAAAGAGTTTTTTAAAACAAATATTATATTATTAATTGATATTCTATTCCTAAAAATAAAAGGTTAGGAGAAAAAACTTATATAATGATAGGTGTATCATTAATTAACCACTTTGTGTTTTCTTGGAAATATATAGTAAGTTTATTAACCATATAATATAAAAATACAAAGAGACATGGTAAATGTCAAACTATTTAACTAAGAGTTAAATCTAAAAGAAAAAGTTAATATAGTGAGCCAAACCTGTATAAAACCTATTGGTTGAGTGTTTTTCGACCCATCCCCACTTTATCCTTTAAATAATCCATTTTGGAGCCATTAGAAACCTAAAATTAATTTATTATAAAATAATATTTCTAGCTTTTCCTAAGGTGCCCCTCACCCCTCTTATAAAAGGGAACTCCCCGTTCTCTCTAATTCACACCTTCAAAGCCTTTTGGATCGCCAACCCCTACCCAAATTCCCTCTCAACTATCCTCCCTTAATCTTAGAGGCTTTTATTTAGTCATAAATCCAACCTAAGGATCCCTTTTGATCAAATAAAAAAAATAACCTGGAGAAGAGGTAAATATTTCATCACCTCTTTCAAGTTCCTTTCTTCTTCCACTTCCTCTTTATTTGTTGTTTCCATTATAAATTAATAACCCCAGTATATTCTATATAATTTGATTTTATTATAAATATGGTACAACCATATTCATTATTCTATGCATCCTTTGAATGACATGTCACCATACGTGCGTACGTAAGACTTATCGTCTCCACGTCGTGGCGCAATTGTTATTCAATACATTATTATTTGGATGGGTATAATAATGATGTGTAATTGATGAAAATAATAAATATAATATGATAATGATTCTGTATACATGATATACCATCCAATTATATAATATCAAAAGAATGATATTGTCGCTCGTGCGTACGTACGGATTACCGTCTCCACAAACGTGATGAGATTCATTCCCCATCGTATCTATTAAAGACTAATTTTCATTTGATGATTAAAAATAATGTTTAAATACATGATATCATTATGGATATGAATTGGATACATCCCATCCATAACAAATATGACTCACATAACAAATAATATAAAGGAAAACGAATCCGTTAACACCCGAAACGATGATAATACTAAGATATTATTAACAAAGCAATGTTAAAAGATCATATATGATATCATATTAATGTATATGATTTTTGTATAATTTAATAACAATTATTTCACCATTATAAAGGAGTTTAACCTACCCTAGACCAAGGAAAAGTACAAGGTAAGGGTTAATTTTACAATCTCTTTATTATCCGAGGTTGTTTTTACGTAAGTATCTACTGGGATATATTTATTATCCATATCCATGTTTCATGAAAGAGTATTAAAAGGGATTATTTTAAGGTACTTTTTACTAAAAAATCATTTTAAATGTTTTAAATATTTATTCCTCTAAATCATTCTCATTAATGTTCATGTTTTCAAAATGGGTTTTAAGGATTTATCTATATGGACATGAATGTTTTTAAAATGTTAAATAATTTCAAAAGTTTCAAAGTGGTATGGGAAACTTTGATTCAAAAATGTCTTTTAATGTATTCATTTCTAAATTTTGTGACTTTTAAATTTTTTTATGAAAATGGGATATTTCTCATAAAGATTTTTACAAATCATTTTCATCTATATCAACATCCTTTGATGGATTTTAAACTTGTTTGAAGTTGATTTATTATGATACAAATCTTCCATATTATATTGAAGGTTTTGTGATATGTTTGACTGTGGATGTGTTACTTTTATAACATTCATGGTTTATGGATAAAGTATTTAAATTTTATATGCTAGTTTTAATATGAATGTTTATCTTATGTTTGAACCTTTTCATATGAGGAATGCATTGGACTTAGTAAGTGACGGGTGGAGCCCGCTATAGCTCCTCAATGCCTCGGTAGGTCTCATGAGACAAACTAGTGTCTTGGAACAAGGCCTTGACAAAATCTTATTTATAGTCTTGTCACAAGTCCTTGACTATGTGGTTTTGAAAGTCTGGCATTATGCATTCCATTATTTTGAAAGTGGCTATTGATATTGCATGTGATTATTCGACTAGTAGAATATCCATGTGGGTAAGTAAATGGAATTATATTGATTTATATTTTCCATATTATAATGATGTTTATGTTTAAAAGGCTTTTGTTTTAGTTTTATACATTGACTTAAATATTTATGCTTATTTATGAAAGTTTTCTCTATATTGTTATCCTTACTAAGCATCTAAGCTCACCCCTTTCTGTGTTTTATTTTCCCAGTATCCCAAGAAGTGTTTTGTGTTTGAGAAGAAGGGTTAAGCTAAGGGAACAATGTAATTTTCAAAGGATTTTTGTGTATTGTATATCAGAAAGTTTAATATAATGTTCATGTATGCAATCTATTTTCCAAGACTGCTAAACTGATCATTATTTCGGGACTTGATTCCTTGTAATCATACCAATGTATTAAAATAATGCACCGAATCTGGGTAACTAGGGTCGAGGCATTACAGTAATTACTTTGTGTGTTTCTGATTCCCGTAGTGATTGGAGGAGGTCTAGAGAAGGTTTGGTGGAGTTTTGGAGATGAAATATGGTTTCAGAAGAAGTTCATGATGTGAATTATAGTTTATGAAATGAGTATGAATTTTGTGGCCGGAATAGGAATTCACATCCTTAAAAGGGTGATTCATAGGGTGTGATTTGGGACTTAAATTATTGGTTTATGTTGTTAAAGGGTGGATGACTGGATTTGATAAATCTCTCCCTGAAAACTCATGACGTGAACAAGAAGTTCACGATGTGAATTGATCCAGATTTATTGGATCAAGGTGATGCATTTTTTTGGAAAGTCTTAAAAATCGGTCCATTCAAGATGTGAATAACCCAGTCATGTTGTGAATCTACATATGGTAGTGTTCTTATAAATATAATTGCACCCTCATTTTTTTTGAAATACCACCACATTCTCCTGAACCTTGGGAGATATGATAAGTTATCTCAAGGAGTTTCAAAGAACATTCAAAAGGGGTATATCCATGACTTCATCTGTTTGATTTATGGTGATATATGGTGAGTTTTCCCTATTTATATTATGGTTTATTCTATAATTGGTCTTATTTACTCCAATTTTATCTTTCCATGCTATGGTGGTTGATCTCTTTTGTTCTGATGAGGTTCCATTGTTGTCTTGTGGTGAAATGTTCTTGGAGGCCTGTAGTTTCCTTATAGGAGAGGTGATTAGTGATCTATATTGTTGTTATATTATTGTTTAAGGAACATTTAAAGACTTGAGGTAGGGGATTCATTTCTTCCCCTTATTTTTCTATATTTAATCATAAAGTTATCATGCTTTATCTCTTTGTGTAATAGTGGAATTAACAATATTGATGATTAAAACACAATAATGAAAAGAAATGGTTTATAGTTGTTGTGAACCTATATGTGTTTTTAATATGACAATAGTTTGCCTATTGTTTTTCTAGATAACGTTCTATCTACATTTATTGTTTGTTATAATGTTTTTTATACTTGGTTTTAGCATGTTTCGATGATGAAAATGGTTAAAGAATGTAAAGTTGATAATGATGTTAGGTAAATAATTAAAGAGGCATGTTTAAATAAACCATTATTTATATGTTTTGATGGAAATCAAAGTAAGTATTAATTCATGTTTAATTAATTTTTTCTTACATATATTAATGGAAATGGATAAATAACATGCAGTGGAAAGTGATTTTTGTTATAAATGACTAAGTCATGTTAAATGAAATATTATTTCTTAATGTTTAATGAAATTTGAAGTCATTTTTTAAAGAATGTTTAAATAATAAATAGATTATGGTAGTAAATGCCTTAGGTTACCTATAGATGTAACCTGTGAAAAATGTGTTGGTTAATCTAAGATGGAAATAAAACTGCTTGTTTGATAAAGATAAATGTTTGGGGCCAAGAAAGCCTATTTTCCTATGAAGGATGTATGCCTTGTTTTTGCGGCCTATAATCCCTATGGACTCTATTTAATATATTCTTCCCTTTGTGTTTTCTATGGATGTGATACTTTCCAGGCAACATGTTGTGATCATAGGATGACTAATGGATGATGAGACATGGGTAGGGAGTCTTGAGTTTGTGGTTTCAGTTTACACCAGTGATGGTGGGATGCGTGGTGATATGTATGGTCATGTAGAGGATGACACCGATACTAATGGAACCAGTTGAAGATGGTATTTCCCATTATTATTTTGAAATCTAGGATTCTTTCTTGCTAATAAATCTTCTTAAAGGCTGCATGGTTGAGTTTATTATTTATGTATTACTTTCCCCACCTCTTGAGGCTGCTAGTTGTGATTTGTAATGCATTTATTTCATATTAGTTTCAGATATTTCCTTGAGTACCTAGAATTCTGAAATTTTAATGAATAATAAATGTTTTTACCCATGTGATTTATGGCTTTTTGGAATGAAATTAAATATAAAAATATTGAGAAACCACTGGATTAGTTTGTTTATGCTTGGAGGGAATGGGAATCAATTGGAAATATTATTAATGAAATTTTTAATAGTTAATTGGAAGAATTAATATAATGATAAATGTTTATTGGGAAGAAATAAATAAATAAATTCTTCTTGAATCCATGTTTTCTTATAATATACCTAGTCCTTAGTAGTGGAAACATGATGTATGAGCAATGCCAGCTGTAGTTGAGACTAAGACTAGGTTAATGACTATAGTGTGGTTGTGAGATATATTATATCTTGTATATTATGTGATTTCACACACAACCCTACCCTTGTAGACAAGGATAATGAAACCAAGTGGACTCTGGGAGGGTGTTTCCCCCAACATCTAGGTTGGAAAGGAACAAATGGATAACTACACCCTATGGACCTTCTCTCTTCTCCTAATAGTTTTATGTGTTTTTTTCATTGTGATTACTTTTCCCATATATTAATGTAGAGTGTTGAAATGGAATGTAGTTTTTTCACACACATGTATCTCTAAATACAGTATCCTATAGATTATTAAAGGTATACCATGTATGGGATGTGATGGATTGAGGTGTACTACACGACATACAGGCCACAGTGGATCCTGAAAACTACTTAGTTACTATATGAAGATGTGTCATGGGATGATGAGATGATGTGATGCATGGGGTTCAAGGTATATAATGAGATGATATGATGCATGTGATGCATGTATGATAATTTAGCCCAGGTGTCTTTGGGGTGGATTACTTTTGGAGAGAGATGTCTTAGAATGTGAGATGTTGGGGGAGAGTAGAAAACTAATGGAAAAGTGGTAGTAGGGTACATTATTTTAATATTATATTAAATGATCTCTTTTATGCAATACATGGTTAGATATATCCATAGTGAGTCTAGGACTACAGTATACTTGTTTAGGTAATGAGTTAGATTCACTTGTTGTTCACTGGGCATTTGTATGTTTTTTTATCTTTTGTAAGATAGGATCTAGGGAGGATTATAATTAGTACACCTATTATGATAACCCTAAATATATAAACTATTTTTAGGTCCAAAAGAGCCGGTTAGTGATTGAGATAGACTTTACTAGCTTACGGAGGTTTTATATGAGCTGTTTCGGCTTCTTGGTCGCTGCCTAGGATATATATTGGTGCTTGTAGTTTTCTTATGTAGTTTTTCAATTACATTAAATTACATGCATGTATTGGGTGATCTTTTAGTTTTATCTTGAGAAAGATTTTTGGGTGTATATATATATTATCTCTATTTCCTCGTGTTCTTTTATAGGGTAATGCCTCTCATATGTGTGTATGATATACCCTCGATGCTAATAGCCAACCCGTAAACTATTAGAGGTGGGACCTAGGCATAATTATCTACTTTCTATCATTGTCAACCCAGGAGGTGTACCTTTAGGGGGAGGGGGTCATGATAGAGTGGTATCAATGGTTCAAATTATGAGTTAGGATTGAGTTTAGAGGTAGTCATTAGTGAGGACTACGTGAGTTGGTAGGAAAAAAATGTTAGTTGAGATTAGTTTGAGTGGTAAAAAATGGATATCATCTTAGGAATGGGTATTTAGGCCCCACTATGATTTGATGCAAAAAATATAAGTTTACTGGGCCTACTAAGCAAATTGATATAGGTTGCAGGGTAGAGACCAAGGAAATGATCATGCATCATTTTTCTTTTCACATATGTTTTGAAATGGGTAGACCTTTATATAAGAATGAAACTTAAATAAATAAATAAATAAATAATATTAATTGTTCCATACTCCAGGTTTAGGAGTCCTTAACTATTTTTTTAGTTATGGATCTAGGTCAACATCCCCATCAGTTTTTCATTGAGGATATTAAGCAGGATGTGCCCACAGATCATAAAAAAGTTGAGGTCAATGATGATGGAACTTGGACAAGGAAATATTGAGTATATAAACCCAACCTTAAACATTATATAATCTTGATTTTTAATTCAAGAATTCATTCTCTTATGTTTGAGGTTTTTTTAGGTTTAGAGTTTTACAGAATTATACCATAACTCAGACATAAAAAATACATAAAATAAAAATTTTACACTTCCAATTAGTATCCATTTTTCTAATAATATAATTTTTAAAATAAATAATGATATATTTTCATGGAAAATATACAAAACTTTCAAATTTACCTCTTACTTTCTCTTACCAATCCTTAAATCCATAGAAAATCAATTAAAAACATGGAATGAGCACAAAATATTAGTAAGGGATACAAAAGAAGGAAAACTGTTAGTCCAGTAAATAAATGAAAACTCATATAACATTTACATTTATCTCCAAATTTTTTGAGAAAATTAAATAAAACATTTTCACATGAAAAAAATGCACATTTTTCTCAAATAAAATTATTAAAACCCTATAAAAATAAATGAAAACTTGTTTAGGTGACATAGAGAATCATATTCATAAAACCCTTTCAAAACCCTTTTAATTGGAATAACCATATGAAAAAATTTAAATATAATCATTACCCAATGAATTGGAGAGATATAATGGGGAAAACCCCTAATATAAGATATATTGGTCTCACTTGTTATCTATAATGTGGTTCAACCCTTCGTATAAGCTATATTGGGCTGACATATTTTTCATGAGCTATAATGGGGCTCAACCATTCATATAGGCTATATCGGGCTCACCTATGAGCTATAATGGTGATCAACCCTTCATATAATCTACACCAGGATCACCTGTTTCATATAATGCTTAACTACCATATCATGAATAAAACACTTTCATTATAAAACCCTTTGAAAAAATCTATTAAACTCATATGGAAAACACTTTTAGATAAAAATACTATTTCTTTTTAAAAACCATTTTCAATACTGAAATACCCAATAAAAGATAAATATGGTTTTTTATTTAAGGAAACATGAAATATATCAAAGGAAGAAAAAATAAAATAAAACAATGACAATGATGTCAGAAAATTATCTATATTTTTGTATGTTAATAATAGAAAATTCTTTTTATCATTTGTCAAAATGTTCCATATAAAACACTTAAAAAGATTAATTTAGAAAACCTTTTAAATAAAGTAAAAAGTGACATAAAATGTAATTTATAAATATTTTATGTCCACATAAAAACATTAAGAAAATCATTTAAAAAACACAAACATGAAAGAGAATTATTTGGAAGTAAAAATTTAAACAACGATTATTTTTAAAATAAAAGTCCTGCATCACTTGGAAAACACTTGAATCATAATAATCGTTAAAGAATAACATTAAAAAAACTTTAAATATCATGATAATAGAGAAATTCATGATATAACATGTAAAAGGATCTATATATACACCTTATAAAGGAATAAATGTTCATAACATAAAAAATGCCTCAATGAAAGGAAATTGAGGTGAAGTCCCTTACCTTGAGTCCAACTTGACATATGGGTCTTTATCATCCTCTTATTTGGGAAAATTATTTTGGTTTGAACCAAATAAATTCCTTGGTTGGATTTAATCACAATGTGAGGCTTCTAGGATTATAGTAGGGAATTTGGGAAGGGATTTTGGTAGTGGTTGGTCAAGATAAATGGCTTGGTAGGTGTGAAGAAGTGGGGAGAGTGAATGCCCTTTTATAGTGGAGGAGGAGTGCTATTCTTCTAAATACCAAAAAGTAAACACTATTAAGAAGTATCACTTACCTCATGTGACTAAAAAATTTACAACTAATAGAGTTTAGGTAAGGTTCAGTTGATCCAAATTTACACCACACAAAAAGAAAATCTTTTTTATTTTTTTGTTCCTTAGTCTTTAAGTTTAATCAATTTTACCCTTTTTGTTTTTACCACGATAACTAGTTTTATAGCCTTGATAATTTATACTTTAAGACTAAATTAAAGTTATAATTATTCTAAAACTTAGAACCAATGATTATAAATATGATATCTAAATTATAAAATAAAAATATCATGCGTGTTGGAAATTAATTTTAACAGAAGCGCATTTAATGTGCAAAAATACTACTTTAGCCCTAACTGCGCTAACAAAGATTATACTATTTAGGGGTTAATATGTTCATTATAAAAGATAAATTTGTTCATGAATGGAGAATTTTTGATATTTAATAACACTTAAAAATAACTTGGAAGAAGATACAGTTTTTTCAAATTTTAAATCAATTAAAAAAAATATTATTTATTATAAAATAACAATAATGTCAGTTTTGACATTATTTATTTAATTTAAATTTAAATAAATCAAGACAACGATAAAATTTGAATATATTAGTTTAAAACATATTTAACATGATATATTAGTCTAAAAAATTAATTTAAGACAACAATTAATTCAATTTACTCCACTTTTAATATTTTTAGTATTAATTATTTTAGTTAATTAGTATATAAATAATTACTGCACTGACATCTCTTAAGCACTTTATTTAATTATTTCATCTCTAAAAAATTAAAGATAAATTATTATGATAAAAATAATAATTTATATTTAAAATATTATCTATAACCAAATCCATGTAGTTTTTCCATATACCCAAAGTTTTATAGAAATTAAAAAGGAGAAAGGTTCAATTTTTGTCCTTTTTCTTTTCTTAACTTATTATATGGGACACTTTCATGGAATATTATTCTAAAAAAATAATAAAATATATAATAAGGTGATAAGGGTATAATTATGTCTATAAAATAGGAGTTGTACAAGTTGTTAGTTCATTTTCCCCCTTAATTTTAAAGTTTGACCACTAAGGAAACTTTTTTTTACCTTAATCGCTGTAAATAATTTTAATTGATTTCGCTAATCTATTTGGTAAAAAATTAATGTTACCCTATTTAAAATTATAAATTATTCTTATTGAAAATATGGATTCCATTTTTCAAAATTAAAATCACATAATTAGAAAAATATAATTTAATATTAATCCCACAGACATGATGGGAAAGTGGGTTTTTAAAGTGAAAATGTTCAAATGTTTACTATGTTTTTATATATAAATTAAATATATAAATTATTAAAATTAAATAAATTAGATTAATATATTTATAATTTAACTAATTAAACTTTAAAACTAATTTAAAATATAATTTAACATTATAAATTATTTAGATGAAAAGACAACATTCAATTAAAATCCTATATTTTTCACTATTCATCAAAAAATAAAACTTCTCAGAAAAATACCAAAACTTCACCCTATGATAATTTTGAAATTTATATTTCAAAAAATAATTTTATTCTATAAAATAAACTTTATAAAATTATCAAAATTTAGTTTAAAGAAAAGTGCGCCATTAAAAGGTGAAAAAATTGCTTTTTTGAAAAATTCAGTTTTAAGTTTAAAATTGGATTTATTTTTATCTCTTATCTAGAAAAAACATAGGATTAAGTTAGAAATTATATTGAATATATAATATATACATTTCATTAATATAATCCAACAATAGTTATTTTTTAAACTCAGCGTTGTATATAGGGGAAGCTAAACTCGATATTGTGTGTAATATAAGACATAGTTTTCTTCTTTTAAATTCCTAGGGTGTTACATCACCCGTTTAAAAAAAGGTCATGCTCTACTTGAATGGCATGGAGGCCTTCATTATTTATTTATTTTTGATAATCCACCTTTCAATGGGTAAGGTTGAACCCTTACAATGCCTGAAGGATTAAGAGACAATTACATGACCCGTGGGTATTAGAGGAATAAACCAGAAAAGACAACTTGAAACTTCCCCTCCCAATAAAATGTCATGATATCAGTACTCCATCCTCACAAGGATGGCCAAATAGCTATCTGGTGCAGATATGCACAAGCCTGGTCCTGATGGCAATGTCATACCCTCTCATTCTTCTAATTCCAATTAGCTCTACTCTGGTGAATGTGCCTGCACTGAATCTTTATTTGGAGCCTTATACCTTGTAATATGAATATTTTCATCTATAAATTCATGTGTCCCAAAGGCATTGGGGTGAATTTGAGGCCTTGAGGTGGACCAAAGTTCTTGAGAGACAACTGGCCCGAAGGCCTTTGGTGGCCCGAAGGCCTTACAGGACCCGAGGACCAAACCAGTGGACTAAAGGCCCAGATGGATGAATAAGGAGCGATTGAGATCATTGTCCAAAAGTAAGAAATAATCAATAGAGAGTTAAGGGCCTCAAAACCATAAATATATGATGATCGAAAAGACTATCAGTTCATAAAAATTAAAGGTATTAAGATAATACTTTAATTTCAAGATCCTTTTCTCTAGAGTTAAGGAATTATATTACCTTCTAGACTAAGAGAATATAGAAATATACTTACTTGAAAAATATAATTTCATAATTTAATAAATTTACACCAAACTCTCATATTTTTCTCCAAATGATGATTATTCAAGATGAATTTTTAATGGCTGACGTAGTAAAATAATATTTTAAAGACCACATAACCATAAAAGGTTTAGTCAATCTATTACACACATCTTTAGACATTAACCAAAACTAAAATTCTTAGAACATGATAAGATAATTATCAAAATTAATAAACCTTCATATGATACATTAATCATCAAAAGTAATACCCAAAGATCAAACCAAACCATTCCATAAAAAACTATCTTTAAAATTATTCAAAAATTTCCTGACTAAGTTATAAATACAAATATAAGAAAGATTTGATCATATATTCATCCAAGATTAATAAACCATTATTCCTCAAATAAAACATTACATGTTTATGAAATAAACTTAATCTTTAACTATAACAATTTTATAGTAACAAAGACATCACATAGGCTGGTGGAAGGAATGAAACCCTTATCATCCTTCGATAATGGGCTCATGCCCTACCGCCTCACTAGATGTGATGGGTTATCACCTTGCATACATGTTTTACTTTTTTTTCATTAAATATTGAAACTAATTCCTACCTAAATAACACTTCATGTTGATCTTAGGGGTTATAAATAACTCAACACAAAAAAAAACATCTAAAAAATGTCATTAATAACCTCAAAATTTTTACTACTTAAAACCTCAAAGGGGTGTCTAAGAATTTGAACATATGTCATCCTTATTCTTATATACCTATGATTGAATCCATAACTCTTAATATAACTTCACATGAAAACATCCTAATGTCCAAATTTATCTAAGATGACCTCTGATACCAACCATAAATACTAGGCCTTAAACATTACATAATCATTAGTTTTAAGTCAATAATTCATTCTATTAAATTTGTGGATATTTTTATGTTTAGAGTTTTAGAAAATTAGTCCATAAATCATACATAAAAAACCATAAAATACAAAGTGAACACTTCAGATTAGTATCCATTTTTCCTATAATATAAAACTTTTAAAATAAATCATGATTAATTTTCATGGAAAATATCCATAACTTTCAACTTGAATTATTCCATTACTTTAACCATTCTTATATCCTAATAAAATCAATAAAAAGCATGGGATGAGCACAAAAATCTCAATAAGTGATATAAAACAAAGAAAACTGTTAGTCCAGTGAACACTTGAAAAATCATATAAAATTTACCTTTATCTTTAATTTTTTGAGCATATGAAATAAAAAAAATTCTGATGAGAATAAACACACATTTTTCTCAAATAAATTCATTAAAACCAGTATAAATCAATTAAAACTATTTTAGGTGACATAGAACATCATATTTATAAAACCCTTTCAAAACCCTTTTAATTGGAATAACCATACGAACGACTTCCAATATAATAATCACCCAATTAATTTTAAAGATATAATGGGAATAAACCTTTTTATAAGCTATATTGGGCCTACCTATGAGCTATAATGGGTCTCAACCCTTCTTATAAGCTATACTAGGCTCATTCGTCTTTTATGAGCTATAATGGGTCTCAACCCTTTATATAAGCTATATCAGGCTCACGTATGGGGTATAATGGTGTTAAACCATTCATATAATATGTATTATTATCACCCATTTTATATAATTCTCAATTACCATATCATGAATAAAACAATTTCATTATAAAACACTTTGAAAAACTCTTTTAAACTCGTATGAAAAACTCTTTCGGATAAAAATACTCTTTTCTTTTAAAAACCCATTTTCAATACCAAAATACCTAAAAAAATATAAATATGGTTTTTTATTTAAGGAAACATGAATCCTTTTAAAGAAAAAAAAATAATGGCCATAATGATGGAAAATTTACTGTCAATATGTATGTTAACAATAAAACATTATTTTTATCATTTTTCAAAATGGTCCGTATAAAACACTTAAAATGATTCCTTAATAAAAAAATTCAATAAAGTAAAAAAGAGACATAAAATGTACTTTCACTACTGGAAATGGAGGATATACCAACAGTTCTAAACCGTTGGTATAGGCTGGAAAACCGTTGGTATATTCAATACCAACGGTTGTCCAAACCGTAGGGAAGTAAGGCGTGGGGAAAGATCTATACCAACGGTTTGAACTAAACCATTGGTATAGCCCACTCTATGTCTTGATTTGCCAACGGATCTTGTTGAACCATTGGTATAGGTTTACCCAATGGTTTAAAACCGTTGTGAATTCTATGATTTTGATATTATACCAACGGTTTACAACTGTTGGTATAGTATTTTTCCCAACGGTTTCAATGAAACCGTTGGCATATGTTCAATAAAAAATACTATACCAATGGTTACAAACCGTTGGTATAATTCTTCTCAATGTCTACCAATGGTTGTAAACCGCTGGTATTGTGTATTTTCAGAATTGTTGCACAGCAGCCCCTCCTGTGCTACACCTGCATACAAAACAGCACTTAAAACAGCGAAAACATAAAACAAAAAAAAGACCACCTCTTTGATTAGAGACATGGTGAATAATTCCCCATTTGAATCTTCATATGACAACAATCATCCAGTATAGTTGAATTAGAGTTTCAATAACTCAAATATTATTTACACCCATTTCAATCTTCATATGACAACCACTTTTCTAATATATGGTGAAAATGTATTTTCTTAGGAGTCTCATCACTTGTGACACCATAAGTGCCACACTGGGTCTCGGATTGAGGTGGGGTTGACTGTTACATGTCACATATGATCCATGAATCATTTTCCTAAAGTTTCAACGCAATCAGAATCTGTTTGATTGGTTTGGCGTATGTACGTAAAATATTATCCATTTTGAACAAAAGAGAGGCAGTTTGGGTGGTACTGGCCCCACGGTGGCTCCAATTGAGGCGGGGTTGACTCGTACACATCACATATGACCCATGGATCGTTTTCCTAAAGTTTCAACAGAATCCGAAGGCATTTGGTCTGTTTCTCGTATGTCAGTTGTTGATATCACTTACAATTTAGTCCAATTTAACAAAAGAGAGACAGTTTGAGTAGTCCCAGCCACACCACGACTCAGATTGAGGCGGAGTTGACTCTTACACATCAAATATGACCCATGGATCGTTTTACTAAAGTTTCAATAGAATCCGAAGGCGTTTGGTTGGTTTGGCGTATGTCAGTTGTTGTTTTCACTTAAAATTAAGTCCATTTTAAACAAAAGAGAGACACTTTGAGTGGTGACGGTCACACCAGGCCTTGTATTGAGGCAGGTTTGACTCGTACACGTCACATATTAGCCATGGATCGTTTTCCTAAAGTTTCAACACAATCAGAATCCGTTTGATCGGTTTGGCGTATGTACATAAAATATTGTCCATTTTTAACATAAGAGAGACAATTTGGGTGGTGTCGGCCAGACCGCGCCTCGGATTGAGGCGGTATTGACTCTTACACATCACATATGACCCATGGATCGTTTTCCTAAAGTGTCAATAGAATCTGAAGGCGTTTGGTTGATTTCCCGTATGACTGTTGTTGATTTCATTTACAATTTATTCCATTTTCAACAAAAGAGAGACTGTTTAAGTGGTCCCAGCCACACCGCGGATCGGATTAGGGCGGAGTTGACTCTTACATGTCACATATAACCCATGGATCGTTTTCCTAAAGTTTCAACAGAATCTGAAGGTGTTTGGTCGGTTTGGATTATGTCAGTTGTTGTTTTCACTAAAAATTAAGTTCATTTTAAACAAAAGAGAAGCACTTTGAGTGGTGTTGGCCACACCGTGCTTCGAATTGAGGCGGGGTTGACTCGTACACGTCACATATAAGCCATGGATCATTTTCCTAAAGTTTAAACATAATCAGAATCCGTTTGATCGGTTTGGCGTATGTACATAAAATATTGTCCATTTTGAACAAAAGAGAGGTAGTTTGGGTGGTCCCGGCCACACGACACCTTGGATTGAGGTGGGGTTAACTCGTACACATCACATATGAACCATGGATCATTTTTCTAAAGTGTCAACAGAATATGAAGGTGTTTTGGTAGGTTTCTCGTATGTCATTTGTTGATATCACTTACAATTTAGTCCATTTTGAACAAAAGAGAGATAGTTTGAGTGGTCCCGGCCACACCGCGGCTCAGACTGAGGCGGGGTTGACTCGTACACATCAAATATGACCCATGGATCGTTTTACGAATGTTTCAATAGAATCCTAAGGCGTTTGTTTGGTTTGGCGTATGTCAGTTGTTGTTTTCACTTAAAATTAAGTCCATTTTAAACAAAACAGAGGCACATTGAGTGGTGTCGGCCGCACCGGGCCTCCGATTGAGGCAGGGTTGACTCGTACATAGTACATATGACCCATGGATCGTTTTCCTAAAGTTTCAATAAAATCAGTAGGCGTTTGGTCGGTTTTCCGTATGTCAGTTGTTGTTTTCACTTAAAATTAAGTACATTTTAAAAAAAAGAGAGGCACTTTGAGTTGTGTCAGCCACACCGGGCCTCGTATTGAGGCAGATTTAACTCGTACACGTCACATATGAGCCAATGATCATTGTACTAGAGTTTCAACATAATCTGAATCCGTTTGATCGGTTTGGCCTATGTACGTAAAATATTGTCCATTTGGAACAAAAGAGAGGCAATTTGGGTGGTCCCGGCCCCACAGTGCCTCATATTGAGGCGTGGTTGACTTGTACACGTCACATATGACCCATGTATTATTTTCCTAATGTTTTAACAGAATACGAACCATTTGGTCGGTTTCTCGTATGTCAGTTGTTGATTTCACTTGCAATTCAGTCCATTTTGAACAAAAGAGAGACAGTTTGAGTGGTCCCGGTCACACCGTAACTCAGATTGAGGAGGGGTTGACTTGTACACGTCACATATGACCCATGGATCATTTTACTAAAGTTTCAATGTAATCAGAAGTCGTTTGGTTGGTTTGGAGTATGTTAGTTTTTGTTTTCATTTACAATTTAGTCCATTTTCAACAAAAGAGAGACAATTTTAGTGGTCCCGGCCACACCGCGGCTCGGATTGAGGTGAGTTTGACTCTAACACATCACATCTGACCCATGTATCATTTTCCTAAAGTTTCAATAGAATATGAAGGCGTTTGGTTGGTTTGACGTATGTCAGTTGTTGTTTTCACTTAAAATTAAGTTCATTTTAATCAAAAGAGAGACACTTTGAGTGGTGTCGGCCACACCGGGCCTTGGATTGAGGCGGGTCTGACTCATACACATCACATATGAAAAATGGATCATTTTCCTAAAGTTTCAACACAATAAGAATCCGTTTGATCGGTTTGGAGTATGTACGTAAAATATTGTCCATTTTGAACAAAAGAGAGGAATTTTGGGTGGTCCCATCCACACGGAGCCTCTGATTGAGGCAGGGTTGACTCGTACACATAAAATATGACCAATGAATCGTTTTCCTAAAGTTTAAATAGAATATGAAGGCATTTGGTAGGTTTCTCTTATGTCAGTTGTTGATTTCACTTACAATTTAGTCCATTTTGAACAAAAGAGAGATAGTTTGAGTGTTCCCGGCCACACTGTGGCTCATATTGAGGCAGGGTTGACTCGTACAGGTCACATTTGACTCATGAATCGTTTTCCTTAAGTTTCAATATAATTCGAATGTGTTTGGTCGGTTTGGCGTATGTCAGTTGTTGTTTTCACTTAAAATTAAGTCCATTTTTAACAAAACAGAGGCACTTTGAGTGGTGTTGGCCACACCGGGCCTTGGATTGAGGCGGGGTTGACTCTTACACATCACATATGAGTCATGGATTGTTGTTCAAAAGTATCAACACAATCAGAATCCGTTTGATCGGTTTGACGTATGTACGTAAAATATTGTCCATTTTAAACATAAGAGAGACAATTTGGGTGGTGTCGGCCACAACGCGCCTCAGATTGAGGAGGGATTGACTCTTACACATGAAATATGACCCATGGATCGTTGTGATAAAGTTTCAATATATTTGGAACGCATTTGGTCAGTTTCCCGTATGACAGTTGTTGTTTTCACTTACAATTTAGTCCATTTTCAACAAAAGACTGACAATTTGGGTGGTCCCAGCCCCACGGTGCCTCGGATTGAGGTGGGATTGACTCGTACACATCACATATGACCCATGTATCGTTTTCATAAAGTTTAAATAGAATCTGTAGGCGATTGGTCAGTTTTCCATATGACAGTTGTTGTTTTCACTTAAAATTAAGTACATTTTAAAAAAAAAAGAGGCACTTTGAGTGGTGTCGGCCACACCGGGCCTCGTATTGAGGCGGGGTTAACTCGTACACATCAAATTTGACTCATTTATTGTTTTCCTTAAGTTTCAATATAATCCAAATGCGTTTGTCCGGTTTGTTGTATGTCAGTTGTTGATTTCACTTAAAATTAAGTCCATTTTTAACAAAACAGAGGCACTTTGAGTGGTGTCGGCCACACCGGGCCTCAAATTGAGGTGGGGTTGACTCTTACAAATCACATATGAGTCATGTATTGTTGTGAAAAAGTATCAACACAATCAGAATCCATTTGATCTGTTTGGCATATGTACGTAAAATATTTTCCATTTTAAACAAAAGTGGGATAGTTTGGGTGGTTTCGGCCACATCGTGCCTTGGATTGAGGCAGGTTTGACTCGTACACGTCAAATATGACCCATGTATCATTTTAATAAAGTTTAAACAGATTTGGAATGCATTTGGTCGGTTTTCCGTATGTCAGTTGTTATTTTCACTTAAAATTAAAGTCATTTTGAACAAAAAAGACACATTTTGAATGGTACTGTCCACACCGCGCCTTGGATTGAGGTGGGGTTGACTCGTACATGTCACATATGACCCATGGATCGTTTTACTATAGTATCAATAGAATCTGAATGCGTTTGGTCCGTTTACCGTATGTCAGTTGTTGATTTCACTTAAAATTAAGTCCATTTTTAACAAAATAGAGGCATTTTGAGTGGTGTCAGCCACACCGAACCTTTTATTTGAGGCAGAGTTGACTCATACATGTCAAATTTGACTCATGTATCGTTTTTATTAAGTTTCAACAGAATACGAATGCGTTTGGTCGGTTTTCCTTATGTCAGTTGTTGATTTCACTTAAAATTAAGTCCATTTTTAACAAAACAGAGGCACTTTGAGTGGTATCGGCCACACCGGGTCTCGAATTGAGTCAGGGTTGACTCGTAAACATCAAATATGATTCATGGATCATTGTTAAAAAGTATCAACACAATCAAAAGCTGTTTTATTGGATTGGTGTATGTACGTAAAATATTGTCCATTTTAAACAAAATACATACACTTAGAGTGATACCAGCCACACCGCGCATAGGATTGAGGCGGAGTTGACTTCTACATGTCACATATGACCCATGGATCATTTTACTAAAGTTTCAACATAATCCGAAAGCGTTTGGCTGGTTTCCCATATGTCAGTTGTTGATTTCACTTAAAAATAAGTCAATTTTGAACAAAAGAGAGGTAGTTTGAGTGATCCTGGCCACACTGTGCCTTTTATTGAGGTGAGGTTGACTTATACACATCAAATTTGACCCATGGATTGTTTACCTTATGTTTCAACAGAATACGAATGTGTTTGGTCGGAGGGGAAGGGTCTAGTCGGGTACGCAGAGATGCTCGTCTACCTCTGGTACGAACCTCCCTCTTACCATCGACCGAAGAACTGAAAGAATGGAATAATGAAAAGTGCACATAATTATATACCTGTAAAATCTACACATAGACAGCACATATCCACATCATTTCATAAATAATAACACCAAGGATCAGACAAAATAGAAGCAGTCATGCAGAGTAATGACAATTGCACATACAGATCAGAAGCAGCTAAAAAATTGTTGCATACATGCCATGTTTATTTCCTAAAACAGAGTAAAAAAATCAAAATGATGAAACTCTAGAATATGGGTTGCCTCCCATGAAGTACTATGTTTTACGTCTTCAGCCAGATGGATGGACACTGGTCAATTGTCTTGGTCCATCAACTCAGAACTCCTCTGCCTCTTACAAGAACTGGTGGCCGTGTCATCAAGCTCACATGGTCTCTTAGTGAGATTGATCACTTCAAGAGCATAGCGGGAGTGAATCTGGTGTGGAATTAAGAGAATCTGGCGCTCGTCATCAGCCAGACGCTGAGTGGGATTGATCACTTCAGGAGCGTAGCGGGCATGAATCTGGTGTGGAAGTAAGAGAATCTGGCGCTTGTCATCAGTCAGACACTGAGTCACCCGTCGTGCGAGGTCAGATGGAGACGGGACGTGCACATTGATGATCATGGAAGAGGCAGACAAGATAGACATTGTTGGTTAAGCTGCATCCACAAATAGATTCATTTTTATATTTTATAACCTTTATAAATGTTTGTCCCATTTTTACAAACAATTAATGTGTGAAAATTGTGAAAAATAACTTATCGGATATATAAAAATGGATTTACTCATGGACATGATGCGTAATATCTCAAATATTCCTCATTGGATCCCAATTTGAAATTTTAATCCATTATCAAATGTCTTATATCAAATTATTTTTATTTGGATCTTTAAGGATGAACGCTTTTTGTAAAATCTATCCAAGGGAGGATAGACTAGTGACTTGAAATACAATTGGATGTTATGTGGTGAAAACCACATTATAAACATTGTTTAGGATATTATTGAGGTGATTTGAGGATAAATCTATCTTTTTAGAGAAAATCCAGCATGTCCAAGTTTGGTGGTCAATGTTTTGAAGTGGGGGGGTATTTGGTGGTTGAGGAGGGGGTGAGGGGGATTTCCAAGGTCTAGGAGGAGGGGTGGGGGGATGTCCAGGGTCCAGGAAGGGGGGCGGGGGCTGTCCACGGTCAAAGAGAAGGGGAGAAGGGGCTGTCCATGGTCCAGGAAGGAGGGGGGGTTGTCCAGGGTCCATTGAGGAGGGGGGCTATCCAGAGTCCAGGGTGGAGGGTGAGGGTATTCCTAGGGTTCAGGAAGGAGGGGGGACTATACAAGGTCCTGGGAGGAGGGTGGAGGGGGGTTGTCCAGGGTCCAGGAGGGGGGATGTCCAAGTTGTAGGAAAGAGGGGGGCCAGGCTGTCCAAGTTCCAGGAGGGAGGACTGTCTAGGGTCCAAGAGGGGGGGGGGTGTCTAGGGTCCATGGGGAGTGGGGGCTCTGTTAAAGGGAGGAAATCCCCAAATAATTCATTTAAAATTAACTAAACATAATCCAAAAAACATCACAATTCCAATCCATCACCCAACCAACATCCAATTCATCCTCAATATCACTAACCTTAGCATTCCACAAACAACACAACCTAGTTTATACCAAATTAAAACAGAAAACAAAAATAAAAGATGGAAAACATTAAAACTAAGGCAGTACTTACATATTTAGAGTGTATAACTACAAAATTGTTTGATTTAATATGGATCTATGAGTGGAATGAGTTTCTGAGTACTTGTATAGAGAGATCCGAGACGTTTAGGTCAAATCAAAATAGAAATTAAAAAAATAGATGAAGAACATTAGAACTTACATATTTGAAGTTTAGAACATAAAAATTGTTTGATTGAAGAGGATGGATGGAGTTTCGGAGACTGGGTAAGGAGAGTGCATCAAGAGAGATTAAATTTAGGGCCGGATTCCAGCGGAGGGGGACTGCAATTGAGCGAAGGGGGACTGCAATTGAGCGAAGGGGCTACTGGATTTAGGGGAAAACTTTCCCAACGGTTTTTAAAAACTGTTGGGAATGTATGTTTACCTAAGGACTATACCAACGGTTTACACAAACCGTTGGTATAGATTCCAACATATACCAACGGTTAGTGTATAACCGTTGGTAAAAGTCTCTTAATGGATCCCTATACCAATGGTTTTATAAACCGTTGGTAAAAATCATCATAAAATCCTTTATGCCAACGATTTTCTTAAAACTGTTGGTATTCATAACCATTCCCAACGGTTTGATAAACCGTTGGGATATAAGCGTTGGTAAAAATGGGATTTCCAGTAGTGTTTATAAATATTTTATTTCCATATAAAAACATTAATAAAATCATTCCAAAAAATTTTACATAAAATAGAAAGAGTTTGAATAAAAACTTTAAGCGATGATTCTTTTTAAAAGAGAAGTCCCATATCACTTGGGAAACACGTAAATTATATAACTCATTAAAGAATAACATTAAAGAAAACATTAAATATCATGATAATGGATAAATTAATTATATAACATCTCAAAGGGTCTGTATATACACCTTATAAAAGATTAAAGCTACATACATCAAAAAATACCTCAATGAAAGGAAATTGAGATGAAGTCCATTACCTTGAGTCTAACTTGACACACATGTCTTTATCTTCATATTCTTTGGGAAGATCCTTTTGGTTTGAACTAAAAGACTTCCTAGGATGGATTTATGACCAAATATAGGCTTCTAGGATGATATTATGGATGTTGTGAAGTGATTTTGGCAGGGGTTGGTCTAGCCAAATGACTTTGGAGGTGTGAAGAAGTATAAAGAGTGAATTTCCTTTAATAGTGGAGGAGGAGTGATATTCTTGTAAATACTAAAAAGTAAGCACTATTGGGAGGTATCCCTTACCTAATGTACCTAAAAAATTGAAAAAAATTGATTTTAAGGAAATTATTGTGGATCCAAACTTACACCACACAAAAAGAATATCATTTTTATCATTTTTTCCTTAGAATTTAAGTTTACTCAATTTTACCCTTTTATTTTTTATCATGGTATCTAGTTTCCTAACCTAGGTAATTTATCCATTAAGACTAAATTAAACATATTATTATTAGAAAAATTAGATCCACTAATTGTAAATATGATATTTAAATTATAAAATAAAAATCATATGTGGAAATTAATTTTAACAAAAGCGCATGTAGCAAGTAAAAACACTCCTTTAACTCTAACCATGCTAACAATTTTTTTACTATTTAGGGGTCAATATATTCATTATAAAAGATTTAATTTTACATGAATGGACCAAATTTTATATTTATTAACTCTTAAAAATAACTTGTTAGAATATAGGATATTTAGTAAT
Source organism: Viscum album (assembly GCA_963277665.1). Taxonomy (NCBI): domain Eukaryota; kingdom Viridiplantae; phylum Streptophyta; class Magnoliopsida; order Santalales; family Viscaceae; genus Viscum; species Viscum album. Next base: position 2,095,690,905 of record OY728136.1, read on the forward strand.
TTTAAATCATTTAATTAAATATCATTTATTATAAAATAATAATAATGTCAATTTTGACATTATTTAATTAATTAAATTTAAATACATCAATAAAATGATGGAATTTAAATATATTAATTTAAAACCTATGTAAAATGATATATTAATCTACCAAATTAATGGAATAAAACAATTCGTTAAATTTACTTCACTTTTAATATTTTTTGTATCAATTATTTTAGTTAATTATTAACTAAATAATTACTGCATTGACATTTATTAATAATTTTATTTAATTATTTCTTATATAAAAACAAAACAAAAATTATTATAATAATAAAAAATAATTTCTATTTAAAAATAACATATATAATAGAAACTATGTAGTTTTTTCCTATCCCCATATATTTATAGAAATTAAAAGGACGAAAGGTACATTTTTTGTCTTTTTCTTTTCTTAACTAATTATATGGGTCACTTTCATATAATAGTTTTCCTAATAACTCATAAAAATATATCAAAAGGTGATATGTGTAAAAATATGGATATAAAGTGAGTGTTGTAATTTTTTTAGGTCATTTTTTCTCTTAAGTTTAAAGTTTAACAACAAGGTAAACTCGTTTTTACATTAATCACTGTAACTAATTTTAATTACTTTCACTAATATCATTGTTAAAAAATCAATTTAAACCTATTAGTCATTATAAATTATGATGATTCTAAATATGGAATCCATTTTTTAAAATTAAAAATCACATAAGTGGAAAAATTTAATTTAATATTAATCCTCCAGACGTGACGAGAAAGCATTTTTTTAAAGTGAAAATGTTCTAAAGTTTACTATGTTTTTATATCAAAATTCATTATAAAAATGATTATAATAAAATAAATTGGATTAATATATGTATAATTTTACTAATTTAACCTTAAAACCAATTTAAAATATAATTTAATATTATAAATTATTTAGATGAAAAGACAGTTTTCAATTAAAATCCAGTATTTTCACTATTCATCAAAAATTGAAACTTCTTAGAAAATTACCAAAAATTCACCCTAATATAATTTTTATATTTATATTTCAAAAAATAAAGTTTATTTTTCAAATAAAATTTATAAAAGTGTTAAAATTTAGTTTTAAAATATGTGTACCATTAAAAGGTGGAAAAAATGTTTTTTTTGAAAAATACAGTTTTAAGCATAAAATTGGATTTATTTTTATCTATTTTATAGAAAAATCATATAATGAAAGTTAAAAATTGGATGGAATATATAATATATAAATATAATTATTATAATCCAGTAAAAGTGATTTTTTTAAACTCAGTGTTGCATGAAACACAAGCTAAACTACATATTGCGTGTAACACAAGCCATAATTTTCTTCTTTTAAATTATACGGGTGTTAAATTGAGATTTCTATCACTAGGGTATATAGAAGTATGAGTTATATGTTTTTTAATTTTTATAGAGGAATGGTTGTAGGAGGTGGAGATAACCTTCAGTTTGATCTGTGCTCAAAAGAAGCACTGAGTTTCTTTGGTGGTGTTGATGCAACGTGGGGTAGAAAGGCAGTGGTGGTTCTGGTTCCTTAGGTATTATAAGGAGTTAACTATCCTATCTTATAATTTTTGATACTAGTTTCCAATAGAGTTTATTTTTTTGACTACAAGTGTGTCCAGTCACCAAGAGCTTCTTACCCTTCGATAGAAGAGTTCCATCATGTCGGAGTTCTGGATTCATTTTTGGACCCTTCTTCACTATTCTTTAGACTAATTTCTAGATGAGGTGCCAAGGGAAGACATTTAAAGGAGTATTTTTATCTATATATCTAGTTACAAGTCACCCATTTATTCTATCAATATATATTGAGGCGATGATAAGAGTAGAGGTTGTTGAGATGATGTTGTCCAAGATTGGATCAGTATGACAGGGGAGTCATTATGATTCCTTTTGTAGTAGAGCTATGGTCCTGGTTTCCTAGTTGTCTGGATATAATAGCATTTATATAGATGGAGGAATGCACTTGTACTATTAATATTGTTTCTTTATGGGTGGTGGTTCTCAAACCCATGCTAATGGATCAGATGCATGTTTTCTTATGTAGAGGCCAAGGACATCAGCGGTGATAGTGCCAAGCCTTTATGAGTGGGAATCATGCAACATGTGTTCTTCTCTAGGTTCCTCTATTAAGGAAGTTTTAGTTGAGGAAATAGAAGTAGGGTGCTCTAGATTTGGATTAGTATAGGGGATATGGGAAGGTATAGGATAGCCTCAGGAATCTCCCTATCCTCAGAGAGTTTAGCATGACCATAGAGGTGGTTTTCATTAGGTTTAGAGAGTCAATAGAGTAGGTCATGGTCAATAGCATTATTTAGAGTTTCCATAACTTAGAAATCCAGACATTATTCAAGTTACTCTTTTCTTTTTTTATAACCGTGTTAATGCTTTGTTTGATTCAGGAGCTATACATTCCTTCATATCACATTCCCTTTTTTGTTCTTTGGGACTTGAGGTAGAGTGGCTTCCAGTGCCGTTGGTATTGACTATGCTAGCTGGAGGATGAGTTTATCTGTATGATGTTTTTAGATACTGTGAGCTAGTATTGGGGACATATCTATCTTAGGGAGACTTCTTATGTTTATAGATATATCCATAAGATATCATCCTTCACATGGATCGAATTTATTCAGTGTAGGATATTGTAGATTACTTCAGGTGGAAGATTGTGTTCCATGATTCTGATAGAGAGACAATAGTTTTTGTTGGCATGAGAGGCACTCATATGGGTCAT